>OX438892.1:8185380-9633451 GCA_949316265.1 Diarsia mendica
GCTGAACATTTCGGAATTTTAATTCTTATGTACAGGACTCTAGCTATTATTTTTAATGTTTCAGAAGATTATTCGTTAAAATAGTCATTACACTCCAATAATAACATGTAGTAACGAGTAATATCTAACAAGTTTTTATTAAAAAAACAGCTTCGAAACTTTGAGTAATGTTAATATACTTTTGATGCTGACCGTACACGTAACTTGTTAAGCTATAAATGTATTCAATTCAATTTATATACAAGTTAGCAAACTAATTGATTTAATAAAAATTATTAACTAAGACTAATTTATTTCAAATGTAATTTACTTCGTTGGCGTAAATTATTCTGATGACATCACAAAGCTGATACTATAGGGCTATATAATTCTACGCCTAAATAAAATAGGGTCCAATTAACCAAACCTAAAATAAGATATTACAAAATACGGGCTACCCTTATCCTAAGTCTAAATTAAATTCTCATAAACGAAATCTAAAGAATGATCCTAAATCAACATTATAAAATTACTGTTCCATACAAAAATATTGCTTTAGGCTTCTCAAACACGAGATTTAATCATCAATATTCTGTAGGTTTTCTTAATTAACAGCGTGACAGATGGGTTTATTCATGAATTTAATACTTATTTTTTCTCTTGTAAAGGGACTGAATAATTATTATTTTCTACTTTACTTATTGAAAGGATAATAAATTCAGACAAAATTTTACTACTCAAACGTTTCTGTTGGAATTTATAAATCTTGGTATGATTAATTAATTAAAATAATACCTATACCAAAATAAATGACTTATACCACAATAACTGTAAATCTTCTTTTGCTGTAATGATAGCAGATATTTCTTTAGAAATAAGCAGAAACAAAAAACACACAAAAATAGCTTAAGGCTTCACAAACACAAGATTTAATCATTAATATTCTGTAGGTGTTCTTAATTAACAGCGTGACAGATAGGGTTTATTCATGAATTAAAAGTTATTTTTTCTCTTGTATAGGGACTGAATAATTATTATTTTGTTCGCCATCAAAGGATTCTAGACGATACCTAATGAAAGGATAATGAATTCAGATAAAATCTAACTACTCAGACATTTTCGTTGGGATTTATAAATCTACTAGCTTTTGCCAGCGGCTTCGCCCGCGTGAAAATGACGATTTTCCATACAAACTTTCATCCCCTATTTAACTCCCTTAGGGGTTGAATTTCGAAAAATCCTTCATTATTCCTTGTCTTCATTATAAAGGGAACCTCTGTGCAGAATTTCAGCTTTCTAGGTCCAAGGGCTTGGGCTGGGCGTTGATGAGTCAGTCAGTCAGTCAGGACTTCTCTTTTTATTTATATATGTATAGATAATATATAGAAGTATGGTTAATTAGTTAAAACTATATTATACTGTCACAGGTATGCTGGAATATTGATATCACTTGAATTCCAAAGATACTTTATAGAAACTGAAATAGTCCAGACGCATTTCTTTCTGTATTACTTTTTTCATTCTTCAACTCTCAATAACGTCCTTGCTCCATATCAGAATGCAAATAACTTGAAGCAAAACCGATGCAATATTTACATTCAAGAAAAAAAAAACTAATAATACGAAGTAGAGTAAAGTGAGTTCCATTTAACTTTGTTGAAATAGTTCGACGGAAAGCTGGTACTTTACCTGAATAAAACTTAGGGTGCGTCCTCATACAAATAACAAGTTATAAAACATGATTCTTAAACAGAAATCGAGATTGTGCAACATTAGACTGCGATTACATTACATTTTTTAATTCTCAAACTACTAAAACTTCTGAAAGCCAGTATCAACAGTGAGGACCACTTGAAAAGCGCCGAGACAATGAAGCTCGTCAAAGTCCCACAGAAATAGTTTATTAACAATTTTCTGCAACAAAATGAAGCAGAAAATTGATAGACATGTAGGATGATGTGGATGTATAAAACAGAGTTTTCGAAACATATGTTACTTAATCTATATGCAGCCTTAGGGGCAAACTTACCAAGATTATCGGCTCGATATAGTGGAAATATGGCCACCCATAACACCACCAAAAGGCCCGTTCTTCTCTCCATTTTGCACACACTGTCAGTTTCGCACATCTGAGTCAATTTGTGATGAACTGTCGGTTTTGAACGCCATGATTGCACTGTCTTTGGACGATGGTGATTTTGGAAGGCTCAACCGGTCTTAGACTGGACCTGATAACAAAGAAAATGTGTGATTAGACTGGGGTTATTTAGATGTTACGTAAGATCCGCACAGTAACGTAATATCCCCCAAGAGATAAGTAGATAATTATACAGTAGGCCGCACACATTTGAACCAAAAGTAGTATAAACTAGCCACTTAATCTATTTTTTTTTTTAAACTCTGACTCCTTGTTCCCATCCGTTCAAGTGCCTTTGTCTCTAAGTTGGGAAAAATAGTCGCCACGCAAGCTGAAAGACAAAGTGTTACCACCAACGGTCGACTGCATGTAGGTACGTAGATAGATCAAAAATTTACAACTTATACAGTCACTTACGGGATATGTTCCGTGATTATTCATTAATAAAAGCTCCCAATAATGACCCTCAATCCCAATGATGAAGATGGGAGCTTATAATAATGGATAATCACAGAAGATATCCCCTATCTGATAGTATAAAGTGTAATTTATAAATCATAAAATAAAATTACAATAGCAATGAACATTTCCGAACCGTAATGTTTACATTATAAGTTATTCTAAGACTTTCATAACTTACGGCACAGGAAAATATCGCAAGGAATCCTAAACTAATGGTTTCAAATTGCCAACACGTAGTGAGCTAGCGTGTTGATCAATGCTTGTTAATTTTTTGTATGAAAAGAATCTAGCTGTGGAAATTTTCCGTACTAAATGTATATTATTATATTTCAAAATATCTAATAAAATATAGGCAGCTAGGTGGTATCTACATAAAAATGTTATATTAGATAATAATAACTTTAAAGATCCTAATATTTACCATCTCTGGTAAACAAAACTTAAAATAGATGCTTATAACAATGAAACGAAATGGGTACCTACATTACCCGTACATAGGTTTTCATTTTCATTTTGTACTACATTATTATTTCTTACATACATTCATAATAGGTACATACATTTTCTATATAGGTATTGATGTTGGCAGAAAATATTAAATACCACATAAAACGATCGTTACAGACTGATTTTCCTACATCGAGGTTTCATTCATCGTATTACACAGTTTGCGTGTATCACGCACCTGACTTTTCTCAAGAACATCTCTTGTAAGGTCAGTGTATGTCACGCCCTAGAAGGCTAGGGCGTCTGCTCTCGACGTTTCCACTCACGTCTGCCTTGTTAATAATTAGTCGCCTTTTATTCAGCCTCTCAACATGACCTAAATATCTAAGCACTAGCTGACCCGCGCAACTTCGTCTGCGTCACATAAATATAGCTATAACCTTTCTCGATATATCGACTATCCGACATTAACAAAAAATCTTATCTTTCCTCTTTATTACAATAGTTTAGATGGTTTAGATTAGCTTAGATTATATTAAAGTGTGAATTACTATAAAATCTATCTCATACTGTTAAATATACTTTAGCACTCTGTACTTGTAAACATTAGGATGCAGTAAATATTTTGAATTTGAATTTCCCGGAGGCCAGGCAGAATCCCCCGTACCTACATTGCGACGCAACCCGCGTAATTATTTTTCCGCGCGGGTATTTTTACATTGCGATATCTTCTAAGATATTTGTTTAAACTGTATAGAGTAAAGAGCACAAATATTCTATATTAAATTTCCGTTCTAAAGAACACATTTATTCAGATATAGATTAATACCATATGGGTTAAATAAGCTTCGCAAAAAATAATTATTTTTAACCTAACATTTTAATAATAAAAAATGGTTACAGTGAGTCAATCTTAAAAGATAGACAGATGCTGTCGCGGACTTTTTTTTAGAACTTTTAAAGACGAATAATTACTTCATACATGATATTCTCGTAACTTAAACCGTTTTCGCAGCGCACGCAACGGAAGCTCTCAGAAAGGAATTTTCTTTTCCCGTTTTTGCAACATTTCTCATTTATGCTCCGCTGCTATTGGTAGTAGCATGATGTTATATAGCCTATAACCTTCCTCGATAAATGAACTATCCAACACAAAAAGAATTTTTCAAATCCAACCAGAAGTTCCAGAGTTTATCGCGTTCAAACAAACAAACAAACAAACAAACAAACTCTTCAGCTTTATAATCCTTACATAGTATAAAACAAAGTCGCGTCTGTTTGTTTGTTTGTTTGTTTGTTTATTTGTTTGTTTGTCTGTATGCTTAAATCTTTAAAACTACGCAACGGATTTTGATGCGGTTTTTTTTAATAGATAGAGTGATTCAAGAGGAAGGTTTTAGTATATAATTTGAACGACATCCACGCGGGTGAAGCCGCGGGCATCAGCTAGTATTAGTATAGATTTCTTTATTTCGCATTAGTGAAAGAATCGGGTCGGTATCTCCTAAGAGCTCACTTTGATTTTCACAAGTAACACTATAGTGACAAAAGCCTACCCAGTTTTCCTTTTTGTTTTAGAAACGTTACTTACTTATTACCTAACTAATAGAAAAACTCTTCCTAAAAGAAACAAAGACTAAATTAACTCAAAAGTTAAGTTAAGCTTCGCAAAAAATAATTATTTTTAACCTAACATTTTAATAATAAAAAATGGTTACAGTGAGTCAATCTTAAAAGATAGACAGATGCTGTCGCGGACTTTTTTTTAGAACTTTTAAAGACGAATAATTACTTCATACATGATATTCTCGTAACTTAAACCGTTTTCGCAGCGCACGCAACGGAAGCTCTCAGAAAGGAATTTTCTTTTCCCGTTTTTGCAACATTTCTCATTTATGCTCCGCTGCTATTGGTAGTAGCATGATGTTATATAGCCTATAACCTTCCTCGATAAATGAACTATCCAACACAAAAAGAATTTTTCAAATCCAACCAGAAGTTCCAGAGTTTATCGCGTTCAAACAAACAAACAAACAAACAAACAAACTCTTCAGCTTTATAATCCTTACATAGTATAAAACAAAGTCGCGTCTGTTTGTTTGTTTGTTTGTTTGTTTATTTGTTTGTTTGTCTGTATGCTTAAATCTTTAAAACTACGCAACGGATTTTGATGCGGTTTTTTTTAATAGATAGAGTGATTCAAGAGGAAGGTTTTAGTATATAATTTGAACGACATCCACGCGGGTGAAGCCGCGGGCATCAGCTAGTATTAGTATAGATTTCTTTATTTCGCATTAGTGAAAGAATCGGGTCGGTATCTCCTAAGAGCTCACTTTGATTTTCACAAGTAACACTATAGTGACAAAAGCCTACCCAGTTTTCCTTTTTGTTTTAGAAACGTTACTTACTTATTACCTAACTAATAGAAAAACTCTTCCTAAAAGAAACAAAGACTAAATTAACTCAAAAGTTGTTTAAAACTAGTATAATGTGTTAAGCGCCATAAAGGCTACTAGTCACCTACTTTGAACCTCGTCAACACTATGTAAATTAAGTTAAATGTCCCGCAATGATATGTCGGGTCCCGTTCCCGTTCTCGTGAAAACGGGAAATAAGGCCAAGTTATCCCTCATAAATGCTTAAAGACTGCTCCACTATGTAAATCACATGTTAATGGGGCCACGCAACTACGTGGTAATTGTTTTATAAAATTAAGAGCAGTTGCATAAATCTGAGATTCATTAAGTTCCATGGTTAATGTTGTTTTGGTATTTAGTGGTGATTAAATCACCACTAAAGACTTGTAACTATTTATGGCGTTTGGTACAAGTCCCGACAACTTTTTGAGAGGAGATGCAATATCCTTTGTGAACACAGAAGTTAGGTGTGTAGGTGATAGTAACTCTATATCGTAAGTTTTATAGCAAGAACTAGCTGATGTGGTTATTAAGAAATTTAATTACACCATGTAGGTATAAAAGAAATAGGTTAAACTTAGTAGATAGTGGCTAAAAAAAGAGCGAGAGTGTGAAAGTGTGTCAAATCATCCTTGTGGTAACTGATCAATTAAATAATAAATGATAAACATTAAATGATGTTTGGATTTACTGAAAGAAGAGCAGATTATATTCTAATCAACTAAATATATAGTAACCTTTATAAAAAACGTTTAGTTATTTAACTAAAATCCCGTACCATCTTCTATTTCTATTTATCTTCGGGGACGCCGGCAGACACCAGACGGGCGATCAGTCCTTTCGTTGTGGATTATTTCGCTCAGTTCCCCAAACCATCCCCGTACCATCTTAGTAAGCTTTTCCGTTGATGCGGTAATTGATCGATTACATTACTCTATAATAGTACAATTTATACCTTTACTCAACCTCAAGGGAAATTTATATAAACGGCGTGATAATGTAGGCGGGTGTACATTTGCAAATGAAATCTGATCCAAAGCTCAATTAGCTATGTAAATACGCAGTAAAGAGACACCACCATCTCTTATTCCGGGAATATTTTAATCTTACTTTGCTGAGGGAAAGAGATGGCGGTATACAGGGCAAACAGTATCCTTCCTTTTCTTGCATGGAACATATATCTGCGGGTAATGTTTTGACACTTTTGTAGTAAGGACTTGAGCAGAACAGAATTTCATATTTGTGCGTTTAATATAACGTCTGTCGAGGCTGTGGGTTGTTCATAAAAAACATTGCGGCCTCGACACAAAGGGCTAAGAAGGAACATGGGTGGTTTTTAGTCAGTAAAAGTCTCTCTAGAGCGGCAGGACTCATTTAATGATTTTCCACCTTCCAAAAAAAAGGACATTGTAGTGATACATATCTTAATACGTTAGCTAGTGATATGCAAATACAATAAAACAAAAAAACTGGTTTTGTCTGGTTAACTTTTAACCAGACAAAAAATCGCGATATTTATAAGCCCACAGTTTGACTCACATCTTTATTTCATCATCACCATCATCATCATCATCAGCCTATAATGTTTCCACTGCAGGGACTCAGGCCTCCTCTCTAGGAGAGGGATGGGCTCTAATCTACCACGCGGGCCCAGTGCGGATTGGTAGATGTCACATGTCTTCGAATTTTTTGGTTCCAAGACATGCCGGTTTCCTCACGATGTTTTCCTTCACCGTTTTGAGAGCAGTGGTGATGAAATAAATTACACAAAGTAATGCGCCTGGCGGGGTTCGAACCCATGACTCACTGTTCGTAAGTCGGGACCGCCACCACTGGGCCACCACTGCTCACATCTTTATTTGCGGAAGTGTAAATGTTCCTTCACTCATTAAACACAAAATAAATCCTGAAAGTAGGCCGTAAGTAAGAGAAAACATCCGGATAGTCCCCCCTACCGGAAAATAAATGCGAAAATAATATCAGCATTTCTCTTAGAACAGTAAATCTTACTATTTTCCTTATTCAATCTTAAATCTCGATCTTTTCTACGAACGAGTTAAAAATATTTATCCGTTTGGGAATAATAATATATTTTCTCAAGAACTTCTACTCCCAATCGTTTTCTTTGGTGTACTATGTATTTAATATTAAAATCATATCTCAATTTGCATGCCGAATATTTAATAGACTTTAGGTTTTAGACTGTAGTTTAAGTTTTGATGCCTATTTAGGATTGGCTAAAGTTACGGAGCCATTTTAAATAAGTTAGTTTAGGGTACAAAGTCTAGTCTAGTCTGAGGTATTTAGAAAGTTATTAGAAACGTATAAATAGGCTTACTTTGGTTGTGTTTTAGATTCCTTTACTAAAGAGGTTCTTGCCATTAACTAAGCAGATAAAATTCAAACTACGGGCTGCTACTGAAAAAGTGGTGATTCTTTAGAGAATCGAATAATTAAATCAAGGTGCGTGTTAATTAATTCGGTCGTCGCATAAACACGTGACCGTCATTAATTTCGCGTAAACACCCGTTTTTCTTCGATTATAAGAGTCACTAGAGAGCGACTATTTCGAATTTGCGCGCCTGATCGCTTTGGTTAGAACGAGGGTAAGTTATTGCCAAATAGAGATAAGCTGTTGTGTTTGCTTTGCAGCCACTTGCCAGTCGGACAGTCAAACAAACACACAGTCACAGTTAGATAAGTATCGAGTGACCGAATTAATTTAATCAATTAAATAGAACCTCGTTAATACAGAATTTGATATTTCTGATTAACTTTTGCTATTTCACGCGAAAATTAATGATCCATTACCGCGAGTATCGTATACCTAAAATATCAAGTTACGGAAACCCGTAAAGGTTGGAAAACTAGGTTAGTTTACAAAAGAAACACGGACGCCTAACAGAAAATGTATAATTATGTGGGCTTTTAAAATAAAGCCCGTTTTCACGAACATTTATTGACATTTAAATTAATGTCTAAACGGAACGACGGTGATTGGCTCTGCGCTACGAGTCGCGGGCTCAAGTCCTCTATAAACATTTGTATGGCCTACAGTAAAGAACGGGGTCTGGCTGTTAGTGTATCAGAGTTTAAAAATGTTGGTAAATGCACCCACAATACAGGAGAAAATTCTAGTGTGGGACAAACGAAACAGTGTGCTGTTGGGTTTTCAAAGCTAATCTTGTGAAAAATGCCTTCTTTATTAATTTATTTAGGTAATGCCTAGTGGTAGTGAAAATGAGGAAACGTATAGGTACCTAATTATAAGATTCGGCTTATTCTACTGTACTGTATTTGATTTACAATTTCTGCGTCACATAACTGGTGAGTTTCTAGCTACCAACAATTATTTTCCTCACATAATTGTGTATGTTTAAATGTCTAAACAAGAGCAAATAATTGAAGTAACAGTTGTATTTCATTGAATTTTGATCGATCTCCAAAATACTGGAACTTTTGTATAAACGCTTATCTATTAAGTTTCCCCAAACTTTGTTTTTTTCATGTCTTACATCATTTTGCTTTCAATTCATTCAAACCCAAATCGAGAAGCTCATTTCAAACAATAACTTTTGTAATCTGTCATGATTATACCAAACTCCTTATTTTGGCATCGCTTCAAATAATATATTATATCGCTTTCCTGGAATAGATATCCCGAGTTTTGTAACTGAAACTACTTTCAACGAATACCTTCAGAAGAATTTGTTATATTGGCTTCATAGAAATTTTATTAGTAATTCTTCCTTAACTTATAATGGGTATTTTCTGTAATATTACTATTGCGTAGAACATAATAAGTTAGTTTTTTTTTAATAAAATCAAAAGTTTATTGCAGATACTTTTACACTAAAACTCACAGAATGACCTCCTCCTAATTAACGGATATACCTGTTTTAGAAGTTCCCGTTTTTAATGGGAAATTATGAAATGGTAAAAGTCAGTACACAAAGAAAATACACAAATACAATGCGGAGGGTCCCCCACTCTGTAAATTCTATCAACTACATGGAAGAAGGCTTAGTGTAAAAGTCGAGTACCAACATCATATAAAGCATAAACAAATAAAACAAGAGTTTATTCTACAATGTTGTAGTCACAGATAAAATACAATATCCTAGCTAAGAGAATCTAACCGGTCTTGGCAGCTGTAGGCAAGAACGGAGATTTAAAAACCAGATACCGATCACAATACAGTCCAGTTACTGTTGCACTAGATACTTTTACGGAAAGCTCGATAAAGTAGAGGCAAAACATTAGAAGTGGTATAAAGTGAAGTCGAAACGTTGAAAGTGGGTTATAATTTTATAACTGGGGAATATAAATAAGGCTTATTATATAAATGTAAAGTTCTTACTATGGTACCCTACACTATTATGTTCAAAGATCGCGAGAGTATTGTTATTTTGGCACTGGACTTTCCGGGATGAGATTAAAAATTTACCTACGGAAAACTCGATAAAGTGCGGGCAAAACATTAGAAGTGGAATATAAATAAGGTTTAAAAATATAATTCTGTTACTACAGTATCTACATTATTGCGTCCAAAGATCGCGATATTCTCGTTTGTTACCTTAGTTTTGTGTGCGGACAATTTTTGGCACTGGACTTTTCGGGCTGAGATTAAAAATATCTACCTTATTTTTAATATGAGAATTTTCATCGCTGCGATTTATCCTGTTTCATGAAGCAAACGTTTCTGTTTTTGACGACCGGTAAGAGTATTTCTAGATTCTATGGAAAAATCCATTTAAATTCGTAAATTAATAAAACATAACATGGCCTCTGCAATCTCCGAAGGGCTAGGCAGAGATGTGCACACCCACATATATATTATCACATATATATAGTTATGTTTAAGTCGGGGCGAGCTGATAAAGGCGGTAGGTTTTTATATAAACCCAACACAAATCCTGCTACTGGAAAATTTCTGATCGGAAAACCCAATAACCCTTTTCCCGAACGGGGAATCAAACCTAGGACCTCATGTTCAGCATTCTCTACCACTAGACCAACGACACAGTCAAAAATCGTAAAATAATGAGTTGTTTAAAATAATGTCATTGTGTCCGTAGTGAAAATATTGACGAACAACTGACTAGACAAATGACTCTAACAGACATTTTATTATTCTACACAACATTTTATGGAAATAAAAATATTCAAAACGAAACTTTGCAGAATACCCTCTTCCTTTACACATGCTCCCAATTTCGCCTGTGTGTGTACTATCTGGTTCAGTGTAAGAACAAAAGAGGGTGATTCTGCAGAGTATTAAAAAAACGATTCGGTTTCCGACAGTTAACTTCACAGATGTTTCCAGAAAGTTGTAGTCTTAAATGGACCTGGCCTAGTTTTAAACAGACCTGGAATACTTTTATGCTAATTTTATTCTGTCTTTAGTAAGGTTCTTGATGTGGAAAATTTAGGATAGGCAGTATTTAAAATGAATGTGTTTAATCTTCGCTTTTACTTTCAGTTTCAAATACTCTGGGTTTTGACAAACATTTGGCTAACAATACTGAATTGAACATTATGAAGACGGTTATGCAATAGATAATTTTGAGTCAAACTGAACATCTTTCTAGATTAAATCAATATTTCGGCAACCGTTGGTAGTCATTGAAGTTTTGTATTGAACAGCAAATTAATTGTTTTTTGCTATTATAAAATCAAAACTAAAATACATTTTTTCATAGCAGAACATTTTGAACGTTAAAGTTTACAAGAGACAGTCCCTCAAAACGTCCACCCTTCGACACTTCCAGGTGTTTTCGCTTGGAAGAATGATTTTTTCAGTTTAATGATTTAATCCCCATCCACACATTTATTAAGACCATACCTTTCACCACCACCACCTTTACATGCTGTTAAAAAAAGTGAAATATTATATGAATTTTATTGTAAGTTGGCACGAAGTTTCTACAATATAATAGGTTTAATTGACATGATCAGTATGATCACTAACAATTATCATTAACGCTGTATTCGGGATATTTATTTATATATTTTTTTAAAATTTTATTTGCATTATTGACAATCTCATTACCAAAAACTCCAAAAACAAAATTAAAGTGACTTATTTAACACGACCCCCATCGCCATACTAAGTGGTTTCAAAAGGGAACACCACCAAACTCCCAATTACCTATACATATTAGATTACTTTCACAGTTTCCAGCGACCCTGTCGGAGTTTCCGAAGTACGTCGGCAATCTTCGTTATTTATGCACCCTCATCCCTTAAAGTATAAAATCCAATGAAAATAAAATTCATTAATTAAGGTAGATTAGAGGAGCACGGGTAGATAATGTGGGGTTAATTAATAATTTTATTACGCGGCTGGTGACGTAATGAATTATTTTATTATTAAGAAGAGCGTTAGATAGTAAGTAGTTTTATTTTTAGATGCGACTATAATATAATTTTGATAAAACGAAAAATAGACAAAGATACATTAGAGTTCTCTCTCTCTACACATGTGATCAAAAGTAATGGATATTAATTTTGATGGATGCAGAGGGAAAGGAATTAAGTCCAATGAAAAGACATGAAAGAGAAAGGAGTAAATGATACCGGGACGCCTGACAGGGCAGAACAGATGAAGAAAACATGTTGTGGACCCCAAATAGAAACGGACAAGGGCAGGAAGATAAGTAAATATTTAAAAGTTTTGAAAAATGATATAATATTAATGTTAATAATATCTTTGTCAGTCCGGTTACTGTCAAAAAGCTCGCCCTCTGTTACATAAACATAATGTGGCTTTAAAATAACCAGAGAAAATTGGTTGACATAAAACTCACCTCTACTTTGACCAAACAAAATTCACAATTTTTATGTAAGATTAAGTTTATTAATAATTAATTAAGTATAAGTCTAGATTTCTTCACGATGTTTTCCTGCAACGATATAAATCTGATGTCCAAGATAAACTAAAAATAACATAGAATTTTTCATTCTACTATGATCACAAACAATATCTTCCCACAGCAACATGAACAAGCACATATACCCAAATAACTAATCCCACACACTCGCCTAACAAAACGAAATCCTTGGGCCAACAACATTTTCTAATTGATATAGCACTTATTATTCAGGACACGTCTCACGAACCACTATACACACTCCCCCACAGAATAAACAGAGTATAAACTTTAATATAAACAAAACAAAGGCGAAGAGGCCTTAAGTTCAACTCCCGATTTCTTGGTAGGTATATAATGTGTACCTCGGTGTGTTACATTGTTATTCTAGTGCGGCTATATTTAGGCGGGTCCATTTTGCGTCATCGCATTCTATGGAGGACATAAAATGTTTAAATGGTTGGGTTTCTTTACTTTTTTCTGACCAAGGGGTTTGGATTGAAAAAGTGTCCTTTTTGGACTAAACTGGATAAAAATCGTTTTTGCGTTTAATTTGTGTTTAGCTAAAAGGTGATCAATATCCAGAATTAATCATTTTTTCATTGGGCAAACCTTACAGGGCAAACCTTTCCCCAGCAGTGAAAAGTTACAAGTTAAAGCTAAAGTTCTAATTCGATATGAAATTACAACAATAATACCAGCCTATTATTATCCCACAGCCGGCCAAAGGCCTCTTCTTATATAGAGAAGGTACCAGCATTGATCACCACGCTTGTTCAAAACGGGTCGGCAATTACATATTATAAGTCTACGTTTCCTCACGATGTTTTTCTTCACCGATGTGTTTTTAATTCAATAAATATATTTAAAAAAACAACAACACAGAACAGAAATCGTGCCCTTAAATTAAACCCAATTCCTTTTTATATAAAAAGTCATTCATTGTGACCAACGTAAAACCATTTCGTTCGTAAAGTGAGTCGCTCCTGCGATTGCCTTCATTTATTCTGATGAGTTTTATGGGAGGAGTGTGTTTCGTAAACACAGCGGGTTCCGTATTCGGTAAGTGTTCGGTGTATTTTTGGATGTTTATTTAACTTGGCTCTGTTTTTTGTGGCCCTTCAGATGGTAGAATTCAGCAGTACTAGAGTAAGCAGTTTATTTTGCAGTGCATATTTTTGCGATAAAAAACACAAACTATGTAGTTCAAAATGTGTTTTAGTTTGAAATGTATGAGTAAATAAGTACCTCAACTTATAGTTGATACTTCTTAAGTAAATAAAAATAAATCAACAATTAAAATATGGCTTCTTGCGAGCTGTGCTGTAGGTACAGTTTACTGCGAGTAAATTATACTTTGCCCATAAACTGGCCTACCGTAGCACGGTATTTAAATAACACATGCCATGAACTTAGCTTACGCTAGATTGAACAGAAATATGAATACGAGTATTTATCATACCTAGTGATTAGCTTATTCTTTTACTGTTTATTTCAGATGTGGACTGAGAATGTAAAAATTCAAGCTTTGTCAAAATTGACTACAATTTTTGGTGTGGTATTTTTTTGTGTGGGTGTGTATTTTTTTATCAAGCCCGCCACACTATTCCTAAACCACTGTAACTCCTGATAGCCAAAATCAACAGTGGTATGGTACGCGGCACATAAGTTGATCATGCGCAGTAGTCGTTTTTTAGACGTCCCATACAAATCAAGCAGGGAACCTGCGCAGAACGACGCCATTTTGTTTCAAGTTATTTGCCTAGGACTCTAACTACCAGGAAAGTGTCGAAACAATGAAGCTCGACGAATTCCCAGAGGTTTTGGTGTGGGTATCATAATAATATCTACAGTATTATTCAACTTACTTCCACATCGCTCAAAGTAAAGAAATAACAGACTGGAATCAATGTTTATATTCCCATATCCAACTCCCCATGTCAATGTATAAACATCGGTATATTATTTCAAACGAACCGAAATGAATATTTATTTTTACCATATTTTCTGATAAAGTCAACCAGAAATTATATTAAAAACAAAAGAAAAAACTTGTATTCTCTTGCAGAACCCTGAAACATTCGTATATTTTTTATTCCGGCAAAAGGAGAATTTAATGTCTCTTTTCTGAGGAAGTCGCGATTTTTGTTTTATGCACGGGGATTAAACACGGGTGCAGTAAGGACAAAAGAATATGAATTAATTGACTTTGCACTGAAGTTCTTTGTCGTTGAAATGTCCAGCATTATTCACAAAAATAAGGAAAGTTGTGGAAGGGTTTTAAGCCTTTTGATACTATACACGTTCACATTTTAATGTTAAGTTTCCCTTTGTGAATTTTAATAAGCAGAATATTAAAAGCTTATAGGTGCTTGCTTTGATATTTTATTCTGTGAGTACAACCATGCAGTTAATCAGTGTTGTTTAAATACAAAATTTCCTTTAAAGGCAAAGGGAATATAATTCCCAATTAATTATTTTCAGCTGAAAAATTATAGAACGAAAGAACGAAATAAAATAAAAATAAAACAATAAAATATCTAGCAGGTGTATACCTGCTAGATATTTTATTGTTGTACAGAGGTATTTAATGACTTATCAATCACTCAATCAATATAAGAACAACAAAAATCTGAAATATTTTTCTACCACCTATCATATGTCAATTTGGTATTATTTTCCAATTGCCAGATTGTTGTGCCAGTTACAGCAACGAATTTCAACCTTAAATATTAATACTTAAAGTGCAAAAAAAGAAATAGACGGTCCAAGTCTCGAGAAAAACATTGTTCTCATTTGACTAACAATTCTTGCAAGGTAACATGCAAATCTTCCTCGAGATATTTTCAAGTGGCTCATTGCCATGCATTTTTTGATAAAAGACTTGTTAAACATTCTCTTTTTTTCAAGACTTGCACATATTCTTTATTCAAAATATAAGTGACGTCAATAGCTATTTTAAACGAGCCAATCTTTTTACCAACTTTTGATCAAACATTTTCCACCACGATTCATTCCATAGTTTTCGGAAACCGGGATACATGGTAGGTAGATATTTGCAATATTCCCGTCGGAATGGCCAAAGAGACCGAGATTGAACTGGCAGGAACAAAAGACTGGCGGAAGTTGGGAGTTGCTGGCACGCGGAATGCATGAACAAAATGCATGAAAATAGTAGCATAAAAAGTAGTTTTAGAAATAAACTTAACTGGATCCAGAATGAATGTAGCGTATAAAAGAATGAGTGTGTTTGTTGTGGATTTTGCTGGTTTGAAAAATACAGTTTTTGTGAAATAAAAAACGAATAAGATTGCAGTATTTTATGATTTCGATTTACTTATAAAGTAGGTATGCGGTTGTGGTGTGAGAATCAAAGCCATTGGTTACGCTTCGTAACTTATAGTTTTTCTTATATTTTTTCTACATCACCTAATGATGATTGAAAGGCATTGGTTTACTGTTCTAATTCATTTAATCTGTGCCATATCTCGTTGATTAGGTGATTTCCTCGTGCCTTGCAGCGCGCGCGCAATGTCGCGCCGCGCCGTCATTGGCAGTCTCGCTCTAACCTTGGGATAGTGTAGATGCGCATGCTATGTTTGACACTAATTAGTCCCATCGCGCCCTAAAACCCCTGAACTGAACCTATATAAACTGTTATCAGCCTACCCCAGACATATGATAGTGTGTTGTGTATTGCTGGCCAGCATAGTGTATCCAGAAAAGATCTGTAAGCTGTTCATCCCGAAAACGAACACGTTGCCGCCGCCTGCGCGCGCTTGGGATCGCTGGTCAAGGTATGTGGTACAATTAATGAATTGAACGATCTCCTGTGCCTTTCTTCCCGATTGCGTATTTTTTTGCCTTCAACTTCTTATGACAGAATCAGCAATTATAGCCTAGATTGCTCTAATAATCTAGGCTCAATCCGCGTGTGATTTTAGCGGAGATTTACAACTTCTGCAGGTTATACGCACCATTTTGGTCCTTCGAGCCGGACAAATTAATTTTGGGCCTTTTTACGGCCTATTTTTAAGTCCTAAAAGTCTGATTTTGAGCAAAAAACTTAGGAATTTTCAATGTTAATTGCATATCATCACACAACTCTCAACTCTATTGCTTTAGTAATAAGGTTCAAACTGCCTTGCGTTTGCAATAGGTCAACCGTCAAATTAATTCTTAATTTAAATCTTTAAATTCACTATTTAAAGCTCCGAAGAATACATTCAATTGAATATCAACGTTAATTCATATCGCTAAATACGTTTATTTAATAAATTAGTTAGTTTTCGGCGTAATACATATTTTTTTGTTTGGTTGTAAAAATTGTGGGTAGTGGGTATACATAATTATATCGTCGTACGTTGACTGTGGAATGTTCTAGTTCTGAACTTTGTTCGCGTACCTACGATTAAATTTAGTTACGCATTAGAAACTTTTACATACTTATTATGTTGGGACTAATCGAAATTGCTAAATGAATAACATTGATTGTTATTGTATGATACACTTGTATAGGTTCGTTAGGTTTACGCCTGTTATTTTCGTATTGCACGAGCAGGTATGCTTTAGATAGCGAGACTCAACCGCATATGATTAGTTATTGCAACTAACCATATTATCATCGCGTCGCTTGTTATTTTGTTTTGTAAGGTAACTTGATTTCTTGACAGAAACCTTCAGGTAAAATAACAGATGTGTATAAACTTTACGCGTTAATTCTCCTCATTGGAAATAGCCGTATATTTATACATATCACACCCGCACTTCACGTTTGCAAACGTAGTATGTACTTACTAGATAACTTATTTCAAACAGTCATCTACGCGTCTGTACTCGTGAGGAAATTTACTGTTTCTTACGAAGTTATTTCGTTATGAATACACTCGCATCGCTTACGAAAATAAGTTTACACTTTTTTCTAAGTTCAACACTTAACTTATTATTAGTTAAGAATCTGTACCTTCATAATACTTGTATTGAGTAAGTTAATCTCATTCAAGTAGAAGTTAGTGCAGACAAGTTAATCGCGTCGCATCCGACATAAATGCTATTATCGGGTTGTAGGTATATCTGAGCTAATCATAAATAGTATATAGATGGGTACGTTCATAAGATATTTGGCGTGCTTACTATTTTAATTTATATTAGGTTTTGTTACGTGCACTCGGTTAAAGCGTTGGTAGTTTATATTTGTTTACCTTTCAATTTAATATTGTTAGGGTTTCGCGTGTACGGAAAGTTCGTTCCGTACTATTATCTTAAGTTATAATATCTTTAATTGAGTTATCGATTTAATTAGCCCCTAACCTCATTCACTGGGGTTCCGTAGAAGATAAAGGTTGATTTAATATTATAAATTTTGTGTCATATTTAACTTCTGTTCACAATGAGTGACAAGGTTAAACTTAGATTATTGGAAAGTAAACGTGACGCATATTTTGCGCGGGTTCAAAGGATTTTGGATTCAACTAAATCTTTAACTACCGAAAGATTACGCAACGCTTTCATCGCTCAGGCAAAACAAATTGATGGATTGCGTAGTGAATTCAATGGACTAATGGACGAGATAAATATGCTCAATTTGACATTGAATCCAACCTGTGAAGTAAGCTATGGCGCATTGCATTCATTTGATGAGTTGGTCGGCGAAATAAAGTTTAGTTTATCTTCATTAACTGAGTCAAGTGATTTCCAGAAACCTAGCCCGTCAGCGAGCCCTAATGCTCACCATATACAGGTTCCTAAAATCGAGCTGCCTACCTTTGACGGTGATATTCAGAGCTTTCCGTTCTTTTATGAGACGTTCAAACGTATTATACATACTAACGCAGATCTATCAGATTCGGATCGCATTCATTATCTGTTGAGTTGTTTGAAGGGAAAGGCTAGGAATGTGGCCGAAGGTATTGTACCTTCTGGCGATAATTACCTTGTTGTTTGGGAGGCGCTTATCGCCAAGTACCTAGACACTCGCGCGCTCGCTACTAATTATCTAAATCAGCTGTTCTCATTGAAATCGTTCGGATCGACTCCCGCTAATATTGAAAAGGGTTTCGATAAATTAACTTCTACGGTTGCGGGACTCAAACAATTGAAAATACATAACTTAGATGATTTTATATTTATTCATTGGGGTCTTAAGTTAATAGACTCTGATACCGCAAAACATTTTGAAATGTCGCTTCGTAATCAACAGGAGTTAGATTATGATTATTTCGTAAAGTTTGTTCGTGAACAAGTTAAAATCTTGTATCGTTCCTCTCCGGCGGCTAGTAAGTCCGCCACCGCAGGTAGCCCCCGCGCCTCATCTAAGGAATCGCAGGTGTTTGTGGCTACTGAATCTAAATGTTCACTTTGTCACTCCACGCATAAAAACTTGTTTATGTGCAAAGCGTTTCAAAAGTTGAGCGTTGATAATAGATTTAAGTTTATAAAAGACAATAACAGATGTGGTAATTGCCTAAGTAGCCAACATACTGTCTCTAAGTGCCTATCGAAGTCAACATGTAAGAAATGCAACGGTAAGCATCATTCCTTATTGCATTTCGAGAAATCGACGCAAGCCCCTGCGCCGACGCCCGCTAGCGCCCCCACCTCCGCTTCTGCGGCCGACCCAGCTGCTTCCGATGGTGTGGCGTTGTGTACGCATTCTTCTGCTCAAGTCCAGGCCACACGTAGTACGGAAGTGCTGGCTACTGCCAAGGTGCTGGTGGCGGGTAGGAAGGGTAAGGCCGTGGTGGTTAGGTGTCTCTTGGACCCTGGGTCACAAAAGAATTATATGACATCGCGTTGCTGCCGTATGCTCGGTCTAACTATACATACTGACTCGATAACTACCGTTCGTGGTATTGGTGGCACGTCGCAGCCCGTTCGCGGCTCGGTGAATCTTTCGTTCAGCTCACGGTTTTGCTCGCAGCCTAAGTATGAAATAGACGCTTTAGTTTTGGATCAAATAACCGGACAGCTGCCACTGGGTGCTATAGATACGTCCGTATTAAATCATATTGATCCTAAACTATTCGCGGATGACAGCTGGGGTGTGCCAGGTAATATTGATATGTTACTTGGGGTCAAGTTGTTCGCTAAGTTATTGCGACCCGGTCACGTGACCAGCGTACCCGGTTGTCCCGACGCATTGGAGACTGTGCTCGGCTACATACTTCTAGGAGAAGCACCTATCATCGAACCTCCAACTGACACTCTGTCTTTCTTTGCGAGTTCGTTCGATAACTTCGATCTTCGTAAGTTTTGGGAGATTGAAGATGTTACTGCTTCATCCATTGGGAGTGTGGATGATAAACATTGTGAAGAGTTTTATTGTAGCACAATTACCCGCGCTCCAAATGGCAAGTATGTTGCAGCTTTACCACTGAAAACAGACGCGTCAGCTTTAGGAAATTCTTTTAATATGGCTCGCAAGAGGTTCTATAGTCTTGAACGTAAACTTAAGTCACTTCCTAACGTCAAACTTCTTTATGATGACGTCATTCGGGATTATCTGAAAAACAATTATATTTCTTTGGTGCAGAATATCGTACCTGAATGTATGTTGCCCAAAGGGAACTGTAAGGAGCGAGAAATGGAATACTATATTCCTCACCATGCTGTCATTCGAGAGGATAAGGTGACCACCAAGTTACGAGTGGTCCTAGACGCCAGTGCATGTACAGACAACGGTACCTCGCTCAACGATATCCTGTACGCAGGTCCAGTCCTTCAGGCTGACCTTTTCAACATTTTATTAAATTTTAGGCTTTTTAGTGTCGCTGTTTCCGCAGATGTCAAATCTATGTACCTACGTATAGGTATACGTTCACAAGATCGTTCACTACAACGTATCTTATATCGGTTTAACGAGGAAGAAGAACTTCAAATTTATCAGTTTTCAGTGCTTCCCTTTGGTTTAAAGTGCAGTCCTTTTATAGCGATTCGCACTATCCAACAGTTGTGTCAGGATGAAGGAACACAGTTACCTCTCGCCAGGGACATTCTGCAGCGAGATATTTATATGGATGACATAGTTAGTTCTATACCTAGCACTGCGCTAGCTATAGACTCGGCTCGTGAACTAATAGAAATATTCTCTCGCGGCGATTTTCAACTGACGAAGTGGTCTAGCAACAGTGTCGATGTTCTTCGGACTATTCCAGAGTCATTACGACTTTCACAGAGCGTGGACCTAAGTAAAGATCCGAACCAGAAAATACTGGGACTTCGTTGGTTCCCTGACGAGGATTGTTTCGTATTCCAGGTTAACCCTGATGTCCGCACTTGCACTAAACGTAATATTCTTTCTTCCATCGCACGTCTTTTCGACGTTTTAGGCCTCGTTGCACCGATAATTTTATACGCCAAGCTTCTTATCAAAGAGCTTTGGCTTGTCAAACTTGGATGGGATGACGTCCCACCACCTCGCATTGTTCGTCTGTGGGAACAGTTTCAATCTGAACTGCCAATCATCTCTGAATTGAGATTTTTGAGACATGTTGGCGTCGTAGAACGCTGTAGACTCTCACTAGTCGGTTTTGCCGACGCTAGTGAGAAGGCTTACGGTGGTTCGGTTTATGCCCACGTTGTCAGACCTGACGGTAGTGTCGTGGTCTCGCTGGTGTGTGCGAAATCTAAAGTCGCGCCACTGAAAGTCGTTTCGCTAGCTCGTCTCGAGTTATGCGCCGCACTCCTCTTATCAACTGTGATAAAGCGAGTATATAATCTTTTCGCAGCTCGACACGCCATTGAGGTAGTCGTAGCTTTTTCGGATTCAACTGTAACTTTGAGTTGGATTCATTCCGCACCGCATCGATGGCACACCTTCGTAGCCAATCGTATTGCTAAGATTCATGAGAATCTTTCGGCAGATCACTTCTTCCATGTGAAAGGGTCTGAAAATCCCAGTGACTGCCTCTCTCGCGGTTTAACGCCTGCCCAATTAGTGCATCATCCGTTGTGGCTAAATGGGCCGCCATGGCTTAAACTTCCCCGCGCTGAATGGCCGATAAAACCATTCGTTTCAGGCGAGTCGCAAGAGCTTCCAGAAATGAAGCCCGTGGCTTTACCTGCTCTCTTGCACGAATGCTCTGACAGAAGTCCTCCTTCTGACAACATTTTGTACGTTCGCTCTACCAGGTTCTCGTCCTGGTTTAAATATTTAAAAACTATTTGCTTAGTTTATAAGTTCATCAAACGGCTCCCTAGAGGGCCCGTTACTGCGTCTGATTTAGAGTTCGCTGAATCTATTGTGTGGCGATCTGTGCAGAGGATTTACTTTGAATCTGATCTCGATCGTTTAGCCCGCAATGAGTTGTGCTCTAAGCCAGTACAACGGTTAAGTCCCTTCCTTCACGAAGGACTTATCCACGTTGGAGGTCGCCTAGCAAACTCTGAGCTAGATTTTGACTCTCGTCATCAGATCCTCCTTCCGCGTCAAGATCACATAGTGGAACTTTTAGTTTCCCACTATCATGTGACAAATTTCCACACAGGTCCAACCTTGCTCGTATCGCTCTTGCGACAAAAGTATTGGATCCTGTCCGCGCGACGTATTGCACGTCACATTACCTTTAAATGTAACATTTGCTTTCGAGCAAAGCCACGACCTACCTTTCCTATAATGGCGGATTTACCACGTTGTCGCGTTGAGTCGGCTCCTAAGGCTTTCACTCATACAGGTTGCGACTACGCGGGACCCTTCTTGGTCACGCCGGTGCGTGCTAGAGGCCAGAGGGCCAGGAAAGCGTACATCTGCCTTTTTACATGCTTGACAACTCGCGCTCTGCATCTTGAGATTGCCTCAGATCTTAGCACTGCGAGCTTCCTGTCTGCGTTGAAACGCTTCCTGGCGCGTAGAGGTCCGGTTCAGTGTCTGTACACGGATAATGCTACCAATTTTATTGGAGCCAAATCCTATCTCCGAGATCTCTACCAATTCTTGGCTAAAGAGTATCACCCCTTGTGGGAAAGAGAACTTGCAGAGCATCGAATCACACTCAAAAACATCCCCTGTAGAGCTCCACATTTTGGTGGTTGTTGGGAAAGTGAAGTGAAGAGTGTCAAAACGCATCTCTACAAAGTCATCGGTCAGCAAATTCTTAGCTTTGAAGAGTTTAACACTATGCTAACTCAAGTAGAAGCTTTACTAAACTCGAGGCCTCTGTACGCGATCAGCTCAGATCCGTCAGAGCCCACTTCATTATCACCGGCGCACTTCTTGCATACGAAACCTCTTTTATTTCTGCCCGCTCGCGAAGTCAATGAAACGCGCTTACATCTTATTTCGCGATATGAATTGACTGATCAGATGGTTCAATCTTTTTGGAAGCGGTGGCGCCAAGAGTACTTGCACACCCTACAATCCAAACAAAAATGGAACACTCCTTCCAATCCAATACGGGTCGGTATGGTTGTCGTCTCCATGCAGGACAATGTGATGCCTCTGCATTGGCCGTTAGGAGTAATTCACGAAATATTTCCAGATAAAAACGGAGTTTGTAGAGTCGCATCTGTCAAGACTCAAAGCGGGATCCTTCAGAGTCGCCCGGTAGTAAAGTTGTGCCCTTTGCCAACGCAATAAGTTTAGTTACCTTAATATTAATTCTTACCTTGCACCAATGTGCAGTATTAGATTTAGTTACCGCGTAGAATAGTTAGTTAAGTATTCTTATTTGTTATATAGAGTCGCAACTCTAGAGTTCTTATAGCTTTGTGGAGTTGTGATGATATGCAATTTTATTTACTTCTCCTTTGCGTTTCGAAAGTAGGAACTTTCAAGCCGGGGAAAATGGTTACGCTTCGTAACTTATAGTTTTTCTTATATTTTTTCTACATCACCTAATGATGATTGAAAGGCATTGGTTTACTGTTCTAATTCATTTAATCTGTGCCATATCTCGTTGATTAGGTGATTTCCTCGTGCCTTGCAGCGCGCGCGCAATGTCGCGCCGCGCCGTCATTGGCAGTCTCGCTCTAACCTTGGGATAGTGTAGATGCGCATGCTATGTTTGACACTAATTAGTCCCATCGCGCCCTAAAACCCCTGAACTGAACCTATATAAACTGTTATCAGCCTACCCCAGACATATGATAGTGTGTTGTGTATTGCTGGCCAGCATAGTGTATCCAGAAAAGATCTGTAAGCTGTTCATCCCGAAAACGAACACGTTGCCGCCGCCTGCGCGCGCTTGGGATCGCTGGTCAAGGTATGTGGTACAATTAATGAATTGAACGATCTCCTGTGCCTTTCTTCCCGATTGCGTATTTTTTTGCCTTCAACTTCTTATGACAGAATCAGCAATTATAGCCTAGATTGCTCTAATAATCTAGGCTCAATCCGCGTGTGATTTTAGCGGAGATTTACAACTTCTGCAGGTTATACGCACCAGCCATTTCGAAACAAATTCTAATGATTTAATTTAAGAATTTTTTCATTGAATAAAGTAGACTACAAACTGTTTTTCTTTTCATAATATTTAAAAAAATATATTCATCTTCATTCACAGCCCGACTTTATCCACTGCTGGGTACAAGTATAATTATAGGCTTATCTTTGCATGAGGTGAAAAAAAAACATTAATGGTCATAAGCGTAAGTATTCATATTTATTCGATAGTATCGAACGTCGACCATCTTAAGAAATACCTTGTTATAAATTAAAATACCTACAATATCAAAAATATTGATTAATGTTTCACTCACAAACGGTAAGAGTGTATTAAGAGGAGAGGAAAGACTCACCAACACCATCAATTGTGCACAAATCCAAACTCCGTACTTTTGAGTAAATCGCAATAGACGAGCTCAATAACACTTTTCCCGATACGGAAATCGAACCCAGGATAAAGAATAAACGACTTCACACTCAATATAATTATTGTATACTTGCAACCACTCGACCAACGAGGCACCTAAAACGAACATGAAAACAAAATCGAACTGCGAATAGGGTAGACGACTGACTAAAAAAAATATGATTCTGTTTAGTCCGTCAGTTAGATTATCGGAAAATATTGGATACGTGTTTTTTGTTTTATCAAAATAATAAAAATTGACGAAAATAAAGCTTGTCAAAGATCATGGAGAGGGGGCTTTTGACGTCATAGTCTCGTAAAATTGGACCAAGCTGTGACGTTGCACGACTTTTCAAAGCGCTGTATCGTCTTCATTTTTTGTTTACGTGAAAAAAGAAAAAATACGTGTTCAATATTTTTTGGAAATCTATCTGACGGACTAATTAGATTTTTTTAGTCGTCTACCCTATTCTAGTTTATATTAACTTGATCTACAAATAAAATTATACTTAAAAGCATAATCGTGCTATTTCTGAAAAACTCGTTCAATCTTTTTATTACTTACCTACTCTTTATGGATATTAGCAGAACATTCATAACATTCATTTTAATAATGTTGATTTTTATTCCGTTGAAAATTTTTCTTTCTTTAAAGAATTCCAGGTATCTAAGAAACTGATTAGATAAAACACAATACTGATAAATCACAATATTTTACTCCACATTACTTAACCTACTGCATATTAATATTAGTAACTTCAGGCGAATTTCACCGAAAAAGCCGAATCTGCTCTATCCAAAACGTGTTTAAAAGCTGCTTCAGAATTATTGTGGAACATCATCATCTGACTAGCCATTTTCCAACTATATTGGTGTCGGCTTCCAGTCTAACGGGATGCAATTGATTATCAGTATTTTATATGGAGCGACTGTCTATCTGATCTCCGCAATACAGTTTAGCACTGATTAATGCGATACCCCTTGGTAAGACTGGCTGTTAGACTTTCAGACCCATTTCTTTTTTGGATGGTGATAAATCATCAAATTACTCCTCCCTCTCTGGGCAGAGCGGGAGTGTCAGACTTGTACTGACTAAAAACCACCCATGTTCCTTCTTAGCCCTTTGTGACCCGCTGCCCCGAAGGAACTTTCGGACCTCTGAGTGTAACCATTGTCAAACATCTACAAATGACTGCCAGCTTAGTGTGCTTTCAGAGGCACAGAGGAAACTCTTTAGGTAATTTCAGCATTCATGACTTGGTCAGTGCCCCATACAATCCCCGTATAAATTGTAAAATAATCCTTTAAACCAACTTCATTGAAATATATAGTTTCTGATCCATAAAACCTAGCGAAACGTTTAAAGCCAGCGTACTCATGAAATATGGCTGAGGCATTGATTCTCGGATCGTACAATGGAGAGTTAAAATAAACCTTATTGCTGCTGCAAGTGTGCTTGGCAAGATATTGTGGACTATTTATTATTTAAAAGGATCAAACTCTGTAGAGTAGGTAGTGTATAAAGACAGGGAGTTATAATAAGCTTTGTGGTGTTAAGGTTTTACATAACATAACATTACGTATAGCACACCTACATTTTGAGAGTTATGTCTAAATGCCGTACTCAAAGACGTTTAATGATCACTTAGTAAAGCTTATGACACTTCAGTAAAGGTTTTGTATGTCAAACATTTACTAAGTGACGGCTTAAGTATAATCGTTAAATATCTTTGAGTACGGCAAAGTCCCATGTCATTAATAAGAGGCGAGGTTGTAACCGGAAACCACCAAGTAGTCCAGACCCTGGTCGGCTACTGCAAATTTTAGATGAAAAAAACCCAATAACACGTTACGTAACATAAGAACTAAACCCAGGACCTTCATCATCATCATCATCATAAGCCTATACCTAATTGTTCCCACTGCAGGGACTCAGGCCTCCTCTCTAGGAGAGGGATGGGCTATAATCCACCACGCGGGCCCAGTGCGGATTGGTAGATGTCGCATATCTTCGAATTTTTGGTTCTAAGACATGCCGGTTTCCTCACAATGTTTTCCTTCACCGTTTTGAGAGCAGTGGTGATGAAATAAATTACACAAAGTAATGCGCCTGCCTGGGTTCGAACCCACGACCAACTGTTCGTAAGTCGGGGCCGCCACCACTGGGCCACCACTGCTCCACCAGGACCTTACGCGATGGTAATACTAGACCAAACCATTTTGTTTCAAGACCACCCCATAAATAAATATATAGTATCAACAACATGAGTCTTTATAAGTTCAACAGCTTAATAGCCAACATAGACAAAAGTCATTGCTCCTAAAAGCGTTTATTTTCCACGTCACGAAAACCGCTTCCTTCACACTACTGAGCTACATAACATAGCAAAACAACATATATTACTCCAACACCCAGACTTGTCACAAACGTTGCCAATTCAGCTTCCATAAGGAGCTCTCGAGCGTATGTACATAGACATACACATATATGTTACCATGTTACCGGCCAAACCCGATTTTAGGACAAACTAGTTTCGCCTAAGCTCAACTAGTTCTTACTATACGCGATAGTGAACGTAGTAGAACGTGGGCCTGCTGACGGTCGACGTCAGGGGCACCCCAAGGTTCGGTTAGTTAGGTTCCTTTAAACCCTGCAGACAGAAATAGGAGCCCCGCGCAGTGGGGCTCCGTCGACCTGCTGACGGAAACGCTAACCCTGAACGTGAAGGAAGAACTAGTTTAGCCTAGACAAAACTAGTTTGTCCTGAAATTGGGATTCGCCGGTAACATATACATAAATTATAGAGTGTGGCATATTCTATCTAACTTAGCAAAACCTAGACTAGATTTAACGGAGATTTGTAGTAAAAGTACTAGCCCACTTTTAGACAGATATACATTTACAACCAGTAGTAAAAGTTGCCAAAAACATTCATCTAAACTAATTTTATCAAGTGGAAAAGTTTGTGTGTCTGTGAGTTTGAATGTAGGGGATTATCTTCAGAACTACTGAACCGTTTCTTTTGGTAATAGAAAGCTTCTTTATCCTCGAGTGTAAGTATCTATATTTAAAAAGTTCTCGACCGAAACGCGATTGAAGCTGGTCACGGTTAGGTTAGTGGTAGGCGTAAAAAATGTCATCATCAATGGCTTAACCTTTTCCCAATTATATTGGGGTCGGCTTCCAGTCTAACCGGATGCAGCTGAACACCAGTATTTTACATGGAGCGACTGCCTTTCTGACCTCCACAACTTCGTTTACACTGGGTAATACTCTTTGGTAAAACTGGTTGTCAGACTTTCAGGTCTGTAACGAATGCCAAAGATCTGTATATGGCAGCCGGCACCAACAGCTTAACGTGCTTTCCGAGCCTCGGAGGAAACTCGGTATGAAATGGGTAGTCACCCATCCATAGACCAACCTAGGCAAGCGCGGCTTAACCTAAAGATCGACCTGAATAGCAGTTATTGTTAAGTTAAAATGTAACAAACAAATAAACTTACTTTCACTTATAATATTAGTTGGGATGTAAAAGTTACGTAGTCTGACTGTGTTTTACCTTACCCCGTTATGAAGGCTTTGACCATGACTTGAGTTAGGTCAGGTTCGGATAGTACGTTACCTTAAGATAATTTCCGGCCTTCAGAAGCAAGTTATGCATAAGTAAAACAATAACATCGCAGGGTGGATAAATAATTCTCAAGGGTGAAGAAAGACCGGGAGATGACGTGTTGACGGAAGATGAGAGTAAGGTTTTACAAGCAGTCATCGATCATTGCATGTACTCACAATGAACGAAAATGAAGAATGTGTGGACTAAAGCAGTTACTAGGAAAATGAAAGTTCATTATCCTAGTAAACCGCTTTGCTTCAGTCCCTGTCAACGTTTGTTGTCAACAATGTTTGTTTCATCTGATTGGACCTCCAAGTAGGTACCCTAAACGAGCCTTCCTTTGATCATTCTACAGAGGTTCTGATTAAATACGGTATACCAAATACCTCACTTCCAAATAGGTATCAAAGAAACGCTTTTGTCTGATTTTAATAAGCTTATTTTCAATCTCTACGCATTAATAGACTTGACTTCAGCCTCTGAAAGAATTATAAGGCTCACGATCTTGAAATTTTCCACGACGATGTCTTTATTCATTATTTAGTATTCAAAGCAGGTAAAGGTCTAGTGTCTCAGGTAATAAGTTTAATTTGGAAATTTCCAGGCGTAGCAAATAAATTATTTTACTCAGATTCAAATCTCAATGTCATGAATCAATTGATAACTGACTTATTTATTAGCTCGTTTTATTTAAACTGTCACGAATTGCGCAATAACTTAGGTCGAAGAAAACATATAAACGCTATAGAGTGGAGAAAATGAGAAATTTTCACGCTCGTAATAAGACGGGAAACCACAAACCACCCATCCAATTACAAGCCCGATTGACAGTAACTTAACCACACTTCAGTGAACAAATCCACGATTAAACTCGATGCTTCAAATATATCTCGATCCAGTTACAGATTGTTTAATTCAGAAGTATTGTTCCCAAAGCTTTTAAGTGATTGGACATCGAAAAACAAATGAGTGAAAAGCTCTTTTTATTTGTCACTCTTCGTTTTGAGTATAAAGTGAAGTGTGGCTTCGTAATTTACCTTTTACCTAAATTGAACTGAAAATCGGAAAGTTCAATCGGCTCGTCTTAAAATATTTATCAAAGAGTGCTCTTTGATAAATATTCTAAGACGAGCCGTTAACATTGTAAACTACACAAGTACGCAACTACGGACTCCATTTGCAAGTTGCTTAATTATTACTTGTTACGATCTAAAGCAACAACTTTGCAACTATCAAATTTTCGGCAAAGGGACAATTTGGGTAGCTAGTTACTGATACTTTAATAGTTCAACGACTAAGTTCAAACAGTGTAAATAATACTAAATAGTTTAAGTTAATAGTTTTGCTCACTTTATTGATATTTTATGGGCACAATGTCTGCCAAAACCTGCCAAATCAAAAATGATGAGGATAATATCTATTTGAGTTATTTCCTCATATAATATTGTCACCACTGACAACAAGTACGACAATAATATGATGGGTACTCAAGGGGTTCGGGGACAAAAGGTTGGCAAGGCATAAAATAGAAACTTGATATGATACTAGATATTTTATAGGATGGATGACTTTGATCAAAATGTTTATGTATTGCTAGCTGTGCCCCGTGAACTTTGTCTACGTGAAATTATTATGAAAAATATTATTGAATTTCAAGGATTGCAATTTTTTTTGCACGGAACCCTAAAACTGTTTCTATAAATAAAAGTAACTAAAGTTACTCCTTTTAGATAGCAACTGCCAGTAAAAGTTCCGTCGAAATCCGTCTTGCCGTTTCGGAGATTAGCCAGAACAAACAGACAAACAGTTCCGTACCAAAATACTTTCATATAATAATAATAATAATAATAGTCCTCCTGACCGTTTTCGGCCACGGCGGCCAATCCCAGCGGAGATTAGCCAACTGCGCGGGAGATATTATAGTGCAGGCGTGTGTGCGCAGGCACAAGTGCACTCTCTGTTCCCTTTTCTCTCATAGTCCGATGGGACGGCAATCCGACACGACCGGAGAGAGATCAGGCGCAGGACCAACGGCTTAACGTGCTTTCCGAGGCACGGGGGTATTATACCACCAACTTCCAAACTCCGGGATACTACTGGGAAATTTCTAATGAAAAACCCAATAGCACTTTTTGGCCGACCCGGGAATCGAACCCAGGACCTCACGCTCTGCAGTCGCGCTTGCGACCAATAGACCAACGAGGCAGTTCACTTTCATATATGCATTCAGTAAAAAGCTATTATTTTGCCATTACAAATACACACTTCAATTTTGTTTATTAGTCTACACAATGTTCACTATTGACACGAATTTTGACCGAAGAACCTTCGACCAGGTGGAAAATTCGGGTTCACAACAGGCCATTCGACCAGTTTTGTTCAAGATTACGTCCAGTCATGCGACAAGTCAACGTGTACGAGGTCTCTAAGGATATGTTCCTGAAAATAATACAGGTTGTTTGGATCACGTAGACTTGTTTTTCACCTACAGAGCCTGTATCTTAAATGTTAAGGTTATGAAACACAATTTTAAAGTTTAACAAATTTCTAATGTAACCAGCCCTAAAAAGACTGTCAGTTCCTCTACCAAACACCCCGTATTAACACTATTCGACATTTATTAATGTAATAGCCGCAACAAACTCAGAGGTCATCGTCTCTTTTTTAAAACCATGATGATGCAGATTAGTGTCCAAGATGATCTTGTCAAGAAATAATCACATAGATTTGAGTGGACATATCCAGTCAGTGCAAGCATTTATCAGTAACCGACTCCTAACTCATTACTTAATACTGCTTCATCATTTCAGCTAAAAGACGTCCACTGCTGGACATAGGCCTCCCCCAGGTGTCGCCACATTGACCGGTCCCGTGCGTCTCTCATCCAGCGGTTTCCTGCAACCTTGACCAGGTCATCGGACCACCTAGTGGGAGGCCTTCCAACGCAACGTCTTCCGGTTCGCGGTCGCCATTCCAGAACTTTTCAGCCCCATCGGCCAGCTGTTCTGCGAGCAATGTGCCCTGCCCATTGCCACTTAAGTCTGGCGATTCTTCGGGCTACGTCGGTAACCTTGGTTCTCAAGCGGATGTCCTCATTTCTGATTCGATCACGCAAGGAAACTCCGAGCATAGCTGTTAATACTGCTTACACTTCCAAATAAATAATTCCATACTACTACGCCTACAACAAGTATAAAACTCTCGCACTCTCATTTCTCCTGTCTCGTAAGATAACAGATAATTTTCATGACGAGACAACCCAGCAGGCTCGTGTGAAATGAAATTATAAAGGAGTACTAAAAACTGAAATAAAACAGAGTAATAACTTCTTTCAGGTGACGCTGACTTTTATTGTGTCGCTCAGATAAAAATATATGTGAAGATAAAACAATTGGATTAATTTTTCACTTTCTTTACTGAAATAAAGAGTAAGTATTCTAAATGTCAGTTGTGAATAAATAACATCACCTTGATAACCAAAGGGTTAGGCAGAGGTGTACCTAATAGTATAATTATCCACATTTTGCTAGTTCATCATCAGCCTATAATGTTCCCACTGCAGGGACTCAGGCCTCCTCTCTAGGAGAGGGATGGGCTATAATCCACCACGCGGGCCCAGTGCGGATTGGCAGTTGTCACATGTCTTTGAATTTTTTGGTTCTAAGACATGCCGGTTTCCTCACGATGTTTTCCTTCACCGTTTTGAGAGCAGCGGTGATGAAATAAATTACACAAAGTAATGCGCCTGCCTGTGTTCGAACCCACGACCTACTGTTCGTAAGTCGGGGCCGACACCACTGGGCCGCCGCTGCTCTGCTTTTTGCTAGTTATGTTTAAGTAATAGGGGTGAGCCTATTGCCATCAACCGAACACGAATCTAGATTCAGTGGCTGCTGCAGAGCAATTCCTGATGAAAAACCCAAAACAGTTTACCCGACTAAGGAATCGAACCCCGGACCTCATGCGCAGCATTTGTACTTGCGACCACTAGAGCAACAAGGTTGTCAGTAAATAAATAACAAACTAAACAAAAATCTAAAAACAACACGTTTTTGTGATTAGCCGACCTAAAAAATAGAAAAAAAAATGTAAGTTTAAAAAAAGAATAGAAAATGTTTAAAGAAAACAAAACATTTTATCATTCAAGAGAGTTTAAGATCTCTGAAGATCAAGATAACCTAACAAACTTATTAAATTATTATTTTGTCATCGGTTCGTATTAAGTGTACGAAATATCAATTCAATCTGACGTTTTGAAGTTAGTGAAAATCACGTTCAAAGATTCCGTTACATAAATACATACCAAGCTAATTAAACCGTGATAAATACAAGTCGAGTAGAAAATCCAAATCAAGGATTTTCTTGATCATTATTTTAATTGTCTCTTGATCTCCTTTTATCTATATAAAGTAAATTTTCTCTTAAAAGTTTTCCTGATAGTCGTTCAGCCGTTGGTATCGGGTGACATTTGTAGATATTTGAAAATAGTTACAGTGTTGCCAAGGGGAAACCTAGTAGGGTTGTGGAGGATAAGTACTCCAAATATGTATAATACTGGTATTAATTAGTTACTAATAAAAAATTGAAAACCGGCCTCAACAAAGTGAGGAAAAGGCTAGGCTGATTAATTTTGTCCTTAGCAATAGGGGATCGGACAAAAAAAAAACTAATTAGTCCGTCAGATAGATTTCCAAAAATTATTGGACACGTATTTTTTATTTTTTCACGTAAACTTAAAATGAAGACGATACAGTGCTTCGAAAACTCGCGTGACATCATGATAGTACATTTTGACGACACAATTAGTGACGTTTCAAGCCCCACTCCAAGATCTTTGACGCGTTTTATCTTCGTCATTTTTTATTGATTTGATAAAACAAAAAACATGTATTCAATATTTTTCGATAAATCTAACTTACGGACTAAACAGAATCATATTATTTTGACCCAGTCCGATCAGATTGGTGGAGCAAGCTCATCATAAAAAGTTCAGTTCTTAACACTTGTGTTAAATATTTGCTTTTTCTTGTTATTAAATGTCATTTGTGCTTTCCTGGTTTCGATTCCAAGGTCGGGCAAAGTGTTATTGGGTTCCTCCTGGAATTTCACAGTAACAGCCATGGAGTTTGGTTCTGTGCCCAGTTGATGACAATAGGCTCGCTCCTTATTACATGGAAACTTACTGAAACATAACTGGGAAAATGTGGGTGTACTTCAGGGATTACAGTCGTGATGTTATGTTATGTTAATATCAATTGCCACTCCAAGTTATGAACCAATTCAATAACATGTGCGATCAATCAACCCACAACGGGCTCACTCCCTTCTGAAAAGAGGAGACGTGTGTAGGTACCAACCGCGGATACGTTCAAGGCTCATGTTCTCCTCTATTGACTAAAACTATGATTTTGTTTAATTATCTTGCTTGACGTAAATATTGTCATCATCAGCATATTAATGTTCCCACTGCTGGGGCACAGGCCTCCTCTCTTTGAAAGAGAATGGGCTATAATCTACCACACGGCTAGTGCGGATTGGTAGATGTCACAAGTCTTCAAATTCTGGTTCTATGACATTTCGTCACGATATTTTTGCCTTTACCGTTTTAAATTGGTACCTAATAATGGCAGTTCATAGCTTACATGGCAAACCTACCAATCTACTCCTCCCATAATTTATCATTTTCAGGAACCGCCTGCACTTATCTCACTCAAATAACATCTTTGATTCAGCGCAGTGTAGTTCCATTTTCTATACTTCTAACAGCCTTCATATCAGTATTCCTATTACAATTATTATATTTACAAGTCATCTATCAGACCCAAGCAAATTATATCCCTATAATATGGCCTTTTTCATAATCCTTATCCTTACATACATAGTATACAACAAAGTCGCTTTTTTGTCTGTTTGTTTGTTTTCTTTAAAACTACGCAACGGATTTTGATGCGGTTTTTTTAATAGATAGAGTGATTCAAGAGGAAGGTTTAAGTATATAATTTGAACGACATCCACGCGGGTGAAGCCGCGAGCATCAGCTAGTTATATTATATTCGAACGGTATCTTATGACTCGAGTTCAGATAAAAGATATAAGTGAAACCCTCGCTCATCGTCATGGCCGCAAACGACATTTTCCGTACTAATTGCTGTACCTAGGCACCTCCGCATTTTCCAACTCGTAGTTTTTCATCAAGAGATTTAATCGTTATCTGGTTTTATGAAACTCAAATAAAAGCTCAAAAAAGGAAACGTACTTACAAAAGATGATTTATCAAGACTAAACGATTAAGGAATACTCGTATCAATTGAAAAGCTCCAAAACTTTACGAACCTCCTTTTGAACCAAAATAAATCTCGATAAAATCATTAATAATGTCAATAAATAAATTCGATTCAAAGTTATCAATACTTTTTTATAGCTTGTTCAGAGTATCGAACATCGTCTTCGTTTAAAAAAAAAAAAAGTTTCGTTCTAAAATTTCAATTTGAGACTTATGTTAAAAATAACAAGTCTAAAATTGAAACGATGTATAATAATATGAATAAGAAAGGCACTCAAAAAAAACTCAAATCCTAAAATCCAATTTCATGATAACACCTTTACCCTGAAGCAAGCTCGTCAGTTTTTTGCGACGAACTAAAATAGAACATTATTTTCTCACAAAAAATACTCCAGATAAAACATTGAACGCTTTACGTGTGTATTTGCATGTAAATAAAGCTACGTTTTATGTATCCGCCAATTTACTACGGCTGACAAGTTACGCAAAATTTTTAGCCTCGACTCTGACCGAACAATTGTGCGTTCAAGCGCACCGGAATTCTTGAAAGGATCCTAATTTAATGGGAATTATAAATAGGAATATAAACGAGGCTGTGCCATTAACGTAATTATGAATACATGCTTCCATTTAAATTAACGTCCATCTTAATTTTACATCAAAAATAATAATTTTGCAGAAGGTAACTTTAAAGTAATCTCCGACCTCATTATCTCATTTTAGATTTGACTGATTGCTTTCATAACTTCCAGGAAATATCATCTACTCGTACAGTGGGCAGATGACATTTTCTAAAAATAGCTTGGGTCTCTTTGATTCAAAGAGAAAGGGAGCCTTAGTCCCTTACGTTTAGGCTTAACATCAGATAAGCCAGCACGGTTACAGCCGGAGAATTTAATTTATCCCAAAATTAGTAACATTCTAATTAACGATAATATATTAACCAAATATTCGCATAATACATAATCAACGTACCTTCCACCACAGAAATTAATTACGAAAATCCAGCCAGTCTTTAATTAATTTCCATTCAAAACCAAAATTCATTTGAATCACACCCCACTAATCAACGGGACACATTTTTAAACAAATCACGTATTTAAAGTTTCACATTTTAGCACTGAAGTTTAAAATACGTTCACGGAAAATACGCGGTTGATTCATCCAGTGTGACGAGATTCGGGACGCGTGCAACGTCTACGGGAACGCGCGGGCGACTGACACTGTCGGATGTTTCAGAGTGAATCAACGCGGCAAAACTGCGCAGAGGCGCAACCAAGGGATATTTTATGGTGTTCTAATATATCGGTCATTCACTACATCTGTACAGTGCTAATTAAAACCAATTTCCACAACCACCATGTGGTAAGGAAAATAAAAGATTTTCAAGATGTATTTGTAACATTAAAAGCGTAACTTTTGTTATTGCATGAAAACTACTAGACTGAAATAAAATTGTTTTACATTGAAAGTTCGCATGTAACATGCTTTTGTTCTACTGTCTGTCTGTCTTGGAAGTTGGTACAAACACGATATCTGCAGATATCTTTACGGAGAACCTGTTTTCCTAAAATCTTCGGTGCAACTTTAACGGAACTTTTTGCGTTTTTTTTACTGCACGGGCTCTTCATGATTGATAATTTAAGGAACTTTTTTATCAACAGAGACTCAAAAAATGTAGATGTGTCCAATCAGCAACGTGCAAAGTACAGGATAATCATGTAGGTACGATTCAAAAGTTATATCTAGCAGTACACTTTAGTCTAGTCAAGTAGTCTTTCTTAGTGACTTTTTTATTATATTATGTAGCCGTTGTTGCCGAAGCTCATCCACCACAAGTAAATAAATCTTCTTAATGGTGAAGAAAAACAGAACCATTGAAAATATATCTTTTAAAATAAATAATTTAAAACGAAAGTATTTATTTCTCTCAGACAGGACAAGTCTAAATTATTAAAACTAACAATGAACAGAAAATAAGACATACATCATCATCAGCATTTCAGCTAAATGACATCACCACTGCTGGACATATAGGCTCCCGTAATATGGTGACAACCACATTGATCGGTCCCGTGCGTTTCGCACACAGAGGATCCCGCCACCTTCACCAGGACAAAATAATGATAAACTAAAATTGGTGCTGTACGAAACCAAAAGGCCCTTTTGGTTTCGTACAGCACCAAGTCTTTTGTTATTCTTTTCGTCATGATTTAACCCAACTATTTGCCTACTTCCAGTCCAATAATCTCTTCAACTCGACGTACTAAACCATTCTGAAAAGCAAGCCACAGTCTTCGTTGAAACTAAATAATTCATCGTATTTCAAATTCACTAACTCTTGCGCTACCAGAATAGCTAACTGTACTTACGGACTCATATGTTTTGTTTAATTAAAACTATTTGTTCTGATTCTATTCATTACAGTAAGCAGAAGTAGAGCCTTTTGACGTTCTGTCGTGAGTGTTGCATTATTAAAATGAATAAAAGAGCGTGAATTATATACAGGCGGTCGAGAAGTTTCGTGAAAGAAAGATGAATGTTTAAATCTAAAACAGGACTCGCATTATAAACTTTAGTGGAGTAAACGGGAAGTTAGATTTATGGAACTTGGACTATTTTCTTCTGTCTACTGGTGATTTCAAGCGCGACTGCTGAGCATAGGGCCCTAGGTTCGATTCCCAGGTCGGCCAAAGTGTTATTGCCAATTTCCCCCCCTGAGGGGGATTTTCTCAGGGGGGATTTTCTCAGGGGGGATTTGTGGAATAAGCCATTGTTTTTCCATCAATAATTTTTCAGTAGCAACGATGGAGTCTGGATGTACTGATTGATGTTGATTGATTACTAGTCTAGTTGATGGCAATAGGCCCTCCCCCTATTAGGTACATGAGACTTCAAACTCAACTTGTGAAATGTGAGTGCTACTTCTGCCTAACCCTTCGGGGATTACTGACGTGATGTTTTGTATGTATATTTATAAATTATATTAATTCGGAATCTTTGTTCTTTTTAACCATTTTCGACTCCCATACTTTTTCAAAAATATACGCAACATAACGAATACTTTTGTTATGCAAAGTTCTGGGAAGTGGACCAGGCTAATTTGCAAGACTAGTATAGCATTCTGGCAAATGGACTATATCGCTCTGTGTCAGTTTTCAAAGCTTTGTTGTCTAAGACCGAAGTGCTTCGCGTTCAAGTTTGACGGATGCTAAAATCGGATTTACTCGGATTTCAGCATCAAAAAGCCGACTCAAGTAATTAGAAATTTAGGTTAAAAACTTCACGGAATTTGTAGTCTCTGTAAAATACTACTGGGAATTCGAGAGAATCTGTTTTCTCATTAACATAGGTCATGAACCTGCTAATGACCGCCATAATGAATGATTAAAAATATATTTGGCAAAGATAGTTAAGATATTTTATTCATCTAACTCTTTTCTTCTTACGCTGATATTTATAGATGTTTCCTATCACGTGCTTTGTGTCGTTCACCATGTAGCCGCACGGGTCGATCTTCAGCTTCAACCAAAGAACCTAGGTTGGTCCGCAGATTGGTGACGAACTGGCCACCCCTGTGCCTTGAACAGCACGTTCAGCTGTTGGCCTAGCTAGACTGCCATTTGTAGACCTTTGACAGGCGTTACAAGTAGTCAGCAGCTTGAAAGTCTGACAATCAGTCTTACAAATGAGGAATGTATTATCCAGTACTAACTAATTTATTATTCCTGTACAATAACTTTATGTGAATATAGCTATAGTTTAATTTAATTTTACTTTTTCGTTTTGAATGAATCTGTTATGATGCTATAATTAGTGATAAATAAATAAGCAGTCACTCCTTGCCTCGCCTTGTAAAATAATCGTGTTCAGCTGCATCCGATTAGATTAAGCCAACCCCAACAAGGTTGGGAAAATATGTCTCCGTTTCTGTCTTGCACTCATAGTCTGACATTCGTGTGACTATGACAAGAATAACGCTTAGCCAATATTCGTGCTAAGGTGGCACGTTTATAGGTCACGGGTTAATCCTTAATTTACCACTCTCATTAGGTACAGACGCTGTAAAGTCTGACAACCAGTCTTACCAAAAGGTATCGTATTACCTAGTATTAACTGGATTGTGGAGATCAGATAGGCAGTTCGCTCAATGTAAAATATTGGTATTCAGCTGCGTCCGGTTAGACTGGAAGCCGACCCCAATATTGGGAAAAGGCTAGGCAGATGATGATTAGGTACATTTATACCAGCACATCAAGCTGCTACAATCTGTCAAATTTCTATAATAGATTTTCAACTTTTTAGCTACAGCATTAGGTTCAAGTTAGAATGGGAAAAGACAAGCTGGCATCGATACTAGATGCCGATAGACAGCATCCGTGCGAAGGTAGGAGCAAGACACAAATGTGTCGGTTATTGTTAAAGTTGTGTAACTCCAATTTTTTTTTAAATACATTTAATTTTAGAATACCTATCATCACATTTAGTCATATTTTTCGCAGTAAAAGTGAAGTAACTCCAATATTAGCATTAAATTTCCATAGATGGCCATCAAATATGGAGTTACACCACTTTCACGATGAAGGACACAAATATGAAATTAACAGATGCAGGAATTCCTTTCTACAAGGTTACAAGGTTGAACCGTTCCCCCTCGAATGTTTAATTTAAATGACTACCCTTAACCTTTTTGCATAATCTGATAGACGTGTGAATATCGAAAATTATTTTTTCGGTAGGTATACCAAGATTATTTCTCGACTTGGCGGTTTCGCTTTCCAAGGAAATGAACAATTTAATGGAAAAGGCAAGAGTGTGTATAGTATTACGAACATTTTTATTTACGTATTTTATTTATGGAAGTCTAGCAATTTCCTTTGATGGTGTAAAAAGAATTGTACGTAAATAGTGAATCTACCTTGACTTTACACTCTCAATTACTTTGATCATTAACACAGTCCACTAACGACAAATATTCACTAAGACACTCTTGCCTTGTATACAATTTTTTTTTTCATAATATATAATATGGATGTACTCTTGACCTCAATCTTGCCCCAGGGGAAGAGATGAGGTCGACAATGTAACGAGCTAACCCAGAGGAAGCCTATTTACTCGCGACTTAAATAGATTGGGGTTATATTATGAACTCGGGAAAACCGACACAGGCAGGGAGTTCCACTCTTTGGCAGTGGGCATAATAAAAGATTTTTAGAACTATTACGCCAATTATCATGCCTCTATCATATTAGTTCTACCTAGCATCTCCCTTTTCTCAACTATGTTGATCGAATTCTAATCTAACTGAATGCAACTTCATCATCATCATCATTTCAGCCGACTAATATATCCACTGTTTGGCATAATTATTATCTGGTCAGTGTGCTTACTCTCGAATATAATTCAGATAGATCGACATTGGAATTGTTAGTCAAACGTCAGCAATTGGCTGGACTCACTGAGTCTAGCCAATCCCTGACGTTTAACTCAACCAACTGACGTTTGACCAATGTCGATCTATCGGAATTATATTCCAGAGTAAGCACCCTGGACTGTTCGAAAAAATATCCTGACCTTAAAACTCAACGGGCTAAAAATAAATATTGTTGGGTTGTAGTCAGTACAAGTCTGACACACTCTTCCGCTCCACCCAGAACTGATCATTTGATGATTTCCCACAGGGATGCAGCTTAATAGCAGTACTTTACACGCCTATCTGACCTCCACAACTTAGTCATTGATAGACTGGTTGTTGTCAGTCTATCACTTCTAAGTTGCCCCTGTAGCAGCTCCCTGTACGAATTGGACTTTCCATAGGCTAAGGGGGGTTATAAATCACATTCCATGGCTTTCGTCTGGCTTTGAAAGGCTCAAGTCGGCTATTGGAATTCTGTCACCAGCTTTTAACGGATAGTTACCGATAAGGCCAGTGATTCATTAATTAGTAGATTAGGTATGGCATTGATGTTTAGTGAAATTATGATTTTGTTACTGATTGTGTCGTTGGTGTTAATTATGCCATTTGAGATTTTTTCATTTGCAGATCCTGAAAGTTAAAACTAGGGTATTTTTTTTAAATAATATATGAAACTCCTGAATTTCACGAAAACCTTTACTTACTAATTTAAAGAATTTAGTGTTTTAAAACCAAAACGTTGGTAAAAACAAAAACCAAACGGTTACGGTTTCCTTTTTTTTTTGGTTGTAATTCGCCGTTAGCGTCTAAATATGATGTAATTTAAAAACTATTTTGCTGAGCATAAGCTATTGACTACCTATTGTCACAATATTTGACGTGTTGAGTGTCAATGGTTCACCAAAATGATCGAGGATAGGCATAGGAGTTTATTAGAGTCCTTAGAAACAAAACCTCCTAAGTGTGAAATAACTAACTGTTCAGGCGAACGAAAAATCTGCGTGCATGTTCCAAGTAGTGCTTGTTACTATTAGATCAACAAGTCAATCAAAGATACAGCCGTTTCTTCAAAAGAAGACACGTACAAATACTCCACGTAGCGCAAACCACACATACATTTAATATACTCCTTTTCCGTCATCCACAATTTTTAAATCTATCTCGTCATACGCTCGCGTCAGTTGTGAGGCTACAAATCCGAAAAAGGACGTCATCAATAAGATTGGTTTACCTTTATGTCGTACGTTGGCGTCTGCTTCCGACATATTCACTAACAGTCTTTCATCTTTTGTTAATCGTCTTATAAAAGGTGGTAAGGTGATTTACTGACTGTGTGGTTTAGTTTGTGGAGGAACTATTCCAGTTTTCGTAATTTATTTATTTAAAATAGGTACACCAACAGTACATACATCTTACAGATTAAAAAATATATATAGGTTAGGGTTCTTAATTAGGTACCAATTACAGGTGTACACAACATTCTCCTAAGTAAAGCTAATCATCGAAAAATTATATACAAAAAGTGTAACATAGAATAGAAAACTAAACATAAACCTTGTGCACGACAGCGACTTAGGTACAATCTGGATAAATAAATAAATAATAAAATAAATAAATAAATAAATATATATTATCAATCGTAATAAACGTAGTAAACTGTTTATTCACATCTAAATCATAAATTCAGATGAATGTTGTGTAACTCGTCGAGTTTCCTCTAATCAGTGATTTCGAAAGAATTTTTATTTTTTATTTTACTTTTAACAAAATTTTGAGACAAATTGCAGTCAGCCGTTAAAGTTTGTTGGTTATACAAACATATTCAAAAACTGGCACAAGTCAAATAGCAAGAAAGCTTGAATATACAGCATGTATTTTTTGTGACGTAGCATCTTGCAGGAGACTAAGACTGGCTTCTGGTTAACCGGGCTATCGTATAAGTGCCTTGAGTTTACGTTGTTCGAAAGAGATTCCGCGGCTTCGACACAAAGGGCTAAGAAGAAATATAGGTGGTTCATGGTCAGTAGAAGTCTGGCGTCTGAGCGGGAGGAGTCATTTGATGATAATCCAACCTGCAAAAACAAAAAAAAGGCCTACAGTCAGGTAGTAAAAACTTATAAACTAAGACACCCGCTGCGGGGTGCACGAGCCTTGGTTTAAGGCCATGTATCACAAAAGTGTACTCGTATTTAAGGGCACAGTTACAAACTATCAAACAGAACAAATTTCACCATAGAACGAATATTTAAATCGCGAATAATTGATCAGCTTCTGGGACAGGTAATATTATTTTGCAATTACAATGGCACCAACCCCAAAGAAAGACTTGTTTAGTTTGATAGTAGGCAAGTAAGCAAGAAAAAACCTGTTCAGGTGGAGATTCATAGATGACTCTGTTCTGGAGTGTAAATGTGGTCTTGCCCTACTAACTATGGGGCACTTGATATCGTGTCCAGCCTGTCCCGTTACTTGCACATCACAGGAGCTAGTAGGAGGAGAAGATAGTATGTATCATACATATCCTTTGGACCAAACCTCACTGATACACGTTTCAAGTAGAGGCAGTTGCATAGTAACATCGACAAGGATGTTATCATGTTACCCAATACTCTGTTATTTACAACGGATGCAAACCTCGATTCCCTTTTTTGTTTACCTAGAAATCCCGTAGCAAACTGAGGTTGTGTGCAGTCATACGGTTTCCGATGTTTCCTTTTGCTGGAACGAACAATGTTTGAGCAAAATTGGAGTGAAAATCTGTTGCAAACTTTGAAACAAGAAAATTGAAGAATTCGTAAATACATATAAATAAATGTTGTATTGGTTTTCGTGTAGATTTTTGGGTTATTTTACATCATATCAAGTGATAAAATGAAGGCATTTTCCAATATGCCCGGGCATTATAATACATTATTCATTTTTATACTCGAGCAATTAAACTATTTATAAAAAAAAGAAATTGCCCTCTCGAATTGGGGACCCTCATAATGCTGGGCTAAATGAATAACGTTGAACTAATCACTTGGTCAGAAACAAATATATCTAAAAAAATGTTAACAAATTGCCTGTTATTGAGCTTCAAAAGTATAAGTAGGACTTTCTATAAAACTCCAGCTACATTACTTAAAGAAAATAACATATGAGCTGTATTTGCCAGACGCGTAATTTTGTATGACTTAGCTCTATCCAATACCTACTACAAAACATTTTATTGTTCCGTCTAACAGCTATAAAAATAGGCTAGACAATGTACGGAATACATTTAAGTAACAAAAAGGTACTTTTACTGTAAGCCTGCGACATTCAATGCTAGGCAAAGGCCTCAATGACTTATAAATTCTTCGGCCCGGGGTAAATGTGAATCACTGGTGGTTAATTCTATTGAGCTCGTCCTTCCATCTCTTGCGACTTCAGCAAGTTAATCACTACATAATAATATTATTTAACAAAGTCCTCCGTCACGTCTGTCAGTCTGTTCGCGATAATCTTAAAAAATACTGCACCCATTTTTATGCTGTTTTCCAAGTGTAGTATGTAGAACCACTCTTGGTTCTTGAGGAAGGTCTAGGTTTTTTCCGAAATACAACGCCTAAGGGAGTTAAATAGGATATTGAGAGGTTGTTGGGATATTTTTCGAAATTAATTTTGTAAAATTGTTTCATTTGATAGCCCATTGATCTAATAAATGCAAACACAGCTACAGAGCACGAGGTCCTGTAGTATGGCTTCCAGGTGAAACAAAAGTGTTATTCGGATTTTACTTGTAGACTGTCTCTGTAGTAGTCCAGAGTCTGTATGTGCTCACCTCCTATTTCATGGAACTTTAACATAATTTACAAAATGTGGATTATAATTACAGACATAATGTTAAGGTTTTGTTGTGTTTAACTTGTTCTTTTAAAAGGCAATGACAAGACTTTACAATAATACTAAACGTTCTTAGTGGAAACGCAATTTTATAACAGTTAGCTTTTTCCAATAATGTACTGTCTAGTTTCATCTGTATCTACAGCGATAAAAGCAAGCTAAACAATGTGTGGAACACGTTGGAGTGAGTCTAAATTGATGGATGTAGCTTCTTGAGTTTGTAAGCGTGACCAATTATTACGTCTAAACTTAAGAAGAATTATGAAAACACATTTTCGGGAGATTTATATGTATTCATTGTGTTGATATAAACCCCACAGGACTTATTAGTAGTGACTTGTAGACTGTGATAAAGATGAAGCGGACTTGTCATTGGACATGTACCGCACAAGCCTGATTTATGCAAATACCCAACTATTGCTGAATATCGTTTAGATAGATTGCAAATAAAGAAAAAAATAATAATAATAATTGTGTTGATATTCTACTCAAGTTGCACATTTCTGGTCCAAATGATAGTGGGCAAAAATGTATGGGAGTTGGTCCAAGCGTCGCCAAGGATGAATCATATACCAAATGGAAGGGCACAACGTACTGTTCAAACACGCAGAGGGGCATTAAAATCGGTGCCGGAGGAGAGGAGATATTTCGAGAAATGATTAGTTTATTTTTGCCTTTTAGAAGTTATTAAAGTGTTAGAAACTACTTCTTTCAACCTCCTTGGTCCGAGTGGAAGATTAAAAAAAATAAACAAAGCGCATTACGACAGTTGAAAGTGTCACTGATCAGAGTTGTCAGTGAACGCGCGCTCGGGTTATTTTGACTTTTGGCGGCAACGGATGTATTTAACCTTCTGTAGTAATAGATTAATTATTTTTATTTAGTGACATTGTCGGATAGGTATCAGAACATATTATCATCATTACCAATATAGAATAAAAGAAAACAAAAAATTCAAGGCTGAGGCCTAAGGCGTTTGTGGTGCGAGTACCGACATGCTATCTGCACCTCGTCTTGGAACAGGACTTTTGGCCGCAGGGGGTGGTGTTTCGACGCTTCCGCGGGCAAGTGCCACATGATCGCACAGTGACGTAGTGCAAGTGCCGGGACGCCGCTAAACGTTCATGTGTTAGGCCTCGATCTCCTGGCGACATGGCGAGAGGAGAGCGACTGTCTCAACCCCGTGCAGGGCACGCCACTTTAGTGGCAGTAAGTACTATCATCGAGTGAGAAGTGTCTGGAGAGGCGCCACGGCGCGGTGGTGCCCTCACCTTCCGTCTGACGCAGGTCCTCACCGGACACGGTTGTTTCGGAAGGTACCTGCTCCAAATCAGGCGGGAGGAAACGCCCGGATGCTACCACTGCTAGGATGACCTGGAGAACACGGTGGAGCACACCGTGGAGGTCTGCACTGCTTGGGAGGAGCACCGCCGTGTTCTCATAGCGGCGATCGGCGGTGGCGACTTCTCGCGTCCAGCCCTGGTGCAAGCCATGGTTCGGGGCGAGGAGGAATGGGACGCCGTCGCCTCCTTCTGCGAAGCAGTGATGCTAGCGGAGGTGGCGGAACGTGAGAGGAAGAGAAAGTCTCTGCCCAGTAACCGCGGGAGACGCTCCGTGCGTCGGGGGCCATGTGACGGCTTCCGGCCACCGTAGGCGCGGGCCTGTGGACAGTGAGTAATGGGCTAGCTCACCGTCCGTCCGTCTTATGACGACGAAAGGCCGTGTTGACGGCGCGTTCGTGTTCCACGCGCGCCTCAAAGAGATGTCAGCAACATGAAAGGCCCCCTTCCATGTTGCTGACATAATATCTTTCTTGATTTTTGGAGGTTGGGAAATCATCAAAAGACCCCTCCTGCTCAGCAGAGCGCTCCCTACCGCTCTGCTTTACCGTCAGACTTCTACTGACTAAAAACCACCCATGTTCCTTCCTAGCCCGTTGTGTCGAGGCCGCGGTATCTCTTTCGAACAACCCGCAGCCCCGACGGGCGTCGGCCGTTGCGGGCCCCTTCCATGTTGCTGACATCTCTTTGATGCGCTCGTGGAACACGAACGCGCTGTCGACACGGCCTTTCGTCGTCATCAAACGGACGGACGGCGAGCTAGCCCATTACTCACTGTCCACAGGCCCGCGCCTACGGTGGCCGGAAGCCGTCACATGGCCCCCGACGCACGGAGCGTCTCCCGCGGTTACTGGGCAGAGACTTTCTCTTCCTCTCACGTTCCGCCACCTCCGCTAGCATCACTGCTTCGCAGAAGGAGGCGACGGCGTCCCATTCCTCCTCGCCCCGAACCATGGCTTGCACCAGGGCTGGACGCGAGAAGTCGCCACCGCCGATCGCCGCTATGAGAACACGGCGGTGCTCCTCCCAAGCAGTGCAGACCTCCACGGTGTGCTCCACCGTGTTCTCCAGGTCATCCTAGCAGTGGTAGCATCCGGGCGTTTCCTCCCGCCTGATTTGGAGCAGGTACCTTCCGAAACAACCGTGTCCCGTGAGGACCTGCGTCAGACGGAAGGTGAGGGCGCCACCGCGCCGTGGCGCCTCTCCAGACACTTCTCACTCGATGATAGTACTTACTGCCACTAAAGTGGCGTGCCCTGCACGGGGTTGACACAGTCGTTCTCGCCATGTCGCCAGGAGATCGAGGCCTAACATGAACGTTTAGCGGCGTCCCCACTTAGGCCGCGCGGCTCCATGAGGCAAAGCTGCGCGCCTAACAGGAACTTTTCGAGTGACGTTAGTGGGGACGCGGCTTTACAGTGTTTTATTGGATACAGTGACAGAAACCAACAAAAAGATGACAGCACGATAAAAAAAAACATATTAAATATCATAGTAACACCAAAGAGTATCAAAAAAGAGGTTTTCTTGCGTCGTGCTTATAGTTAGCACCACAGTTAGCACGAAAAATAGACCGGCTTGCGATTAGGTACAATGCTTATTCACAAGCATGTTCTTTTCATCATACACGTGCTACTTGTGTGCTATACTAAGTGACAGCTGCTCATCACTAGAATGCTTTTGTGCCAGTACGTAGCATGTGTATCCAGCCTTAATAAAAATCAGTAATAACTTCTAAGGCAAAAATAAACAGATCATTTCTCGAAATATCTCCTCTCCTCCGGCACCGATTTTAATGCCCTTTTGCATGTTTGAACAGTACATTGTGCTCTTTCATTTGATATATGATTCATCCTTGGCGACGCTTGGACCACATTTGCCCACTATCTTTTCAATATAGAAAAAGGTGTAAAACAGGGCGATCCACTCTCACCCAAGCTGTTCACAAGTGCGTTGCAGGAGGTTTTCAACAAGCTGCCCGATTCGTGGCAGTCACGAGGCATACATGTTAGCGGCCGACATCTAACAAACCTCCGCTTTGCCGATGACATCGTGCTTTTCTCCACATCTGCTCCAGAACTCGAAGAAATGCTCCAAGATCTGAGCACAGCAAGTCTTGAGGTTGGACTTTCAATGAATAGATCCAAGACCCAGATCATGACCAACAGCACGAAACGTAGGGTCGCGGTAGACGGGCATTTGTTGCAATATGTCGACGAGTATACCTATTTAGGCCAGATAGTGTCGTTCCAAAACAGGCAAGACAAGGAAGTCGAAAGACGAGTTCAAAATGCCTGGAAGACTTTCTGGGCCCTGAAGGAACATATAAAGGGAAGCCTTCCCCTAACATTAAAGAGGAAACTCGTTGACATGTGCATCCTGCCCGTCCTAACCTACGGTGCACAAAGTTGGTCACTTACTGAACAACAGAAGTCCAAACTCAAGATTTGCCAGCGAGCAATGGAGCGCAGCATAATTGGTGTTAAGCGAACCGATCGCGTTAGAAACACCACCCTGCGCTCCATAACTAAAATAGCTGATGTTGGAGAAAAAACAGCCAGACTGAAGTGGGAGTGGGCAGGCCACGTAGCACGGATGCACCCGGAGAGATGGGCAAAGATCGTCACTCACTGGACGCCTGAGGAAGGACAGCGCCGTCGAGGTCGACCGCGGCGAAGGTGGCGTGACGATCTGATCATGTTTGCGGGGCTTACATGGCCAGAGATCGCCCATGATAGAGACATGTGGAAAGAGAAAGGGGAGGCCTTTGCTCAGCAGTGGGACACAAAGTAGGCTAATAAAAAAAAATTAAAAAAAAATCTACTTAGATGTGGCTTTACACGCAGTAGGTTGTTCGAAACAGATACTGCGGCCCGGGATACAAAGAGCTAAGAAGAAACATGGTTGAATTTTAGTCAGTAGAAGTCTGACACTCCCTTAGACCGGAAGGGAGTGTCATTTGATGATTTCATACACTCAAGAAAAAGGGCTGGCCTACACTGCAGTCGTGCAATGTAAGGACGAGTTGTATTTTAAAATATTTTATTTAATATTTTAACATAATATTATATTTTTTATGACATAGAGGCCGTCCGTGGGTGCCAGAGTACGAGCCACACTGGCGTGGTATCCTTGAGGTATGTGTGGTAGATCTAAGACCGGATTACTACACACAGCAGCGGCCCCAACTTGCGAACAGTTAGTCGTGGGTACCCTAGGTAGGCGTATTACTTTGTTTAATTTTTTTCATCACCACTGCTCTCTAAACGGTGAAGGAAAACATCGTGAGGAAACCAGTATTTCTTAGAATCATAAAAATGGAAGAGATGCCGTGACATCTACCAATCCGCACTGGACCCTCGTGGTGGATTATAGCCCATCTCTCTCCAAGAGAGGAGGCCTGAGTCCCTGCAGGGAATATTATAGGCTGATGATGATGATGACTACACACAGCACACACGAAGAAGTGGAAAGCTGTTGCGTCGACCTACGCCCAGGAGAGGAACCATTTCTTCTTGTGCCTTTTGTCAATCAGTTAGATGAGATTTAGATACTCCTCAGATACATTAATAGTTACAAAATTGTAGAATTAAAAAAACAATTCTTCAATTTTTTTAATTAACTTTATTACTTTACTTTATTTTTCCATATAAAGGCTCTTTTTATTATTATTTAACAGTGAACATTGTCAACTCTTAAGTGTAAAAACGAAAGGCATCGTCAAGTAATCACTCATTGTAAACAAAATAAATATATCCGAAAATATAAAAGTCTGTTTGCAATTATTATCGAGTAATTATTTCGATACACCTACGTGGATATCCAATTAATTGTTCAATTAACTTACATTAATTAATTCCGGACTGTTCAATTAAGGGCTGTAGGCAGCGCCATCTGTCTCTTAACAGGTAGTTAATACAACCGGTGTGTTGTGAATTGTGTTGGAGATATTGACAGAAAGACTGTAATTTTGCCGTATAAACTGCTTGAAAAACTATAATTTCTACGGTATATAGGTGGTCAAAAGGGAATAAAGTTGAATATTATTTATTGTTCCACATTGAGAAACAATCAGTTAAATTTATCCCCCCCCCCCCCCCCCCCCGCCCCCCACTCTTGGGCAGAGCGAAGCGGAGTGTCAGACTTCTACTGACTAAAAACCAAACCCATGTTCCTTCTTCGCCCTTGTGTCGGAGCCGCGTTAACCTTTCGACAAACCACAGCCCCGACGGGCGCACCAATTTACCTTAGGTGCTCAATGCATAGGTGCTTAAATGAGAATACTCCACGTCGATTGCCTCTTTGGTTTAGTGGCAGCAATCGCGACTGTTGAGCATGAGGTCCTAGGTTCGATTCCCAGGTCAGGCAAACTATTATTGGGTTTTCCCATCAAGAATTTCCCAGTAGCAGCTTACCCATGTAAGTGCCATGCAATAGTCAAGGCGAGCCTATTACCGAAATGGCGAAATGTGGGCGTGCTTTTAGTTACAACTCTGTCTAGCCCCTCGGGTATTACAAGCGTGATATGTTATAAACTAATGGTTACGAGTTATCTACGGCTGCATCTAGAAGATCCATGTTGCTCTATCTATATCTATTCAATTATATTATACGGAGGAAAGATTTTTATTTTTGTATGTAACGATTAAACTTTAAAACTACTTAACCGATTTGAAAAATTTAAAAAATTTAAGCTCTATCCCTGGGTGACATAGCCTTCTTTATATCCCCGAAAACATGATGAAACAACGTGACATCCGCTAGTCTATGCTAAAATCTCTACGCATGACGCAAGAAATTAACCCAAGTATAGACTGTCGGATTACAGCCACAATACTAATGAAGCTGTAATCAAGAGCACTCTGAAACAGTCCTATATCGTATCCAATATCAATTAGGAGTTCCTTAATCTAAACACTCGGTGGAGCATTGACCTTCACAAGCCAACACCCTGTTCTTATGTTACTTTATTTTAGATACTTATGATATTATGTTGTATATTGAAACCCGATATTTCTCTGAAAGTAACGCTTCAACGAATAAGACACCCTAGTAGGTACTTTACGTACTTACGAGTATAACAAGATGAAAATATTTTCTATAAATAGAAAAGTGCCTGAAAATTGTTCCTAAAATTCTGTTATACAAAATAATTATGTTATAATAAAATATCACGCGTGTTATTCCTGAAGGTTTAGGCAGCGGTTTAGATACCTAATAGGACACCCGCATTTGACCAGATGTATGAATGTGGACGAGGCAAAAGGGGTATGTAAGAATCGTATTATGTGGCGTTCTGTGGTTTCTGCCTACCCCCGCGGGAAAAGGGCGTGAGTGTATGTATGTATGTGTATTTCACTAGTTACCTTTACGTCACATGTAATAATATTATAAGGGGCTTTCTTATTGCCATCAAGCGGGCACAAATCCAAACTTGGTGGCTGCTTCTGAGAAATTTCTGGTGGATAAACTCAATACCACTTTGCCTAATCTGGAAATTGCTAACACTTGATCAACTAGGCAGATGTTTGTAAGTAGATCATTGCAATCTACTCGCCGATCAAAATACTTCAACAATAACTGACTATACTCTTTAAAATCATTAAATGAATCTCTTCAGGGCTATAAAGTGTTAGTTTCACTTAAGCTATTGCAAATGTAACCGGGCATCAGACACACACAACCTTTTATACACTAACCGCTGGATATATTATCTCTTAAACAAGAAATATTAAACCCGAACCTTGCTACGAAGGTGCACACTAGCGAAAAATATTGCTCGCATATTTTCCGTTCGCTGGAAAATCGCACGGAAATTCAGCGAAAACCCGAAGGTACAGTATCAAAGGAAAAATATTTGATTTCTTTAGCAATAAACACATGCTTCGCAGTTCGTTGGCTCCACTACACGTCTCGAGTTGGCTTTCAAAGGTTCTTTCAATCGAACACCTCCCCCAGTGAAGTTTGATTGCGTTAAGTTCGCACTTACGATTGGGTTTGATCTGAATCTGATTTGCGAACGGTACTTGGGTCTATTTGATATAACCGACAATGTGACGTGTTTATACAGCGTGTACCTGAAAGGGTGTAGACATACTTAAGGCGGTGATTCCCGTCGGGGCTACGGGTTGTACGAAAGAGATACCGCGGTCTCACCTCAAAGGATTAAGAAGGAACATGGGTGGTTTTTAGTCAGTAGAAGTGTGACACTCCCTGCCAGAGCGGGAGGAGTAATTTTATGATTTCCAATACTCCATAAAAAAGGGTGTGTTACAGATGATCATCATCTGCCTAATCTTTTCCCAACTATGTTGGGGTCGGCTTCCAGTCCAAATGCAGCTGAATATCCGTATGTTACATGGAGAAACTGCTTAGCTAACCTCCACATCCAGTTAGTACTGGGTGGGTAATACGATTACCCTTTGGTAAGACTGAATGTTAAACTTTAACGTATTTACCTGTAACGATTGCTAAAGATGTATACGGCAGCTGGGACAAACCGGGTTAAATTCGATGGCACTTAAAAACGATTTCCGTAAGAACAACGTAATAGTCGTGAATTATTAAAGAACCTTCATAAGAATATAACAGCCCAAGCACAAACAGGTAGATAGGTCACTAAGATGTCATTGCAAGCAATTTTGATTGCCCAATTATATATTCTCTATCTAGCCTACATGTGTTACTAACATAGTTTAAGTTTTATGTTTACTAACAATCTATGTATGTTATATTATAAATCTGATATAAATGTTATTAAATAAATAATTATATTTTGTTACCTAATAAATAATGAAGTGGTCGAAAAGTTCTAGAGTGGCGACCGCGAACCGGAAGACGTTGCGTCGGAAGGCCTCCCACTACGTGGGCCGATGACCTGGTGAAGGTTGCGGGGACCCGCTGGATGCGAAAAGCACGAGACGGGTCAATGTGGCGACACGGGAAGTCTTTTGGCTGAAATGATGATATAATGAAACCACTCTTGTTCAATGAAATTCATTATACCTAGATTGTAGCAAACACGACATAATAATTGTAAAGTCTTAGATTTATTAGGAGAGTACTTCAAAATTTTGTGGTATCGTTTCTATTTTGCAGTAGATATTTTAACGACAAATCGCTGTACTTCAAATTATTTTCAATAATAAAAAAATATTTGCATCGCTGGTTTCAACGACTACTAACGTTTAAATTGACCAACGCCAAACATTCAAATACCAAATATATGAAACATTTATTTATGCTCCCAACAATTGGGACACATTTTTCCATGCTACGCTTTCATTTTGATTTGTAACTAATCAAATATGTACCTACCGTAAAACAAATACCGACACAAACAAAACAAAACAATATTTTTTTTATTAGAACAAGGGTTTGTACCATAGGTTTGTACGAATCTCTCTTGTATACGATTTTCTAAAGGCTCGCTCGTTTTACTCTGTCCTATTCTTGTCAGATTCAAGGAGGTAACTAACTATACTAATGATTATCGACCCGAATCAATAGCAAAATGGGTGTTTTTTTCTAAAATACTTAAATTTTTAAGTGAGAACGACTTGTGTGAAAACGCGTCTGATTGTCGTTCTAAAACCGCGCTTTCGCATACACGCAAAACAGTTCATACTGTATAAAAAAAATAGGCGTATATATTAATTATTGTCCAGGTACTGTAATTTAAATTGGTTATTAAATTTTTATGTCCATCTCCTGAATTTTAACCAGGATGCAAAACTGTACCTACCTTGTATAGGTACTCAACTGCTTTTGTTACTGCAAATGATGAACGATGTAAAAATTCAATGCAAGTGTAAGATTTTAAAGTTTTGTGACCTTACCGAGGTCACAAAACTTCGAAATCTTAAACACAATCAAATCATCGCAATCAGTATATTGCGCAAAAAAAAAACAATATTTAAGCTCACACAACTCACATTTATCGTGTTACCATGGCGACAGTTAATAATATTTTTGTATTTATGGTATCAAACCAAATATAAAACCTGACGTCATTTGTCACGGTAAGTCGAATCAAAAGAATTGAATCTTAGTTTTAGGTTTACTACTTCAGTTGAGCTTGACTACTCGATGTCTGTATAAATACCAGTGTTTTACATGGAGCAACAGCTGACTATCAGACTTCCACGACCCAGTTAGTTCCGGGTTAATAATGATACCCCTTTGGTAACATCATCATCATCATTCATCATTTCAGCCAAAAGACGTCCACTGCTGGACATAGGCCTCCCCCAGGTGTCGCCATATTGACCGGTCCCGTGCGGCTCTCATCCAGCGGGTCCCCGCAACCTTGACCAGGTCGTCGGTCCACCTAGTGGGAGGCCTTCCAACGCAACGTCTTCCGGTTCGCGGTCGCCATTCCAGAACTTTTCGGCCCCATCGGCCATCCGTTCTGCGAGCCTTTGGTAACACTACTTGTCAAATCATGTCATTAAAAAATACTACACACACATTGACTGTCGCAGATCTGTCATCAGAGCCGGGACCAACGGCTTAACGTACTTTCTGTAGTACGAAGAAAACTAGGTATGTAATAGATGGTCTATCATCTGCAGACTAACATAAGGAAGCGTGGCTTAACCTAAATATTGAACTGAGCGGCTGGTAAAGTCTATGCACGAGTTTCCGGAGCGTGGCGGGCAAAAGCAATGTATAGCAGGAGTAATAGCACACCCATGATATACCTAATACGGTACGGTCATATCGTTTGCTCGGTTCTAACACCAATCAATATTTTATTTATAGCTTTTCCAATCGGAAGTGCTGCTACTTTTGCAAATAAAAAAAACGGGTTTGACTTGTAGAACGGATATTAATCGGCACACAATCATTTAATGGGTTCATTTCAAAATTTAATTCCCATTCCTATCTTTCAATTAGGAAATGTTTTTCAGGGATGGGCTTTTGTTCAGGGCTTGGGAAATTCCTGATTCTATTGTGTTGGTATTTTTATTTTATATCCGTACCACAAATCCTTGACTTTTTAAACGCGGTTAATATACCAGATCATTTCATTCTTTTTGGTGATACTTTACCGACATAATTTTTTATTTCGGTAAAGCGAAAGATTTTAGATTGAATAAAATCAACGGCTACTTTATTGACATAATAAAGAGGTCGATTTATATTATCAAAAAATCTTTTCTACTTTACTACTTATAAAAATCAGAAAATTAGTCAACCATTTGTTATTTGACCAATTCAAAAATGCATTAGGTTGAGTGGGATTTGGGAGTTTTTTTGTTTGTTTTGTGACAAGTTACGTATAAAACTGGCCAGCGAGAGATTGTAAGTGTGAATAGTTTATAGATATATCTTGCAATTTATTATCAGAATCATGCTTGCTGAAAAAGGTTACTTCTAGACATAAGCTATTCTCAATGCCTCAAGGCTCCCATCAATCTGACCTCAACAACCTAGTAACTCGATTAAACATTACCTTTTGACTGCTAGTCAGACTTTTAGGTTACTCATTACCTACTTGTAAAGACTGACTTAGACAAACGACCACTAGGACCAATGGCCATGCTTTCGATGGAATGTATGAGACTCATAGAGTAAAAAATATTTTTTCAAAAACTTTCGTCGACAGCCCTGCGCATTTCAAATGAGGCCAAAAAAACACTTCTATTGACATAACACAACATTTTTGTTGATACAAATGGTTTAATTTACTGACGATGTTCACCCTTCATTGACGTTGTACCATTTTGTGCAGATTTCCATACGTTTGGTCATTGTAAAATTTTACTACAAAATTGATTTTCAATACAGTAACTGCGGTGCATAAAAATCCAATATAATAATAACAATATTATCATACTTTTATGGGGATATCGTGGCTAAATAATAGCAGCCGCTCGGATTAATTTTCAGGTTAAGCCGCGCTTGCCTAGATTGGCCTGTGGATGGGTGACCAACATTACATACCGAGTTTCCTCCGTGCCTCGGGATGCACGTTAAACTGTTGGTATCAGCTGACATTATTTTGTAAAACTTTGACAGTCGTTACAGGTAGTTAGTGCATTTGGCTAGACTGAAAGTCTATCCCAACGTAGTTGGGAAAAGGGCTAGGCATATGGAATGATTGAAACTTCCTTATAAATCGCCACTGCTAGTTCAAAGACCTCTCTGTAAGAAGAGGCGGCGTGCAACCTACCATACGGCCCCTGTGTAGATTGTTGAATGTCATAAGGTTCTCGGACAAGTCGGATTTCTCACGGTTTTTTCTGTTACCGCTTTTAGAGCAATGGTGAAGAAGACTGTACAAAGAAGTTCTCTGTGGAACTGAGTACCAGTATTTCACATACTGGCTCAACTGCATCCGGTTAGACTGCTGAATTATGTTAATTGGCAAAAGGCTAGGCATATGATGAAGTGCCCAATTTCGAAGGGTTCGAACCTGCGACCTTCAAGTCACTCTTATGTAATAATACGAGGTCTAATCATAATTATACTTGTTTTCTTACCTTTGAACGTGTAATCCTACGAGACTTGATATTTAATAGTCTAATTAAACAAGTGCGTAGGTGAAATTACATAGAATTACGCTTATAATCCGCAAAATGGCGGTACCTTTATCAAAGAATACACCCACTCATCAGTCAATACGTTGGGATTAATTCAACATTAACTTTTTAATCAGCTACTCCAACGTGACCCTTCACAGGTTTAAAGAAATTATTTTTAGACCAATCAATAAACAGTCTTAATGACACCTACACTAATAGTATTTTGAAAACAATTCAGAGTAATTACAATCCTCCACCATGATTATTTAGGCACAGAATGTTTAAACAAAACACAAACCAAAATAAACTATCCAATCACAGCCCAAAATCACACAGCCGTCATTTTGATGAAACTACCGAAATAGATCCAAATAAAACCGAAGCCCCGTTTAGATCACATCAATCGCTGTCCCAAAATATCTGTTAGTCGTTTACAAAATTTGTAACCCCCGCAGATAAGGCGAAGGTCAGTAATGAAGCCAGTTCAAGCGGAAGGAGGCACGATAAGGTAATTTCGAGGCAGTGGCAGTATACGGGTGTATTTCGTATTTCTATCAAACTAACCATAATATTTACGATGCCTGTGCAGTTGTTTAATCTTTGAGAATGATGTGGAAGTTAGTATAGGTAATTATTTATTGGGTGCCGTTTGGTTTATTCAATGATTTTATAATTATAGCGTATTGATTTACATATTGTATAATTATTACTTGCTTTGGTAAAGAAAACCATCGCGAGGAAACAATCATACCCAGGAGATGTTTCTCGAAGGCATGTAAAACCAAGTCAGAGGCTCATTGAGCATAAAAATTCTGATACCCGGTGAGGCACTAGGTTTAAGATAAAGTAAGAAAAAAATACGATTTGTTTTTTAACAGTTTCATAAATACTTTTGGTCTGACCTATTAATACTTATACCTAATATTTTTTTTTTTTTTGCAGTTTCTTGATACTTTTGGTGTGGCCTATTTATACATTATACATCATATTCATAATTATAAAAATCAAATGTCACTCACTATATTCGTACATACTAATCTTCAGTAGGTACCATCCAACCAAGTTCAATGAAGTTCGAAGTGAATGTATATGTGAAACAGCTTCAAAAAGAATAGTTTTCGAACCCGATATGTAACGCCTTGTGAACCAGGGGCGGGTTGTGAGTTTTACATTCTGTAAATTGATGATCCAATTGTTATGTTATCGTCATTGTGATTAGCTTTTATGGTTTATTTGTCAGTCCCAGTGATGTCAGTATAAATTTTCATTATGACGTTATAATAATATGCTTACAAATAATTGCTTTACCTTTGCAATTTTTCCTGTAATAACGACGCTATTCGATAATATCGATCTAGTTATTTTACAATAAATCTTGAGACAATCAATTTTAGTGGGCCCTTACCCTTAGCCTTACGTATACCTGCAACAGCTGATATCCGCTAATATTCTTTTGACATTTCCATTATCGTTTCACTAATAAAACACCAGTTCGTGATACATTTCATGAATAAGTAAATCATTCTGGAAAACTATTTAAATTTTCCCGGTTTCTGTAGTAAACACAACACACATTAGTTACACTAAAATATTAATAAAACTTTTCTAACAACCCCTCTCAAAACAGCTACTTCAACAAATAAGAAGAAAAGTCGGCACAAACAGAAGAATATTAAAATAATAACTCAGTGTCGCCTGTCGCCACCTAATACTTCGATCCCAGGAAATTCAAGGTTTCTATTACCCACCATTTTTACGTAGAATATAAATTTTAACGGGAGGAACCCTTATCTTCTGTTTTCAACACGAGTGCGGAAATATGTTGTTTGCAAAACATATTTTGGTGTCAAGGATTTGTGTGAAGGGATGAAGGATTATTGCTTTTGATACGGTTTATATGTCAATTATTATAATACATAATATTTCTTATAGAGGATAAAAAAGAGGTCGTGACACTAGAGGTCAAGGTGATAGTTGGATATAGGCAATAGGTTTGTTGGTATTAGCTATAATGGGTGTAAAAATATGATAAATGAAGTCGAGGCCCACTTGTCCCTCCCCGTCAGCGGAAAAAAATCTAGAAACCTTCTAGTTTTAGATATATTGGAGGTAGAAGGTCCAACTTTTACACGAGTATTTTTTATACTATTTTTAATTCGAATCGATGATATATTTCCACGCTGTCTTCAATATACTACACGTGTTTTGCTCAACTTTTCTTCACGTAAAAGCAGGTCATTTTTAATTTAATTTTTTTATACACTCTTTGGAATTTAAATAAACCACGTCTTCATTCTCTGAAAATTTATATTTTGCTACCTGAAAACAGTTTTTACGTTAAACAAAAGATCACAAATCTTTCGACATTGAATCAACAAACTGCAACTATCCCACATATTATAAGTTACTAAACTAAACCCAAGAATAGCTCTTTCAATATTCTAGCCGTCCTTGTACATAAAACAATTGGTATATGTCGAAATTGTATGAAAATAGCAGCCGGAACTTTAACATAACGTTTAAAACGTTACATTTTCTTTTTGTTTTGTTTCTCCTTTATGTGTCTTTTCCTTAGTTGACTGGCCTGTTGGTCTAGTGGTTAGTGATCCTAACTGCTATGCCGGAGGTCGTGGGTTCGATTCCCACCCAGGACAAATGTTTGTGTGATGAGCACGATCATTTGTTCTGTGTCTGGGTGTAATTTATCTATAATATGTATGTATTTAGAAATATATAAGTATGTTTATCAGTTGTCTAGTACCCATAACACAAGCTCTGCTTAGCTTGGGACTAGATGGCGTTGTGTGATAGTTGTGGAATATTATTATTATTATTATTAGTTACATACACGTATGTGTTTGATTAGTACACAAATGTAATTAATCCTTGTGCACGCTTTGGATTTCTGTAATTATTATGTGCCCAACTGGTCATGTTCTTTTTCTGTTGCAGCCTAGTGATAAGAGTCTGTGGAGTTCACTGCCGTCTTCTCTGTTTCTTGTTCTTTATAAATCTGTTTCTCTTCAAAATGGTTGGAAGATTTTTGTATGAAGCATTTTATTTTATTTTAAAAATAACAGTCACTCTAAAAACTAAATTAATCGATAGCTGGCATCAATACAAAACAAGTTTTGAATGAGACAAAATGTTCGAAAGTGACCTTTCTTTATTTCACTTTAAAGTAAATTTATTAATATCCTTTGAAATTATTTTATTGACCAGATGTATGAGTGTGGTCGCGGCAAAATGAGTAAGTACGTAGGTTCACTGCGTACGTCGTTCCAGTTGTTACAATCGTTCCAGGTGTCGCTAAATAATATTATGGTTTCTGCCTACCCCATGGGAAAAGGGCGTGAGTTTATGTATGTTCAATATATTAAAAAGAATATCTTGAAGGTGGCGTCCGCTCTGGTGGCCAATTCTCGGTTTTAGAGATTTATCTCGAGTTCGAGTTCGTAAGTCTATCTCTATGTCTATCAAAAATATCTCTATCTCTACCAAAAAATTTCGAATTGAGCAGAATTCCGTATTCTCAGTCAAAATAGAAATAAATGTCACGAAAATGTCGATTCGAGTGAAGCTAATGTTACCAATATCACAGATAATATAATACTAGCGTCCATTACGAAGAATCGCGCGTTCCGTTTTAAATAGCTATGAGTGAATGAATGAATTTGTTTTAAAACGCTGACTAAACCTAATTATTTAAGTATAAAAGAAAGAAAGAAAGGAAGAAAAAGTATTTATTAGTTTCACAAACAAACAAGTACTTAAACATAATTATGAGAAACACTTAAAATTAGGACATAATTTATATATTAAATTTGAATAAGTCCCGTGCAAAGCCAAAGTAAAACGAAACGTTTAGTGTAAAAATAATCAGTTTGACAGCTGACTGTCTGTCAGTGACTAATAGAATTATGAAGCAAACAATTATTTACCTTCGTTTTCGGGTCTATTTTAGTGGTATCCAGTTTATTACAGGAGCCAATAGATCTAAGTATTAGAACCCTTATTAAATCTTTATTTAGTCTGAAGTTTTTAATGACTTCTGTTCCGCTCAAGTCGTAAATATCGACGGCGGGATAGCTGTTGTCGCCGTGTATTGGCCAGTTGCTCGCCACTTTCCAACAACTCCGAGATAAAAATGCTAATAAACTCGTCCATCTGTCAGTGGTTTCAAGTCCAATCGTAGGTACACAAATATTACAGAGTCTGTTATCTGCGCGAAGGTCGTCGTTTCAAGAAAACACAATGCACAAATCAAAGAGTATAAATCGAATTTCCAGTATGAGATGCCAAGCCGTATTTTATTTAAAAACTAAAGAAAAGAAAACAGTGTACAATCCAAAACTCAACAAATTCACTCAGAAATGACGTATCTATATCCGTGGCTGGCGTGAATACATTGATAAGTCGACTTCCATGATTTTTTTTTTATTGGCTTAATACATCCTAGGCATTGGGATCTTATATGAAAAAAATCGACAGCTCAAAATATCCATACATTTTGGAGAAATCGACCTTGGTCGTAAGTTGACAACTCTCATTTTGACGTGTCTAAACTTACAAGTCCACATGTCCAATTATGCATTCTCATGTTTTTCTGATCAAACATTGATATGTTGATATATCAACCTATACTCAGTACCCAAATGAATATTCGTTATATGATATCTCAACTTATACACTTATGAGTTTTCTATAGGCACGAATTTTAAATTGACAAATCGACTTATCAAGTTATGGCCGACCGAAGTATTTCTGTTTAAATTGTGATATAATGAGATGTCCAGTTACGACCAACGAAGTTCTCAACCCTAAATGTAATAAATATAGTTATCACTATAAGTCCGTTACAAAAAAGTTAAAGCTAAATGAATATGTTTAGTTAACAACTTATATCGGTGCACACCGTGCACATCCCTCGCTCGTCTGTTGGTAAACAAACGTCAATTCAGAGTTCAGAAGCCACGCGCTCGCGATCCGGGAACAATTGCGGGTGCTTATAAAATTGATTTCGTTTGTTTTCGAGTGTATCTATTGATTGATTTATTACTCCAATATAAGTTTGTCAATTAGTGCAGCGAAAAAAAAGATTTGATGGACATGATTGTCTTGATTGACGACTCTATTAAAGAGTTTTATAGAAAAAAATATAAAAACTGTCGGTGTCAAATCTGGATCAGTAGATGCAGAGACATCTCTGCATCTACTGATCCATATTTGGACGAGGACAACCCAGACGAAGAAGACTTTGAGGTCCAATAAAATCTTTTTTTTCTGTTCACTGATTGGTTCTTACTAATTTTACTTTGCTCAATTTTTATTAATTTTTAAAATTTGAATTTGTTCTATACACACGTGTATCTTTATGTTATCTTGTATCTTGTGTCTATAAATTAATTTGTGGTCCAATAAAACAGTGTTCTTTATTATTTTTTTCTCTTCACTGATTGGCAAAAGAGATTTGGCTTGACCTCAAGACAATCATCTAATTGTGGTTCTTATTAATTATATAATGCTTAATTTTTGAAATTTAATTTGTAGTACACATACGTGTATTTTAGCGAATCAAATATTTTTAGAGTTCCGTAGTAAAATGGGAAAAAACGGAGATTGAGGTCAAGAGTAAGCCCATCCTTATCCTTACATAGTATTAAAGTCGCTATTTTTGTCTGTTTGTCTGTATGCTTAAATCTTTAAAACTACGCAACGGATTTTGATGCGGTTTTTTTTAATAGATAGAGTGATTCAAGAGAATTAGTATATAATTTGAACGACATCCACGCGGGTGAAGCCGCGGGCATCAGCTAGTTTAATATAAAAAAAAACCCTAAAGATTCGTCATGTCTGTCCGTCCGTATGTCACAGCCACTTTATTCGGAAACTATTGAGACTACACAGTTGAAACTTGGTATGTAGATGTAGTCTTTAAATCGCTATAGGGTTTTTATACAAAACTAAAAAAGAATACAAGATTAAGGGGGGCTCTCCATACATGGAACTGAAACAAAAAAAAACTTTTTTCATCAAATCTATTCGTGTGGGGTATCTAAAGATAGGTCTTTAAAAATGACACTGAGGTTTCTGAAATAATTTTTTCTCAAATTTGATCGTTTGAAAGATAAACACTTCTAAAGGGGTAAAATGAGTGTCGTCCCCCCTCTAACTTCTAAATAAAGAAAGAGAAAAATCAAAAAAAAATATATGCTATAAATCGCAATGATAACTTTCAACCAAAATTTGTTTGAACGAGATATAGTAAGTAGTTTTTTATATATAGCACATTTAAAAAACCGCAAATATAACTTTGTCATTCATACAAACAATATGAAAAACAAACTTATCACAAAATAAATATTTCTGTCCCCCCTAAAATAAGAAATAATACAAATTTAAGGGGGTTTCCCTACTACGATGGTCCGGACTTCTTCATGTGCAAGTCTGATTTGCACTTGGCCAGTTTCTTTTTTGTTTTTTATCTGTTTACTATCTATCTATATAAATTAAAAGAACAGTCCTGGCTTACTGACTGACTCATCAACGCCCAGCCCAAACCCTTGGACCTAGAATGCTGATTTTCGGCACAGAGGTTCCCTTTATAATGTAGACTAGGAATAAGGAAAAATTTTGGAAATTCAACCTTATTCCTAGTCAAAATAGGGGACGAAAGTTTGTATGGAAAATCGTCATCTTTGTAGTTTAACCGACATTCACGCGGGCGAAGCCACGGGCACAAACTATTCCAATACTAATAATGGGTTTTTCATTCAAATAACATTGTTTACCTATTAATACTCCCTATTAAGTAGGTGAATAAGTTGATAACTGTTGGTTAATACGTTGATAACGCTGTGAATTAGTGGATAAGTCGGTGCATAAGTTGATAAGTCGTTGGTGAACGAATTGACAAGTCTATTATTATGCAATCTATGGGGAATTTCGATTATTTACTGTCATCATTGAAAAGAGGGCATAAAATAACCTATAAAACAACTACAACATTTATGTTAAACTAATTTACCGATTTACCAGAAGACGTCAAACCCTTTAAATGGCCGTCCTGACAAATTGCAGTTTTAGACTTATCAACATATTCACGCCAGCCACGGATATAATCGACATTACATCTCTACTGCTCAGAAGCACTCGAGATGAACTCGAAGGTTAGCCTTCGACAAATGTCGAATTCGACATCCCCAGAATAGCAACTTTTAAAATTTCTCGAAAAAATGACGTCATTAGAAATTTTTCTCGAGTTCGACACCATCTCTAAAACCGAGAATTGGCCCCCAGGTCAATAGAATAGGACTTGTTTAAATTTTTGCAAATGCAGGTATTTCTTGTAATTTAAAGTATTTGCACACACATACTCATACGGAACAAAAGCGAGAAACTAAAAGTGTCTACCTAAACGATAAATTGTGTTAGAGTTTGCAACAAACTTAATCAGAATAAAATGCAAGTAAAGAAACCTTTTTTTAACTTGCATCCTTAGTAGAACGAGATGGAGAATAAATCTAAACAGTTTGCAGATTCTAGAAGACAATCGTAGCAAGAGCAAAGTAGAATATTTCTATTCTAAAACCAGCCAGCTTCATGCGTCAAACTTAACTCATTATATTTTTTCTATATTTGCATTTTTGTTTATATTCAAACTTGGAAGCACTTGTTAATCCTACACGGAGACACATCGTTAAAAAAAAACAAAATGTATTCCTTTCAAAACAAATTCGGTGTGTAATATTGTAAAAAATATGGTATTGCATTAAAATTTTAAAGCCTCGTAAAATATTCGGATTTTATTTCGGTTTAAAGTTATATTTTTCGTACTGTATAATGTTACATGTCGATCACTGAAACGCAATTTAGTTTAGTGCCTATTGGGTTTTTTTTTTAAACATGTTTTTGGTAAGTATTTGTTTTATTCAAAAACAATGTTTATAATCTACCTTCAGATTTTTGATTTTCTCCGCCTCGGGGCGACAGGGGCGGAGGGAGAGAGGTCGAGCGCTGGGCTCGGCGTGAATGGTAGTTCGTATTGAGTCGCGCTGGGCGTCGAACGATTATATAGTAGCCATAGAACGGGTGAAAGCGCACGCGCATTGATTAAATCGACTTGTGGAGTCATTTCGCGGCACCCAATTATACTAGTTAAGCAGTACGGTTAGCGACGCTGTGAATGTCGAACGGGTTATTGATAATATCATTGGTTTGCCTTGTCACGGGAGTGCTATTGGAAAGCACCGAGGCTTTTGTGGTTAGACTAATACGGAGTGAGTGTGGTGGCTCGCGTTAACGGCGTGGCTTGCAGCGACGTGGAAGAATCGTCCGGAACTACCAGCAAACCATCGCAAGGTCATATTCACTCATTATACACATACACAGTTACACAACTTGCGAGGGGTCAAGGAAGTGAGACCGGCTCGAAGAAATGAGGTAAGGGTAGCTTTAAGTTCAGAAATTGTAATATTGTTCGGAGGCGCGTATCGCGTCTATTTGATCCCGTTAGGACGGCGGCTGTTCTGAGACCTGTCTCCCATGGGCCCGAGATAAGGTTCGGCTGAGTCCTGGCGCGATCAAAATCTGGTAGCAGAGCGTGGTTTATTTAAACCCACTTTGTAAAAATTAGTAGGTACTTGGTACCAATTTACTTTGTAAAAATTGTGTTCATGTACAAATTCAACTTGTAGGTAGTAGTACATTGACCTACATACCAGTGTACACCTCAAGTTGAGTTTGGAATTATTAATAATAAGTACATAAATGGAATGTGAATATTCGTTGATAAAATAATTTGTTATTTACGTTCGGTTACGCACAAATATAACCTCATCACAAATCGTGTTATGATTGTCAACATTTGAGACATAGAGGAATAACCTCTAGAGCACGTAGAGGAATAAGTTCAAGAGTTGGCATAGCGTCGTAGATTTATTCACTCAACGAATATATTATTATTGTTAATTCCGGATACAATAATTGTTATTTTTTTTGGTTATTGTTATTTATTATTGCATAATCGCGTATTGAAGTTGGTACTATGGCTCCGTCAGTAACGAAAACTATCGCAGCCAGAATCGAAGCTGAATTGAGATGGTTTTCATCGGTTGTTACGTTGGTAGGTCGCACCGATCGTGAAGATGCGTTATTGTCACGCGCTCGGCAAATTGACGAACGATATGACGCCGTGTTAAAGTGTCACGCTGAGTATTTAGCATGTCTCGAATCGACGGATCTGTCGTCGGTGGACAAGGATGCTCAGGTGGTACGGGGCAATGTGGACCAGTGTGGGGAAATGTCCATGAGCATAATCCAGGCGGCGGCCGACATTGAGCGATCGCGCATGGGTGACGTCAGGGAATCATGTCGGCCAGCAGGCGTAGGAATTCAGGCGCCGTTGCCACCAGTACATGTACCCGAGTTTAGCGGCGAGTATGCCGATTGGCCGCGATTCCGCGATATTTTTAATAGTGTCGTGCATTCGCGTACGGATCTCTCGCCCGCCTACAAGATGGCTCAATTAATGGGTAGGCTTAACGGTGAGCCGCACGACATCTTGACCCACCTGGAGATTACGGACGCCAGTTATGAGACGGCATGGGGCCTATTAATCGACCGATATGATAATCGGCGATTAATAGTTGATGGCCTCATCGATAAGATTTTTGAAATCCCGAAGGTGTCTAACGTGTACGAAATAAGGGCGAAAATCCTTAATCCGGTCACGGTTGCGGTGAACATGTTAGATCGACTTAAGTTGTCGTTAGGGGACAATAAATATATCATCGTCAATAGGGTTTTACGGAAGTTGCCGATCGACGTGGTGGCGCGCTTTGAGCAGTCACATGGTGGCGAATCGACGGACCACCTCCCAAGTTACGATGACTTGAGGGTGTTTTTAGAAGGCGAGTGCCGGCGGGCGGATTGCCAAGGGGCATCCACGTCGCACCCTCCTCTGTCAACCCGACGTACGAGCGGGCCCAAGCCGGTTGAGCCCCGTCGGGGGGGGAAGAAATACCACGCCCTCCAATCGGAAGTGTGCGCCTTCTGTCGGAAGGAAGGGCACGGTCTCGCCGCATGCGCGGACTTTAAGGCGCAGCGGGTGCATAGACGAAGAGGGGTGGTCAAGCAGCGCTATTTGTGCTTCCGCTGCTTGGGGACTCACTTTGTACGTGAGTGCCACAGGACCACTAACTGTGGAACCTGCGGAGGAGCCCATCACGAGTTGCTATGCCTGGCGGAGAGTAGGGAGGTGCACGGAGCCTCGCCGGGAGGTCACCCCCCCTCTCCTAAGCCAGATTCGGGTGGTCGGTCACCCCCCCCTAGGGGGGGTGGGTCGGCCAGGAATCAGCGGTCGCCGCCCCCTCGGGGGGGTGGGCCAAGGGCTGATCCAGAGCACAACCCGATACCGTCGTCTTCCCCGCGGGGGGGGGATAGGCACCGAGACTCGGGCAGGGGCCCGGAGGTAGTACAGACGGGTTACGCGGCGTACTCGAATGCGTTGGGGGGCATGTTGCCACCCCCGAGTAGTCGCTTCTCCCCGCCTCTCGCAGAACGCCCTCGGCTGACGGCGCGCCCGCCACCGTTCGGAAGGATGCCAGTAGGCTACTTCCGACCGGCACGGATGTCACCGATGGGTCGGGAGGGTTACTACCCGGGTTGGGACCCGTATACTGGGACAGTATTTACTCCCCCTCCGGCAGGGGAGGAGGGAGGTGCCTCCTATTAGCAACTAGCAGCCTGTTCGTCAGTGGTGCCCACCCCGACAGTAACGGTATTATTACCGACGGCTAGGATTACTGTCAGGGGTACTGACGGACAGCCGGTGCACGTGCGAGCACTGTTAGATTCAGGGGCACAAGGTTGTATTGTGTCCAGCTGTTTAGTGAAAAAGCTGGGCCTTACATTAGAGCCATCACGGGATGGCGCCGTAGGTATAGGTGGCAATCGGGTGCCTCACCTCAGGGGTCAGACGACATTCCTGTTCGAGATGGGTGACACGGCATCGGTCACGCGGGTGAATGCCACGGCGATCGTTTTGGACGAAGTGGTTGGGGTCCTCCCTCAGACTCGGTTACCGTCTGCGGTAAAAGGGTTGACCAATGGATTGGAGTTAGCCGATCCCCACTTCGCGATCCCCGGACGGGTGGACGTCTTGCTTGGGTCTGACGTCCTCGGGAAGCTGCTCCGAAGCGGCAAACGGGAGCTGCAACCAAACGGGGTTGTGGCCATGCGTACCGCAGGTGGTTACGCGTTATTGGGCCCAGTACGGGAACCACAGCACTCAACGGATTATAGCTCCATATATTATGGCAGCGTGTTATCCGACGTCCTGCAACGGTTCTGGGCAACGGAAGAGCCACCCACCGCTCTTAGAAATAACCCACGTGATGAGGAGTGCGAAACATTCTATCGATTTAACACGGTGCGCCTCCCATCGGGTAGATTTATGACAAGGTTGCCATTTCTGTCAATTCGACCTCCGCTGGGGAGCTCATGGAGTCTGGCAGAAAAGCGGTTAGTGGCAATGGAAAGGCGCATGAAGCGGGACTCCAACTTCCGACAGAAGTATGTGGAGTTCATGCGCGAATACCTGACGTTGGGTCACATGTCGGTGTCCAGGGTTGACTATCGTCATGAGGAGCATTATGTGTTGCCTCATCATGCTGTTTTGAAGACACCTGACTCAAAGATTAGGGTCGTGTTCGACGGGAGCGCGGAGACGTCTAGCGGGGTGTCCCTGAATCAATGTCTCCATGCTGGTCCTAAGCTGACCAGAGACATTGCAGACATTCTCACGGACTTCAGGAGACACCAGGTTGTCTTCGTTACGGACGTACGGATGATGTTTCGTCAAACTGAGATTCATCCAGACGACCGTCGGTTCCAGCTGATATTGTGGCGAGAGAGCCCAGAAGAACCGATGGTCACGTACGAGCTCAACACAAACACGTACGGATTAAAGCCCAGCCCATATGTAGCCATGCGTACGCTACGAGAACTGGCTGATCAAGAACGGCTCCGCTTTCCCCGCGCGGCTGCTGTCATTGATAGGGACGTCTATGTAGACGACATTTGTACGGGCTCAGACAGTATTGAGCAGGCGCTCATCTTAAGGGATGAATTGGTGGCGCTCATGGCCTCCGGTGGCTATGAACTCAGGAAATGGCTGTCGAACTGCCCAGAGGTACTGGCAGGACTGCCAACTGAGTATCAACAAGACCCGCATTTGTTTGAGGATTCGGAGAATCTTCATGCGTTGGCCATTTTAGGGGTCCAGTATCGACCGAGTCAGGATGCCTTCACATACAGTTGTGAGGCCGAGTTGCTGTCGAAGACCTGGACCAAGCGATCGGTCCTTTCGACTATCGCACGAACGTTCGACCCAACCGGTTGGATCGCGCCGGTCACGTTCATGGGAAAGTGCTTCATTCAGAAGCTTTGGTTGGCTCAACTAGGTTGGGATGATCAGCTCACGGAGGAGCTGGCTCGGGAGTGGTCGGCATTCGTCACCACCTTACCACAGATCTCAGAGATTGAGATCCCGCGTAAACTGCTCCCGCAGGCAGGAGTCAAGGTCACCCTGCACGGGTTTTGTGATGCGTCGGAGAAGGGGTACGCGGCCGCAGTCTACCTGAGAACAGGTGAGACCGCTGATAGGGGAACGGTACGCTTGGTACTGGCCAAGAGCAAGGTTGCACCTGTTCGGACTCGTTGGACGATTCCGAAGATGGAACTGGCAGGTGCAGCCCTTCTGACGCGGCTCTTGAACCATGTGGTGCGGAATTTGCGTGGTACGGTGGCTCTGAACGAGACGGTCTATGCATGGACTGACAGCCGAATCGTGTTATGCTGGTTGCAGACTTCGGTCCACACGCTCGAGGTATTTGTGGCCAACCGAGTCTCACAAATAAATAGCTCAGAGACTCCTCTGGTCTGGAGACATGTTCCAGGTGAGATTAATCCGGCTGACTGCGCTTCACGCGGCTGTCCGGCGCCTGCTTTGGTTGAACATTCTCTTTGGTGGGGGCCACAATGGCTGGAACAGCCACATGCGGAGTGGCCATTTAATGAGTGCGGTCGACATTCATTACCCCCAGACCAAGGCTTGAGGCTGAATGTGACTACAGTGGAACCCGCCACCGTAGACCACACCCTCTTGGAACGATATAGTTCGTTAGGGAAGTTACTTAGAGTCATTTTTTGATTGGCCAACCACTTAACGCCTTGCCGGAATATCCGTATACTGATGTCAAGTTGTACCGGTTGTCACGGTATCAGATGTTACGGCAAATGAGCCAAAATTTTTGGAAGCGATGGTCGCTGGAGTATTTGCATATTCTGCAGCAACGCGTTAAGTGGACGGACAGGACGACCCCACCCTGCGTTGGAGACCTCGTTCTGGTTAAGGATGCTAACCTATCACCGTTGTGTTGGCGACGGGGGCGCATTGTTAACCTGATTACGGGCAAGGATGGGTTTCCAAGGATCGCAGACGTCCAGGTGAGGGACTCGATCCTTAGACGGGCAGTTTCAACTTTATCTCGACTCCCGGGAGTTTGAGCGGACCGACAACGGGTCGGTCCGGGGGGGGTGATTGTTTATAATCTACCTTCAGATTTTTGATTTTCTCCGCCTCGGGGCGACAGGGGCGGAGGGAGAGAGGTCGAGCGCTGGGCTCGGCGTGAATGGTAGTTCGTATTGAGTCGCGCTGGGCGTCGAACGATTATATAGTAGCCATAGAACGGGTGAAAGCGCACGCGCATTGATTAAATCGACTTGTGGAGTCATTTCGCGGCACCCAATTATACTAGTTAAGCAGTACGGTTAGCGACGCTGTGAATGTCGAACGGGTTATTGATAATATCATTGGTTTGCCTTGTCACGGGAGTGCTATTGGAAAGCACCGAGGCTTTTGTGGTTAGACTAATACGGAGTGAGTGTGGTGGCTCGCGTTAACGGCGTGGCTTGCAGCGACGTGGAAGAATCGTCCGGAACTACCAGCAAACCATCGCAAGGTCATATTCACTCATTATACACATACACAGTTACACAACTTGCGAGGGGTCAAGGAAGTGAGACCGGCTCGAAGAAATGAGGTAAGGGTAGCTTTAAGTTCAGAAATTGTAATATTGTTCGGAGGCGCGTATCGCGTCTATTTGATCCCGTTAGGACGGCGGCTGTTCTGAGACCTGTCTCCCATGGGCCCGAGATAAGGTTCGGCTGAGTCCTGGCGCGATCAAACAATTTATTCACAGATGACAATAATCTGTTTAAAAAAATAACTACATAATTATGCTAATTTTTGCTAAAGACCAGAACTACTGCCAATTGAAAAATTGCGCAATATTGCATGCCCAAGGCTCAGTTCAGTGATGTAAGTCAAAATCACAAAAATACAAAAATAATTAGGCATTAATTTAAGTATCGCTTAGTGTTCCTAAAACGAGCATTTTGACAAAACACGATACTTAAGTCCCCTTTCCATTAGATAACTTTCCTTTCCACATAAAACACAGGACAATAAAACATTTCCTTAAATTACCATAATACTTGTAACTTTTAAAATGGAAGTACATAAAACTCTACACCTTTTTAAAAAGAGACTCAAAGTCACCTAATAGGGTATCATGTTCCCACTTTGAATTAAACTTCGCGTATTTTTAAAACACTTGTAACTAGAACAAAGCGAAATTTAATCTTCAAATGCATCTTTGTCATCATAACTCAACCGCCACATTATATTTTATTAAGGGAAAAAAATGGTGGGCTGTTTTGTTTCTCCATCTATGGAAAATTTTGACATTATTATAATTTGCGAAATGAACGCTGCGTTTCCATCAAGCCTGGTGGTGAATTTAAGCTTAATCCCTCTAACATTAAGTAGGCTTGTGTCCAAGGAGGTCGAACGTTCAAACTATTGGTTTGTTATTATAATTTCTGGGAAAACCTCTTGAAAAGTACGGCGCCATCTTTTTTTTTGTCGAGTGGAAAATCATCAAATAACCCCTCCCGCTCTTGGGCCGAGCGAAAGGGAGTGCCAGACTTCCACTGACTTAAAACCTCCTATGTTCCTTTTTAACCCTTTATGTCGAGGCCGCGGTATCTTTGTGACAACAACAAGAACAGCCCCATCTATGACTCAAATCAAGAACTAACATCAGAAAAGAAAGAAAGAAAATGCATTTATCAGCGGCTTAGTAAAGTGCAGGGGCAGGCTTGTTTCATAAAAAAACTGTGTTATTTCCCGATACAGTGTCAGCACATGAGTAACTAGTCCATTTGTTTACAGACACTAACAATAACGACGATATGCCTGTTCCTCCTCCACGAAACCAATGCCGTCCGTTTGCACAAGATATTCCAATTCATCGACGGCTATAAAGCTGAACACAACCTCCACGGATTTCTCCACGTCGGCAATGACTACGCCATATTCCTGCGTACTCCAAACCCGCATGACAAGTACCTTGTATACGAACTATATGAAGTGAAGAATATACCAGACAAAGATGACTACAAACCTAAAATACTGGCTATAGCAAAAGTCCCTATAGAATATATAAAATACCAATTGATAGTGTTCAGAAGTGAGCTGTATAAATCAAAGTATACGGATGACAAGATTATTCCTGGAACTCAGGTTAGAACGTTGAGGGAATGGCAGATAGACAGGGCTTTGAAAGTTAACGGTAACAAAGGTCAGTTTGACAATAAAGTACCTGTCTTAAGGACGCTACTCTGATGTAAACAGCTTTTGTTTAAAAACTGTATTTATGAACATGACTATGTATTTATGATAAGTTGAATTAAATTTTAGACTCTAAAAAAACGTATTCATCATACGCGGGCGATCAATTGAACTATACGCAGCCAGTTTATGCGGATCTCTCGTTATACTGGAAATGTATTCGAAGCGCGGTCATGTTACACTGTAAATGTATAGCTTGATGTGTCTCCATGTGTACGATGGTCACCTTTTTCAATAAATAACACTTTTAAACTTTCTATCCTGTTTTCGTAATTAGTCACAGTAACTTAACTAAGGCACTCCGGCCAAATGAGTTAGGTATCGATTGTTAGAACTACCAAGTACGTTGATCGTTGTAGACTAGACTAAGGCGTGACACTAAAAACTAAAAGGTGATTTAGTTTTTTTTTTCACTAGCCCAACTTGTCCCACTGCTTGGCACAGGCCTCCCCCATTTCCTTCCATCTTTCCCGATGTTTTGCCTTCTCTGGCCAATCAGTAAGGAATGAGTCCAAATCGTCACGCCAGCGTTTCTTGGGCCTGCCTCGGCGACGACGACCGTCCTCAGGCACCCACTCTGTTACAATTCTGGCCCATCTATCTTGCCCCATCCTGGTAATGTGACCCGCCCAGTCCCACCTCAACCTCGTAGACTAATCGCCAACATCGGCGATGTCTGTCTTGGAGCGTATTGTGGTGTTACGTATTCGATCGGTGATTTTGATCTTTAGGATGCTCGCTCTATAATATCGCTCTTTGGCAAACCTTGAGTTCGGACTTCTGAGCATCTGTCAAAGACCAAGTCTGGGCGCCATACGTTAGAATAGGCAGGATACACATGTCGACAAGCTTACGCTTAAATGAGATTGGAAGGTCACCCTTCATAAGCGCTTTCATGGACCAGTAGCTTCCCCAGGCATTTTCGACGCGACGGTCGATCTCTTTGTCCTGTCTATTGTTGAAGGAAACTAGCAAGTAGTTGTCTTTTGTTGAAGGAAACTAGCAACTAGTAATTTTATGAAGTCAAAATGTGAATCGATTAAATAACTGTGCAAAAATAAGTAACACCTTTGAGCAAAAGAAATTACAATATAATCTTTTTCAGTCTTCAAAGCCCGGTTGTGTTGTACCTATATTTTGGATCCTTAGCTGACCCTGGATCTATGGATTTAGAAGTCATGGAGAAAGGCCTTTGTCCAGCAATGGGATGACACAGGCTCCACAAACCTAGCTTGCAAAATCTTTGAAAGAGTTTACGGGACAACAAAAATATATTTCTTAAAAGGTGTCAATAATCTCTCTCAATACACATAAATAACTCGCTGTCCTACATTCGTTTCAATGAAAAGGGTATATTTTCCTTATCGGAACAGTTTTGATAAATAATTCTTAATATTCACTACTTGAGCCTCATTGGCGGTCATCCATCATCCGAATGGTTCCCGCCAGCGCTGTGCTAAGAGTTTTTCGTCCCCTACTATGAGATGAAAATGTGTTTTAGTGAGGGAAATGTAATTTTTTGCTTATGTGAGAAAGTTTTATCATCTGTCCAGCCTTTTCCCAACTACGATGGGGTTGGTTTTCAGTACAAACAAATGTAGCTGAATACCAGTATTTTACTTGCAACTGCCTATCTGACCTCCACAACCCAGTTATTAGGTACCGGTTAAGACTGGTTGTTGGCAATCACCTGCTGAAAATCAATGAAAAAAGCCTTGTATTTTATCTTACAAGATTTACAAAACGCAGCTCTATTACAAGCGCATAAGGTGCACCTACCTGAGTTTCACTTTCCAGTTTTTCTTTGTCGAGACTTTCGGGCCACTGACCACTTGTTACGACTGTCAAATATAAATGACAGCCTGGACTAACGGCGTAATGTGCTGTCCGAGGCTGGGAGGAAACTCAGCCACTCGGATGGCTTGGCTTGGGCTTGGATCCATGTTCCTTAGAAAAACTTGGCCAGTTTGATGGTCTGAATCATTACTAATGAGGATTTATTCTGTTACACGGTGTATAGTTCTCGTTATAAATTTTCTGCTTAGCTGGGTGGAAATCAGACATGCAATCACTCCATTTAAAATACTGGTATATTCAATTTTATTGTATGCCGTTTGACTGAAAGCCGACCTCAACGTGGTTGGGAAAAGGCAAGACACATGACGTTTGTGGGTCGAATAAAATTAAGACTCTTCATACTAAGTAATTGAGTCACTTTGTGCGATATTTTGTTTGCGTTTTTCTCAAAGGATAAAGTCTTTTTTGACCCAACTTCATTAGTGGGATTAAAAACAAACCAATATTAAAATAGCGTAACCCTAGTTATAACCCTTATTGTTTTGTGAGACTCGTGGCGTTAAAAATGTCGTTTGTGGACGCACATTAACTTACTTAACACTTGGCAAGTTTACAGCTCATATTTTAATTTTACACAATAAACTGCCGAGCAATGAGGTTACATAGATGGATAATGTATTTTTCAAGCCAAACTGCCGAATTAGCCTTAGCTATTAAGCTGTTAATGAAATAAAGTTTAAATAAAACATCTCATATAGCTTAGTCGTACGTATTTTGATGAAGGTCGCTCGATTAAATTTTTTGGTCGTTTTTGTAACGTATTGTTGTGTATTTTGACATAGTTCACAGAGTAAGTTGAAATGCCAAGTCGCCGGCTATTACCTACTCGTATAGCCGTAGAACCGATGCCCGCTGAGATAGACGTGTTGTTGAGTTGAAATCACGAATTGGGAAGCGTAAGGTGAGATGGGTTATCTCACCTTACGCTTCCAAACTCGTCGTGGCTGCGGGTTGTTCGAAAGAATACCGCGGCCTCGACACAAAGGGCTAAGAAGGAACATGGGTGGTTTTTAGTCAGTAAAAGTCTGACACTCCTTAGCGGGAGGAGTCATTTGATGATTTCCCACCCTCCGAAATAAGAAAACAAAGGCGAGACGACCCCAGACTCGGTGGAGCGACGATCTTTGCAGAGTAGCTGGTAGTAACTGGGAGTTGCGAAAATCGAGTTGAGTGACGTGCGATTGAGGAGGTCTATGTCCAGCAATGGGTTGCCGTAGGCTGATGATGATGGTGATTTTTATGTATTTCGGTGAACCAATCACGGTTAACAAGAACAAAGAGTAAATTTTTCATGCCATGAGATAATAAATGATCAATCTGTATTTGTGTATCCACTCAAGCGTCAAGCTAAATTTTCGCAAAATTTCGAGGTTCACCCATCATTGCATCAATAGCCGCCTACTGACTGAGCGCGCAGCCTCGCGAAATACATGCGCGAGGCAATTCATGCGGTTGGTCAGGACGTACGAGTACCTCGCCCGAAAAAAACAATGAAAATGATCGTGTCGCGCGGTATACGCTCGAGGTTGCCTCGCCAGGCAGCGCGCTCATGCAGTCAGTACACGGCTAATCGTAAATATCTTATTCTCAATTATAGCATAGGAGTTAGGGATTTTACACAATTATATGTCTTATACTTTATTGTAACAAAGATTAGTCTTTTCTATATAATCCTTTTTGTCAGCTCTCAAAAGATATTGGAAATCAATCACCAAAACCCTTAGTAGGGTCTCCTGCCTTCATTATCGTATAATTTATTGCTTTTACGCCCCGCGGAAAGGGTTCATCAGCCACGACAACTAAAGGAATGTATCTTGAAGCGTGCATCATTGTATTTTTCTTATTCTGGTAATATATTACACGGGGAATGAACCTAGGAAGTAACGAATAAAGGGTATATGTATCATATGAGTTGCGGTTTGGTAGAGTTGTCGATGTATTTTCTGATGGAAGTTTGATGTCACAATAGGGCGTCATAATTTGAGAAAGATTTGTGTTTCTTATTATTCGACTATCATCATGTGCAGCCTATAATGTTCCCACTGCAGGGACTCAGGCCTCCTCTCTAGTAGAGGGAAGAGCTATAATCCACCACGCGGACTATGACTCTGCAGATTTTAAATTGTTTTTGTATAACTGGAGCTCGTCAGTTGCTTGCAACGGAAAATCCATAACATATCGTGAAAAGCATGTTAAGCTATTATTGGTCCTGGCAGTTATTTGAAGAAAGCTTGATAAGTAACCAAACCAGTAAGGGTATGGTGTTATCCAGTTGTAGAACTCAGGACGTGATCTGCAGTGGCCTGTATGGGAAGCACTCAACTGATTGCGCTCTCAAGCAAGTCACTGTAAACACAATTTAGCAAAATATAGTATTCAAGATCTTACCGATACACAGTGTCAATGTAGTGCCCGTAACCAGATGATGTTCTACTTGCTGGAGTGGCCGAAGTGTCCCAACACTTGTTGCTGCATAAAAGGCTATAAATATAGGCAGATGATAAGGCTCCGTAAGTCTCTGTGTTAGGAAGTTGTAATCATCAACATTGTTTTCTACACAGCCAAAGGTCAATGAAACCTAACTTTTTCACATTTGCATACATACAGAATCTCAAATCGGAACCCGCATAATAAAAAATAAAAAAACGTTTTCAACCACTCAATGGAAGAAAATGTTTTTCTCTCTCTACTTTGAATAGCAAAACAGAAAAGTAGATAAAATTATTCTCTTTCCGTTGTTTTTGACAAGGTCGCCATTATTACTGTTCGTATTTGATTGTTTCAAGGATAAACCGTAGCCATAGAATGAGTATTTGCAGAAGATTTAATCCATAAATTGGCCAACGGATACGTAAGACACGCGTATACAGTAACGTTAGCGTATTTCGTAAATACGAATTGCCTGCGTCTTTGCTCATCATCAACGTCATCATGATTTCAGCCGAAAGATATCCACTGCTGGACATAAACGTTGCTCAACACTAGGAATATCTCCTGTATCGTAGATGCGTTTACAAACATTTAAACTCACATACACAAACACCCAGACCCGGAACAACAACTGTGTGTAGGCCATAAAAATATTTGTTCGCAGCGCAGCAGTCTAATCGCTCAGCCACTGCGCCAAACGCGACGTCAAGGCGAGGCAGAGTCGCCACAATGACCAATCCCTTGCGTCTCGCATCCAACGGATTCCCACCTTCACCAGGTCATCGGTCCACCTTTTTGCGTCTTCGCTCGGGTTTATAAAATAAAACCGATCTTCTGGACTTTTCTACGTCCTGCCTTTTCAAGTTAGATGATAATTTTATTGCGTCCTCAAAGTTTAAATATTTGAGACGATTATTTTTAAGAAGTAGATAGATTTGTTTCACGTGGACCTGGTATTAAGTCGTAAACGAGAAGAGAGACTGAGCAAAACTTTACTTTGAAAACTTTAGTCAAGGGTCTGCTATTGTTCGCATATTAGAGGCGCTTTTTGCGAAACTAAAATTGGCAAACTCGCCAAAATTTTTGGCTTTTAAGTAGAATCGATTTAGATTTACATCAACGTGCCTGGAAAATATTTTAAGAAACTGCTAATATGTAATTATGCTTTGTAAATAAGAGGAAGGAAGGGAGGCGCTAAGTAAGAACCTATAGAACTTTAACACTATTTATTTTTATGCCAGAAAATGTCCGTCTATTGAAAAAAAACTCACAAAAAAGTGCACCAATGAAATTATAAAATAATTTCATTTTTACTCGAAAACTACAACAAAGCAATTAATCATTATTTCATCAGGATTATCGCACTTATCTTTCCATCGATCAGATGAAAAAATCTTATTCGACACCATTTCTAGGTTAAAGTTCGTCTCAAAGCCGCTATAATTAACCATGAACAAAAACGCTACTGTGACTTTATTACAATTTACTTTGACTTCGATGTCCAGTCGAACGAAGCATAGGATTATCGCCTTTGGAAAGTTTACCATAAGGTTGGTTATTAAAATTTGGGAAGGTAGAAAAAAAATAATGCGGTCAATGTGTAAAGCGAGCTACTTCACTTGATTAAAAATAAAATCGTCTGCTAATTTAATTCGGGCGCATAATAGAATTATGGCCGCGGATCCCAATCTCATAATAGGAGCCACACCTCGGCGAATTCCCCAATATTGCCAAAAGAACGACCAACCGTTACTTACCTTTTGTTTAATGCTGCGATATATTATTTCCAGTCATGCTATCGTTCTGAATTATTATTTTATCGCTGTAATAAAATTAATAGACGCCACTCCTTCTTACTTTGTAAGGATTGATGACTTTTGTACTAAGCAGTCATTTTGTTAATAATCATAATGAGATTCTGAGAGACACAATAAATAGGCTTTGTGAGTGGAATTTGAAAGGTATTTAGCGATGTAATAGCTTTATTATAAAGGTAACTTTTACTTAAAATTTCAGTGACACAAAATCTGAAACATTTCAAAATACGATACAATTTAACCAAGTAAGATACAAACCGACTTGTAATGCAAATTAAAGAATTTTTTTAAGGAAAATCTATTAAGATCATTGGAATAGAGTAGTTAACATCGAAGAACTTCTGCGAGGTCCTTTCAGAGCAATAGAGAAGAAAAGGCAGAATGCGCAAAATTAGTCTGAAACGGTTCACTGCTGGGATTAGGGATTGCAATTGCTGGATCCAGCATACAGCAATCCAGCTGGATCCAGCGCCTTTTTAAACATGCTGGATCCAGCATACATCTTGATCCAGCGATGCGGATCCGCAAACGTATCAATTTCTATTGTTTAGTTTTGAGTTGCCGCCATTTTCGTTTATTTTATAAATCAAAGACAGTTGATGAGTTGAATAACTGCTCTCGTCTCGATAGAAAGTGTCTTTGTGTCACTAAAGTGCATACGAAGTGCGTGTTGGTTGTTGTTTGAGAGACTGAATGGTAAGTAAAGTAAAATGTTTAATTTTAGTATTAATGTTGATTTGATTCATGTCTCTTACTTTCTCGAAGAAGGAAAAGGAAGACACGTTTGGTGAGGTTCGTCAACACATCGCGAAATCTTTTTGTTTTTGTTTTCTTACTTAAACCGATCTTATTTTATTACCTACCTTTAATTGCAGGAAGTAGGTACATATCCTACAGTGGACTATTTAGTTATTTAGAACTTTGTGTGTCTTTCAGAGAATTCAAAAAAAGAAGTACCTAGTCTCTTATCGTCAGACTTTAAACTGCTTAATTATTAAGTATTAACTAGCAGAGAGAAGATTATTTCAAAGCTTTTTTTGTTTGATACAAAAATACATTGAAAATTAAAATAGTGTTATTGTTACGGTCCTTTTTACCCGACTGCGCAAAGCAAAGAAGGGTTATGTGTTTATCAGTCTATGTATGTATGTTTGTTCCTATGTGGCACTGTAGAGGCCAAACGCCTTGGCCGATTTTGATGATCCGTACGTCAATCGATTCGTCTTGACCTCGCGAGTGTCACTAAAAACATTACAGTAAACAATATTCACTATAGTAACAACTAGTCGCCATATTGTCAAAATGAAAAAAATAAAAATCGACGCACCACGTCAAGTGGGGTATCGTTGAATAGGTATTTGAAAATGAATATTAGGTTTCCTTTATCATATTTCATTTTATAAAACCGTATAAAGGATATATAACGATTTAAATTATTAGAACAAACAATATCGCATTCCTTACTTACTTATAACCGGATTTTTTTACGTGTACGGAATGAATATAAAATCTAATCGAAATCTACCGTCTTATAATAGTAATAACGAAGTTAATGAAAACTGACTAAAAAGTGTTAAATAAAAAAATATATTATAAAAACAAAAAACCCCACTGCGTAAAAACAAAACTAAAAAGAATAAAATAAGCATCAGAATTTAAAAGCAGAATAGAAGGATCAACAGTCGGGACCCATTTAAATTTTACGGGGAGCTCCTTGATAAGTCACAAAAATGAATGGGTCCCGACTGTTGATCCTTCTATTCTGCTTTTAAATTCTGATGCTTATTTTATTCTTTTTAGTTTTGTTTTTACGCAGTTGGGTTTTTTGTTTTTATAATATTTTAAACGAATGTTAATTAAGTTAATTTTAAAAGAATTTGTGAGACTGATTGCTACTGATTAGCCGTCCTATCATTAAACATAAGCGTAATTAATAAGATAGTGCTTACTTAGAAACATTATCTTAAATGTTATATGAACATAAGGTTATTATGTTTGTTATTTAATTTTATGTTGATTATTTTGATCTCAAATTATTAAAAAACCAAAGCAAATTAATATAAGATATCACCAAATGAGTGGAAGATTTCAAAGATTATCGTAAGAAGTACAAATTAATAAAAAAAGTCTTAAAAATGTCGTCTTTTTATTTTCGTTCCACGTTTTGCTGGATCCGCGCTGGATCCAGCTGGATTCAGGTCAATCCAGCAAAAGTTCCGCTGGATTGAAAACGCCGCTGGATTGCAATCCCTAGCTGGGATACAGGCCAAACATGGCCGTAGAGGCAGATATTTGGTTTTAGGTCATGTTTTCCTGCAATGTTTCCTGAAACGCGAATAGCGTAACAATTTTAAAATGATAACAATTATTTTCGGGTCCAAGGGGAAAAATTTAAAAGGTTGTGTCGCTGCCTATACCATGCGGTGAGCAAAAATAATTATTTTCAATTTTTTTTTCACTATCCAGCACTGCCAAGCCGATGGTGAATATCGGAAATCATCGCTTTTCCCGCACCTCTTTGACCTTCACCGTTTTGATAGCAGTGCTGATAAACTAATTCCACAATTTGTACGTTTATTACCACAGGAAAACTATCTGTGACATTAAGCCACCACTGCGCCTAAAACATTGAACAAAACCGTAAATTGAATAAGGACAAAATCCCTTTGGTTATCGGCATACGTGAAAAAGCTGCGGAATCTCTAGTAGATCACACCTACTTACCTGCCAAGCCTACTTTCGTATTCGCGGCACGTCTTTGAACCATTCGCGTATTTCCGACATTAAGTCCCAATGTGATAGCAAATCCTATCGCCTTTTATCAGCCGCAGTACCAATCTTGGGCTTACAGCCAAGTACATTATCTTTTACAGGGAATTCTAATCACACTTTTATACAGAATATCGAGCCAAGCTTTGGTTGTATTAGGTCAATGTTGGCGGAGTTTACAGTTTTTGAAAGAACTGCTTGTGTGTCAAAACTCTTGCCCTTATCTCAATTATTTTGGGGTCGGCGTTGCATGTCTTATTCTTCCATTCTTCTCTATTACTCGTCATCTATTCATTCAGACATGTCTTTTTTGCCCTATCGTCCTCACAGTACATGCAGAAGATACAGAATAATAATTTAGTATTTTCATAATGCTCTAATTGTTTGCAGGATTCTTGGGAAAATACCTTTGAATGCGAAAGGACTTTTTGTTTTTATAAACTAACAAAAAAATTGATAATACAATGCTGACACGTATCTTGATATTTTCTAATCATCACGCGACACACTTTTCGTAGCCGTATGATTGAACCCCAAACCTCGATTTTCTATTCTGCGAAATCGACGTCTTTTTACTACGATGTTACTCATTACCGTTTTAGGGTTTTTTTTTTACATTTGATTGAGTAGTTATTGAGTCCCCTTAACGACATAATGGAACCTTAATAACATCTTGTTCCAATGTAATATTGTTTCAACTCGTTGGAACTGGGTTTTTACAAAGAAGTTCTTTTATTTTACGCTTTTTAGTTGTAGTATTAACATACTAATGTATGTAATTAATATACTACATGTATTAAAACACACCAAAAAGTCTAAAATAACTTTACCTTTTGAAGTCGATGGGAAAAAAATCAATGAAATAATCAAAGTCACCGACCTCCTAAAATAAAGTTATTTCAGACATTTTCAGTTTTGTATTTATATTAAAATTTGTTTGTTTCGAGTTCGAGTTTCAAAAAAAAGATACTTCGTCTGTTTAAACACAAACTGGAATAAAGCTAAACTCAGCCTAATAGCATACTTTCAAACTAGGCTAAAGGCGTCCCCATCTATTACTTATGCTTCGCTTTCAAACCTAATTCAACTGTGCACATCTGATGTTAATTCTAGTCTTAACTTTATCTCTATAGATTAACTTAATGTGTAAGAATGGGTGATTAATTCGGGTTAATTTACTAGACGGCCCGTTTTGGGCACAAACGGGTACATTATCGAACGTTAGGATAATGATTATGGGCAAATGGTTCTGCTGATCGAATGGTAATATGTTAGTGAGAAAATTGGGATAAAATATGTTATGAGTAACGTAAGTAATGTGTTAGTAGCTCATGAAAGGTTGAACATTGTCGTAATATATGAAGGAAGATAAGAAAATTGTAAACACGGTGCCCATACCCGGGACAACACGGAAATATCATAACTATAAGTCCAGTCCCCTACACCGTGTATAACAAATAGTGTGTATGTCACTCAATGATAACCGTAAAACGGGGTGTATAGAAACGCAGCAGGGGTGAATACAAACAAAACGTTGAGAGGGACTCCAATAACGTATGTTGCCAAAAACGTATCTTAATAACAAAGTTAAATTAAGTAAATAAAATAGAGTACGTGTTGGTAACTTATCAATTTAATTCAATAATAAAATCCCTTTCAAACTTTTGTATCTATTCACCCCTGCGCTTCTTTCACCCCGATTGACTGAAAATAGTGTGACACAATGCTGCTTATGTCATGTGTAGGTAATGGATGCCAAAACCATCATTCCTAGCACTGTTAAAGTAGAACTAGGATCTGGTCAAGGAGTGGAAGGCTCAAAATGGGAGAATGGTGAGCAGTGATACCAAAATAATACTACAATAATTTGGAGGATCCGGGATTTTGCAACATTAAAAACAAAGGCCGTAATCTCAGCAATATTTCATAACGAATTTTTCCTCTACAACCTAAAACGAAAAATCTACTCGCAACTATTTAAATCAGCCAGCCAAAAAGTAAGGAAAAATTCCAAACCCGGCTCCCCAGTCTTTTATTTCTAAACCAGGAACACAACACAGCAATGTACGGAAAATCGTCGGCAATAATAGAAACGAACATTTGGATTCATGAATGCGGAGATCGCATCTGCGTAATAAAATAAACTCGAGTCTGAAACTCGGAACACACGTATACCGATGAATAAAAAAATAAGAGAACCTAGTACGAGCGCGCCGTGGAAACGTAGCGTACGTTATGTTCGTTAAAAATCGATTTATCGAAAATACAACTACAACAAAAATAAATAAACAAAAAAAAGAGAAAAAATTACTTTGGTTTCTCAAGTCCGTGACTTTTGTATGTTTGATTTTGGATTTTTGCCACTGACCTCTGCAGGCAGCTAAAGTTATTTTTCTGTGATTTTTTCTTTTGGAGGTCGGTTAGAACAAGAGGAAGGTTTTTACTTATATACTGGGTAGCGCAGACAATACAGCAATGAATTAAAACACTGGTAATACTTGTTGATAATTATAAATACTCTTGCTATAAAAAAAAATCTCTCAAACTAAATAATTTAATTATGTAGCATAAAACTGATAACGAATTTCAACTCCATGTAAAAACATTGGCTTACTAACCTTAGGTATAATTTGCACTAATTTTCATCTGAAAATTAAATTAGAGGAACGAATTTGGCAAAGGTTTTTGAAGAAACGAGTTGGCAACATGTATTTAGTGTTAATAACGATGAGGAGGTTGTTAACCTGTCCTTGCTAGCCTATTAATCTATATCATATAGAAAAAGCTGAAAATGAAAAATAATGTCCTGCGATCAAAATACTGAATGTATTCGAATGAATTTTCATGTGCAGTCTAGCATCGTCATGCCCTATACGCAGTTTATTTTTTGTTGGACACACCCCGTATAAAAGTTTTTTTTTGCGACGATTTAATAAACAATTTTCTTAAAATTCATAGAAAAATAAATGTGAAATTAGTGCTTGTTGTTGTACGTAACGATAATGCCGCTCAGTCGTACTAGAGCCATCCGTGACTGTTATATACAACCTTATGTTTTTCTACTTGATTTTGTTTTATTTGATGCATGGAATGTGTTCGAAGAATTCTCTTTACCTTGTTCAATGATGTATGATGATGTTATTCTGTTGATGTTTATTGTTATCTTTTTTTATTTAGGTTTTTATATTATGAAAACCGGTACTTGGTACCGGTGTACTTGGTGTGTACATTTAGTAGCAAGTATGCACACAGTAAATTTAAAAAGTGATTTTCTCCTAGTATACGGATTGTTATCTTATGTTTTAAGGACATTGCATTTTCGAACTTATGCTATTAAGAAATAGGTATTATTTTAAAGTAGAAACTGTTGTTGATTTTCACTGCGATTAAACATTATTAGTGCTCATAATTTATACTGTTTACAAAGCAACTAGGTTCTGTCTGGTTTATTAGAAGGGATGCTGGTGGGAAACATTTGTGAAATTAAATACGTACACATAAATAATATCGCACTCGTAGTCCCCGAAGGTTAGGCAAATGTGTACCTTGTAGAACACACACAGTTCGCCAGTTAAGTTTGCGAGAGTAACAAATTTCCATAAACCCATCCATCCATCTATGCTTATAAACATTAACATTTATATTAGAAGTAACAAATAAAATATTTCGCCTCTAGTGCGCTAGGCTATAATTATGATCTCGAAATTCCAACCAAATTAACGCGACGGAGCTTTTCCATTTTATGCCTTTGTGTTCCTTTGAACAAAATGTCGTGAGGAAAGTCTTCAGTATGAATGTGGATGGGTCTAAGAGAGTAGGGGAAGACTAAAAAAATGCGCCGCGCTAGATGGACAGACGCATAGTATTATCATCGGCACGATTCTTGAGCGCTGACGCAAAAATGAGTTATTGGGTCCCTTTGGTGGTATGAAGTGAGATGCGGGCCGGGGAAAGTGCAGTGATTGGCCCATAGCGCATCGCGTCATAGCCGTCACTCGGGATTTGTTCTTTACTCTTCCTGCACTTACCTCACGACCAATAAATAATAATCGGGTTTGTGTTTTATTACACGACTGCCCCAAGAAAAAGAGTGTATTGTTTTTAGCGTTCATGTATGTATGTCTGTGAGTTTCTTTATTCCACCATAACTTCTAAACGCCTGAACCGATTTTGATGTGTGTGGTATCATTAGATTCTTTGCGTTAACCCGGGTGACATAGGCTATAGAAAAATTCAAAAAACATAATAGGGTTGCCATGGTTTAGAAATAAAACGAACTTTTAATTTGTTTTTATTGAAATTTCAATGAAAAACATAATCATCGTCTAGAACTTGCTAAGTAGATTACAAAAATATACCACAGTAGTAATCAATATCTATTGTGTACTAGTGATACTACTTAACAAATGATATGTTGACATTTTCAACCCGGGATTATTACGAATAAGATAAATATCAATACATTCCTTGTAATGACAGAAATAAAACTGACTAGGTTACAACTCCCAAATCCGTCCACGACGGCAGCTGAATGGTTTTAAAGTTTGTATGAAAAGTAAATATGCGTGAATCAATTTACTTGAAACATGGTAAGAATATTAATTTAAGGAAATAAAATTGCATGCATTCATAGGTTTTTCAAAACCACTCATTTAAAGGGTGGAAAAAGATATTCAGGGTTGAATTTTGTAGTCTTAGTGCGAGATTGAAAAAACTTGAAACTCATTACTAACGCAAATTAATAAAGCTTTGCGTGTGTAATAAAACAATAGAGGTGTACAAGTGCGAGTTGGATTCGTCACCGATAGTTCCGTACCAGCATCTTGGTAGGTATTATACTTGAAACTATTTGGTACTTTATTTGAAGTTTTGTTGATTCCTAAGAAATGAAGAAATACGTCTCCTGATTTTTGAAAATAACCCCTTATACATAAGGTAAGTATATAGTTATACATAATAGACCACTTTTATCATGTACAACAAAATCAGTACTTACCTAAACTCTGTGAACAAACTAGGTACATAGCAAATATAATATAATCAAATGTAATGCAAGGAATAATTCAGGCTAGGTTTCACCCCCCCCCCCTCCCCCCGCCTATTATATAAAACAATACAAAAAAATTCGCGCTCGCTTCGCTCGCGCATCCACCCGATTCGTGCTTTCGCCATTTGTAGTCATTTCACAGACTTATCTTCGTGGAGCTCAAATTTTAATGTTGAAATTTTACTACTTTTGAGCTCCATCCAGGCATGGTTATTCAGCGCTTATCCTCCTAGATAAGTCCCCCAACTATGTTGGAGTTGGCTTCCAGTTTAAGAAGATGCAGTTGAAAACGGGTATTTTACATGGATCGCTGCCATTTTGACCTACACATTGGACAACCCGGTTAACACCGGGTAATAATATGATACCCCGTGGTAGGACTTGTTGTCAGACTTTCGGGCCATTGAATACGTGAAACGACTGTCAAAGATCACAGCCGCCCAGGTTGTGATGTGTAAATGTTACGGTTTGACGTGCTTTCCGTGACAATGAAACTTTGTAGTTGACACTAACAAAGTAAACACCAATCATTTTTAGGCGCTTGGTTCCGGAAGTGGAGGATTGATGTCAACCATGACAAGAGTAAGCGATTCTCAAGTAAAACAGTCCTTTATACTATTCCCTCTTGATGGCAATTTCTTTGCCCCTCCCCCGCCCCCCAGCCCCAAAACCAATAAAAAGCATGCAAAAATTTTCGCGCTCGCTCTGCTCGCGCATCCATCCTGGTCTTTCTCCGATCTGTCTCGCTTAAAACGTTCATCTACTTCTTTTCTTATTTTGATTTCTAAATTGTTCATCCAGGAAAAAATTACCAACGCTTTATACCTACCTTTATCCCCCTAGATAAGTCTTATTGGGTAGCACTTCATAAAACATTTTTATAAAATCAAACGATGCAAGCTTCCAATCAATGATTGTGTTGGTCCGTGATAGTGCACAAGCTGCAAACGGTAACATTGAACAGAAGCATAGTAAATCTAGACGCGTGACCCAGTTAGAAGGTTACTTTTCAGATCCACGTTAGCTAATCCCTTGATAAACAGTCTCTCTAAGAACTAAACGACCTAAGATCTCAAAGTTAGTATCCACGAAAAATAAACGATTTACATACATACATAAACTCACGCCCTTTTCCCATGGGGGTAGGCAGAAACTACAGAACGCCAACCGCTACGATCCTTACATATTCTTTTGCCCCGTCCACATTCATACATCTGGCCATAGACGCACACCGGTTACGAGTACTACGCACCTGTCCTTTTTGAAGAACGGTAGGACGTTCCGGCGTTGCCATTTACATCTGCCTTGTACCTAAATACCTTTTGTTAATCGACTTTCACTCATCCTCTCCACATGACTGAACCACGATCCGATTGAAACGATTTAGTTTTGCATTAATTTATCTTTACCGCGACATTGCTTTCCTGAAAAATAAAGCAATATAATAATGGCATATTGCCTAAGATACGTCAAAATACCGCTATATCACTAAAAGGTATTAAATAAAAAACAAATAATTAAAAAAATTAAAAACACGCCTGCCATGTTAAAAAGTGAACTAAAAAGTAAATAACAAGTTGAACGATTTCAGTTATAAAATATCAAGGTCCGGTAATTGTATCCGAAAATTGAAAACTGAAAACTAAAATTTTAATTGCAGTCGGGGGACAGTTTGGTGGAACATTTCTTTACAGGTCCCCCGACTGCAATTAAAATTTTAGTTTTCAGTTTTCAATTTTCGGATACAATTACCGGACCTTGATATTTTATAACTGAAATCGTTCAACTTGTTTTTTACTTTTTAGTTCACTTTTTAACATGGCAGGCGTGTTTTTAATTTTTTTAATTATTTGTTTTTTTTTTGTCATAAAGTGTACGATGCGCACAGCGATCCCCACTCTTCCGCCGAGCGCTCAAGAACCGTGCCGGTATCTGTAAGGAGGTGCCTGATGAGAAGACGAGTAAAAAGTATGGAAGAAGAAGACATGTTGCACCGGCCCGAAATAAATTGGGATTATGGCAAGAGAATAATGGTGCTTCTGTGTTGCTTTAAACTTCTTAAACGTGGATGATAACAGTAGATGACCCGTGCGTAATTTTTTTATTATTTACTAGCTGCTGGTTTCAACCGCGCGAATGTCGGTTATCGCGACCAAAAGTAATATTTTCGTACCCCCCTTTCAACCCCTTGAATAAAGTTTTTACTTATTTTTATTTTTTTATTAAAAAGTAGCCTATGCCCTTTCTCGGGTATCAAAATATCTCCATACCAAATTTCATGCAAATTGGTTCAGTAGTTTAGGCGTGATTGAGTAACAGACAGACAGACAGAGTTACTTTCGCATTTATAATATTAGTATGGATATTATAATATTATATATATTATATAATATAATATAAGTATGGATTATGCATGTAGCGCAACTTTGAGATAAAAAAACGTTACATATAACATTGGTATCTCATAATATTTCATTCTCTAGAATAGTTGTACAGATACTCGATAACTATTGATAATAATTAAAATTGCTTACAAATTGATCAGCAAAACCAATACCAGAGTAATATAATTACCAATCAACGCTGCATTTTATTTGCGTTATACATTGGTGATGTCATTTCCGTATTTGTTATGTTAACACTTCCGGTAATTAAATTCGACTCGTTAATTAGCAGGTACAAGTTTAATTTGGTTAAGCCCATGATGATATTGTGTGATGTGAGTATTTTCAGCTGCATTCGGTTGAATTGGAAGCCAATCGAATCCCAAATAGGTTCTATTCCCGGGTTGGCCAAAGTCTTATTGGATTTTTTTAATTATTATGAAATTTCTCAGTGGCTGCGTTGATTTGTGCTCGGATGATGCCAATTTTCTTGCCTTCTATTACATGAACATAGGTACACCTAACCCGGTATGTCTTGCTCTTCGGAGATTACAAGGCCTGCTTCTTCATCTTCTTCTTATCGTGTGGGCAGTAAGATCTAACGACCCTACACACCCTAGTGTCAGAGTTTCTAAACCGCCTCAAGGGCCTCTGACATTTTTTGGCGACCGCCACTTGGTGGCCGGGCCACCGGCTCATATTATGTGCCTTGCAAAGCACGGAATCATCTTTTTGTCAGACAATCAGGTGATTCAAGCTTGCAATATTCTAGCCAAACTAGAAACAACTTTATTAAGTGTGCTTCTCGTGGGAATCGATTCCACGACCACCAAAAAAAAAAAACCACTCGACTACGGAGGCTGTTACAAGGCCTGATGTTATGTTATGTATACATGCTGCCGACAAACTGCCGACAAACTGTTTTACAGTTTGGCAGACTTTTTATGTTGTATTGTGAAACAGATTTTGAATAAATGAATTAAAAAAAAAAAAAACATAACGTCCCCAGTACCAACAGATTTTACAAATAAAGTATCAAAGTGATCTCAACCTCAGCTACAAAGAAATGGCCAATGCAAAGTGACACCAGTATTTAATTCTAGGGTCGAAATTGCTTTCAAACCTTGGTTCAAATACCCCAGTGAATGAAACACAGCCAAGATAAGCCGTAGCATTTGGCAACTGAGAGACATGATAGCTATCTCGAATACTAGAACAATTGAATTAATGAACTGACAATAGCATTAGGCACTTCAGTCATTTATCATTCTTGTTAGACTGTAATTTAGAATAATTACTGTCTTACTTAATGCTTCTTAATTAACTGAATATTTTAAGTAAGAGATGGCTGTCCCAGTTTTGGAGATTGAAAACTGGTTAACTGTAGGAATTTATCAAATTTTAAAAACTGTACCAATGTAACATCAAAACCAAGATTTCTTTATCGTTGCCATTGGCAGCTAGTCAGTTAACCTTCTCACTTGTTCATACTTATATACCTAGTGTCTGTATTTAAAAAAAGGGCAACAGTTATGCTACTGCAAAACTTGACCATGGCATTTGGACAACCTAGTACGGATTTAAATGTAACGTAGACTCCATTGATTTCAAAAATTTACGAAAATACTCGGTTTGCAATTTTTATTTTATTTAATTCAAACACTTTATTCATATTTATGGCTTTACATGAGTGATACTAATATTTGTGCTATTAAAAATCGACCGAATTAATATTATGTTTACGAAGTCCATTAATAACACAAAAAAAAACATGCAAAATCGTGTCATAACACATTTCTAAACATCATAATTTAAAAAAACGTTGACTAAAATTTGCATCAGCGCTGTCCTAAGCATATTTGTCTCCATTCCAACAGAATAATGGCTAGCTAATTCAATTAGCGCAAAACTCTGCGGTAGGATATTAACCAAAAGACAAATTACCCATTTTCACGCTTGGCGCCCGTAAATTCTTGTAGGTGGTCATAAATTAACATCAGTCCCTATAAGGACTACTCCTGTTTCCTTCGACCATTGAAACGCTAGTTTTTTATTTGCTTCTATCACGATTTTTGTAGGATCGGCTAATATGGTAAATGGAAGTGGAATGTGGCTGTTTTGATGCAAATCACTGTTGAGAACAAAGGAATTAATTATGATTTAGGTAGTATAGGATATTTTATGACACAGAAAATAGTGTTGCCAAAGTTGTGATCATGTTTTATCGTAAGGTATGTTTGAAGTGACAATAAGAATCAAAGACGTCCTGAAATTAAGCCTTTGTTACAATCATTTTCTAAATCTAAGTTAGAGCTATGAATAATCGTAACAAATTAAATTTCAACATAGAAAACAGAGGTCCCTAAACTTTGCGCCTGTATCTTGGCGGCCAGAGTAACGTTAATAATTCAACATTAAAACACATTTTTTGATGTAACAGTTACTTTTGGTAAGTATGTAATTGTAGATTACTTTACTTTACTTTACGAATTACCTTTACTACACACAATTTATGACTAGTTATAAGCTATTAAAATAGTCTAAGCAAATACAAGACACATAAAATACCAGAATTTATTATTGTATAATTCAATATTGCAGGGTTTTCCATCATTATGTTTTTCTTTTGTCCAAAAGTGAGCCGAGGAAATACTATTTTATGGTAATTTGATCCAAACGGTTTCCTTTTTGTTCTCTCTATCTTTTTTCCGAGTTATTTTTTGCTGCAATTACGGACCTTTTCATTTTAAGAACTAATTAGTAGCATAAAACAACAATTAATGCTACACAGTATTTTTTTTTTTTGTATAATTTGAACATCAAAGGTAAACATCAGTAATTTTATCAAAATTTTATGAAAAGACTTAAGATTCTATTACTGAATAGTGATTGCAAGTGACAATTGCTAAGTATAATGTCCTCGTTTCGATTCCAGAATCGGTGTTAGTATTATTGGTAACAACCTTGAACTCTAGCTGGTTCCAAACCAGGTCGATGGCAATACATTCGCCCCCTATTACATGGGACTTATACATAACTGGCAAAATGTGGGTATATAGGTATTAGATACACCTTTGCCTGACCCTATGTGTATTACAGGCGTGATTTTATGTTACGTATGATGTTGAAACACATTTTTTTTTTTAAATTTTAATAATTGGATACATACTGAAGACATTCCTCAATATTATGTAATCAATACAAATCACATTTACTCTGGTACAAACCAAAAAGATATTGAACCTTCATTCACGCAGGTGCATATCATTTTGCAGAAACGAACAATAAATAACTGAACACGAACAGTTCAGCCACTGATATCATTTTCATTCATGTATCTTTACACTTATTACTCCTGAATTCACGTTTATATTGAATATCATCAATACCCAGCGTTCAATATCAGAAGATTTGATCATTTTAGGTCACATTTGTGTTGTACGATATATTATATTGAATAAATGTATCGGGGTATTATATTTGATACCTTTTCATAAATGATAGAGAAAGAAAAGAAAGAATCTGTGGTTCTCGATAATGATGTAATAATATGATTACGTAAAGTTCTTCGTCGACTGTCCTGTGATCGATTCTCGGGTCGGGCAAAGTAGTTTTGGGTCGGAAATTCCCATCAGGAATTTTGCAGTAGCTGCCACGGAGTCTGAATTTGTGTCCACTTGATAGTAATGAGCTCACTCACTATAACATGGAACTTATAAGTACTCCTCTGCCTAGTCTATCGGGGATTGCAGGCGTGATGTTATGTTTGATAACGTAGGTGTATCTTAAAATAAATTACTGTTAAGAATCTACTCTCTAAAATGGTTGGTAGGGGCATGCTTAAATCATAATATTTGGTTTAACATGAACAAATTTTACCGAACTATTTTATGAAAATATGTATTGTATGTACTGTATATTAAAAAAGTTTGAATATAATATTACCTACCACTATTTACGACTTTTTGCCAAAGTTACTTAAACTATAATTCGGTAATGTACAACAATGACGAAAATGATCTATTTCGTAAAATGTTATCAAATTCCACAATGCGTTATGTCCGAGAACTTTAGTTCAACTCCCAGTTAGTAATTTACACATTTAAACTTATTCACCAACAATAGTACTTACACTGGCTTAACTATAACATTTAGCAACAAAATTAAATACTATAAGTAAAACAATGGCGGTGGCGGCGTGTTTATTGTAACACGTATAAAATACCAGGACTCCCTCGAAACATTTACCAACCAAAAAGAAAAATGTAACACGAAGTAAAAATTTCACTCTTCATAAATCTTCAACACCTTAGGTTTAAATTGCCCTCATAATTTTTAGCACTATAACAAAATATCCGGAACTTTGGCGTCACGAAACCACGCATTTATTAAAAGGGGAAAGTCCACTAATGGACCCCGCTCGTTCAGAGATTATGTCCCCCAAGCGAAAAACGTCACTGAAACATGTCGTTGTGAGAATAGAGTGCTGTGTGTTACACCGTAGTGTAACAATAGTTTGAACCAATGTATATAAGTATTCGCACCTACTGATACGTTGAACAAATCTCTACGTTTGGAACAAAATAAATTATGAAGTTCGCCTTACTGAAATGATCTTCTATAATTAAAAATTATCGATTTTGTGTTTATGTATATTATTGCAAAGTTTCATCAAAATCAGTTGAGTATTTTTTTGTGTGATAGAGTAAAACACATACCCATCCATCCTCGTAAAACTTCGCATTTTAAAAGTTTGTAAGATTATTGTCTGCTCAGAAATTACTTAGTTTTCGAGACGACCACATGACAGGTTCGTGTGTCGACGACATTTTTTTTTATTTTTTTTGTATAATGTGTCCTAATACGGTTACATCATAAAAAATACAATCTAGCTTAATACTAAAGCTAATGAGTAATTATATTTTGACTTAATTTGCTAGGGAGACTATAACTAAGAATGTGTCCATTAACACTTTTCTTATTGTCTCTATTAAGGGGAAGACACTTTTTTCTTGTGTTCTTTATAGGTAGCACTCACTTCACTACATTAAACTAACACTTCACTAAATTAGCTCGAAAGGTTTTGTCCTTTTTAGCCTTCTCACTAAGTCCGTGTTGTCGAGGAGTTGGATAGCCTCGATGTTCACATGATGGTGAAGCCTTCGTTCATGAGCTTCGGCGTTCTTTTTAATTATGTCTATGACGAGGTTTACTTTGAGGTCCCGATGAAGGTCGTCATTTCGAATGTACCAGGGCGCATTAACGATACCTCTGAGTACTTTGTTTTGAAAACGCTGTATAATTTTGATGTTACTTTGTTTGGTACAGCCCCAAAGCTGAATACCATAAGTCCATACAGGCATGAGGACTTGTTTGTACAACAGTATTTTGTTGTGTACTGACAGCGAAGAATGTTTTCCTATCAGCCAGTACATCGACTTGTAGCGAAGCTCTAGTTCGTCGCGTTTCTTTTTAACATGAGCTTTCCAGCGAAGCTTTGCGTCTAATGTCATGCCTAAGTATTTGGCTGTATTTTCGTATGGTATGACATGACCGTTTATGTTTATCGGATGATAATTTTGCATTTTGTTTGTGAAGTCTATGTGAACAGATTTTGTTTCATTAAGTTTCACACGCCATTTTTTTGTCCAGTCATAGATGATATTGACGGCTGTTTGAACTTTTTTCACTGCTTCTTCTTGAGTGACGCCTGTGGCCATTATAGCTGTGTCGTCTGCAAATGTGGCAATGGTATTGTTCTCTAATTCAGGAATATCGCAAGTGTACAATAAGTACAAGACGGGACCTAGGACACTTCCTTGCGGTACTCCAGCTTTTATCGGTTTTAGTTCCGAATGTGCATCATCTTGTCTTACTCTAAACATACGCTGTGATAGGTAAGACTCTAAGATGTCAGCAAACTGTTTAGGGAGCATATTTCTTAGTTTGTTAATGAGGCCTTTGTGCCATACCTTATCAAATGCTTGCGCTACATCGAGGAAGACCGTTGAGCAAACTTTGTTTTCCTCTAAAGCCTTTTCTATAATGTTGGTAATCCTGTGTACTTGGTCTATTGTCGAATGTTTTTCCCTAAATCCAAATTGGTAGTCAGGGATCAAGTTTCTTTCTTCTATGATGGGTTTTAGCCGCTTCAAGAGAAGCTTTTCAAATAATTTTGACATGATCGGTAGCAGCGAGATCGGCCTATATGATGTCGTTTCGTGAGGTGGTTTACCAGGTTTTGGTATCATTATAACTTCGGCAACTTTCCACAGGTCAGGTACAGATTTAAGCCTGAACGTTGCATTGATAAGAGTCGTAAGTTTTTAGTGTCGACGACATTGATGAAACATGTCGAATTTGGTATGATGTACTGAAAACGTGGTAGAAGTGTATGTGTCGATGTCCATTTCAATATGACGTTCATTATAATAAAACCTCTAGACACTTCTTCTAACATAACGCAAAAGTATTCTCATATGTTATTGTAACGGGAAGCAGTGGTAGCACCACTGGGGTGACAGTCCCGACTTACGAACAGTAAGTCGTGGGTTCGAACCCAGTAAGGTTTATCACTTTTTGTAATTTATTTCATCGCCGCTGCTCTCATAACGATGAAGGAAAACATCGTGAGGAAACCGGCACGGCGGAACCAAAAAATTCAAAGACGTCTGTGTGACATCTACCAATCCGCACTGGGCCCGCGTGGTTGAATATAACCCTTCTCTTTCCTAGAGAGGAGGCCTGAGTCCCTGCAGTGGGAACATTATAGGCTGATGATTATGAATAGTATTCTCGTAAGTTATAGTAAGTTTAACAGCGTTACAATAATACGCTCCGGTGTGATGCGCGCCCCAGTTAGCATTATATAGTTAGTACATAATGAAAGTTTATACCACCAACACAGTTTATTTTGACAGCAATGGATTACAGAAATGGTTTTCTAACTTAAAGTGAATTATGATGATAATACCACTATGTATATAAGTAGGTAAGTAGTAGGTAGTAAGACTGGTTATCAATAATAATATAATATTGGTACTTATATACCCATCATTTCAGCCAAAAGACGTCCACTGCTGAACATAGGCCTCCCCCAGGCGTCGCCACATTGACCGGTCCCGTGCGTCTCTCATCCAGCATTTCATATTATTATCATAAACAAATATATACCCGTTACCTACATTACAGAAAACAATATAAACTTAATTTAACCACCAAAAAAAACGTACCTAACATGCCATGGGCCAATAACCAATAAATCATTGGAACCAATAAGTGTACCAACATTGGATAAATGACACCAAAAAGGCCTGTTATTGCCTCACGCAGGTGTTAAGTATTGGAACCCTGTTGAATTATTAGGGAAATCCCTTGAATACGTGCTTACAGATGCTTTTACGTTTATGGGACGTAGGGATACGCGATAAATAAATAATAATGTACTTTTAATTCATGACTGCCTTGTTGGCCTAGTGGCTGCATTGTTGTATGGTGGGTACTTATTGAAATGACAATAAACTATGAAAATCTATGGTAGTCACTGTAAACTTAGTTTAGCATTTAACTTTGACGTTTCAATAAAATTAAAAAAAATATTACATCACAAACAACTTGCAAATAACAAAAAAAAACTACCATATTCTCTTCTCCCCATTGAATCCTTCTATAAAAAAATCAAACATGACAGAACAGTCTCCGTCCTCGATACCGATACCGGCATGAAAGCGCAGAATATTCAATAGAACCGTTTTCATTTACCGACACGTCGCGTCATTGACATGTCAAAGTCACTCGTTTATTTGTCGTGACAAGGCGTAATCATGTTATCGGTACCGTAGTGTAGAGTTAACTAGTAAACCGAGTAGACTAGGTTATGTGAGAACAAACGACGGTGTTAGCATTGTTAACTAAACTGATTGTTATTTGCAAGTAACAATCAGCTTGGCTTGGGGCATCATCACATTCATCACCATTAGTATAGGCCTCACTCGTTTCAACAAAATCTTGTAAATTTCCGGTACCCTGCCGGTACCAAAAAACCGATTTAGGAGAAGGTACCGCTACTGCATCTATGCTATTTGCACTACACACATGATCACCTCTTTAGCTGCGACAGTCTCAACTTTCTCACGAGGAATTCCCTGAAGAATACCTAAAATTCGTATACACACCTAGAATATTATATTACCTATGTGTAATCTAAATTTTACGATTTGGTCGTAGTTGAAATACTGGTCTTCGGTATTAGTGTGTCTTCTGTACTGTTACCAACTTACTATAGGCGATGAAAATAACCGTATGCGTTTTTTTATCGTACGTCAAAGGATTTGATAAAAGTTTTCTGACAAAAGATGTGTTTGTAAGAAATTGATTGCGATGGAGCGACAGAGATCAAAGCGTAGGTACAGAAAGTTTTGTTTTCAGCTTTAGGCTGTGTTCACATCAAACGTATGGTCGACAATGAGCTGAGAGAACGTATGAAAAATATACGGCCAAGTGCGAGTTGGACTCGCGCACCTAATGTTGCGTACAAACTTGCAGGTTTTTGTTATAAAACTACGTTTTTTGCTGTAAAGACGAATTGTCTTTACAGCAAAAAACGTCATCATCACTACATAATAAAAAATATAGTCCTTTGCTGTGTCTGTCTGTCGGTTTGCGATAAACTCAAAAAAACTATTGTTTCATGTTGTTTTCACAAATGGATAGAGTGGTTCTCGAGGAAGGTTTTAGTATATAATTTGACCAAAATACACGCGAGTGAAGCCGTGGACATCAGCAAGTTGAAACTAAAACAAAATTCAATTTTTTCGAAGTGTTTTAATACTACTAAAAACTTGTAGAAGCTCATTCATATGCATGACCAACTACTAACCGTCCTTTTGGGCACACAGTGCCACAGTCGGCTAAAAACAGTTCTAAAACTCAAGAATCAATTTTCAACGCAAACAAATCCAATTGAACTACAAAACTTCATTTCATCGAAGCAAGCGTTAATTATAATCCTGAACTGACTAAAAAACCTAAGGAGGGGGAATCTAAATTTAGCACAAAATCGGACTCCTAAACGCGTTAAGTTATTTTTTCTTACAAAACGAAAAGAAATAATTAAGGGAGACGAAGCCGGGTGTAATAAAACACGAGACGTTGACGGACGAAAGTCACTGCGACATCTAATAGTATACAGGGTGGGGTATTTTTAGCTGTTTAAGTTTTGTTTCGGTTTTTATTGTGAACGGACCAGATAACATGGTAAGAAAGTAATAGAAGAAGAAGAAGAAGTAGACATGTTGCGCTGACCCTAAATAGTTTGGGTTATGTGCAGGATAATGATGATGATGATGGACCAGCTAACATGGTGATGATTAATCAATATTTAAAATTATGCATAACGCTGTTTGTGTCTGTATTATCCACAAGATGTCTGCTAGAAAATACTTTCACCGTTAAGTCTGCCTTGGCAGTTTTACTTACTTAATTAAATATTGAATGTATCATTTGTGTAATTTTGGGACCAAAAAAAAAAACTTTTTTCTTTATAAACTTACTGATATATACAGATTTTGTATAAAAGCTAAAGTTCCATTTTTTACTATTTAAGTTACCAACACTACACTAGGTACCTACCCTTTTTACCCATCATTTTATCATAAAATCCATACCCCATCAAATTCCACAAAGCCATAAAGTTTACACGCTGTATAATCCCGCTGGAATTTCTAAAATGTTCCTTAATGAGGCAAAACACCTGCGATGGATATTTTAATGTACGCGATTTAACTGCTTGTATGTAAATCATTTAGTTTATTAGGGACATATATTTCCTTCCGTAGATCTTCCAGAATGTTCCTGATGATAGATTGATATCGTGTTCCTCTTCAAGAAATTACGTCGTAAAGTATTTAACACGGGTACGCATTAGGTTGATATTCGGGTGTTCTATGCTGCATTACATTGTTTTTTAGTAGTATTGCAAATTCCAACAACAGTTTCTGTTGATTCAAATCTAAGTTCCACCATTATCATCTACCTAGCCTTTTCCCAACTATGTTGAGGTCAGCTTCCAGTTTAACCGGATGCAGCTAAATACCAATATTTTACATGGAGCGACCACCTATCTGACCTCCACAACCCAGTTAATACTAGGTAATACGATACCCTTTGGTAAGAATGGTTGTCAGACTTTCAAGTCATTGCATGACTACCTGTATGTAACGTCTGCTTAATAACTATATATGGCAGCCGGGAGCAACAGTTTGACGCGCTTTCCGAGGCACGGAGGATACTTGGTAAAAACTAAGTTCCACTACACAAAATTGATCAGTCAACAAGATTCGTTCAATTTTCAAATTAAAGTTCTCTATTATCGGCACTGGATAAAGGTACTCTTCCAAAATTCCTCAAATCACTTCAAGTGTGCCTATAAAATTTGAAGATTTCTCTCTATTTCTCCAGGATCCCATCATCAGATCTTAATTAATTGATGATCATGATGATGACGGGGAGTATACCCTTTCAAAAAAAAATCCAAATCTGTCCAGCCATCTTCGAATAATCGGGGAAAAAACATAAAAAGTCTCCGACGAATTGAGAGCTTCCTCCTTTTTGAAGTCGGTTAAAAATGCTTCACGTTAACTAATTTAACTACTCACTAACCTAGATTCAATTATAGTTTTTAACACTATTACGCCTGGAACTGCCAGTTTAAGCTAAGAGCGTAAGATGAAACCACGAGGCCCTAATCGTAGTTTAACCACAGTTTAACGGGTCAAGTTAAATTACTGGTACCTAATGCACACACTTTGCGAATGAAATTTTCAAAGCTGTAGCCGTTTGATGAAGCTGTTAGATCTATTGTACTTTTTATTGGTACTTGCAGGGAAAATTATGAATTTATATATTACTAGCTGTTCCCGGCAAACGTTGTTTTGCCATTTTCAGAAAAAAAAAAAGATGAAAAATAGATGTTGGCCGATTCTCATAGATACCCGATACGCACAAAAAATTTCATCAAAATCGGTCAAGCCGTTTCGGAGGAGTTTGGCATCGAAAACTGTGACACGAGAATTTTATATATTAGAGATTATCATTACTAGTTAAATCAGTACGCGCACCATGCGTTTATGACCAGATGTATGAAATGGACGAGGCAAAAGGACTATGTAAGGATCGTAGCAGGTGGAGTTCTGTTTGTGTTTCTGTCTAACCCCTTTGGGAAAAATGCGTGAGTTTAGGTATGCATGGTAGCTAAATTAAGAGGTTCTACCCATGTGCAATGTTTTAAAAAAATATACACAATATTAATATACTTCTTTGTATATATCTCATTTTTTCAGCATACGTATAGCTTTTATAAAAATTGGTAACCTACGGAGATATAGATATATCAAATGAAGAAGTGATAATTTAGGTCTCTAGGTATATTATTAACCTATTATTTCTTAAGATAACCTACCTTTAAAACCAGATAGTGTTACAAAAGTTACCTTCAAATAGATTAATTATTTACTATCCGCTGATAGTCCTATAGACTCGAGAGAGATACCAAAATGTTGATCATGACGTCACCTCTTCCGTATATTACGAGTATTATAAGATAACACCAGTACCCATTGTTTGTATCATATCAAATGAATGTTACCCAATATTGTACCAAACAGTGTAAGACAAAGCGCGTTAAAAGGATTCCCTTGTTGTGTGTGTCCTTGGATACAAATAAGATACTCTGTCACTTCCTATAAAGATCTTTACAGGGTGCTGATCGGGGGTCTAAAATGGCCCCCTTAGCAGATCATAATAGGATCATAATTTGAATAATTGCGTTTCGTAAAATGGTCACTGCATCATAGACAAATCATAATAGTAACTGCGTCTGTGACCATCATCATCATCTGCCTAGCCTTTTCCCAACTATGTTGGGGTCGGCTTCCAGTCTTTCTTATTCTGCCATTCTTCTACGAGGTCTGCTGTGACGCCTTCTGACAAAAAAGAAAAAAAAAGATGTATGAGATAAAATTATATATAAACTAATAATTCATTCAAACTGGGCTTGTTCGGGGAACTAAAGTTAATGTTCAACTGTTCGTTCAACAATATTACTCATTCTTTAGGTCAGGTACACAGTATAACTAGTCCGGTTAGTCAAAACTATCACCACACTATTTCAATGCCTTATCAATCTGACCAACAAAGCATATAATAATTAATTTAAATCCCAGCTTGAACTACTAACACAATATTAATGTAATCTCCCCCTAAGCCTCTCTTTGTTTTTCCATGTTATCTTTACAAGGAGCTTTATTATCTGGATCGGGTTACACAACTGACGTTGATGGGGGTGGCTTAAGTAGATTATTATCAAGATCCTATGGTGTACGTTAAAAATAACTATAGGAAGCTGGTCTTTGTGTTTGCAGACGTTATAGGACGAACTGGAGATGGGTTTTTCCGGTAATTCAGATTATTTAACCTTTTTTGGGGATCAAAATTGATTTGGCGCAGTTCATCATCATCATATATGCCTGGTTTTTCTTACTCCTCCGCTATTCTTTTCTGATTCATTTCTTTACGGGATCCAAGACAGTTAATACACACAAAATATACACCCACACACTCATAAACACACTTATAAACACACAATTATACTAAACACACTGCCATAAACACAAATCTCATTTTCTCTTTTATTCACTTTTTATTTTATTGGTTTAAAAAAAAAAATGTGTAACTTATACCTAATTAGCACAGATAAAAAAAATTGTTAATTAATTCGAGGAAGAGCGAGGTTTATCCCATCACAAGTATCTTCGGATTACTTTCTGGGAAGCCCCGGCAACTTAAATGTATAGTTTTGTTTTTTTTTAAATTGTTTCTCTGGGACTTCGTCGAGCTGCATTGTCTCGGCGCTTTTCTTGTGGTCGCCACTGTTGATTCTGGCTAACAGGAGTTACAGTGCTTTGGAAATAGTGTGGCGGGCTTGTCCCATAAAAAAAAATACCGGCCTTCTTTTTTCTGCCACACTTGACATTTCTGTGTGTCCCTTATTTAGGTGTTTTTCGGGTCTTTGGCGACATCGTCGATCCAACGAGCTAGGACAGCCCTATTTGCACAATTACGATGTAATCATTACTAAATTATAAATCTAATTTTAAAGGATCAAAAATCTCTTGAAATTTTATTTGCAAGATATCGACATAATTATTCACGAAATAGTCTTCCTTGTTGTGGAGTTTGAATTTATTCCTGTGCTGGAATTAAATAGATCGTGGAGAAAATCTGGATTCGGGTGGCCTCATCCTGGTTTCTTCTAGAATGTCGTCGGCCCATCTGGCTGCTGGACCACCACTATTAATTTCCTAGTGCGTGGTCAACAATCGACCGCACATTTACTCCACCTGTCATCACCACACCAACTTAGGTGCACATAACCGATAATTTACTGTCTTCTAATAATTACATAAGTACATAACAGACTGCTTCGTTGGTGTAGTGGTCACAAGTGACTGCTAAGCATGAGGTCCTGGGATCGATTCCCGGGTCGGGCATAGTGTTAGTGGCTTTTTCATCAGGAATTGATTAGTAACAGCTACGGAGTCTGAATTTGTGCCCGGTTGATGGCAATAGGCTCGCCCCCTATTACGTGGGACTTAAACATAACTGGCGAAATGTGGGTGTACTATTATGTACACCTCTGCCTAACCCTTTGGTGATTACAGGCGTGATGTTATGTTCATTGACTTATATATTACTGCGCAAGGACTTGGGCGGACCGCATGATAAAATGACTCCTCGAAATAGGTCTTGACTAAACCGAAGTTTAAAAGAAAATGAAAAAGAAAAATTAAACTTTTTTTTTACATTTTAATGAAAGCTTTATTTAATTTCTTTATACCTCAATATACCACGCCACGCCGCTCATACAAGGTTACGTTTACGAGCAGCCTGATTAACTAATCAGGCTGCTCGTAAACGTAACCTTGTGTTCCCCATACAGAGAAACAGAAAAACATAAGAGAAACATAAGAGTTCTTATAGATGGCGTTAGTGTTTCTCTGTATGGGGAACGCATCGAGCAAAATGTTCGGACGACCGTATATTTAGTTTTTTATATCAATGGTTATGTTATAACATGACAGAAATCAAAAATCCAAACCCATTAGAGGTCACTGTACTTGATTGAGTACAGTCATATCCGTAAGGGCAAATTACAAATATCGTAAAGTTAATGAGGGTATTTTGGTTATTTTACTTCATTATAACACTGTCCAACTATATTGATAAATAATACACGGGTAGTGTAACTTTTTTTGATAAAAAGAGTCTGTTGAAGTTTTGTTACCGAAACACTGTGGAGGTAAGTAAATGATTTTTGATTTTATAAAATAAATATTGCCTAGAAGTTGTTATTTTCATTTTGCTTGTATAAAACACATGTCAGAGTAAGTTATAAAGAACAAAACAATTGATTATTTATTACTAAAATAAAACTAAGGTAATTTAAATGTTACTGTACTCGGTTGAGTACAGTGACAACATACGTAAGTAAAATAACTGTTGTTTTCTTTCAGATTCCTTGCAATGAAGAATCAGCAATTTACACCGCAAAGGAGCTATAAGGGGCTTGGTGAAGCTATTGAAGCTATTTTACAAAATAGCGATGATGAATGTGACTTGGCTTTTTTTTTGGTGGTGGGGAATCATCAAATCCCGCTCTGGGCAGAGCGAAAGGGAGTCGGACTTCTACTGACTAAAAACAACCCGTGTTCCTTCTTAGCCCTTTGTGTCGAGGCCCCGGTATCTCTTTCGAACAACCCGCAGCCCCGACGGGCGTCGGCCCTTGCGGTTCCCTTCCATGTTGCTGACATCTCTTTGAAGCGCGCGTGGAACACGAACACGCCGTCGACACGGCCTGTCGTCGTCATAAGACGGACGGACGGCGAGCTAGCCCATTACTCACCGTCCACAGGTCCGCGTCTACGGTGGCTGGAAGCCATCATGTGGCCCCCGACCCCCACCTCCTTCGCTAGCATCACTGCTTCACAGAAGGAGGCGACGTCGTCCCATTCCTTCTCGCCCCAGATCATGGCTTGCACCTGGGCTGGATGCGAGAGATCGCCGCCGTCGATCGCCACTACGAGAACACGGCGGGGCTCCACCCAAGCGGGGCGGACCTCCACGGTGTGCTCCACCGTGTCCTCCGGCCGATCCTCACAATGACCTGCGTCAGACGGTAGGTGAGGGCACCGTGATGCCTCTCAAGCCACCCCCCCCCCTGGAGCCCTGGAACGTCTGGAGTCAAAAAGAAGGCGACTAGATTCTACCCGCCAATCCACTTCAGATTCGAGCCCAATTTGGCGAAAGAAAATTGCGTCAGGCCGATCAATAGTCGAAGCCTGCCTCAAGATGAAGTTGGACATTATCCTATAAAAATTAAAAAAAAACAGCTGCGATGTGTCCTTTGTCATTCAAGAGTGCGCTGGCAATGTAAAAAAAGCCATAAAACACTTTGTGTTGAAAAAGCTTGTTTTGAAAATTTTCATACTTAGGTGGTCAGTGTACTCAATTAAGTACACCCCTGTAACTTCATGAAAACTGTAATTTTGATTTTTTTTCTTGTATTTTGTGTTTATGTATTCTTATTTCAATACGAAAATAAAGAAAATTTTAAAAATATTTTGGTACTTTTTGTTTGACCTCTAATGGGTTAAAGGTGGATGACAACAGCATAACATCCTTGAAAACAAAAATACAAAGGCTCGAGCCAGAAATAAAGTTTAATCTAAGCGTAATAAACATCTACTTAACAACTTTGAGCGTAAAGTAAATAAAAAGTTTGTACGGCGGTAACGAGCCCTGTGATTGGCCCCTAAACTTCCAATGTTCATTATATCGCTGGAAACTTTTATTGCTTTCAACACATCGTAAAATTACATGTAAGTAAAGAAAAGTTGAATAAAATTGATATTCAAATATCAAGAAGGCATGACATGTAACTTGTTGGTATCCGAGCAATGAATATAGGTTACGTTCACTTATACGGAATTTCTGATAACATGAAAATCGCAATAATATTTTGTCCGACGTACCCATGACTTACTTAGAGCAGTGGCGGCTCAGTGATAGTCTAGTCGTGGCCCACTAAATCTGACACCAGTTGAGGCAATAACCACCCGAAAAAGAAGAACACAAGAAGACCATATTCAGCGGCAGCATCGACAATGCCGAATGCATGGTCGATGCTGCCGCTCTCGATGGCATTCTCACTCTGTTTCTCATTCTAGCAAATGATGGTGAATAGCTATAATTACTAATTTTGAATATATTAAAATTATTAGTTTGAATGATTTAGAAATTATAATCTGAATATTTGTACGCCGTTGACAAGCAGGCAAGACATAGTGATCATATCTATTAACATGACAATGACATCTGTACTTTTTTATTTACCTATATACTACAAATAAAAAAAATTGAATTTTAATTTGAATTTTTTGAATTTGAATGGTTCTGAGAGATAGAAAAGAATAGGTGCATTAAAAAGTGTAATTCGCTAAGGTTCACACGAACGTCGCGTTTTTTATGTGCGAATAAGAGTATTCGCACATAAAAAACGCGACGTTCGTGTCGTGGCAAATGTATCGTGGCGTGTTTCTTTTATATCGGTAAAAAGAGTTGCGGTGGGTTGGGGCCCTTAAATGTACGATCGCAAGATACAAGTTGCGAAAGTTTAAATCAAATTCTAGAACTAAGTAACCACAATTTAATCAACTGTAAGTGAGTGCAGTAGGGTTACTACTAGGAATGATATATTTTGACAGTAAAGTGTTTTGATGTATTTTTACACGACTGCCCCAAAAAAAAGAGTGTTATGTTTTTAGCGTTCATGTATGTATGTATGTATATGTATGTATGTTTGTGAGTTTCTTTATTCCACTATAACTTCTAAACGCCTGAACCGATTTTGATCTCCTGTTTTTTTTTATTTCGGTCTCCTGATTTTTGAAAATAACCCCTTATACTTAGGGTAAGTTTAGAGTTATACAGAATCATCATCATCATCATTTCAGCCAAAAGACGTCCACTGCTGGACATAGGCCTCTCCCAGGCGTCGCCACATTGACCGGTCCCCGTCTCTCATCCAGCGGGTTCCTGCAAACTTGACCAGGTCATCGGTCCACCTAGTGGGAGGCCTTCCAAAGCAACGTCTTCCGGTTCGCGGTCGCCATTCGAGAACTTTTCGGCCCCATCGGCCATCCGTTCTGCGAGCAATGTGCCCTGCCCATTGCCACTTAAGTCTGGCGATTCTTCGGGCTACGTCGGTAACCTTGGTTCTCATGCGGATGTCCTCATTTCTGATTCGATCACGCAAGGAAACTCCGAGCATAGCCCTCTCCATTGCCCTTTGAATGACTTTGATTATACAGAATAGTCCACTTTTATTATGTACAACAAAATCAGTACCTAAACTCTGTGTACAAACTAGGTACATAGCAAATATAATCTTTGTAATGCAATTATTAAGAATAATTCAGGCTAGGTTTCACTCCCCCCCCCCCCCTATTATATAAAACAATACAAAAAAATTCGCTCGCGCATCCACCCATTTCGTGCTTTCGCCATTCCTAGTCATTGACAGACTTATCTACATGCTTCTATTCTCAATTCTGCTGGCCTGAACAAAAAAACTTAAGCCCCTCTGGACTCTAATAACTTTTCTGCATTACATAATTAATAAACTGAGTTCGTCGACAAACATAATATTAAGCTTCGTGGAGCTGAAATGTTGAAATTTTACTACTTTTGAGCTCCATTCAGGCATGGTTATCCACCGCTTTATCTCCCCCTAGATAAGTCCCCCAACTATGTTGGAGTCGGCTTCCAGTCGACCTAGGTGCAGCTGAAAACTGGTATTTTACATGGAACCGCTGCCTTTTTGTCCTCTTCCCTCCTGATGGCAATATCTTTGCCCCTCCCCCGCTCCCTTACCCCAAAACCAATAAAAGTCATACAAAAATTTTCGCGCTCGCTTCGCTCGCGCATCCATCCTGTTCTTTCTCTGTTCTGTCCTGCTTAATAAGTTCATCGTTAATCCAGGGAAAATTGACCAACGCTTTATCCCTGTATCCCCGTATATAAGTCTCATTGGGTAGCACTTCTTATACATTTTAATAAAATCAAACAACGCAAGTAATGATTATGTTATCCCGTGATAGTGCACAAGCTGCAAACGGTAACATTGAACAGAAGCATAGTAAATCTAGACGCGTGACACAGTTACGTTTTAGATCCACGTTAGCTAATCTCTTAATAAACAGTCTCTCCAAGAACTAAACCACCTAAGATCTCAAAGTTAGTATCCACGAAAAATAAACGATTTACATACATACATAAACTCACGCCTTTTTCCCATAGGGGTAGGCAGAAACTACAGAACGCCACCCACTACGATCCTTACATATTCCTTTTGCCTCGTCCACATTCATCATTCATACATCTGTCCATACACGCACGCCGGTTACGAGTACTACGCACCTGTCCTTTCTGAAAAACGACACCAATAAGATCAGTGTTTGTCTTTCTTGGGCGTCCCGGCGTTGCCATGTACATCTGCCTTGTAAATACCTTTTGTTAATCGACTTTCACTCATCCTCTCTACATGACCGAACCACGATCCGATTTAAATGATTTAGTTTTGCATTATCTTTACCGCGACAATGCTTTTCTGAAAAATAAAGCAGTATAATGAAGGCATATTGTCTATGCGTCAAAATACCGCTGTATCACAAAAAAGTATTAAATAAAAAACAAATAATTTAAAAAATTAAAAACACGCCTGCCATGTTAAAAAGTGAACTAAAAAGTCAAAAATAAGTCGAACGATTTCAGTGATGAAATGAGAACAAGGTCCCGTAATTGTATCCGAAAATGGAAAACTGAAAACTAAAATTTTAATTGCAGTCGGGGGACAGTTCGGTGGAACGAAACTGATTTGATTTGAACATTTTTCTTTACAGGTCCCCGTTTTAAACGAGCCTCCTATTACATGGGGATTAAACATAACTAGCGAAAAGTGGGTGTACCAATAGGTACACCTACCCAACCCTTTTATTCCTCTCTCTCACTCGTTCGGCCTCCTCCTATTACAGCCTCGCAGAAGGAGGTGACCGCTTCCCATACCTTCTCGCTCCAGACCATGGCCGGAACTTCTCCCCAACCCCAACATAGATATAACTAGTAATAGGCGTGATGTTATGATAAAGCGAACACTTTTAGGAGTCGTTTTATATTGCACACAAGAGACGTCCCTACTGACATCCTGCTACGGTTTTTTTTCCACTTGTGCTCCTGGTTAATTAGCAGGAACATTTGTTACTATTACAGGGGCTGTGATCTGAAAACGTTCCTCAATTAGCAAACCAATGTTTAGATAGAGCTTTACTGGAGGTTTTTCTCTTTCAATTGAGCAAAAAGGTTCATCTAACTAGTAACGAAGTATTACTTGCTTTGAGATAGATACTATGTATTATTTGTTTCAATGTACTAAGAAAAAAATTACAAGTTTTCGTTCGTATACATTTTAGTTCACGTCTAAACACCGCGCTGTTTAGAATTTACTTTCGTAAAGTGTAATTCCTGTGACTCTCTATTATACTTGAAATACAAGACTCAGAAAACATGTCTCAATCACTCCACAGTCTAAGTACCTAACGTTTATAAATCTCATCCTTAGACATCAATATCGGCCTTACTACAAAAGATTTTTAAACCTGGTTTAACTTAGACTTGGTTTATCTCGCATGCCGTCACTTTCTTTTGAATATGTTTGAAGTGAGACGGCATGCGAGTTAAACCAAGTCTAAGTTAAACCAGGTTTAAAAATCGTTTGTAGTAAGGCCGTAAAAGTTGCAATCTTGATTAGAATTAGGTATAGTTTAGGTAGAGACCAGTTACGCAGAATTTTAGTAAATAATGCACCCACTTTTCGCCACTTATATTTAAATCCCAAATTTAGGGAGGTGAGCCCATTGCCATTAACCGGGCACAAATGCCTCCATGGCTGTTTTTTAAAAATTACTAAAGAAAAAACCAAATAACAATTAATTGCGACCACTAGGCCACTAATGCAGACAAAGAAACCGTATCTATGTGAAAATACCATCACACCTGAACGTAGGAATTCCCAAGGACAATTTCCTACCAATAGATGGTAATTTGCACTCTTCTCTTGAAAAATGCACATAAATTTAACCGCAACTTCCTCAAAAGAGTGAATAGTAGTGCAATGTAAAAGTTGAACGAATATTTTGTAGCATTCTTGTATTGCTTTCTGCGGCAAATTGAATTCTTGCATACAAGTATACAGGTTGATGCGGTCACCTCGAGTGTACGAAGTGCTTATGTAAATGTAATAGTCACGAGACAGGGGTTTGTGTACCTGTATTTGGACGCCATTTTTGTTTTGTGCTGCGGGAAGATTTTGTTTTACTGTGGTTTTTGTTGATAGTAATTGATCATAGGTGACTGGTAATTGACCTTTGGTTTTCTCTATTTTCAACCGAGCTCTGACGCACAGGTGTATAGTTTCGCCCATCGTTGAACTGTAGAAGTAGTGGTATGTTCATTATGTTCACAGTTAAAAAATAATTAGTACCTAGGCACCCTACTGTAAAATATTTAAGTGTTCCAATTATGTAAAAAATATTTAACATTACGAGAAACTTTCCTTGAATGCGTGACATGAATAACTAATTAATTTTTGACCCAATTCATTTATATTATTTAGGTAACTTTCTTACATAATTTTAGGTTGATGGATTTTCATTTGGAGAATGTTATTAATATCCAAGGAATTATAAGTTTCCAACGATATCAAGATTGAACGTCGCACGAACCAATTATACAGCTCATTAACGACGAACAACTTTTAATGTGAATTATTTAATCGGTATAAGACATCAGTTGGACATCCTGGGTTGGCACTGAGAAATTACAACCAAAATATTCATAATATGACGGATTGTCTGTATTTATTCCGTTAGGCTCGAGCATTATGTCGGCAAATTATGGGTTGCATGCAATGAAAACACACTCGAAACACTGTGAGTATTAAACCAACAAATTACAGTGAAACCTGGAGTGAGACCTCAAGGGACCTGAAAATTCGACTCACTTATAGAGGTATTCCACTTATCCAGTGTCTCAGATATCCAATATCTGTCTCATGGGACCTCAGCATGAGTTCCAGTTATGGAGGTTTCTCACTTATAAAGGTCCCACTTAACCAAGTTTCACTGTACCTATAAACCATATGCGGTGAGTGCTGTGCTGTGAGCAACGCCTTTTTGCACATCTGCACCCAGCTTTGGTAGATACACCCTAGGGCCTAGCTCTTAGGCAACCCCTCTCCTCTCCGGATTGCACATATCCACAGGTCTCCGTTTTGGTGGAGTCTGGGTTTTAAGCTTATGACAATTCCAAAATTTTTGACTTTTTGTACAATCGTTAATGCTTATAGAGTCTCATTTTGTGCATTCCCTCCGAGAATCTTATTCAGAACTCTACGTCCATAGGCATTAGTGTTAACTTACGCAACCACAACGATGTAAGATTAATACTATATACAGGCTGGGAGGGACATCAGCCATCAGAAAATCATTCTAAGATTTAAAAAAATCTATGTGTGTGATATTTTTCGTAAGCTATTAAAAAAAACACTGTTCCATACATATGACCGTGTAGGTATTGCAGTTTTACAGGAAACAGCGGTTTTTATAGTAAATGACCACAGAAGACCACAGAGCAGCGGTGGCCCAGTGGTGTCGGCCCCGACTTACGAACAGTAGGTCGTGGGTTCGAACCGGCAGGCGCATTACTTTGTGTAATTTATTTCATCACCGCTGCTCTCAAAACGGTGAAGGAAAACATCGTGAGGAAACCGGCATGTCTTAGAACCAAAAAATTCGAAGACATGTGACATCTGCCAATCCGCACTGGGCCCGCGTGGTGGATTATAGCCCATCCCTCTCCTAGAGAGGAGGCCTGAGTCCCTGCAGTGGGAACATTATAGGCTGATGATGATGATGATGACCACATAATGATGTACCTACTAAATTATAAATAATAACTGTTTACGCGTCGGTGTCCCTTCCACCCACACAATTTTAATTACAAAACAGCACCTGCAAACTTATATTAAGCCACATCGTTAGCTACTCCCAAGAAATCGCTCTCGTCTTCCACTAAAGTATTAACCAGACTTCTCCGCAGAAAGTACTGCTAACATGCTTTAAAATTCCAAAATATACTGAATTAATTCCACAAAGTACCTAATGCACATCACACCGCGGAGTTCCGTGGGGATCACTCACGAAATTTCCTGTTTCGGAGGTGCAAAACAAGCGGGAACATTGAAGCGGCGCCTAACGATGCCAACGTCAACGCCATCGTATTGTGAATATTGAATGAGTACCACTCTTATTTGAATGGGCCATAGTACTTGGATGTGGAGTAGAATAGGTACAGAATGCCAGCTCTCATGCAACAAGCGAAGACGTACGCACTCATGAAGTAAACGATTTACAACCTCTTTTCTTTACTTAAACTACCGCACCTTTTCTCGACGTCTTGCAAGTGTTCATGTAGATCTCACATCACATCATCAGCCTATAATGTTCCCACTGCAGGCCTCTGTCGGTGTCGGCGGGTTGGTAGATATCACAAACATGTCTCAAAATTTTTTGGTTCTAAAACATGCCGGTTTCCTCACGATGTTTTCCTTCACCATTTGAGAGCAGTGGTGATGAAATAAATTACACAAAGTAATGCGCCTGACTGGGCTTGAACCCACGACTCACTGTTTGTAAGTCGGGGCCGCCACCACTGGGCCACCACTGGGCCACCACTTTTCATGTTGACCTATGTCTATGTGAAATAAAGTATTTTGATTTTATTAGGAGAGCTCCCTGATGACTAACAAGGCTATATCTCAAGAGTTTTTAAGTACGCGAGTACGCGCGTATTAATACATTTATCTTGTAGTTTCAATACAATTTCTGTAATGTGTAGCCGTAATAATCAGAGAATAACTCTCTGATTTCAAGTCAAAATGGGAAACATATTCCCGTTGTCCACTCGCTTTACCTGAGGCGTGTCATGTGTGCGTGCATCTTCACAACCTGTACGAAGCCGCACTTCTGTACTTATATTATATTCTGTGACATCAGTATCGGTACTTAGATATCGGCCGTACTTGGGTATCGGTACTTATTATTAAAACAGGGAAATGGAAACGAATCCAAGACATAATGGAACTGGGGGAGTTTGATTTGTGTTCTACAAAGTGGTTTCTTCTCAACTTGTCTGAGAGCTTTTCAGTGTGACAGGAGAAATGGTTAATAGATTTAGTAATCTCTTTTGTTTTTGGTTTTGCTGAGATGTCTGTTCTTGGTATAATTACTGGGAATTATAACAGCGATGACAGATTAATCTCTAAAGCGGCGGACCATTGAACGAAAATTGGATTATTCATGTGCGTCGCCGTGTGACATGAATCAGGACACACGGTGATGCGATTTGCGTCAAACTACTGCGGGCGCTTCAGTCGTTGCAGGTACCTATAGCCAGCGGCTTGAAAATTTGATAATCAGTTTTACCACGGGAGAATCTTGTTACCCAGTACTAACTGGTCTTTAAAATACTGGTAATCAGCAGCATCCATTTAGAATGGAAGCTGACCCCAACGTAGTTGGGTAAAGGCTCAGCAAATGATGATGACTACGCGACTCTCGAGTGAATTGAAACTAGGACCTCAACATCTTCAGTCGCGATTGAAATCACTAGACCATCCAAGTAGTCAATCAACCTTTTTATTAATTAACTAGCGGACGTCCCGCGGTTTCACCCGTGTAGAGCCCGTTTCCATAGGAACACAGGGATAAAAAGTAGCCTATGATACTCAGCAATAATGTGGCTTTCTATTGGTGAAAGAATTTTTAAAATCGGTTCAGTAGATCCCGAGATAACCCCTTACAATTTAACAAATATACAAACACACAAACTTTACCTCTTTATAATATTAGTATAGATAGATATTAACATAAAGCTTTATATCCCAACACCTATATGAGGGATAAACATTTTTCTTCTAAAGACAAGGATGAGGGTAGACACTGAAGTGGCATATTTAATAATGTGCGACGTAAGGTAAAGAGGGATAATCCTACAAAGTCGTGCTACTTTATTGGACACGGCACGTATTAAGCCGGCTGCTATAGACCTACTTTTTATGTTGGCTTTAATTATGTCATTACAGGAGTAGATCCATATTAAGCTATAAATATTCGGGATAATCCGGTCGTGTTCGGGTATTTACGGATTAAATTCTTTAAGTTTTTAAAACACGGCTTTGGTAAGTTTCATCATCGTCATATTTGAGTAAGATGCCGTTTAATGAGGAAAATCGGATCGGAGGAAAGTAATGCGATTAAAGGCAATATAAACTCATTATAAATTTAAATGAAGGCTATTTACTAAAGATCGACTTTTGGCTATCGAATGTAATTAATATTAATGGGTAATTTAGAATTTCACTCAAATAAAACAAACACTAATGAAGTGATAATTTTCTGTTTAGAAAATCAAATAAATCCTCATTTACAAATATTTCGTAGTCTACAGAAATTGTATGTTTGAGTTCCATCAAAATGAAATAGTCCGACGAACAACATTTAAAAAATGTGATAGGTAAGGTAATGAATTTTCTTTCAGCGAAACAAGGCAAGATTCTCTCTCATCAAACTTAAAAGGGACAAACTCCGTAAAATCATAGGAATTACGTACTCCTAGAGTGCAGGAGCGTGGCAGATCACCGGGCACAAACTCTGCGATCCCCATTAACTCTCCCGGAATCCTGCAGCAATGTGGGAAGGCTGCTACAATTCTGGGACGACCTATGTTGGTTGGAGTAGGTATTCTTTAAACATCACGCAATCACGAGGCTAAGTGCGGATAAAAGCCCAGTTAAACTAAACTAAGGTGAGATTCTTTCGATAGCTTTATGTGGAGACTACATTCTTATTTCATTTACTATTATGTGTATCTAGGACATACCTACCTACAAATTCCTTCACAGCAATAGCGTGAGAAAAACTGGAGGGTAAAAAGTCAATTTTAATCCAGTTCTGGAAAACTGAATTAAAACAGCTACTGAATAAATGTAAATCAGCCCCAATACAAACCATTTTAACAGAAGCGACAAGAAGATTATAAAGCCGGCAACTTCTTAAGGATTTTTACAAAGATCCTTAATGTATTTACGATTTCCTTACGACCATAATAACAGGCTTAGGGAGCAGCCATTTTTTTGGACAATGAGTTTCCCGCCAAATCTTTTATCAAGGTCGCCTATAAAAATGGCAATTGTGTCCATAAAATAGTCGCTTTTATTGAAGATTGACAACGTAATTGACATCGCGGTCAAAATAAGGATAGTTTTCGACGAAATATTTAGTTATTTACGAGTAGGTTTATGAATTGTTAGTTATTTACTTCACGCACTTCAAAAGTTGCTATTCTAAACTGAGGTTATTCAGGTTTTATTCTTGTCTTAAATGTTGCAGCACCATGATGAGAAAGAGGCCTCATGGCTTCGTACAGGACCAATCTTAGTTTAATATAAATGTATTATTTTTCAGCTTTAGTTATGTTTAGTTTAATATTTTATTTTCTTCATTTTGTTTTGTCCCGTGTGAAACTAATAAATACTTTTTCTTTCTTTCTTAATTTAGAAAATTAGTTTTGGAAGATTCGTCTATGACAAATTCATAAATTTCAAGCTTACACAATAATATAGTAGAGATAGCACGTTACTTTCAATATCTATTGCTTAGACAAGACAAATCCTTTTTCCAAAACGTTTTTTAAAGAAGCTATATCACTCGTCAACAACATTATCAAACGCCGAACTACACGCATACTCATAAATTCCCTATTCTCACCATCTGTTTATAAGGCCCCCTATAAATTCAAATGGCGTACGATATTTCTCGTATTCCGTGACGCATCAATCTATGCCAAGTAATTCTGTCAAGAAACTGGTGCCACCTTAATTTATAGTTCAATTTCTCAAGTTGGATGACCATTCTAACTGTTACCCGCTAATTGTCAGTCCTAATCGAAATTGTGCCTATTAAGAGTATAGAATTGTATTCTGGGATACTCGTACGAGCGTGCGGTGTAAACGTTACGATTTTGAAATTTTAAATGCCCTCTTTATATTTAATATTGTTTTCATATTTACATAGGTATAGTATTAAACAAACTCGGTCCCGCAATTTGTACGCTTAGATCTTTTAAATTACACAACGGATTTTAATGCAGTTTTCCGCTATAGATAGAGTAATTTGAAAAAAAAAAAGTTTATAATTATTATGTACTATTTATGCATATAGAGAAAAATGTAAATTGTTTGTAACAGTTTGATATTTCAGCTACACAGGAGTGCATCCTGTGTAGCTGAAATATCAAACTGTTACAAACAATTTACATCAACTATAAAATACTATTACGATAGTTGAATTTATGTTTGAAAACCGACGTATTTACTTTCCGTTTACACCGCACGCTTGTGCTAGGGCCACAGAAACTGTTTCCTCTTAATTCCCTGACTTGGAGGTTGTCTAGGAACAGACAAGGTTAATGGTGAAGGAATTAAACGAAATGGTGGACGGTCTTAATTGCTTTTGTTGCTAGTTATGAAAATTTGAATAAGGAATTTAGACTAGTCAAAATTAATTTGATTCTGGCCATCTAACAATATTGTTGTTTATTTTTATTAATTATTTTATTTATCAACAATAAGAGACCGCAGATATGGCCTGCCCAGTCCCATTTTAGTTTGGCAGCTTTATGAGCTACGTCAGCAATTTGAGTTCTGGAGCGCAGTGTGGTATTCCTTATCGATCGGTAAGTTTAACGTTGAGTATGCTGCGGGAAGAGGCGAAACAACGAGGAAAGTGGAAGGAATGGGGGGAGGCCTTTGCTCTGGAGTGGGAAAGATTAGGCTAACTAAAAAAAAAAAAAGAGACCGCAAATAGAATGGGATAAGGCCAGAAAGATGACGACTTTTATCAAAAAAATATTCACAAAATTATTTTCTTAGAACTTGTCCATAGGAACGAAACAAACGGTAATAACACAGTTATTAGTAAGGATACTCAGGGTCACAGAATTAAAAGAATGGAACTATGTAAACTAAAAAGGGTTTAGGCAGAGGGCATGCCAAGGACTAAAAACAACGTCAAGCGCATAAAGCCAGTGGATTGTATAGAAATCTGAACACTAGAATAAACCTAAACCTACCTGGTTCTATGGGCAAGCCAAGCTTGTATGAAAATAGTATCACGAAGCAGTACTATCACGGAACAGTATATTTACAGAAGTATTCAGCGTATCCTATCTTTGCAGTAGTAATGGAGTCTGAATTTTAGCGTAGCTAAAGGCAATAAATTTCATATTTAGTAGACTTCAAAACAAGTAAAGTAGGTGAGGAAATGTGAGAGTACCACATAGCCATATAAGTAGGTAACTACCTAACCCTTCGAAAACACAAGCATAATGAGTTTGCTCAATTCTTCAAGATCAATGACCTTGCCATGATCTACGTATGTGTGGATGTAACTATGTAAATTTTCTTTTATCCCTACATCATTATGGAAATTTGTTCTTTTGAATAATACAGAATAGTCTGATGAGAAGCTGAATATGCGTAAACTTTTGGTATTTCTTATTTCGATGACGTCATCGCTTTGTGGCTTATCAACAAAGTTGGCTCATTGAATATGTTTCGAATTCTTATTCTCAGTCAAAGTTTGTACGAAAATGTATCATTTGCTTGACAAAACAAAATTTAATTTAAATTGCCTCGAGAAAATGTTACACAATTTGCATATTGATAACTCTGTTCTATCTAATTAGGAATTTTGATCAATATCATCAATATAACTATTAGATAAGTACAATGAATGCTCTAAGAGAATTTCTCTATCCTCTGTTTTCACTAACATTAAAATAATTTTATAATGAAATGCAGTAATTATCGCACTGATAATGTTTCGAAACCCAAAAGACTGATGATCTGTTCTCTTTATTTTTAAATTTATTTAGGTATCCCTACTTTTAGTGCAAACCTGCATCGACCTGTTGTAGCCTACTGCTGGACTTGGAATTCTCCTGAGTAGCACCCGGTGGCCAGTCCTCATCATCATTCAAGCCAAAAGACATCAGACTGCTGGACAATAGCCTATCCCAAGTGTCGCCACATTGAATGATCTCATGGGTTTCGCCTCCAGCTGATCCCCGCAACCGTCACCAAGTCATCGGCCTTCAAACCCAACGTCTTCAGGTTCGCAGTCGTCACTCCTGAACTTCCCAGTTCTCGTTTTCCCCAAACTTGACCCATAATTACTTAAAAGATTCCGCGGTACGTATCCGCTGAGTTACATCCTACGAAAGTAATTTAAAAAACATTAAAAATGCAATTAAGTTACAAATTAGGCAGAAAACGCAATTCCCTTTATTCCTTTTTAACTTTTGTACCAAGTTCTAAAACGTATAATAATGCTTCGGGAGCTTAATGTTACATTGTAGAAGGCAAGTTAAATAAAATATGCTGAAATGAGTATTTTCCTTTCCCTTGTCTAGTAAAACTGTATCTTCAAAGTAATCTGAATAGTTTTTTTGTTCAAATTAGTACAAAAATCATTATTCGCATCCCATCTAAAGAAATAAGATAAAAATCAGTTGTTTTCAATATATGGGGGTAACAATCAGCAACAAAATGACAGTTAAACTTTCTTGCAATGGCAACTCTAGTCGTTTTGAAAGTTCAACAACATTCATTCCGCTATATAGAGTGTTGAGCAGACTGTTGCTCAAACATATTATAATTATTCATACACCAATCTATTAGAATTTTTGTTAAATTCAGAGTGTGATAAACATTCGTCGATCGCTCGTTTACTACAACTGGTTAGATACAGCATTACTTGCAGTTCAAAAATCCACAAGTGAACATCGTTGCCAAACTTAAAAGAAATTCTCAAGGACGTCAACCTCTGAAAGTCATTACGGGAGCCTTGTAAACGAACTCAAAGTTAGTCATAACTCACGGACCCAACTCGGTCAACGCGATTCGACAACGAAACGAAACTACCTTATAGTCACTAGTTGGACGGACTTCGCAATTGTTTAAGATCTCTTGTAATTGTTTAAATGGGAATAGTTCATTGGTTTAAATTGTTTTTGTAAGAGCGCACAGGTGCACGTTTTATACGGAAACGTCGTTGATAGGTAATCTGAAAAGAGTGCTATGCAAACTTAAATGCAAAGGCAATGTGTTTTCAAAACTAAGTTGACACAAAACCAAACACATGTTTATGTAAATTTAGGTATTTTTTCACACTTCTTACTAGGTTTTGTCAATATGAGTGAGATTCATGAAATATGTCGTATTCTTTGCACAATAATTAGTAAAGTTCTCTAATATTGAAACGACCATTATACCTGAACGAACCTGCAGGACCGCTAAACAAATTATAGAAAACAGACGATAAAAATTTCCTTTTTTTAGAAGTCGGTTAAAAAGACACCGGCAAAAACCGTTAGCAAAAAAGCACATAGCTGCTAAAAACTTATGACATTCGAGAACTTTAACAAAGGAGACATCCACAGCAACGTCAAACATGTGGGTATTTTATTATTAAAGGAGCTCACCCAAAAATGTCAACGGAACAAAACTTTGATTAAAACTCCTCACGACCTCTCGACTTGAATGGGAAAATTTTGCAGGAACTTAACTTAACATACTTCAGGAACAACGTATTCATAACCCGGTTTGTAATTCTGAAATATGTGAAGTTACTGTTTACTTAACGAGAAAACTGCGGTATTCAGTAATACTTCTCTATTAAGTTCTGAAAAGCTACTGTAACTTTGTAAGGTACAGGAACTAAGTTTGTTTCCTTACAATGTCATGTCTATTTGGTAAACTTACAATGCTTTTGCATCAATTACACAATTAAGGTTTGAGATTCTTTCGTTTAAAACAGATTTTAATGCAATCTAATATAACATTTAAACATATTTATTTCAGCATTTTTGGTGTCTATATTTTCCTTTTTTGTTTGGTTATATTAGCTGAAACTCCTACATGTACTACATACACAAATATTCATCAAAGTAATGTCTAGTCATACAGAAATATCACGACAAAAGTCATTCTGCGTCGACCCTAAATGAATGGGGATAAGGGCAAGAGACTGATGTTTAAAGTGCTTTAAATTCACTATACCATCTAATTTATTTCCTCGAAATAGACATCTATCTAAAAAGAAAAAAAGAAAAAAAAAACTAAAAAATCTATAAATAAAAAGAGAAGTCCTGATTGACTGACTGACTCATCAACGCCCAGCCCAAACCCTTGGACCTAGAAAGCTGAAATTTTGCACAGAGGTTACCTTTATAATGTAGACAAGGAATAAGGAAGGATTTTTCAAAATTCAACCCCTAAGGAAGTTAAATAGGGGATGAAAGTTTATATGGAAAATCGTCATTTTCACGCGGGCGAAGCCGCTGGCAAAAGCTAGTTTATTGTTAAAAAGGAATATTCAACATAAACAAACCAGCTGTTGAAGGGTACCGATGAATTAAATCAGGCTCAGTTCCAAAAATTTTAAACCCTATATTTACCATCATAGCACTATGTCTACAACTACATAATAAACGATGAAAAAAAAATGAAAATGTAATTACCTACTCTTTTTACATAAACAAAAGATTGCAAGACCAAAAGCATCTAAGTAAGAAGATAAACACAATTAATTTTCTATTTTACCGTTATTACTACAGTTAATTAAACCGGATAATTAACTGCGGTGTAATTACTATAGTCAACTGGAACACTTAAGCTGAATTGTAATTAATAGAATCAGATTTGTGTAATCGGCAAATAACTTAACCTTCCGTTAAGTGGGCGCGGTAGAGATGCACAATAGTTGCATTGAAATATCGATACTGTGAATCGATCTGCATAGCTATTCACAAACAATCGAATCGAAAATGTCGTTTCGCTCGCTCTCGTAATGCCAAAAATAGATAGACATAACGACACATTCGATTCGGTTTTAATTCGATTTATGTGAACGCACGTACCTAAGTGATACAATTCTATTTTTTTTTTTTTTTTTTTTTTTTTCTTATTTATCCTGCTACTTAGCAATCTGTTTCTATAAAACAATAATCTAATATGTTGTCAGATTTTCATCGGTAGATATAATTTCAGCTGAGTTGTGCATCCATTGATGCCATTCTCATATTCGGTCTGCGAATCTTGTTGCTAGGTCTCGTATACTATTTCTTTTGAGGCGAGAGTATCTTAGACTGCCCTCTCCCTGCAGTTCAGCAGCTAACTGGTTGATGTGATGGTCCAGTCTGGCCTGATAATTCTTGCTGTATGTCTCAATTTCTTCCTTCACTGTTCGTAGATTCAAATCCAGGTTCACATATTTGTTACTTATGTACGGTGGGATATTGAACATGGCTCTCATCGTTTTACTTTGAAACCTTTGTAGTATTTCGATATTACTGTGACTGGTTGTGCCCCATAGCTGTATGCCGTACGTCCATACAGGCTTTAATATAGTTTTGTAGATAGCCATTTTGCTGCCGTCTGTCAACTGTGATTTACGTCCAATGAGCCAGTACATGCTTCGGAGTTTGCAATCTAGTTGTTTCCTTTTGGTCCATATGTGTGTGCGCCAAGTGAGCCGTCTGTCAAGATGCATACCTAAGTATTTGGCGACGTCTGATTGTGGGATCTCTGTATTACAAAGTTTCACAGGTGGGCAGGTTTTTCTTCGGAGTGTGAAGGTTACTTGAGCTGACTTATCTGTATTGACTTTAACACGCCACTGCTCGAGCCAGTCCTCGATCTGAGTCAGGTGTAGCTGTAGCCTTTCGGATGCGGAGTCACAATTCTCATGTGTTGAAAGGATTGCGGTATCATCTGCATATGTCGCTGTAGTGGTATAAGCATGAGTGGGTATATCTGCTGTGAAGATTAGGTAGAGAACTGGTCCCAGTATGCTACCCTGTGGTACTCCTGACTTAATTTCGTACATTTGAGATGTGTCGGAATTATATTTCACTTCGTAGCATCTATTTTTGAGGTACGATTCTAGTAATGGGTAGAACGAGTGTGGTAGCGTTTTTTTAATTTTGTACAGTAACCCGTCATGCCACACCTTGTCGAATGCTTGGCTGATGTCTAGGAAGGCTGCACAACAGTATAGTTTGTTTTCCAGCGCCCTACCAATGACGTCAACCAAGCGATGCACTTGTTCAACGGTACCGTGGCCCTCTCTAAATCCAAACTGGTGAGTTGGTATTATCTCTGCTAGGTGTTCTCGCATTCTATTCAGTATAATCCTTTCCAATAGTTTTCCAACTACTGGAAGGAGACTTATGGGTCTGTACGATGCCACATCTTGAGCTGGTTTACCTGGTTTCAGTATCATTATTACCTGAGCTATTTTCCACTGGCTTGGGTAAAAGGACAATCTTAGGCATGCATTAAAGATAGCAAGTATGAGCAGTAAACCTTTTTTTGGGAGATGCTTCAAAAGAGTGGCGTTGATAAGATCATACCCTGGGCATTTACCTTCTTGAAGTTTTAGAATTTCCCGCCTTAGTTCAGGTAGTGATACATGTTTTAGTGGTAGGCACATTTGAGTAGGAGAGTTGAGGTATTTGTTTATTTCATTGTCGAGTTGCTGATTGTTGCTAGGGAGTGGTTCAAAAACTTTATGCAGGTGATTGGCATATGTATTAGCTTTTTCAAGGTCGGAGCGGGCCCAGGTCCCCATTTGTGTTTTTAATGGTGTAACCTGTTGTTTGGGACGCTTCAAGTTTTTAGTAACCTTCCACAAAGAGTAGTTTGTGTCACTAGTATGTGTCAGTTTTGAGAGATGTGATTGAAGATTCTCATTTTCCCATTCTTTAATTTGTGCCTTTAGTTGCTGTGAAGCTTTATTAAAGGCAGTTTTATCTCTTGGACAGTGGGTGTTCTGCCACTTTCTGCGAAGTCTACGTCTTTTAGTTATACAATCCTTGATGGACGCAGGGTAAACGTGTTCTTTTGCGCTTCCCGCTTTGTGTTGGCGAGTGGACCTGTATGCCGCATCATGGATCAATCGGTTTAGTTCCTCTATAGCTTGTTCTACCTCATCGGTGTTTTTTAGAGAGATCATAAGTTCTGTCTCCGCTGTAATGAAATCTTGAAACTTTTTCCAGTCAGTTTTCTTGTTGTAGATTTTTGGTTGTGTTTCAGTCAGTATTATCTTATTATTTACGTTAAGAATAACTGCAGAGTGGTCTGAGGTGAGATCTAAGTCGGATGCCATATTAGTGTTATTGATTGCAATGTTTTTAGATATGAAAAAATCTAGTAGGTCAGGGGTTTTTCGAGGGTCAGTCGGCCAATAAGTAGGTTCACCAGTAGACAAGCAATCTAGATTAAGATCTCTGACAGTTTGGTAGAGCTGTCTTCCTCTAGTTGTTACTAGCCTAGAGCCCCAGAATGTATGTTTTGCGTTCCAGTCTGCTCCGCATACAAATCGGTGTCCAAGTTTAGAGAAGAATTCTTTATAGTCTTCCCTTGTAATCTGGTGTTTAGGAGGGCAGTAGGCCGCAGCGATTGTGATGTCCGAGCTGTTATCTTTGACTTTAATAAGTGTGGCTTGTATCTTGTCTGTTGAGAAAGGCTCAAGCGGGTGGTGTTTTAAGTTAGATTTTATGAGTACTGCCGTTCCTCCATGCGCTTTACCCGAAGGATGATTAGTAGCGTACATGGTATAGCCCTTAATTGAGATAAAGCTTTTGTCCGTAAATCTGGTCTCGGATATTAGTGCTACGTCAATTTTTTTCATATTCAGGAAGATTTCCAGCTCTAGTCTTCGAGCGACTAGTCCGTTGGCATTCCATAGGATTATATTAAGATTAGGATTATATTTTCCTTTGGCTGCTTAAAAGCTGGAGAAATCTATCCATCATGTTGTCTACCATGTTTAACATCATAGTTTGAATTCTGCTGAACATCTTATCCAAGATGTCACCAAGTTGTTGCATTTGAAGCGGTTGTTCTAGGTTATTTATGTTTTCTGTTTTGTTTTTGGTCACTTCAGCGTATGTTGTTGTATTTTTGTTGTAAGTATTGTATGTCTTTGTCTGTGGTTTGTCAACTCCGGGCATCCGGGTGTATTGGTTTAAATTGATCTGTGTTTGCTTCGGTTGAATTTTTAGGATATGCTCTTTGTATTGTTTGTATTTGACACATCCTCTATAACTAGCCGGATGTTTTTCTAGGCAGTTTGCACATGTAGCTTCTGTGTCTCTAGTTTTGGTACAAGTGGTGGTAGGATGGTCGTCTCCACACTTGACGCATCTGAATGGTCGATAGCATTGATTTTTGGAATGACCAAATCTTTGACATCTTTTGCATTGGAGGATTTCTTTTTTCTTATAAGGTGGTTCAAAGGATACTTTCATATTATTTAGGAGTTTTAGTTTAAATATATCTTTATTGTTCTGTTTTGGTTCCAGGTCTACATAAAATAGGGGTAGGGGTTCTTTTGAGGTTCGGTGGCGTACATTTACAAGTTGTCTTACTTCGTGTCCATGTTCTTTGAGTTCTTCCTTTATTTGAGAGGTATCCTCTGAACTATGGAGACCTCTCAGTACAACTCTGTAGGGTCTTTCAGTCTTTAACATGTATGTGTAGTGGCTAATGTTGTCTGTGATGAACTTTTCTCTGATTGCTTTGTATACCTCTATACTTGCTGGCATTATTTTTACGATGTGTCCTGACCTGAGCGTAGTCATATTATAGTTTTCTGCTGTTGTAATTTTTAATATTTCACTCCTAAGAGCGTTGATATCCAGGACTCCAGTTACAAAGATGGGTTCTGGTTTTGGTGGCTTTTCTGTTTCTTTATTATCTGTTATGTCTTCCTCATTGTCTAAAATTTCAAATTGATTTTGTGTAGGTATTGAATAAGCATTATTAGGTTTTTTGGTGTCATTTTCTGTTTGTGGTGATTTGGTTTCCAATCTTTTTCTTTTGGCTTGAGGTATTCGGTCTTGTTGCCAGGCGTTCCTGTTTCGGTCGTTCGCACTAAATATTATTTCTGAAGTGTTAATGTCTTGCGGTATAGTACCAAGCGAGTTGCTGCGTGTTTTTGTAAACATGCCTTTGGAAAGTGTTTGTTGGATCATTGTTGGGTTTGATTTATTTTTTGGGTTTTCATTCATTTTGTTCCCACGAGTATTGGACGAAATAATAGGTCACTTAGGGGTGACGCCATTCCCTAAGAAGGCAGAATACAACTACGTTTGCCATATCCGTAGAGGTTGATTCGCTAGTGACTGGTCTCCCACCAGCCATGCAGTCTCTTGGCACGAAGTCTCACCGTAGACTTGGGGTGATTTTTTATAGAAGTTGTCTTCTTCATGGCCCAGACAGTCAAGCCAAGGTCATCGATCCTGTTGAAGTCTCCAGGGTTGCGATTTGTGAGAGTCATTTCCTACCCTCACTGCTACACCAAGCTGGTTAGGCTGGTTTGGTCGGGCTGATTGACCGCCGCCCGAGACTCGGCGTTGTTATTCATTTAGCACCACCCGGGGGACACGTGTAGGGTTGTGGTTAGGTAGTTCCTACGGACGCGAATAACATTACCCCCCGATACAATTCTATGTTCACATCGTATGGCTTCTATCAGATTCATCAGATCCGATAATCGAATTGTCCAGACTGATGTACCCTGGTATCGTATCATACTTTATAGTACGAGTGAATCCTTTTGTAATCGTTTTAAATATTTTTAAAACGATTGCAAAATTTTTGGGTGTAATTTATCTATAATATGTATGTATTTAGAAATATATAAGTATGTTTATCAGTTGTCTTGTACCCATAACACAAGCTCTGCTTAGCTTGGGACTAGATGGCGTTGTGTGATAGTTGTGGAATATTATTATTATTATTATTATTATTATTTAATTTCATGATTACATAAAGCCTTAAACTTTTTAAACTAACTTATAATTGTAACTACATTCCTACATTAAAAACCAAATATAATCAAAACTGACTAGACCCAAAAAAAACCGACTTCAAAAAAAAAGTTAAAAATAAATCAGTTTCTGAAGTCGGTGACTTTTGTTTGGTTGATTTCATTTTTTTGTCACCGACTTCAGAAACTGATTTATTTTTAACTTTTTTTTTGAAGTCGGTTTTATTTTTTGTTAAAAAGTTTTTATTTTTCACTTTTTAGTGGTTCACCTAATGTGGACAATGTAGTATTTTTTTGAGTTTTGTTGATTTTTCAAAAACCGCTTGTCCGATTTCGATAAAAAAATTATGGGACCATTTGGGAAGTATACCCTTTCCAACAAAAAAAGAATTTTTCAAATCGGTTAGCAAGTGACGGAGTTATGCCCGAACAAACATAAAAAAAAAAAAAAAAAAAACAAACATCCGAATTGTAAACCTCCTTCTTTTTTTAGAAGTCGGTTAAAAAAATAGGGACAAAAATTACGCCTCAACGCTTTCGTAATGTAAAGACTGGTTAAATCACGGTTAAATAACCCTTAATTTTGACATACCTGTGCTTTAAAAGGTTGTAAGCGTTCAAATCTCATACGAGTACTCCGATTGTTTTAATCTCAAACGGCTCAAAAATATTAACTAGCAGCATTGACTGATCAAGTGATCATACATTTTAAGACAACGTGATTTGTGATCCATTCGTGCCATATTCCGTATCTATGTTTATCGTATTCATTTGTATCGATCCTTAATATCAGAGTATCACATTATATTTTATCGATACTACAAAGAGTAGCATCGAACCGTGCATCACTAGCGCGAGGTAGTCTATCTTCTACGTTCTAATTTACGGAGGATTAGATACAAGTGCGTTTGCTTAGTGAAATAGTTTAATTTCACCAACTATATTTTATTCCTTGAGGGGTTGCGTCTTTGAAATAACAATATTGTGGAGTGATCGAGGTTTAATCCTCGATCACTCCACAATATTGTTAGAGAGAAATGTTAAAACAACTTTCGCCCGAAGCTTCGTCTACGTGGAGGTTGAAAATACCACAAGAACGTAGAACCGAGAAATTTTGACAGTCTGGCAGTCCTTCAATCACTGCCGAAACAATGGGTCAGTTTTTCTTTACTTATTAGTTGCTGAAAAAAAGGAAATGAAAGGGAATTAGTCTGTGGACCTTGATTTTTAAGAAAATAAAAAGCTTGCTCCAGACTCTAAAGCAACCCTTTTTTCTCCTGACTTGAAAGCCCCCGTCATCATCATCATCGAGCAACAATTGGTAGTTGTCAAAAAACTCAAATTTTTTCTACTACACGTAAACAAAAAATGCGAGACATTGTGATATATATATTTTTTATTAGACAATGACGATACAACCCCCCCCCCCCCCCCCACTCATGATCTTTAACACGTTTTATTTTCGATTAATTTTATGTAACAAAAAATACGTGTCCAATGTTTTTCGATAATAATCTAACTGATGGACTAAACATAATAATTTTTTTTTAGTCACGAAACATCCCTATTCAAGAATCCTATATTTTCCAGCTCAAAGCATCAGTTTACTCGTACATTTTAGACTCCAAATAATGCAAATTAAATTCTCGATTTTAACCCAAATTTTGTCCTAATACATGCATGTAGTACAAGCAAATGTTCCAGAACATTGATCGTGGCCGGGATTTGTACGTGTAATCCATACAATTGGGATTTTACGGAGTAATTTATGTTTATTATGTTGACTCTCGATTTCGCTTGGTTTATTTTTGGTTTGTACCGAATTTAGAACAATTTGCTCTGTAATAAATTTACCTTATTTGTCTGGGGGATTAACGAAATAGCAAGTTTTTTTTTTGTAACAGGTAACAATATTATCAGCTATCAATGAGTATTTTTAATTCAAAATGGTTTATAAAAAAGTAGGCTTATTTTTAATCCAGATTTTTTTAATTTATTTATACTTCGTGTAGAAGAGTGGTGGGCATAAGGTGGACTTAATGCCACAAGGCATTCTTTACCAGTCAAACAAAAAACAAGGGTACCATTTTGTGAACATAATATACATATTGTGTGTGTGTGTGTGTAGGTGTTATACCTATATGTACATAATAGGTACTAATACATCAGATTTGTTTTGATTTTTTATATTTTTTCTAAGGCAGAACTTTTGGGTTACTAAAACTTAGGATTTAACCCTTAATCTGGCAAAGCAGTGTTCGTATCCTTCCTTATTTGATACTAGCTGATGCCCACGGCTTCGCCCGCGTGGATACTGTAAAAACAATCCTTGATGCGGATATCATTCTAAAACAGCTCGATCGGTGCAGAACTTTTTGAGTTTTTGAAGCGTACACAAACCAACATAAAATTTATATATATATAGATAGATAGATAGATTATGTATTGTATAAAGGGCTGGTATCCGAAACCCCAAGTCGAAAGCACGTTCTTTACGTACGTTATTATAGGTAACTTTGTAGGAAAAAATTACCTTGAAAGTTTGAAAGAATCCGTATACCAGCCTGAACCTAACCTTGCGTGTGATGTTACAGTGCAAAATATACAGTTCCTTTTTTTTTCTTTCTTTTACTCTTTCCATGGATGGGTTTCTTTTTACTGCTAGATATTAATATAATAGTAAAACCAAAGCATAAAACCAATCAGACATTCTCAAACTTCGTCAAACTGGAGACTCAATAAAAAGTGATTTTAAAATTTTATATTCAAAATGGGTAAATTGTCATCGTAAAAAAACCATTGAATTAATTATAGGAACTCCATAATGTCTTCCATATTTTACGATGATTACTGGGTTGAAAATCTTCTTTATGGGAGTAAGAAACTTCTGGTTTCAGATGCCAAGGCTCATTTTATACAGTCCTTTATTATTTTTTCAACCGACTTCCAAACACGGAGGAGGTTCTCTATTCGGTTGTGTTTTATGTTTGTTATCTTATAATTCCGTCAGTTATTTACCGTTTTGGAAAATCTATAAAAAAAGAAGGATATACCTACACTCCAAATGGTTCCATATAAAAGCTTCAGGAACTGTCACACTGCTGCTGCTATCATTATATTCTAACTTTTCTAAAAGTTAACCTGAGTCTTTTTAATGAAACCAGGAGCGTTACATTACAGCACACGAACATTATAATTTATCAAACTGATCACTATTTTTATAACACTGTTTTATGAACATTATTTACTTATAAATTAGGTTAAGATATTTATATTGAATAAAACAATGTGCAAAGTAAGCATGAGGCTTAGAGAACGAATAGAGAGAGATGACGTAAAAGTGAGAAAACAATTTACTGGTGGGAATACTAAACATTCGTGCCATTATTTAAGCCAGCCATTACAGTAAATAATTATGGCAATATAGCCACAAAACGATTCACAGTAGAAATAATTCAGAATTCATATAAAACAGAAAACCCAGACAATACCTCTCAACAGAGCCAAATATCAAATATTACTGATGAAAACGAATTTCAGAGTCTCAGAGATAAAACAGAAGAAACGAAAATGGCTGCCAAATCTAATTCCCGACGAATTACAACGAGATACGTCCGCGGGTTAATCGGATAGAAAAGTTTGAATTCCTTAATAAAACCATATCGTCGATCGTCGAGAATTCTCGGTATACTCGTCTACGAACATTTATCCTTTATATTATCTATACTAATATTATAAAGCTGAAGTTTGTTTGTTTGTTTGTTTGTTTGTTTGTTTGAACGCGATAAACTCTGGAACTACTGGTTGGATTTGAAAAATTCTTTTTGTGTTGGATAGTTCATTTATCGAGGAAGGTTATAGGCTATATAACATCACGCTACTACCAATAGGAGCGGAGCATAAATGAGAAATGTTGCAAAAACGGGAAAAGAAAATTCCTTTCTGAGAGCTTCCGTTGCGTGCGCTGCGAAAACGGTTTAAGTTACGAGAATATCATGTATGAAGTAATTATTCGTCTTTAAAAGTTCTAAAAAAAAGTCCGCGACAGCATCTGTCTATCTTTTAAGATTAACTCACTGTAACCATTTTTTATTATTAAAATGTTAGGTTAAAAAGAATTATTTTTTGTGAAGCTTATTTAACCCATATGGTATTAATCTATATCTAAATAAATGTGTTCGTTAGAACGGAAATTTAATATAGAATATTTGTGCTCTTTACTCTATACAGTTTAAACAAATATCTTAGAAGATATCGCAATGTAAAAATACCCGCGCGGAAAAATAATTACGCGGGTTGCGTCGCAATGTAGGTACGGCCTCCGGGAAATTCAAATTCAAAATATTTACTGCATCATATTGTTTACAAGTACAGAGTGTTATAGTATATTAAACAGTAAGAGATAGATGTTATAGTAATTCACACTTTAATATAATCTAAGCTAATCTAAACCATCTAAACTATTGTAATAAAGAGGAAAGATAAGATTATTTGTTTGTTACGATTTAGCTTAATTAATGTCGGATAGTCATTGATATAATAAAACCCAAGATACACACTCCGCGTCTCAAAACCGTCCGCTTAAAATGAGTTCACAATGAGCTCATTTCAAATAGTCTCGCGTTGCTCACGTCTCTGCACGGTCGTACAAAATACTTTTTATATTGCTTTTTATAACTGCATTGTAAAAGGAATCTGCGTAAGGTTGAATTTGCCAAAAAAAATATGTTTATAGTTACGATAACTACATGTAGTAGTGCGTGTATTGGTGAGTGTTTGGCGACAGTTTCGACTGTTTGTTTTGTTCGAGACTGTGCATCTAGGGTTTTATTATATCAATGCGGATAGTCGATATATCGAGAAAGGTTATAGCTATATTTATGTGACGCAGACGAAGTTGCGCGGGTCAGCTAGTACTATATAAAGCTAAACTACCACTGACTCACTGACTGATCTATTGACAGAATTGTTCTCCCAGATGGTGGATGGGGAGGTGGGTATATTTTGACAGATTCGTAAACAATGAACTCTCAATCCTATGGGAAAAGTCCGAAACCCCCCCTTTTCCCCCCCCTTCTCCCCCTCCCTATCGTATCTCGGAAACAAAGAGACTTGAAGTGTTTTTTTTTAGGGATTCGTATAGAGGAGGCTCGGTAAAGTAAAAATCATTTTTCAAAGTGGCCCCCCTTGCCCCCCTTCTCCCCCCCTTTAGGCGGATCTCGGAAATAAAGAGAATTACGTGTTTTTTTTTTAGGGATTCGTATAGAGGAGGCTTGAGGAAGTAAAAACCATTTTGAAAATTTGACCCCCTTGCCCCCCTCCATCCCCCCCCTTTCGGATCTCGAAAGTTAAGAGACTTGGAACGAATTTTTTTTCAGATTCATATAGAGGGGCATTGCGTTAGTCGAAATCATTTTTAGAAACTCCCCCCCTCCCCCCCCCCTTCACCCCCCCCCCCCCCCTCTTCACCCCTTTTTTTCTGTTTTGTTTACAGATTCGTGTAGGATAGGAGGCTCGGGGAAGTAAACTGGTGGTACCGGTAAAGCGAAGGGGGGAGCGGGCGAGCGAAGCGAGCCGGCGACCCCTGTAGCGTAGGGATAATGTCATGATAGCTTTCCGGTGGAAGGTAGGTCCTGAGTGGAGCAAACCTGCGAGACCGAGTGGAGCGAAGGGGGGAGGTGGCGAGCGAAGCGAGCCGGCGACCTCCTTAGCGTAACGAAGGTTGAGTGGGTGAAGCGTTACTCAGGGGCGACGACAAGCAAACTTTAGGGTAATGTTTTTTTAGTGGTAGTAGGAGGTAGTAGGTGGTAGGTAGTAGGTACGTGTAGGTAGGTGTAGGTAGGTAGGTAGTAGGTAGGTGTAGGTAGGTAGTAGGTAGGTGTAGGTAGGTAGTAGGTAGGTGTAGGTAGGTAGTAGGTAGGTGTAGGTAGGTGTAGGTAAGTGTAGGTAGGTGTAGGTAGGTAGTAGGTAGGTGTAGGTAGGTAGTAGGTAGGTGTAGGTAGGTAGCAGGTAGGTGTAGGTAGGCAGACCCGCGAGCTGCGCGCAGCGAGCGCAGCCACGCAAATACTAGTTATACTATATAAAGCTAAACTACCACTGACTCACTGACTGATCTATTGACAGAATTGTTCTCCCAGATGGTGGATGGGGAGGTGGGTATATTTTGACAGATTCGTAAACAATGAACTCTCAATCCTATGGGAAAAGTCCGAAACCCCCCCTTTTCCCCCACCTTCTCCCCCTCCCTATCGTATCTCGGAAACAAAGAGACTTGAAGTGTTTTTTTTTAGGGATTCGTATAGAGGAGGCTCGGTAAAGTAAAAATCATTTTTCAAAGTGGCCCCCCTTTTCCCCCTTCTCCCCCCCTTTAGGCGAATCTCGAAAGTTAAGAGAATTTTCGTGTTTTTTTTTAGGGATTCGTATAGAGGAGGCTTGGGGAAGTAAAAACTATTTTGAAAATTTGACCCCCTTGCCCCCCTCCACCCCCCCCCTTTCGGATCTCGGAAGTTAAGAGACTTGGAACATTTTTTTTTTCAGATTCATATAGAGGGGCATTGCGTTAGTCGAAATCATTTTTAGAAACTCCCCCCCTCTCCCCCCCCTTCACCCCCCCCCCCTCTTCACCCCTTTTTTCTGTTTTGTTTACGGATTCGTATAGAGAAGGCTCGGGGAAGTAAAATTGTGGTACCGGTAAAGCGAAGGGGGGAGCGGGCGAGCGAAGCGAGCCGGCGACCCCCGTAGCGTAGAGATAAAGTCATGATAGCTTTCCGGTGGTAGGTAGGTCCTGAGTGGAGCGAACCTGCGAGACCGAGTGGAGCGAAGGGGGGAGGTGGCGAGCGAAGCGAGCCGGCGACCTCCTTAGCGTAACGAAGGTTGAGTGGGTGAAGCGTAACTCAGGGGCGACGACAAGCAAACTTTAGGGTAATGTTTTTTTAGTGGTAGTAGGAGGTAGTAGGTAGGTAGTAGGTAGGTGTAGGTAGGTAGGTAGTTGGTAGGTGTAGGTAGGTGTAGGTAGGTGTAGGTAGGTGTAGGTAGGTAGTAGGTAGGTGTAGGTAGGTAGTAGGTAGGTGTAGGTAGGTAGTAGGTAGGTGTAGGTAGGTAGTAGGTAGGTGTAGGTAGGTGTAGGTAGGTAGTAGGTAGGTGTAGGTAGGTGTAGGTAGGTGTAGGTAGGTAGTAGGTAGGTGTAGGTAGGTAGTGGGTAGGTGTAGGTAGGCAGACCCGCGAGCTGCGCGCAGCGAGCGCAGCCACGCAAATACTAGTTATACTATATAAAGCTAAACTACCACTCACTCACTGACTCACTGACTGACAGAATTGTTCTCCCAGATGGTGGATGGGGAGGTGGGTATATTTTGACAGATTCGTAAACAAGTAACTCTGGTGAGTATGGGAAAAGTCCGAAACCCCCCCTTTTTGCCCCCCCTCCCCCCCTCCCTATCGTATCTCGGAAACTAAGAGACCGGTATTTTTTTTTTATTACGGATTCGTATAGAGGAGGCTCGGTAAAGTAAAAATCATTTTTCAAAGTGCCCCCCCTTGCCCCCCTTCTCCCCCCCTTTAGGCGGATCTCGGAAATAAAGAGAATTACGTGTTTTTTTTTTAGGGATTCGTATAGAGGAGGCTTGAGGAAGTAAAAACCATTTTGAAAATTTGACCCCCTTGCCCCCCTCCATCCCCCCCCTTTCGGATCTCGGAAGTTAAGAGACTTGGAACATTTTTTTTTTCAGATTCATTGAGAGGGGCATTGCGTTAGTCTAAATCATTTTTAGAAACTCCCCCCTCTCCCCCCCCCCTTCACCCCCCCTCTTCACCCCTTTTTTTCTGTTTTGTTTACAGATTCGTATAGGATAGGAGGCTCGGGGAAGTAAAATGGTGGTACCGGTAAAGCGAAGGGAGGAGCGGGCGAGCGAAGCGAGCCGGCGACCCCCGTAGCGTAGGGATAATGTCATGATAGCTTTCCGGTGGTAGGTAGGTCCTGAGTGGAGCGAACCTGCGAGACCGAGTGGAGCGAAGGGGGGAGGTGGCGAGCGAAGCGAGCCGGCGACCTCCTTAGCGTAACGAAGGTTGAGTGGGTGAAGCGTAACTCAGGGGCGACGACAAGCAAACTTTAGGGTAATGTTCTTTTAGTGGTAGTAGGAGGTAGTAGGTAGGTAGTAGGTATGTGTAGGTAGGTAGTAGGTAGGTGTAGGTAGGTGGTGGCATACGTGAGATTCATATAGAGGAGGCTCGGAGAAGTAAAATCCGTTTTTCAAATTTGAACCCCTTGCCCCCCTTCACCCCCCTTTTAGGCGGATCTCGGAAGTTAAGAGACATGGAACATTTTTTTTTTTCAGATTCATTGAAAGGGGCAATGCGTTAGTCGAAATCACTTTTCAAAGCGCCCCCTCTCCCCCTCTCCACGCCTCGCGAGCTGCGCGCAGCTCGCGCACCCACGCAAATACTAGTTATTATTATAAAATTGGGAGCTGTTGAAAAGTTTTCTAATAACTTAGTAGAGCCCTCGTTTAAATTCCAGGTGTGGGGCGCGGGTCTCAATCAAAGTTGGTCGCTTCAAGCGTAAAGTTGGTCAAACAGCACGGTAACTTATGCAAAAACGTGTCGTCTCCTCGCTAGCGTTAATTGTGTGTGACTAATGTGCGGGGGTTTGGGTAAGTTTTAGAATATATTTGGAAGGTATGTAGTGTTGTGAAAAAACGTGAGTAGAGACACGACACACTTAGCTGTAAATTTTTGGGAAGTAACGGTTTTTAATGTGGCCTATTTCCTAATAGTATCGATTCCAAAATGCAAAATTCGTGAAAAGGTAAAACGTTAGTCCCTGTAGTAAGAGTAATGCGCTTCTGAGATAATTATTATTATACTTCGTATCTCTCCCGAAGATGATTACAGTTTACTTGCAGCAGTACGAGAGTTGATGCTGTCCTTATCACACTTTTTAGAGAATTTATTTTTAAATAAATTAATTAAAAAAATAGGATAAAAAGTAGTGTATTGACTATTTCCCCCCACTGTAGTGCAAGCCGTCATTGCGCTGCAACGACAATCCTTGACTCATTACGTGATTTCGTGTTGTCCGACTCACACAAAACTTTGTTTCGTCCGGAAATAACTGTAATTTCGTTACACGATGGGAATAATAAAGCGATCTTATCGGGACGATAGTGACAGTGTCGAAAATTTACTAACAAAAGTGAAAAAACGAAGAAGAATCTCCTCATCGTCATCGGAAAGTGAACCAGCGGTATCTCCTTCGCATTCTCTGTCGGAGGATTTAACAATTTAGTGATCTAGAACCACAACGTACGTAAATGGAGAAATACCCACAAAATAATGTTGATTTAATTTCCCGCCTTTATGATTGTTCTCAAAAAATAAATTCATTGGGTTATGCCGACGTTTATTTATCGTGTGTGCATTGTATGTATGACCATTATGTGTCTAACTACCTACCAATTTTAATATCCCGACGTATTTATATCGTGTGTGGATGCCTAATGCCAAGTTGCAAGTGCCTTATAATGATTTTTTTTTCTTTGTGTTACGCCGACGTCTATCGTGTGTGGATACTATGACCGCCGAATGTGTTGATACCTGCACCCACCAACTTATATATCCCGACGTATATCGTGTGTGGATGCATGCCAAAGTTACAAATGCCATAAAATGATTTTATTCATTGTGATATCCCGACGTTTATCGTGTGTGGATACTATGGCCGCCGAATGTGTTGATACCTGCACCCACCAACTTATATATCCCGACGTTATCGTATGTGGATGCATGCCAAAGTTACAAATGCCATAAAATGATTTTATTCATTGTGATATCCCGACGTTTATCGTGTGTGGATACTATGGCCGCCGAATGTGTTGATACCTGCACCCACCAACTTATATATCCCGACGTATATCGTATGTGGATGCATGCCAAAGTTACAAATGCCATAAAATGATTTTATTCATTGTGATATCCCGACGTTTATCGTGTGTGGATACTATGGCCGCCGAAAGTGTTGATACCTGCACCAACTTATATATCCCGACGTATATCGTGTGTGGATACTATGGCCGCCGAAAGTGTTGATACCTGCACCAACTTATATATCCCGACGTTTATCGTGTGTGGATACTATGGCCGCCGAAAGTGTTGATACCTGCACCAACTTATATATCCCGACGTTTATCGTTTGTGGATACTATGGCCGCCGAAAGTGTTGATACCTGCACCAACTTATATATCCCGACGAATTGTATTTACATGAAAGCACCCATGCTAATAATAATTAATAATAATTTATTTATTCAATTTAGACAACAGTGATCCATATTTTTGTTAGTAGGTATACTTAAAGGACTTAATCGTCAACTGGCGAGCGCGAATCTCGCGAGCGCGCGCGAGTTGGCACTTTTCGATTTTGCCTACTTTTTTTGTCGTCAACTCGCGCGTCTATGTAAAGTACAGTCAAATAAAAAGAGATTGAAAACAAAAACTATTAACCTGTGAGAAGGCGCGCTATGAGCAATTGGCTCACACAATTTTTTTTTTTTTTTTTTTTTTTTTTTTTTTTTTTTTAATTTCATAAAGTTTCTTATACATTTATAGTAGGTAAGTACCTAACTAAATTAAATTTGTTATAACGTTTTTGTAGCTGACTATACATTAAAACATCAAATTTTAAAGACGCGCGAGTTGACGACAAAAAAAGTAGGTAAAATCGAAAAGTGCCAACTCGCGCGCGCTCGCGAGATTCGCGCTCGCCAGTTGACGATTAAGTCACTTAAAGAATAGTGTTAGTAAAAATAATCATAATACTTGTGGGCCATTAAACAACACATACTACCAAATACCAAAAATGCATAATCATAAGCTAAGCACACTGAGAAAAAAACTAAAAAGAAAAAAAAAATAAAAAAACTAATGGCCAGCTGTTTCTCAGCAATCTGCAAAGCACAGCTTTAACTCTAATCGTAAACATACCACAAGACGATTATCTATTCGGTTCTAATTTGTCTGATCATCTAAAATCTACCCAGGCTATAAAACGACTACCTACCTCAGAATTTTATTAAGATTGACCGCAAATAATTAATGATTAAACGAACTTACCTGTACGTGAAGTTCTATCATAATTATACGAGCGCCGAGTCCGAAGAGATTAGTAATTTACACATGTAGTTACGCCTAGTCGTCACCACTCATGCACTTAGTTGAGAAAAAACAACATCTTTCCTTTATCTGTGGCAGTTGAATCTGACATACCCACAAAACTTTTAACTTTTTTTATGTTTGCATTTATGTGGGTACCTCGTCCAGTTCCGCTCTCAGACGATGTCGCCAGTCATTTAGTTTAGAGAAAAAGATCTTGTGGTTCATTGATATATTACCAAGACACTATAGATATCTTGGGTATGTGTGTTAAGCACTGGGAGGGTGGGATTACTAATCTCTTCGGACTCGGCGCTCGTATAATTATGATAGAACTTCACGTACAGGTAAGTTCGTTTAATCATTAATTATACTCGCGCCTCGTCCTCGAGATTAGTAATTTACACATGTAGACTTTGAGAGTATTTTGGGAATATCATCGATGAACGATAAAAATAATGTTTGTAAAATATCAAAATAATTTTTATTTTGGTACAATCAGTAAACACAAAGAAAAACTTTACTTACGTACAATAAGAGTAAAATTAATCACAGACATATGAATATAATTAGATAACTAACTAAGGAATAATTATTCTTATAATAGCTATCATAGTTAGCTGTAGACAATTATTACGTATAATTACTTTAAACTAATTAGGAATGTATGAAAATCGAATCATTATAGTTAATGTTGATTGATTATCGTTTCTGCTAAGGTAGTACTATCATCGTAAATAATATCTCTCTGATAAAATTTTGCAAAAGTTGTTGAATTCCTACTCCAGCCTGCCGTTTTACGGATAGTATCTATGCTAACTCCCAGTGAGTGAGCGCGCGATGATGATGCATGCCTCGTGCTATGTGCACTGAACACGCTCGTGTCGACCCCACACTCACTGAGTGTTTGCTTTATCCAGCGGCTAAGCGTTTGTGTTCCTACTGATTTATGAGGTTTCCTAATTCCAACAAATAAATCGTCAGATTCTGATGTTCTTAATAATGAGGTGCGTTCTATATAACATAGTAAAGTCGTGGCTGGGCAGATGGCCGTCTTTTCAATGAAGAATGGTAAATGAATAATAGGTTGTTGAAACCCCGGTCTAGAAGTCTTTATAATATCTGGGATTTTAATTGTGATACGCTGAGAAAGGTTATGAATGTTACTAATTTTTATTTTACAGAGAGTTTGAACTCTCTGTGCGGTTGACAGAGCCAGTAAGGTGATGGTTTTATTTGTGAGCTTCTCTAAGGTTAATTCCTCATTAGGATACCATGAAGCCAATTTATCCAATACTAGGTTGGTATCCCAGGTAACTTCATATTTAGGTATTGGTGGCTTTAATCTAAAAACCCCTTTAAGGAACCTTTTTATTCTATCGTCACTAATTTGTACCGGGCTCAGCACTAGGGACAGAGCAGATTTGCACGAATTTAGTGTAGCATATTTGCAACCGTCATTAAATAGTTGGGTTAAAAAGGAAATTACTGTGGGTACAGAAGCGTCATAAATATTTAACGAATTAATTTTACAGAAGTACCACCATTTCTTCAAGTAAACGTCGTATTGTTTCATGGAATTAGGTGCTAATGATGCTAACATTATATCAAGTGATGATTCTGGTATGTTCCGCCTTGAAAATGCGTCCCGGATAATATGCCTGCCACCAGGGTAATCGACTCGTGTATCCGTCGGGAGCTGGAATGAGACAGTAAGGCATGGCTTTTAGGTGGAAATGTAACAGTCTCCGAAATAAGGAGGGATCTAAACAAGGGGTACCATGGTTGTGTTGGCCAAAAGGGTACGATCATGATACCCCGTGCCTTGTCTGTTATTATTTTTCTTAGAGTTTTCAGTATGATTGAAAATGGCGGGAATGCATAAAAATTATAACTTTCCCATGAAACCGTAAACGCGTCTATTACAAATGCGTCTGGGTCTCGTTGCCAGGATATGTATGTGGCACATTTGTTATTTATGCGACTGGCAAACAAATCAATTTCTGGATAACCGAATATGCGTGTAAGACTGTCAAAGGCCCAATCAGACAGCTCCCATTCTATGTCCGGGTGAGTTCTTCGTGATTCGTAATCAGCAATAACATTATCACTAGATTTTATGTAAGAGGCAAATACGAAAAGCTTTTTGCTTTCGCACCAATTCCAGATATCACGAGTTATTTTTGTGAGATGAGGGTATTGTATACCCCCCATTTTATTTATGTATGCCACTGCTGTTGAATTGTCAACGCGTAGTAATATTTGGCAATTAAAAAGGTTTTTAGCAAATACTTTTAAGGCAATAAATGCGGCAAGCAGTTCGAGATAATTTATATGTCGTTCTCGTTCGGTATTCGACCACTGCCCGCTCGCAGACCGTCCATCACAGGCGGCCCCCCACCCCGTCGTTGAGGCGTCAGAAAATATCTCAACTTGGTAAACATCAATTTTTATTCGATGGACAGAATTATCTATTTTGCTTAGCCACCAGTCAAAGTCAGGTTGTAGTGATTCAGGTAAAATCATAAATTTGTTATAATCATCATGACCTTTCAAGTTGAGATATTTACATCTTTCCATTTCTTTAGTGTGCAGCCATCCGTATTCGATCGCTGGACAAGAAGAAACTAATAAGCCCAATAACTGAGCAAAACTCCTAATTTTACAACGTTTTAATTTTGAAAACATAACAAGTTGCGCTTTTATTCGTAATCTTTTATCTGTTGGTAAACTAATCTGAAACTCGTGTGAATTTATGATGATACCTAAGAATCTGCATTTGGTCGAAGGAAGAAGTGCACTTTTATCCATATTTATAATAAAACCAAGTGAAGTTAATAATCTTTTAGTAAGATCTATATTAGTTAGGCATTCCTGACGGGAATACCCAAACAATAACCAATCGTCTAAATATACCGTGGATAAAAGGCCTGCGGAACGCAATAATTTAGCTATAGGTTTGCATATTTTTGTGAAAACGTATGGGGCCGTACTTAATCCAAATGGTAATACATTGAATTCGAACAATCTACCCTCAAAATAGAATCTTAGAAATTTTCGAGATTCTTTATGTATATTAATTAAGAAATATGCGTCTTTGAGGTCAATTGACGCCATTTGACAATTATGCGTTATCATTTTTAATGCCGTTCTTAGATCTTCTAACTTAAAATGATCTGTTTTAATGAATTTATTAAGATTTTTTAAATTTAAAATAAAGCGCATCTTGCCACTTGGTTTAGGTACCAAGAAAATACTGGAGATAAATTGATTTTCACATGGAGAACATTCTGATATTGCCCCTATTTTGAGTAGGTTATTAATCGCTTCTAAATAATGTGTTCTTTCATTAAGCGAGTAAGCTGGTCTAGCAGGGAGTGTATGTTGTACAACGGGTGATGTAAATGGTATTTTATAACCTCTTATCCAAGATAGTATTGTATGATCGTTTGTAATTGCAGCCCATTGTTGATAGAATTTAGATAAGCGGCCTGCGTACTTAACTGTATCTAGAAGCGGCGACGCGGGTACGTCGACTGATGGCCCCGCGATGACGGCTTCGATGAGTGCGCGTGGGGGATATACTGCGTCTGCGGCGGGGGATATTGGGCGCGTGACGCGGCAGGCTCGCGGCTCCTCGGCGCTGGCGCCGTCCCCACGGGCGGCCTGCGCGCCTGGGGGGGAGCTCTGCGGTTTAAAGCTCTCGATGTTGGTCCTTTATAATTGGTATGCGCAACCTTGCTGTGAGATTCGGCTTTCAGCTCGATCCCCGATTTATTTACAGCCTTTGCGGATCTTAATGTCTCAGCTAAATTTTCACCGAAGAGGCACGTGTCAATCTTGGTGTTTTTAAGGTGTTCCTTCACTTCATTTTTGAGGGCAAATAAAATAAAATTTCGACGTGTAATGGAATCTGCGTGTTGTAAATCGCATAAAATTCTGCTTATATCCATTAATTTTTCCAGCACATCTTTGATGGTTATTGATTTGGAGTTTAATTGGGAATTTATAATCTCGGCCAAGCAAGCAATCGCACTAGACATTTGTTTTTGTTTATTTTCTATGCCTTTGTCGCGTTTAACTGCGGTATCGGCAATGGCCGCCTTAATTTCCAAATTTATTTTTGGGGCGTCTAGTTGGATGCAATTCTTAGGTAACAGATATTTTGAAATCAGATTTTTACGATTTTCCTTACTGAGACCGTCTTTAGCAATGTGTAATAAACGATTTGCAAGTTCGTGGCGTATTTCAGGCCCGTATTTGTCAGTGTTGGTAGGATCATCGCCTAAAATTTCTAAAATTTCCGTATCCAGGTCAGGAATATTAACGTCTGAGCAGTAGACTCTTCGAGAGGTATATCCGTGGAAGTACTAGGGCCTGGCTGAGGTTCACAGGTTTCGTTCGAATCCTGAACTGTTTCATCTTCAGGTGGCCATTCCAATAACCAATCATCTGGCCGCAGTGCGGGGGTGTCTGAAAATTATCATAGATATGATAATTTTAAAACGTAAGTTAAATAACTTACAATAATGAAAAAAGTGGACTTAAATAAGTCCATGACCATCTTTTTATTTATAGGTAGGTAATCTTTCATCTTTAGACAAAGAATAGAAATTCCAGCTTAGTGGGTACATAAATACATATTATTTGTAGATTGGTCATACTTATTACTAGGTTAGGTTACAATCCCCAGCGGAAGGAACGCCAACCGTATTTTAAATGCGTTGAATCAGCCCCAACGACTGTTCAGGTTGCATTAAAGTAACTTAAATACGTAAATACGTAAGCATGGCGGTAAGAAAATAATTGACACTTTAAAATCAATAAGTAGGTAAATACCTGCTCCAATATCCTCATTTTGTAGAAGAAAAGCTTCCTCCAAGTCCGATATACTTTCCGAAGCACTAATTCGTCTTTCACGAATTTTGTTTTCTAACTTTCTTATTTTATTTTTATAACGATTTATTTTATCTTCACTAGACTTAGAATTCTTACGTTTCGGCATTTTTATAACGAATTATGCGAAGACGCGAAATAATGTTGAGTGGTTGAGCACTAGAATGCGAATGACTGGCGACATCGTCTGAGAGCGGAACTGGACGAGGTACCCACATAAATGCAAACATAAAAAAAGTTAAAAGTTTTGTGGGTATGTCAGATTCAACTGCCACAGATAAAGGAAAGATGTTGTTTTTTCTCAACTAAGTGCATGAGTGGTGACGACTAGGCGTAACTACATGTGTAAATTACTAATCTCGAGGACGAGGCGCGAGTATAATGCGAGATTCAATCAGCAGCGCAATCAGTCGAGTACTATGTATCGTCTAAGCGGTCCTATAAACGCATGGGGGGTGCCGCGTGCGGGCACCAGGCGCCGAGTCGCGAGCCGCCTCCACCGCCGCGGGATCACCGCCGCCGCACCGCGCGCGCACAGACGGCCACGCGTGCACGGGTGGCCAACCACGCAGCCTGACGCCGCTAATCACCTCGGCACAGGTAGACAACAATATTCCAATAGCTGGCTGGTTACAGCATTACTATAATGAATACATACTCATTACAAAGGATAAAACTATCCTTTCTTGAATTAAAGGATAATAAATACCTTTTATTTGTGAACCACATCAGCCTGACATACCAAAAAGGTTATTCATGGTCACAGAAAATAACATAATTGATAATTGTAATTCTGAGCTATAATCAGGTTTTATTTCTCAATGACTAGCTGTTGCCAGCGGCTTCGCCACCTACAACTCATAAATTATCCCACGGGAAGATAAAATCGGGATTAAAACTATCTTATGTGTTAATTCAGGTTATAAACTATCTGTGTACCAAATTTTATCGAAATGCGTTCAGTAATTTTTTGCGTGAGGAAGTAACAAACATACACACTTACAAAGTTTCGCCTTTATAATATTAGTGTGATAGTGTGATGTATTTCACCTTCACCTTTGTTTACAGTACCTAAGCCTAACGGGAAACATTTCCTTAATTTAAAAGGATTAACTAAATCCGTTCATGCTGACCACTTTAAAATGGAAGACTACCGCACAGTTATAAATCAAAATTGTTTTATCGCAAATATAGACTTAAGGACGCGTATATTTTTTGGTTGCAGTTGCCCAAAGCGAGATTATTTAGGTACCTAAGTCTTACTTGGAACTTAAAAAGATTTACCTACTAATCAATTATTTGAGCTTAACGTTTTGCCGCTTGGACTCTGTACCGCACCCGTACCCTACGAAGTATTATAATATATGTGCCTACGTATTCACTAAATTAACAAAACCTGTACTGAATTATTTACGTTCACTGGGGTATTTATCAGTAAACTATAATATGATTTTTATGCATCGGTTAACCTGTCATAATAACGTCGAAGCGCCAAAAGAATTATTATAAAGATTAGGATTTTTAATCAACACTGACAAAAGTAAAATTTACCCAAGTAAAAAAAAAGCCTGTTCTGTGCAAGCAACATGCCCAAAACATTACCGAAAAGGGAACCTGATAGACATAAAGGTCTGTTAACATCAGCATGCTCCGCCATTCAATACGGCTGGGTATACACAAAGGTTCTAGGAAGAGCAAAATCTCGTGCACTAAACTATTCTAATAATTACAATAAACACATATAAATATCATAAATACTTTTGAGTTACTGGCAACTTTTTATGGTCTAAAAATCTTTACTTCACACAATGGTGTGAAGATACTCAGAATAGACAATACAAATGCAATTGCTAATATAGATACAGAATCGGAATAGCAGATTACGCATTTAATATAGTAACACTTTAACACTCGGTATTCCACAGTTCGACTTATTTGCAAATAGCCAGAATCATAAATGTGTCAGATATACTTCCTGGAAATGGGATCCAAATTCCGAAATTATTGTTATTATTTATTGTTGTTGGAGGAGCTCGTGGCTTAATAAGAACTGCCACTCGGGTCGATCTTTAGGTAAAGCTGTGCTTGCCTAGGTCGGTCTGTGGATGGGTGACCGCCCAACATACCGAGTTTCCTCCGTGCCTCGGAAAGCACGTTAAGCTGTTGGTCCCGGCTGCCATAATATAGATCTTTGGCAGTCGTTACAGGTAGTCAGTGACCTGAAGTTCTGACATCCAGTCTTACCAAAGGGTATCGTATTACCTAGTATTAACTGGGTTGTGGAGGTCAGATAGGCAGTCGCTCCATGTAAAATACTGATATTCAGCTGCATCCGGTTAGACTGGAAGCCGACCCCAATATAGTTGGGAAAAGGCTAGGCAGATGATATTTATTGTTGATTACTTAGTATATTTTTTATGCCTTTACTCCTTTTAGTCTTATCTCAAAAGTTTTCATAAAATCAAAAATGACAAGCAGAAGGGATTAGTACTACCATATTGACCAATACAGCCTTGGCACCCGTGCGGTTAAAATTACTTATTTCGAAAGTACTTTATTTTAATCCTGACAAAAATGTACTGTGTTTTACTCTTTCAAGGGGGAGTATCCTCTCCACTCGGATCTTACTCTGATGGCAGGGAATTTATCCGGCAGTCACTATTAATGCGCGGAACCCAAAGCATCTCTCAATATATTGATGGCCTCTCTCTCCATAAACACGCTGAAGCATTAAAATAATGCACTAAACTCATATAGTGGCTATATTGTAATGGTAAAGATTTAGATTACTGTGATTCCCACACTATTCAATTAATAGAATTCTTGACTTAGCTAGTTAATTCGGGTGTTACAGCACACTTAATAGTTCTGCAATATCAATATTGTTAGGTTAGGAAATTTAAAAAGGTTTTTCAAAGAGGTCTATTGTTTAAACCAAAATTCCACACCTGGAATCACAATCTTGTATTAAGTTATTAAACCAATTAAGTACTTTCCTAATGATTCAATTACACTAAAAGATTTTATTAAAAACTATAACTCTTTTTGCACTAGCATCTGCACAGAGAAATCAAACTTTAAGCCTAATAAAAATAAAAAATATTACTTTTGATTCAGACAAAATTATAATTAAAATCGAGAAGATTTAATATAAACCGGCCAGGTACCATTGATTCTGTTGCCATATATTAGAAAAAACCCTAACGTTTGCCCAGCTTTAACCTTCAAACACTACCTATATAGATAAAACTGTTTGCTTACGTGTCATGTGTCAAGAAGATTCTTTATTTTGAAGTTATCAAACCACATAAGAAAGTGGGTTCTCAAACTTTTTCTCACTGGGTAAAACAAGTTCTAGAAAAAAGTGGCATAGATGTAAAATTGTATGGGACACACAGTACAAGGCACGCATCTGCGTCTGCTCACAGAGCAGGTGTCAATCTGGAAGTTATTCGAAAGGCCGCAGGCTGGAGTGAATCTTCCCAATTCCCATGTATTCCAAAAATACTATAATAAGAATGGGAGGTACATTCTTATTATATACATAACTAAACTGAATTTGTAGATACACTCTTTAGATGATTATTTATTATTGTTGTACCTTAGTTTTATGATTATTACAAACAAATATAATTAGCATTACGTTTCAGTAATTAAAACGTAATAAATAAATAGCATAATATTTTATCGATCGCTTTAATGTCAATTTTTTTTCGATGCTCTAAACATCTGCAAGTAAACTGTAGGTAATCATCTTCGGGAGAGATACGAAGTATAATTAAGAATCAAACGAACTTACCTAGTGAAGTTTGATATCTAATTATACGAGTGTCTTGACCGAAGATGATTACACTCCCTCCCTCCCTGATAATCCCGAGACCTATCGAAAAAATCTAACTCTAAAAAATTAGTCAAAGATTGTCGTTGCAGCGCAATGGCGGCTTGCACTACAGTGGGGGGAAATAGTCAATACACTACTTTTTATCCTATTTTTTTAATTTATTTAAAAATAAATTCTCTAAAAAGTGTGATAAGGACAGCATCAACTCTCGTACTGCTGCAAGTAAACTGTAATCATCTTCGGTCAAGACACTCGTATAATTAGACTTACTACTTTAGTAGAGGTTTTTAGTAAGTGTTAGGCTAAAAGCAATACTAGATATTTAACATGTTTACTACTTGTTTTACGTTCCCAATATTCGACGCTATTGCAAGCATCGCCTGTGTGATCACAAATAAGCATTCATGTTTACTAATATATATGTAGGTACATAATAATTATGATAAATATTCCGTTGTCAGTTTAGCAACCATTTCAATTTAAAACTTAATCAAGTATAATACTATATTTATCAGTACCCGTAATCAAGAAAAAGCAACTTATAATAGTGCAGCAGTTATAGGAGCACCTATACAGCAGCTCTGTCTAAGAAGCATATTGCTCCCTCTGTAAGTCATCTCCTTGTTGCAGTGGTCTGCGCGGCGCCGGATGTTACCGGGCGGCGGCGAGTGCTATGGGTGCGGGGGCGCGCGGCGGTGTGTGCCGTGGCGGCGGGTGTGCGGGGCTCCGGGTCGCGGGGCGGCGGTTGCACGTTGCGGCGTGCATTCGTTGTTCCGTGATTCGGGGTCTCGAGCAGTCATTGTTGCGGTTTGCGTCGCTGCGTGCTTTTGTGCTCGCAGTGTTCGTTGTTGCGGGCATTCGGTGGCGTGTGGTTCGGCGTGGTGACTTTCGGAATGACGTAATGCACTCGTAGTTTCGTTCTTCTTCCGTCCTTCTGACATTCAAAAGTGCCTGTAATGGCGAAATAAAATATTTTAGTTTGAATTTGTTATGTGTGTATTCTTCATGCAATTTAAACCACCCAATCAGAAAGAACCTCACTAGTCCATACAGCTAGATTTGCTTGCAGCTTCTTAAAGATCAACACACGCCGTCGCGCCGGAGCAAAGACCGCAACGTTAAATAAGCTGCTTACTTATTAACCCTACGTGGAAGATGTATCATACCATGTAATATTAAGTTACCAACATGCAGCGTAACTTAATGTATTACCTGAAAGGAATACTGGTACCTACTAATATAATATCCCTTGAGTGCAAATAGGATATCTTCTACATTATGTTTAAGAGACACTATGTGGAAGAAACGCTTAGGTAGGTACAGCCAGCATCAGAAGTAGATTAACATTAGTAAAAGTTACAAAGCAGTTTTTTAATAAAAACTTGTTAAATAAATAATAATTACTCGTTACTAACAAGTTATTGAAAAGTAACGAATATTTTAACGAATAATATTCTGAAACTTTAAAAATAACAGCTGGAGTCCGATAAATCAAATAATTAAAATTCAGAAATGTTAAGCTACTTTTGTTGCTGACCGTATTACAATATTGAATCAATGAATGATACACTTATTTGCAAACCCATTAATATAACATATCCCTGTGAAATATCCAATCGTTTTTAATAAAACCTTGTCATTTGTGCATATTTGTCATTTGAAATTCTGATCTATCAAAGGAGTGTTGCAGGACGGTATTTTTTGGTCTGAATTGCGACTCTATCGCGAATGCTGTGAATGAGGTCCTGGATCCGATTCCAGGGTGGGACAATTTGTTATATCAGTTTTTCATCAAGAGTTTCTCAGTAGCAGCCACTTGATTGATGGCAATAGGCTCGTCCCCTATCACATGGGACTTAAACGTAACTGGTGAAATGTGGATTTACTATTAGGTGAAGATATGTTAGGCTGCATAAATTAATCGTGGAACCGAAACTTCGGAGGCATGCAGCATGTCATCGATTAGTGCCCAAAGAGAACAGGAATGTTTCACAACAGTAGGAACATTATAGTCTGAATATTCTAAATAGTATGAACATTTAGAGAAACAAATCAGTTGGTATTAGATAGAAACAACTAAAGATGACCACATTGTATGATCATTAATTATTCTGCAGATAGGAAAATATGTAAAGGTTCCTGAAAACAAAATCACAAAACATTTACAAAAGCCAGACTTTATAAATGCAAGCAGATTTGTCATATAAAAGGTCGTATACACACATTGTGTATACGCAAAATAACAAATAGAACCTCATCAAATTATGAGCCTACTCATTGTGGCTCTCGTATTATATTCAATGAAAAAATAAAGAAGATTTATCCAATGTTATGTTACAAAAATAACAAGGGTAAAGAATAACTTATTTCTCTTTTTATATCAGCCTTTTTGCTTTATTTGGAAGTGGGGAGCTGACGTGTGTGATCAAGGTTAGGGTTCGAATGCTTTATTTATAGAAACAGTAAGACAAAACATTGGATATAAAAGAAAAGAATTCGTACCACCAAATATATAAATGTAAACAAAGCTACGAAACATAAGTATAGTGTTGCATGTTGTATTCGATGTTGTAGTGTTGATTGTTGTGTGTTTCTTGTTGTTGTACTTTTATTTTTTATTCAAACTGACATGTAATTTTTATTATTATTAATAAATAAACTAAACTATTGACTCGTGGCCATATCGGCGACCAACGTCGCCATTTTGATTTTGGACTACAATTTTGACAGTTAATTTCAGTTTTTTTAACTTTCTTTAGTTCATCATCATTATCATTCTCATATGCTTATCCCATTTCATTTACTGTCGGTACAGCATGTTTTCTTCTTCCATAATTCTGAAAAATAATAATAAATCATTTTTTATATATTTTTTGTTAATAAAAATGTCCTTTACTAAGATTATCCAAATATTAACTCATCCGACGATACGAATCTCATTTTCCTTAAGTAGAAACATATATCTAGAGGCATGTATGTACTTATGTACAAACCCTCGCAGCATCTCAAACTTTCATCCCAGTGAATAACCGTTTATCTATGAGTTAACCACTTCAGTTACTGATTGGAGATAGCCTCCCTGTTTGCTTAGGACCAAGGTTCGTGGCAGTTGTTGGTTGTCGCGCACATAAGGGTGTTGGAATAACCTCAATTTTGCCATATATGTGTTAGGTACATACATTGACTGGTGTAGCGACGAAATTTGAGATTTTTTAAGGGTTGTAGTCGGCATTTTTTATTTATTTTTCGTTGATGACATTAATGTTGTTAACAGCAGACACTTGCAAAGTCTATAAAAATCGAATTATATATTATCTATACAATTCGATTTTTTAAATTAAATTATTTAATAAAAAAAAATATGTGTGGTTAGTGAAATTAACTCTGTCTGTCTGTCGCGCTTTCACGCCAAAACTAATGAGCCGATTTAAATGTTTGATACACAGATTGCCTAGAGCCTGGGAAAGGACATGGGCTGACTTTAGGTTTGTAAGTGGTTGAAAAATAGGGATGAAAATATTACTTTTGCTCGCGATAGCCGACATCCAACCAGGCGAAGCCACGGGCATCAGTTAGTTAAACAAAAAGCACAAGAATCCGAAAAACTGAGTCAATTTGTAACTCATCACGCATCATAAAGAAACAAAACCGTGGGACTGAAGACAGACATCCCAAAATAAGCCGGCATTCTCGGACGCCATTCCCAAGGCGTTTAAAGGTCCAAATCGCAACATAAATACTTATTTATTTCAAAGCAACGCCATAGAAACCCTTTTCCCTTAGTAAATTTTTACGACTGGCCCAAATAATCAATTGAAAGGCTTTATATTTTAGCGATGCGAGCGTTTATAGGATATTTCCGTGCAAGAATTGTGTAATCAAAATTCTTTTAGTGGGTAAGAATGTTATCGTTGTTACATGGACATTTTTTGAGTCAATGGGCATGTAATCTGAATGGAGCCACTACACGCCAAAGCCTTAAGGTCAATTTGGTTTAGGATCATATAGCCGGCAATATAAAAAGCACTACTACAGCAATATGGTACAAAAAGTACTACAGCGCCCTGCGCCATCTATGACAAATATGAAGAACTGACAGCAAAATCTTGAATTGCGGAGTCAAATTTTCCCTGTACTTAAGACTAAAATTATAGAAGAAACCTATAACAACTGTCGAGTAGTAGCCCTCCAGATATAACACTCGTCTGGTCGGAGGATCCTCCTGGTGAGGCGTGTAAATAGCCTGCACCTTTGTGAAGAATGTAAGAAAATTTGAAATAAGAATATACGGCGGATGTGTAACAAAATAAATTAATTTCCCTTCTGATGAATCCTCGACAAACCAATACAAGAGAATTATTAGCAGCAAACATGCCCACGTACCTTGACAATCCAGAGATCCCACTCAGACCCAGGGAGATGGGGGATACCTCGTTCATGCGCACTTGCAAGTATGGGCTGCCGGCCGGCGAGCTAAATCTTCGTGGATCCGCCGGTGGAATGGTGAAAACTCCAAAAATCAACACTGCACTATAAGTTCTCAATGAAGCACAGATGCAGGTCCATTTATTTTACGAGTATCGTCCAGATTTCAACAAAAAGGGATTTTTTGTAGCGGAGCGCGTAGGAGCACACACCGTCTTGTTCAAACGGTCAAGGGGAGCTCTCAGCTCACTAGTGCCATCTATATGTGTGCCCTTGCGGAAAAAACTCAAGAAAGTCTCGGTATATGGGCGCTGCATTACAGATGGCGTGAGGATTCATCAATTGAGAAGTTAAAATATTTAATTTGAAATACTAACATATTTTATGATATGGAGAAATCCTAAATTATTATTATTTTATTTTTTTATATTAAAAAAAGGCATTGACGCTTCACCATGCTCGGGGGCTTTGGAAGGACGCAAGTGCTTTCAGAAAGGAAGTGAAAAAATTATAAGTATTTACTAACCTAGATTATGATCAGAAAAACTTTAAGCTTTACGACTGAATGCGAGAAACAAACGATATAAGTTATTTAAATATAATATTTCCTAAACCTTAAGACTATGAATTTCGTATAAGAGTTAAACTTTATTGCGTTGGAATAGGATATAATTTAACGACGGCACGTTTAAAGTTACCGAACTTCGTTTTTACCATTGCAACACGAATGACATTATCCGTGCCTTTATAAACCTCAGTTATAACTCCTAATGGCCAACTTAGAGGAGCTGAATTATCCTGTCCCACGAGTACGACAGTCCCAACTTCTACGGGTTTGTCCGGAGTTGCCCATTTCTGCCTGACTTGCAGCGTATGCAGATACTCTAGGTGCCATTTCTTCCAGAAGGATTGGACCATACTATCTAACAACTGTTTGCGCTGTGATAAATTAATGCGCTGACCAGACAAATCGGCTGCCGGCAAGTACTGCAGTGGAGTCGACATCAAAAAGTGAGCGGGAGTAATAACTTCGGGATGGGGATCGGAAGACAAAACGCTCAGAGGGCGCGAGTTCATAATGCACTCTATTTGAATGAGTACAGTTTGTAACTCCTCATAAGTGAGAAGCTGACTTCCGATCACGCGATAAAGATGCGTTTTTAATGTTTTGATATTCGCTTCCCACATGGAACCAAAATGTGGGGAGCGAGGTGGAATCATTTTCCACATTATGCGGCGGGTTGATAACTCATGTAAAAGAGACGAATTGAAACTTGAATTTAATAAGAATCTATAAAGCTCATCTAGTTGGGCCTTAGCACCAACGAAATTAGTGGCGTTGTCCGAATAAAGACAAGATACTGGCCCTCGACGCGAGATAAAGCGTTTAAACGCGGCTAAAAAGGCATCAGAGGTTAAGTCAGAGACTAACTCTACATGGACGGCCTTGGTTACTAAGCACACGAATAAACAGATATACGCCTTCTGGGCGTGCTGGCCTCTGCGTCGAGTGAGGGTTATGCGTATGGGACCAGCATAATCCACTCCAGTGTGGACAAACGCCTTCGCTTCCGATACTCGGTACTCAGGCAGGTCTGCCATCACTGGAATGGGATGCGTCGGATTTACCCGAAAACATGTGTTGCATTGTCGCAACTTGGACCTAATGACAGTCCTGGCATCTAGTATCCAAAATCGCTGTCTTAGAATAGACATGAGTAGTCCCGGTCCAGTGTGACAATTCATCACATGGTAATGACGGATTATTAGATCCACGATATGATCATGTTTGGGAAGTAAAAAAGGATGCTTAGCGTCAAATGGAAGGTGCGACTTCGAAAGCCTTCCTCCAATGCGTAGTATTCCCTCTTCATCCAAAAAAACAGCTAAACTTTGGAGTCTCTTTGAAAGCAATTTCCCAGATTTAATGAGCTTAATGTCATTTGCAAAGTACACAGATTGCACAGCACATACTATCGCTCGTTCCGCAGCTGACAAGCCCTGAATAGAACGAGGTTCACAATGAACCTTTGGTCTAGCAAATTTCAATATATAGGAAACAATGCGCAACAATTTATCCCATGATGAGGTACGTTGAGCAAGTTGATATAGAAGGGGTTGTTCTACTTGCGTGGTCACTGTTAAGACATTTACCTTGTGCTCGGGAAGTTCCCCACAATTAATAGGAGAAAACGGTTTAACGGGCCAATCCTCAGGAGCACAACGAAGCCAAGAGGGGCCGTCCCACCAAAGTTCATGTGACATTAACTGGGAAGGAAGGATGCCACGAGATAGACAGTCGCTTGGATTCTCAACACCTGCCACATGGTAAAAATGTTGAGAACCCAAGTTCTCCTGACATTGAGCGACTCTATTGCTGACAAAGACTGACCAGCGGTGTGGAGAAGAGTGTATCCAAGATAAGGCTATCATGGAATCCGAAAAGGCGTAAATTCCTGCAATAGGAACACGTAAAGCGTAAGTATCGCGAACAGTTTTTACCAATTTTGACATGAGCACGGCGGCACACAGCTCCAGGCGTGCAAGAGTTGTGACTTTGGTAGGTGAAACCTTTGATTTCGCACAAATTAAGCGGACTATGACACCAGATGGACTAGTAGAGTGTATATAAATCACACACCCGTACCCACCCATACTAGCATCAGCAAACGCGACTATACGAACAGAACAATCATCGGTAACACCCACATGGCGTGGTATGCGTAATGTATCTAGCAATGGAAACTCTTGCATGAGAATCGAGAAACGTTTAAAAATGTCGTCAGGAGCGGGATCATCCCAGCCAATATTGCTCAGCCATAACTCTTTGATGAGCAACTTGGCATAGAAGATCACTGGGGCAACCAAACCGAGAACATCAAATAAGCGTGCGACTATCGAGAGTATATTTCTCTTAGTACATTTCTCAGCCACTCGAGCGGAAGTGAAGAAGAAATTATCCTGAGAAGGTTCCCACGAAAGGCCTAGAACCTTAGAAACATCACTCCCAGCGTGAAAATCGAGTGACTTGCGATGCGAGTCAGGAAGACTGTTTAAAAGAACGGGTGAATTGCTACACCATTTAATAAGGTCAAAATCGCCCGATTTAAACATCTTTATAAGATCATGCGATAGCTGCATGGCGGTATCTTCATTATTCACAGAATACACCAGATCGTCCATATAGAGACTGGTCTCTGCTACTTTAGCAGCTTTGGGATAATGCGGACTGTCAGAGGCCAGCTGTCGCACAGTGCGCATAGCTATGTATGGACTCGACTTAAGTCCGAAAGGTAAGCGATTAAAAGCAAAGGTTAGCACAGGTTCGTTCTCATTGAATCGAAACAAAATGCGTAGGTATTTACGCTGGTCAACGGGTACACCAACGCGTAAATACATTTGTTTAATATCCGCATTTATAGCGATGGGAAATAATCTAAAATTTATTAAAAGAATAAACAAATCTGTTTGTAAATTGGGACCAATATGGAGTACATCATTTAAAGATAATCCTGTATGAGTCCTAGCGCTAGCATCCAATACAATGCGCGGCATCGGTTTGTCTGGCCGAACGACAGCGTGATGAGGGATATAATACCCGTCATCGGAAATGGCAGATTCGTCGACTTGACTTAGGTACCCACTGTCAATATAATCTTTGAGCACTGCATTATAATTTTCCCGCAACATCGGCAATTGGCGTAGTTTCCTTTCAAGCGCAATAAGTCGACGGTACGCGGCGGTGCGGGAGTTACCCAACTCGGCGGGATCCTTACTAAAAGGTAACGCGACGGTATAACGTCCCACATCGTCCCGTGACACGGTCGAGGAAAAAATATTCTCACATTCGGTTTCCTCAGGAGATAAAAAACGTTTATTCTCAACTTCTTCCAATTCCCAGAACTTTTGTAATAAATCATTGAGAGCCAATGCCGTGAAAGGAGAGGAGTTAAGTAAATTTAAATTATCACTATTATGCGGAAAATCACCCATAAAGACATACCCGAATGTGGTCAATAATGCAGGTGGGGCGCGTGAACCAAATTCGACCCTATTCCCCAAGTAAATGTACGGAAACAGTTGAGCGCCCAACACTAGGTCAATATCCCCTGGAATATTCCAGCTTAAATCAGCGAGCGGAAGCGCGTGGAAGTCTACATGGCTATCCCAATTAACATGGTGCGATGGTAGCTGGTCCGTAATGCACTCAACTACTAACGCGTGAATAGTATATTTTTGATCCGGATATACACGAGACTCGATATCTAAATGTACGTATCCTATTATCGGTCGCGATACAGAACCAACTCCTTTAACAAAAGAATTACTCAAAGGAATTATCAGTAAATTAAGTTTTCTACAACAAGCTGTAGTTATTAAATTATTCTGCGAGCCATTATCAATTAAGCACCTCACTATTGTTTTGTGACCCGCACTGTCACTTTTAGCTCGCGCATAAACCTGAGCTGTCGATAACAGAACTATCGCCTTAGCCCTCGCTGCATCAGCTGCCAATAACACGGCCGAGTTGTGAGCCGAAGACGCTGGCGTCACATCACACGAATCAGACGCAATCACCTGTTCGGGAATATCGACCTTATTACTATGAGCATAAGAGCGCGGCACCGCGACGGAAACCGGGGCAGGCAAAGACGCACCGGGGGACGAGAGGGGCGAGGGAGGCGCGACGGACAGCGGCGCAGGAGGCGACGCGACGACTACATTGCAATTCGTAGCTAAAACGTCAGCTGTTTGCGGTTTATTTTCTTTAACAAAATGCAATAGTGTATGATGGCGTTTTTTACATAAATCACAGACTGACGTTGACTTGCAGTTACTCAATCCGTGCAATGTGCTCAGACAATTCGCACACCCACGTTTGGATTTAATAAACTCGAACCTTGCTCTAGGAGTCAACGCGGATTTAAACTTAGCGCAGTTGTACAAATGAACATGAGCGTTATCATTACAATACGCGCAGCACGGAACCGTCATCGCAGGTAAACAAGCGGACGAGTCACCTGACTTGCTCACAACAAACGCTTTTGTCTGTGTGCGTGACTCGCGTGGCGCGGAAGCGGGGTTTCTACTAAAGTTTCTCGCGTTCGATTGAGACAAATTCGAACGTGCCAATATCTTTGCCTGATCTTGAACGAAGCTTATCAATAATTTCGTTGTGGGAATTTCAATATCTCGAATGGAAAGTTCAAACGATTGAATAGTCTGTGAATCGATTTTTCTCATTGCGCAGTGCAAAAGAATAAAATCAGCAAGATCCGTAATCTCAAGTTGTTTCAAGGCAGAAATAGATGCACTAAATGTTTCTATGAAAGAATCGAGACTGTTAGCGTTAAATGAACAACTTTTTAAATCCAATATATTATTTAAATAATGCGTACCTAGTGAGCGCTTCTCTTGATATTTTTTAACTAAACTGTCCCATAAGAACTTGTAAGTATCACCCGTAGGCACAATTCCAGCAGTAATCTTCAATGCGTTGTGCGTAAGTCTACCTACCAAGTACTGCACACGCTGTGAGTCAGTCAGCTGATCATTCTCATGAATATTCGACTTGAACGACTCGTAGAAAACAGGCCAATTCTCGGTTTTCCCGTCGAAAGACGGCAGCGCGATAGGAGGCAACTTTATTTTTAGCGGTTCAAAAAGAGTCTTATAGTTACTACTGGATGTTGATGGTGATTGATTACTGTTTATTTTGTTCCTAACACGTTTAATATGAATGTACAAATCTTCAAAGGACTCTAAACAAGCATAATCGACACTTGTACCAGGTTTTATACTAATGTTTATTTGATTAATTTGATCAACAAAGGATTCAAATTTATCTCGAATGTCATCAATTGTCTCTGACTCAGTCATAAAACTTTCATTTTTTCTCGAATCGAACGACGATATATTTTTTGTTAAATCATACAACCGATTAATGCGTTTAAATAACAATCCTTTCTTTTCATGGAGAATAGTTAGTAAAATAATAAAATAATAAAATCTTGAACGAAGCTTATCAATAATTTCGTTGTGGGAATTTCAATATCTCGAATGGAAAGTTCAAACGATTGAATAGTCTGTGAATCGATTTTTCTCATTGCGCAGTGCAAAAGAATAAAATCAGCAAGATCCGTAATCTCAAGTTGTTTCAAGGCAGAAATAGATGCACTAAATGTTTCTATGAAAGAATCGAGACTGTTAGCGTTAAATGAACAACTTTTTAAATCCAATATATTATTTAAATAATGCGTACCTAGTGAGCGCTTCTCTTGATATTTTTTAACTAAACTGTCCCATAAGAACTTGTAAGTATCACCCGTAGGCACAATTCCAGCAGTAATCTTCAATGCGTTGTGCGTAAGTCTACCTACCAAGTACTGCACACGCTGTGAGTCAGTCAGTGCTGATCATTCTCATGAATATTCGACTTGAACGACTCGTAGAAAACAGGCCAATTCTCGGTTTTCCCGTCGAAAGACGGCAGCGCGATAGGAGGCAACTTTATTTTTAGCGGTTCAAAAAGAGTCTTATAGTTACTACTGGATGTTGATGGTGATTGATTACTGTTTATTTTGTTCCTAACACGTTTAATATGAATGTACAAATCTTCAAAGGACTCTAAACAAGCATAATCGACACTTGTACCAGGTTTTATACTAATGTTTATTTGATTAATTTGATCAACAAAGGATTCAAATTTATCTCGAATGTCATCAATTGTCTCTGACTCAGTCATAAAACTTTCATTTTTTCTCGAATCGAACGACGATATATTTTTTGTTAAATCATACAACCGATTAATGCGTTTAAATAACAATCCTTTCTTTTCATGGAGAATAGTTAGTAAATCTTCCGGCTTCAGTTGTTTATCCGTCATTTCGTTAGATAACAAACGACAACAATAACAGAAAAATACCTTACAGGCGGTTTGCAATATTATCGCACCTACCAACTATGAGTGGGTATCTATCTAATTACAATTATTGTATTAAAACGCTCAAAGCCGAGATGCGTTGGTAACTACCTACTTATTTTCATAATATCAAAGCGAATTTTTAAATACGGATACCTACATAGAATGAACTTTACCAATAAATACGTAATGTCGTTCCATGTAAATTATGTACTAAAATAATTGAACAGATTTACCAACAACTACGTAAATTCTATTGTCAATTATGATGCGTTTTATAGGCAATGATTTACCAAAAGTTTACGTAAACTAAATACCTATTGTGCGTTATTGAACCTATATGATTTTTACCAAACAATTACGCAAAAATCTAGGTAACGGTTTTTAACCCGGTTAGAAGGACCAAATAATATGGTGAGGCGTGTAAATAGCCTGCACCTTTGTGAAGAATGTAAGAAAATTTGAAATAAGAATATACGGCGGATGTGTAACAAAATAAATTAATTTCCCTTCTGATGAATCCTCGACAAACCAATACAAGAGAATTATTAGCAGCAAACATGCCCACGTACCTTGACAATCCAGAGATCCCACTCAGACCCAGGGAGATGGGGGATACCTCGTTCATGCGCACTTGCAAGTATGGGCTGCCGGCCGGCGAGCTAAATCTTCGTGGATCCGCCGGTGGAATGGTGAAAACTCCAAAAATCAACACTGCACTATAAGTTCTCAATGAAGCACAGATGCAGGTCCATTTATTTTACGAGTATCGTCCAGATTTCAACAAAAAGGGATTTTTTGTAGCGGAGCGCGTAGGAGCACACACCGTCTTGTTCAAACGGTCAAGGGGAGCTCTCAGCTCACTAGTGCCATCTATATGTGTGCCCTTGCGGAAAAAACTCAAGAAAGTCTCGGTATATGGGCGCTGCATTACAGATGGCGTGAGGATTCATCAATTGAGAAGTTAAAATATTTAATTTGAAATACTAACATATTTTATGATATGGAGAAATCCTAAATTATTATTATTTTATTTTTTTATATTAAAAAAAGGCATTGACGCTTCACCACCTCCCTTTTCTATAGGGATGAAGAACTTCACACCCTTCTTCATTTTAAAAGCCGGAACCGCACCAATACGTCGGCAACTTGCGTAATAGACGTCCTGTTGATTATGTTAAATAGATACCAATATAAGGTCCCATTAAAATAGGTGGACAAATTTTAACACAGCGTTTAGAACGTCTAACCAAAGATATCTAAACCAAAAAAACATTAACCAAAGTGTTTTTTTTTACTTAAGATGATAAATTGCGTTTTTCTTATTATTATTTTTACTATCGTCCTTATTTTGGTGGTCTGAATGATTTCTAAAATTTTGTCCACCTATTTTAATGGGACCTTATATAGACAAACACACACACACACACATACATAGATGAACATCCTGTCATGATACCAGTGCTGGGACACACATAGCGGCGTAGTTTACCTAATCCTTTTCAAATATTTGTTCCTCGCTTATTGACATAATTTTGCTTTTGCTTTTCTAATTACTTCCTGAAGCACTGCTTTCGTTCTAGAGCAACATTTATTATGTATATCTGAACAATACGGGGTGAAAGACACAAATCAACACAAACGATTACTATAGGTGCGTGTTCAGAACATAATCTATATTTTGTTAAGTCCATTCATTCCATAAATTTTGACTATGTAAGTAGGTATTGTACTTTTGTAGAAAACAACATTTCTCTTTAAATTTTTGATGAAAAATTTCTATTTGCAGGGACTCAATATGATGTACTGAATACGTGAAAACTGTTTGTCCGTCAATATCCCTTCCACATTTCATTAATTTATCGCAATTTGTGTGATGGTCGCGTATCTATTCTATTCAGGAACTAATCAACTTAAAACATACGCAACATTTTCCTGTACTATCAAACCAATCAATTAACACATTACCGGCTAATCTAATTGCCATTTTCCATTAGTATAAACAGAAAAAAAAACCTAATACTAAATGCAACGCTCACCATTTTAGCTCTACTAACTAACCACAGAACCGATTAGCGGGCTTGCTACTAATTTCATTGGGTTTGCACGTGGTGCTCTATTAGTTTAATTCGTATTACGACCTTTGGAAGCAAAAACTAGATGATAATTTATGTTATTGGTAAGGAAACTTTTAGGTAGGTCGAACTCAAACTCAAAACATTTATTTCAAAATTAAATAAACCCGTTAATGTACCTACAGTCCAACTGTAGGTAGGTGCGTCGCGGGGCAGCGGTTACGCGTTGCGACGTGCATCCGTTGTTCCGTGATTCGGGGTCTCGTGCATTCGTTGTTGCGGTGTGCGTCGCTGCGTGCTTTCGTGCTCGCAGTGTTTGTTGTTGCGGGTATTCGGTGGCGTGTGGTTCGGCGTGGTGACTTTCGGAATGGCGTATTGCACTCGTAGTTTCGTTTTGTTTTGTGAATTGTTCTTCTGACATTCAAAAGTGCCTGTAATGGCTTAATTGAAATAAATGTTTTGAGTTTGAGTTTGAACTCTAATGTCATAAGAGAAAATTTTCAATACTGTATAATATTTGTAAGCTCAGGACGGCCTTCATCAGAATTATTCAACTTGCAGCGTGGGTATGTGGGTAGTCCAAGTAGGGTCATTTGAATTAAAACCGTTCTCTTGATAACTTAAACGATTTTACTTGAAATAATAATTAAATTACGTAACAATAATCACTTAGGCTATAATTAACACTCAATCACTTCAAAAAAAGAACTTTGAATAAGAGGATGGATAGCGATTCGTCGAAAACGTGGTGCGCTTGCGACCGCTCTGTACGATCTGCCGTACCAAGATGGCCGCCCCGCTACCATCGACTCGACGCTCCGCTAGAGTGACAGTGACAAGCTGACACTCTTGACATTGGCATCTTAATGTGCGCCGACATATTAGTACACTTGTTTACGAAGAGACACTATATCTAGTTAGTGCTTGGCCAGACTGGCAGCGCGGCGCGGGGAGCGGCGCGGGTGCGGCAACGCGCGCGATTTGCCTGTCCGCACTGGACCGCGATTTCGTTCCGAGCGTTGTCGCGTTCAACTGTTCGTCCAGTGTTTGTCAAAATATAATATGGATGACGAAGACTTGTTTTTATTGGAAAATTCTTACTTTAAATGGCAAATGCTAAAAGTGAAAAATGGAGTTAATAAAATTAATTTAACCAGAGAAAATGAAGGAGAATTTTACACACTGTATGAAAGATTGCGAGAGCAACCTCAAAAGTTTTTTGAATATACAAGAATGTCAATGGATACGTTTGACTACATATTACAAAATATAGAAAATTATATTATAAAAAAAAAATAACAACTTACGCCGAAGCAAAAAAAAAGCAAAAATTTTTTTGGTAAGAATTTTAAAATTCGGTATTTTAATTATATAATATTTTTTTATAATATTCCACAACTATCACACAACGCCATCTAGTCCCAAGCTAAGCAGAGCTTGTGTTTTGGGTACTAGACAACTGATAAACATACTTATATATTTCTAAATACATACATATTATAGATAAATTACACCCAGACACAGAACAAATGATCGTGCTCATCACACAAACATTTGTCCTGGGTGGGAATCGAACCCACGACCTCCGGCATAGCAGTTAGGGTCACTAACCACTAGACCAACAGGCCAGTCAATTAATTGGATACTTCTATAAATAATTGGATTAATTTCTTAAGCTTTAACTTATAAAAGTTAAAGCTAAATAAATAAATCCAATTTATCTGGTTATCTGGCGCAGACTAAAGTTTGAGATACGCCGCTCCCGCGCGGTTTATCGCTTGCCGCCCCGCGCAGTCACTGCGGCCACTTGTATGAACGAGCTATGGCACGAGTTGCCCGCGCGCTCCCCGCGGAAAATAGCCCGCGCCGCTTCCCGCGCCCGCGTGCCCACTACGGACACTCAAATGAAGTTCCATACGTTTAAGTTTGTCGCGCCGCGCCCGCCCCGCGCCCGCGTTTGCAGTCTGGCCAAGCACTTAATGTGAAACATAACATCTTATTCTTTCAGATACAATTTCTAAACCTGAATTAGGGACCTGCTTATTATTTACTATATTTAAATAGCTTCAAAAATTACCCCACGACATAGAAAAATAACACGCCTGTTTTCCAGCAGGGTAGGCAGAAAGCAAAAAATGCACTAAATGGTCCGCTCCACGAATGCACGAGGCAAGCAACAGTGCGAGAGGAATGGCGTCGAATGGTTAAGCTTGCCACCACCCCTGTCATGACGACCATGACCACTCTGCCAAGAGTGTGACGACAGAGAAGAAGGCAGAAAGCAATTATAAAAAAATATAGCAATACACAAGTTTTGCAGGCTTAACCCACTAGGTAAAACTAAACGAAGTAGGAATCAGAAAACCTGCCTATTGCTCTTTTCTTTTTTCCCAGCTAATGAAAGAACCTATGAAATCTTTTTTCCGACAAAGTACATGAACTGTGTAAAATACCAACAAGCATTCATATAATGCCAAATACAAATATTAAATAAATAAATAATAATTAAATAAAAAACAATCCTAATTCCACTCACCTCTTATTCATGGCCATCACATGAACCATTATCCTTGGAGTATCATCAGGACAGACATACTCATACCTCCATATCGCAGGGTTGGCAGAACTGAAAGCCACTGGAGCAACAATCACGACGAAGAGAATTTGGATCAACTTCATCATGATTATGACCTTACTTCTTAATCATTTATAGTTGTAAATCAAAATGATGTTGAATCGTTGTTCGACCGAAATTTATACGATAGGTTGTCTAATATTTATTTTCCTCTTCACACTTTGAGTTCTAAAACCACAAGATAAAAGGAGTCTGTCACATAAAAGTGCACACGTAGAGGTCACACAGAGGTTTTGCTGCAGTTTTTATGAACAAGATTGCAGTGTTTTCTCGTCATTATAATAATACTCGACACATCGAATATAACATGGCCTCGTTTTGTATAAATTTAATAAGAGATCCATATATAAAAGTAATCTTAACGAATTCGAAAGGTTTCCCGTTATTGCCATGTTTTGTTTCTGGAACATTCCTGAGAATCTTCTAGTTACTAGAAGATTCTCAGGAGATATTCAAAGTTCCAACATAATATATTTGTATGGCCTACAGATAGTTGTTTCGGATTTGGGTATTTGTGAATGTGAGTTTGCATGTTTGTGAACGCATCCACAATACAGGGAAAATTCCTAGTGTCCATAACTTTAAAAAAAAAAGCCTTCAATGTGTTCTTTTGTCTAGCCTCCTCGAACCAGCCCTCGCGGTACGCGTCCAGATCGTCTGACCACCTTATTCTGTGCCGGCCTGGTTGGCGCCGTAAGTCTTCCGGATGCGTCCGCTGGGCAAAAATCTTTGATTGGAGATTTTTGCCCAGGCGGTCGTAGACTCGCAGCACTTGCGGTTGACGTAACCCGCTCAGGAAACTCAATAATAACATTACCGTGTGGTCATTACCGTGTGCGTAACAGAACACAAAAAACTAACTCTTAAAATCATACGTATTTTTTACTTAACCTTTGATATCAAAAACAAAAAATATAAGATAATAAATTATTAAATCACAAATCACGTGGTATATAAAGGAGTCCGTCCAATATCTCAGTACATTCTCGTACCAAGTGATCTCGTATAAACATGAAGTTGTACCTCGCCATCTTTGCAGTGCTTGCAGCACTTGCAGCTACCACTTTAGCCCGTTACATTGAGTTGGGTGATATTCCGTGTCTAGCAGGTCAAGTTAGAGTAGGAGCTGTCTGCCATGATATTGATGTGAGTGCTTAATTAGATAATAATTTTTACAAACATTCGAGACAAAGATTTCCATATTCTTTGTAGGTACTTTTTATTGCGTTTATTATCAACAAATGAATCTTTGAACACATACAACATACACACATACATAGTACTTTTATACATAGTACAAGTAGTAGTAGTAGTGTAATAGTCTGAGGTAATAGTATTGTTTATACATAGTCCTATTAAACTATGAACACAATACTTGGATGAAGGGTTCTGTATAAATGTCACAATTGTTTGTCAGTAAATGTTGTACTTACAAACCTATTAAAAAACTAATAATTATGAGATAATAGGTAACTATGCTAATAATAAATTATGTCTTCAGCTTTCTGACTAACTCCTTGACATTTTAAAAGTGCCTGTAAATGGTTAATAAATTCGAATTATTCGCACAGTATTTCGATGCGTTTTTCAAAAAAGTGTTTTTTAGTATAACAGATAAATGCAAAAAAGTTTTCTTGCATTTATCTCTTTTAAAAAACTCAGTGAAAACGTTTCTTTTGAGTAAAGGAGAAACTTTTGAATGAATATTTTTGAAATATTACCTATATAAATTATCGTTACACTTTTTTTTTTCTTTTTTACAGGAATAATTGTGATGGAGTACGACTACCAGCAATAAACTGAAACAAATATTGTGATATGTTTCTATTTTCATATGTAAAACCAAACTCTACCTAATAAAATATAAATTGCATTTATAGTATTTTATTTTTGTATTAAAAAATGTATTTATTAATATGATGTTTACAGCTTAGTAAAAAATGCATCAAGAATGCAGCAAATGTACAGCTTAGTGAATCTGGAAGATATGGGACAATACAGAGTTGATTACTTTGTTTTTTTTTTCATTTATTAAATTAGGCTGATTATAATTAATCAGCACTTTTTGAACGTCAAAGTTTACAAACGACAGTCTTCGATAACACCCGATTTTCGACACATCCTAGTGTGTTAGCTGAGAAGAAAAAGTGGCGAAATAAAATCCCCAGCAAAACATATCTGCCTGTTAGGTATACTACATCATTTATGTAGCCAAAATCATGTTAAAAGCATTAAAACTTTTAGCGATGTAAGTCATTTCAGCTTAGAACCAAATATAACAGTTTAATAAGTAAAAAAGGGAAGAATTATTTAATTGTTTATTTTAATATAATATTCATTTAATACAGGTGCCGACGATACGACAATAAATGAAACTACTGGTAGTTCTAGTACATAGGAACATTTTTAAACCATCAAATAAATCCTAACACCGAAATCGTAGTCGTATCGTCAGCACCAACCTACCTAAATTTCTTTGCCTAATTCTTATATTCCTTTTTTTCCACACGTTAATCGGTGCAAATGATTCCTAAACTTAGTAAACCAATACTTGTTTGTAAATTGTATTCTAATTCGTTTACAGTTTTATGCTATTTCGTTTTTTAGTTTATTTAAAAAAAAATATTTCGAAGTTAGGATTTATTTGATAGTTAAAAAATGTTCCTATGAACTAGTACTACCAGTGCAGTGTTTCATTTATTGTCGTATCATCGGCACCACCCTGTATATTGTTAAATATTCTTTGTATACAAAATTAGTAGTTCTACATCTAAACCACCTTGACATTCACCAAATGTTAATTAACAAGTCTGATTTTGACGAACAGGTTTACTTGCCTGCCTAGTCTAACAGTAGATACCTATACTCCAAGTAGTATAGTAACGTACTTTATGTAAGTTTGCAATTTCCATGTAATTCTGGCGAGCCCAAAAAAAGACACAAAACCTCATATTTTCAGGGTCCTGTACGAAAAATAAAAATAATTTTGTCTCATTTTGTAACTACATACAATATCTTTCTACAATAATTGAATGTTCCTTTTTTTAGAGCACACTTGTACATAAAAAACAAACAGTAAGTAGTGTTTAATTTAAAATATTAATTTATTAATTTTCAAACATTCATTTTGTTTTCGTAACACTTTATTAGAACACAAGAAACATACATAAGAAAACATGTAGGTACATACGGTTTTACATAAGAATATGGTTGTAAATCTCAATATTTGTTTCAGTTCATTGCTGGTAGTTGTATTCCATCACAGTTATTTCTGTAAAAAAATTACATAATTGAAACGATAATACACACACAAAATAAACGATAATAAACACATTTTCAAAACAACAGAACATTTTATGTTCGAGTGTTACTCCTCCTTTACTCATTGGATACATTTTTACTGAGTTTTTTAAAGTAGGAGACAAATGCGAGAAAATGTTTATGAATTTATCTGCTACCCTAAAAATACTTTCTGGAAAAAAACGCCTCGAAATGGTGTACGAAATATTCAAATACATATTGAACATTTACAGGCACTTTTAAACTGTCAAAGAGTTGGTCAGCTAGTCACATATACTTACCTATTACGTAATATATAATATTAGCTTTTGTAAATACAACATTTACTTCTTCTTCTTTTCGAGTCGATGCCTAAACTCTGTCCGCCCAGTACGTGGCAACCTGGACGGACAGAGACTGAAACAACATTTACTGATAAACAATTTTGGCATTTATATATTAACTTCCTCAACACAGTAAGTACTGGGTCCCAGTCCTAGCAGTAAAGACTATAAAATAATCAAAGAATAATGGTTTCGAAATACAATATTATGTTTGCAAAAGTTATGGAATAAAAGACTATAAAAAACACAAAGATTATGGTAATTTAGGTTTTAGAAATAGGTACAATGTTTGCAAAAGTTATTATCTAAGTACTCACATCAATTACATGGCAGACACTTCCAACTCTAGCCTGACCTTCAGGACACTGCTGCAGTGTCCTGAAGGTATCACCATCCCGGTCAAGGAAAGTGGCAAAAGACCAAGCTGCAAGTGCTGCGAGCACTACAAAGATGACGAGGTACGACTTCATGTTTATACGAGATCACTTGGTACGAGAACGTACTGAGACACGGGACGGACTCCTTTATATACCACGTGATTCATGATTTATTAATTTATTATCTTATATTTTTAGGGTTCCGTAGTCAACTAGGAACCCTTATAGTTTCGCCATGTCTGTCTGTCCGTCCGTCCGTCCTCGCTTAATCTCTGTGACCGTTAGCACTAGAAAGCTGAAAGAAGAATGGGTATATTTGTATAGACCCCGTCCCTTCCCTTGTAACACTTTCTCCTATATATCAAATGAAAGAGCGTAAAAAGTGCATCATTTTATTTTATGACAGTAAATGTGTGAATAATGGGGGAAAAAAGTTATTCACCGAGAAAGAAAGAAAATATATTTTAATTTTTTTTTTCATAGAACCTGCTTGAATGTGGTGTCTATTGATACGTCTTTTAAAATGACACTGAGGTTACTAAAACCGCTTCTTCTCAAAGTCAATCGTTTGAAAGATAGACACTTCCAAATTGCAAAAATGTGTCCCCACCCCCTCTAACCTTTAATCTAAGAGGGTGAAAAATCAAAAAAAAAAAATATGCTGTAGATCGCAATGAAAACTCACAACCGAAATAGTTTGAACGAGATATAGTTAGCAGTTTTTTAGATATAGCACATTTAAAAAACCGCAAATATAACTTTGTCATTCATACAAACACTATGAAAAACAAACTTATCACAAAATGTGTATTTCTGTTGCCGCTTTAACAACAAATAATACAAATTACAGGGGACTTCCCTACTACGATGGTACAGAACCTTTCATGTGCGAGTCCGACTCACACTTGGCAAGTTTTTTTACACAATTCATTTTTTTTTTCTTTTATTCACACGGTTACTGAACCGTGTGAATAATTGAAGAATTGAATTGGGGAAATGGAATACTTCTATGGTGTATACATCATGAAAATGGAAATGAAATACTTCTATGGTGAATACTTCCATGGTGTATACACCATAGAAGTATGTCTAAACAAAAGTCCAAGAATGACTGACTAAGAATTCAGAATCGACGGATCCGTGTTGCTGAGAGGGTGCATTTTATCGTGGCACGTATAAAAAAAAAACTTATATTTCGTTCAATCCTAACACAGAGGGTTTAGCTGGGGGCAGTTTTCAGCAATAGACAGAGTGATTCAAGAGGGCGGTTTATATGTAGCGCATTGCACCCGTGCGTAGCCGGGGTGGGTCGCTAGTAAAAAAATAAAAAATAAACTTACTAAATAAACATTTTCCCCAATTATTCACACAGTAACCGTGTGAATAATTGGAAAAAAAATAATTGGATAAAAACCTTGCCAAGTCGGACTCGCACATGAAGGGTTCCGTACCATAGGGCACGCCAGCGCCACGATAGCGGCTGTAAGTCCCCTCTTTGAGGAGTGGCTGAAGAGGTACCACGGGCGCCCTCCTCAGTGGACACGGTTGTTTCGGGAGGTACCTGCACCGAATCAGGAGGGTGGAAACACCTGAATGCTACTATTGCGAGGATCGGCTGAAGGATACGGTGGAGCACAACGTGGAGGTCTGCCCCGCTTGGGCGGAGCCCCGGCGTGATCTCGTAGCGGCGATCGGCGGCGGTGACCTCCCGCGTCCGGCCCTGGTGCAAGCCATGTTTGCGAGAGGGAATGGGACGCCGCCCGTCACCTACTTCTGCGAAGCAGTGATACTAGCGAAGGAGGTGGTGGAAAGTGAGAGGGAGAGAACCTCTCGTCGCAGCCGCCGCGGGAGACGCTCCTGGCGTCGGGGGCCACGTGATGGCTTCCGGCCACCATAGACGCGGACCTGAGGACGGTGAGTAATGGGCTAGTTCGCCGCCCGTCCGTCTTATGACGACGACAGGCGTTTCGACGTCGAGTTAGTGTTATATATGGAAGGGGCTCGCAAGGGACGACGCCCGTCGGGGCTGCGGGTTGTTCGAAAGAGATAGAGCGGCCTCGACATAAAGGGAACTAAGAAGGAACATGTGTGGTTTTTAATCAGTACAAGTCTGACTAAAATCTGGGTTATAAAAAAAATGTTCCGTACCATCGACGTAGGGTCATCCCCTTTAATTTGTATTATTTGTTGTTAAAGCGGCAACAGAAATACACATTTTGTGATAGGTTTGTTTTTCATAGTGTTTGTATGAATGACAAAGTTATATTTGCGGTTTTTTGAATGTGCTATATCTCAAAAACTGCTAACTTTATCTCGTTCAAACTAATTTTGGTTGTAAGCTGTTTTTATTAGATTTTTCACTCTATTAGTTTAAAAGTTAGAGGGGTTGGGGACACCTTTTAGCACTTTGGAAGTGTCTATCTTTCAAACGACTGACTTTGAGAAAAAATGGTTTTAGAAACCTCAGTTTCATTTTAAAATACCTATCAATAGACACCCCACTCAAGTATGTTCGATAAAAAAAAAATTTTTTTTTTCTTTCTTTATCGGTGAATAACTTTTTTCCCCCATTATTCACACATTTACTGTCATACAATAAAATAATGTACTTTTTACGTTCTTTCATTTGATATATAGGAGAAAGTGTTACAAGGGGTGGGACACTTTGCCCCTTCTTCTTTGGTACCAATACCTATGTGTATCAATCACGCCGACAAAGTGGTAAAATAAAAATTGGAAAAAAATGTTTTGTTAGGGTAGCCCCCCATATGTAAAGTGGGAAGTGTTTTTTTTTAAATTTCAACCCTAACGTGTGATATATTGTTGGAAAGGTATTTAAAAATGAATAGGGGTTTATTAAAAACATTTTTTGATAATGTCAATAATTTCGGAAATAATCGCTCCAAAAACAATGTGTCCCCCCCTCTAACCTTTGAACCCTAAGTTTAGAAAATATGAATTAAATCTGAAAAGTAGAACTTTAGCCTTCTAAAGTTCTACTTTTCAGATTTTTTTTTTTTTACTTTCTAGGAAAATCATTTTGAACTTGGATGGAAACAACAGATGGAAACAGCACTTAACCAATATAATTTGGTCCCTGAATCGTATGAGCGCCTATACAATCCAGAGGTCAAGTTTCATTGGTTTTGCCAAATTATTAAGTTAATAGTAATACAATAAAGTTCATAAAACATTTTTGATATTTGGACTTTTTAATACCGACATTCACTTCATATTTTTAATAAGATTTATAAACTTGAAATTATACCACATTAACTACCTTTTTTTATTGCGGAAAACTACGTAGTAAAATTAATGTCAGAGTATCACTGATATAAGTAAAATATAAGCAAATCTTCAAACTGGCATAGATAGCTGAGTATGAGGTGCTTATTTCGATATCCAGAGCAAGTGACCCAGCTAGGCAAAAAGTTCAATCCGTAAAAGTTTAATCAGACCAACAGAATGAAAAACAATCTTTAGGCTGTTTTATTATCATCTAAGATATTGAATAAGAACCACATAATTCATTGGTGAAAACGGCATTAAAATTGGAGCAGTACCTAGTTTTTGAGTTTATCGCGAATACACATACAGGCCGGTGCGCGGTGGAGGACTTTGTTTTATACCTAATGTGTAATTGTGTAGTGATCGTGATAACAAAGATGGTTAAGGAGTGATTAACTTACTTATTCATCTAAAATGCATGTCCCCGCTATTCTAAGATAGCCAGGTGGACAGCGACCACTACTTGATATGAGAGCGGGAGTGGCAAAAGTGAGGGTAGCAAGTGCAGCAAGCACCACAAAGATGACGAGGTACAACTTCATGTTTATACGAGATCACTTGGAACGAGAATATCCTGAGATACGGGACGGACTCCTTTATATACCGTTTATTTCTTTTTATTGTTTTGTTCTTGATATATTATCATAGCTAGGTTAAGAAAAAAATACGCATAATTTAAAGAGCTAGTTTTTTGGGTTCTGTTGCCAAACGGTAATATTGTTGAAGTTCTTTAAATACTTTTTATCAGTATTTGTTTAAATGATGACACATTGTTGGTCCGGGGCTCGATACCCGAGTCGGGCAAAGTGTTATTAGATTTTTCTATCAGGAATCTATCAGTAGCAGACAAAGTCAAACACTATGTCTGTCTTATGCCCAGTCGATAGCAATAGGCTCGCCTCCTTAATAGGACTTATGTTGAAGTGCCATGTAATCATGATCTCTTCAAAACTGGTGACATGTGGGGATACTATTAGGTACACCTTTCCTTTGGATATTACAGGCGTGATGACGATTGAATATGATGATGATGATTAAGTAGTGATGACGTTTTAAGAGTGAGTAACTTACTTGTTATTCTTTAATGCAGCTTGTCGCTGCTTTACGATATCTAGGTGGACAGGGGTTGGTAGTAAATATTATGACACTGGGAGTGGCAAAAGTGAGGGTTATAAGTGCAGCAAGCACCACAAAGATGACGAGGTACAACTTCATGTTGGTACGAGTTCACTTGGTACGAGATTGTGGTGAGATACAACATGGACTCCTTATAAGGCAATTTTAGCATATTACACATAACTAATACTACCTACCTACAGTATTATAGTTTGTGCGCGGACAATGCTGGTATAAATCATTCTTATCGTTAAGTTTTAACGAGTATTTATTAAATATTAACAAATGTAGTACAACTTGGTCATGACAGCCTTGTTTCGATATCCATATCAAGTAATAGTATTAAGGTTTTCTGAACTTCTCAGTAGCGGCCTGGAACTCGGGCTCGTGCATTAAACGTAATTTACATATTGATTTAAAATTACAATCAAAATATTTTATTTCAGTTAGGCCTGTAGGCCTATGTGCGCATGTAAAACTAACCACATATAAAACTTTCCTTCATTCCTTGGCAAGTGTATTAAGCCGTTTTTCCCGTCTCTCATTTGTACATCTTTGACAGTCGTTATAGGTAGTCAGACTAGTCAGTGACCTGAAAATCTGACAACCAGTCCTACCAAGGGAGATTGTATTACCCAGCACAACTGGGTTGTGGAGGTTGGATAGGCAGTCGCTCCAAGTAAATAATATTCCACAACTATCACACAACGCCATCTAGTCCCAAGCTAAGCAGAGCTTGTGTTATGGGTACTAGACAAACAACTGATAAACATACTTATATATTTCTAAATACATACATATTATAGATAAATTACACCCAGACACAGAACAAATGATCGTGCTCATCACACAAACATTTGTCCTGGGTGGGAATCGAACCCACGACCTCCGGCATAGCAGTTAGGGTCACTAACCACTAGACCAACAGGCCAGTCAAAATCACTGATACCTATTCAGTTGCATCAGTTAACAGTTGAGGATAGAATAAATCTAAGTATTAGTAAATATATTGTATTTAATGTTCTAAGCCTACCGTAGTTTAAGGCTCAGATCCCGTACGATTTGCTTTAGTTTAGTCTCGAAACGGGATTAAAAGACTCAAGGTTAGGGATCAACTATATCCCTTTATCTTCGTATCTCGAGATTTCAGTTTAATACCGAGTAGAAATGCGGGAAAGCTTGGTTTTATACCTACGTTACGTGATACCGTTTCGGTGCGAAAACGTAATTATTGAATCATTCATCAACATAAAACCCAAATAGCTGATGTTGGTCTTACAGCTGCGAGTTTAAAATGGAACTGGGCTGGTCACATCTGTCGCATGTCGGAGGAGCAATGGGCAAACATTACCACTCAGTGGATACCATAAAAAAAGTAAAAAACTAAAACCCGACTACGACAAAAAAAAAACCACGCTGCAAAAGTATGAAACAAGATTTTCAGGATAGAACAAAAAGAAAAGCCGTAGTCACACGGTATTAAAGTGTTTAGGTTGGTACCTATAACGTGTGACTACGGCTTTTCTTTTTGTTCTATCCTGAAAATCTTGTTTCATACTTTTGCAGCGTGGTTTTTTTTTTTGTCGTAGTCGGGTTTTAGTTTTTTACTTTTTTTATTTAAACAATTTTGGTGTTAAATATTTTTTTGTACTCTTGACTTTTTGTCCGCTAGAGGGCGTGATTTTAAATTTGAGCAATATTTTGGAAATGTACAAGTGAGGCCCTTTCAAATGATACCAAACACGGCGTATTTATCTCCATTTTTATTTTTTAAGTCTTACTTTTTGTCCGCTAGAGGGCGCCAAATCGCTTTTTGTGACACGTCACGTAGCCTATGTTCAGCGGAGAATTAAGACGGTTCTAACGATACCTCATATGTCGAGTTCCGATAAGTAGATTAGAAGCTATGAGGGAACAGATGAAGATACACACATACATACATACATACATACAAACATGCATACATGCATACATACATAGCCAGTCAAAATCATAACCCTCCTTTGGCTTTGCCGTAGTCGGGTAAAAAGGCAGGAAACGACAACGCGGCAGGCCCAGAAGGAGATGGCGGGATGAGCTGGACTCTTTCTCAAGGGATTGGTCTACCATCGCACTGGATCGTGAAAAGTATAAAGAGGGAAGGGAGACCTTTGCCCTGCAGTGGGACAACATAGGCTCATAATAAGAATCATCGCTGGTGAGCATGATTTCCTGGGTTTGATTCACAGGTCACAGGTCAAGTAAAATTTCTGAGTAGTAGTCAAGGAAATTTGAGAAAGAGTACAAGTAGGCTCCTTTTAATGTCATTGTCCTTTTTTTTGTGGTGGGTGGAAAATGATGATGTCGTTCAAATTATATACTAAAACCTTCCTCTTGAATCACTCTATCTATTAAAAAAAACGCATCAAAATCCGTTGCGTAGTTTTAAAGATTTAAGCATACAGACAAACAAACAGACAAAAAAGCGACTTTGTTTTATACTATGTAAGGATTACTGACTTCTTATAAAAGTATTACTAAATATAAAATCGTTCAGAGATCCAAATTCTATACTTTTATACTATACTGTTTGATATTTTGCTATGACTGTTCTTAGTTCATTCGACTTTTATTTTTACGAGGTTATTAAATTCAGATACCTGATTTCCGTTAGGTTAAATAAAAACAACATACTTTGTATGGAACCCTCAGTACGCGAGCCTGAATTGCTTAAGTTCGGTTTTTCTATTATTGTTTTTCTGGTCTAGCCAGATAGAAACCGGTAACCTACATCGCAATAAACTAGCGACTTAAAAGGTATTGGCAATTATTTTAATAATATTATGGAAGCTATAATTAATAATATTATTGATTAGCGTTTATAACATAACGTCATAACATCACACCTGCATTTCCAAAAGGGGTTCTCCCAAATGGGCGGAGTTTAAATACCATTTCGATTTGGTTTTTCTACTTAAAAGTGCAGATACGAAGGATATTTTGACTCAAGTCAGGCAACGAATTCTTGTAAGAAATTACATTGATTTGGGTAGTGATCAAAGTCAAGTTCTTGATAAGGTAAACACTTATAAAAACGATCTCCTATAACAAACATCTTATGGTGCTCTAGAAAACCTCCAAAAAGTATTTATTTGGCGATACAATTTTTTAGTTTTTTTTTTGCTATCGGATTTTTCTGATTGACTAGAATGGCTCTGCGTCACGTAGATGAACTGTGTGGTGATAACCAATTATTTAAGACTGCCTAGTTAGTCAAGTGGTTAAAAGCGCTACTGTTGAGTCTACTGGGTTCGAATCCCAGTTTGATCAGTGTTATTCGGTTTTCCAGGAGGAATTTCGCAGCAGTTGCACGGAGGGTGGACTTTGACCAGGGCCCCGAGTCTGCTATTCAATAGTGTCAGAATGGTCAATCATTGATCTCATAATTGTTGGTTATGACAACACCAAACTTGTCAAAATCAAAAATTATGAGATCAATGATAGACCATTCTGATTCTGACACTATTGAATAGCAGACTCGGGCCCCAGGTTGATGGACAAAGCAATTAGCTTAGATTCATGAGAATCTAACATAGCTGTAGTTCGTAACATTTAATAACGCTAACCCTTAGCGCGTTTGATGAAACCAAGAATAGCGACGAGCCATTGATGTAAAAAACCGAAACTGGAAAATTTTCCTAATCAATCTTGAACTTTATGCTTTAGCGCTAAAGTTGAAATCTACATAATTTTTAAAGAAATTCGACAGATTGCATGTGCTGTTTGTAGGTACCTACCCCAAGTTCTCTTGTTGTTAATCATCTATTTCAATAAACCAACACTAACTCCATCAGGTTTCTGTCAAAATCTCCCGAAATAAACAAAGAATCTTATGATAAATTAATATACAATGAACTTCCGTTTATTTAATTCTCTAATCTAAGACGTTAAACAAACAATAGCTTTATTTTCCTGTTAATAAATCACGTTTTCCTTTCATTCTGGTTAATTTAATAAAAAGTGTCGTATAATCAAATTAATAGATGTCAAATTCGTGTCAGTTTGCTTTTCGGTACATTGAACTTATTCAACTTCAGTGTTTTGCAATTTATTAGGTATTATAATTTGAATTGATGTTTAATTTTATGCTAATATTAAACAATTTATATATTTACAAGGAAGACTTGAGTAACAACGTCAGGACACCCAAAGTCATACACTGACCTCATTGCGGTTTTGCAAAAAGGTCAGGTGCATGTGACCATAATGTATGAATGTGGATTTGTTATAAGGAGTAGGTACTTAAGAATCCTAGTACGAGACATTCTGTAGTTTTTGCTAATCCAAATTGGAAAAAGAAGTAGAATTATGTATATGTATTTACCGTATACATTGCGAGTGAGAAAGAAACTGACAAGCTTTTTGTCTGTTATCGTTTTTCGTCTTCACTGCTGAACGAATTTTGATGAACATTTTAGTACACAGATTGATTATATCTGTAACTACAGATTTTATAATGGCCCATTGGTTTCGAAACACGTACAAGTGTAGTCACGAGCGAAGGCTTCCGAGCCACCCAGTAGCCAATTTTTTTAAAGTAAATAATCCAAAAAAAAGCCTATTCATACCTTAGTGTGAGGCCAGACTACAAACTCGGGCGCGGGGCGGGCGCGGCGCGACGTACTCAAACGTATGAACTTCATTTGAGCGTCCATAGTGGGTACGCGGGAGCGGGAAGCGGCGCGGGCTACTTTCCGCGGGGAGCGCGCGGGCAATTTGCGCCATAGCTCGTTCATACAAGTGGCCGCAGTGAGTGCGCGGGCGACAAGCGACCCGTCCAAATCATATTTTGACAAACACTGGACACGAAAACATTCGGAACGAAGTTGCCTGTGGAAGCCGCAGACAACTGCGGACAGGCACAATCGCGTGCGCTTCCGCACCCACGCCGCTCCCTTAGGGCCATGTGTGATTAAACATTATTTTAACAACAAAGTATGTGAATCCCTATGTAATAAAATCTAAGCACTAATTTCACCACATCTTAATACGAAAATTTACCAACATCATATGGGTTGAGAACGATTGACGTAATACGCGCGCAATCATTTACTCCACGCACTAAGCTAAATAAACGTGTTGGTTGAAATGCCAGTCGTATCAGTCAGAATTGAACATAAAGGTGTGTTCATTCAAAATGACACGCAAATTAGAATTTTAAATTGTACCTAGTTGTTTTGGAAGGCTAAGATAGGCGATTCTCCGAAGTTGTTGAGGGTTAAAATATATTGATGGCGATTGTTTATTGTTACAAGTCCTAAAACATAATTGGAAGGAGGACGCGCGGGTTCACGAGAAGTATTTAAAGAAGTGGAAGGCCCTTTACAATATTGCATTCACATTTTACCAGTTATTTTAATTACCATGTCATAGGGGACGAACTTACTGCCATTAACGTGCACAAATAACACTTTGCCCGACCTGAGAATCGAACTTAGGACCATGCATGCTCAACAGTTCTGCTTGCGACTACTAGACCAACGAGGCAGTATTCAGGATATATTTAGCAGTGCAAAATATACTAGTGTATATTTATCTATACATTAGGTATCATTAGCAGCTTTTCGTGTCGTTTGACTTCTAAACTATCATCTTCTATTTCATCATCACCATGATCATTTCAGCCGAAAGACATCCATTGCTGGATATATCTCCCTTAAGTGTTTGACCTGTCCCAAGCGCCTATCATTCAGCGTATCCCCGCAACATTTACCAGGTTATCGGTCTACTTACTGGGAGGCCTTCCAACGCAACGTCTTCCGGTTTGCGGTGGCCACTCCAAAACTTTTCAGCGCCATCGGAGATCGGCAGTGGCTATCATAGTGTCCATCGATTAACTGTCAAATGGTTATGATTTGGAATATAACCATTTGACAGTTAATTGATGGATATTATGATATCCACTAACATTTAAAAAGATACGCAATAGCCCTGCTGTTCTGCGAGAAGTGTCTGCCATGGCACATAAGTTTGACGATTCTTCGGCGCGTTTACTAAGCGTCAAAAGCTCCTAGTTAGTAAACCACAAAGTAGAAACAATCTAAGTAACCTACGAACTGAATTGGTGAAACGTCTGCCACTACGATGGGGAATCCGGCCCAATGATTGATGCTCTGTTGGTTTAATTAATCTTGCTCAACTTGGCCTGCCTTGATTACTAAGAGGTATAGCTCTCCGAATATTTGTCGTAAAGTGCCTATGTTGAAGGAATGCTCGCCAAAATTGTAACATTAAGTTTGTGAGCAACGTAATTATCTATCAATTTAAAAGTTTTGTAATTGAGTTATTAAGTTTGGGGTTTTAGTAATTATTTTGCTGATTAAATTATTGCGGTAAGGTTTACAAGTTTTGATTTGACCCTGATCATGCTTCGGTTTTTTTAGATTTAAGGTACAAGTTGGTAGCCGACTGCACGCAGCAGCAGCAGACGACATCTCGTCGCTTCATAGAAAATAATAAATTATTATTATTCAATTTCATAGAAATACGTAGAAGCGACGACATGTCGTCTTAAGTTAACTTCTCTGCGTAAGAACCATCCTTGTACTTCAAAGAAAATTAAAAAAAAAAAACGCGAAATCGGCTCAGCTGTGCTCGAGATTTGCGCTTAGCAACACATTCAGCGATTCATGTTGTATTGCTGCTGACAGACGTAAATCAATTATGACAGCACAGTACTACATAAATGCATAACTGCATATCGATAATGTTATGACAATTAACCACAAACCACCAACCAATATCTATCAATAGTAACGTTCTGGTGCAATGCCGCAAACCGCTGCTTAATATAGCGTTAACTATTGCCTGATTACTCAATATTCTGTAGGTATTCTGAGAATTTCCTGGTTTTAATTGGAAGCTCGTAGCTTAATAATAAGTGCCACTCGGGTCGATCTTTAGGTGAAGCCGCTCTTTCCTAGGTTGGTAAACTACTAAACTTCGAACACTAAGTAGTATAACAATATCCTCAATAAGGCTTATTGATGTAATAGTTTCTTTCGGTGAATGAAAAGTTGTGTGGTAATCAGTTATCGTAAAATGTAGTGGAGGAAACGGTTGAGTATGAATGTAAGATAGTTATAAGAGTAGAGTTAGACCAAAGAAACGATGAATGGACTCTTTGAAGAATAATATGGCTAGAAAGGAGATAACTGCTGAAATGACGAGTAAAGAGAATTATGGAAGAAGAAGACATGTTGCGCCGACTCCAAATAAATTGCAAATTGGTATATTGTTTTAATTAAATTAATTATTAAAAGAGATTAAAGTTATGTTGAGGAGCTCGTGGCTAGATAATAACGGCAGCTCAGATAAATTTGACGGCACGGTTAGCGCAGTGGCTGAGCGATTGGACTGCTGCGGGTTCGATCCCCTCACGGAACAAATATTTGTACGGCCTACAGGTAGTTGTTTCGGGTCTGGGTATTTGTGTATGTGAGTTTAAATGTTTGTGAACGCACCCACGATACAGGAGAAATTCCTAGTGTGGCGCAACGTTTTAAAAAAAAAAAACTGGCTTAAAATAAAAATTTATCATTTATTTCGGACTTAAAACATCCATAGATTGCTTGTTAGTAAACATAAAACTTAAATCTATGTTAGTAACACATGTAGGTTGGACAGAGAATTTATAATTGGACAATCAAATTTGCCCGCAATGACACTCAAGAGAGCTGCCCCGGACCCTCTGCAGCAGCGACGCGGCACGCTTACGTCTGATCGCTGCAAAGCCATCAGTGTGCGCATCAGCAAACATTCCCGACGCACTGCAGAAGCGTGGCAGCCCCAGCAGCATCCTGAATGCATTGTTATACTGGACTCGAAGAGCATTGATGGCTTTCTGCGTACAGCCCGTCCAGAGGCTACTCGTGTACAGTGTTTGACAATATGCTTTAAAAAGCGTCACTTTAACTTCACATGTACAGCGAGCAAACCGCACTTGCCGCTTAGCCGCACTTGCCTAGGTTGTTCTGTGGATGGGTGATTACCCATTTCAAACTCAGTTTCTCAGCTGTCATTTGTAGATCTGTTATATTCAATAACAGATAGTCACTGACCCAAAATGATAACCAGTATTACCAAGGGGTATCAATATTACCTCACACTAAAGGGGGTGTGGAGGTCAGATAGCCAGTCGCTACATGAAAATTACCGGTATTCAACTGTATCAGGTTAGCCTGGAATTTAACCCCTACATGGTTTGGAAAAGGCTAGACAATTGATGTTGAAGGTAGGTGTTTTATATCTGATTACTCTGTGACGAAATAGGTACCGAAAAAAACTCAGAATACCATAAAAACGTTACCATAAAACACAATCTTATAATTTTGCGAGACATCAAATTCGCACGAAAAACTACCATTCACGACTATTGGGATATAAGAGGTCGATTTTATGGCATCCTTAAGTGCTTTCTGACCGTCGTTTGCTTTTTCAATCCTGAAAACTAGACCCAAAGGTCGATGGGCCACCTGCGACCTTTGCATGTTCCAATCAAAACGTTGTAATGCCATGTTTGACCCTTTATCTGCCTCTAAATTTTGTATTAGATCTAAATACAGACTCATGTTTTGATTGTGAGAATAGGTTTATTTTTACCCGACTGCAAGGAAATGGTTATGTTTTATTAAAATGCGTTTAGGTTTGTGTGTGTAGTTGGTATCTGTTTAGTTATTTAAATCAAATCGGACTTTTGTGTAAAAGTAAAGCGTGATAACCTCATGTTTTACTTTCCTAAAGTTTAACAAGTAACTTTAAAACGTCAATAATTTACTTTATAATTTATTATCATTCTCAGATCTTGATACGTATTAAGAAGACTGGTTTGAAGTGGCACACAAAATCCTGCGTCACGTAAGCAGTGTTATTCGCGAGATTAGAACTTAAAAGTACGCAATAGCCCGGTTACAACCGAAATTAAACCTGTCTGGACATGGCAGAGATCGGAAAAAGCCAGACGCCGCAAAACGGACGGTTTCCGGTCGGGAAAATACATTTTTTTGTTAAAAATATATTTTCATTCTATTAAGCGATTCGCAATTTTTTAATATATTTTCCCCCGTGCAAGGCCGAGTCCCTAGTATAGTAGAAAATATTTAGAAAGTAAACATGGAACACGCCGCTACCCCTTTCATCTCATGGATCCATTGTTTCCAAATGTCGAGCATTCGCCTCCGTTCATCAACATGAACGATATTTATCTCACAATTCCTTCCTGTGGTTTCCCCTAATGTCGCCAACTCAACCACTATTATTTAAGCATACATAAATACATTCATAATGACCTATATTGGAAGCCATCCAACGTCCCCCGATGGATTATTCATAACTCGAATGGAAATAAGAAGTCTTGCAATCTTTTTTTATCGAGCAAGTTTTCACGAAGTTTTAAAAACATTCTTCAAGAAGATTCAGGTCAGCTGCATGAATCTCAGCGAACTATAAAGTTGATAAAGCTTAACTGGATATCTAACCTAGTTTGCACCTAATTTATACTGTGATTCTACTTCTAGATTGAAGATCTACCAACACGATATTCATAAGATCTGATCCCTGAATCGGTGAGTACAGAATAATGTTAATTTAAGCTTCAGGGTTGTCCCCATAATTTCACTTACAAAATTACCTAGTTACCTACCATGTATAAGTATAGTGAGTGAGATGGAGATACATAAATGACTCTACACTGGAGTGTAAATGTGCTGCTGTTCCTCAAACGATGGGGCACTTAATATCGTGCCCTGCGTGAACTGATGGACGCTACCGAAAGCGCCAAACTACTAGACCAATTCTGGGCCGACATGCTAAGAAGAAGTATCGTAAGTGCATTGACAAACACTTTAACTCACATACACAAACAGCCAGACCCAGAACAACTATCTGTAGTTCTACGCCAACCGTAACGTAAAACTGGCTAACTTACAGTCTATATTTTTATCGAAGCAAAAATAACTTAGTCATAGCCACAAAAACCACGGGGTCGAAAGTCTGGGGTATAAAGATATCTTCCTTACCTTCACCCCTTCGACTTTTCACCCCACATAGATGAAACCATACGTATGTAGACAAGCTAATTAGGCATCCTATTGCCGACCATAGCTTTCACGTGCAGTTTGAACACGTTGCGATCATCAGATTGTACGTCACTACCGCCTTCTACATAAATATCGAGAGTTACTGGATATGACTGGTTATATTATTTGGTGTCCTTAAATATTTCGTTGGGGTGGTGCTGTGAACAGATGCACAATGTGGTGTGCGATGAAAATACATTGCGTGCAATACATTATTTTTATTGAATTAACAAAGTACTAAAAATTATCAAAATATCACGACTTTATGTATGGGTAGACTTATAAGTTAAGATTCATACTATGTATGAATGATACGTACGTACGTATGACATAAGACGTTGCGTTGGAAGGCCTCCCACTAGGTGGACCGATGACCTGGTCAAGGTTGCAGGAACCCGCTGGATGAGAGACGCACGGGACCGGTCAATGTGGCGACGCCTGGGGGAGGCCTATGTTCAGCAGTGGACGTCTTTTGGCTGAAATGATGATGATGATGAAGTAAATCATGTGCTTGTCGAGGAGGAGGTGAAAGTGGTTTAATTTTTTCTTTGGATTAATTATGAATCTGTTTATTTATTAGAAGACTGGAATTAGTGTGAGGAATATTCATTGAATTTTCTTCTCACACCGCTCAAACCTCCAGTCCTTTCAATCTAATCCAACTATTCAAATAGCTGATAATATCTATCAAACACAAACCACATTTCCCAATAAATACAGGCTGTTGACTAAATCAACAGCGTCCTCAATCTCGCCTGATTCCACATAGAGCACCCTTTGCCTAATTAACTGGAAGACCATTCCATACATCAGAACGTTTCTGGTTCACTAAATACGCTGAACTGTTTGATCGGATTCAAATATATTACTATAAGGGTCTTTGTCAAGGTTATTTCGGAATATTATATCGGTACCAATTGAATGAGAAAATCTCTTTTTGGGATGATTTTGATGAAAGAGTTCGTGGTAGATTGGGTTTGCTATTTTTGTCGTAGGGCAGATGTAACTACGGTGGGCTGGTTGTTCAGGGTTTCGTGGCTAGATGACAAAGAAAGAGTGAATAATAATATGATGTGGGGTTAAATCATACCGGTCTAAAATAAGATTCTTGCTTTATGCATACCTACAGCCTCTTATACTTCGAAGATCACGACGTTATGTCTCCACCCGACTGTGTGCATGAGCGGTTTCGTGTGAGAATTGCTCGAGTCAATCTTATTCACTTATAACTTTTTCACTAATTGTTGTTGACTAGCTCTTGCCCGCGTCTTCACCCTCGTGAAAATGACAATTTTCCATACAAACTTTGTCCCCCTTTTTTAACCCCTTGGGAGTTGAATTTTGGAAAATCCTTCCTTAGTCTACGTCATTCTTACGTCATAAGAGAAATACGTGTGCGAAATTTTTAAGTTTGTAGCCCTAAGGGTATGGTCTGCCCCGTCGGGGCTGTGGGTTTTTCACAAGATACCGCGGAATCAACATAAAGGGTTAAGAAGGAACATGTGTGGTTTTTAGTCAGTAGAAGTCCCTTTCGCTCTGCCCAAGAGCGGGAGGGGTTATTTGACGATTAACCAACCACCAAAAAAAAAAAATATTGGGTATGGCTTGTGCGTTGATCTACAGTCAATCAGCTTTGCCTTTTAGATAATTATTTAACAATAATATATAGGTAGATAAAATGTCACTTTGTATGGAACCTCTTGTCCCATCTAGCGTCACAACATCCAGGATAGTTCCTGTTTGATTGATGATGTGGCGTATCAAGCGGAGTGATGCTGGATCATCGCTCTAATGATTGATTACGTCTCACGTCCAAGCTTCTTGACTACCTTTGAGCTTTCAATGTCTTATTTTCATGATGAATTTAGTAGAGGCAATGTGTGATGTGTTTTTCATCAAGTATATTCTAGTACGAGTTAGAGGAGCTCGTTTAGGTTAAGCCGCGCTCGCCTAGGTTGATATCTGGATGGGTGACCGTCCATTACATAATATCGTGCCTCGGAAAGCACGTTAAGCTGTTGGTCCCGGCTGCCAAATATAGAGCTTTGGCAGTCGTTACAGGTAGTCAGTGACCTGAAAGTCTGACAACCAGTCTTACCAAAGGGTATCGTATTACCCAGTATTAACGGGGTTGTGGAGTTCAGATAGGCAGTCACTCCATGTAAAATACTGGTACTCAGCTGCATCCGGTTAGACTGGAAGCTGGACCTATCGGGGTATTGGTTGATTGAGGCCCTACATAGTTGGGAAAATGCTACGTAGATGATGAATGTTTCAATACGAGTTTTATTTTTAAGACGGAGAGAATTGCGTACTAAGAATGTTAGCACACACTAAATCCAACATTATGTGATTAATCAGACAAAACCTGCTCATTGTGGTCCCTGATGCACCTAGGACACTTCCAATCTCTGAGAGGCATGATTCACGGCCCAGTTTTAGTTCAAATGTTCGAATTTCTGGTTCTATGACATACCAGTTTTCTACACCTTTAGAGCAGCTGTGGTACTATAATAATACAACTCGTAGTTTGCGGCCATAACAACTATGCTACTAATGCACTAAAAAAACATAATTGATTAAACACACACAGTTGTTCTCGATATTAACCTGCATACTATTAATTTAGCTACAACATAATTAACTGAGCCAAAATATTGGTTTTGAACTGTTCACGAAATCAAAATTGGTTTTAGCAGCTACTTATTTGTCGAACAAATGGACTCGTATTTACCTTAAGTAAACTAGCTTCTGATAAAGTCGTGTTTTAATTAGATTTCAGCTAACTACTTATTGATAGGTACTTACATAGATATACCACCTACCGATTTATTGAAAAGTAAGTTAAATAGTTTTGAGGAAACTCCAAAGAAACGACGCCATATTACCCGGTACTATAATTGGGTTGTGGAGGTCATATAGGCAGTTGCTCCATGTAATTACTGGTGAATCTCAATCTGGTGATTCAGGTGCATCCTGTTATACTGGACATCATCGCCCTCAACTTTCTTAGGAAAAGGCTAGGCAGATGATTATGACCACAGAAACGATGCAAGTACAAAAGATGATGGAAAGAAAGGGGCTGACGAATAATAGCGATATATGGAAGCAGAAGACGGGTTGCGCCAACCTCATCTGGCAAAAATATTTTTTTTTAAACTTTTTAACAAAAAAGAAAACCGACTTCAACAAAAAATAAAACACGAAAAAAGTAAAAATAAACTTTAGAAGAAAAAAAATATGGGACCATTTGGGAAGTATACCCTTTCCAACAAAAAAATGATTTTTCAAATCGGTTAGCAACCGACGGAGTTATGCCCGAACAAACATAAAAAAAGTATATAAACATCCGAATTGAGAACCTCCTTCTTTTTTAGAAGTCGGTTAAAAATAAACAAGACAGATTCAAACATAGACAACTTTATCCACATATGACGTGCCGATCCTTTACCAAAAACTAAAGTAATATCAGTATATCATCCAGCAAGACTCAATAAGGCCAATAATGGTTTGATATTACTCACAATAAGGCGAGAAATTCGACTGGCCTGTTCGAATAAATGTCAAATTTCTATAGCTTAAGTAAAATAAACAACGGACCCACAATCTGGAGTCTGGACCGAAAGTAGTGGACGTGGAATGGAAACAATAACTATAAATAATGATACGGATTGGAACGCAGTATCGAGCGGCGACAGTTTTAAGGAACTGGATGTAGTTTACATATTCAACGAAAGAAACTCGGAAAAAGTTCTTCTATATTCAGTGTAAAACAGTATAGTTGTTCAACAATGCAAGCAAGGGGTATTTCTCAAATTATTATCAATTTTATAAACTTTTTTACATTGGGTTAGGCATTGTTGTACCCTTAATTTCTCCAGTTCTGTTCTTATAGGAGCCGTACCAACATGGCTCCGTACAACCGTACTCGTACCAACATGGCTCCGTACAACCGTACTATAACATGGCTCCGTGGCAGCTACTGAGAAATGCTTGATAGAAAACAATACACAATACACCTTACCTGACCCGGGAATTGAACCCAGGACCTTAAACTCAACAGTGGCGCTTACAACCACTAGACCAATGAGGCGGTCAACTTTTTAAGTAGTAATAGTCTTAATTTCAAGAGTATTTATGTAAAATATGAAATAGAAATTTAAATACGACTTTAGCACTGCAAAATTGTAATCATTAGTGTCATTTTCATGGTTTTTAGGGGAGCTGATTGCAAAAATTTTAGTGGCGACCAACTTGTATTTGGATGTAGACCCCATTCCTAAACAGCAACTAGACTTCCTACTTTTAAAAACACTACAGAATAAAACTGAAAACTATTTGGCACAAAGCTCTCTTCTGTACCTGCGACTAAGAGAAACCGTATTTGGATAAATTACCATATTGAGCGAAAGTACGACTATGGCCACTATGTCGTACTAGACTAGCGGTCCTCAGTGAGTTGAAACACGTGGATTTTATATAAAACATTCTCAACTGGTGTGCTTTATTTTTCACTTATTATTTTTGTTTAGGTAGGTACTATGACTAGAGCAGTGGTGGCCCAGTGGTGGCGGCCTCGACTTACGAACAGTTGGTCGTGGGTTCGAACCCAAGCAGCATCACCACTGCTCTCAAAACGGTGAAGGAAATCATCGTGAGGAAACCGGCATATCTTAGAACCAAAAATTCGAAGATATGTGACATCTACCAATCCGCACTGGGCTCGCGTGGTGGATTATAGCCCATCCCTCTCCTAGAGAGGAGGCCTGAGTCCCTGCAGTGGGAACAATATAGACTGATGATGATGATTTTTCTGAATGCCTCGTTTTTCTAGTGGTTTCAAGCGCGACTGATCTGCGTGGTATCCTGAGATCGATTCCCAGGTCGGCTATACTGTTATTGGGGTTTTTCGTCTGGAATTTCTTAGTAGCAGCCACGGAGTCTGGTCTTGTGCCCGGTTGATGGCAATAGGCTCGCCCCCTATTACATGGGACTTAAACTTATCAGGCAAAATGTGGATGTCCTAATGGGTACAGAGGTGTGTCTATGGTTAGACCGGGGATTCAGGGATTACAGGCATAATGTTATGTTATTTTTTAATCTTAAAGTGTTCTTGCCTTTCAATACTTTATCTATTTCTTAGTAGGCTGTACGTTGTCGTGATGTTTCGTACCTACATAAATATTTTAACCGAAAATCCACTTCTAATAATTTAGAATAATAATAACAAATAAGTTTCACAAACCCACATTTTGACTGGCCGCAGATTGACTATCGTTTGAATAAAGCTTGCGACAAACCTCGACACAAAACTTCGTTTTATAGTTTCTTGTCTATGGGTCTTATGGAACTTAACCTAATTCTAAACTGATCACTTAATCTTGATTTTCAACAGTTACATTAATGTTTACCATGAAATTCGCCCTGTAAAAGTCAATCAAGTGCGTGAAAAAGATGCCTGTAGCAGTGAGATTGCTCGTTTATAATTATGAAATGAACCAGCTGAATCAAGCAAATTCTTATTCGGATGTTTAATCAGTAATTAATACGTCGCAGCCATTGACATAATAAAACCCAAGATACACACTCCGCGTCTCAAAATCGTCCGCTTAAAATGAGTTCACAATGAACTCATTTCAAATAGTCTCGCGTCGCTCGCGTCTCTGCACGGTCGTACAAAATACTTTTTATATTGCTTTTTATAACTGCATTGTAAAAGGAATCTGCGTAAGGTTGAATTTGCCAAAAAAAAATAAGTTTATAGTGACGATAGCTACATGTAGTAGTGCGTGTATTGGTGAGTTTTTGGCGACAGCTTCGACTGTTTGTTTTGTTCGAGACTGTGCATCTAGGGTTTTATTATATCAATGGTCGCAGCTACAGAATCTGGATTTGTGCCCGGTTGATAGCAATAGGACCTCTATTACATGACACTCAAACTTAACTTCTGAAATGTGGGTGTAGTATTAAGTACGACTGGTCTTACCCTTCGAGAATTACAAGCGTGATGTTAAGTACCTATATCATCATCATCTGCCGAGCCTTTTCCCAACTATATTGGGGTCGGCTTCCAGTCTAACCGGATGCAGCTGAATACCAGTATTTTACATGGAGCGACTGCCAATCTGACCTCCACAACCCAGTTTATATATGGCAACCGGGACCAACAGCTTAACGTGACCTAGGCAAGCACAGCTTTACCTAAAGATCGACCTGAGTGGCAGTTCTTATTAAGCCACAAGCTCCTCACCACGCCTACCTATGTACCTATGTTTAATGAATAAATAAAAGCAATTCATTTATGCTGATCGCCTTCAGTGTTAAAGGTGAAATTATTCCTAAGTTGCGTTTGTCTGCGACACTAATACAATATCTAGAATTTTACTTAGTAGCAAATGTGGGGCCTATCATGTCCATCGGAGATTTTCCTTTCAATAGCGTCTAGACCAATCAATGTTTGCCAATAATTGTGTATTCATAATTCACAATATTGGATGATAGCTTCTATTAGCCGTATAATTTAGTTACAGACCCGTCAATTTCAATATATTGTGTGATTAGGTTCGGTCGGCTGGACAATTTGGACATGCTGCGTAAATTATTTGGAAAATAAGTAATGGTTTGTAATTAGTAATGGTTTATTAGTGGTGGTTTGGTTTTTTGGGTGACTTTTAAGGTTTTTGAGGTCAGACGGTAGATGATCTTCAAGATAGGTTGCGTGTTTTATTTAAGGACTAGCTTTTGCCAGCGGCTTCGCCCGCGCGAAAATGACGATTTTCCATACAAAGTTTCATCCCCTATTTAACCCCCTAAGGGCTTGAATTTCGAAAAATCCTTCCTTATTCCTTGTCTACACTATAAAGGGAACCTCTGTGCAAAATTTCAGCTTTCTAGGTCCAAGAGTTTGGGCTGGGCGTTGATGAGTCAGTCAGTCAGGACTTCTCTTTTTATTTATATAGATAGATAGATAGTAAGGTTGTCTACCTTTAAATTAAACTGCAATTATGCACGCAGGCTATGCCAATGGAAAGACGAGTGTGGCCAACTCGGCAACTCAGACGATATAGATCTTCTGTGTATAAATAAAAAGAGAGTCCTGACTGACTGGCTGACTCATCAACGCCCAAAAACTTTTTTTTTTTGGCGTGTGGGAAATCATCAAATGACTCCTCCCGCTCTGGGCAGAGCGGTAGGGAGTGTCAGACTTCTACTGACTAAAAACCACCAATGTTCCTTCTTAGCCCTTTAAGTATACCGAGGCCGCGGTGTCTCTTCGATCAACCCGCAGCCCCGACGGGCCAGCCCAAACTCTTGGACCTAGAAAGCTGACTCTTTGAACAAAGTTCTCCTTTATAATGTAGACAAGGAATAAGGAAGGATTTTTCGAACTTCAACCCCTAAGGGAGTTAAATAGAGTTTGTATGGAAAATTGACATTTTCACGCGGGCGAAGCCGCGGGCAAAAGCTAGTTAAAAATAAATGCATGGAAAATGTGTATTTGTTTTTTATGTAATGTCAGTCAGAGATTTTTGTCTCCACTCCATCGATTAAAGAGAAAGTCTAGTTCATGTAAAACAATCCATGCAACTTCAAATTTTAAAAAAAAACAAAGTTACTCAAGCTTTAACCCGTACGTAGGACGGCAGTTAGAACTACTTATCTCAGTCCTAGCATAAAGTTACTTATGTTACAAGTTGGTAAGTTAGTTGTTAACTAATCTCATACTAGGGTAGGTGGATAGTTGATGGTGAACGCAAGGGGTTACTAAAATATTATTATAGCTAAAAAATGTTGATGGATGGAGAGGGAGAGGAAGACGAACGAAAAGATGGATGAATTGTGTGCGAAATGATATGAAAGAAACTCCTTGTAAATGATAGCTTGACGAAAGGAGTGAATGCACGCGAAAACACTGAAGCAGAGCCTACTAAAATATAGTTGGGAACATCTCGAGCATTGAGGGTACTGAAAAATGGTGGTGGCTTTAGCATTAGGTATTAAAGCGCTGAGCTTATGATGGACTATCTGTCCTCTGGACAAAATTACCGGCCGTGTTCAGCCTATCCAATGATTGCCTCATAGTTATTTCATCCATTTAAAAAACAAATTGTTCACCGTATTTTCAGCATCTTTACCTATTACCTGAACGAAATAAGTTACGATCATTTTCATATTTCTAAATAAAACACGTGTAACTTCCTAACACTAGTCAAAACGCTCATGACGTACAAAATACATAAATCCAACATGTCGAGATCTACCGACAAGGAAAATGGAGGACACAAAACTCTCCCTTTGCGCTAAATTCATATAAAAAACGTGACAGGCGTACGTACTGTGATGGCTCAGAATTTATATTATTCCTGGATCTGGTATGGATAATCCTTTTTATTAACTAAGTATGATAGAAAGATAAAATGCTAGACTGTAATTAAAACTAATAAATATTTCAATTCACACGGAACTAGTCATTACACAGGCCATTAAGTCATCTGTGTCCCTTAAAGGGGTAGTAGCAGGAGGAGCTCTTGGCTAGATAATAACAACCGGTCAAGTCAATCTTCAAGTAAAACCGCGCTTGCCACGGTTGGTCTGTGGATGGGTGACCACCATCCATTATACCGAGTGTCCTCTTTAAATCGGAAAGCACGTTAAGCCGTTGGTCTCGACTGGTTTTACAATCTGACTGACTTTCTGACTGACTGGTTTTCGTGACTGACTGGTTTTCGTGACTGACTGGTTTTGGTTTTTGTAGATGTTTGACAATCGTAACAGTCTCCTGGCCGAATGTCTGACAACCATTCTTACCAAGGTTGTATAGGTTCTACTGCTACTACTACTATTTATAAACTCCTAGCTTTTGCCCGTGGCTGCGCCCGCGTATATGTCGGTTATCGACATTTTCGCGACAAATTATATACTCACACCTTTCTCAAGAACCACGCTATCCATTGGTGAAAAAAGTATGAAAATCGGTGCAGTAGCTTTTGAATTTGTCGCGGGCAGACAGACAGACAGACGCGACAGAGGACTTTGATTTTTAATATTATTATGTAGGTTGATTAATTTTCCAAGTAGTGACTTTGCTCGATCTTAACTAAACGTGCGACTACATAATTATAAGTACACTCAACCAAGCCACTTCACAATATATTAAAATTCCTACATCCATGTTTTACACTTTTCCGTTTGGGGGTTGATGAATGGCAAAGGTCAATGGCTGATACTGGGTACCTACCTCGTAAATTGTAATTTAGGGAACAAAGATAAGTAAGCGGTGGTTTAGAGTTGACGTGACAGTGTTCTGTAATTGACTTGTCTGATGTAGCTTTTGTGTAGTTCATTAAACTTGTCTTTCTACTGGTACTTAGATATTTAATTGCGCAATTTTCTAGAGCTAATAAATCATTATTGTAAAACAGAAAAGATGTAAGTATATATCGTCCTGTGGTTTCTAGCTTCCGGTTCCGGGGGAAAGGCTTGATTTTATGTTTTTTTCATCACCCGTGTTCTCCTTCGGGTTCTTTTCATACATTTACCCCCTTATTAATAAAAAAAAGTTAAGCCTGCTTAAACTTACGCTTGGTTTATCTCGCATGCCGTCCCTTTCATTTGAATATTTTTGAAGTGAGACGGCATGCGAGATAAACCAAGCGTAAGTTTAAGCACGCTTAACTTTTTTTTATTAATAAGGCCGTTTATGTTCTATTAAGATTATGTTCTATTAAGATTATGTTAATCACCGGCCTGATTTTTTCCTTTCGGACTATTTGACATATCCAGCTAAATAAAAAAAACGTAACACGTACAACACTAATGTACTGTAATTAATATTACACCTATGTGAAATAAAACAAAATAACGTAATTATTTTAATAAATCTTAAAAAAAACCGAAATGTGAAGACAAATTCCCAACATTTAATAGTAAATTATTTAAAAACTTTTTTTACACTTATGATTTTAATTAAAAACAGTTTCGTTTACCAAAAATAATATGGGAACTAAATTAATTACACGGAGCTCAAAACATCCTAAGCAAACATTTCGTTCAATTAGTATATTCCCCGAAAATCCCTTTTGGACGTTGCATTAAATTTCATTTAGGCTGACTACGGTAAGCTGCAAAGGGAGCTGTTATGAATTTACTGCCCAAAAAATATCCGTATTTTTGGACTTTGCTGGTCTTACTAGAGTGGCAATATTCTTTCATGGTTGTTTTGTTGGAGGATTTCAACTCTGTAATTTATAATTAAATAAATATATGGTTTCTAAAAATGTCTTTGGCTATGAGGTTGGTTAATAATTTATCTGAATACTATATTAATCAGAGGTTTCTCTGATGAATTATTTGTTGCAATAAGTATTGTTTGTTAAATTGCTGTAGTTACTAATTGAGAAGAATAAATTAATAATCAAGAACAGTGCCAATTAAATATATTTAAAAAAAGGGGAAAAGGGGAGAGGCTTTTGTTCAGCAGTGGGATGCCACAAGCTAACAGTAACAGACTAACAGTAGAGTAGATAACGAAGTGTTCGATAACTTTCCCAAATACAACTTATTTGTTTAATCATCTGTAAGAAAGTAAACCAGTCTGATGTCACCTGACTAGTCATGTACCTACCAAATCAATCCTTTACAGGCAAAATACGTTGTTATCTAAAACCAACAGCACCACATTCAGTTCCAAACTACCAACAATTTAATCACTAGAAAATTATGGGTTTCGAAGCGCAGCCTAAACGCCATAATTGGAACACGTTATAAAGTCCAGGGATGGTAACACCCTAACGTTGAGTGTAACGATGGATACCATCTACGAAGACCATAAAATAGTACTAACGTTCGTTTTATATCTGAATTTATGGCGCTAAGGATCTTCAAGCTATTAACATAGTGTGAAGTGAATAAGATGAGGTATTTAAGTATGCAGAGGTAATAGATGGGACGTGAGTAATGCCGGAGATATAGTAAAGATATATAGTTGACGGAATAGTTTATAAACTACAGCTCAAAAATCCAATGCTATGAGCATAATAATATAAAAGCGAAAATTTTGCGCTAATACACATGCGATAATATTTGCGCTAATTCTCTTTTTAACCGACTTCTAAAAAAAGAATTAGGAGGTTCTCAATTCGGATGTTTGTTATTTTTTGTTTGTTCGGGCATAACACACTTGCTAACCGATTTGAAAAATTCTTTTTTTGTTGGAAAGGGTATGGTCAAAAATGGTCCCATATTTTTTTTATCGAAATCGGACGAGCGGTTTTTGAAAAATCAACAAAACTCGAAACAAAAACTACATTGTCCACATTATGACCCATGAACATGTGAACCACTAAAAAGTGAAAAATAAAAACTTTTTAACAAAAAATAAAACCGACTTAAAAAAAAAAAACACAAAAAAGTCAAAAATAAATCAGTTTCTGAAGTCGGTGGCAAAAAAATGAAATCAAACAAACAAAAGTCACCGACTTCAGAAACTGATTTATTTTTGACTTTTTTATGTTTTTTTTAAGTCGGTTTTTATACATGAGTCATTTACCATTAGGAATATTTCAGTAGCAGCCACGGAGTCTGAATCAATGGAATGATACACCTCTGCCAGACCGTTCGCGAATTTCAGGCGTTATAATATGGTTTGTAGTTTTGACCACGTATTTTGTGCAGAAGTCTAATAAATTAAATTAAAAGAACCTGCCCAAGTCTGCAGCTGATCATAAAAACGTGGTTGAATACACTCTGCACGCTAACATGCTAGACTATCTTTGTGTTAACAGAAACAAAGTTCTTTTTACAATGCTGGTTACTATCAGGGGGTCTAAAACTGCCACTTTAGCAGATCATAATATGAATTGCGTCAAAAAGCGTAAAATGACCTTTCATAATAGTAACAGCGTCTGGGACCATTAAAGAAAATAGATCATAGGTAAGTAATAATAGGAAAACAATATGAATTGCGTTAAATTCGTAAAATGGTCACAGACGCAGTTACTATTTTGAAAGGTCAATTCATATTATGATCTGCTAAAGTGGCCATTTTAAACCCCCTGGTCACGATATCATCTTACTTGCGTATTCCTAATTTATTATGAGCTCATACGCCTTAATATAAACACAATTAAAAAGCCATTGTTATAAATCTCCTGGAGATTTATTAGCGGACGGGAGGCAATATTGGGATTGACTTCCAGTCTAACAATACCAATATTTAACATCGATCGACTTCCTATCTGACGTCCACGACATAGATCAAGCACTAGCACACAGCAAGACTGGTTGTCAGACTTTTGTGCTTTTAAGCTACTACCCGTTACGACTGCCAAAGATCTATAATGGCAGTCGGGACCAACAGGATAACTTGTTTTCCGACGCACGGAGGAAACTCGGTATGTCATGGGTGGTCACCCATCCACGGACCAACCTAGGTAAGCGCGACTTAACCTTTAGATCGATGCAAGCGGCTATTATTATTTAGCCACGAGCTCCTCCATTGGAAACATTAAATTATGTTGATTAGTAAATTATCTTTATGTTCATAGAAACAAAGTTCCTTTTACAAGACTCACGAAGGTCACAATAAATTATGATAAAAAGCCACAGGATCTCTGAAACATAACTCTTCCGCTTATCTACTCCGTCAGGTATAAATGGCGATACACGGGCTTCCTCATGCATCTTACACGTCAAATATTATTGAGGATGTGTTGCTTCCCCCACATTGTTTTCCTTTAGCTTGTAATATATTATGCACATAATATATTTGAAAAATAGAACGGTGCGAGATCGAGACACGGTTCGGTGGGTTTTAATTCTTCAAACTAGCTTTTAAAAGAAAACTAATGTTTATACCTAACTAGCTGATGCCCGCAGCTTCACACTCGTCAAATTATATATTAAAACTTTATCCTATCTATTAGTGAAAACAGCATGAAAATCAGTTCAGTCGTTTTTTAGTTTATCGCAAACAGACAGACAGTCAGAGAAGCTTGTTCTAGAACAAGCTTCTCTCACTGCAATATTAATAGTGTGAATTACCCTGAGGCGGGTTTGTGTTCGGATATCCTCCTGATACAACAAGCGATAGTTTAATCCGATAGTGTATCGGAACACCAAAACGTTTGCAATAGATTTCTACTGGCTTGGTTTTGGTCGAATTTTGAACTTCGAATTGTTATGTCAGATTTAGTAGTCACAACGGAGGGAAGCTGGCATGACCGCAAAGCTCTTCAAATTTCAGAATAGGGAATATGCATAAAATTTGAAATGACCTAAAATATTTTTTTCTCGAATACTTATTATCGTAATATTATAATGAAAAGGATTTTTTTTATTTACTTATTATTTAAACCCATAAAATAATATTCAAAAAGTGCAAAATAAGGGAGCGAAATTCAAACTTCCAAAACGCGCCACCATTGTTCGAACGAAATGTGACGTCATCTGACACGATATTGTATCCCGTTAAGTATACAAATGTTCTGTGAAACACCCACTGGACGTGTCATGTGACGTCACGCGGAGCGCGCGCGACATGGCGGCGTTTGAACTGCTTACATTTTTTAAAAGTTTTAAATTTGATTTTTTAAAATATCTAGAGTATTTTGAAGCCCATTAATATTTTTTTCTACGTTATATAATAGTAAACTATTAATTTAAGACAAAAAAGAAAAACATGAATATTCCCTATTGATACACAATACAGACGGTAGGGTATCTTACAGGTGGTTGGATCTGGCTAGCAGAGAAGGAAATCTAACTTATCAGCCTAAGAAGACCTACTTACTGGGGAATCACGATATTTAACGTGTACCTCGGATTGGCATTAAAAACGTATTTTTAAATTACATTCATAAATGATGTTTATTTTGCAAATAAGTTTTACAAACTCTTTAGCACGTATTTTTAAAACTAGATGGGCCTGGCTTTTCGTACCTGACTAGTCTGAGAAGAAACAGCCGAAAATAGTGGCATTTTTAAGGCGTATGAGGCCGTAGTCTCTTTTAAAGTTCATGGAACTAACTTTGACCCAAAGTTACGCTAGAAGGGACATCACGACCAAAATCGTAATCTGACCGGCCATTAGTCAAGCTTGGTAATTAAATCATCTAATACACATGAGACCACATGCTTTCCCTATGATATACCTATTACTTATTTTTGCTTTGTAAGTAGATTAACGAAAGGTATTTACAAGGCAGATGTGAGTGGCAACGCCGGGAGGGGACGCCCTAGAAAGACATACACTGACCTTATTGGTGATGTTCTTCAGAAAGGACAGGTGCGTAGTACTCGAACCCGCGGTGGTGTATGACCAGATGTATGAATGTGGACGAGGCAAAAGGGGTATGTAAGAATCGTAGCAGGTGGCGTTCTGTGGTTTCTTCCCCCCATGGGGTAAAGGGCGTTAGTTTATTTATGTGTGTGTTTTGCTTTGCATTATTGTCCCATGAGCAACGGTGGTTCAGTGGTGGTGGCCCCGACTTACGAACAGTAAGTCGTGAGTTCGAACCCACGTAGACGCATTAATTTGTGTAATTTATTTCACCATTACTCTCAATACGGTGAAGGAAAACATCGTGAGGAAACCGGTATGTCTTAGAAGCCAAAAAAATCGAAGACATGTTACATCTACCGAACGGCATTGGGCCCGCGTGGTGGATTATAATAGCCCATCCCTCTCCTAGAGAGGAGGCCTGAGTTCCTGTAGTGAGAACGTTATAGCTTGGTGATGATGATGACTAGCCGAATTGTGGTGGTGATAATTATGCTGTCCCTCTTCAGCTGCATCTGGTTTAACTGCAATCCGACCCCAACATAGTTGGAATAAGGTTAGGCAGATAATGATAAAGGGCGAAAATTATCATCATAATTATTTAGCCTAAATTCGTATTTACTTCCCAAATGATCCCAGAAACGAGTAGGTACGCACAAAAGCCGTTATTATCCCATTTCAAATACGCATCTAAATCAAATTAAGTCATATAAACATCACTGTCAGATGATTTATGATATTTTTCTCGTTTACTCTTCAATGACAATTTATTATTTTTACAGGCGTTTTGGTCCAAGTGTTTTTCTTATATTTTAGCAACAAATTGGTGGATTATTTTTATTGAACTTGTTTTTCGTGTTGTTTTTATTTTTCGGATCTAGAGGCACCGTCAAAATCGTTCACCCGGCTATGATCAGTGTATGATATTTTGTTGTGGCGATGTAATTTGGTACTTTCATACTGCATTGAACCGTTTATATTGCACCTTACGAACAGTGGGACTGTGAGATTCTGACGCATGATTTCAAAGTTTTACCGTAATAAGTAGTACGGAGACACCCTGTCCTTGATAGTGAGCTTCTTCAAAAAAGAGCCACTATTAAAAATATGCCACTATTTTTTCCAAGTAAAACCAATTTAGTAAGATAGCCCTTTAATTATAATACATTTCCGTTAAGCCCTAAAATCCCTCTAGCAGATAATCTATGGGCCAAGTTTCTCAAGTCTTCCAACCCGACAATCGGTAGAGCCGACGATTATATCAAACGAAGTTTGAGGTTCCTTAATTATACGTATGACCGAGTCCGATTTTACTTAATATACTCAATAAGGAAAGTTATATTACTTTTGTTCGATTCCATCTCGATTCCTGATTAGCTAGGTGACTATCCGAACGTTTGATCGCCATTTTGTGAATTCACTTTTGTTTTCCCGCCTGCTGATTTCTTTTTTTTTTTGAAGTTCTATTTTTGAAACTCATTGTCTTTAGCTTTTTAGTTTTAAATGAGCAGGTATACTTTAAGATACTGATTAAGTATATTGAGAGCCTAAAAGTTATTTAACTGATTGCCTGCCTGATTGGGCAAATTTTTATTGAGGTTTTCCAATAGGAATTTCTCAGTAACAGTCATTGACTCCGGATTCGTGCTCGATTGATGGCAATTATAGGTGAAAATACTTAACACATACCGAACCGTCCAGGGAGACAGTTTGATTATATGAGACTTAGACCTACTAAACCGCCTTGATGGATGAACCGCAAGAACTGCTACACATGACGTTCACGATCTATAAGTTTTACTTGTTTTGATAGACAGTGACAGCAACAATGTTTACCCAATATACATACCTCGGCCTCAGTGTGGCAAGCATCGCCAAAGATAGGTCTAGGTTACATGCGGATTAGTTACATTCAAACACAGTTCAGTTGTGGCAAGGGCATTCAGGGGTACACACGTTTGACCCTCGTTCACTGCACTATACCAACTCTTAAAAAAGTATTACTATACTTGGCAACCGGTTCCGGTTCCGGCTGTCAAAGTAATAACATTGTCGTAAAAGTGCTCCCGAATTGTAAATAAAACACTAGTGGAAAAAACATCGATATACGCGAGAAGTTTAGTGAATCATCATTAAATAACCACAAAGTAACTGAATTCCAACATAATTACACGCGAAAAGTGAAGACAAGTGAATAACAATACGAAATAGTGCCGGCATAACAGTTTGAGGTTGGAAAAATCCATAGACAACATAGACGAAAGCAACGTCAAATTGACATTAGTGCCAACTTTACGGTGTTAAATTATTACGTTTCGTTTCACACAAACCAAAGTTTACCAACCAAAATTTTTTCGAGACCGAGGTTTTTGGGACAAGCATAAAATATACGTTTCGTTTCAAGATGAACACCAAACTGTCAGAAGAGATGTCACTGCTATTTGAAAAAATGAAGGAAGAGTTACAAAAACAGACGATGGCAATAACAGAGAATATAACTACAGTAATTCTCAGGAAAGTGGATGAGAAGATTGAACCACTAAAAAAGGAGAACGAGAAATTAAAACTACAAGTAGATCAATTAAGCAGTAAAATAGAACACCTTGAATTTAACAGTAGAAGAAACAATATCGTAATCCACGGAGTTCCTGAATCATCCAATGAAGGGGAGGCAGACTTGATGTCCTTAACCATAAAAACAATTACAGACCTCGACGTAGCATTGGAACACAGTGAAATCAACAGAATCCAACGTCTGGGAAAGGATGTGAGCAAAGATAAGACTAGACCCATTCTGCTCTCAACTACAACACTTCAAAAGAAGATACAAATACTGAGAAACAAAAAGAAAATGAAACCAAGCACATATATCACACACGACTATTCTAAGAAAGTATTATCTGAAAGGAAAACTAACAAAGGTAATCAAAAGGAAAAAAGAAAGAGAGAAGAGTCAGAAACGCCAAGCCCCAAGCCCTTTCGTGAAACTAACTCGGAAGCAAAAATCAAAAAGACTGATGCATTCCAACTCATGCGAGGAAGAACAAACTCGCTGTCCGGATCACATACAAGTAAGAACTAATAAAAGCAAAGGACCGGAAATTGAACCAACAAAACTAAATCAACACCAGCTACAAAATAAAAGATTTCTCCCACCACTGCCGGCCACCGAGGGAGATCAAGACTACTTGAATATTGCAACATCTCAAACATATCACCGGAAATCAAACTTATCACCGGGAATCAGGAATAAAACAGCAACAACAAAAGTAAATGAGAAAATTCCAAAAACCCAATTCCCCAATCCGGCTGGTCCCCGTGGGGAAAACGACCACTACCCTCCATCTGAAGTAAACGGAAGAAGAAGAAAAAATAATAACACAATTTTAATAGGCACATACAACGTAAGATCTCTGTCCTCCACAGAGAGATACCTACAACTTATGTATGCTCTTGAAAATGTCAACTACGATGTTTTAGGTCTTTCCGAAGTTAAAAGAACAGGTTACAACATTGAAGAATACCAAAATCACATACTATGCTACATGGGACAAACCAAGGGAAAACACGGGGTTGGTTTTCTATTGAAGAAAACATACAAAAATAACATAGTGAACTTCATAGGACTCTCTGAACGAGTCGCTTTGCTACAACTGAAACTGGAAGATCTGCATATATCACTAATCCAAGTCTATGCACCCACAGAGAAAGCAAACGAAGAAGATATCCAGGCATTCTATAATGACATCTTAGCAGCACTATCCCAAGCTGATGATAAAGTTATATTAATGGGCGACTTTAATGCCAAAATTGGACACCCCAAAGAAGGCGAGGATTTAATAATGGGAAAATATGGTTATGGCGAGCGAAACGACCGGGGTGAACTGCTTGTTGACTTCGCTTTAGAAAACAAACTCTCCGTTATGAATACATACTTCAAGAAAAAGGAAAGCAGACGCTGGACTTGGATCTCTCCCGATCAGAAAACAATGAATGAAATAGACTTCATAACAACAAACCAACCAAAACTCATATCCAACATCGAAGTTCTCAGCAACATTAAATTTCCCACTGACCATAGACTCTTAAGGGCAACTCTTAGTATGAAGTTTCCAAATAAAAATAGGAAGAACTTTAAACCAGCAAATAAAAATTTAAAAACTGCTTATGAAGTCGAAAGCTTTGTGGATAGCCTGAAATCTTACATGGGTAACAATATGAAAGAAACTTCCGACATACAAAACTACTACAATCTATTGGAAGAAGCATTGCTATGCAGTTTAAACACGAACAACAAACATAAAAAACCCCACCAAATATTTAGTGTAGAAACAGAGCGCCTAATAAAGAAACGTACAGAACTAATAAATATAAAACCTAAAGATAAAGCAACGAAGATTGAGCTCAGCAAACTGTTTAAAACCACAAACAAATCTATCAAGAATGATTATAAGAAACATAGGCAAGACATAATTACAAGAAACCTTACAAAATACAAAAGTACTAAAAGAGCCTTCAAAGATCTGAAACTACATAAAACGTGGATACAAAAATTAGAATCCAAATCTAAAACAACAAACACAAGAAAAGACGTTATCAACCATGCCACAAAGTTCTACAAGGATCTATACAGGAAAAAGTCAGACAAGATGGATCTACAGATACAAATCAATAGTGACACCAGGACAACAATTGAGCCTATAACAGAAAGGGAAGTGTATGACCACATAGGAAAACTGAAGTCTGAAAAGAGTCCAGGGCCGGATGGAATAGTGAACGAAGCCATAAAAATAGGTGCACCTGTCCTGCTCTACCATTTGACCCAGTTGTTCAATATGGTGCTGGATTCTGAAACGGTTCCTCAGCAATGGTGTACTTCTGAGATAATACTTATATACAAAAAAGGAAGCCCTACAGACATAGGAAATTACAGGCCGATCAGCTTAATGGCAAGCATATACAAACTCTTTGCATCTATTATCCTCAGCAGAATATCATCTGAAATCGATGATTCACAACCTATAGAGCAGGCTGGCTTCCGTTCAGGTTTCAGTACAACAGACCATCTACAAACCTTAGAACAAGTTATGGAGAAATACATTGAATTTAACAAAAACCTATATTTGGCATTCATTGATTACAGCAAGGCCTTCGATACTATCAGTCACAGCTCAATATGGGAAGCACTGAAACTCGCTAAGGTCAACTACAAATATATAAACATCCTGAAATATATCTACGCCAACAGCACAAGCAAGATAAAGCTTGAAACAAGAGGTGACCCTATCAAGATCGAAAGAGGCGTCAGGCAAGGAGACCCTATCTCCCCAAAACTTTTTATTGCCGTTCTGGAAAGCGTATTTAAAAGACTAAACTGGACTCGAAAAGGCATAAAAATAGGCAAAGGATGTCTAAGCCATCTCAGGTTTGCAGATGATATAGTGCTACTGACTGAAACACCGGATGAGCTTGAAGAAATGATAGGCTCACTAGACAAAGAGAGCTCCGCGATAGGCCTGGAAATGAACGCCAGTAAGACCAGACTAATGACAAACAGCTACAAAAAACCAATCTGCATCAAAGGAAACAATATAGAATATGTGGAAAATTATATCTATCTGGGCAAGCAGGTGTCATTCTCCAGGTCAAGCATGGATGAAGAAATTCAACGCAGAACAAATATCACCTGGAACAAATTCTGGTCTTTAAAAGAAATCCTTAAAGGCAACTACAGTCTAAACTTAAAGAAAATAGTGATGGAAACATGTATTTTACCGTGCTTATTATATGGATGCCAAACTTGGGTTTACACTAAAAGATCTAAACAAAAAATTGTCACTACACAGAGAGCTATGGAAAGAAGCATGTTAGGGTTAAGAAAAATCAACAAAGTTAAAAGCTCAATCATCAGGAAGCAGACAAAACTTACAGATGCCCTAACAAAAGCATTAGCACTCAAATGGCGCTGGGCTGGTCATGTTGCACGTATAAGAGATGAAAGATGGACTATCCAAACCACAACATGGACAGGACCATTGGGCAAAAGAAAGGTCGGTCGACCCTTGAAAAGATGGGCTGATGACATAGCGCAGACTGCTGGCTCAAACTGGCTAAAACTTGCCAAGAACCGAGAGAAGTGGAAAAAGATGGAGGAGGCCTTTACCTGTAATGGGACTACATCTCCAACCCCTTGCGAAAACTAACACTACTAACTAGGATAAGGTAAAGACTAACATAACTAACATTAACTCAATAAGTACTAGTGGTAAATTCAGTGTAAAAATGTATCTGAGATGAGAAATAAAAAGGCTTTTTATATTTTTTATTTTATTATTTATACTTGGCAACCAAACTTGGCAGGAAACGAAAAATATAAGTAGTAAAGATAAGGAAAATAAAGGTATATTTCATGCCAGCAAATGCAATCGAAATATTTCCAGGAGTTTAAGTAGAGACACGTAGTGGGGATAGTAAACTGTAAATACAAGGGTCCGTTGCACGTTCCGATCGTACAACACGGTATCAAGAAAGGCTTTCCGTTTGACACTTCGTATATGTGTGGCTTTGGTGTGCTGTGTGCCTTTGTTTGGACTACCAAACAAAGATAATTATATTGATTAAGTATGAGATATACTGTAAGGCCAAGAAAATCATACAGGACTGTGTGAAAGATAAAAAACTTTTTAACAAAAATAAAACCGACTTAAAAAAAAAAACACAAAAAAGTGAAAAATAAACTTTAGAAGAAAAATCAGTTTCTGAAATCGGTGGCAAAAAATGAAATCAAAGAAACAAAAGTCACCGACTAGAGCAGAATTTTACACCTTATTAACGTAGCGAATATTTCAAACGTGGGAATTCTTTTAAAACAATAAAATAAAGACAAACAGAGCATAATTTTATAAACACACTTACAAACATATAAACAGACAGTAGGAAAGAAAAAGTAGGTTAAAACAGAACTTACGACGAGACTACCCGCCAGCGACCACTTCCATTTACATCGGGAGCACTATCCCTCAGTACTGGATTCAACACGTAGAATAGATAGAACACAGAAGGTCTACTTCTTGTAGCAAGTGAAATTGCTCGAACCCTGTGCTCGGACCTTACAACACCTGACGTCCAAGTGCAAGCACAGTTGCGACAATCATTTATTTCAGCCCGTCGTCGTACTGTACGTGGGTCTGTTTTTGCCTTTGACTTGTTATTCTGCAAAACATACACATTACGCATTGTTATAAAGACTGATTTTCTATGAGGTTCTGCCTGCAGAGCGGACCATTTAGCAAATTCGAACGTGGGGATGACAGTACTCAGTGAGTGAGAGCGAGACTGTATGTGAAAGAGGAAGAAGTACAATTTTTTTATTTATTTTAAGTGGGCTTGCTCTTGACTTCAATGTTGCCCTAAGGGCAGAGATGATGTTGACGATGGAACGAGCTTACCCAGAAGAAGCCTGTTTACTCGCGACTTTAATACTTAATTATGACTTTTTTAATTTTTTATGACGTGGAAACTGTAAAGACGTAAATATACCATTTAAAATTGGAATAAAATGCTTTCATTGATTTAAATTTATAATTTTTTTCACAAACATACGGCAGGCCTGTATGTTTATTAAGGGGAAATTCCATTTGTAAGGGGCGAGTTCATTGTCATCAACCAACATAAATTCCTGATATGTAGTTAGTGAGTAGCCTTTTTTTTGGTTGGTGGAAAATCATCAAATAACCCCTCCCGCTCTTGGGCAGAGCGAAAGGGAGCGTCAGACTTCTACTGACTAAAAACCACACCCGTTTTCCTTTTTAGCCCTGTATGTCAAGGCTGCTGTTTCTCTTGTGTACAACCCGCAGCCCCGACGGGGTTAGTGAGTAGCCTGTCCAGGGAATTAAATCAAAACCTTATGTACAGTAGCAACAGTAGTCAGTGGGCCTTCTGAACTTTTTATTCTATGTCCTGGCTTTAGTAAAATAAGTTAGTACTTTGTTTCGCTTTAGCTTATAGCTAGCGTATTTGCGACTAACGTTTCAGAGAATCCCTGAGATTTTTGTTTTAACTTGTGTAGTGTATTTAAATGAGTTAGGAGTCTCTATTTCTTTATGAAAGTCTAGAGTAGGTTGCTTTCGGAGAAAATAATACCTGGTTCGAAAGTGCTTTTCCTTAGAATTAATTTTCGTTCTTTAACGATGAGGTTTTGAGTTCAATTTCAATTGGTGAAAACAACGTGAAAATCGGCGCAGTAGTTTTAGAATTTATCGCGAACAGACAGACAGACAGACGCGGCGGACGATATAGTAATTGTTTTATAATAATGTAGTAATAGATATAATAACCTATTGCCATCAACCGGGTACAAATTCAGATTCCATGACTGCTACTGTGATATTCTTGTTGGAATAACCCAATTATTTTTCTACTAAAACTAATGCAAAGTTACAGCATCATTATCTGCCTAGTCTGTTCCCAACTATGTAGAGGTCAGCTTGATGACGATGACGATGACCTTAAGACGCAGTCAACGGGGGAACCGTAAAAACGACCTGTTTTTCGTCGCAGAGTTAGCCGTATTGCTACTTATTACAATTCCAAAAAAAATACAGTGTATAGTCAAATGTATAGGTAAAAGACTTATGCAAAAATATTTTCTAAAAGTAATCAAGAACCTCGAAAAAAAAAAATCACAAAGTCACAAAAAAATGACACGAAAAAAGTTTTTCGTCTCGAAATGCTCAATATTTTGCGTGACAACTGTTATTTATTTTTTTACTATCAGGAAGGAAATTTAACCAACTAAAGACATATGTAAAAATATTTTAACATTACAGCGTATTTTTTTTTTAAATAAATTAAATCTGCGAACTATCGTTCATTTTGGCAGTCACGAGCATCAAACGCGTCGCCATTTTCAACCTTATTTGTTTAGGCGATGAGTTAAGCGCGCGCTCAAGGTCGCGGGCAGGTGATGTCGCCTTAAGGCTAGGCCACCAACAGCTATAGGTACGCTAAAATGTCTTTAATGGTGTTCTGACATGTCCGCTTTGTGCTTGTAGTTTTTCGGTCAAAGTTGGATATGCTAGCCACTTACTCGTAAGAGCACAGCAAAGATCTTGACAACCATTCTAGAAAATCATCGAATGCAGTCGCTGTGGCTGAAACCGGTTAGATGGCATCATCTTAATCTTTAGGGATCAACTTTCAGTCTAACCGGATGCAACTGAATACCAGCATTCACAACTAAAATCTGGTATAATGAAACAAATATGAACGCGATAAAAAATTAATTAACTCGTTTTAAAAGAGCGGACGCAGTTCCTAAAGTAAATCTGCATTACTAAGTATTTAAAAGCATTTTTATAATGTAGCTAATGTATTTGCGTTGTTTATTTGAAAAGGAGTTTTTGTGAAGAAAACATGGTGTGCATTTAAATTGTTCTCTGTGAAACTTCATTCTGATTTTATATTGAAGTTAGAATGATTTTTCACAAGGCGCGATGTATTGTTATAATAGTATTAGTTATATCCATACAGTAATGTGATCTTGTAAATACTGGGTATTCTGTTAAAGGCAAAATTAAACTACATCGTTATGGGTTGGCTTCCAGTCTCACCGCTTGGAAACTGAATACCAGTCCTATCTGACCTACATAATCCAATTAGTACTTAGTACCGGTTACGATACTGTATGGTAAGACTGGTTGCCAGACTTTCGGGACACTGACTACTAACAGCGTTACGACGTGTTTTCGATCCGAGCGGCTGTTATTATTTAGTCACGAGCTCCTCAAAGTAAAAAGTTAACTTACTTATGCAGGGTTAGGTGGGTGTATGCACCGCTGCCTAACCCTTCGGGTGTAACAGGTGTAATGTTACGTACACGGAAGAATAATATTTTCAAATCTCACTTACTACTAACACCATCTATGATGTGTTAAAGGAAATCTGTAGGCCTGTATGTAACCTGTATTTAAATGTTTGTCATAGTACGTGTTAACGAACAAAATCTAGCGCTTTTCCCCCTAGGGTAGGTAGAAACTATGGAACGTCACGGACTACGATCCTCACATAGTCCTGCAGATTCGTTCACTTCATACATCTGGTTCTGGTCATACTCTCACGCCACCTGTGAATATATTCCACCTGACACGCCTTTCTAAAACGTTCCCTCTTACATCTACTTATGATTCATCATCATGATTTCAGCCAAAAGACGTCCACTGCTAGACATAGGCCTCCCCCAGGTGTCGCCACAATGACTGGTCCCGGGCGTCTCTCATCCAGCGGGTCCCCGCAACCTTGACCAGGTCATCGGTCCACCTAGTGGGAGGCCTTCCAACGCAACGTCTTCCGGTTCGCGGTTCGCTACTTATGAGTAAAATATTTAAAATTTAGTATTCAAACAGTATACTACTGAAATTACATGCAGTTGTCATTGCGGTATGTCATGGCAATACGATGGTCAAAATACTAGTGGTGTGACCATCGCACTGCCATGTCATCTCTAGAGTTCAAACCCAAGGCAACTTAGATTATTTCTATTCATGTACTTACCTATTGTACGAGTATAATTATCACTTGCTAAATCGAAGGAAAGCATAGTGAGGAAACCAGCATGCCTATAGGATAATTTCTATACGGCATGTAAAGTCGTACACCAGGTTAAACATTTACCACACGAATAGAAGAAAGATTAAAATACTTCTCCAAACACGTTACTGAAACCATCCAGCCTATAACACTGCGTGTTCACCCAATATCAGCATCCGCAGCACCTCATGATGTAATAAACACGCAAACGGCCTGATTTTAAGTAAAATGACTATGAAAATTGAAGATAATTGCACGCTGCGTACTTTCAGAGATCATTAAGATGTTGATTAGGTGGCACACGTGTCTCCCGAACCAGTCACGGCCACGAGAGGCTTGCGAACAATTTGCACGCGTTCGTACGTGATCGCATGAAAATGCTCTCGTTTTCGTGCGATGTTATTTTTGTAAAGCAAATATTTTTTGTTGGTGTAATTGGAGGCTGTGTGAATTTGTTTGGGGTTAGAAATAACTTATTGAGTTCTGAAATAGTTTGAGACGAGAGAATTAAGAAAAGAAAAGAACGAAGTGAGTTTATTTATTTATGTACCTACACATAAAATATTTAACAAAACCTAACATTAAGATAGAAGAACACAAAAGTTCTGTTTATTTGTTCCAGCAGACCTTCGAGATAAAAGTTGGATTAGACATATAAGAATATGTGGATTTGGACTGGGCAACTGCAGTACTTTCGCAAGTAATTATGGCTTGTGATTGTGACTATAGCTTCGCTTTCTTTATGTTTCTGACGTTCAAAAGGGACTATGTTAGGCACTTTTGAAATAAATGTCTTATTATTTTCGAAATCTTTAAATTCTAATGTTATTCTATTCTATTGAATGTACCTGATTGCTAATTATGATCACTTGTGATTGAAATAAATGAATTATTATTATTATTATTTTTGTTTATGTCTTACATTTTATCATCGTCAGCCTGTTACAGCAGGCCACTGCTGGGCATAGGCACTATCTCCATTCTTGCGCCATGTAATTCGGTTTTTGGCAACTGTCATTCAGCTGTCACCAATCACCCTGCAAAGATCGGCGCTCCACCTAGCCTGAGGGTACTCTACCTAATGCCTTTGCCTTATTCACCCCATTTAATATCGATAGATAGATTTCTCTAAAATATGGTAGCGTTTTGGTGGAAAATTTTTCATTAAATTTTAGTCTCTGCTCGCTGATATAATTCTAAAGAAGATCTCATCAAGTGAGCAGGTGACAGTCAAGGCATGCAGCGCAACATGGAAGGTGGGCCATTGTCTATGAACCGCCATTCGAAGAGATTATCTTTGGTACAGCCGACTTGGATTGAGCTCTTTAATTACAATGCAAGATTAATAATAAATTGAAGCGAAAACAAAACTACCCAAGTAACATTTTTGGTTTTAGAAAGGTTTTGAAAAGGTTCTAGAACCTTCATATGGAAATCTGCTCGTAAGTCTTAACAGGCTCAATAACGTTATATTAACCTTATATTAACCTCCTGAGTGCAAAAAGGGCCCACGTTTTAGAACATTTCTGAGAGCTATAGCAAAACCTATAGGTCAAATCCAGAACCTTTCGAATTACTTACACAGTTCCCAAATATAACCTTCACAACCTTAATTTAACGTAAATATAACCTTGCAAGGCAGCTTTTAAGTTCTAAATTAGTCTTGTATGTAACCCTATGACAACTTAAAACCTTTTTGATGGACATGAAAAAATACCTTTCCAGGACTCGCAGGTTTTAAAATGTTTCTGTGTAAGATTTTTTTACACAGAAAGACCAATATAATGGCGCCACATTCGCTGACATTTTACCAAGTTTCAAAATGGCTAACTGAGTATGTAGTAAGTATTTATAAAATAAATATAAGTATCTTGCTGAAGTCAGGAAGAACAAAAATTGTGCGACTGGCACTTCATCGTGAAACTTTAGGATAATAGTGCTAAATACGAGACGGGCCTTGCGTTAGTTTATAATTTTGAAGATATTTTAATGAAATAAAAATTATAAATATACACGGTTGGTGGTACGTTGCATTAGAAATAAAACTTCTATTCATTTAAAAACATATATTTTAAATGCTATAGCACAAGTTACTTATTTTAGCCTTATTGAATTAAAATATTGCCTTTTGTTTTGATTTTGTTATTTAAAATTGTTTTTTTATGTAAAAAAAAATGGCTGGCGTTAATAAATTACTAGAAAGCATTAAAATTACCAATTTCAGAACTGTTACAGCTAAAAGATCTTAATGTTTACCAAAATAAGAGCTAAAAGTAATCTCGCGGAGCTACTTAAAACGCATAGGCTGTTTTCGCAGCTTTAAGGTTATCGCTAGGAGTAATTCAAGACTTGCTATTAGTCGTGAAAACAACCCCTGCGCACAATTAGTTGCTTTTAGGTTTTGGTTGAAACAGGACGTGCGATCGACGGTTTGACAAGAGTGCTGAACAAACAGCTACAGGGTGCTTTTTTTCATCAACTTTAAGATCATGAAAAAAATCTCGAAGACATACTTCAATAATATTTTTTATTTGCATATTATCACCACTATGATGGATATGGGAGTATGTAGTAAGGATCTAGGATCCTTCGGAAGTTTCAGGATCGTTCGTTTATTAAATATGTCTAAAAGATCTTTCAAAGCAACATGTTTAATTTTGTGGGGGCTTTTGATAACGCGTGGTGGCCGATGCTACTCCTTAAACTGAAAATTCGTGGTTGCCCTAAAAACATATACAATCTTGTTTACTCGTACTTCTTAAATTGTTCCGCGAATCTCAAACTCGGCCATCATTCTTTGTCAAAGTCCCTTACCATGGGATGCCCTCAGGGTTCGGTTATGGGTCCGTAATAGTCCGTATGAATGGAACGTAGGCTTCGATGACTTCCTCGCGATTCCACTTCCATACGGCTGTTCATTAACCGGTTACGCGGACGACGGCCTGCTGCTCATTTAGTCAAGTATTCGGGCTGGACTCGAAAATTTGGCTGATACTTGCCTAAAATTAATATCCCAGTGGGGTTGATTCTGGCTAACAGGAGTTACAGTGGTTTGGGAATAGTGTGGCGGGCTTGTCCCAAAAAAAAAATGTTTAATTTTGTGTTCTAAAGACCAAATTCTTAAATCCTTTGCAGTATCAACACTATCAACACTTGTTTCTAATGTACGAGCTTCAAAATCTTCACTATCTTCAGATAAACTGCCATCATCACCATAATTTGATTGACTGTTTTGTGATTCCTCAAATATTTCAGACGATGTCGTGTTATCTGTGGTTGAAACTGATTCCTCAAATATTTCAGACGATGTCGTGTCATCTGGTGGTGGTTAAAACTGAAGGGGTTTCAGAAGGTCGTGCATCTTCAACGGTGTCAATGATCTGTAAAAATAGTCAATATCGAACAACCGAACAGCCTAATTTTAATCCACAATGGGGTCACCCATTGTCAAGATGAGCCGTACTTCTCCATCTTTTTAAATTTATAAGGGCTCTAACAAATCTGCGGTCTGACAGACGGTCGCCGACAGTCCCCTTGTCCTAGGTGAGCGACGGGACGCGACACGTAGCGACGCAACGCGACGCGACGTATTGCGACCAAAACATCACGCGACGTGTGTCCTATTTTATAGTCATTCGTGAGCGACAAACGTAACATGTATACTGCGTTGTTACTCGAAAATTCATAATGTTATAAATACTTAACCCTACAAAAACAACGTAAACAAAGAAGGAAGACAACAAATATCATGTACCTATTTAGAAATAAATAAGTTCGGAGAGTTTTATCATTTATATCCGACATTAAGAAATAAGCCACGTTTGTTTAAGAGGTATTGTGGCTTATTACTAAGCACTTTCGCTTATATATTGTTGCAGTTGTTAGACCTATTTTTCAACTGTCAATAAGCAATTCACACTGCGTATCGTCGCGCAAAAAACAAATCCGCACTTCGTCGCGTTTCACTATTACACTATTTTGCCGCGTTTGTCGTTCAACTAGGAAAACGGGTGACGGTCGCCGACGATCGCTAACGGTCGCCGATCTGTAAGAGCCATATGCAGTTTTTACCAGTCACCACACTTCGTACCTTAATAAATAATAAAAACTTACCGATGTATTTATTATTCGTAAGAAATTTTTACGCACTTTACGTTTAAAATTTCCACTCCGTTTTTTTGACATCACCCTGTGTTGATTCATCTTCAAGACAACGTAATGCTTTGAAGCAGCGGAGACAAGTGATATTTTTTGAGGATGCCTTTATAGCTTTAAAATATTCTTGTAGGACGTTAATCATGCTTTCAGCTCATAAACAATAGCTTATTGGTTTGGGTTGTCACCACGCAGTCCTAATTTATTTGCCTAGACACTCTAAAGCAAACCTTAAGGTTTGAGGTAGGTTTTAAAAATTACTTATAAGCAATTTCAACATTCCATAACTTTATGGTCATATCAAAGTTAAAACTTAAACCTTTAGATCTCAATTCAGCATAATGCTAGCCTTTTCAGAACTTAATCAGGAGTCTACGACAGCTTTAAGATCCTAGGACTATATGCTCTTGAAACACAAGTCAAAATAACGTTAATTTAAACTCTTGTCAGCGGCTCCAAGGTTGTAATATAAAACAACTAGTATTAGGACCTATTAATCATTCTCAAGTACTTAATATAACCAGATAGCAAAGCATTAACATTTTTACGACCCTTAGAAAACCTAAAGGCATTTTTTACAACCTAGGCCCGAATGTAACATTTCATTCGGGCCTAGGTTGTAAAAAATGCCTTGCCTTGGGTAGTTAAGTTTCAAATTTATTCATCGAAGATTCAAATTGCTATTGCAAATACCAGCAGCAATTCTGGTTATTGCACTACCAATAAGTAAACAACGTCCAAGTCCACCTTTTCATTATAGATTCCAAGAAATGTAGAACAAGAATCCAAGTCTTGGGACTTGGATTCGCTATGAAACCTTCAAGAAAATATATTGAGGGAGAAATTTTCGAAAACACTATTTAAACAAACACTTGAGTAACTCCGAACGTCTGTAAAACAAACACAATATATTTTGTTTGGACTAGAACATTCTGGAAACTTTCACTCGTATTGAAAATGTGCGCCATATTGGCTATAACTGAATGTATTATGCAAAACAAAGTTATGTACACTCTTATAAATTCGTTGCTTTTCTTTGTAAGTTCAATGGCACCGGTTTTCTGTTTAATTTGAGTAGTACTTTGAATACAATCTGTATTTTATTATACAAGATGGTAAATAAGGGGTTCTTTAGAATAATTTATTGAATGACTGGTTGGTCTAGTGGTCGCAATGCTGACTATGAGGGTTTGATTCCCGGGCACTTTGCGGTGTTCAATCTAGAAAATCTCAATAGCAGCCACGCAGTCTAGATTTGTGCCTGCTTGATGGCAATAATTATAACGACCCCTATTGCATGGACCTTAACATATCCGGCAAAATGTGGTTGTACAATAAAGGTACAAGTTGGTAGCCGACTGCACGCAGCAGCAGCAGACGACATGTCGTCGCTTCATAATTATCGTCGCGTCATGTCGCTGCAGTCATGATTTCGAACCCGACTACAGACGACAAATGCAGATTATCATCTGCGTAGCCTTTTCCCAACTATGTTGGGGTCGGCTTCCAGTCTAACCGGATGCAGCTGAATACCAGTATTTTACATGGTGCGACTGCCTATCTGACCTCCACAACCCAGTTTATACTGGGTAATAATACGATACCCTTTGGTAAGACTGGTTGTCAGATTTCCAGGTCACTGACTACCTGTAACGACTGCTAAAGATCTATTTATGGCAGCCGGGACCAACAGCTTAACGTGCTTTCCGAGGCATGGAGAAAACTCGGTATGAAATGGGCGGTCACCCATCCACAGACCAACCTAGGCAAGCGCCGCTTAACCTAAAGATTGACCCCGAGTGGCAGTTATTATTACGCCACGAGCTCCTCACGAGACGACAAATGCAGATGTCATCCAGTTATTCCGAGTGTGTATATCAATTGTTTTTACTGCTCTGCGTGTGTAAACTGAAGACACAGGTTCCGATACATTTTCGGCTAAAGGACATTAAATCTTCTGTTGTTTCTGTTATCAACTAATCTGCGGTCGGACGACACGTACGTCTGCCGGTCGACGACGCGTCGCTAGCTTCATGTCGCTAACTACGTAGGGAATTTCATAGAAATACGTAGAAAACAGTCGTGTCGCCGCGACACGTCGTCTGCTGCTGCTGCGTGCAGTCGGCTATACCAACTTTTAGGTAGGTACTTTTAGGTACACCACTGCTTTAGCCTTCATGAATTACAGGTGTGTTGTTATGTTTAGGATATTTTCAAACCTATTTTGTTTTCATTTATAAAGTAGACATTGCTTTTATGAATACTGTAAACAGCAAAACTTTTTATTTTTAAACAACCCAAACACAAACCAGTAGTTTGATTTAAAAGTATAATAAGAAAAGATGTAAAAACTAAATCGTTTTAGTGCTCGATAATTACAGTAGAAAAATGGAGACTACCAAAAACGTAAAAGTTTAAACGAGGTCACTTTAAAACCAGCTAACAAAAAACTGCCTTTTCTCAAAGACTCGTACAAAATGACAGTTTTAAAAGAATTAGTCGCCGACTTAAGTTTGATGTTAAAGATAGTATTTTCTTAGGATTGCCATTTTCGCGAGGTTGTCTGAGGACGCGACGCAAGACGGTTGGAGTTTGAAAACTTTGACGGGGCTTATGACTTTGTTGCCGGGGACGTGGTGCGAATAGAGAATGGCGAGCTTTGATATAAGTGCCTCTAAAGCTTTCGACACTTGTCTTGAACTAAAAGGTTATTGTAAACATGTATAAAATCATAAACAGGGATGAAAAATAGCGTTAAGGTAAAGTTATGTCATGATACAACTACCTGTGGACCTAGAGAAAATAAGACTAATGGTAGTCATAATCTGCTCAGCCTTTTCCCAACTATGTAGGGGTCGGCTTCCAGTCTAACCGGATACAGCTGAATACCAGTATTTTATATGGAACGACTGCCTACCTGACCCCCATAAACCAGTTAGAACTGTGTAATATTATACCTCTTGGTGACTCTATTAGTAGTAATGATAGAAAACTAAAAACTGACGTCCAACCATCGTTCAACGAATGTTCACAGTGCAGTTGGCGCAGTGGTGCTAGCTCTGCTAGCTGGTGTGCTGCGTGTCGCGGGTTCGATTCCCGCACAAAACAAATATTTGTATATTCTACAGGTATTTGTGGCCGGGATAAATGTTTGTAAACACACCCACATCAATATTTTGGTGTGACATAAGCTACCGAATCGGCCTGTAGAAAGTGATTGTCACTTTGTTTAAACCCATTTGTTCCACATTACCAAAACCTCATAGGGTGTTAATCATGTTCTGTATTTATAATTTGCATAAATCCGTGTTCAGTGCTCAGTACGCTTGATTGCATAAGAAACACTTGTGTAAAGTTCCAAGCTTAGATACATCGGTTTAGTTATGCAGATTCTGTCAGCGAATTTGAGATTGTCACTAGCTGTGGTCCACGACTTTCGTCTGTGTGAAATTATTATTATAGTGTTATTTTCCTATTTGAATCGAATTTTGTTAACAGTTTTAAATTTGAGCCAGCCCGCACTGAGAAAAATTGATTTCTGGCTTAAGGTGTATTCCGCCTTCGACGGCTAAATTGTAATGACGCGAGGCGATTTTGTAACGCTTACTGTTATTTTGGCTTAGCTAGGCGTTTCCGTTAAAATGGTACGTCTTTTATGATAAACACTAACCGACAAAAATGTCTTACCGTAAGGCAGTCTTGGAATTCAACTTTATACTGTTAATACAGCAGTAATGGACTACATAATACGCTTTAAATTTACGACGTCGAATATGTGGTGAATATCACCGTAATTATGGCAATATTTACCTTAAATTAAGGCGATATAGTACTTCAATAAAAACTAAACAAACGTAAACATAAGTCATAAACAAACTTTTGAAAGCGTCATAAATAATCTTTAGCATGGCAATTTTCACATTATAATAAGGCGGAATATACTTCAGTCACAAAAATTTGAACGTAAACATAAAGTTTTTGGGCGACGTATGTATTCGGCAATATAAACGTATAATGTGGCCGCATTTGCCCTATCATAAGGCGAAATATGCTTAGATTACGATGAATCAAATGGTAACCTTAGGTTATATAACGACGTACATATACGGCACACATGAACGTAAATATGGCAATATTCACCTTATCATTAGGCAACATATGGTCAAGTTACGACTGATTGAACGGTAACATTACGTCATATAACGACGTACATATTTGGTCAAAGCAACCGTATATTTGGCAAAATTTGTCTTATCGTAAGGCGAAATATGCTTAGATTACGTCAAATCAAATGGTAACCTTAGGTTATATAACAACGTACATATACGGCACATATAAACGTAAACATGGCAATATTCACCTTATCATAAGGCAAAACATGGTCAAGTTACGACTGATTAAACGGTAACATTACGTCATATAACGACGTACATATTTGGTCAATGCAACCATAAATTTGGCAATATTTGACTTATCATAAGGCAAAATATGCTTAGATCACGACGAATCAAATGGTAACCTTAGGTTATATAACGACGTACATATACGGCACATATAAACGTAAGTATAGCAATATTCACCTTATCATAAGGCAAAAAATGGTCAAGTTACGACTGATTGAACGGTAACATTACGTCATATAACGACGTACATATTTTGTCAATGCAACCGTAAATTTGGCAACATTTGTCTTATCATAAGGCGAAATATGCTAAGATCACGACGAATCAAATGGTAACCTTAGGTTATAATAACGACGTACATATACGGCACATATAAACGTAAGTATGGCAATATTCACCTTATCATAAGGCAAAAAATGGTCAAGTTACGACTGATTGAACGGTAACATTACGTCATTTAACGACGTACATATTTGGTCAATGCAACCGTAAATTTGGCAATATTTGTCTTATCATAAGGCGAAATACGCTCAAGTTACGACTAATCAAACGGTGAATAACGTCTTATAACGACTTACATATACGTCGAATGAAACCGTAGATTTATGGCAATATTGACCATTAGGATAAGGCGAATGATACTCGAGTTAGGTACAATTTAATCAAACGTTTAAAAAGTCTGATAACGACTTATTCGGCTAATAATTATAAGCGTAAATTTGGCAATATTTCCCCTTTCATAAGGTCAATAACGACGTACCTACATATATATTTGGTGAATGAAACCGTAGATAGATATGGCAATAGTACCTATCTTATGATGGTGACAATTTATAATTTATTCAAACGTTTACAAAGTCTAACGACTTACGCATTTGGCAAATTAGGGTTAATAAACCTGGCCTAGTGCAATTCGACTAGCGCACTGAGGGTTACCGTACAAACCTACTTATATTATGCTACCTACATAAGTACCTACTTATATTAAAAATAGAAACAGTATAAGTAGGTTAAGTAATATATCTACCTGCTGAGTAGGTAACTGAGTGTGGAACACCGAACTCGTTGGTTTGAACTGGGTAGGTGTATTATGAAGGTACGACAAAAGACCTTAAGTAAATTGGTGAGTTTCAGGTCAATATTTAATATGGTAGGTATTAAAAAAAAAATTTTTGTTGGTAGGTACCTATAATATTAGATATTTTATGATCTTTATTCTGTGGCTTTATGATCCTCCTTGTTGCCAGTCAGAGGCAGAGCCCTCGCTTCTACACACAAGCCCAGTACCTGCACCTGCAGAATGTTCAACGGCCAAGTCACACAACATTAACTATAATAATAAAGAAATCGCAATAAGGAACCTTAGACTTGGCACGACTTGTTTAGATTTCATTACTTTTTAGAGATAAACAAGCAGCTCCATCGAGACTTGGCTTATTTTTTACAGAATGTTTTTGTTGGGATTTCACTTCTTTTTGCAGAAACGTGGGCATATTGATTTATTTTATTAGATTTTCTTATTTAATACAATTTTTTTTGTAAGTTGTAAGTAGTTTTTTTTTTTTAATTTTCGATTATCCTACTTTTTATAGTTTTCCCTTTATGTGGCCATTTAACTCTCACTCTGTACCAAATTTCAGCTCCCCGAGTTTATGGGAAGTACTAGTTCTATTTTGATGATCATGAGTGAGTGAGTGAGTGAGTGTCATAAATACGAAACTTTGCTTTCGCTTAACTTCGGAACTAAATGACCTTAGCTTACTGGATGACGGAAATTTCAGCGTTCTGACCAGATCCAGAGGTCCTCAAATAGGGGCCTGATAATGCGGCGAAATGGTTCCAGTAAAGGATGGTACGGCAGTGTTTGCTTCGCGCTCGACTCGGCGGGGGCACTGCCGTGCCCCCCGATGATATTGCTGGTTAACAACAACCAATAAGTTTTATACCTTACATATGAAATATATTCTTAAATGTTTTAAATAGGTGCCATAGTCTGCAAAAAACACCTTATCACAATGTTAAATGCTTCTAGAATAAGACATAAATGTCATTTATCTGTTTGTTTATGTTAAAAAAAAGAAATTTCAAAATTCAATTTAATATAAGTAATGTAATACCTACCTACACATAAAGACTCGAGATAAAGTGTATTAAGTACCTACCTACCTAGTAGTTGTGTTTGTTTTCTGTCTGCACCAAATATTAAGTAGGTACGTCGTTATTGACCCTATGAAAGAGGAAATATTGCCAAATTTACGCTTATAATTATTAGCCGAATAAGTCGTTATCAGACTTTTTAAACGTTTGATTAAATTGTACCTAACTCGAGTATCATTCGCCTTATCCTAATGGTCAATATTGCCATAAATCTACGGTTTCATTCGACGTATATGTAAGTCGTTATAAGACGTTATTCACCGTTTGATTAGTCGTAACTTGAGCGTATTTTGCCTTATGATAAGACAAATATTGCCAAATTTACGGTTACATTGACCAAATATGTACGTCGTTAAATGACGTAATGTTACCGTTCAATCAGTCGTAACTTGACCATTTTTTGCCTTATAATAAGGTGAATATTGCCGTATTTACGTTTATATGTGCCGTATATGTACGTCGTTATATAACCTAAGGTTACCATTTGATCCGTCGTGATCTAAGCATATTTCGCCTTATTAAGACAAATGTTGCCAAATTTACGGCTGCATTGACCAAATATGTACGTCGTTATATGACGTAATGTTCGAATAAGAAAACGAGTCACCTTGCAACGCGTATGATTGTCACATTTGATTTTGTGGTGAGAGCGTCGTGACAGTGGTGTAATAACAAAGTTATTGAATTGAATTTCATATTTGTGATTGTAAATTACAATGGCATCTCGCTTGTATTTCACTTGGAGGATGTTTGAGACCGCGAGAGCACAAGATGAGCGTAATTTAATGTCCATTGGTCGTGCAAGAGCACGTAACTCGAGCAATCCGCTTAGAGACCTTCCGGAGGCTGAATTTAAGAGAAGATATAGGCTTCCTAAGGCAGCCTTCAGGTTTTTGTGTCGAGAGCTGAGGCAGCTTGCTGGTTTAAAGTCTACTCAACGGGTGTCCTTGGAAAATAAGGTAATGTATCAGTGTGTACTTTTGAAACACTTTTTTCAATCTCACAATGGGTCAATGTCCTAATTTTCTTTGTTTATTATTTTAGGTCCTTACAGTCCTGTTTTTTTTTTTATGCAGGGTCTTTCCAGCGCCCAGTGGGAGTGGCTAAAAACGTTTCACAAAAAATGTGCAGTGTCTACATTGAAGATGTTACTTAGGCTCTGACACACTAGAACATACAAAAAAAATATATTAGATTTCCTGATACTTCAATTACCAGGCAAACAATCAGTCAAAGGTAAGGTCTACTATAACTTTGCTGACATACATACTGTAACTATTATACAATATTAATGACATTGTAATATGAAAAGCATATTATGTACCTATGTTGTTTGTTTCAGGTTTTGTGACAAATATGGAATACCCGGAGTAATTGGGTGTATTGATTGTAGCCATTTTAGAATATTTGAACCGCCAAAGGATGAAGAACACCTATATTATTGCCGTAAGCACTATCATTCAATAAATGTTCAAATGGTACCTAAATAATAATTTAATTAGATACCTATATGAGTTTGATTTAATCTTACCTTCTTTAAATAATTATTTTTCTTAACTGGTTTGTTTTATTTTACAGGTATGTGATGACCAACATAGAATTTTAAATGTCTTTCTTTTATTTGGAAAAACATTGACATCAACCCATAAATCCAGTCTTTGCGCCAAAATGGGGAGATAGTGTGGCTTGTAGGTAAGTTCTACCCAATAATATATTGTTTGAACAACATTGTGCATTAGGCTATGGCAATAAACTAATACATTGATCATCATTGTAGGAGACTCTGGTTATCCACAACGACCATGGCTGATGACTCCGATTTTAGACGCTGCTCCGAACACCTTGCAGCCAAATACAACCATAAGCATGTCGCAGCCAGAGTTGTCATAGAAAATACATTTGGACGGTTGAAGAATCAATGGCTATGTCTTAACAAAGATCGAGTGCTCCACTACAAGCCACTCAAATGTGCAAGAATCATACAAGCCTGCTGCGTTCTACAGAATATTGGCATTGATTTTAATGTTGCAGAAGAGGCGGACATCACTGGTTGGTATTAATAAATTTATAATTCGAAAAGAAAATCAATGGCACAAATGAGTATTGAATATAAAATTATTTATATTTTTAGGATTGCACCATGAAGAACAACATAATAAGCCCATTCCCACAGAGAGAGTAATAGGTACCTAATCAGAGGAAGGGTTTTAAGGGAACAATTAGTTAGAAGACTTGAACATATTTAATTTTAGTTACTTTATTTAATAGTTTTATTAATGTATATAGTTTACTCTATTATATAATTTGAAATCACCTAATAACCATCTTTCCTAAATTAAGCATAAATAGATGTACTTATTAGTTGAGTTTTATTTTTGTACACCTTTATAGAATAGATATTGTCTTTTCATTTTACCATCTTTATTTTGTAAACACTTGTAAAAACTGTAATGCTTTTATTCTAATCTCTTATTGTTAATTAAGTCTCTTAGTATGTTAATTATCTAAATGTATAGCAAATGTGTGAGTAAGTACCATGTTCCTACTTGGAAACTAGTATTTTCTAGATATTTGTTTCTTGCTGATGCTAGCAACACATATTGGATCCTTCAGATCTTTTTACTTTAGTTTTTTTAAATTAGATTTATATATCAGACATTGTAATAGTGACTGGTTGATCTAGAATAAATTATGAAACACTGGTATATTGTCTTGTTTTTCTAACCAAAACCAGACCTTACGGCTGGCCCAACTATGTTGGGTTGGGCTGTTAAAACACATAGGTATGGTATTCTTTTTATTTTAAGTATACATTTTTGTTCTATTGATTGCAGAAGCTTACAAAGACTGGGAGAACAGCTTTCTAAGAACAGCAGGTTACGCTGTTCACTGAAGGCATTATCATGAAGTTCATGTGAAGAATATTAGCTCGCGCTACCTTAGAGTGAACGCGCACTTTGAGCGGCCCAATGTCCTTAATATGAACTAATAAATGATAGTAAATCAAGTCAATCATGCCCTTAGGGAAAAGCGTTACCAGCCGTTAGAAGGCTTTTTTCCGGTCTTCATAAAACATTTCTGCTCGAAAAGAAAGCATAAATTACCTTACTAGAAGGTGAATACGACTTAGTAAACGTTAAAAGCGCTTAGTGGACAGGTTAAACCACTGTAAGGAAAGACATAAGACACCTTATAAGAAGTCGATTACGAGTTAGTAAACGTTGAAAACGCTTACTGGGCAGGTTAAACCCACTGTAAGTAAAGACGTAAAATACCTTACTAAAAGTGAATTGCGACTTATGAAAACATCAATAGCGCTTAGTGCACAGGTTAAACCACGGTAAAGAAAGACTTAAGATGCCTTAATAAAAGTCGATTACGACTTAGGAAACGTTAAAGATGCTCAGTGGACAGGTTAAAATACAGTAAGGTAAGACGTTAGACGCCTTACTAGAAGTCGATAAACGTTAAAAGCGCTTAGTGGACAGGTTAAACCACTGTAAGGAAAGACCATAAGACGCCTTATAAGAAGTCGATTACGAGTTAGTGAACGTTGAAAACGCTTAGTGCCAGGTTAAATCCACTGTAAGTAAAGACGTAAAACGCCTTACTAGAAGTCTATTAAGACATAAGAAGCAGTAAATAAACATTCAAAACACTTTGTGAACAAATTAAACCACGGTAAGAAAAGACGTAAAACGCCTTACTAGAAGTCAATTAGAACAATGATACATCGGAAAGTTTTATGTGTGTGACCCGAGCACCTCCCTTTACCGTTTATATCGCCTTACCGGAAGTTAAATCTCATCGTCAATCAGTCGATCCTATCTGACTTACCACGTTTATAGTTTTTGAATTAAGGCTTATCTGTTAATAATTACGTCTAAAATACACATAAGAGAGTATATTGCTGCATAATTTTTGCGCCTTACGCTTAAGGCGTAAAACGCCTCCAACCTAGGAAGGCGTTTTCGGTCGGTTGACTTTTGGTCGTTTTTTCGCCTTCATTACGAATAAATCCGCCCTCGTTACTAAACATTCAGCTTTACATTTTTCTCAGTGCGCCCATTTTTTCAGTAGTTTTCACATAATAATTGGAGAAATGCTGACCACTCCTTGTGCTCTTCTTTCAACTTGATACGAACGTCATTGCACCAGTAGCTTAACCAAAACTCTATGCCATTTCAATGAAGCGATCTGCTAATATGCGTAGACAAGATATCAATCCTTCTAAGAATTCAAAAGTATCGAAAATATATAATTAAAGACCTAGACCCATCACACGGCCTGTAATGTCATACCCATTCACTTTATATTGAAGTATCTATTCTTAGACGTTCAAAGATTGTGTTCGGTCGCGATGGTGAACTTAAGTTAAAAAGAAATTGAAAATGTCTTTTCATAGTTCGGAATAATAGACAGCGGTACTTTTGAAGATGTTTTAAAATGGCAATTTAAATAAAGTGTCATTTTTAGAACTTTCTTCGGTTTCAAGAGGGTTCTTTTAAAATATGGCGACGTTTTTTAATTTGTTTTTTGTCTATGTTATTAAATTAAATTCTATTAAATGTCAGGGAACTTTATTGATTACAAGATTTTGCCAGTTGCTTCGCTCGCGTGGAGGTTAAAGTTATTCCACTTCACATAAAACCGGGATAAAAAATATCCTACTGCCTCTTTGGTCTAGATGGTCTTAGGTATTTCTCTCTTTGTCTACGTATGTGTTTCATCAAATTCGTTCTGATGAGTTTAAAGGTAACAGACGAACTGAATTATTGTCATCCGAAACCTGTTTTTGTTAGCCTGTCAAGACGTGTCCGCTGCTGGGCAACGGCCTCCCCAATCTCTTTGTATACAAGAAGAGAGGTATAATAGCTCTCTAACTTGTACGATCTCTGGGATATTGAAGGAAATACAGCCAGTTAAAGTGGACAAAAGTAGACAGACACGTATTGTCAATCACTGGATCCCAGATGAAACAAATCACAGTAAAGGTAGACCGTTTAGTAATATTATTCAAAATTCTGAAACCTCAAAATGGACAACACTAAACGCATACCGTGACAATCTTCAACAAAATACCAAAGAAAAGCAGTATTCCGGGCACGTAGCGATATCTATTGGTATAAGTAATCCTTTGTGGGATTTACATGCATACTAAAGAAACAAATGGGGCCTATAATAATAAATCAGTGGGGTAACGACATGGGGTACAAACGGACCGTGTTTTGAAGAAATTGCTGAGTTAGGGAACGTTACACTGGGTTACAGTTCGGCTTTTTGTTTGGGTGACAGAAGATACTATGATTTGCAGAAGGATTGAAGATTATGCAAGAAGAGTCCTTTCCTTAATAACCTTTTCCTAAATATGTCGAGGTCGACTTCCAGTCTAACCAGATACAGCTGAATACCAGTATTTTACATGGAGCGACTGCCTATTTGACCTCCATGGTACCTAATACCCTTTGGTTGTCAGACTTTAACTACTGTCAAAGATCTATATCTCTATTTATGCAAGAAGCGTATACCTAAAAAAGAACATATCATCACGTCTATAATCCCTGAGGGATTAGGCAGAGGTGTGTTTAATACACCCACATTCACCAGTTGTGTTTGTGTCCCGTGCAATAGGAAGTGAGCCTATTGCCATCAATTAACACCAATGCAGGCTCCTTGGCTGCTATTGAGGAACTCATTATAGAAAAACCCAATAGCACTTTGCCCGATCCGGGAATTGAACCCAGTAGGTTTTGCACAGCAGTCGGTTAGGTTAGTTTCAGTGATTGACACGTTGTTCCTAAATTAATATAAACGGCTGTATTCATTATTTTGATAATCACATCCTTCAATTTCATCATTTTTAGGGTTCCGTACCTAAAAAGGAAAAAACGGAACCCTTATAAGGATCACTCGTGTGTCTGTCTGTCGGTTTGTCCGTCCATTCCCCCCACCCCCTTATTTCCGAAACTACTGGGCCTACAATTCTGAAAAAAATACAGAAATTAGTTCAACACGTATAGATTACAGGAAAACCTATAAGAAGTCATGATACGGAACCCTTCATTCTTCATTGGCCAGTTTTTTAAACATCTTTTCTTCTGTTTGCTGAAAGTATCACTCAAGTACCTTAATCAAAAGTGTCCTAACTCGTAAAGACCGATTTCACTCAAAACTTCAAGTCAAACGCCCCATTTGTATCTTAAATCAAACTATTATTGAATAAAGTGAGTTCAGTCGGCAAAGTTAAACGATGGCTTGATATCTTGCGATCGAGTTGCTAACTTGTTCTGTATATTTACTGTAGGCACTATGAGAAGAACTTTTGCTGAGCACCTATTGTTATTCGACAACTCGTTTTTCTGCGTTTTTACAGTGATTTGTGGGCATATCATTTCCCAAGATAGGCAGAGATATAATCATCATCATCAGCCTATACTACTCGAACTCAGGCCTCCTCTTTCTAGGAGAAGACTAGGGCTATTAAATCCACCACGCGGGCCCACTGGTAAATGTCACAATCATGTCTTCCAATTTTTTGGTTCTAAGACATGCCGATTTCCTCACGATGTTTTCCTTCACCGTTTTGAGAGCAGCGGTGATGAAATAAATTAAACAAAGTTCCAAGGTTCGAACCCACGACCTGCCTGGGTTCGTAAGTCAGGGCCGTCACCACTGGGCCACCGCTGCTCTCCGTAAGGAATAATACCGTGAGGAATAACACGACTCACAAAATATGGACTTTTCAGCAACTGCTATGCCATCCAGGCGAATTAAAGGCACCCGTGAATCATCATCATCTGCCTAGCCTTTTCCCAACTATAAGGCACCCGTGAATGTCCCAGCCGCCGCGGAAGGCGCTCCGGGCGTCGGAGGTCACGCGATGACCTCCGGCCACCGTAGACGCGGGCCTGTGGACGGTGAGTAACGGGCTAGCTCGCCGTCTGGCCGTCGTCATGACGGCAACAGACCGTGTCGGCGGCGCGTACGTGTTCCACGCGCGCCTCAAAGAGATGTCAGCAAGGAGGGGCCCGCAAGGGCCGACGCCCGTCGGGGCTGTGGATATCGAAAGGTTACCGCGGCTCCGACACAAGGGCGAAGAAGAAGGAACATGGGTTGGTTTTTAGTCAGTAGAAGTCTGACACTCCCCTTCGCTCTGCCCAAGAGCGGGGGGGGGGGTTATTCGATGATTTTCCACCCACAAAAAAAAAAAAAAAAAAAAAAAAGGCACCCGTGAATATCGAATAAAAAAAATTAATTGTTGTCAAACGGGATTTGAACCCGTGAACCCGAATTACTTTGCCTATGTTCTATTGACACAACATTGTTCTATGTCTTATGTATCTGCAACTCGTCTTGGGAGAGTACTTTTGGCCGCAGAGGGTGGTGTTCTGTGGCAATGTGGGCAAGTGCTACATGAGAACGCTCTGTGACATAGTAGGTACACAAGTGAAGTGATACTAATATAAATTCTAGGTTCTATTTACTAACACAAGCTGTATTACTTAAATCATTGCCTATAACATAATTATCTTAGTCAAAGTTGCCTGATGATATTTTTATTGTTTTAAAAAATGTTGCCCCACACTAGGAATATCTTCTGTATCGTGGGTGCGTTTACAAACATTTAAACTCACAAACACCCAGACCCGAAACAACTATCTTTATGCCATTCAAATATTATCGAACCCGCGACACAGTGCAGCAGTCTAATTGCTCAGCCACTGCGCCAGTCTTGCTGTCAAAAATAAATGTTATTCTATCATCGAACAGTGAAGCTAACATACCGAGTGACCGCCAGACTGCAAGGTATAAGTTTCGAGTTCGAAACCAAGACCTTTGATTGTCTCGGATTCTCGTGCTTATTGTATTTTATTCACATGTTTCGGTGCAGAAAATCGTCGTGAGGATACCAGCATGCCTGAGTGATATTTCTCGACGGCATGTAAACCCAATTCAGAGACCCATGGGTGGCATAAAATCTCTGGCACCAGGTTGGCACTAACCACGCGATAAAGAAAAGAAGGTTTTTATGATATTATTGTAATTGCTTCTTCTATCATTTTAATCTGACTTGGGTTTTTTTTTGTAGGGTGGGAAATCATCAAATGACTCCTCACGCTCTGACAGAGCGGAAGGAGTGTCAGACTTTTACTGACTAAAAACGACTAATGTTCCTTCTTAGCCCTTTGTGTCGACGTCGCGGTATCTCTTTCGAACAACCCGAAACCCCGACGAGTTGGGCTTTGCTTTACATGCCGTCGAGACTTTTGACTACCTCTTTGATCTACGCGCGACTGCTGTGCATGAGGTCATGGTTTCGATTCCCAGGTCGAGAAAAGTTTTATTGAGTTTTTTCCATCAGTAATTCATCAACAGCCACGGCGTCTTGATTTGCGCCCAGTTGATGACAATAGATTCGCTAAATAGGACTTAAACTTAACTGGTGAAATGTGGATTGTACTATTAAGTACATCTCTGCCTAACCCTTTGGAAAATATAAGGTGTGATGTTATGTTATTTTCTATCACTTTGAACAAAAAATAACACCTTTTCCACTCTTCACAAAATTGTGTTTAACGCCATCTAGCGATCGCAGCGTGAACTAATCCGACCGGGCTTCTGAATAATGAAGTTTTGCCGCACGACTGGCCTCGTGTACATCGTAGCGCGCTTCACGAACCTCGGAATAAACTTCCCGCGCTTTTCTCACTTTTTATAGTTTTTATTGCAAACGATTTATGTTAGTAGGGGAGAGTCGTACAGTACCGTCACGTTAAGGTTTATGCAGGATAAAATAAAAAGCCCTCAGGTTGTATGTTAAATATCAGCTAAAATGTGTTAAGGCATTCAAGTGCTGTAAATAAAAACAATAAAATACTATTATATTTAGAAAATATCAGCTTTATTAATAAAATACGAAGAGTATGGAAAATCAACTCAAAGAAAATTGGCATCCAGTACCGGCCAGCATAAAAATGTTCATTTATACCAAACAAAAATCACAAGTGTATTGGTTTTTTAGCTCTGATATATTTGCACAAGCCTCATGAACCCGAACCTTGCAGTTTCCACAATGAATCCCATCATCTTCATGAGTGAATCTCATGAAGATGATGGGATGGGAGGCACAAAGGACAAGTTTTTTCTTCCTCGCTAGGTTTATGAGGAGGACTCCGGTATTTTTTTTCTTATTTTTTCCTTTATCGCTGACATATTTTGCTGTAAAAAAAAAATAAAAAAAATTTAAATAAAATAAAAACTTTTAAAAATAAATCTACATAGTAGACGGTACTGGAGGACAATTTTGTGGCCGGTACTGTAAGAAACGATTTTTTTTTATATGCGGCCTTTGAAAATAATATACAAATGAATAGTAAAATTAAACATATTTTATAGTAGCTATAATATGTAATCAATACATACCAGGTTTAACTTATTTTGAAGTCGTTCAAAAAACTACTGTAATCAACCACTGAACTTTAGTTGTGTAGCGTGCGGTCACCATGCGCAACACAAATCGGCGTGCTGTCAGTAAACGTGTTGCGACAGGGAGCCACCGCGCGGGGCTTAAGCTTGTAAGAACGCATTCCTTTAATGGCAAAATTCAGATCAGCGCCATCACTTATAGAATCCTGGAAACTCTAACTGGCCGGTACTGGATGCCGGCCGGTACTGTACGACTCTCCCCTATAGAACTTTGGCGCAGTCAAAGCTCGCAGTTCGTGTTTTATTTTACAAGAATCGTGCGAATATTTAAAATTGTTATTGTTTCGTAGCTTACAAATGTATTTATTAAGTTGCAGTGTGATTTACTTAAAAGTTGTTCGTGGAAAAATCTGAGCACGGTATAGTTATGAACGCCATTTTTTTTTTGCATTGTTTTTTTTTTCTTTATTATACACACGTACGTGGCCGTTCTACTTTTGTGTTTTTATCTTTTTTGTGTGATTTCTTTTTATGTGAGTTTACTGCTTTTACAGAATTTCAGTGCCACGTTGGTCTAGTGGTCACAAGCGCGACTGCTAAGCTTGAGGTGGTGGGTTCCACTCCCGGGTCGGGCAAAGTGCTATTAGGTTTTTCCATCAGGAATTTCTCAGTAGCAGCCTCAGAGTCTGTGTCTGGTTGATGTCAGTAGGCTCGGCCCCTATTACATGGGACTTAAACGTAACTGCAGGCAAAATGTGGGTCTACTATTAGGTACACTAGCCTTTGCCTAACCCATCTTCGATTACTGGCGTGATGTTATTATAAATAACAGGTTTATGTACAGGTTCTTTCTACAGTTCTGCATGGCCATTTTGGCGCTTGGATGACATTGACCGGAGGGCGCTGCTGATGAACATTTGTTAAATTGTATAAGGAAGTTATGCAAAAATTCAGATAGCGGCCTTTACTCCTTTGGTGACAGATTCTTCAAATTATTTATTTTTAGCCTAGTCAATCAACAACATCATCATTTCAGCCGAAAGATGACCACAACTGGATATAAGCCTCTCCCAAGTGTCGCCATATGTACCGTTCCCGTGGTGCGTCTCGCATCCAGCGGATCTCCGTAACCTTCACCAAGTCATCGGTCGACCTAGTGGAAGGATTTCCAACGCAAAGTCTTGCGGTTCGGAAGAGCAGTGGTGGCGACCCCGACTTACAAACAGTGAGTCGTGGGTTCGTACCCATTCAGGCGCATTACTTTGTGTAATTCTTATATCACCACTGCTTTCAAACGGTGAAGGCAAACATCGTGGGGAGACCAGCCGGCATGTCTAAGAACCAAAAAATTCGAAGGCATGTGTCGTCTACCAACCCGCTATAGAGAGGAGGCCTGAGCCCCTGCAGTGGGAACATTATAGGCTGATGATGATGATGATGTCTTGCGGTTTGCGGTCACCACTCCAGAACATTCCAGCTCCATCGGCCATCCGTTCACTCACAATAACCAATTAATAGAACCTATCGTATCTAATTAACAGATAAATCATAAAGTTCAATCCAATATCCAACCTCTGATCCTTACTATAATCAATGAGAATTATTGAACAGATTACGAGAGCAACTAACTCTTAACTATTGATACGGCACCAAAGTTGTGAACCTTTGGATAACAGTTGTAAAATTATGTAGATTCCTCTTCGGAATTCAAGAGGAGAGCGAGTGAGCCGTTTTCTTGTTTCAATAAAAATTTTATCGCCTTTCGTACTACGTAATGAAAGTTTGCAATCAATATTACTGGCTGGTATTGAATTTTTACACGTTTTCAGATCGGTTTATAGTAGAATGGCTGAAGATTTGTGAGGTTTAGTTTCAATAAGTTTTTTAGCTGATTGATTGACTGATTTTGTTAAAATACAAACAACTTCAAATTAAAATTTTCCTGTTTGTCTTTGCTACACACTGTGTCTATATTTCTAATTTAACTTTCCTCTCGCAGGTCTGCTGGAAGAGATTTCTTATGAAATAAGCAGTACCTTTGTGCTCTTCTATACTTTTTAAGTAGGCATTTTCCTTTTTTTTTGTATTTTGTGTGTACATAAATAAATAACTATTCGTTTTGTTCACAGATTGGTAGTGATCAGAACATTTTAAACGTATCCTACCTACTATAGTATAGTAACACATAACATAGCATTCTGTGGATAGAAACGTATAGTAACTATACGTTTCTATCCACAGAATGCTATGTATTTAAAACAAACAAGTCTATACAAACATAAACTGATAGTATTGTGGTAGCAAACACAGTATGGTTCGCCATGATTGCTAAACTAGATTTTTCGTGTCATCATAAATTGTATTTCGTTTCAAAATTGTATATTCGTGACGGCATGTCAATTTTCATTATCTATTGCTGTTATTTTTCATATGCATAACTTCGTTGTTACCCGACCTTCCATTATCCTTCTCCCCTATTTAGCTTCTTGAGTGATAGCCACCGGGATCTCCCCTTAATTTCCATGAATAATGACATCAGCCACGCGACCATTATATCACATTTTAACAAGAAAAAATATCGCATAACTGTGCTTAATGACTCACCCATTATTTTTGTTGTACATCTTTCTGCCGCTGCCATCAAATGAAACACAGATTTTCCGCATTTTTATTTAAAAAATTATATAAAAGGATTTACATTTCTCTACATGTAGGGCGAAAATGTTATAAATGAAGCTTCAGTTTCTATACAAATAATCGTTTCTATATTTAAACTTGTAGAGGATAATATAATTAACCATCACAGATGGGATTGTAGTAATAGTTTGAGATACAAAAGTGCTGAGTAGACGATATGCAAAAGTAGATACATAGGTGCATCTCTAATGAGCGTGACAGATTGAATAATGAGTAGGAGAATTTGCAGAACAATCAAGAATCTTAAACTAACATGATGTAACAATTAAAACACAAACAAATCCATAGTCTTTAACAGTCCCATACTTTAACCAACATTTTTACACAATCCTTTGCTTTATAAGCCTTCTGTTTTTTTTTTGTGCACTTGATCACTCTAAAAGCAATATGTCCGAGAGGCATCTTGTCTGCCCCCGTCGTCGTGACGTCAGCCGTAGTAATAGTTACTAGAATGCGCACCTAAACTCCTAGGACTAGTCATAACATTTGGTTCCATTTCTTCTTCATTGCTTCTGCTTCTAGTAAATCTAGGCGCTGTTTCTCTCGTATGCGAAGGTACATAGTCCACGTTACCGTACATATTTGCTTCTGCATTAATAGAAGGGTAAATTGTACATAGAGGTTTCATTGCTCGAAGAGTTCCTCTGGTACCAGGAACGTTCTTGTAAAGAATCATGTCTGGATGCATGGGGTCATGGAATGTTCCCGAAATGTGACTAATATCTGCGTCATTGTCGATATCAGAAAATGCATCATTGAAGACGTTAGGAGCTTCAGTGGTATACATATCTCCGTTTTTCGAATGGTCTTTCTTCCGATTCATATAACATCTGACAGCAATGAATGCTCCAATGATGACGATGAACATTAGCAGTCCTAAGCTAACAGATAACAGTAATATCGAGTTACCGTGATGTGGCTCTGAAACAAACAAATATTTTCGAATACCAGCGACGAATATTTGTACGAAATTTACTAATGCGTTCTAGTTTCGGTTCGGGCCAAATACATTGATGTATTATGTTTGTTGGAGTTTAATTGGTGTACTCGAAATTCATGGATCGCGTTTGAGCATGAAATATGAAGGGAGTCAAAAGTAAATTTGGGATACGTATATGCTGAAAGTATTCGATTTTTATGTGGATTACACTCGAATACTGAAATTTTGCTCAATTGGCTCTTCAAATTGGTTGTTATTTAATGTAACTGACTAAGTACCAAATATTAAATGGCTTGAGTTCATGTCTCTCGAACAAAATTACCTGGTTTACCTTCATTCCTGTCTAAGTTCTTTTTCGTTTGTAGTACTGTTGTTATTTCACCTTCCGACTGAGTTGGTGGGACGCTGTATTCAATTACTGATGGCAGCAGAGCACGATCCGATTCCCCCCACTTTTCACCGGCTTCTTCTAATAAAAGAAAATATTAATTAGAAATTATTTTTCATTTTTTGTAAGTTGCTGATACAGTCATCATCTACCAGTTCCCAATTAAGTTGGGTTCGGCTTCCAATCTAACATGATAAAGCCGAGCTTGAAATCAGATAGAAGTTAAGTTGCTCATTAATATTCACCTGATTCATCAAAAAGTGCTTTGCTGTGGTCAAAACTGGTAGAATCTTCATCTCTCTCAGGCGCACTCTCATATTTTTCGGAGAGGACACCTAACGGTACTGTAACGAAAAAGATTGACTTAGTTTTCACACTATAACTTAATACACATTCGATTGTTTGTGAGTGTGTGAACATTGTAGGCTAGGCCTTGTAGATTTCTAGATGTTTGAAAACATTTTATCTTATTTAATGTTTTTGTGGAGTACGTAGGACAACCGCGTAGGCCCGTCAAAGGCTACATGACTTTTTAGCATTCGTATTAACTAAGGTCGTAATATGAAAATATTGTAAAACCAAATCATTTAAAAAAGGAACCATGGAGATTCTTGCCGGGTCTTCTTAAAGGAAACGACCAACCCAAACCGGGTTGGTCGAATCTCCATGGTTCCTTTTTGTTGAAAGGTGCACCTTTTTTCGACGTTTTGATTGAATTTTAAGTAATATTATTGTAGAATTCGGAGGAGCAATAGGCAAAAATTACCACTCAGTGGATACCAAAAGGCAGCTTAGGAAACGACAACGCGGCAGGCCCAGAAGGAGATGGCGGGATGAGCTGGACTCTTTCTCAAGGGATTGGTCTACCATCGTACTGGATCGCGAAAAGTGGAAAGAGGGAAGGGAGGCCTTTGCCCTGCAGTGGGAGAACATAGGCTAATAATAATTATTATTATTTTTGAAGAATATAACAACAGACAAAATGAAACGTTTTTCGACATCACAATTATTAAGTGCCAGCTTTGGCAGTGTTATCACAACACCTTATATACAAATAAAACAATGTTCAAAAAAAATAGAAAAGGTGAAACAAATTCAGTTTCAAAGAATAGAAAAGACGACAATGACAATGTTACCATAGATTCTTGTGCATTACACCGAACAATGGCGTAAAGAGCAAAGTTGCGAGGTAAAATAGAGATTTGTATTGTTAAAACTTACAAGATGCACCAGAATACGGGAGTTCAGAAGTTGAACAAGTTGCGCAATTACGGGCTCGAGCGTTTCTGAAGTAGTTCGAGGTTACACGAGATTGAGGTGATGTTGGAATAAAGCAATCTACTGATTAGTGTACTACTTTACTGAGTTTAAAGTTAACAAATTTGATGAAGGTCCTTCAGACCGTTTTGAAAAAAGGTGAAGGAAAGGGTAAGGTAATTGGAAGACCTCTGACATCTATCAACCTACACTGGGCCCACGTGGTGGATTATAGCCCATTTCCTCTCATAGAGAGGAGGCCTGAGTCCCAGCAGTGGGACCATTATAGGCTGATAACGCTCTCTATGCATGCCGTCAGACCAAAAGTGTATTGAGGAATATCAATGGGTGAAGGTGGGACTAATAATAACAATAACTTCGAGAATTTCACGTTAACATTGTAAATGTGAATGGACAAAGCTAACAACAAGAATATACGCGAAAATAAATTGAAACCTGCAAAAATATTTTGGCAAAAGTAGCGCAAAGGGGAATTTTAAAATAAAAACTGTGTTACTATATAGCCGAAATAATATTTCCTTTTATTTACTTTGACTGAGTAACCGTACCAAAGAGATTTTTTAACACGGTTCTTTTCAGGCCATTTTCCAAGTTTTGTACACCGATAATAACTGGTTTGGAATACAAATATTTCTTTTGCCTAGGACTAGACCTTTTATAATTGAGGAGTTCCTGTTTTTAAGGGGATCACTAAACTTATCAGAAAAAAAACAATTAGCAGCATCTAGCGCATTTTTTTTTGTGAGAAAAATATTATTTTTCTTCAAATAACACGTAAGTATAGTTTTTCAAGTTCAATTGCTGGGTAGAGAATCCCTTTTTAAAATTCGTTTTTAAGGTATGCAAATGATGGATTTTAGCTTTAGTAAATAAACAACTTTTTTTTTGGAGGTTGGGAATTCATCAAATGACTCCGGTCGCTCTCGGCAGAGCGGTATTGTCAGATTTCTACTGACTAAAAAACACCCATGTTCCTTGTTAGCCCATTGTGTAGAGGTCGCGGTATCTCTTTCGAACAACCCGCAGCCCAGTAAATAATGACCTTATATTCAATTTAAATAGACACTACTCAATTATTACTGGCAATTTTGACTGGCCTGTTGGTCTAGTGGTTAGTGACCCTAACTGCTATGCCGGAGGTCGTGGGTTCGATTCCCACCCAGGACAAATGTTTGTGTGATGAGCACGATCATTTGTTCTATGTCTGGGTGTAATTTATCTATGATATGTATGTATTTAGAAATATATAAGTATGTTTATCAGTTGTCTAGTACCCATAACACAAGCTCTGCTTAGCTTGGGACTAGATGGCGTTGTGTGATAGTTGTGGAATATTATTATTATTATTATTATTACGCTATTAGGATGAACAGAGATATTTTGAAAGTCTTACCACAGGCATAGACGACTTTGAGGTACGGCCTCGAAAGATAGTTGCAAGACGAGTTGAAAGTCCTGCTGTTGGCCGCAATCTGGCATCGCCGCTTCCCGAGACACATTTGGAGGACCGTCTTCACAGCATGAGGAGTCTCGCATGCTGTTGACAAAGCTATAGATTACAAAATATTAATAAATCCACCAACCAGTTGATCTTAAGTCTATCTTATACAACGCCTAACCTTATTGAAATGTTATAGTGATCCGTAACTATTCTGACAAAGAAATTTTAAGTATAGCAAGATAAGGCAGCTACAGTTGCAGAATTAAGATGTCAATAGACCAGTCAGTGACCCACCTACATTTATTAAAGTTCTTAAGGCGCTGACAAGAGCCAAATAGGCTTGTATTGAACAATTTTTTAGCCAAATCTATACAGTTTGACACGGCGGAAAAAATATATGTTAATCTTGAACATATTTCTGATAATTTCGTTGTTTTCAAAACACGTTTTTGAAAAGTTTTCTCGATACAAAAAAATGGTAAACTAACCTCTTAAAATGATCTTCCAACAAAAATATCTGTATTACTGATGAACGTACGTTGGTAAAATTTATAACAATAACGTATCATATTTAAATACAAAATTTGGTTGTTTTTAATTTTTGATTATTTAATAAATTATTATTTTATAATTAATCATTATATGGTTTGTAAGAAGTTCGAGCGTTGCGTCATCGCGCTCTCTTTCTTACGTATGCAATCCGACAGTGAGCGCTTAGGCGCGGTGCTAGACGGACGTATGTCACTTTGCGCCCCACTGACAGCTATCCGTTCATCTATAAATTATTATTGACCGCGTCACAATGTTAGTCCAGGATCCACGGTACATTTTTTCACTTGATTACTATCAAGCTAATTTTCCGTGAGCCAACATTACCCTATACGAAAACTCTCGATTGTGGTAGGTAATAGGGGCAGCAGGGATAAAATATATATTGATTATATATTATTATAATTATTTATTTGATGATTTTCAAAAATCTATTACTAACTATTTTATTTTTATCTGATGATCATTATCTAAATCCAACATGTATTGATAACGAGCTCATCAAAAATTACTACAAACCAGGGGTCCGTAGCCGAATGGCAAAAAACGGAACCCTTATATATTCGTCATGTCTGTTTGTCCATCTGTCCACCCGTATGTCACAGCCACTTCATTCGGAAACTATTGAGACTACACAGTTGAAACTCTACAAGTATTCTGTGAACCGCTTTACGATTTTTATACAAAAATAAAAAAAAGGATTTAGGGGGTCGCCCCATACATGGAACTGAAACTATATTTTTTTTTTCATCAAACCTATACCTACGTGTGGGGTGTCTATAGACATTAGACAGGTCTTTAAAAATGACATTGAGGTTCCACAAACAATTTTTTCTCAAAGCCAATCGTTTGGAAGACAGACACTTCCAAATTTGTAAAATGGCGACCGGCCTCGCGGTCGCTTGCCTTCGGTATTGCCAACAATGACCAGCTTTTCAAGGCTGCTATCTCCTCTTTGCATTATGTGGCCGAAATAAGACAAAATACGCTGTAGGCAAACTGTTGACAATCGAGTCTTGATATCGAGTTGGTAAAGGATAGACACATTTGTGCGTTTGGCCGTCCATGGAATTCGGAGAATCCGCCTAAAACACCACATTTCGAATGCGTCTATCCTCTGTCTTACTCTTGTTTGGATTGTCCATGTCTTAACTTGTGGGGAAAAATGCTCCTTCCGAGAAGCCTGTGCCTGAAAAGGAACCGATCCAGGCTGATGATGGTTTCGTGACGGTGTTGAGGAGGAAGCGCCGTCAGCGAACCATCAAGAACCGCTGCGGCACGGCTCCATCGGAGCCCAATGTGCATATTCGTGCCGCAAAGCCGAACACTCCTTTGTACCTCTCCCGTCTACATTACACCACTACGACGGAGGACATCGTGGAGTACGTGCGCCAGAAGATCAAGTACGTGGCGAGAGTGCAGCTGCTCGAGTCGCGCCGCAACGTCAACTTTAAGGCGTTTGTGGTGCGAGTACCGACATGCTACCTGCACCTCGTCTTGGAAGAGGACTTTTGGCCGCAGGGGGTGGTGTTTCGACGCTTCCGCGGGCAAGTGCCACATGATCGCACAGTGACGTAGTGCAACTGTAGTGATACTAATATAGTTTTAAGGTTTTGTTTACTAACACAAGCTGTCAATTATATCGTATGTAAGGTATTTATCTATGGGCCAAAGTAGCCTGAAAATAAATAAATATTATTATTATTAACTCTATGGAGGAAAATCAGGAAAACTAGTGCTCTGACCAAACGGGCCTTCGTTTTAAAACTTATACCACGTTTTTCCCAGATGTTCCGGGGGCGTAATATAGCATCTTTAGCCATGGCTATCCGCCGTTTTATTTCTGTGACGCAGCTACCTTCATTACTTATATTGGAGCCCAGTTAATCGAAGCTGTCCACAGTATAGATGCCTTAGATGTTATAGGCGCCCGATAGGTTACCCGCACGATGTACCACCATAAGCTTGGTTTTCTGCCTATTTATTGCAAACCCTACTTTGCCACTTTCCACTTCCAATCTGTGCCGTATCTCTTTCATGTTGCCAAATGTTGTAGCAAGGAGAACGGTGTCATCAGTGTACCTCAGATTGGAAATCCACTTTCCACCAACAGTAAACCCCTTGTCCCAGCCCTAAAGAGTCTTGAATGATATTACTCTTCGTACATATTGAAGAGCAGAGGTGAGAGGATGCATCCCTGCCTAACGCATTTGAACAGTCGGTGTCTATTTTGACGAAAGAGCGGTTGTTGATGTGTAGGTAGAGGCATCGGACTATGTCAACAAGATGTTGAGGCGTTCCCATGTCTTTAAGAACCCCCCACAGCTTGCCCCACTCCACGCAATCAAATGCTTTGGTATAATCTATGAAACATATCAATACAGGGCTGTTAAATTCCCGACTTTTCTCTATAATTTGGCGAACGTTCAGGATTTGTTCCCGCGTGTCTTTGCCTTTAACAAAACCTGCTTGCTCTTCTGGAATTTGTGGCTCCAGAAAGTGTATTAGCCTGTTGTTTATGATGTACAGGAGTATTGATGGTGCGTGGAGTAAGTGCCAAACACTTAATATAATTTTTAGAATCTTGTAGGCAACTTGTAAAGAGTGGGTTTAATAGAAAATATCCAATCCCCAAAACCCAGTTAGTAAGTAATCATTTTTAATGACTTCGTTATCGATACATATTGGAAGGAAGGAAGGGGACTCTTTGATCAAACCATACATTTTGTAGGACAAATATTTTTTCAAATAATTTAGATAATTATCATCAGATTTAACAAAAAAAACCCAGCTGATGATTCTCAAAAGTGTTTGTACTTAACACTTTTGAGAATCATCAAACCAACATATTTTATCCCTGCTACCCCTATTACTTACCACAATCGAGAATTCGAGAGTTTCGTGCAGGAAATTGTTGGGCGTCTCACCGTCTCATCAAAATTAGCTTGATAGTAATCAAGTGCAAAAATGGACCGCGGATCCTGGACTATTTGTTTCTTACTTGGTAGTATGGCGCTAGGGTATCGGAAAAATTGTGGGCGTGTCCAAAAATACTGAAACATCAGAAGTCAATAGCTATTGTCATCGTCTTAACTTTGAAATCCAAAAATAAGCCTGTCTTGAATCGTCATCTATTGTGATCTTCAATTTTTTTTCTAATGCAAAACTATACATGGTTCATTTGTTTTGGTTTGTACGTAGAGATATTAAGAAAAAGGATGACCGCTATTGCGATCTTAATTCACAACAACTATAGCTATTAGTGCATAGGTCATCGCCTACCTAGTCTTTTTCCAATTATGTTGAGGTCGATATCCAGTCTAACCGGATGCAGCTAAATACCAGTATTTTACAAGGAATGACTGCGTATCCTCTACAACCCAGTTAGCACTAAGCTGCACTAAGCTGGTTGTCAGACTTTCTTCTTTGTAATTGAAACTTAGATCTTGGGTCTCCTAGCCCATATTAAGATCAAAGTGTATTTTTAACCGACTTCTAAAAAAAGAAGGAGGTTCTCAATTCGGATGTTTGTATTTTTTTATGTTTGTTCGGGCATAACTCCGTCACTTGCTAACCGATTTGAAAAATTCTTTCTTTGTTGGAAAGGGTATACTTCTGAAATGGTCCCATAATTATTTTTTTTAAATCAGACAAGCGGTTTTTGAAAAAACAACAAAACTCAAAAAAAACTATATTCACCCATGAACATGTGAACCACTAAAAAGTGAAAAATATAAACTTTTTAACAAAAAATAAAACCGACTTCAAAAATAAACACAAAGCAGTGAAAAATAAACTTTAGAAGAAAAACCAGTCTCTGAAGTCGGTGGCAAAAAAAATGAAATCAAACAAACAAAAGTCACCGACTTCAGAGACTGGTTTTTCTTCTAAAGTTTATTTTTCACTTTTTTGTGTTTTTTTTTTTGAAGTCGGTTTTATTTTTTGTTAAAAAGTTTTTACTATAAAATATACAAAGGTAGCAATTTAATATACGTTCTTGAGTACGAAATGTGGTAGGTTCCTATATTAGCGGGGCTAAGAACAAGAATAAAAATGCTTGAAGTGCTTTCGTCCCATAAAGGTACGCAGAGTAATTAATTAGCTTCATACATTCCTGACCCACTTTGTGTACGTGAATTATTAAGGCCCTGAAAGTATTTCGTAGAATATTCCTACACTATTTTCGCCACATATTAAGCCTGATTTTTTGTGTCCCCATGTCACGTTAGGTACACAAAAATTGCCGTGTTCATTTGACATTTCTTTTATTTTCCGTGAACATTATAATTTCACTAATTTCGACTCTGTCAAAACAAATTATGAATGCTAGCGTTACACACTATGTAATGTAGGACAATGCCACACCCGACTGACATTAAGGATGACAAATGAAATTAACACATTTTTGGAACGTATCGCTCGTGTTCCACGAATAGGGTTTCACTTCTTTGAACTACATATTATTTTAGTCAGCATTTTAAATTCTTTCGTGTATACTTTAATATAATTTTCAGGCGTCATGCTTAATGTCAATCTGCCTAGCCTTTTCTCAACTATGTTGGGGTCGGCTTCCAGTCAAAAAGGATGCAGCTGAAACCAGTATTTTACATGTAGTGACTGCCTATCTGAACTCTATAATCCAGTTAGTACTGGGTATTACGATAACCCTTGATAGGACGGGTTATCAGACTTACGGGCCCACTGACAGTAACTACGTGTTATGACTGTCAACTTGAACCACTGTGACCATCAAATGACAGCTGTCACCAACAGCTTTAGTGACGTGCTGTCTAAGGCTCGGATGGTTTAGTATGTCATGATTGACCCATCCATGTACCAACAAGGCAAGCACAGTTTATGTTTAAGATTGATACGAGTGGCAGTTATTAATAAGCCACGACATTTTCAGTAGTGGTGTTTATAATGAAAGAAAGCACCTAAATCAAAATACCCTAACAGTTCTAAAAATAGTCTTATTGTGTCACGGCTCTAATGTTAAGAACTATTTCAAAAGAAAAGAAGCTCTTCTTAATGTTAAGGTCAAGGTTAGTGATAAAAACTAATTTAATTACTCGTCACTTTGTTATCTACTTCATCAAAAGAGCCTCGTTTAGTTTTTGTCTCCTGAATCGTTAAGAACTTGAGCGACTTTCCTTTGCCTTATTTTCTTCAAATGATTATGTTCTTTGTGAGCCCCCAAACAGTTTAATATTCCCGTTTCTTGAAAGTCGTTACCGGTCATTTTCTTCAAGACTTTTGAAGACTAAAATGGTTAGTGGAAGTTGAAAATTGAGTGGGCACTTAGGATCTAATTTTGGATGGTAGAAATTAGGTAAACCGTTTCTGAAGAATCCTTATTTGCAATAATGTAACTATTAGAGGGAAATCTTAAAGTAATATTAACGTTTAGTCTACCATATTACCAGGAATTGTGTTTTATATTTTTATGAAGAGGTCGTAAAATTAATCTTTCGATCTATTAGCGTAAGCAGCTCTTCCTAATATTATACTTACTAAGAGCTTATGCCAACAAATTATACGTAGGTTCTTTCCTACCTAACTTGTCTTCCAGTTACATCCTTTATAAGACAATGAAATATACTGCCTTTTTATCCTCCTACATTGATGAAATCATAACTTTTCTTATGTTATGACAACGTAGTCAAGAAAAAGGCCTATTTCTTTCTTGTCATCATAAAGAATTTGATATCACTTTCAGAGAAACTTTAAGTAAGGTACGTGTAAACGAGTTTGTAAAAACTTATTTGCAAAACAAACATAATTAAATCAGTAGGAAAGTTAAAATTTGGACGATCGTGTGCCTTATATTTACGATAGGTGGTACTTTATAAAGCATTCTACTTCTTAGCGTGTCGATGGCAAATTTCTACTAAATCGTTTTGGCCCAAAATTCAGCTATGCGAACTCCACTCGCTGATGCAGTCATAAGGTCGTCAAGTGAACAGGTGTCAGGGCATGCAGCGCAAGATGGAAGGTGGGACATTATCTGTGGAGATACGCCGCATACACACTTGAGATCTGAGCCGTCAATGAACCCCCATCTGAAGAGATTGTCTTTGCTACGGCCGACCTGGGTTCGGTGTCTATTTAGAGATTTCCAAGTCGGCCACGGCAAAGCATGCATTAATATTCTAATAAGAAAACAAAGTTAGGGCCTAGACAAACCACGACCGCTTTCATATTTCAACAGGACTGACACGATCTTTTCGATAGCTTAATAAATGTCAATCCAAACGGTTGTTGATTTTCCATAAGTTTTCGCTCAGACCTCCAAATATTGTTCGAACCTCTAATCTATACTGTTCAATGAGGTAGTAGACATGTCTTGGCCAGATCTTAGAATAGATCACTTCACGTTGAAGTCAACCATTACGAGAAATAAACCTAACCAAACCTCTTTATTTTTTGTTCCGCGGTGGAACACGGATGTCCTCCGCCCTGGGGCTACCGGATGGGTCTGTCGGACTCAAACTGACTCTAATAATGGTCGGTTCTGCAGTTTAAGCGTGAAGAACTGAAGAGGTAACAAGCAAACTTATAATCGCAATATTTTACTATAGGTATTTTAGGACGTTGTCTACTGGCCTATTCAAGTGTCACCTGTCGCCCGACGGTTATGTTAAACAGGCCCCTGGCTGCTTCCCAATTCTGCCTATAAATTGCTATATATCTGCCTATACTCAGACCATAATATAATATTATTTTTTTTCTTTGACTTTTGGATGCATAAGACTTTTTTTTAGTTTTACTAAAACTCATAACAAAAGCTGTTCAGTTTCATGGTCCGAGATACTGCACGTGTTGTGCGTTTATTATGTCATCATCGTCATCAGCCTGTTAATGTTCCCACTGCTGGGACACAGGCCTTGGTTGCTTCGAAAGGGAATGGGCTATGATCTACCACGAAGGTCCAGTGCGGATGGGAAAATGAGCCAACTCTTCGCTTTTTTTTTATTCTAGGACATACCGGTTTCCTCACGATATTTTCCTTCACCGTTTTTGGAGACTTACTGTTCGTAAGTCGGGGCCACCACCTCTGGGCCAACGCTGCTCTTATTGTATTACACCTTCTTCATACAAAAATATCTTAAGCATCATAATTAAGGTTAATCCAGAGTTATACTTACTTTCATCCGGCACACCCTGTGCCTGAGGACAGGTGATGGCTTCGAAGGCTACCCTGCCGTACCCAGCATCGAAGATGGCAATTCTGGAGTGAGGATTGCAGCTGAGCCTGATGACCTCGCCTTCACAGCCAGTCCGACTTCGGAACTCATCTGTGGGAGTATTAGCTATTGTTAGGCTTAGATAATTCGTTTTATTGAGTATCGTTAGTGGGTTAGTAATGAAACGGAGGTGTTCAGAACAGACTGACATTGTGGAAGATAGATATTAGGTGCAGTCGTAGACATAACATTGCGCCTGTAAACTCCTAAGGGTTAAGCTGCAGAGGTGGACCTCATAGTACCTACCAAAGTACCAAATGGCCAAATTTGGGTACATTAATTACCCGAGTTCATATAACCCCAATCTATTTAAGTCGCGAGTAAATAGGCTTCTTCTGGGTAAGCTCGTTCCATCGTCGACCTCATCTCTGCCCTTAGGGCAAGATTAAGGTCAAGAGTAAGCCCATATTAAATAATAAAAAAAAATAAAAAAAACATTTGTCCAGTTATATTTACGTACCATGTATTATGGAGTCCGACCAATCAACTGAGTCACAGACTCCTTGACTGCTGTTGACAAATTCATGGGGAAATCCACAATTTGGCCGGTCTGGGACTTCAAATCTGGGGCCTCATGCTCGGCAGTTGCGATTGCAACCACTAAACCTACGAGGCGATCATGCATTCAGTAGGTAGTAGTAGGTTCGCCCACAGTCGTAGATGTTCAATAGGTTATTAAAAAATATCTGTTAATACATTATAGTCCCTCCACCGTCAAAATGGAACAGCTGATTCTTGTTGAAACTATTTATTTTTAATCACGTGCTGTATTCCTGTAATAAAATTTAGCGCGTTGATCCTAAAAACTAAACAGTAACAAACTGAATCATAACAAAAATAAATAGCACTAACTAAAACTATCAAAATCTAAACACCACGAAATTGAAAATCAACAAAATCCGAACATAACAATTTCAAACGTTTACTTCATCGAAGCAAATTTATACCAGTTTAAAATACAAATATTAATACCGACTATATTCGGAAGAGCTTTCGACTTAACACAAAATTAATTATGATAATTGAGTATCACTTTCGCCACTAATTAGTGATGATAACACTACCATAGACTCGTCAATCGATATCGGCATACTTAGCTACCCTTTATTTCAAGTCCCACCCCTTTCGCTTCCATTAGTTTGTAATATAAAACCGCCAATACGATAAAAGCTTTGGTAAGTGTTCGTGTATCAATTAGTGGAGTGTCCGAGTGTTTTACGCTTAGGTAAGGAAGCTATAACTAATATTAATGACGGGGCCAGACGGGCGTGTGAAACGTTACTTGGAACGGCGGCTAAGGATTTTTAGGTGACCGACGAAATATTTTCCTACTAAATTTTTGCGATGATTCCCGGTATCCACCAGTGGTGGAAAATGATTCGACATTTTGACATCGTGGTGGATACCGGCGGGAATAATCGCAGTATTCACGTGGCTTCCGAAAAACGACAAAAAAGGGCCCTAGCTCCTGCTCGATTTAAAACTCGACTATTTAACTATTACATCATCACAATATATCACTTAAAATATTTTCATAATTATAAGAATTTATTCAAATTCTAAGGAAAAGTTTAACTAATACTGGAATACTAATGTATTTTCGATTCAAGAACATACGTATTTACGTTACATTTAATCAACCCGTATTAATCTAGTCAATTCTAGTCCATCAAGAGATTAATAAAAACTTCGCAATACTTTTAATAAATGCTAGATAATAATATATGATTCGTCACCTAAAAAACCCTTGTCGTTCTGTGGGCAAAGGGTCTAAGTGGCCGTAACCAATTTAAATGCAACGTCATGATACCAAATTATGCTAAAGCGATAGTAACCTCATACGAAGGGCACGGAATGACCTCGTAAAAAAATAAAGGAGAAACATTGTTGTGATTTAAATAAGGGTTTGTGCTATGAATTTTAAGTTGTAAATATTACTTTTTGTTTTGAATTTTTGATTCCTGATTTGTTTTTCAGCTTGAAAATGTTTTTCTACACAAAGTCAAATAAAAAAATATTTAGGTCTACATCATCATTTTGCAATTGATTTTTATATGTTACATAGCTAACGAAATGTGTAGATACTGTTAAGAACCTCCGCCTAACCATCCGAGAATTACAGACGAGTGATTTAATGATATGTAATGGTTTTAAAAGCAAATTAATAGAATCTATTGTGTCCATCTAGTCCTAGTTTAAAAATAAAACTTTCAACCTTTGTCTAGATCAAAGTATTTTCCAAAAATAAAAGTTAGTAATTAATCAAGAAAAGCTTTGTTCTCATCTTTCATTGTAATTATTTTGTTGTGCCATTAAAAGCTTTTTTGTTTTGACTAAAACTGAAGAATGATTTGCAAGACTGTATTGAAATTGGAATTTGATTTAACTTTTCATTTAGTTTGCTCCTTAAATTCTCATGATTGCTTTTTGAGATTCAATTCAAAGAGAGAAAAATATTTGTTCATCTCACACCGGATTATACAAAATGTTAAAAAATAACAGTTAATCAATAAAAAAAAACATTCAACATTTGAGTTTTACTAACCTGCTACGCATTTTTGATAAATAAAATAAAAATAGAAATACTTCTAAAAGAAAATTTTGGTGTTTCATAAAAGCTCTTGATATAAACATTTGCTTGATATAACACTATTTTTTGGGCAGCCGTGTAAGAAGTCACGTCTTTATGAATTCAAATCCTTTTATACAAATCTTATGTCCTAAACAGTGATGTAACATAAATCCTCCTTATTACACAAAACAATTTACTTTTATATCGAAACTCTGCTTAAATCAGCCGGCAGTTCAGAATCATAACTAATTACATCTAATTATTTAATCAGAGATGAAACACGAGATTTTTTCGTAACAAGGCCGCTTCAAAGTGTTCTCAAGTTTATATAAAAATAACAGGATAACGAGGTAGAACTAATGATGTCATTGAATCCCGCCAGCACTTCTTTTTCACTTTGAATAATAGCTTTACAAATAGGTACTTACTTATATTTTTTCTTTTTAAGTTACTTGCACTAGTGTAAATAAAACTTGTGTTTTAGTTGACTGTGTATCGAGAAAAAGCGTATTAAATTTTTGACTGATAAAGATCAGATAATGAACTTTATAAGTGCCACTTATGATTGACTTCAAATTCCGACTACTTTAAAAAAAGTGTTCTAGCATATTGAACGGAGTAATGATCAACGAATAGATAGAGCTTTAATAGCTCTGTAGTTAAATAACACATTTTTTTTAATTAATAGATCAAATCCTACTAAACCTATTAATTTACTCCTACTTATCTGATCAGTATAATATTTTGTGGCAGTAGTATTTTTGTTTTACAACCACATTTCATGATAAATCGATAAATAAAGCTGAACTTTAGAAAAATATTTAAAAAACATGTTTTTTATTGCTAAGAAACACCATTAACTAACAAAAAAACCGCATCACCATAAATTGAAACTACAAACACAACACCGAGCGTTCGGAACGCCCGTCTACACCGTTTAATGTGCATGAGGCACACCTATGGCGGCACTCCTATACACGCCCTTACCTCCGGCCATTCACCCCATCCTGGAATTTATTAACTGGGCATAAATCACTTCAATACACTTCCAGGAGTAAAAACCTTACGTCACGCGATCGGTGATTCTGCTACCCTCTTTTTGTTTTAGAGGGTCATGTTATCAGTGGGATGCCCCGTGTCTCTTTTTTTTTTGTGGGCGAACCAATTTTGGTAATGGATAGATTCATTTGTGGTTATTTGTAGAAAAACTTTTCTTTGTTTTTTTTTTCGGAAAGTTGGACTCTATAAGTAAGCGGGAAAATTCCTTTGTCTTTTATTATTAATTGGTCTAATGGTCGCAACTGTTTGATAAGCATGGATTTCTGGGTTCAATTAACCTGATTGTGAGTTTATTCATCAGAAATTTCAGTGACCGACCCGTGGTACAACTGCGATGTCCAACTGGTTGTACTACGGAGAAGTAAATTTACCCATGGTTCAACTGGGTTCAACTGGTTGTTCTATGGGGAAATATCTTTACCAATGGTTCAATTACAGTGAGTTGTTCTTTCCTTGGTCCAACTAGTTGTACTTCTGGGAATTGAATGTATGATCTATGGAACAACTACTGGTAATAAACAGGAAAAGGTTATATATTAATGCTGAAGTGCAATGCAATTACTACCTCCTCTTTTAACCAAAATTATAATACGACCGTCTCGCGACAGTATCCTTTATGGGCGGCATGGGCACCGGGCCGGCCGTAGGCCGACGAAGGAGGCCGGCGGAGGCCCGGCACTTCGGGGACAGAAGACAATAGTGTTATGTAATATGCGAGCGAAGCGAGCGCGCGTCATGGAGTACAACATGCGTTGCATGTATGTTTGTTTTACACGATCATCCTATCCCCGTGGTCCAACTAGTTGGACATAATTCCACAGTTGTACCACGGGTCATAATCATAAATATCAGAAAAAAGAGTTGAACCATGGGTAAATTTACTTCCCCGTAGTACAACTAGTTGGACATCGCAGTTGTACCACGGGTCGGGGTGGGAAATTTCTCAGTAGCAGGCATGGAGTATGGATTTGGGCCCGATTGGTGGCAATAGGCTCGCCCCCTATTACTTGGGACTCACATAACTGGCGAAATGTAAGTGAGCTATTAGGAACACCTTTGCCTTATCCATTGAGGATTATAGGCAACAAGATGATCGGATTTCGCATTGGCATTAAATCACGAACTTGCATACAAACTTATACAGGGAAACAAAAGGCTTTTTATGAAGCTGTTAACCAAGCATTGTGTGCATCAAAATATTTTTTTAATATTGCTGGGAAACGACTTTTTTTTTGGTGTAAAAAATCTAGGTTTACTGTAGCGCTCAACGCACTAAAAAAATATGCTGATGGATGCATTAAATAGTGCAGGAGTATACAAAGAAGTAGGTTTTTAAATTACAATTATGTGATATCCTTTTAAAGGATGACTTATCTCTAGACCCTGCTAGGTTCTAAACAAATCTAACATCATAGATTATGCGTTATTATTACCGGTTCATTGTCGGCGAGTAGTGTAAGCTTTTTAATACGTGGATTCTAAAAATAAATAGTTATTTTTGATAATCTAATTTATATTTCCACAGTAATCCATCAAAATCGATTGCTCTGGTAAACCGATAAATTTTTTACTAGACCAAAAGGAAAAACCGGCTCCCTCAGGTGGCTCAGTAGGCGACTCGGCCGCTGTAACTCGCCCGATCCGGTCGAGACAGGAATTTCACTGTTTTTAATATTTTCGAGTGGCGTTTCGGACGAATCCTTTTTTAGAGTCAAAGTACCGTCAGACACATAATATATAGATAAGGTTTAGTGCCCTGTGTTCGTCCCACATGTTCGTCCCACAAACTACCAGGGGAACAGAAGTAGGAAGGAGGTATTGTATTATAAAAGAGATACCGCGGTATCTCTAGCAACAGGGGTAGATTTAGTAAGTATAAGTCTGACACTCCCTACCGCTTTGCCCAGAGCGGGAGGAATCATTTGATGATTTCCCCACTATATAATTTACCATTCTGGCCTCCTGCTAGTTTGTAGGACTTTACTATCCTGGTTTCTTATCTCCAACAAAAAAAAGTAAACTGTATTAGAAAGGCATACTACAGATTTGATTTAAAGATTCCAATTTCCAATACCTCCTGCCTACTTCTGTTCTCCTAGTAGTTTATAGGACTTTACTATCCTTTTATCTCATCTCTCATTAATCTCCTACTAACTTATGATACCCTAGTACTACATAACACATTTCATTACTTCTGTTAACTCCTATATTTGGTGACAGCCCTAAAGAAATGATTAATCTCCTACTAACTTATGATACCCTAGTACTTCATAACAAATTTCATTACTCCTGTTATCTCTTATATTTGGTGACAGCCCTAAAGAAATGATTAATCTCCTACTAACTTATGATACCCTAGTACTTCATAACACATTACATTGACCGCGGTCCCGGCTGTGGTCCCGGTCCCGAAAGCCCCACGACCCCAACCTAATATTTTTCATTCTGACTGTACAAAATTTGCTTAAAAAAAAGTATAGTCCGAAACACCACTCAAAAATATGAATAAAAATTAAATTCCTGTCTCGACCGGACCGGGCGAGTTCCAGCGGCCGAGTCGCCTACTAAGCCCCTCAGGTAAAGCAAACTCATTAATTTTAGAAGTGCTCGTTAGAATACGTCGCGGTCTTTACTGAATAATTATGACCCTGAGGGAAATAGAAAAATCGAAGGAAATTCAAGACTTAGTCAGCCAATCTTTACTTCCGTACTAGTATTATAGACGCTAAAGTTACACTGTCCATCTGTTACTTTCAAGCTACTAAGTTTTGCTGGAAACATCACATGAGATCACGCCCGTAAGCCCCGAGGGGTTACGCAAAGGTGTCGTGGTGGTGTGAAGAGGAGAGGTGCGTTCTAATAGTACACTCACATTTCACCAATTATGTTTTAGGTCCCATATAATTCTCCATGGACTCCTGATGGAAAAATCCAATGATACATTTGCACCCGGGAGCAGTCGACTTTACCACCACTAAACCAATGAAGCAGTCAAGTCATCTCGGTAGTTGTATATTTCCGAATTCCAAGCGACCAAAGTCGCGGTAAAAAACTAGTAGCTAGCTTGTCAGTCACGTCCTTGCAAAAAGACAGTGTTACCTTGTTACTAGATATTGTAGTGAATACTAAAGAATGAGAAGAGAATTTAAATGCTGTACTGTTTAAGCAATTCCAGTGTCTTTTCATTTTATTTTTCAGACACTTAAACAAACTACTTTTGTTATCCTTTACGCAAGGTACTTTTGTCATTGTATCCTTTTTTTTTTTGTTATTGTATCCTTAGATAGATAATGCGTGCGCTGAAATAGTTGTATATGAAAAAAAACTTTTCCTGAATATAAATTTAAATCCTTTGCACATTATTAGATACGAAATGGTTTTCCTCCGACCATACTTCTGTAGTAAAATTGGCTATGCTTCAGTGATATACTGAAACAAAGGGTCTGTTGCAAGTTGTGGCTTAATTAACTTACAACTTGCAGCCACATCGTACACATTTACACACTCATGCTCATTCACATACACACACACACATATCTACACCATGAAATTAATTATTCTTCATGATTTTGTTCTTACAATATTTTTTACTTTTATTTCTCAGTTACTTTTATTTATTTTAATTTTCCAACCAACCTTTAATATTATTATTGATATCTAACAATGATAATAATAGTTGTAAAATGATTTCAGAGTGGAAATATGGTGATCTGTAATATGGGTGTTTCAATACTTAGGTACCACAGGCACCAGTGGTTCACAACCATGTAAATTACTAGTTTATGCCAATAAAAAAGAATAAATATTACCCATATATTACCCAATTCAATATTTACTAGTTTTAACTACACTATTGCCGGCTATTTATTTTGTTGTCGGCTATTTATTATACCTACTATGTATTTCCATTTTTGTATTTTTTTTTTAATAATATTATTGTGTGTGTGCTTGATGTACTGATGTCAAATAAACATTTTTTCTTTCTTTCTTTCTAACTAAATCGTAATAATTCTGTCAACATCCGCGGAATGATTAGTTCAGCTAAAACTTTAATTCATTAAGCGTTTAACGAACACCAGAACTCGATTAATAATTTCAAAACTTGGTCAATTCTGTTTCAACGAACATAACTTTATTTTAACGTAAGAAGTTTTCTGCAACAAAATATTCGGAGAGAAATAGAAATTGACTTGAATGTAGAAAAATAAACTGATTCAGGAATATTTAGGATTTTAGGCCTACTAGCACAAATAATTAAATGCAATATAAAACTATATTTTATCTTTGTAATCTACAAAGGATTAATACAAACAGTTTTCTAAAAATGAAAGTGTTTTAATTATTCAGTTTTATTGTGGTGGAAGCGGGCGTTAGTTCTAAGAAGTAATGTTCGCGAACATATCTATGAATTTAGAAAATAGTAACTTGACCATGGAATTTAGAAAGCTTTGTTAATATTCACAAACATTTTTATCCCGATCTTTTTTTTGCCACACGAATGCTGAATTTTTCCCAAAGATACCCATGTTGATCTGAATATTTTTGGATTTATGTACCTATACCTCTATTTCCAATGAGAGGTTTAGGAAATTCTCAGATTCACGTCTAATACTCATCTAAAAAGCCTAGTAAACAGACAATCTTTGGTGACTTCCGAAGATTCAATCTCTGTCACTACATGGCACTTTGCACACATTATTCAATTCATATTTAAACTGCCCATACAACGAATTCTTTCCCGTCTGATTACCGAATTGGAAACGGCAATAACCGAACACCTTAGCAAGTGGGGTGATATATGACGAGGTCGTGAGTTCAAACGCATTCATTACTCAATTGACGTGGTGCCCACTTGGAGTAATTTGACTCCTACAACGCATGTATATTTCCAAAGGACCATGGGCAATGTTCTATGAAAGCTGGACGTAGGAACAACCGAATGGATTATAGAACGAGAGACGTGGCCTCGGCGCAAGGGCAAAGAAGGAACATGGGTTCGGTTTTTAGTCAGTAGAAGTCTGACACTCCCCTTCGCTCTGCCCAAGAGCGGGGGGGTCATTTGATGATTTGCCACCCACCAAAAAAAAAAAGGAACAACCGAATGAAATTCTGTCTCAAATTATCGAGCTTATATTATTATTTAGGTAATTACTTCAAACTAAAAGAATAAGTTGCCGGAGAGCAGAAATAGAGACCAGAAAAAATAATGTTGCTTTTTTTTGTTTTTTTTTTGTCAAAGATATGACATAATATACAAACTTTTAATAAACCTAACATAACAAGGGGGTTCTTTTACACGACCTTAGTAATTTTCAAACGATTCAAGGACTTAGCCGGCTTTTTTTGGATGAATTACAGGACAATGTTTGGAACATGATTTTGCAACATGATAATATAAGTAGTCATATCTCTAAAAAAAATACAGGAAATTCCAACATTTGCATTTTCCTTTTTCTTTTGTTTTTCCGGCTCTGGTATCCGAGTACTTAGGCACTTGTCGCTATAAAATGATTTCAAGTTCTTATATTTCAATTCTGCTAGACTTTAATTTTGACAAAGACCCTTTGATTCTCTTGAAGGGATCAATATCAATATTAATTATTATTCTAGTTACAAGCTTTCTGAATTGCTAGTAATTTGATAAATTAGGTACTAGACTAGTAATAAAATAGCAAGAAAATTACTAGCAATCATAGGTTCTATTTGATCAAATTGTTAGAATAACTTTCTATATATACTTGTCGCATCCAGGTACATAGGACGCTAGTCAGGAAGTACTAAATGACATACATAGTGTCAAACAGTTGTAGGCACAGAAAGGGATACGGGTAAATGAGAGAAATAACTCCTTTAAATTGTACACAGCTATTGTACAGTCAATTACTAACACTACTGTACTAACTAATACTCTGAACTTAAAAGGAAACACAGTGCAGTTCCTAGATAGTATGTGTCGCGACCATGCCCGAACGATCACTGGCTGGCGATCCATGGGACTGAGGTCCGTATCCGACACCTACATCCAGACTCCGCACAACGCCAAACAAAGGCGCTTGTGTTTAAATTTAAGTGCATACTCATCAAAGATCCGACACGGCCATCCTGCATGACACACGTCCTCGTGTGTAAACCTGCAATACCAGAGATTCCCATCGCAGGACACCGTTCGGTCATTCTGACTTAACCAAGAGGAACTCTCAAACTTCTCTTGTTACAATATTATCACTCTAGCTAGATTATCTCAATAACATGAGACGTCAACCTCAAAGTCACATCATTTGTTTACATAGTCTTTTTCGTTCAAACATTACGACTTAGAATAGTCAGCCCAACAAAGTGCAAGTACTCTTTAACTAGAACCAATAAATCTCAAAATCTCTCAATTTCTCAAAAATCAGTCTCTAAAATCGAATTCAAGGAATGGTGGTTGCTCTTACAGCCATCTTTGTGGCTTCCGATAGTTGTCCCTGTAACCATCACGACCATTGTCATTCGAGTGACCAGGTCCCGTAACCATCCCTGTGGCTACCTCAGTAGTTATCCCCGTGATCTCTACCAACCATAGTCATTATAGTGACCAGGCTACGTAACCATCCTTGCGGGGGCTACGCGGTAAACCTCACAGTGACCACTACCGACCATAGTCATCCCAGTGACCAGGTGCCTTAGCCATCCTTTTTGTGGCTACATCAGTAGTCATCTTATTGACCACTACCGCCCAAATTCATCTTAGTGACTGGGCCCCGTAATCATCCCAGTGATTACAATCGTATAGTCATCCTTATGACCATACACACTCAGCGACCACACCATTACTAGATTTAATTACAACATCAACACATTTGACTCAGTTTTACGTTAAAGGTACTTGACTTTCCAGCGTTCTCTTAACTCTATTCTGAACGCACCAATAAGACGTTTTTCACCGTAGACTTTTTAGCTCATAGCATCACCATTAAATTATTACTCGCTAACATAAAAAGTAACCTTACTTCGGTTTTATTTTAGTACACGTCCCGGTTCTTCTATGCAATTGACCTTGTCCTCACCTCCCAAGCTACAGCTTTAGGTTGAGGAGATTGAGGTCCGATAATGTTCTTAGTGATTATGAATAAGCCACATATTTCATTGCTAATTCACTCTAACCCAGCCATAGCAAACACAATCTTGCATTATTCCCCTTCGAAACAAGAGGCTGGACCCAGACTTAACATTGTCTGGGGTGGAGTGTCTATCCCGCACAGTTACTCTCAAAGTATCTTTAAGTTTCTCTGGACAGATCATTGACTGTCAGTAACTGTAATAATAAAATAGTAAAAAAACAGTACTGCATACTTTACATCAAGCAGAAGATGCGAACTTGCTTGTCTCTTATGGCGACTATATAGTATCTTTCGGCGACTAGTCTCTTACGGCGACTAATCTAAGTGTCTTGCGGACTACTGGTTGCTCTAAACCGGCCTCGGTACAGATGATGTACCCACTGGCAGGAATAACGCCACCAGAAGCTCACAGTACAGTGGCAAGCTTTCGCGAAAGAGCCGAAATGGCTTCAGTCACACGACACCCTTTACACTTAAACACCCTTGTATCGCAAAGGCACAAAACAGTTTTCTGAGGAGTGTCATTCACCCCACTCACTGGTGAATAGTCTAAAGATTAAAGTTGAGGAAAGGTAGCTAACTAGCTCCTTGCCTAACCCATTCTTTTCATCGTCTGCTACTCTCCCACCTGGAAGCCTTTAAATAGACTCCGGCCCCAGGCTGGTCGCAGCAAGGAAAACCTGAATAATTACTCTGCCATGGAGTTTAATTAAGTTGCTGTTCCACAAATGTGGCACTTAATATTGTATCCTGCATGTCCCATTGTTTGTTCACAACAAGGACCAATGCACACTACCAAAAGCGCCAAATTAGTACCTAGCTCAGTTCCAGGCCAACACAATTCAGACCGCCATCGACACGCTAAGAAGAAGATTTCATTTGATTATTGCTTTTCATTATTTATCAAAACAAAATCACCAATTGAAAACCAACTAAGCCATCTTAGCTGGTAACTTCTAACAATCCTGTTGTTATCATACAGAGCTTATTTTGTGTGCTATTTTTCTATAGTGACTCACAGTTTCTACTTTAGTGTCTACCACACTAATGTCAACAACACAGCCTTGCATTAATGCCACTTAAGTATCACCACTTCATCAATCAAGACATTGTTAGTTCGTTACCGATTCACTAGTGTGAACTAATCCAAGATCATTTTACTTGGTATACCGAATACATTTCTTTTCGTTTCTTTTTAAGCGTTGCCCCACACCAGGAGTCTCTCCTGTATCGTGGGTGCGTCCACAAACATTCAAACCCAGACACTCAAACACCCAGTTCCAGAACAACTATCTGTAGGCCATACAAATATTTGCTCTCTGCGGGGATCGAACCCGCGACACGCAGCACAGCACTCAATCGCTCAACCACTGCGCCAACCGTGCCTTCGGAAATTGATGACTAGTGAGTACGTTGATAAAAATGTTTAGGTCTAAACCTTGCTCTATCGATGCCGACAGCAACGTCGGCGTCTTCGACGTAAACAATGACGAAGTCAAGTGCGATTCAGCATAAAGCACTAACAATGGCTCTCTTAAATTCGGTGATCGCGTTACACAGTCCCGAATTGTTATGATTCGGCACTCATGTTGCTTATCCTGTGTTAGGAAAGCTAAGAGTAATCGGTCTCTACATTACAGACTTTAATGAAACCGCTTCAATAATCAAGCTTTGTAAAGCTTTGTTAAGATTGAGATTCAAGTTCTCAATTTAGTCTTAAGAAACAATGAACATTGGTTGTTTTCATGACCAATCATTATATTGTATCACACTATGACATTAATGACTTTACATTAGTGATATTATGCTCACAATTAAATCTGTTCTGTGAATTTTACAAGTCACAATAAAGCTTTCTGCCCAAAGCACTAAACTAAACTATGTTTCATGATTTCATCAGTCAACACTTCACATCTAAGTAGTCTTTTAGTTGGATGGATGGATAGGATTTGCCGTGATATAGTATGAAGACTAAATCACAATCTTATTAGAGCGATACACGGTTTGCTCTTCGGAGCTCAACTCGTTACATCCATCCTGTAGGTACACCAGTAGGTACGCCATAATTATTATGCTACTGCTAGTTTCAAGCTCCAAACAGTTGGATACTCGTTGCTCTACTGTAACCGTTGTTAACCTTATCTCATGTTTAGCTAGCATTACGTTTGAATTCATTGAATTTAACCGAGGAGGAGTTCATGGTTAAACAATCACAGCCACATGGGTGGAACCTCAAGCTATGTTATCCGCCTAGATCGGTCCATAGATGTGCGACCATCCATCACCCAGCAATCCTTCTCTGCGCTAAGAAAAACACGCCAAGCCGCCAGTCCCGACTGGCTCCAGCAGACCCCCGACAGCCGTCACTGGCAGTCAGTGGCAGTCAGTGGCTCGACAGTCTGACAACCCATTCCCCCAAGGGGTACCACATCACCCAGCACCAAGCGGGCTACAGTGGCCAGGCAAGCTGCCGCCACATGCACAACACCGGCTCTCAGCCGCACCGGCCCGTCCGCACCGACCGGATACCAACCCCACACAGTTGGGAACAGGCTACGCAAATGACGACTTTTAAGTTTATTAGTGTCCTCTGATTTTTTCATATCCGAAATACTTTAAATTCAATCATTCGGAAAACATCGACACCTACTCTCTACGTCTCGCACTGACGTCGTATCTCCATTGGTACGTTTTTCGCTTTCATCGGAAAAGCACGTAAAATTAAACTTAACGGTCACAATGCCCAAAGGGGCATACAGAGGTGCTAAGCACACCCATCTTTTACTAAAACCATCAATACAGCGTTCCTCTACCTTAAGAACCTTCGAGATTCTCAATTTCAGTTCAAGTATGTTTCTGTTTACATTTACAACTCGGTAGTCGTGGTTAAAATATCTTTCAGTTGGGATACATGAACCAAACATAAACCGTGTAAACACAAATTAATCATTCTAGCACATCAAATTCGAATTCACATTTCGACTCGGAAATCGATCCCAGAACCCCACACTCCGCAGCTGCCCCTGCGACCACGAGCTCAACTGGTAGATCGCAGTTGCACATTAGTTTTCAACATTCGTTGCAGTAAGTTGCATTATCACATCACGCCTGCAACAACAAGGGTCAGGCAGAGATGCACCCAACAGTACACAATCCAACCTGGGAATCGATCCCAGGATCGTCAAACAGTCGCGCTCGCGACCGCGATAACCCAACGGGCTAATAAGATCACAATAAAACATGATCACAACAACCAAGTGAAGTAGCAAGAGGTCTTTTCAAAACAACTCTCTTCACTCGCTTATAAAATGATAACGACTCACCGGATATAACACCTTTACTCGTTCTCACTTACACACTCTGTTTCACGTGTCTAACCAGACAGGCATCATGACGGTGGATAGTCACCTCATGGAATCCAAACCCTCATCATCACAGAACTGTGCATCGTGCACATCTGTCTAAGGGAATCGAACCCAACGAATCAAAACAACAGCTCGGCCAGCTGTTTCGTGCGCGAATAGCTATCAAAGCAACTAGCACTGTTTATCGAACAGTTCACGCAATTGTCTATACACACAGTTTTCACTTTCAGGAGATTTCTCAACCCGCTCGTATCCCACTTCTGATGTCGCATCCAGGTACATAGGACGCTAGTCAGGAAGTACTAAATGACATACATAGTGTCAAACAGTTGTAGGCACAGAAAGGGATACGGGTAAATGAGAGAAATAACTCCTTTAAATTGTACACAGCTATTGTACAGTCAATTACTAACACTACTGTACTAACTAATACTCTGAACTTAAAAGGAAACACAGTGCAGTTCCTAGATAGTATGTGTCGCGACCATGCCCGAACGATCACTGGCTGGCGATCCATGGGACTGAGGTCCGTATCCGACACCTACATCCAGACTCCGCACAACGCCAAACAAAGGCGCTTGTGTTTAAATTTAAGTGCATACTCATCAAAGATCCGACATACTTTTTTTTGTAACCTACTTCCATAACTTTTTTTTTTGGTGGGTGGAAAATCATCAAATGACCCCCCCCCCTCCGCTCTTGGGCAGAGCGAAGGGGAGTGTCAGACTTCTACTGACTAAAAGCCGAACCAATGATCCTTCTTTGCCCTTGAGCCGAGACCACGTCATCTCTTTCGATAATCCGCGGCCCCGACGGGAACCTTCCATAACTAGAGCGACCTTACTATGTATAAAGGCAAAGTTGCAGCGGTACGACTTAGCCACATAGGAAACTTCCACAAAAATGTAGGTGCTATAGTGGAAGAGACAGCCCTTCGTAGACCGGTACTAGAAATCATTTCAGGAACAATTATGAGAATCCAATATTTTAATTTGTTTTATTTCCTCATACGCAATTATCGTGACTGTGGCAAAACGCACGTAGCAAACAACAAGCGCAACGACGAGTTCAATGAACTCTGTAGCTAGGCAGAAAGTGAACAGCTGAATTCACGCGTCTACCTATAGTTTTGGGTTGAATTCTCAGGCCGGGCAAAGTGTTATTGGGTGTTTACATCACGAGTTTCTCAGTAACAGCCATGTAGTCTGGATTTTTGCCTAGTTGATGGCAATAGTCTCGCTTCCTACCACATGTGACTTAAACATAACTGGCAAAATGTTGGTTACCTCACAAACACCTCTGCATAAACTTTTTAAAGTTTAAAAAAAAAAAACTTTTTGGGATTACTGGCACAATGATATGTTGTTATGTTACTACCTAAGTGCATGTTTACGTACGGGCGGGGCGTCGCGCGGCGCGTGCTGCGTTTTTAACCGACTTCAAAAAAAGGAGGAGGTTATTCGACTGTATGTTTTTTTTTTAATGTTTGTTGGCTCATAACTTGCGACTGGGTGAACTGATTTTCATGATTCTTTTTTCATTTGAAAGCTGGTGCTTCCCGTGTGGTCCCATTGTCACCATTTAATATCTGATGATGGGATCTTGTAGAAATCGGGGGAACTCTTCAATAAATAACAGCAGATTAACCGCGATTGTTGCTATAGCATATCTAAGCATTGTTTACGCCATCACACAACATAATATGACGCCTGTCGACAAAAATAAAACACAAAAAAGTGAAAAATAAAAATCAGCTTCTGAAGTCAGTGGCAAAAACATGAAATCAAACACAAAAGTCACCGACTTCAGAAGCTGATTTTTATTTTTCACTTTTTTGTGTTTTATTTTTGTCGAAGTCGGTTTTATTTTAAAAAAGTTTTTTTAATTCAAACACATGGCGATGTATGAAAAAGTTATCGATTTCAAATGTCGATTTTACGAGAAGCGATGTTTTGCTCGACAAGCCTTCTGCACGCGCCGCGCGACGCCCCGCGTCTCCGTAAACGAGCCCTAAGATGAAGGTAAAGGCAAAATTGCTCATGCTTCACTTAAAAAAATAAAATTATACTCACACGGACGGCACTTATACGCAACCTCGACGTACTTGCTCTGCGTCGGGCAGGGGTCCACGAAGCCCGGCATCGGCAGGGTACTGAACTTGCACTGAGGCTTCTTTTGGCAAGCTTCCACCACCGTCTGCAGTAATGAGTACTAGAAGAAAGAGGTTTAAGTTAATCAGTTTGAATTATTTAAATGTGTTCTAGATTTTATTCGCGTAGGTAATAGTTTTGCCGCAGCAATGAATCGGTTATTGATTTCATAGGAAATAATCGATTAGAAATATTATAGCTGACAAAATTGATACAAATTTTGTTTATACTTTTATGGTAAAAGTTCTTTGTTATAATACCTATTGCTGCAAGGATAATTCTTATTGTTTCGCTTTGAATGATTTTGATAGGAAGATTTCAGCCCAATAATATGTAAAAATAGTATTAATTCCGTTTTTAGCCACGCATCAGAAGTTCGTTGTACAAAATCCAAATCAAAGTCAGTTATGGCACTTTTGAATAGTAGAAACAAATACAAAATAAAAAAAAGAAGCTACAGTCCCAGTCACAAGGCATATTAACTGTGAATGTAGGTAATGTAGTTGCCCATACCCTAGCGTAGATCTTTATGGAGATGAACGGGCAAAAACCTCCATGAAGAATATTGTTACAAAACCTTGGTTACATCATTCATACAGGTATAGTTTATTGTCTCTCACTATTTTGTAAGTGGTCATACTCTTGACCTTGTCCCAGTATGCAAGTAGGTATCCCATGCAAATAAGTTTACTTATAATATTAAAGAATCATCGAACCAACAAACAATAAATCCCAAAGAAATATTCAAACTCAATAAATTACCCTTTCCCTTACGAAACGTCATACATCATCAACTTTAGGAAGTACCCCTAAGAAAAATATCTCTATAAGTGCCAAAGAGGATCTAATGTTTCCTATTAAAGTCATCTTTCTTTTTTTATGTCATAGTATGACAAACGGCCTATTGGCCCACCTGATGTTAAGTGCTTGTAGACATCCGCAATTTCGGCACCTTTTGCAAATAAAGTTTTATGAGTAGACTGTCCTCGAATTTTTAAGACACTTTTTATGGAAGTCTAGGGTCGAGTACATTAATTTTAGAAGCAGTATTAATATTTTTAGCTATATAGCTTACTAGCTTTTGCCCGCGACTTCGTTCGCGTGGAATAGTGACTTCCGGCAGATTTTTGGTTTATCTCGCGAAAAAAAAAAAACTATCCTATGTCCTTGCTCAAGTTCCAAACTATGTCTGTACTAAATTTCATCAAAATCCGTTCAGCCGTTTAGGCGTGAAAGAGTAACAGACAGACAGACAGACAGAGTTACTTTCGCATTTATAATATTAGTATGGAAGTATGGATTAAAAGGTGAGTTATTAACTCGTAGGCATCTTGTTACTTAAGGCGGGGTTGCAGTACTTTTTAAGATTTTGAACCTATGAAAATCTATGAGTTTTTAATAAATAAAAATCATTACATAAAAATTACCTAAACATACTCTCAAGTAAATCGTAAAGATAGAAACGGGATTTAGAATGATCGGCTCGGTCATTTTTTTATAAAACATGACTCTATATCACAATTTAAAACGTGTACTGCTAAGACATTTCATCATATAATATGAAAGTTATATCAGTAGACTATAGAACTTTTTATTCTGAAGTAAATGTTGAAAACATATTGTATACTTAATTTCTTTATCATTTTTTTCCAAGAAGAAAAAACAGTCAAAATTTAGGCATTATATCGCTCGCCGGGCAGTGCGGGGGGTGAGGTCGTGCGTTCATAAAAACAAAGTACTGCAACCTCGCCTTAAGTCGTTTATACATTACTAGCGACCCGCCCTGGCTTCGCACGGGTGCAAATGGATGTTATTATACATATAAACCTTCCTCTTGAATCACTCTATCTATTAAAAAAAACCGCATCAATATCCGTTGCGTAGTTTTAAAGATTTAAGCGTACAAAGGGACATAGGGACAGAAAAAGCGACTTTATTTACTATGTAGTGATAGAGAAAACGTATTTTAATAGGACTACCACGTTGGTGTAGTGGACGTAAATGCGACTGCTGTGCATAAGGTCCAGGGTTCAATGGTCTAAGTGTCATTGGGATTTTCCTTCAGGATCTTCTCAGTAGCAGCCTGCACGGTGTCTGGATCTCCATTTATTACAAGGAACTTAAACTTAACTGACGAATGTAGGTGTACTAATATAAAATGAAATAACCTCTGTTTAATCCGTCGGGGATTACAAGCTTGATGTTATGTTATATGTTTATGTTAGGAATTTATATTATCAAAACAAAACAACCAAGTTGCCGGGATGTTTACCTAAATAATCTTCCAATTAAAAATGATTAATACTTATTTAGAAAGATCAGGTGCGTGTACTCACTCGCGAGCGGCAACGTATGACCAGGGGGCCTAAACCATTTTAAACCATTTTAAGCTTTAACAGTATCACAATAGGATAATAACATGGATTACGTTAGAATTCGTAAAATAGTGCACAACACTCACCCATGCGAACACTAGATAGAAGAAAGAAAGAAAGAAAGCCGCGTCTGTCTGTCTGTTAGCGATAAACTCAACAATTTAGTGCACTGATTTTCATGTTGTTTTAACCAATGGATAGAATGGTTCTCGAGGAAGGTTTTAGTATGTAATTTGTCCAACATCCATGCAGGCAAAACCTTGGGTATCAGTTAGTAATTTAATAATAATTATCAATTCCTGTTGCTTGTTATTGTGAATTCTGACAACACTTTTAAAAATGTAGAGTTTAAAAACTATAATCCTAATCCCACACACTTTTAATACTTGAAATACAATTGTAGGGTGCTTCCCTAACATAAGTAATGTCAATGCAGATGCAAAATGTCCAAATTAAACTTAAATGCAGAAAATGTCAGTGAATGCTCAACGGGATGAATCTAAATAAAAATGCAAGTAGTCCGACTCAAACCACGTCTAATTGAACACTAAAATGTAATATACATAAAAATGCATAGAATAATGCAATATGTCAGTGTCAATGCACTGCCAAATGTAGGTCGCGTCCAAAGTGCAAATACGCGAGCCTACTGGCTAACTTATTGTAACAAATATATTTTAAAACCCATGTACGTACACCGTACATATTGCCACAACACAGAAAGAGAATAACTAAATAAAACAATCCCAAAATATGTAAAACAATAAAATAAGAATGTAAAAAATAATGTAAAACATGTAAAAATGCAGGACTCTAATGTAAATATTATTGATTTACGACTACTATGAAGAAATATAACTAAAGTCTATAAATAGAATGTCACCATAATAATAAATTAGCACACATCACTATGTTTTTCAGTGTCAAATTTCACTTCACTTGAGGTAAGGTTAGCACACGACACTTTATTCACTGTTGAGTCCCGTTTGTCGATCTTGCTGTTCCTGTCCTCGATGTCATCTTCTTCTCGTCTGCTTCTGCTTCTCGCGTCTTGCGGACCCTCCCCGTGTCTTTGGGTTGCCATCTTTTGCCAAAAGTACATCGATGTTACAAACAGTACAATGCTAATCGCAACAACCACATAGATTGCAATGTAGTGATGAACGTCGTGAGAGGATAAGGTGTCTAGCTTAGACTGTTCTTCTATAGAGCGTAGTTGCGTGTCAATCTTCTTGAACGTCTCTTCGTGCGTTTCATTATGTAACGATGAGTTGCGAATCGAGGTATTGATAATGTTGTTGATTGGAGAGATCGTGGGCACGATCATCGCATATGGTTCATTGACTAAAATGTCACTTGTATGTTCCATGTATGCGTGCAATGTGAATGAGTCGCCTTGCAAGGTGCATCCTTGTTTCAGCGTTATCAGACCCGAGTGACGTAACGTCTCCGATGTCATTTGAGTGCCGCACACTAATTGTACTTCGCACGTGGCACAACAATAATAGAACCAGGTGTTTTGTTTATGTAATTTGACCCATTTGTCGGTGCATATTTTTATTTCCGTATGGCAATAAACTCTGTGTTCTTCGTTGTCTCGAATCAGCTGTACATCGCAAATAGATTTGTGACGATCACCAGTTTTGTAATAGGTCGTTTAGTTTCGCCTTTTGCAGTTTGTAATGTCACAACTCTAGTGTGGCCATCCTTTCCGGGGTGTAAATCCGCTACACGACCCAGTGCCCATTTTCCTGCAGGTAACCTTTCATCTTTAATGCATACAATGTCATTTTTCTTTATGTCAGTACTCTGTCGTTTCCACTTTAGTCTTGCTTGTAGTTGTTGGAGGTACTCTTGTGACCACTTCTTCCAGAAATCCTTGCTAAGTTGCTGTACAATTTGCCATCTCGTGTTTAAACGGTAAGTATTGTCTATGTCGGGTTCTGGAATTGTCATGAGTGATGTGCCGGTTAAGAAATGTCCTGGGGTTAAACAGTTTATCTCTTCGGCGTTCTCTGAAACGGTGCATAGTGGTCGTGAGTTCAAGCAAGCTTCTATCTGACATAGCAGAGTTGTAAATTCTTCATATGTCAGACGTTGGTCTCCAATGACCCGTTTGAGGTGATATTTCATGCTCTTCACCGCGGCTTCCCACAGTCCGCCTGCGCTTGGCCAGACCGGGGCATTGAAGTGCCATTGAACTCCCATCTCTGATATTTTTCCCAAGAAGAAATTGTCAAAGGTTTCTACAATGCATTTGTATTGTTGCAATAGAATCCGATTTGCACCCACAAAATTCGTGCCGTTGTCGCTGTACATGTCCCGTGGCGTACCTCGACGTGCGCAGAAGCGCTTGAAAGCCGATAGAAATGCTGTACTGGATAGTTCTGATACCAGTTCTAGATGAATGGCTTTGGTTGCTAAACAAACAAATACTGCAACGTACGCCAGCAATGTTCTGACGCCTCGGCCTTTACTTGCCTTGATTTCAATGTGTCCAGTAAAATCGACACCTGTATGTGTGAACGGGCGAGATACTGTCACTCTCGGCTCTGGTAGATCAGCCATAATCTGGTTTGTTTGTTTAGCATTAAATCGGCGACATGTAACGCATTTGTGTAAGACCTTTTTGACGGCGCGATGTCCTCCTACGATCCAAACTCTTTGTCGTAGATGTGTCAGGGTTAACTTAGGACCTCCGTGTAATGTTCTTCTGTGAGCTTGCCAAATTAATAACTCTGTCAGTTTATTGTCATGTGGTAGTAGAATTGGATGTTTAGTGTCTTCGGGTAAGTTTGAGTTACGTAACCTTCCACCTACTCGCAGAATGTCATGTTTGTCAAGGAATGGATTTAAACTCAAAAGGTTACTTTTTGTGCTCAAACCTTTGTTTTCCTTCAATCTTATAATCTCATCGTTGAAGGCATGCAATTGAATATGTTTCATTATTAGGTTTTCAGCGCTTTGTAGTTCTGTAGATGTCAAATAAGTAGTATGGTGAGTGTCAGTGTTCGAACAGCTGTTTATGAAACGTTTCATCCATGCAATGACCCTTGTAATACGGGTCAAGTCGCTGTGTCTGTCTAATAACTCAATTAATATTGAAGACGGTTCGCATTTCACAACATACGTTTGCATTTGTTTTTGTTTTGATTCGCATGTTGTCGGTGTAATTGTAACTTTGTCACAAGTATCTTCACTGTAATTTTTCATCCAGTAGGGACCTTGCCACCACAAAGAATGTTGCAATAATTGGGAACAACTGATTCCGCGCGATGAACAATCTGCGGCATTTTCCTCGGACTTGACATAACTCCAGTGCTGTTTTGGAATTACGTCATGCACTTGCTGTACTCTGTTGCTGACGAACGACTTCCATTTTGTGACGTCCCCATGCAGCCAGCCTAATACAATCATAGAGTCCGTCCAGGCGTATGTATTTTTGTGCACATTTTCCCATTTAAAAGCTGTCAGGACCTTTTTCATGAGGCGTGAAAGTAGTAGCGCTCCACATAACTCGAGTCGCGGTAGGGTCAATTTTTTGTTAATTGGCGCTAACCTCGATTTTGCAGTGATAAGTCTAGACACAGGCTCGTTTCTGTCATTTGTTGTCAGCAGGTATATAACGCATGCGTAAACCTTTTCAGACGCATCGCAGAACCCATGTACTTGGAATGGTTTCGTAATATCTCCCAGCCATCTCGGTATTTGGTATTCGGTTATGTTGTGTAAATCGCTAGTAAACTGCTTCCATTCTTCTTGCACGCTGTCAGGTAAGGTTTCATCCCAGTCGCATCCGGATAGCCAGACGCTTTGGAACAGCAGCTTAGCTTTTACTGTCAAAGGTGTCAGCCAGCCCAGTGGGTCGAAAATTTTCGAGATTTCCGATAGTAGCTTTCTTTTTGTCAATTGGTTTTGATTGTCAAATTGTATTTTGTTTGTAAATGAAAATGTGTCAGTTGTAGGATTCCACTGGACCCCCAGGGTTTTTGTCATTCCATCGTTTGTAAAATGCATTGTCGTTTGGTTAAGGTCTGAAGAAGATAAACTTTCAATTAAGGTCTGGTCGTTGCTTGACCATTTCCGTAGTGTAAGGCCAGCTCCACTCAGCATGTCGATGAGTTGCTTTTGAATTTCTTGTGCTCGTTCGATGGAGTTGCTGCCACTTAAGACGTCATCAACGTACATTTCGTTAGCAATGACATCCGCTGCTAACGGATATTTGTGTGCATCATCGTCTGCAAGCTGTTTCAGCGTTCGAAGAGCTAGAAATGGTGCTGCCTTGGTGCCGTACGTCACTGTGCATAACTTGAACTCCTTTAAAGGACCTTGGTTGGGTTCCCTCCACAGGATCTTTTGCAAGTGTTGGTCTTCTTCATGGACAAGGATCATGCGGTACATTTTCTCACAATCAGCAGTAAAGACGTACTTGTATAGTCGCCATCCTAATAATAATGTCAATAAGTCTTGATGAAGCTTAGGGCCACACTCCATCAAGTCATTCAGGCTGTAACCTGTGTCAGTTTTCTGGGAGGCGTTAAATACCACCCTCAATTTTGATGTCACTGAGTCCTGTTTTAGGACTCCATGATGAGGTAAGTAGCATGCCGTGTTGCAGTCAGGTTTGCTCTCCTTCATATGTCCCATTTCCAGGTACTCTTGCATAAATTTAATGTAACTTTCTGATAATTTGTCATCCCTGCCTAATCTCCTTTCTAATTGCATAACTTGTGCTACAGCTCGTGGCTTTGACTTGCCCAGCAGCTGATTAAAATTAGGCTTCATTGGCAAACGAACTGTATATCTGCCATCACTTAATCGCTTGGTTGTTGCAGTGTAGAACTCTTCACAATATCGTTCCTCTGACGTCATAGAATTGCATGCATCTCCATTGATGTCTTCCACTTCCCAGTATTTTGACAAGTCGTTAACTTCATTAACTACGACGTTGCAATTAAATGTTTTGGTGACATTGCCTGACAATATCCACCCCAACCGTGTTTGTTGAGCCATGGGTTCATTAACCTCCCCTTTGACTAAGCCATTCATGAGTATTTCAGAAAATACGTGTGCATCCAGAAGTATGTCAATGGGCCTAGATATGTTGTAATCTGGGTCGGCTAGTGTGATGTCTGTCACATGAGCCCAAGGTTTCTTTGCAAATGTAACGTTAGGCAGACTGTTTACTACCCGTGTCATGATTAACGCTTCCGTTGTAAACTGGAAGTCGTTATGTAAGGACTTGCATGATAGATGGACCTTTCCTTTACTCCTGTTGGATAAAGTACCGATGCCGCTTATGTTTGCACTCAGCTGTTGACGCTTTATGCCCAATCTTTGAGCTGCATTCTCCGTTATCAAGGTAATTTGTGAGCCTTGATCAACAAGAGCCCTTAATGTAATGTAGTCACCTGAAGCTGTGGCTACTTGCAATAATGCTGTTGGTAATAATATTTCATCATCATTATTTGATGCGAAGTTGTTTTGCAGATTTTTATTTGACCTAGTTGAAGTCGATGACGACGGTTTAGGTGCTGTTTGTGTTGCTGAGGGCATTTGCGCTGACTTCACAATATCGCTGTGCAGAAGTGTGTTATGTTGTTCGTTGCAATCTCTGCATCTTTTCTGTGACGCACAGTAACCCTTTGTATGCACATACAAACAATTTTTGCATATTTTATTGTTTTCTATAAATGCCATTTTTTCCGGACTCAGCATGTCAGCGAATTTGGAACATTGAAATAATGCATGATTCGTATTGCACAATGGACAAACAATCTTGCTGATTTGTCCAGCGTTTGACGTATGAGAATTGCGAAAGTAGTTTGCTGAGCTATTATTAGATTGTGACTTGGAATTTTTTCCGAACGGATGTGGCGTCTTAAAATGTGGTTTTGATGCAGGTTTATCAGCGTTTTCTGGCTTTTTCCTGTGTAATGGTTCTAATGCCATAAACTTGTTTTCGACGAAATCCATAAAATGATTGTAAATTGGTATCTCGCGCGGGTCCGACCTGGACTGCATGTATTCCGAATACGTTTCGGAGTCTAATTTTTCGCACAACACGTAAACTAGAATCGGGTCCCATGAGCTTGTATCAATGCCCAAGTTATGTATCGCGTTTATATTATGGTTTCGTTTGTAGTGCCATATAACCGCTTGAGGTCGAACGCAGATTGTTTTTGCAAATTAGGTTGACGCATAAATACTTGGAAATTTCTGGTAAATAACAGAAACTTATTATTATATCTATGGTTCAAAATTTCCCAACACGTGTCATAATTTTCGGGTGCTATGTGTAAATGCTGCACGAGCTTTTCCGCTTCTCCGCGAAGTCTACCCTTCAGATGCTGCATTTTCTGAGTTTTTGCAATCGCTGTATTATTATGAATCGCTTCTACGTAGAGATCCATAAAAGTAGGCCATAAGGTATAGTTGCCGTTAAATATAGGTATGTCAATTTTAGGCAACGTTTGCTGTTGATGTATAGAAGCGTTTAATTTCGTGTTCAGCGCCCTTTTTATATGTGTAAATGCATTTTCGTGACGACAGAACTCGTCATAATAGTCCTGAGAATCCCCCTCTAATATGCCATCAATTTGTAAATGTAATTTGTCAATCGCAGTCCACCGAAACTCTACAGTCTTAAGCATATCCTCAATTTCCCATTTCTCCTTAACCTCATCTAGGCTTCGATTTACTAACCTAGTGAATGCACGGAAGTTAGCTTGTTGCAACTGCTGTAACTCGAGTAGCTTGTCCTCTGCTCGTACAGATGTCTCGAACAGGGTTTTGTCGAACTCAATGTTTAACTTACTATGGCCGGCGTTACTGGGTCCAGCAAGAGTCTTCATCTCGAACGCTGCAATCTCCTGACGCGCTCCTAGGTACCAGCCTTTAATGACCTCATAAATGTTACCGGTGAAATATTGATGATCTTTCTCTTCTACTGCACTCAGCTCCCGGTTCTTCTCCTCACATTCCGCCCATAGAAAATCTAACCTCTCAAGCCTTTTACGAATGTAATCGGTGGTCTTCCTGCTCGCTGAATCCTTCTTAAAATTAGAATGGATTCTCTTCACCTCCTCGAGGATCTCCGCTTGACGTACGATGAAACCCTCCATTGTTAAGCCGTAAGATAAATAATGAACGATCTTACTTGAAATTCAGGAACTCTCCCTGTATGCAAATGTAATGCAATGCGACGCTCTGGAACCTGGACCGCTGCTACCTCCCCGAATGCTCCTGCACGGCAACACACGTGGCACGGTATGACACGACACGACACAGATCCCGCGCGGCGACTTATTGACCGACGTATCGGACTGTATAGTACTTGCAATAGTTACGAAGGACCAAAAAAACTATGTAGGGTGCTTCCCTAACATAAGTAATGTCAATGCAGATGCAAAATGTCCAAATTAAACTTAAATGCAGAAAATGTCAGTGAATGCTCAACGGGATGAATCTAAATAAAAATGCAAGTAGTCCGACTCAAACCACGTCTAATTGAACACTAAAATGTAATATACATAAAAATGCATAGAATAATGCAATATGTCAGTGTCAATGCACTGCCAAATGTAGGTCGCGTCCAAAGTGCAAATACGCGAGCCTACTGGCTAACTTATTGTAACAAATATATTTTAAAACCCATGTACGTACACCGTACAACAATTAAACATAAAGCGGCCGACAAATTAGTCGGCTGTCCGCATACACACCACATGCAAGCTGACACTACACATTACCTAATTAGAATTCAGGCTACACCAGCCAATCAGAATGCGTTATATGACCGGGCCAATGAATTGTGAGCCAGCTACAATGCGAACGGAGAGTGTAATCGAATCCTAATGTTTCAATAAGGGGTTTGTACTTGGAAATAGAATTGAGTTACTGAATGACTCTGGTGAAACCACTTCTAGATTATTTGGAAAATTTGGTTGCAATCATCGACATCTGCCTAGCCTTTATCGAACTATGTTGGGGACGGCTTCCAATCTAACCAAATAAATGAAAAACATCATTTTGTATTTTTTTTACCACCACCAACCGGGATGTGGTGCTGGGTACTATGGCGGTCTTATGCGCCTGATCACCACTAAGCTCATTTTTGCTTGCACTCAAGAAATAGAATCGCTCGCTAGCCCGTGGCAGCGCCTCGGCACGATTTAGGCGAATTTTTTTTTAAATGATCAGGCGGTACTGTCTTCAATCGTACATTACCACGTTCATACCCCACGTTCCAGTCGACCGGCTCTCTATTACGAAGAAGAAACTAGAACAAATGCAGCTGATTATTTTACCAGCATTTTACATGGAGTTTTTTTTATTATCCTTCATAGTTATCTCCTTACACAATCCGTCCAACTTTGGTCTTCCTCTCCCTCTCCATCCATCCGCATTTATATGCCATTCAGTCTTCCACATCACATGCTCTTACAGACAGTCAATTCCTTTTCAGCTTTCTGTAACTGGCGCAGCGTTCAAACTTCCTTACTGTAAATATGTACCTACATTGTGAGCAAATAAATGAATATTCTATTTTAATATACTCATGTAGGTATTAGAGGAATACACATGAGTATATTAGAATAAGTTTGAACGTTACGCCAGTAACAAAGGAATCGACTGTCTGCCACACATCAACATCTTAGGATAAAGTAAGGAATGAACATTACTTTGCCCAAAGATGTTTTTAATCGATTTTCTATGTATGTTCCCCGATTACTTGTAGATAGCTATTTGTGGCATCTTTTATGATGAACCATAATAATTCTACAGGCATTTTAAAACGCCTAATACTATTGATGCATTACGAACCTGCATAGCATTAGGTCTTTTACAATTCTTGCTCGCTTCCACTTCTTCATTGCTCAAGGCTGGACATCCCTGTTCTTCTCCAGCCTTCCCGTACTGGGCCACCTGTATGCTGATGGTGGTGCCTCTAGGACAGGCTAGGGCTACTGTCTCGTCGTTGCAGACTGACCGATGTATGACCTTGAGAGTGTCCAGGAGGAGAGCTGTAACAAATGGAGAAAGAGGTTGATTATAATGAGTTTATAGCCTAGCCAAAGAATCTACCTATGGCTCGTGTTTTCCGGGGTTGCAGTCTTTTGGGATACATTTGTGTAAATTTAGATTTAAATTTTGCATATTGACAATCAACGGAAGAGACCAGCGAATTAAACAGTCTCTTGATATAATTCTTGATTCGTCTTTCTTTCTTATTCAGTGAATCAAATGTAATTTTACATTACAGGACCCAGGTGAAAGATCATTAAACTAAACAGCATTAAACATAATACGCACGAAAATAAATTATTCTTCGAAACCTGCGTAGGATGACTCTGAACGTTACTAAACTATCTGAAAAGCAAAAATAACAACAACTGTAATTGTAACAGACATTCTAAGAACCAATTCTCTCAATAAGTATATTTCAGGTGCTCACTCCATAAAGAAGGCAATACAAAACTGGGTATAATCCAGAAATCCAGACTTATCCAATATATGTCAGCGCAAATTAGGGCAGTACAACACGACCTTGTAGCAGGCTCGTCGTGTGAGTATATAAATGTTGCAGGATAAATATAATCATCTAATATTTACGAAACCACTATATTTCTTTGCAGTATTTGCGATTATCTTCATGCCCTGCTGTTATCATTTTTATTATCAGGATTTTTGCAAACGGCCAAACATTTTTGAGTTAATTGGGTACGAGACTGATAAGTATTTAATGCTGGAGCGTCATTCTGTAATCAAAACCAAAATAAAATTGTACTGGTTAAAACTAATTGGTTAGATTTTTATAAGTTTCTTGGCCGGGATTTAAATTCCAACTGTCCTAAACAGACAGGCTGTTTTATAAAAACTCTGATCGCTCAGTACGAGTGATCAGAGTTTTAACAAAAAAAACCCTTTTTGCCTACCAATAATCCGGTCCTTCACAAAATCCTAGGCTTTTCGATAAAAACGGTCCTTCCAATAATCCTGCGACAAGAACACGTGAAAAAACAGACACGTGATTCTGAAATAACAGTAATAATCATCGTCTTCGTAAACAAGATACAACAAATAAGAACATTCGAGAAGCTGATTGCGTCACGCTTACGAAGAGAGACGTTGATACCCTACCCCTACCCTATGATACCCTAATGACATATGTTTTGTTCCGATTAACTTCGAAACTTTCACTGTTGAAGTTTCGGTGCTTATAAGTTGCTCGGTTATTGTCGTGTACGTTTTATTATTCGGGAAAGCAATTTCGGAGGAAAGTCAAGTGTGAAGGTTAATGTTTTTACCCTTTTACTATCTTTTGCAGAAACACAATGTATAGGCAATAATGCTTACGAAACAAGTTTAAAGGTCTGCGACAAAAGTGTTTTGTGTGTGTGATAAATTGATAATCATCAGCCTCAATGTTCCCACTGCTACGACACAGATATCTACTCTCATCATCATCTGCTGAGCCTTTATTCTACTTTTCCAACTATGGTGGGGTTAAATTCCAGTCTAACTGGACCTAACCTAACCTAACCTGTTATGAACAACGTAATAGTGGCGTGAACTACCTTTTTTTTTTTTGGCGCGTGTAAAATCATCAAATAACCCCTCCCGCTCTTGGGCAGAGCGAAAGGAAGTGTCTGACTTCTTCTGACTAAAAATCACCCATGTTCCTTCTTAGCCCTTTATGTCGAGGCCGAAGTATCTCTTGTGAACAACCCGCAGTCCCGACGGGAGACATTAAAATAATGGTCACAAAATAAAATAATGAAGTTCAAAACTTCACAGTGACACTCAGTCCTTTTCGAACAACGATATACAAAATACTAAATTAAGTAAATTTATTCGTGGATTAAGGCTAATAGAAGAATCCAGCTGGGCTGGGCAGCTTTTGGGAAGCTTCGTCGGGTCTTCTCGTCACGCATTCCACAGAGCCTAAAGACTAAGGTCTTCAACCAGTGCGTCCTGCCTGTTATGACATACGGAGCTGAAACGTGGACACTGACGATACGGTTGGTCCATAAATTTAAAGTCGCTCAGCGAGCTATGGAGCGAGCTATGCTAGGGGTCTCTCTCAGGGATCGCATCCGGAATGAGGTGATCCGACAGAGGACCAGAGTTGTCGACATAGCTCACAGAATAAGTAAGCTGAAGTGGCAGTGGGCCGGTCATATTAGTCGCAGAACCGATGACCGTTGGAGTAGACGTGTTCTTGAGTGGAGACCGCGAATCGGCAAGCGTAAGGTGGGACGCCCGCAGGCTCGGTGGAGCGATGATCTTCGCAGAGTGGCTGGTAACAACTGGATGAGAGTTGCTGAAAATCGAGTTGAGTGGCGTAAGATTAAAGAGGCCTATATCCAGCAGTGGATTGCAATAGGCTGATGATGATGATGATGATGATTCGTGGATTATCAATTATTAAACAGGTGCCTTTAGATGAACTAAAATACCGCCAAATTATTTAATTTTCAATAAATATTTATTTACTATTTTGATATTTTTTTAATAATAGGGTATCTAATCCTCATCATCATCATCCTATAATGTTCCCACTGCAGGGACTCAGGCCTCCTCTCTAGGAGAGGGATGGGCTATAATCCACCACGCGGGCCCAGTGCGGGTTGGCAGATGTCACATATCTTCGAATTTTTTGGTTCTAAGACATGCCGGTTTCCTCACGATGCTTTCCTTCACCGTTTTGAGAACAGTGGTGATGAAAATAAATTACACAAAGTAATGTGCCTGACGGGGTTCGAACCCACGACTCACTGTTCGTAAGTCGGGGCCGCCACCACTGGGCCACCACTGCTCCTAGTCCTATCCTAGTTTAATATAAAATTTATTAAATCATAATTATATATCTATATACAATTTAATTTAATTTTACCTAATAATTTAAAATTTTAATTATTTAACATATTTTTAATATTTGGACCTACTCTTGAGCTTGATCTTGTCCTGAGTACAGGGCTGAGGTTGACAATGGAACAAGATAGCCCAAAAAAGGCGGTTTTCTCGTGAATTGAGCATAACTGGCGTAATGTGGTGAGTGTACTATTAAGTACACCTATGTCTAACTCTTCGGGATTACAGGCGTGATGTTACGTTATGAATGTTTCAACAAACCTTCCCTTTAGCAAAGTTTAACGGAAACAAACTAATTAGGTTAACATTTAATTAGGTTCACCTTCCATAATGACAGTTTCCATGTTAAAAGCTTGCGTGTTTACTGTAGGCGTAAAATATACGTATACGAAATAATAGGAAATAATATACACGACACACCCTCGCTTTTTTCCATGTTAACATAATATACGATGCCGCAAAAATGTAGTTCATTTATGTCCGGGACTGTTATCTATGTGTAAAAATGTGTTCGTATTTCGTTCTGTGTTCGTAAAGAAGGTTAATAAAAGTGATCTTTATGCTAAATGCCATTATTAATGAATAACTTTGAATTAGGTACGTTTTTGTAACCTGGAGCCTTCGAAGGTTATAATGTACTAAAACTAAATAACAATTTGCCCGACCCGTGCATCGAACACAGGACCTCATACTCAGCAGTCGCGATTGCGACCACTAAACCAACGAGACAGTCCAATTCCAACAATAAAAAGGCAAAAAAACTATTTTTTTTGTTTGTATGGCAACCACTGCTTGTTCTTATGAGAAATTAAGCTGGACAATAATATTCCGTTTATTATTTTTTTCTTAACAAACTTATTAAGTACAGTTTTTTTCTTATATTATAATGTCCAAATTTTCCACTAAATGATAACGATGTTTTCACAAAATGGTTGCCAAAATAAAAAACACGTAACATCAGAAAAAGTAAATAAATACTGGAAATAGAATAATACTGAGGCCTACCAGACAGGACGCAATACATAGTTAATGTATTACCAACATTTATTTGGTAGACTGGGCCCTAAAGTAAATTCGTAACGTGTGAAAAGTGTAATGCTTTATCTAGGCACAATTTATTGGCTACTAAAAGGCGTATTTGTTTTATTTGGCCAAAGAGAAGGTTTATTTTACGTTACATCTGTATTTAAAAAAAGTTTAAATCGTATTTATTTTATAATTGAAATCCTTTTGATGTCCTGGACAAACATTACTTAAAGTATACGGCTGATTTATTAAGTAATCAAAAAAAATTCAGTCGTTGATTTTTATGGCAGTAACTTTGCGTACATTACTATCTACCTATGTATGAGTTGTTATTATATATATTATACCAGACAATTACCACACACAATGCTCATAGTAGGCAGGTTAGGTACCTACCTATATTTATTTCAAACAAACTTCTTTTAAGAAAACAGTTGTAAAAATAGAAAAAAGAATATCCCGTCGAGCTGTGGGCCAAAATAATTAAGTTATAGAGCCCTGACACAGCCAGAAGGCGACGCGGTAGGCCTCGTAGAAGATGGCGGGACGAGTTAGATAGAAACAAAGTCTAGTGGTCCACATTGGCCCTGGATCGCATGATTTGGAGGTCATGAGGGAAAACCTTTGCCCACCCGTAAGGTAACACAGGTTACCAGTAACAGTAACACATTATACACTCAGTAACAGTAATATGTTTGTAAAAATACTAAATGTATAAAATGAATATTATTTTGACGCACTATGAGACAACATGGCACAGTAGCTTGTTTCTACCTTAACGTTTTGCCTTCTGCCTTAGATCCAGGTAATTGCATTTACGTTAATCCAAATGGACGTGCTAATATGACAAGAACGGCAGGCTACACATCAATGTGAGTCTGATTAGCGTCAGCAGCTTAAGTGCCAAGAGTATTATCAGCTTAAATATCCCACACTTGCGTTACTAACTAGCGCTACGTCGACAGTTTGTGATGTCTCTAATCTCTGAAGATCGCAAGAGTTTGAAGTATCAAATGACGAATCGAATATAAAAAGATGATATTAAAGTAAAGAACTGAGATGTTTTGCCATTGTTTGATAGGCACTGTAAGGTCTTCTATATTCCTGTCGTTGCTGCGGATTGTTCGAAAGAGATACTGCGGCCTCGGAACAAAGGGCTAAGAAGGAACATGGGTGATTTTTAGTCAGTAGAAGTCTGACACTCCCTACTACTCTGAGCGGGAGGAGTCATTTGACGATTTCCCACCCTACAAAAACAAAACAAAGGGTTGAAGTATCCCTGGTGCAAGCCATGGTCCGGGGCGAAGAAGAATGGGACGCCGCGCCGTCGCCACCTTCTGCGAAGCAGTGATGCTAGCGAAGGAGGTAGCGGAACGTGAGAGGGAAAGAACCTCTCGTCCCAACCGCCGCGGGAGACGCTCCGGGCGTCGGGGGCCACGTGTTGGCTTCCGGCCACCGTAGACGCGGGCCTGTGGACGGTGAGTAATGGGCTAGCTCGCCGTCCGGCCGTCTCATGACGGCAACAGACCGTGTCGACGGTGCGTTCGTGTTCCACGCGCGCCGGCGCCGAAAGGCATAACGCGGCCTCGACACAAGGGCGAAGAAGGAACATTGGTGGTTTTTAGTCAGTAAAAGTCCGATACTCCCTACTGATGATTTCTACAAGTCGTATGTCTATCTTTTTTGGCATTATGAAAGTGAGTGAGATAGACAATAATAGCCCAACTAGCAAAAGTTAGTTGTATAGAAGTCCATAGAACGTTTTGTAAAAACTAATCGATGGTCACATAAAAGGCCAAAGAAGGTGCACCTACAAAGAAAGTGGCGCAATTATATCTCCATTCAGTGTTAAAGTACAACTGTAGCGGTGTCAGGCATGACAATTTTGGCCTATTACAGTTGATGTAACAGTAACGCAATCTCTATTTGATGACATACAAGCCACCGCAACGCTACTAAAGTTCTTTTAGGTACTGTAAAACAGTTCATGATTCCATTACTTCACTATAATATTCATCGTTCATTCATTTTACGTTCGTTCACGTGCAGTGTTTTTGAAGAGAATTGGATAATAAAAGAATACGAGGAGCCATATTGTGGTGCGAGTTATATATTATTTTGTAATTAAATTATTCGTCCCTTACGGGGAAAATGACGTGCGACTGTAATTTTACTGATAAAATATGTACTGGTTACCGACTATATTTGAATGCCCCCCTCGAATTATTGAGCTTTTACTAAAACAATTACGAATTTTAAGTCATAAACATACTTCCAGCTTCCTGAACACTACTATAGCATTCGTTATGACAGATTACAACCACCATTACATGCAATTAGGGTTCCTTATATAATATTGTTGTAAAAGAGCGATAGAAATGCCTTTACAAAACTGAATTAACATTTAAAAGCATTACTAACCTACCGTTATACACAGTTATTATGTTTTAAAAGAGAAATAATCTCCGATATAGTACTATTGTAATAGAGGGACTATAACAGTTATAAAAAAACAATCCTGTTTTAAAAAAGTGTCTTTGTGATAAGTTTATCACTACGACTATAACGAGCGTTAAAAAACCTTTATATGACAATTTAAGTTCTATAAATGTAATTCGAAACTCAGCTATATCGAAATATCACTCTGTTGTAGACTTTTTGTACCCAATATAGTACTATGCACTGTAACGACGATCTAAAAATCCACAATATCACAATATCGCCCTATTCTTGAGTTTTCATCTCCACTTTAACGAAAGAGTCATTATAGTTCGTTCAGAACTTTTATTGCGTAAATCAGGCGCATTGGGGCGACAGTAAACACTGTTATAAAGTTCTATCGTTGTGTACTAGTCACATTGGAGGTTGCTATAACGCCTGACTATAACAGCTATACAAAGTCACGAAGTAAACCTTTACATCAATTCCTAATAGGTCCTTTTTGCTGTATAAACTTATAGAGCCAAATTGTATTGTCAAACGCTTTTACACAACAATCAGTCACCGCCAAAACCTTTATACATCGTTCACCCAGCTGTTTTGAGATATAAGGTTTGGTTATAGCGCAAAATTGCTGGTTGGCATACGATAATTATGTTCGATTCGGTTTCGATGCGATTGTTTGTGAATTGTTACGTTGTTTTTTTTTTGTATATAACATTTACCTGTTAGCATACGTTGTAAATTGAGGGTTCCAATATTGATCTCGAGGATTCCCAAATGAAATGTTCATTGTAGTTTGTGCAAATGACTTTGGCTTTCAATTTGTAAAAGTAGTCATTCCTTTATCTGTACTTCGTCACTGGACTCTATAGTAACACTTTATGACGATAAATCACTTTTAAAAATCCTATTAAACAGGTTTTCACAATAAATTAGATCCGTCTTAATATCGTATTATTATGCTGCGATTGTTGACATGCCAAATGTCATTCAGTTGAACGTCAGCTTCTGACAGTTAGAGGCGACACCTAGCGGTTGCCGATTCGCAGTTGTAGTTTTAATCGATATTAGTTAATTTTCACATATTGACTGGAAACCATCGAAATAATATCGTAAAGACCAATCCTTAATAATTTTCAGCTTTTGGTTAAAATACATTAAATGGAAGTGGAATTATTTTTTTATTATAGACATTATTCTAGAAGCTTCGAGGAGCACACAATCCATATTTAGTCTGTGGTCTGTCAATGTTTTAGTGTTGTCAGGTCATACATTCTGAATTCGCCAAATGCATTACTGGAAAAGTTACCCACTCAAGACAAACTTTAGTGTTCGACATAAGAAATAATGAGTTTGTTGGCTTGGATCTTGAAAATTGTTATTGTTTCAGAGTCAAGGCTTCATGTTGGACAATCGTTAGGGATTTTAAATAGAATAAAGGAATTAAATATCTTGGTGTTGTAATTCAGTCATCTGTGCTCATAAAAGTTTTACCTGAAACAGGGGTGATTTCCTAGGTGCTCTGCCCAATTCCGGTTTGGAGCAATGACAGGACAATGAAAGGTCCCGAGCGTCTATTTGCGTTTGATCACGCTTGAGAAGCTACAAACAAATTTTATCCCATGTTTTAAAAGGTAAGGATTATGGTGTATTAGTGTGTGGAAGCGATCTCTGAGTCCTTCCCAGATCGTTAAAAGGATATTGTAGTGATCCCTGGATATTTATTACAGGATTCCACGTTTAAAAAGGATTCGCGCATCAATTAGGCGGACGCCGTTCTCCAGCCGGTCGAATCTTGCAGCTAAGCGTTTTCACCCTTAACAAACCGTGAGTATTACACGCCTCGTGGGCAATCCTATTTCTTATTGTCGTAGGTCATTGTATCGTTTCTGCAAAAGGCCATATTAACCGGCTAATGTTTTAGCCTTTAGATTTCCTAGCTCGGTCACCCCTATTCCTTCTCAAGGAAAGTACTTTAGTTTCCCCTAATATAATAGGGTCCCCGTATTGTCGATTCCAGGTGAGGCAACCCGAGAGATTCGTCTCGCCGCCAGGATCTAGAGGCGCCTCTGGGACCTGGACGTGAGACCCGTTCCTCGAGTCCACTCAAAGCCTCCTGTGGAGACGACTGTGCGGTGGCAGAGTCCGCCTAGCGATCTAGCGCAGGCGGGACGGTTTTTTTTTATATATATAAACTTACTCCTTTTAATTTATTTTCTACCGGTTCATATAAGGACCAGTTTATTACCAGTCCGGTTTTCAACACTGGAAGCCGGTCATCAACTACGTTTAGTTAGAGGACCCCGGGTTCGACACCTACAAGAACTGGAAAAATATTGAACATCTTCGTCGGCTCCGGGATCCGGGACTCTTCAAGTCCCTGGCGCCCATTTAATAATAGTACATTTTCACAATAACTGGAAGGTTGTACCTTGACATTTTAGTTGTTAATACTTAGGTTTAATCTTAAAAAAAAGGAACAGAACTGGGTTTATCTCCAACCCCCCACCACCATAGTTCCACCGACTGAGGTTTAAGCTGGCTGGCATTAATTATCTTTTTATGTACTTAGATATAGACACGCGAAGCTAATTTCCGTTGTTGAAATAAACTTATGTTGTTTGGAACTGTTTTGTTGTTTCCTTGCATATCCATACCAACCCACCTTGCATCTGGGACTTTGTTTCTTTACCAATAGAGGGACAAAATCTCAAATGTAACAGTGGTGACCAACGTGTGTATTGGTTGGAGATAGAGGTTACGTCTATTGCTGTACCTTACAAGCCAGAGTACTGTTCCTAGGACCTTCCAGTTTTTTATTTTTAAGAAGAAAAAACCGTCGCGCAGAATCCTTTGTTAACGTGTTCTTGTTTATATGTTTGTATTGTTTTATACACTTTAATTTACTTTTACCTTTTACAATTTTAACTCTTTTTGCCGCTATATACACTTTACAATTTGTTTTACCTGTACCCCAAAACATTATACCAGGACTTTTGTCCGTGGAAAGATGAACCTAGTAATATAAGACTGCCAATTGTGTAACTGCCTTTACTATAGATAATATCTACACATTGTTAAATATTATTGTACATTGTGACAGCCAGTTTTTAGTTCAGTTCACTTCATTTATTTTCATTTTACAAAATGGAACGTCCCATTACATTTAATTTACTTCGCAAGGACGAGCTCATATATGAAGTACTGGTTCGAGACGCCAAACCCGCTTCAACCGTAGAGGAACTACGCGTTCAGATTAGGGAACTTAGTAAATTGGTATGTTCTGATGAGATTGTGGAGACAGACATAGATCCCAAAAGCGAATTACAAACAATCAAGGCCAAACTCCCAGAAATTAGTGAAGTACTAGATAAATATCCTTCCAGTTTTAAAAAATTTAACCGCGCTAAGGCTTTATGTTTCCACCTATATCATCGCTTGAGTAGGATAACTCCCCCAACTGATCTTAGTACCGACTATGCAGTCATTGACAATCAGCTTAGGGGTTACTTGTCTAGAATTGATTCGGCTAACGCGAGCTTCCATCAGTCATTTACTTCCGCCGAGGAGACACCGAAAGTAATGTCAGACTTGCAGTCAAGGGACGTAATCGTTTCCTGCAAGAAAGAAACGGTTAAGACCCTAGGTATTAAATTTGACGGTACAGGTTGCGTGAAAGCGTTTATTGAGCGCCTTGAGGAGCTCTGCGAGGCCAGAGATATTAGCGAAGCCTCCTTACATATGTCTGCGCTGGATCTTTTCTCGGACGGAGCCTTATTGTGGTACCGTGGAATTAAAGCATCGGTTGTTGATTGGGCGGATCTGAAGAAGCAGTTACTCACAGCTTTCGCTCCACCTGACTACGATATGCGTCTCATTTCAGAAATAACTAACAGAACGCAAGGGTCAACTGAGCTGTCTTGTATATATATAGCAGTCATGGAGAATCTTTTCAATAGGCTATCTTATAAGGTTACAGAACGCGACCGTTTAGCACGGATCAAGTTTAACATGAGACCGGAATACATGACGGGGTTGACAATAATGACTGTCAACACGCTGGACGACTTAAAAGAAAAGTGTAGACAACTGGAGCTAGGTTTCCATAGCAGGGCTCAGTTCCATGAACCGCCCAAACCAACGTCTTCTTTTGTTGCAGCAGACTTGGCATATCAACCCCCAAAAGGTTCACAACGAGTTGAATCCGTGAAAACTGATTCTGGTTCATTGTTCTGTGTTCGTTGCAGGGTTAAGGGGCATTCGTTATCAGAATGCAAATCCACGGAAATTGTGTGTTACCGTTGCGGCAAGAAGGGCGTACGTGCACCGTCGTGCCCTACGTGCAGTAAGAAGCAGAAGGAGGTCAAGGAGGCTCAGTCCTGTCCCACCTGCAATTCAAAAAACTAAATTTGCGGAACTACAGCCAAAATTTTGATAAGTCCGATTGGGACGATTATTTAAAATCTATAAAATTATTTTTTAAAACACTAAGGGTAGATACAGTACGATATAAAACTACGGATGATAGTCGTCCACATTTAACAGTTTCCATATACGATGAGTATTATTATGGTTTACTCGACTCGGGTTCCTGCATCTCGGTGCTGGGTTCCGATGTTGGCCAACAATTCATAAAGGCTGGTGCGACTCAACACGCCGATACACAGTTGGGCAACATCGTAACTGCCAATGACTCGCGGGCATCCGTGGAGGGTTATTTATATTTACCAGTGTCTCTCATGGGAGTGACTAAGGTTATTAAATTCTATGTTATCCCAGACATTACCACACCGTTGATTTTTGGCGTTGATTTTTGGAAGGCCTTTAATTTGGCCCCAAACATTTTTAACAAATTACCTTTACGTTATTTATCAAACAATAGAGGCCATACATGCATCTCGGAGGTTAGGCACTTACAACCTTTTGACGAATTAACACCAGATCAAAAGAATAAAGCGGAGTTATTAATTAAGGATTTCGAAAACGTTTCCTTTGAGGCAAAGGGATTAGGTCGTACCCATCTGTTGCGACATAAAATAGACACAGGGGATGTTCCTCCTATTAAACAGCGTTATTATCCTTTATCACCTGAACGCCTCAAAGAACTTAACCGTCAGCTGGATGAGATGTTGGAGATGGGAGTGGTGGAACCCAGCAATAGCGCGTGGAATAACCCGGTTCTACTGGCTCCAAAACCGAATGGGGAATGGCGATTTTGCCTGGACAGCCGAAAGCTAAACGCGGTCAGCAAGCAAGATGCGTATCCACTACCCTACGTCTCTCACATCTTAGACCAGTTGCGGGACGCGCGATATCTTTCGTCGATTGATTTAAAATCAGCATTTTGGCAAATCGAATTGGACTCCGTTTCTTCCAAAGAAAAAACCGCATTCACGGTTCCGGGTCGAGGTTTGTTCCATTTTAAAGTTATGTGCTTTGGGTTGACGGGAGCCCCAGCTACCCAACAGCGATTAATGGACAGACTTTTCGGCCCAGAGTTTGGTAATAAGGTGTTCGTTTATTTAGATGACATTATTATTTGCTCATCAACCTTCGAGGAGCACATTTCGCTTCTTAAACGGGTTTTAGACAAAATAAGGCAGGCTAATTTGACAATTAATTTGCCAAAGTCCAATTTCTTTCGACGAGAATTAAAATATCTGGGTTACAGAGTGGACGAACATGGCTTACACACTGATCCGTCGAAAGTTCAGTCAATTGTAGACTTTCCAACCCCTACAACCCGTAAGGAAGTGAAAATGTTTCTTGGAACGGCCTCATACTATAGACGTTTTATTAAAAACTTTAGCACGATAGCGGCCCCTTTAAACGCGCTAACGAGTACGAGTAAAAAAGCGCCGCCTTTTCAGTGGACGGCTGAGACTGAAACCGCGTTCTCAACCTTGAAAGAGGCATTGGTGTCTGCTCCGGTATTGGCTTGCCCAGATTTCTCTCAACCTTTTGAGATTCATTGTGACGCATCTAGTTTTGGGATAGCGGGCACTCTGACTCAGGTTATAAATGGGGAGGAGCACCCAATAGCCTATTGCAGTCGTTCGCTCAATCCGGCGGAGCGCAACTATTCGGCAACGGAGCGTGAGGCCCTCGCCGTGATCTTCGCCGTCGAACACTTTCGTCCCTACGTGGAAGGCGGTCCTGCGTTTAAAGTGATAACCGACCACTCGAGCTTAAAATGGTTCTTTAACTTAACAAATCCTTCTGGTCGATTGGCCCGTTGGGGTTGTCGGTTATCACCTTACAACTTCACCATTGAACACCGCAAAGGCAGGGACAATGTGGTTCCAGATGCTCTATCTCGTGGCGTTCCGGTGTTGGAAATTAATGTACCCGTTAATGACACATGGTTTAAAGCATTGTGGGATAAATGTGTCAGTACGCCCCGGTCGTGCCCTAACTTTATTATTAAGGAGGATAAACTCTACCGTTACTCTAAAAATAAATTCGGGGTGGCTAGTGACTATGACTGGAAGCAAGTAGTACCGGAGGGCAGTCGACTAGAATTGTTAAAGAGTCACCACAGTGGCGAATTATCTCCACATTTCGGAGTATTTAAAACCTACAAAAGACTTGCACTCCGATACTACTGGCCTAACATGTATAAGGACGTGTGTTTATAATCTACCTTCAGATTTTTGATTTTCTCCGCCTCGGTGCGACAGAGGCGAAGGGGCGGAGGTAGAGGTCGAGCGCTGGGCTCGGCGTGAATAGTAGTTCGTATTGAGTCGCGCTGGGCGTCGAACGAATATTATAGTAGCCATAGAACGGGTGAAAGCGCACGCGCATTGATTAAATCGACTTGTGGAGTCATTTCGCGGCACCCAATTATACTAGTTAAGCAGTACGGTTAGCGACGCTGTGAATGTCGAACGGGTTATTGATAATATCATTGGTTTGCCTTGTCACGGGAGTGCTATTGGGAACGCACCGAGGCTTTTGTGGTTAGACTAATACGGAGTGAGTGTGGTGGCTCGCGTTAACGGCGTGGCTTGCAGCGACGTGGAAGAATCGTCCGGAACTACCAGCAAACCATCGCAAGGTCATATACACTCATTATACACATACACAGTTACACAACTTGCGAGGGGTCAAGGAAGTGAGACCGGCTCGAAGAAATGAGGTAAGGGTAGCTTTAAGTTCAGAAATTGTAATATTGTTCGGAGGCGCGTATCGCGTCTATTTGATCCCGTTAGGACGGCAGCTGTTCTGAGACCTGTCTCCCATGGGCCCGAGATAAGGTTCGGCTGAGTCCTGGCGCGATCAAAATCTGGTAGCAGAGCTTGGTTTATTTAAACCCACTTTGTAAAAATTAGTAGGTACTTGGTACCAATTTACTTTGTAAAAATTGTGTTCATGTACAAATTCAACTTGTAGGTAGTAGTACATTGACCTACATACCAGTGTACACCTCAAGTTGAGTTTGGCGTTATTAATAATAAGTACATGGAATGTGAATATTCGTTGATAAAATAATTTGTTATTTACGTTCGGTTACGCACAAATATAACCTCATCACAAATCGTGTTATGATTGTCAACATTTGAGACATAGAGGAATAACCTCTAGAGCACGTAGAGGAATAAGTTCAAGAGTTGGCATAGCGTCGTAGATTTATTCACTCAACGAATATATTATTATTGTTAGTTCCGGATACAATAATTGTTATTTTTTTTGGTTATTGTTATTTATTATTGCATAATCGCGTATTGAAGTTGGTACTATGGCTCCGTCAGTAACGAAAACTATCGCAGCCAGAATCGAAGCTGAATTGAGATGGTTTTCATCGGTTGTTACGTTGGTAGGTCGCACCGATCGTGAAGATGCGTTATTGTCACGCGCTCGGCAAGTTGACGAACGATATGACGCCGTGTTAAAGTGTCACGCTGAGTATTTAGCATGTCTCGAATCGACGGATCTGTCGTCGGTGGACAAGGATGCTCAGGTGGTACGGGGCAATGTGGACCAGTGTGGGGAAATGTCCATGAGCATAATCCAGGCGGCGGCCGACATTGAGCGATCGCGCATGGGTGACGTCAGGGAATCATGTCGGCCAGCAGGCGTAGGAATTCAGGCGCCGTTGCCACCAGTACATGTACCCGAGTTTAGCGGCGAGTATGCCGATTGGCCGCGATTCCGCGATATTTTTAATAGTGTCGTGCATTCGCGTACGGATCTCTCGCCCGCCTACAAGATGGCTCAATTAATGGGTAGGCTTAACGGTGAGCCGCACGACATCTTGACCCACCTGGAGATTACGGACGCCAGTTATGAGACGGCATGGGGCCTATTAATCGACCGATATGATAATCGGCGATTAATAGTTGATGGCCTCATTGATAAGATTTTTGAAATCCCGAAGGTGTCTAACGTGTACGAAATAAGGTCGAAAATCCTTAATCCGGTCACGGTTGCGGTGAACACGTTAGATCGACTTAAGTTGTCGTTAGGGGACAATAAATATATCATCGTCAATAGGGTTTTACGGAAGTTGCCGATCGACGTGGTGGCGCGCTTTGAGCAGTCACATGGTGGCGAATCGACGGACCACCTCCCAAGTTACGATGACTTGAGAGCGTTTTTAGAAGGCGAGTGCCGGCGGGCGGATTGCCAAGGGGCATCCACGTCGCACCCTCCTCCGTCAACCCGACGTACGAGCGGGCCCAAGCCGGTTGAGCCCCGTCGGGGGGGGAAGAAATACCACGCCCTCCAATCGGAAGTGTGCGCCTTCTGTCGGAAGGAAGGGCACGGTCTCGCCGCATGCGCGGACTTTAAGGCGCAGCGGGTGCATAGACGAAGAGGGGTGGTCAAGCAGCGCTATTTGTGCTTCCGCTGCTTGGGGACTCACTTTGTACGTGAGTGCCACAGGACCACTAACTGTGGAACCTGCGGAGGAGCCCATCACGAGTTGCTATGCCTGGCGGAGAGTAGGGAGGTGCACGGAGCCTCGCCGGGAGGTCACCCCCCCTCTCCTAAGCCAGATTCGGGTGGTCGGTCACCCCCCCCTAGGGGGGGTGGGTCGGCCAGGAATCAGCGGTCGCCGCCCCCTCGGGGGGGTGGGCCAAGGGCTGATCCAGAGCACAACCCGATACCGTCGTCTTCCCCGCGGGGGGGGGATAGGCACCGAGACTCGGGCAGGGGCCCGGAGGTAGTACAGACGGGTTACGCGGCGTACTCGAATGCGTTGGGGGGCATGTTGCCACCCCCGAGTAGTCGCTTCTCCCCGCCTCTCGCAGAACGCCCTCGGCTGACGGCGCGCCCGCCACCGTTCGGAAGGATGCCAGTAGGCTACTTCCGACCGGCACGGATGTCACCGATGGGTCGGGAGGGTTACTACCCGGGTTGGGACCCGTATACTGGGACAGTATTTACTCCCCCTCCGGCAGGGGAGGAGGGAGGTGCCTCCTATTAGCAACTAGCAGCCTGTTCGTCAGTGGTGCCCACCCCGACAGTAACGGTATTATTACCGACGGCTAGGATTACTGTCAGGGGTACTGACGGACAGCCGGTGCACGTGCGAGCACTGTTAGATTCAGGGGCACAAGGTTGTATTGTGTCCAGCTGTTTAGTGAAAAAGCTGGGCCTTACATTAGAGCCATCACGGGATGGCGCTGTAGGTATAGGTGGCAATCGGGTGCCTCACCTCAGGGGTCAGACGACATTCCTGTTCGAGATGGGTGACACGGCATCGGTCACGCGGGTGAATGCCACGGCGATCGTTTTGGACGAAGTGGTTGGGGTCCTCCCTCAGACTCGGTTACCGTCTGCGGTAAAAGGGTTGACCAATGGATTGGAGTTAGCCGATCCCCACTTCGCGATCCCCGGACGGGTGGACGTCTTGCTTGGGTCTGACGTCCTCGGGAAGCTGCTCCGAAGCGGCAAACGGGAGCTGCAACCAAACGGGGTTGTGGCCATGCGTACCGCAGGTGGTTACGCGTTATTGGGCCCAGTACGGGAACCACAGCACTCAACGGATTATAGCTCCATATATTATGGCAGCGTGTTATCCGACGTCCTGCAACGGTTCTGGGCAACGGAAGAGCCACCCACCGCTCTTAGGAAGAACCCACGTGATGAGGAGTGCGAAACATTCTATCGATTTAACACGGTGCGCCTCCCATCGGGTAGATTTATGACAAGGTTGCCATTTCTGTCAACTCGACCTCCGCTGGGGAGCTCATGGAGTCTGGCAGAAAAGCGGTTAGTGGCAATGGAAAGGCGCATGAAGCGGGACTCCAACTTCCGACAGAAGTATGTGGAGTTCATGCGCGAATACCTGACGTTGGGTCACATGTCGGTGTCCAGGGTTGACTATCGTCATGAGGAGCATTATGTGTTGCCTCATCATGCTGTTTTGAAGACACCTGACTCAAAGATTAGGGTCGTGTTCGACGGGAGCGCGGAGACGTCTAGCGGGGTGTCCCTGAATCAATGTCTCCATGCTGGTCCTAAGCTGACCAGAGACATTGCAGACATTCTCACGGACTTCAGGAGACACCAGGTTGTCTTCGTTACGGACGTACGGATGATGTTTCGTCAAACTGAGATTCATCCAGACGACCGTCGGTTCCAGCTGATATTGTGGCGAGAGAGCCCAGAAGAACCGATGGTCACGTACGAGCTCAACACAAACACGTACGGATTAAAGCCCAGCCCATATGTAGCCATGCGTACGCTACGAGAACTGGCTGATCAAGAACGGCTCCGCTTTCCCCGCGCGGCTGCTGTCATTGATAGGGACGTCTATGTAGACGACATTTGTACGGGCTCAGACAGTATTGAGCAGGCGCTCATCTTAAGGGATGAATTGGTGGCGCTCATGGCCTCCGGTGGCTATGAACTCAGGAAATGGCTGTCGAACTGCCCAGAGGTACTGGCAGGACTGCCAACTGAGTATCAACAAGACCCGCATTTGTTTGAGGATTCGGAGAATCTTCATGCGTTGGCCATTTTAGGGGTCCAGTATCGACCGAGTCAGGATGCCTTCACATACAGTTGTGAGGCCGAGTTGCTGTCGAAGACCTGGACCACGCGATCGGTCCTTTCGACTATCGCACGAACGTTCGATCCAACCGGTTGGATCGCGCCGGTCACGTTCATGGGAAAGTGCTTCATTCAGGAGCTTTGGTGGAGTTGTTGGTTAGGGACCGTCACACCAAGAATTCACACGCAGGCTGTAACACCCTTCTGGGCATTTTGCAGCGTGAATTTTGGATTTTATCGGCCCGCAGAATCATACGGAGCGTTGTGTTTCGTTGCTTGCCTTGTTACCGACTCAAGGCAGCCACAATGCAGCCACAAATGGGAGATCTCCCGGCCGATCGAGTCACGGAGGCTCGGCCATTTGCTGGCGTAGGGACAGATTTCGCGGGGCCTTTCATGGTCAAGACATCGCACCTTCGCAACGCGAAGTCGGTTAAGGCATATCTGTGTGTCTTCGTGTGTCTGGCGACCAAGGCCGTTCATTTGGAATTGGTGGCCGATCTCTCTACGGAGGCCTTTCTGGCGGCGTTAGATCGATTTGTTTCTAGACGGGGAGTACCGTCACTGATTCGGTCGGACTGTGGTACCAACTTCAAGGGCGCCGACCGGTGCTTAAAGGAAATTGTATTGTTTTTAAGTCAGAATGAGCGAGAGATTGGCACGGGCCTCGCCAGTCGGGGCATTTCGTGGTATTTTAGTCCACCTGGATGCCCCCACTGGGGTGGAATTTTCGAGGCAGTAGTCAAGTCTTCCAAGACTCACTTGTATCGGGTCATCGGCTCAACGATTCTCACCTTTGAGGAGTTGTCAACGGTGTTTTGCAGAATTGAGGCGGTCTTAAACTCGCGACCTTTGTGCCCGTTGAGCGCTGACCCGAATGACCTTGAGGCCATGACCCCAGGTCATTTTTTGATTGGCCAACCACTTAACGCCTTGCCGGAATATCCGTATACTGATGTCAAGTTGTACCGGTTGTCACGGTATCAGATGTTACGGCAAATGAGCCAAAATTTTTGGAAGCGATGGTCGCTGGAGTATTTGCATATTCTACAGCAACGCGTTAAGTGGACGGACAGGACGACCCCACCCTGCGTTGGAGACCTCGTTCTGGTTAAGGATGCTAACCTATCACCGTTGTGTTGGCGACGGGGGCGCATTGTTAACCTGATTACGGGCAAGGATGGGTTTCCAAGGATCGCAGACGTCCAGGTGAGGGACTCGATCCTTAGACGGGCAGTTTCAACTTTATCTCGACTCCCGGGAGTTTGAGCGGACCGACAACGGGTCGGTCCGGGGGGGGTGATTGTTTATAATCTACCTTCAGATTTTTGATTTTCTCCGCCTCGGTGCGACAGAGGCGAAGGGGCGGAGGTAGAGGTCGAGCGCTGGGCTCGGCGTGAATAGTAGTTCGTATTGAGTCGCGCTGGGCGTCGAACGAATATTATAGTAGCCATAGAACGGGTGAAAGCGCACGCGCATTGATTAAATCGACTTGTGGAGTCATTTCGCGGCACCCAATTATACTAGTTAAGCAGTACGGTTAGCGACGCTGTGAATGTCGAACGGGTTATTGATAATATCATTGGTTTGCCTTGTCACGGGAGTGCTATTGGGAACGCACCGAGGCTTTTGTGGTTAGACTAATACGGAGTGAGTGTGGTGGCTCGCGTTAACGGCGTGGCTTGCAGCGACGTGGAAGAATCGTCCGGAACTACCAGCAAACCATCGCAAGGTCATATACACTCATTATACACATACACAGTTACACAACTTGCGAGGGGTCAAGGAAGTGAGACCGGCTCGAAGAAATGAGGTAAGGGTAGCTTTAAGTTCAGAAATTGTAATATTGTTCGGAGGCGCGTATCGCGTCTATTTGATCCCGTTAGGACGGCAGCTGTTCTGAGACCTGTCTCCCATGGGCCCGAGATAAGGTTCGGCTGAGTCCTGGCGCGATCAACGTGATTAGCTACGTTGGTAAATGTGATACGTGCGCCGCATATAAACACTCACAATTGCCTCCTCCCGGACTCTTGGGTGATGCGAAAGAGTGTTCCAAGCCATTTGAAACCATAAGCATGGACTTGGTGGGTCCGTTGCCACGGTCCAGAGCGGGATTTACATATCTCTTTGTTGTTGTGTGCTGTTTCACGAAATACTGTTTACTATTTCCTTTACGTAGAGCTGTTGGTAAGGCTATAGCACAGAAACTAGAAGACGGCGTTTTCCTGGTACACGGTATACCCCGTACGGTTATAGCAGACAATGGGACGCAATTCACGGGTAATGAGTTACGCGCACTATTGGAGAGGTACAAAATACCTCAAGTTCACTTCACACCTCGTTACTGCCCAAGCGTGAACACCGTGGAACGCTATAACCGTACCATTATGACCGCGGTATCAATTCTCGTGGAGGATGATCATCGATCTTGGGATGTTAACATCTCAAAGATCCAGTTCGCTATGAACACCTCCACAAACGAGGTTACTCGTTTTACCCCGTTCTTCCTAGTACATGGCAGAGAGGCAGTTAGTAGTGGAGATGTCTTCGGCAATGATACCGTTGCACAGCCCACTCTAGCTTGCGCTTCCCGCAGTTCATATGCCAATCAGTTAGGGGGTTTGAGTGATATCCTCAATAAAGTGAAGGACGCGCTCGTCAAATCACACAAACGTAGTGCTCGTTATTATAATAGTAGTAGAAGGCACGCGGAGTTTGAGGTAGGCGACACTGTTTGGAAGAGAACATATCCTCAGAGTGACGCCTCAAAATTCTTTATGGCCAAATTAGCTCCTAAATATGAGAGATGTATAATTAGGAAAAAACTTTCACCCTTAGTGTATGAATTGGAAGGCTGTAGTTCCGGTAAAAACCTTGGCACATGGCATATCAAGGATTTTAAATCACCATGTGGTGAGGATTAACTTGTTCTTATATTTTATTTTAATGTAAACATAAGTTTATATTACCTTGTAGTAGATGGTCGCAGTGTCCTTTGAGGGCTGTATATGCCTTGGGATTGCTGGTTTTCTTTTAGCATTGGTGGCTGTATATGCCACGGTGTTAGAACATTGTCAATTAAATATGTTTTACACATAAGTTTATATTACCTTGTAGTAGATGGTCGCAGTGTCCTTTGAGGGCTGTATATGCCTTGGGATTGCTGGTTTTCTTTTAGCATTGGTGGCTGTATATGCCACGGTGTTAGAACATTGTCAATTAAATATGTTTTACACTGTTTTTGCGATTCGTAGTGTTACACAGGTTCCTACTGTGTACACATTTGTGAACAACTTTTAAAGTAACAATTGACGGCTCTTTAAAAATTGTTGTTGGTCACTAGTGGTTGCAGGATTGACACTCTTGAAGAGTGTATAAACCTCCGGATTGCTGGTAAGGCAGCATAATGATAGTCCTGAGTTAGGAGGCCTTAATGGCGGGCGTGTAGGCTGCATTGATGGAAAACGGTTTAGATAGTATTTTTTTATATAGGAGGCGAATAACCGTCACATTCCATTTAAGGAAGACGATTAGCCAATTATCATTCGTTTGTACCATTTAGCTTTAATTTCTTTTGGTGTATTGTTTGTGTACCAGCTCAGCGTTATTCTCGGGTGACGTTGGTGTACGATTGGGTAGGGTGGTCTCCTATCTAATTATAGTAGGTCAGACTAGGATATTAGTACTTCAGCAGATACTTACACATTTCTACTCTTTTTGGAGCTTGTCTTTTACATGTTTTTAAGTGGGTTAGACTCGCTCCAGTAGTAACACTATTTATTATGTTTCACAAGTTACATGGATAATTAAAAATAAGCCATAAACACGGGCGGAATTGTAGACCCGACAACCAAAGCCTACTACAATGTCGCCTAATGGAGCGGTATGTTACTCCATACTTGAAGTGTAACCAGAATTCTTTATTGTTGTAGGTATATACCTTAACTACCAAATCGTGCACCGGTATCTACGTTTATTTTTTTCTTTTACTTTTCTTTCTCAGTTCCTGTTTTCAGGGTTGTGGATTGTTGGAAGCGTGCTTGGTCCTTTTGAGTCTGCTTTGACGCTGGAGGGCCAGCGTCGAGATTTGCCCTATCGGGTCAAATCTCTGGTGGTTGGGGAGGTACTGTTACGTTGTTTTTTTTTTGTATATAACATTTACCTGTTAGCATACGTTGTAAATTGAGGGTTCCAATATTGATCTCGAGGATTCCCAAATGAAATGTTCATTGTAGTTTGTGCAAATGACTTTGGCTTTCAATTTGTAAAAGTAGTCATTCCTTTATCTGTACTTCGTCACTGGACTCTATAGTAACACTTTATGACGATAAATCACTTTTAAAAATCCTATTAAACAGGTTTTCACAATAAATTAGATCCGTCTTAATATCGTATTATTATGCTGCGATTGTTGACATGCCAAATGTCATTCAGTTGAACGTCAGCTTCTGACAGTTAGAGGCGACACCTAGCGGTTGCCGATTCGCAGTTGTAGTTTTAATCGATATTAGTTAATTTTCACATATTGACTGGAAACCATCGAAATAATATCGTAAAGACCAATCCTTAATAATTTTCAGCTTTTGGTTAAAATACATTAAATGGAAGTGGAATTATTTTTTTATTATAGACATTATTCTAGAAGCTTCGAGGAGCACACAATCCATATTTAGTCTGTGGTCTGTCAATGTTTTAGTGTTGTCAGGTCATACATTCTGAATTCGCCAAATGCATTACTGGAAAAGTTACCCACTCAAGACAAACTTTAGTGTTCGACATAAGAAATAATGAGTTTGTTGGCTTGGATCTTGAAAATTGTTATTGTTTCAGAGTCAAGGCTTCATGTTGGACAATCGTTAGGGATTTTAAATAGAATAAAGGAATTAAATATCTTGGTGTTGTAATTCAGTCATCTGTGCTCATAAAAGTTTTACCTGAAACAGGGGTGATTTCCTAGGTGCTCTGCCCAATTCCGGTTTGGAGCAATGACAGGACAATGAAAGGTCCCGAGCGTCTATTTGCGTTTGATCACGCTTGAGAAGCTACAAACAAATTTTATCCCATGTTTTAAAAGGTAAGGATTATGGTGTATTAGTGTGTGGAAGCGATCTCTGAGTCCTTCCCAGATCGTTAAAAGGATATTGTAGTGATCCCTGGATATTTATTACAGGATTCCACGTTTAAAAAGGATTCGCGCATCAATTAGGCGGACGCCGTTCTCCAGCCGGTCGAATCTTGCAGCTAAGCGTTTTCACCCTTAACAAACCGTGAGTATTACACGCCTCGTGGGCAATCCTATTTCTTATTGTCGTAGGTCATTGTATCGTTTCTGCAAAAGGCCATATTAACCGGCTAATGTTTTAGCCTTTAGATTTCCTAGCTCGGTCACCCCTATTCCTTCTCAAGGAAAGTACTTTAGTTTCCCCTAATATAATAGGGTCCCCGTATTGTCGATTCCAGGTGAGGCAACCCGAGAGATTCGTCTCGCCGCCAGGATCTAGAGGCGCCTCTGGGACCTGGACGTGAGACCCGTTCCTCGAGTCCACTCAAAGCCTCCTGTGGAGACGACTGTGCGGTGGCAGAGTCCGCCTAGCGATCTAGCGCAGGCGGGACGGTTTTTTTTTATATATATAAACTTACTCCTTTTAATTTATTTTCTACCGGTTCATATAAGGACCAGTTTATTACCAGTCCGGTTTTCAACACTGGAAGCCGGTCATCAACTACGTTTAGTTAGAGGACCCCGGGTTCGACACCTACAAGAACTGGAAAAATATTGAACATCTTCGTCGGCTCCGGGATCCGGGACTCTTCAAGTCCCTGGCGCCCATTTAATAATAGTACATTTTCACAATAACTGGAAGGTTGTACCTTGACATTTTAGTTGTTAATACTTAGGTTTAATCTTAAAAAAAAGGAACAGAACTGGGTTTATCTCCAACCCCCCACCACCATAGTTCCACCGACTGAGGTTTAAGCTGGCTGGCATTAATTATCTTTTTATGTACTTAGATATAGACACGCGAAGCTAATTTCCGTTGTTGAAATAAACTTATGTTGTTTGGAACTGTTTTGTTGTTTCCTTGCATATCCATACCAACCCACCTTGCATCTGGGACTTTGTTTCTTTACCAATAGAGGGACAAAATCTCAAATGTAACACTATGTTGGTCTGGTCTATACCTTTTAGTAACGGAGATATTATTATAAGGAGTCAAAGTTCTTACTTTTACACAAGTATTTGTTTAAATGCTACTATTCAATGCATTAATCTGCACAATGGTTTGGGTGAAACATGATTTTTCAACCCAAAATATATTAGATTGATTTTCTTGCAAAATGGTGTCGTTGCTATATTACATGCACCAGCTGTTTAATCGAGTGTCGAGACCTCGATGTATCGACGTTACCGGTAGTTTAAGTACCCTGTGACAGGTAGCGCCCCTATCGGCGATCTAAGGTACTTCCCTGCGCTTCAGATTTTCAGATGCTATTACTATCGCGTGGTTTTCGATAAAATGTTTTTCCTGTACGGGTAAAAGGTTGTTCTAAATTTGTTTTAAGAGTCTACTTAAAATAATAACCTGTTTATTTTCGTTTTTATCTATTGTATTTAATCGAGCGGCTTTCTTCATTTTTAGACGAGGACTCCAAAAATATTTTTTCATTTTATATCACTTTAATTGAAAGGTCAGAACACAAAGTAATTCAGTCTAAAAAAATATTTTTGAAACCCACTGTCCAATCTTCCTTACATAGTATAAAACAAAGTCGCGTCTGTTTGTTTGTTTGTTTGTTTGTTTATTTGTTTGTTTGTCTGTATGCTTAAATCTTTAAAACTACGCAACGGATTTTGATGCGGTTTTTTTTAATAGATAGAGTGATTCAAGAGGAAGGTTTTAATACCTTTTTTGTACCCGTGCGAAGCCGGGGCGGGTCACTAGTTATTTATAAAACAAACACTAGAAGAATAATTAAGGCTTGAAAAGTATGAAGAACTGTGTTATAAATATAAAAAATAAAACCTAAAAGTGTACTAGAACCGTCTCGGACTTGAGACTTGAAGATTCTAGAAACTTCGAGTTTCTGAAACTGAAACTTTAAGCCAAAAAGAACTTTTAGAAGCAAGTGAACCCACACAACACTTTAACACTCTCTGAATCATAATTAACAATGAAAGATGCGTCTTTACATATGATTAATTTTTATAACTTTATTTTAAAGTTTTAATAGGTATTTGCACTTGAAAATGTTCGAAATAATTTTAGTTTTAAACTCGTTATCACGTCTATTATTCCCAAAGAATTAGGTAGAGGTGTGCCTAATTATTCACCCTCATTTTCGCCAGTTATATTTAAGTCCCCGGCGAGGCTATCATCATTGGCTGCGGGTTGTTTGAAAGAGATACCGCGGCCACGACACAAAGGGCTAAGAAGGAACATGGGTGGTTTTTAGTCAGTAGAAGTCTGACACAGGGAGTGTCAGACTTCTACTGACTCTGACCGCTCTGCCCAGAGCGGGAGGAGTCATTTGATGATTTCCAACCCCACAAAAACAAGACACCCTTTCTAGCCTATTGCCATCAACCGGGTGTAAATAGGTATGTTTAAGTCTATACAAAACTGTTTGTAATTCTCTGTTAATCCTCCTTACATAGTATAAAACAAAGTCGCGTCTGTTTGTTTGTTTATTTGTTTGTTTGTCTGTATGCTTAAATCTTTAAAACTACGCAACGGATTTTGATGCGGTTTTTTTTAATAGATAGAGTGATTCAAGAGGAAGGTTTTAATACCTTTCTTGTACCCGTGCGAAGCCGGGGCGGGTCACTAGTGAATAATAAAAGCAAAAAAAAAAACCAGACTCCATTCCAGATACAGATTAATGATGAATGTTATCCCTAAAGTTAGACTTACTTCAAAGTAAGATTATCGATGGCAAAGCTTCAGTCGTTCATAAAACGTGTACATTCCTATTCATGTAATCAATTTCAGACAGTACATGGCAGATCTAATTTGAACGTGAATACCGACCATAAACTACAAGAAGCCTTATTTAGCAAGCCATTAGTTTCAGTTCCGGCCCGGTTACGACGAATGATGATGTGAATGCAAGGATATGACTGTAAGGCCGTATACACTCCGGGAGAATATAATAATTTATAAGGGCGTGACTCCACCAATGCGGAGATGTGCCAAGCGGAGAGAAGATGTTTTTTAAACAACCAATAGAATTGTGTTATTGACACATCTCTCCGCTCAGCTTCAGTGGAGATCGCTGTGTGGAGATGTGTAATATTTGTATGGCGCGATGGAAGCGGAGATGTGAGCTGTGCGCGGACGACTCGCAGTGGAGACGAGGGATGTGAGCACACCGCACACATCTCCGCTTTGGTGGAGTCCCGCCCTAAGGCCTTGTACATTGGGGCGAATATATGAACATCGCGGGCATCTCTGAATGAAATGATGCATGACCGAGTATCAGCAGAAGTTGAAGTGTAAGCCTGTTAAGTGTTAGCGAAATTAAGTGTGAAACCTACAAAATATGGAAGCCATGATAAAATAAACACGGTTAGACAGTGACAATCAACCATCGTATTTAGTACGTAGTACCTCACAATTCATAGGCAATCTTATAGATAGCATGGGGTCATTCTTAAGCAAAACGTTGGTATTGCTGGTCTGAAAATCAACATGAAGTGAACGAGAACAAATACATCGATTTCCATAAAAATATTATAGTCAATACTTTTTTTTATCATCGACACTGGCACAGGGAACTGGCTGACTGCATCCGTCGCATGTCGGAGAAACTATGGGCTATACTAACAACGCAATGAGTCCCAAACAGCAAACGTCAATGCGGCAGGCCCAGAAGGAGGGGGCGAGACGAACTCTACTCTTTTCGAAGGAATTGGCGAATAACAGCACTAGATAGGGCTATGTGGAAAGAGGGAAGGTATGGCTTGTGTCCTAAAGTGGGACACAAATGGCTAATAATAAATTATCGGCACAAATAAAATACACTTGTCTTTAGTAGTCATCTAATTTCTCATCGCTATTTCCATCACCACTAATCGTATGCCAAGTCACAAAATGAAGATCATTGCAAGTTAAACTTACGGTTAGGCCACATTTGCTTCGTCGCTTATTCCACGTACGACGTCTCCAAAACTTACATTACCTGTTCCCTTTGAGGGAATCTCAAGATGCCGCACCGCACGAACCGCATGCTAATGTCACTATGATCAACTATGATCGCAGATGGAACAAATTAAAGTTAAGTAAAGAAAATACCGACATAGCACTCATAATATGCAAGTTGAAGTGGCAATAGGCAGGCCACATCGCTCAAATAGATCCGAAAACCGATGGGGAAGGAAGGTTTTCGAGTGGCGATCTCGAACCTGAAGACGCAGCTTTGGTAGGCCTCCCACCAGGTGGACCGAAGACATCGTGAGAGTTGCGGGCAAACGGCAGGCTGCCGTTCTTTATGGCATTCCATGGGGAGGCCCAACAGTGGGGTATGGGTGATGATGATGGAAAGAAAATACGAAAGCAGCGGTGGCCCAGAGGTGGTGGTCCGACTTACGAACAGTAAGTCGTAGGTTCGAACCCAGGCAGGCGCATTACTTAGTGTAATTTATTCCATCAACTCTGCTCTCAAAAACGGTGAAGGAAAACATCGTGAGGAAACCGGCATAATTATCCAAGAACCAAAAATTCGAAGACTTGTGACATCTACCAAACCGCACTGGGCCCGCGTGGAAGATTACAGCTCATTCCCGCTCAAAGAGAGGAGGACTGTGTCCCAGCGGTGGGTATATTATTAGGCTGATGATGATGATGATGAAAGAAAATACCTTCCAGAAATAATTCTCCTCGGGAAAATTATTTGCAGTATTTTCTTAGAACCTGAATCAAGCGTTTGACTCAGCCGCGCAAAGAGTAGTAATCTCTAATAAAATACGGCACGCATTGTGAGGAGGTCTCTCTCTCTACCCTAGAGATCTGATAAATACAATCTTTTAGTCATGTCTAAAGTGGGTTGGCAGACTCAAGAATGTGGTTGATATTTCTGCAAATAAATTAGTTACGTGCCACAATGACTCACAACGATTGAGCTCATTCATTATAACGCCGTTAGCTATTATTTAGGAACCAGGAGACCAATTCGCTGAATTAAGCGACAAACGATGTTCATAAAATTCATACGGGACTACCACGCGAGCTTCCTCTAGCAAATGAAAAAAAGAATCATGTAAACCTGCCCAGTATCCATAGAGAATTTGGTGTACCTTTGCATATATGAATAAAATGAAATACTGGTCGAATAGGTATATAACCTACTACTTTTTTTTACAGTCGGTAAAAACAGAAAATACAAACGTTAGAAAACAAAAGTTCTTAAATTACGGAACCTAGTTGTTTTTACAAGTTGTGAACATAATTATAGCTTTGTTGTAAAAGCATTCCAAAGTAAAATATTCAGCTATGAATGGTACATCCTCTACCAGTCTTAATAATGGAATTAAGATTTTAAATTAAAGTGAAAGCATTTTTCTTTTAAACAACCCCTAACAAAAAAAAACTTAGTTAATTGAAAGCAATATCAAGGTATGGTAATGGCTGCTTGTAAAACATCTAAGGAACCCGAAATCTAAGTAAAAAAAAAAGAAAAGCCTTTACCGAGAACTATTCAAAACAACTTTCGGTTGGCCCTTTGGGAAATTAAGCCTATGCCCTTTTGACGATGCCTATCTTAACATACATCTGGTTCTCTATTAAATTCTATCCAATAAGCGTAATATGTTCTGGCTCTGAAAGAACGAAACACTCAGAGTTATTTTCTTTGTGGAGTTTTTTCTAATATATAAAATTCTCGTGTCACAGTTTTCGATGCCAAACTCCTCCGAAACGGCTTGACCGATTTTGATGAAATTTTTTGTGCGTATCGGGTATCTATGAGAATCGGCCAACATCTATTTTTCATCTTTTTTTTTTTTTTTTCTGAAATTTTTTATATGGCAAAACAACGTTTGCCGGGGTCAGCTAGTTATATATAGAAATAAATAAACACATCACATAACATCACGCCTGGTGTAAACCCATATTTTGCCAGATAGGTATAAGGCCCATGTTTGGAGGTGGACAGGAGGCGAACCTATTGCCATCAACTGAATAGTCCCAATATAAATTAGCCTGACCTGGTAATCTTGCGACCACTCGACCAACGAGCTAGTCACAGAATTAAACACATTTATCAAAAACACTGTCTTCATCATCACCATAATTTCAGCCGAAAGACGTCCACTGCTGGACATAGGCCTCCCCCAAGTGTCGCCACATAGAACGGTCCGTGCGTCTCGCATCTAACGGATCCTCGCAACCTTTACCAGGTCATTGGTCCACCTAGTGAGAGGTAAACCGACGCACCGTCTTCTGGTTGGCGGTTGCCACTCCAGAACTTTTCGGCCCCATCGACCATCCTACACGAGCACTGTGCTCTGCCCATTACCACTTAAGTCTGGCAATTCTTCAAGAAATATAGGTACACAGTTAAAGAAGACGTGAGTTGAAAACATTTCATACAAACACCTCATTATTCAAAGTTAATTATACCCAGTACACACCTAAATAAGAAAACAACATTAAAATGAAAAACATTGAAACTATTAAAACAGAACGCTTGTATTCCCTAATTGTTTTGAAGGTCGTAGACTAGTCAAAGGTTTCAAATTTTGCTCTGTTACCAAATTACTTACTGAGTAAAATTGACTTTTCACCATTTGCTTTTCTGAAAATGCTTTTCCTTAAAACCTGAAACCGCAATTAACGAAATCAAATTTAAGACAACCTGTAATTACTGGGACCCACAATAGAGCGTTATATTGTAGGTTGTAGTGATTATAAGAATATCCAGTTGATACTTTAAAACAGATGGATATTGAGTTTTGCCATAGGGTTTTCCCCTCAGGCATTTCTTAGAAACAGCCACACGAGTCTAGATTTGTGCTAAGTGGATAGCAATAGGCTCACTCCTATTGCACTAAACTTAACATAATTGGCAAAATGTGGGTGTATAATATTAGGTATACTTCTGCCTTGCCCTTCGAGGAATAAAGGCGTCATATTATGTTTTGTGGTATGTCAGACCCATACATTTTTTAGTTTTTCATCATCGTTGACGCTGATAGATTGTCACTTTACTTAGACCCTTTAGACTTCAGTCTGAAATGCCTAAAACGTCAAGAGTGATTAATGTTCGTTTTCCTCTTTATGACAAGGGATTTTCGCCTTTAAGTGAACCAGCTACAATTGTTACTTAACACACTCTGCCACTTGAATATTATAAAACGTGTTAGTCTATTAGGGTCATATCCGTGTGCCGAAAAAGGGCTCCAGAAAGTAATTTTCCTGTAATCAGTTCTTTGTTCAATGTACTGTTTGAATACCCTTATCTACACAAGTAGGAGGCAAACTGTGGAATTACTCCACCCTGTAAATGTTTGTTACTTAATCGAAGAAGATGATACTTTTTTCACCCATTTTTCGAGCTAAACAAAATCTGTTTTCGGTCGCGTGATTTTCAATAAAATGAAAGATAAGGAGTAACTGATGCTGTGATGTCTGAGCGGAGAGAACGAACGAAGAGAACGTCTTACTCAGACTCCAAGTAAAATAGGACAAGGGGTGGGAAGGTGATAAGTTAAGAAAGCAGGATTCAAGCTTTTAACTGTATTCATTTTTGGGGTTGTGACAAAATGTTAATTTAAGTAATAAGCTTTCAACAAGGCCTCGTTTTAAAAGTACTTTAAAACCACTGAAATCTCAGTAACAATGCGACAAAAAATTATTGCTAAACCCATTGATATAATAAAACCCAAGATACACACTCCGCGTCTCAAAACCGTCCGCTTAAAATGAGTTCACAATGAACTCATTTCAAATAGTCTCGCGTCGCTCGCGTCTCTGCACGGTCGTACAAAATACTTTTTATATTGCTTTTTATAACTGCATTGTAAAAGGAATCTGCGTAAGGTTGAATTTGCCAAAAAAATATATGTTTATAGTGACGATAACTACATTTAGTAGTGCGTGCATTGGTGAGTGTTTGGCGACAGTTTCGACTGTTTGTTTTGTTCGAGACTGTGCATCTAGGGTTTTATTATATCAATGGCTAAACCAAACAAAGTCAAATCGAAAATAAAGGCCGCCATTTTGTATTTTCTGTCACTGTCATACACACACCTAAAAACCTGTAGTTGTGTCATATACTCTGTCAAGAACACAGTCAAAACACCACAGTATTTTAGTCATTCGATCGCAACTTCAAACGTTACCACCAGAGCCCTTAATTTAACTTAACTCGAGTAGCGAGAGTGAGTGCGCCAACGCTCAATCGAGCACTAAAGTCGAATCGCTCAATAACAATTAGGAAAATGAGTAGGCTCAGAAGTACAAACCGCAGGGTTCTCTCTAACGTCATTAGGACGTGTGGCATTGGACATTAGGCCGTGATAGACGTTACGGCCAACCCTATTAATTGGGACATAGAACATGCCGACATCAATTTGTCTTCATGAGCTGTACTGAGAGATGTATTAACATTTGGGACTCGTAGAAGAGTTTTATTTATCTTTCATGTATTGTTTATAAAGGTATAAAATATTTTAATTTTTATATTACCTAATCATAAAAACTGAAACTTACTGGCATTAGTATTTACTCGTTGCCATAAGTTACCAACCACAGATTTTGTACAGTTTTTATATTGCTGAATAATAATTCTATTTGTAACTAGACCAATTTAAATGCCGTGTCTACCAAATGGTTTTTCTTTTACTATTTAGATTTTATTTATATCTAATATCAGATGAAACGTCCATCTGCTGGTTTTCCTTATAAACACGTGGCTTCATACTAGATATTTTTTTTGTATCTAATTCTGACCATAATTTATTGTTACGTATAACCTTATCAATCTTCTTAACCCTTATTTACGCGTAGATAAAAATATACGGCCTTCTTAAAATACCTACGCAAAACGTAACAGGTGTTGGCTAAAACAGAAAAATATAACGTAAATAAGAATGATAAGATGTACATTTGAATCTCAAAACGTTTTTTGGCTTTATATTTAGAACAACCTAGTATAATATTATCAGTTGGAAGTAAATATTTTTTCCCAAATAAACGCCAACGCTTATAAACATTTTGCAACTGTCACAGTACAGTTCATTCATCGTTTCTTTGGTCTTCTTCTACGCTTATAGCCATTTACATTCATACCCAACATTTTCCTCATACCCCCGCATCATAATTATGTACACACCACGATAACCAATTACCACACATATATTTGAAGTCACCAGCGCCACTTTCAGACTTATTTTGCTACAAATGCACTTTCACTCAACAATCACTTTGTGAAACTTTCACCATTAAAGACACTCTGACTGCCCACAACCACGTGAGGTACCTAACCTTTAAGGCACAACACACATTTCCCTTTAAAACTATCAAAAAGCCCATTAACTGTGAAAGAGACAAAGGACTGCCCATCACACTCACACGTCATGTCTAGTGCGAAATTGTGCTAAACAATGGTCCGACAGATGTTACGAATAATACGCATAAAAGGTGTTTGTGAATCTCCCAAAGGATAAGAATAAAGGATCTACATTGTTTTTCGCTTCACGATTTTTATACCACATTCTATTTATATAATAAATGTGAAAGCCTGTATGTTTGTGAATTCTAATATGTTGGTAATCAATCAAGTTTTAGCTGCTGAATAGATTCGGGTGCGAGTGGCATCTTAAATCTTGGTGGGTGCCAGAAGATGGACGGCGCGGCCGTCGAGGATGGCCTAGAACGGGTCGCGAGGGCTGGTTTTAGGTACCTAACCTTAAAATTTCAGACCATAAAACTCCTGGTAAGACTTAGGCGGTCTTTGTCCTGCAGTCAGACAGTCATCCTTTTCTGCCTAGGTTTTTTCCCGAACTGTGTTGGGGTCGGCTTCCACTCTAGCCAGATGCTGACTACCAGTATACAACGTAGACAGATAGCATAGGTCAGTAAAAAAAAAACGGTAAACCTTTCCATAAGGTCGATTTTAAATACAATGAAAGCCACGTGCAAATGCTAGTGCTGTTATCACTATGTGAGAACCACAAAAGGATAGGCTCGAACATCAAAAGGAATTCATAAGGTTCACACAGATTTCGCTAAATCAGAGACAGAATGAATTGAAGACGTGCATTTGTGTATGTACAAGATTATACCCGCGGGTTCGCCTGTGGGTAATTTAGTAATGCTCCCATGGGATCTTAATACCGAGGAATAACGTATCCTATGGGTTAATACAGGTTATAAACTATCCCCGTGTCAAACTTAGTACAGATCCGGTTGACCGTTCTAGCGTGATTGAGTAACGTAAGTCTGTATTTGTTTGAATTAAGTATCAAATTCAGTTAATATTGCCCAACCCTATACCGTCGTTCTTTTAAAAGTATTTAAATATTTTGCGCCAAGTTAAAACTTCTATCGTTAAGATTAAAAAAATATAAATAGAACTTACTTATAAAACAATCTGCAAAGAAAACAAAGATTTCTGCAATGTTATAAAAAAGTTTAAGCTAAAAAAAGAAATAACATTGTTGTTCAAATTACTCAGGGTTCAATTTTCAAACAACACAAAAAACCTTTGATACTTCAGTAGACGTATTTTCGAAAGATCGGATTTTATATTCCGTTCAATGAACTTTGTCTCAAACTTTCAATTAAGATAAGAAACACTTTCAATTTCTTTTGATATTAAAAACACTGAAAGTTGCAGATTTAACTAATTGAACCCTTTCTATTCTGAAATATGATCCTCACTTATCTAGTAAAAATGGCAGAGCCAAAAATCATATTTTTTGCTTTTAAATATTTGCCTCTACAAGTTATACATTACGATAAATAAACAATTACAGTATTCTCTCACTCTACGTATCCATCAATACTTTAAAAAAATCCAGATTAACAAAATCGTGTAAAATTAAAACCTCCACCATAAAATAATCGACGGTTTTATAATCAAATATTAACATCGACCACGAGTCCACGACACAACGCCTTGGGGCATCGCAGGTTCATTAATAATTATCTAACGAGGTCCCAAGTCCAGGCCTCGATTAACGGCGACATCGGCGGGTTAAATGTCCGTAATCGACGAACGGCCGGCCGATCAAGTTGCCACACATCCGTGTCATTTATACCCTGTGTAGTACAGCCTGGTCTGCATAATTAAGTTACGTTTAAGGCCTGGTTTAAATCCAATGAAATCGGTATAAGATTGGTGGTAAGTTGGCCTGGTTATCACTAATTGGTTGGGTGTCCTTAATGGAGGATATTGTATAAAACCAGGTTCATCTACACTGAAAGATATTGTGTTGCCGACGAGTTTGTACCGTTACTTTATTTTCCTACTAAACCCTATATTTCTGTATAGGGTTAAGTTATTTTGATGTTCAAAAGGTGCTTTGAATACATGACTTTCCATATTTAAACTAGTAACCATTAGATCTCATAATAAATCGTCATTTTTCAATCTCTAATATGGGGCCCGTAATGCCAATTTAATTTAAACAAAAACTGTAATGAATTTTAGCTAGCACCATGCTGTTGCCAAAATATCTACTGCGGTTTCTGTATGGTTTTGGCAATGATGGGGAACGGTATAACCAAACACTAATCATAACAACAGGTATAGCACTCGGCACGTAAGTTGAAACAAAATGGCGGTCGTTCGCGAAGCTACAATCATGAAAATAAGTCGACTGAGACCCGATAATGTTTTACAGATTGCATCCCGTAAGTTGAATTATGATCTTGAATGCCATGCTCAGTTGCACATTTTCGTTCGAATCTCACTCTATTTTTGTCATTTTACATAGGTAAAATGACAAAAATAGAGTACGAGAGAGAGTGGCGGACGACCGCCATTTTGTTTCAACTTACGTGCCGAGTGCTATACTCATGTATTGAACGGCTGGACTCATTTTAACGGGATAACTTTACCGGGCTGATGTCTTATGGAGAACTAAAGTTGCTTTTATAAGTAACGTAGTCCAGCCGTTTCGAAGATTAGCCGGAACTAAACAAATACACAACATTAAAAAAAAAGTGTTTTTTTATAAGTACCGTTTAAAAGTTTAAAGTTAAAAGCAGTTATTTTGAAATTACAAACAGACACATCAATTTGATTTATTTGTACTATAGATAATATCTGAGACTTTTCGTCTCACATAAACATTCTTTCTCACAGCTTTTCTTTGATCCATTTTTTCTCCATTCAGGCCTTGTAACAGGAGAGCTGTAATTAAAATAATTAATTTGTAAACCTAGCTTGCAGATTTAATAAAAATAGATGAATATGGCACATTTTTTCACTTTCAATTACTGAAGCGTTTCAAATTGCCAATCATTTAAAAAAAAAAAATTGATGCTCTTTCCAAATTGTCTATTTAACCTTAAGTGATATTAAATGTCTACGTGTGGTTGACGAAATATAACCAAATATAATGCCTATTGGTCTCAGAAGGGCGCAAGTTGTATATCCAATTTCACCTGTTATGTTTAGGACCCATGTAATGTGGTTAGGTGGGTGGCTAAATAATAATATACGCTCCTTCGGTTGGCCTGAGTGACCTGCACCCACTACATAGCACGTTATCGGTTGGTCCTAGCTGTCATTTGTATACCTTTGATAGTCGTTACAAGTTTTCAGTGTCCCAGCCTGACAACCAGTCTACCAGGGGGCATCGCATTACCCAGTACAGTTTGAATACGGAACGCAAACAAATGTAGTTTTAGCTGTCAATCTGACTCTGCAATTGTAACCGATTTTTCTCTTTATCAAATAAACTTACTAATAAATTAAGTGGATTGTGGAACTTTAGGAGGTCAGATAGGCAGACGCTCCATGTTAAGTACTAATATACAGGTACATCCAGTTAGACTGGAAGCCGACCATTGTTGGAACAAAGCCAGGTGATGTAATATGGTCGATGGTATAAATAATATCGTATAGAACTGCGCAACATTATTTTATCGGACTCATGACGTATGTTTGGCGCTCAGTTTTAGACAGATGAATATTATCAACAAAACATAACGTATTTATCTCGAATATTCAGACAAATAGCCTTACATTTATCATAAAAACGAGCTTCATGATTCTCAAACGTTTTCTGCCTACCTTTTTCCAACTATGTTGGGGTCGACTTCCAGTCTAACTACATGCAGCTGAATACCAGTATTTTACAAGGAACGACTAGGGCGACAACGGGAATGGATCCCTTAACTGTGGAACCACGCTGGGCCGCGTGGTTAACCTGTACATCGAGTAAGTGCAAGGCCCATACAGCAGGCGACTCCAGACTTCTGCAAAAAGGTAAGGCGCTGCATCCTGTGTCCTTCCATTGTTCCTGTTTCTCCATACCAAAAAAATGCCTCCTTCAAAATATGTATGCTGCTACATAAAGTTTATTACAGTCCACAAAACCGCCGATTCTCATAGCAAGGCTTTGAATCACCGCTCCAGGCTTTTAGAAGCCTGGAAAGAACTGTTTAGACAGTTCTTCCATTTCATGGTAAATTCCCCGCACCCCCCATGCTAGCGTATAAAGGTTTCCAAAAAGCCCACAGCGATAACATTTTGGTAACGAAGCGACTACCTATCAGACCTCCACAACCCAGTTAGTACTGGCTAATACAATACCCATTGGTAAGACTGGTTGACAGACTTCTTAGTTAACTGTCTTCCTATAACGACTGTCAAAGATCTAATAATGACAGCCAGGACCGACGGCTTAACGTGCACGAAGGATATAATGGGTCCCGTCAGGGCTGCAGACCCCATCGGGGCTGCGGATCCCGTCGGGGCTGCGGATTATCGAAAGAGATGACGTGGCCTCGGCACAAGGGCAGTAGAAGTCTGACACTCCCCTTCGCTCTGCCTAAGAGCGGGGGAGGGGTTATTTGATGATTTTCCACCCACCAAAAAAAAAAAAGCTAATAAGGGTGGTCACACATCCATGGACCAGCCCAGTTAATCGTGGCTTAACCTGAATGACTGTTCTTATTTAGCCACGGTTTTCTTTCTAAATATTAAATTTTAAAAAAATATAACTCTAAACATACTTCTTACATAATATAAATGCTACACAGTAGTGACACTAATTAGCACCCAAAATAATTTCCACAACAAAATAATTATAGGGTAATGATACAGCTTAAATTAACACGACTCCACCATTTTAATGCATCGCGAATAAACGGCATGGAAATAATTACGGGTAGCATGTTTACGGAAATTACTGTTATAAACTTGCATGTAGAGAAGCTATTTTGTTTATTTGTTAGACTTAACTATGTTATTGTTGAGGGAATGGGTTTTGTAGACTGGTTAAGTATTTATTTATATACGTACATATGTTGGACATCGCATGATTTGGTAAAATAATGGAAAAGGATAGAATGAATAGGTCGTTGTCTAGCAGAAGATAGATGGCAATAATAAAAGAAAAAAAAGTATGATGATTGAAAACGATTTTCCTTATTTTCCTTTATAACCGATGAAACAAAAAGGAGGTCGTTCTTAATCTGGTTGGATTTGTTATGTATGTCCATGCATAACTTTTCCTGTTTAAAGACTTGGTAAAAGACTCGTAAACGTTGATTAACTTAAATTGTGGTTTAGTATAATACCTACCACCTTAAGATTTCATTAACAAAAAGCAGACAGGAACGGATTTTATTAAGCTATTGCATAGCTTCTATCGCGGGCCTTGAGCGTGGAGAGCGAATCCAGAAATTCCGTAACGAAAATATTTCAACCAGGTTGCTATGGTTACGGAAAATAACAAGGTTGTCAACTGAGGTTGTCAAATTAAATAATTGATAAAAAATGCTATGAAATAGCTTTACCGCGGCAGTCTCCGAGTGCCACACGTTTTTGTTTTTTATAAAATGGGTTCATCAGCGTCTCCTTGACCTTTTCCAGCCACGATTTCTGGATTCGCGCCCAGTTGACAGCTATATCCTCGCCCTATATTAAAAACAACTGGTGATGGCTGGTGATGGAAGTGTAGGCCGTATGTAATACAAGGTACACCTCTGCCTAACCCTCTGGGGAATACAGGCGTGATGGTATGTTACTAAGCAACCTATGACAAATTTTTTCGATAATAACAATACTGTTCAAAACCATATTCACTCAACGGTACCAGTATTGATCAGTACTAGGTAACCTGGCTCCCAAATCTAGCCGAACAAGAGATGATTGCAATATGGAGGATATGCTACGCCTGCACTGCCGTTCATTTCAATTAGGCGCTCCAAGTTCATCAGCGGACGTCTATGGGCTGTTACCGTAGCAATAAAACAACATTTCGGACGGTATTTCGGCAGGATACTATGTAGGTAGCACTGGTGGGCAATCAGACGCAATAAGGTAAAGAAAGAAAGTAACAAATTGGGAAGAGTCACTGGAACGATGACACTCAATACACACCAAATTGTTTTAAAATTCAATGTCTTATTTTATAAATACTGATGCTAGTTTTAAATAACAATAAGTTACGCCTAATTAGACCCGGACTATCTGTATGCCATACAAATACTTATTCCGTGCGGGGATCGAATCCGCAATACACAGCGCTACAGTCAATCGCTCAGCCACTGCCCCAACCACGCCATCAAAATTCTAGAAATGTTTATTTCTTTCCATAATGCGCATATAAAGCAAGGTTTAGTAAAGAAAATAATAAATAATGTCGCAAATAACCTACATACCTGCTATAAAGACTCAGTACAGCCTGTAATAGGATTACTAATGCTACAACAAACTAGCCTCGTGGCCTCTGACTAGTCGAGCTAGAAGGAAAATAATATCATTGCCTGCTAACTAAGCAAATAATATTAGACTGTATCTCATCATCTGCCTAGCCTTTTACCCAAACTATGTTGGGGTCGGCTTGCAGTATAACCGGATGCAGCTGAGCACCTGTATTTTACATGAAGCGACTGTCTATTTAAAGAGTGTGATACGTGACTTAGAAAAGTGTAACACCTAATATCACGTCCCCGTAAGTTTATGTATTCGAAACACTTAACCACGAATGCACGCCACCTCGAAAAGCTGAACAACGAATGCACGTAACCTCGAAAAACATAACGCCGTAGCCGTACCATCTCGAATAACTAAACTCAAAAAAAAATCGTAAAATACTTTATTCAACAAAAATAAACATTTCAGAAAGAAAACCGGCCAAGAGCGTGCGGGCCACGCTCAGTGTAGGGTTCCGTAGTAATAACCCAGTTAGTACTGGGGTAATACGATACCGTAAGTAAGACTGAATGTCAGACTTTCAGTTTCTGACTACTCGTAACGACTGTTAAAGATCTAAAAATGACAGCCGCTACCAACTGTTTAAGGTGTTTTCCAAGGCACGGAGGAAACTCAGTTTCTATTGATGGTCACCCATCCACGGACCACATTCAGCAAGCACGGTTTAACCTTGACCTTGTGGCTCATATTATTTAGCCAAGAACCTGAAACTGTAATATAAAATAAGGCCTACAATAAATATCAAATGTAGTAGAAAACCTTCCAGTAACGTAAACTGATATTATCTAAAGCTTTAGTTTATGTTCAGCTTTGCCTTTTATTCGGTATCTTCCACTCGAAATAAAACGTATAAACACAAATTAATTGAAATTGAAAAAATAATTCATCAAAGAGTCAATCCCACGAATCCGAATTTCAGTAAAACTTTTTCAGTTGTACTGCGGTTTTCAGTCTCTCGTCTCTCATTATGTTTAAATAGTCGATATTATGCTTCGAGATCATGCGGAACCGGGATTCCCGGGAACTGGTTTTACAATGGGGCCGAAACCCAGTTCTACATGCCCTAGCCATGATAACAATTATCTATGTTTTAAACTAGCCAAGTTATCATTATAACACAAAAAAAATATTAGACCTCCTAAAACGTATATCTAATGCCAAATTAAATAATATCCCAAAGAGAGTATCGCACATTTAAATTCATAGGCATAATTTGAGGCTTAGTACTTAAACAAAGTGCCTATTTTATTTTACTTAGAAGTAAAGTAAAAAATAACAAAGTCATCCATTTTTACGAGAACGTTGAGCCTGAAAAGTAATACTCCATTAGATTTGAGACGGGATAGATTGCAATCGTTACTATGTTATCGTCAAAGAAAAACCGCCATAAAATAATGTGTGATACAGTTTCAAGCAATGGTTCTTTAACAAACAACAGTATCTATGACTTCTCAGGGGGCTGCTTAAAAAATACATTCGAAAAGTTCCTACAACAGTTTTAAAATAAATCAACGATATTATCATTATTCTCGTGTCGTTATCCCAATTCATTTGGGTTCAGCGCAGCATTTCTTCTTCTCTATCTCTATATAAATAAAAAGAAAAGTACTGACTGACTGACTCATCAACTCCCAGCCAAAACCCTTGGACCTAGAAAGCTGAAATTTTGCACAGAGGTTCCCTTTATAATGTAGACAAGGAACAAGGAAGGATTTTACGAAATTCAACCCCTAAGGGATTTAAATAGGGGATGAAAGTTTGTATGGAAAATCGACATTTTCACGCGGGCGAAGCCGCTGGCAAAAGCTAGTCTTCTAAATACTTCTCTATTACTTGTCATCTCATTAGACACCTCCTTTCTAACCATATCAACATTTACACAGTCCATCCATCGTTTCTTTGGTCTTCATCTACTCTTAAACCCCTAAACATTCCTACTCAAAGAAATCCCGTCATTATACTCACTCCTCCGCATCATATAACACAACAGCCGATTGTAACTAGTGTGTAGTGTTATCATACAACTTTTTAGCCACTTTTTGACTTCCTGTTATGTACTCCTTTCTTATGCTAACAATCCAAAATGATTACATTTTCTTCCCAATCAAATAAAATATTTATTTTCTTGAATTACGGGTATACATAAGGATGAAAATATTCAAAAAATAGTCCTCTAAACCTGACCTCAAAATGAATGAAATGTTGAACTGGCTTTGTACATTTGGCATATTAAGCCCAAGATATAAAAGAGTTACATTCCCATCTCCAAAAACCGGCCTCCATCTATTTTGAAGTCGGCTAAAAATACAAGGGCCGTTATTTATTTGTGTGTTCGTCTCTTTACAAGCCACTGTTTTGTTTGGGGCTTGTTTTCCAACCCCGTTCAGTTTAATATACTGGAATATTTATGCTTCGTTTCCACGCCGAGGCATGAGGCATTTTGTCTACGTGGCATATTGAGATCTATGCGCAATGGCTGCTTGAAACGCGTAAATAAAATTATGGCTTGTTGATTCGATATGCATGTTATTTTGAAATCATTTTGTCAACGAAATACCGTATTTTGGAACAGAATGAGATCTAAATGCGGGGGTTGCAAAATAAATCAATTTAAAAGACTTACACTAGTGGTTCAAAAAGAAACTTCAAATGTGGTGGAGAAGTTCTATTCTTAGGTTCAACGATGACTCATTATAACATTTATATATTATTTACAAACAATATTCAATAAAAGGATTTTGATACCAGCGCAACAGTGCAAACATTTTAATTGTAATGTCAACATACTACTTACTACTTATCAATGAGATTAAAAACAAAATCTAATTATTTACAGTCTCAATAATCAAAAGAATTGTTAACTGTGTTTTTTTTAATCTAATTATGTTGCATTACCAATTTCCCTGACCCCTTCTAATTAAAACAAACTGAAACAAACATATTGCTACGGTTGACATTAACATCTAACATTAGTATTCCTATATCTTGGGCGCCATTACCCTGAGATCAGATGCGCAGACATCCATACGGAAGCGTCGCAGACATTTAGGTCGCCTGATATGAGTAGCGAGCATTACATACTATGGTTAAAGCTAAACGGACTTCAGAAACAGGTTTCTGAATAGAACATAAAGTCACGTATGGTTTCCTAAAGACAGGCAGAGAAATGAAATTATACTAGGTGGCAGTACCGTAACGACAGTAAGCTAGACAGACATACCTAACTATAATTTTATTTATTTAATTGTACTACATAATATAAAAATAAATAGCTCAGAGTAATGTTTAATGCATGCTAAAATAGATGGTATGGACAGGCGAATAAAATACACTTCTGGACACATCTATTGGCCCACCTTGTATTTTCAGTTTCGTTTGGTCCTAGCTAAAATTTTATATTATGTCGAGCAAAAAGTTTTTATGCAGTTTTGAACCTGGCACATTCACAATTTCATTCAATAGTCTTTTTTTGAATTTCGAACACAGAATTTAAAGAAACAAAAGACAATTTGGAGCCTGTTTGTTGATATCAAACAATCGAATACTAAGAAAACTTGGTTTACTTGGATTTAATTCTTGAAAAAGTGATTGATATCTTTGGTTTTGCAACAAACATTACTTATTCTTAACATTAAGGTGAGGTTCTATCAATAATCTATGGATACTTCACCTGAAGTCGCTGCCCAAGCTGTGGCACTTATTCAGGCCGGACACAGCCAAAGAAACGTGAGTGCTCAACTTAATTTAAGTCGATCTGCGGTCCGAAATGTTTATCGGAGGTACCTAGAGACTGGCGGCTTTGTTCGTCGCCAAGGAAGGCCACGATCTCGGGTCACAACTGAAAGGCAGGATCGATTCATCGTGACGACCAGCTTGAGAAATCGTCACCTTACCTCCATTGAGATACAAAACCAACTTCGCGACTTCCACGGAGTATCTGTGAGCGCTCGAACTGTTCGGAGAAGGTTAAAAGAACGCGATATGGTACCACACAAGCCAGCTAATGGGCCCAAACTAACGCGAGCCCACCGAACAGCGCGCCTTCATTTCGCACGCAGTCATTTAAATTGGACACAGCAAGATTGGAGCCGTGTACTCTTTTCTGATGAGTCTAAAATTGTGTTACATGGCAATGATGGAAGGAAGAAGGTCTACCGACGTAAGGGAGAGCGTTTCGCACAATGCTGCTTTGAAGAGAGGGTTGCTTATGGCGGTGGCTCATGGACTGTCTGGGGCGGTATATCCGCGAGCGGCAAAACTCAACTTGAGGTTGTTACAGGACCACGGCTGCCAACATTAAATGCTGAAAGGTACATTCGTGAGTGCTTAGAACCTCACGTGATACCATACGCGGACTATGTGGGCCCAAATTTCCTTTTTATGCATGATAATGCAAGAGCCCATGCGGCCGGCATCCTCAGGGAATATCTTCGGGATGTGAACATCACAGTTATGGACTGGCCAGCCAGAAGCCCAGACATGAACCCCATTGAGCACATGTGGGACGAGCTAAAAAGACGTGTCAGGGCTCGTCAGCCAGTTGCCCAGACGATGCAGGAGTTGAAAACTGCCATAGAAGAGGAATGGGAGATGATCCCTCAAAATTGCATAGAGCAGTTGATAAAATCTATGCCTAATCGTATGAGAGCTGTGGTAGATGCCCATGGAGGCAACACGCGTTATTAAATTAAACCTTTATTTGATAAAACATGTTTTTTATTCAAAAATCAATTGCCTTTAACAAGGCGCATATCCGACTTGTTAGGCGTAGCTCCATGTCGTATGGTATTCTGAATTCAAATTTAAAACAATACGATCGAAAAAGATGGTAAAATGTATCAGGTTTAAAACTGCATCAACAGTTTTTGTTCAATCTAGCAATCATATTTCGGTAGGGGCCATCGAAACCTAAACTCTAAGGTGGGCCAATAGATGTGTCCAGAAGTGTAGATATTGCAATGCTTGTAAACGGCTGCTAAGTTATAAGTAGGTACCATTGTACACTTGGTTCGCAATAAATGTTTTGACTTTGACAGTCGTTACAGATGGCCCAAAAGTCTATCAACCAGTCTTACCCATTGCAAGGTATATCGTATTACCTAACTAGTACTAACTGAGCTTTGGAGGTCAGATAGGTAGTCGCTCTATGTTAAATATTGATATTCAGCTGCATCCGGTTAGACTGGAAGCCGACCCCAAGTAAGTTTAGAAAAGGCTAGGCAGATGATGCCGAAAGACCCTTGAGCTCAGACACCTACATAATAGTCCGGTTAAGCTGACCACAACCTCCAAGGTTGACCAGCGAGCTTACATACACAAAAAAGCATCCCTTGAGCGCACAACTTCTTTCACAGACCGCACTGACACCTGTCATTTACAAAGACAATTTACCCAACAAAAGATCCCTGTTGGTAATTTCATTAATCAAAATATATACATGCAGCACTGTGCATTGAAGAAACTATCACAAAAAACAACATTTCTATTTTGGACGAAACTAAATATAAAATCTAGTGGCAGCCATTTTGGGAAAAAGGCCACATGAGCCGTAATGATTTACCATCATAAACACTAAAACTAAACCCATAAAATACTATCGAAACATTAAACGACTTGAATCAACCAGTTTTCCAAATCCACATCGCTCCATGCCTATTTGAATGGGTTTTTATGAAAATTTATGAACGAAATAACACTACACAAAACGAAATGGATATTTAACACCTATTGTGTTGTTTATTAAATACCTATTGTCGATATAATAGGCAGGAGTTTTCAATTCAATGGGACTCCATTTTGTTTGCGAAGAACTTTTTTATGATATTGAATTGGTTCTGTAAATATTTATTAGATTTTATTGCGTTGGGATTTTGGCTCAATTGGTGGATCGTTGATTTTTACAAGATATTTTATGGATTTTTGGATGCGTATAAAGACATTTTTGTTGGTTTTATGTAAGTTTGCAAACTATGCAAATATTACACAAGTTTGAAATATACAAATTGGTAGTTCAGGAATAGAAAAACGTAGTATGTGTAAAACATTTATGTAAACAAAACGAAGTAATGTTATAACTCGTTGTATATTAAAGAACCTTCATCATAAAAAACGATTCATATTTTCACATTGCATGTAACACAAGATGGGAGTGATATCTATGTGTGTGAAAAGACCTACTGAAACTAATAAGGGACAGCTGACAATTTTTTTGTGATTAAGATACCTATTATTGGTGCTATCGAGAAAGTTGTTCAATGATGGTGGTCCATACCGAATCCTTTAATATGTCAACACATCTCGGATACATGAACGTATGCTTTATTTTTAACTAGCTTTTACCAGCGGCTTCGTCAGCGTGAAAATGACGATTTTCCATACACACTTTCATCCCCTATTTAACTCCCTTAGGGGTTTGAATTTCGAAAAATCCTTCCTTATTCCTTGTCTACGTTTTAAAGGAAACCTCTGTGCAAAATTTCAGCTTTCTAGCTCCAAGGGTTTGGGCTGGGCGTTGATGAGTCAGTCAGTCAGGACTTCTCTTTTTATTTATATAGATAGAAAGATAGATAGATAAGGACAGAAAAGTCATGAGTCACTGATTTACTCATCACCTTCTAGATACTATTGCTGAAGCGGATAAGGTTGGGTTCAGCAAAGCTCCCAAGGAATGGGGAATATTACAGTTGATGAAAGCACTTGCTGAAAATTTGCCATTTTTCAAAACGCTCAAAATCACGTTCAATTCGGATACAAACTCCAACTACCAAATAACGTGCTATTTGATTTCCGACCCATGTGATTGACGGGAACTAAGTGCCGGATTTAAGACCCCTGTCTCGAATGGAAATACCTGGAAAGGTGAACAACTATAGGTAGGTATAAAACTGTGTTTAAGAAGTAAAGTTTCTTAGTTGACACGTGAAAAAGCAGATTTTTAAAATTCCGAAACAGTCCACTGTTTTGTAGGAAGAAAGTTGCGAAAAAAGCTAGTATCATTAAGAAAATATTTACGATAATAGCTGTCAATCCTAAAGCTAGACAAAAATAATGATTATTTTGTTTGTAGTAAAATAATAATATTCCCCTTTGAACGTCCTCATTAAATCTTACAACCGGAGCGGAACAATAAACAGGTGATAAACACTGTTTTCTTTTCTCTAATTCCAAGGCTCCGAACAAACAAAGATACTTAACAAATTGACACAACAAAAGGGACTTTAACTTACATAAAATTGTTTAGTTAGGACACCTAAAACTGTCACAATAAGCATGATATACCTACAATTTACTTTAACAAATCCTTCCGTACCTTGTTTACTCTCTATATTATAGTTCCCTTTCGTTTACACGAGAAGGCTTCTAAAACTTTGAAGGTCAAAAAATATAAATAAAATTAGGATTTCGGCGCCAACTAACAGTTTTTAGGGGTTAATTGGAGTGGAATTTGGGTAAGGGACTCGGAATTCCAAGTTTAAAGGACACTTTCACAACTGTATATTTGGGTCTGTTTTGCCCTTATCAGAATGTTTGTTATTCGCGGTATGTTGGCTGGCTTCCTAGTGTTAATAAGGTCTAGGTTGTAAGAAGGCAAATATATGTTAGGGAACGGTATTAGGTGGCAGGTTTATTTGGGTTTTGTACACAGGTAAATGTTTGTACCTCTGGCTTATGTCAACGAAGCGAGGGTCAAAGATTGTTGGTGTGAATGAAAAGGCTTTATACCCAGCATTGTTATTTTACATGCTGTGAATAAACCTGTGTTTTTCAGGTAGCTTTATAATGGTATCCTAAAGCCTTTTAATGGTTTACGAAACCCTAGATTATTGTTCGACAGGGCCTCGTTAGCTTAATTTATCGTTTTTGAATAGCCATCAATTTTCTGGGACTGGGTTTAACTCATCATCGATTTAAATCGGAATTTGTAGCCAACGCGTGTTTTATAAAATTTTACTACAAATATCAAGCCTTGTCGTAAATATCATCTCATTTTGTCGTAGTGATCGTAAAAAATACGTAAAGTATTTTATCTTCACTCGATGAAAAGTTGATAAGGTCATAGTAACGAGTGTACTGATATCCTGAAATAATGTGTGGCAGGTACTCAAATTCTGTCGAACTTATAAGAAGAATAAGAATGAATGGTTAGTTAGAAGAATTGATTCTTAACTTGAAATTTTACATAGATCGGTTGAAAATGTGCATTCATTAATTTCTCTAAAAAACAAATATCAAAAATATTATTTTTCATTCGAAGAAATGATGAAGAAATGCTTCAATTTTCATTCTGTTTCTGTCATCTTCAATTGACATACAAAAAAGACGGCGTTTACTCGTATAGCAAAACGTATTATGATAGTTACTTATAAATAGTACATAGTATAAATGGACCTAGCTATATAAGATTCGCCACTACGACTAGAAGAACCAAAAGTTTCTCAAAAAAATAACGTTTCACCAATAACTAACACAGAAAAAATGCCTCGAAAAACTATACAGATGACATTTCGTTTACCTTGCCGACCACTAAAGTTTCGCGAAGCCCAGTCCGTAAAGGAATCATCCCTGTTATATAATAACAGTGCCTGACATTATCCTCACGTATTATCCCAAGGGATACAAAGGTGCTCCTGAATGTTAACATACCGACCGAACAGAATACCTATTTACTTTTAGCCGGGTTTTATTGTTCCAGTGGGAATCGTAGGATCAGAGGGCACATTTCAAATGTATCGCGAAATTTTCTTTTAAAATGCTCTAAATATACATGTGTGTGAGTGCGTCTATACCTCGTGCGTGTACTTAATTTTCTAAGGTACTTTTGTGTGTTTTTCGACAAGGAAGAGCTCTCCCAATGTTTTGTTTTCCTTTTGATTCCCTTGGGTGTCATTCATGAGTGTAGCGGATAAACGAAATGAATTAGCAGTAACATGCTCTTCTGTAATCAACATTATGTTTGCTCTGTTCATTTTGTGATGATTGATAAAGAACAACCTTTGTTTTTTTACATCAAAGGTTAACAAAAAAAAAAACAGATCTGTATAGATATCCTTACATAGTATAAAACAAAGTCGCTATTTTTGTCTGTTTGTTTGTCTGTATGCTTAAATCTTTAAAACTACGCAACGGATTTTGATGCGGTTTTTTTAATAGATAGAGTGATTCAAGAGGATGGTTTTAGTATATAATTTGAACGACATCCACGCGGGTGAAGCCGCGGGCATCAGCTAGTTAGAATATAAGATCAAATTAGATTAGCCAGCGGCATTCCTTACACATAAAAAAAAAATATAGCTTATTTACATATCGAAAGCTTTCATGTTTGTAGAGATTCGGTTATGATTTTTAATTAAATCCAACATCTGATGTGTGTTCTTAAACACGTATTTAGGTTATCGAGCTATCGTTGTCTCAATACAAAGCGAAAACTGATTTTATCATGATAGATTGTGAAGAATATTCATTGCAGCTCAAAGTTCGTCCGATTCCCTCTTATACACTAGCTAACCTCCTATGTATAGTTATGTATATAGGTCACACAGCCATTTATTAATAGTTTCTATTTTACAAGCCACTCGGCGCAATGTAGGTCGGTCAATGTTGTATGTTTAAACTAAGGACTTCATGTTTTATGCACATATAAACAGGGGTAAACAAAGAAAATATTTCTGCACCTAACCACTCTAACTTCGAAAGTACATAGCTGTGTTTGTACAAGATGGTGTAGTTTGGTTGGATTTTAAGCGACATACGACAGTTCAGTGGTTGCGTGTCACTTCTAGTGTCGTGATTCTTTTTATTCGAACTCGTTTGAAGGTAGCGTTTCAAGTTTTCGGTGTTTGAAGGTGCTGTTTGCAATTCAAAGGTTTGTTTTTTTCAGGAATGTGTAAATTTTGTAAACCTTTGTTTATTATGCTCAATGCTAGGGATATTTTTATATAGTTTATTTCAGTTGATAATTCAATTAAATGACGTCGTTGAAGTTGTAACAGCATGTAAGTAAGTTTTGGCTGTTTTGTATTTTTGATCATGTTTGCCAGAGAATCCAAAGACGCGTTATTTCAGCGAATCACAGAAAAAAGCGACGTTTCTATCTAATTTGAAGTGAACAGAATAAACACTGATCGGTATCAGCAGGAAATACAAAAAAATACAGAAATGAGAATATTGGTATAGTTATAGCTATTTTAAAGGCTTATTTTCGAACCAACTATTTTCGAAACAGACTGTAAACCGCAGAAAGCTTTAATGTCTTTTCTAAGTCAAAGTTTTCTTCAATGTTAGACTTAGGATTACCACTTCTGATGCATTTTCGCCATTAACACCGCGCTTAGTCAGTGGATTGGTGATCGTATTATAATCCCAGGACCGCAGTCCCGACCTTTATAAGCTTTTGTATTATGCTTTCAGATTTTTAACTCTGTCCAGTACGGAATAGAGTCTAATAATGAACGGCAAAGCTCTTGTTTATTATGCGAACAAGCGTCAATGGACGGCGAAGAATGGCCGGAGTTTCCCGCTCAGTAGGTGTTAGTTTTTACCTGTATTTTTGTTGTATTTTCTTTTTGTGTTTACCATTTACCAATATATCAGACTTGGATATAATAAATTTTATCTGGGAGCAGCAAGTGAAATGATGCTGTGAAAAAGGTAAAATGATGTCCTGAAAAAGGTCTATAGAGACCTGTAATATTTGGGCAATCTGCTTATTCTATTCCGTGGGCAAAGCTTACGCGATTTGAACACTAATTGCCCATTCATTATGAAAATAAAAAAGTACAAAAAAACTGCTACACAACTTGCTCAGAAATTAAAATAAATAATAAATAGGGCGCGGCAAAAGCCGTAGGGTGCGCCACGTCAGTAAATGAAACACACTACATTCAGCATTTTGAAGGGTGAAAACATACGTACCTACGTACGTAGGAATAATACCAACCTGCTCATTAGTGTTTACAACATCATAATTTTTAACTACTCACCTTAGTTGCAAACTTCGTCCATTCATTATAGTCATAAAAGTTAGAAAGTTATGGCCGCACTTTTAATGTACTCACATTAGTTCAAGGTACTTTTAATTTAATTTATAGTATAAAGAATGCAAGTCGTGAAACCGAGACTAGACACCTCACCAAATAAACAAGACGAAATATAATTTCATAAATATATAAAATTTTGAATGACAAAAAGTGGCAAACAGCATAAATATTTTTACTAATACTGTAGAAGCGACGTGCGACATAAAAGTTTTGGCAAACACACGAAATTATTTCTAAGATTTGACGAGCATTGTGTACAGACATCTCGTCTAAAGTTAAATAAAAAATAAATATGTTTTTGTAACATCACACCCAGAATAAAGCGAGCTAATGTTCGCGCAATATTCGTAATCAAATTGTCACGTTTCTCATACACAAGTGTTTGTTTTTTCTCACGTCGTATTTCGCTCTTTCACCAAATTATATTTTCTTTCTGTGTCGTATTTAAAGTAGAATGTCAAGAAATGAGTTTGCGATAAATTTTGTTACATTTAACGTTAATGGCTGAGCACCGTTTTCTCATAAAGAGAGAGAGTTATGCTAATTTATTTTAAGTTTAAATTATTTATGCGTGATATTTCGTTTGATTCTCGCTCTGTCCATTACGGAACCATCTTTATGGAAAGAGATTTATCGCAGTTTTTGCTTCGGGTCGTTTTCCCGAATCTGTTTAGTCATGAAAGAAAATGCGATAGTGATAGGTACGTGTTTTTTGCTAAAACGGAACGGATTGTGCGTTCCTTTAGGCGTGTTGTGTTTTATTTAATGCTGACAAGGTTTTATTTTTCTTTCGTTTAAATAGATTGTAAAGTTATTGAGTCTCTTGTTTGTAGAAGAGCCAAGATCTCCAGATTGTGATGCTATATGTTTCCTAACAAAAGCTTTAATAATCGAATGTCGATCACAGGTCAAAATGTTTGACCTCGAGGAATACAGGAGATATGAGGTAGGCAATATTGAAATTGTGTGCTCCGAAATTGTCCAAAACAAACATTCAGATATTGGATTAAACCAAATACAAATAACACGCATCTGTACAATTAAGATAGGTATCTCTATGAATATCCAATGAAACCATTGACCTCACTGTTTTTGCGCGTTTGATCGAAATCGAATTAAGTGTCAGCGAAATACGGTAAAAAATCCCTGTGTCAAGCTTTCGCCACATATTGGGACAAATACCACGCAGTGTTTTGTTCTTGTACTGTAGAATTTATGCGGCTATTCACGCCAGTTTCATCACCTACTAGTAGGTTTTCGTACTACTTAAATCAGCCGCATGTACGGTAACCGCTGGACAAAAAACTCTACACGATGGTTGCCGGAAGACGGACAGCGCCAACGAAACCGGAGGTAAAGAGAAATTGGATGCGTACCGTGAAGGCTGGTTCAAACTGACACAGGAAAACTGTTATTGAAATAAATTGGGAGAGGTCTTTGCAGAGTATAGGCGAATAAATAAAATTTTGACGTTCATCATTTTTGCGCGCCAGGTCGACAAAAAAAAAGCAATAAAAATCAAAGATACCATTGTGATATTTTGCGACATACAAAACAAAAAAAAACCACCTTTGACACATCGAACATGATTAACATTAAAATCGCGCAAAACTTTTCCGTCTAAACATAGCGTCCATTGTTTCGTTATACCACTCCGTCACAGCATGAAAAGGGCTAAATTTGTGGTTGTCACGTTTTTAATTAATTTACGAGTGGGTGAGGCCCCGGTATCACGCATAACCTTTGCCCGCTTATGTGAAATTCATCAATTAACGTGGCTTTAGTGCTGCGGGCACTTTCATTTACATTTTCATCATTGTAAACTGGAATTAGCTGAACAAATAGTGTTATGGCATTATTAGTTTGATCCAGTTTTGGGTGAGAGTAATCGGTTCGGTTGGAAAGTTTGGATTTTAAAATTGAGGTGAAATTGGGGTATTTTAATGAGTTAATTGTGCAGGTGAGGTTTTACTATTGTTTGTTCAATGTTCATGTACCTACTTCTCAAAGAAAGGAGGCCTGGGTCCCAGCAGTGGGAACATTAATAGGCTGATGATGATGCACTTTACGGATGTTCTCTACCTTCTACAAGGATCTTTTAGCTAATGGTTGAAATCAGCATTAACGATGCCATTTTATAAATACAAGTTTTTTTTTGTATAAGTTAGAACACATGGTAAAAAACCAGAAAAAATATTTTTCTCAAAAATGGTATGTAATGTTGCCATAACATCTCTAAAAAGTATCCAGAAAGTGAACTTTACCGGAGACTTATTCACAACTGTCCAGTAAGAAGCGAGATTTTAAATTTGGAATCTCCAACTGTCCAGTAAGTAAGTATGTAATTTACTTACTGGACACTAGGTCATCCTCTTTAGATCTGCTTAGAAAAAAAAACATAGTACCAGACACAGATTAGAGTTTAGCCATTATAACATGGTTATAGAAGGGAGGTTCCAAATATATATCTATCTCTCTTTTTGTTATGACATTTATAGTGTGGGATTTTATGATTGTATTTAGTAATTTCAGTTTATTATAAAGTTTTTTCTAAAGTTGTTTCCTAAACTGCCTCGTTGGTCTAGTGGTCGCAAGCTCGACTGCAGAGCGTGAGGTCCTGGGTTCGATTCCCGGGTCGGCCAAAAAGTGCTATTGTGTTTTTCACATATGAATGTAACCTTCAATATTAATTAAACGAATTTGTTGTTAAACTTTCTTTAATTTTTGAGAAAAGCATTATACAAACCTCAACCAGTAAGAAAGCCATCCTGGCCTCGTATATAACCAGACCTCACCTGCGGTTCGGTCCGGTTAACTCATACTTGGCCAGGAAGGCTTACTTACTGGATTCTGCAGTAATGTACTATTACCATTAAACATAAGGAGTGTAAACACAGAGTACTCCTCTTCAAAATGCAAAGATATGTTACTGGCCACTTGGGCTTACGTCTGAACTCAACAGAAACTTGGAATGAGAGGAAAATCTTAAGTGTATGTTTTCGCTAAAGTTTTAAAAGCCAAAAGAAACTTTAGAGCTTCTAAACAATGAACTTACAACGTCAGTTATACTTACATATTGCAATTTTAACTTTAATACAGTAAGAGCAGCGAAGGCCCAGTGGTGGCCACCCCGATTTACAAACAGTAAGTCTAACTGCCGTACTCACAGTTTTGTCATACAATTTTTTGTGATGGCCTAAGTAATCATTAAAGCTCTCTGAGTGCGGCAGTAAATGGCTAAATTAATGCAGATGTAATATTAGACTGACCTCTGCCTAACCGTTCGGGGATTACAGTCGTGAGGTTATCTTATGTGTTTAATTTACTCATGGATTTACTATTGTTTTTGTTTGAAATAAAAACCTATGTCTTAATAACATGAATGCTAAAATAATAACCATAATAATTTGACTGGCCTGTTGGTCTAGTGGTTAGTGACCCTAACTGCTATGCCGGAGGTCGTGGGTTCGATTCCCACCCAGGACAAATGTTTGTGTGATGAGCACGATCATTTGTTCTGTGTCTGGGTGTAATTTATCTATAATATGTATGTATTTAGATATATATGACGACAGATGAGACCTGTCTTCGTTGATTTGTTGGTCGGTCATGATGGAATGTGGAGTCCAACGTGAAATAACACACAGGCACTGTTCGGTACACTAAACTTTACCGTCCAAAACACTTTACAATAAAAAAAATAACAAAGGATTGAAGATCTGTTTTCAGATTTAAATCAAATAAAATGAAATATAGTGAGGTTAGCCAAGTCAACCGTTCGTCACCATGATTTTAATTTGAATGTGTCAACTGCACAAGTCTACCGCCTTTTTATTAACATCAAAAATGACCAACGATAACTTTATCCGACTAAACACACTCAAGCATTGCCAGACCAAAAATTAAATTAAATTGAACTAAATCAAAATTATGAAAAACGCTTGACATTCCATTACGCGATCTGCGACACGGCCATCTCTGACCTTCACACGACCTCGTGGGATAAGGTACCTTAAGAGACAAATAATCCAGAAAAGTAACTAGATCACTCGGCTATCCTGACCCACGTCAGGGAACATATTCACAAAAATAATTAGTTCAAATTAAACCGTGTGAGTAATACGTTTAATGCTCAATTGATTGTGAACCAAACTCCAGTACAGCGCTTAACCAGCGTGACAAATGCTATCACTTAACCAGTGATAATAATAACGCTTAACCAGCGATAATAACCCACTAACGCTTAACCAGCAATTACACAACTAACGCTTAACCAGCGAAAGCTCAACATAACACGCTTAACCAGCGATTACACTACTAACGCTTAACCAGCGAAAGCTCATCCACATGCTTAAACAGCGATTCAATTACTAACGCTTAACCAGCGAAAGCTCATCCACACACTTAACCAGCGATTCAATTACTAACGCTTAACCAGAGAAAGCTCATCCACACGCTTTACCAGCGATTCATTTACTAACGCTTAACCAGCGAAAGCTCATCCACACGCTTAACCAGCGATTCAATTACTAACGCTTAACCAGCGAAAGCTCATTCACACGCTTAACCAGCGATTCAATTACTAACGCTTAACCAGCGATAGCTCATCCACACGCTTAACCAGCGATTCAATTACTAACGCTTAACCAGCGAAAGCTCATCCACACGCTTAACCAGCGATTCAATTACTAACGCTTAACCAGCGAAAGCTCATCCACACGCTTAACCAGCGATTCAATTACTAACGCTTAACCAGCGAAAGCTCATCCACACGCTTAACCAGCGATTCAATTACTAACGCTTAACCAGCGAAAGCTAATCCACACGCTTAACCAGCGATTGTACCTATAGTACTTAACCAGAGTGACGGAGAATACCTGTAGGCGCATTTACTACGCACAAGTCCACTCGGCGTTGTTCAGGACCTACACCAGCGCCACCACCAGTGCCGCCGCTGCCGGAACCCAGGGCCGCTGCTGCACAACGGTTCGCGTAGTGGCCTCGGCTCCTGCACGGAGGCAGGTGACGGAGCTGACCTTGGACTTCGCCGGAACAAATGATGTACTTCCATGAGAAGACGAGGAGTGTGGTCTTCTGTCAGTCTTGCTGTCTCTTCTCTGGTAAACCGTGGAAACCTTTTGGCTTTCCTCACCACATACGTAACACTTGACTATTCGTATCGATAACACACATGTCTGCTGTTGCTGTGGCCAACCAAGCACGTTTGTCGATATTCCGTTTTTCAGAGTCGTAATACGGTAGGCGCGCATCAGAGCAATAGTCATAAAGTTTTTGTTTTTGCTGCGCTAACGTAAACGCCACTTTTCCGTTTCTGTGTTACTTTCAGACGCACGCGCATTGTCTTTACACACACTTTTCCTGGCTAGCACTGTCACTTACACTATGTAGGGCGTTTGAGTCACATCGCACTTCTGATGACGACAGATGAGACCTGTCTTCGTTGATTTGTTGGTCGGTCATGATGGAATGTGGAGTCCAACGTGAAATAACACACAGGCACTGTTCGGTACACTAAACTTTACCGTCCAAAACACTTTACAATAAAAAAAATAACAAAGGATTGAAGATCTGTTTTCAGATTTAAATCAAATAAAATGAAATATATTGAGGTTAGCCAAGTCAACCGTTCGTCACCATGATTTTAATTTGAATGTGTCAACTGCACAAGTCTACCGCCTTTTTATTAACATCAAAAATGACCAACGATAACTTTATCCGACTAAACACACTCAAGCATTGCCAGACCAAAAATTAAATTAAATTGAACTAAATCAAAATTATGAAAAACGCTTGACATTCCATTACGCGATCTGCGACATATATAAGTATGTTTATCAGTTGTCTAGTACCCATAACACAAGCTCTGCTTAGCTTGGGACTAGATGACGTTGTGTGATAGTTGTAGAATATTATTATATTATATTTATAAACTCATAAGAAAATGAAATTATTATATGAATATAATCAATAGGTACAGTAAAAGAAAACCACTTATAAAGTTGCTCGTGGCTGTAACTCGTTACGACTACAAGTAGAATCCAACGCTAGCGTGAGTAGCGCAGTGACTAAGTGATAAGCTTGCTGCGTTTTAGGTCACAGGTCGATTCCCACACGAGGTATTCAAGAGATCCTGTAAATGTGGCCACCAACGATCATAAATTGAGTAAAGAATATGATGTTTTTTTTTGTAACACACACACACACTCAACTTTAAAAAGAAAGTGTTAATAGTAAGTATAGTATTATTAAATATATAAAAAAAATATTAAATACATAAAATATATAAACAAAAAAGTATTTAATATATGTACCTACTAACACAAGTGTTTATGGCGGGGTTGCAGTAATTTTAAGATTTTTGAACCTATAAAAATCGAACTAAATACAAGTTTTTTAATAAATAAAAATCATTTCATAAAAGTTGAACATACTCTCTAGTAAATCGTAAAGATAGAAACGCGATTTAGAATGATCGGCTCGATACTTTTTTTTATCAAACATGACTCTAAATCACAATTTCAAACGTGTACTGCTAAGACATTTCATCATGAATTTATATGAAAGTTATATCAGTAGATAGAACTTTTTATTCTGAAGGAAATGGTGAAAACAGATTGTATAATTTCTTTATAGTTTTTCTCCAAGAAGCAAAAAACAGATAAAATTTAGGCATTATATCACTCACGCGGCAGGGCGGGGGGCGAGGTTGTGCGTACATAAAAACAAAGTACTGCAACCTCGCCTTAAGATGTGTATGAATTAGTTACAAATTGTGTCGTATCATCAATTTAATAAATTATTTGATTTTAGTAACGGTAAATAACCAAGCCATCGCAGGATGTTTCCGATACATAGAAGCGCCCAATGATAGACAAACTGTTTTGAATAAACAATAACTTCAGGAAATTAACGGAAATTAAACAATACAAATAGCTTTCAAGAGCTAACCGGTACCTTTCGACAGAAACAACCAAAAAGCAATTTAAATTAGCTTTCACCTCAAGAGCAACACACAATGGGAACAACAAAACCGAATATTCAATAAATTCCATCAAAATTTTCAATGTTTTTAGCAACAATTGATTCCAACACTTAAGTTAACCAACAAAACAATTGTTGAGACAACAAAAGAACGGCTCCTAGCGTTAATTGGCTATTCATGAGTATTCGCAACTACCGTACATGTTGATTTTGTCGGCAACATCAAAGCTTTGTTTGCTTCAGCCTACACTAGCGGCTAGCTTGCCCGCAACTTGTAGCAGATAAATTACATAAGCTGCTACTAGTTTTTTCAACAGAACAAATAACATAGGTCAACAACATTTTGAGGTTATTTTAACAATGACACCTATGAATCCAAAATACAACAGAGAACGAATAACCAACATCGCAAATGAGACGGTTAGGTGTTACATAGCTCAAAACAATATTTACTTCGAATTGATAGACTGTAAATACACAGAAATCATATAAACACCAACCAATGTCGGCAATATTGGCATGCAGATTATTCGTTGTCTACGGCACGGATTCGAGATTTAAAACCATCTTTGGAATCCTCATAAATCATACAATCCAAATATAACAATAGTTATAGGATTAATTAAAACATTTGTTTAACAACAAAAACAATTATTTTATAGAGGAATGTGCGTTTCATTCCACGTAGCTGTCATAGACAAACGACTCACGCGCAGCAATTGTCTGGTCGCACTTCAAAAATTAATAACTTTATCAAAAGTAAACAAAAACAAATAATTAAGTCATGGTTGTGTATGGGATACGGTAACGTATTAATTATGATGTACCACCTTAAATTTAGAATTAATAAATTATGTAATTCATTTTTTGTATCACCATTTCAAGTGGAACGGATTGTCAAACCGACAGATCTGCGATCTGCGGACTCGATTTGTCAGTCTGGGAATTTCCACCATGCGCGCATAACGCGTACCCAGATTCACGGCTCCGGCTAGTTTTTTTTCGTTTTTTTTAAATTTCAAAATGGTGGAGTAAAAGTTACACGCGCTATGTACGCGCGATTTTTCCTTTTTTTTATAATAACGCTATCGAGCGATGGATTGCGGCCCGTAGTCACCATGGGTTCGATCTAGCTAGCCTCGTGGTCCAATAAACATAGTGTTTCGGACATGGGACCGCGATAAACTTGCACGTGGCGTCATCAATGGCGTCGTTTCCGCCGTGATGCTGGGAGGACTTTGGAGTTGCGATAGTTTCGCTCAGTTCAGCTCATCAGCAAGCCAACGCCATTGAGGGGCGTCCCATCCGTAGGGCTCCGCGACTGCGTGAGTGCCTGCCACCGTTCCCATGTGGTAGACGATCTCAAGGACTACACGTCGTGCCTGCTCCGCTTCCCGCACCTGTCTTCTGTGCCAGGCTTCCGCGCGCCCAAGCGCGAGGCCACGAGGATCGCTATCGAGCACATGCTTTAGCGATCGCCTGATTCACCAGCTCCGTGGAGAACCGCGTCCGCTTCGGTGACAATTTACGGCGTAGGGAGTGCGATCATGGTACCATGAGTAAGTCAATCTTTTTTTTTACATAATCTGGCCAGAGAAAGTTAGAATCAGTGCGCGTTCGGTTTCAGAGGCCCGCCGCCCTGGTTTTCTATTTCAGACAATTTAGCTTTAAGGTGTAAACAGCCTTGTTCAACATTTCATGTAAAGTGTTTTTTATACAATATACCACTGTTAATGTTCTAGTTGAATTTTCTATGTTTTATTCCAAACAAACTCCTCATAATTTTTCCACAGCAAGAGGTCCTTGAACCAATGGTTCAATGTCCACTCCGCGAGCTTGAAGAGCCTTCTTTTTCTTTCATAAACAAACTCATCGTGTGTCTTACCTTTGAATTAACTTTCACCTTTTCAACCCCTTAACAAAAAATCTTTTATTTTTTTTTTATTTTTTTTTTATTTTTTTTTCACACACGACAATGGCGCCCGAACAGGGACCTGATATCGTTATATTGAGGGATTTGTTTGGAATATTTCTGGTATTTGTTTATTTTCAGTTTGAACTTATTGCGTTAACATACTCCAAAACAATTTGTAGTTAAAACTTTCTGGTGGCATCTAAACAGTGAATGCTTCGCATTATTTTTTTGTGAGTTTTTTGTTTTGACAAAGCAACACTTTGGCAGTTGTAAACATGTTTTTTTGTTTTTTTTCAAGCGATATTTTATATTCATGTACTGACAGCTGCAATTTTTTTGGTTGCTTCAACTATTTTCTCCGCAAGCACTGTTTGGTTGCTAACCAATTATTTTAGTTTTTGATTCCTGTTGTGTCGTCATAATGACGGATCCAACAGAAAAATTTGTTGACACAGAGGAGGACGTGCACAAGCACGCCGAATCAGATACTGACGATGTCTCTCGAAATGTAACGCATAGACGAAAAGATGCAATACAGCAACCAATGTCAACCGCATCCCATGACACAAAATACATTGACCAACCTTCACATAGTCAAACGGTACCAGCAGTCAACTCGAATGTCACAACTTACGTAGTACGCGATGACAATTTCAGATCATGGAATTTAAAGTTCACCGGCGACTCAAGTATAGTGGATTTTTTCTTGCGAATAGACGACTGCATGCGCACTAGAGACGTACCTGAACATAAAATTGTTAAATGTTTTTCAGATTTATTGGGCGGTAAAGCACTTGATTATTATAGACAAATTAGAGACTCAGTAGTCACTTTGGAGGATCTGCAAAATAAGTTCAGAACATTCTTTTCAACTTTTGACAATAATTTTACCTTAACTTTAAACCAGCCGGCCAGCCAACTAAACTTTTGCACAAAAAATTCAATTCCAAAAGTTATTTTATAACGCATATTATGCACCACAATCAAACACTGTGGAACGCTATAATCAAACCGTTCAAACTTGCTTAGCAATGTTAGTAGAGGAGGACCAGAGAAATTGGTCTAGGTACCTTCCTCAAATTCAGCTATTTTTAAACACATCTATAAATGTAGCTACAGGATACACACCATATTTTTTGGCCAGAGGTCGTGAAATCATCTCTGACGGTGCATTGCACACTTTGAAGGGCAATGCACCAGATTCAATTGATGATATTCAACTTCACAATAGGAACGAAAAAGCAGATTCCTTAAATGAACTTGCAGATATTTTCCAACGTGTAAGCTGTACATTGAACAAAGCGTACAAACAGAATGCGAACCGATATAACCTGCGACGCCGAGAGCTCAGGCTAAAAGTTGGTGATATCGTTTGGAGGCGTAACTTTGTACAGTCAAACCCAGCAAAGTTTTTCTCAGCTAAATTAGCACCAAGGTTTGTCAAATGTAAAATAGTCGACAAACTATCCGATGTTGTTTACCAATTAGAGGAAATAAACACAAAAACTATAGGGAAGTATCACGTCAAGGACATAATAAAAGTGCCATAAAATGGGTGTTGTAATTTATGCTTAATTTTGCGACCATTTAAAAAAAGTTGCACTTGCACATTCTTGGTCGAAATTTTTTAAAGTGAAAAATATTTTTTTCTCACTAAACTGAATTGTTCCCGTATCAGTGGCTCCCCATGGCCCTGAACTCGTTTGATTTTTCAAAAACAATTCAGGACTTTTCCCAAAACAATAGGAAATAAGTTTTTAAATGGGATATTTTGGTCAAAATAAATATTTTTTCAAAAGTGACTATTTTAGTCACTACACTGAATTGCTTTGGTATCAGTGGCTCTTTCCGACCCTGATCCCATTTGTTTTATCAAAATCAGTTCAGTACTTTTTTCAAAACAATTGAAAATAAGTTTTTTTTTGTGAAAATATGACCAAAATATTATTTTTTTTAAAGTGACAATTTTTGCCACTACACTGAATTGCTTAGGTATCAGTGGCTCTTTCTGACCCTGATCCCATTTGTTTTATCAAAATCAGTTCAGTATTTTTTTCAAAACGATGAAAATAAGTTTATTTTTGTGAAAATATGACCAAAATATTATTTTTTTTAAAGTGACAATTTTTGCCACTACACTGAATTGCTTAGGTATCAGTGGCTCTTTCTGACCCTGATCCCATTTGTTTTATCAAAATCAGTTCAGTATTTTTTTCAAAACAATTGAAAATAAGTTTTTTTGGGAATCTAGACCAAAAAAATTATTATTTCACAAGTGCCAAATTCCGACACAACACTGAATTGAAACGGTATCAGCGGCTCTCGACGACCCTGATCCACTTTATTTAACAAAAAAACAATTCAGTATTTTTTTTAACAAACAATTGAATTTTTTTATTATCTTTAAAAAAAACATTCAGTTAGGAATTTTTACCCACAAACCTTTTCACAAATTGTCCGCTTACAATTGAATTGGGCAACGACCCATATTCATCAAAAGCATTAGCAGTCACGCCAGTGACATGCTAAATTTAAACAATATTTTGAAGATAACACTTCGTTACTATTCAAAAAAAATTCTACAGTTTACTGTTTCTAGACCAGTACTGTGGTTACTATCCTTTGTACATAATACTTAGTTACTTAGATACATAGATGATAACATCATCATTTAACATTAGGGGACACTTAGTAAATAATACAAGTAGTCCAGTCACTATAGTTAGTATTAGTATTTTTAAAGTATGGTACACTTAAGAGAACCAATTCGTTGGTCATTTATAGCTCATAATCATAGGTAGTATACTTAGTTCATAGACCCGGGTCAATAGTTCATAAGCACTTAGATTATAGTAGACCAACAATAATTACTTGTTAGGTCAATGACTTTGCAGTCAATAGTTCAGTAAGCATACTTTTAATTAGGAACTAAAACCGTAAGGTACTTAGCTCATGTTTTTAGAGAACGATTAGTTCATATTTTCATAGATTTAACAATACTCACCATAGCCCTTTAACTTACTTTGTTCAACACAATCCTTACAGATTCCAGTGTTGATCAGTACATTTAGGAAAAACTTTTCATGTACTATAAAACTTTTTTTTCTCTCGGTTAGACCGGCTGTGTCGGCTAACGGGGTTAGCCTTTTTCCGCGAAGGGGGGTATTGTAGCAGATAAATTACATAAGCTGCTACTAGTTTTTTCAACAGAACAAATAACATAGGTCAACAACATTTTGAGGTTATTTTAACAATGACACCTATGAATCCAAAATACAACAGAGAACGAATAACCAACATCGCAAATGAGACGGTTAGGTGTTACATAGCTCAAAACAATATTTACTTCGAATTGATAGACTGTAAATACACAGAAATCATATAAACACCAACCAATGTCGGCAATATTGGCATGCAGATTATTCGTTGTCTACGGCACGGATTCGAGATTTAAAACCATCTTTGGAATCCTCATAAATCATACAATCCAAATATAACAATAGTTATAGGATTAATTAAAACATTTGTTTAACAACAAAAACAATTATTTTATAGAGGAATGTGCGTTTCATTCCACGTAGCTGTCATAGACAAACGACTCACGCGCAGCAATTGTCTGGTCGCACTTCAAAAATTAATAACTTTATCAAAAGTAAACAAAAACAAATAATTAAGTCATGGTTGTGTATGGGATACGGTAACGTATTAATTATGATGTACCACCTTAAATTTAGAATTAATAAATTATGTAATTCATTTTTTGTATCACCATTTCAAGTGGAACGGATTGTCAAACCGACAGATCTGCGATCTGCGGACTCGATTTGTCAGTCTGGGAATTTCCACCATGCGCGCATAACGCGTACCCAGATTCACGGCTCCGGCTAGTTTTTTTTCGTTTTTTTTAAATTTCAAAATGGTGGAGTAAAAGTTACACGCGCTATGTACGCGCGATTTTTCCTTTTTTTTATAATAACGCTATCGAGCGATGGATTGCGGCCCGTAGTCACCATGGGTTCGATCTAGCTAGCCTCGTGGTCCAATAAACATAGTGTTTCGGACATGGGACCGCGATAAACTTGCACGTGGCGTCATCAATGGCGTCGTTTCCGCCGTGATGCTGGGAGGACTTTGGAGTTGCGATAGTTTCGCTCAGTTCAGCTCATCAGCAAGCCAACGCCATTGAGGGGCGTCCCATCCGTAGGGCTCCGCGACTGCGTGAGTGCCTGCCACCGTTCCCATGTGGTAGACGATCTCAAGGACTACACGTCGTGCCTGCTCCGCTTCCCGCACCTGTCTTCTGTGCCAGGCTTCCGCGCGCCCAAGCGCGAGGCCACGAGGATCGCTATCGAGCACATGCTTTAGCGATCGCCTGATTCACCAGCTCCGTGGAGAACCGCGTCCGCTTCGGTGACAATTTACGGCGTAGGGAGTGCGATCATGGTACCATGAGTAAGTCAATCTTTTTTTTTACATAATCTGGCCAGAGAAAGTTAGAATCAGTGCGCGTTCGGTTTCAGAGGCCCGCCGCCCTGGTTTTCTATTTCAGACAATTTAGCTTTAAGGTGTAAACAGCCTTGTTCAACATTTCATGTAAAGTGTTTTTTATACAATATACCACTGTTAATGTTCTAGTTGAATTTTCTATGTTTTATTCCAAACAAACTCCTCATAATTTTTCCACAGCAAGAGGTCCTTGAACCAATGGTTCAATGTCCACTCCGCGAGCTTGAAGAGCCTTCTTTTTCTTTCATAAACAAACTCATCGTGTGTCTTACCTTTGAATTAACTTTCACCTTTTCAACCCCTTAACAAAAAATCTTTTATTTTTTTTTTATTTTTTTTTTATTTTTTTTTCACACACGACAAACTTTATAGAACCTATCAATTTCAAAGGGAAACGCCGCTTTCATCAGTTGCGTTTACTGTAGTGGAATCTTGTTAAAATTAATGTGTTTAATAATAGTGATCATGTCAACTTTATCAATATAATTATGTAGAACCAACCTAACGGAGCCACATAATACGTACTTGTTTACTTTAAAAGAGACTCTAATCACTAGAATTGTTTAAATAAAAAAAAACATTTTTAATTAAATTTTACAACCTTAAAATGCATCGGTGCATAACATGAACAATGGTTGAAAAAAGAAGAAAGCTACGCAAAGATCTTAGTAAGTGACGTTTCGTGGTTCCTGTCTACATAGGAAAAAGGTGTGTGTAAATGTATATTAATGGAGCCAACCTCTCGGCCGGGTTACACTTCAACTGCAAAAATACACCTTACTGCTACGACGTAAAGGTGCTGTCAACGTCAAATTGTAATCATTGGTATGCGGAGACGCGGTTGAATGTAATTCAGAAAGTTGTCTACCTATCCACACTATGTGCATATTATCAAAAATAATAGAAATGTTACTGCTCATAAACTGCCAATATAAACAAATAATTCATTTAATTTTAAAATCAATGTTTCCAAATATAACCAGATTCAAATTCATTCTCGTTTTTATAATATGACGAGACAGTACTTTACCTAAAATATCAGACACTTATCTATCGATTTATATTACCCGCTTCCTTTTAAAATAATAATAAAATCGTTTCTAGTGAAAGAAGCGAATTGATCACTCAATTATTTTTAATATAATCACGTCAAAGAAAGATTGATTCAAAAAAGGAATGTCTTCCGAGAACATTTTTAAATGGCAAAGGTATTCTCTCATTATTCCAACTGCTCATAAAAATGCAACATATTCCTTACAATTAGCATTGGAAGAGAATAAAACGTCTTATCTTATAATTTATTAACTTTGAGGAGGGAACTGGCCACTTTTTGTATGCGTGCTTCATTAACATAATAGAAGAAAAGTTTAATTGAGTTCCAAACTTGAACTCCACTTGAGTTAATGGAACTTGAGTATTATGCAAGATCGTAACTCGCATGCCGCCCAATTGAACGCTACGGCGTAGCAAAGATTCGTAGCCCTCGTAGCGCTACGCTCGTAGCGAGTGATGTTGTGATTATCCAAAGGCTTTGCTGCGAATTACTGGCAAACGTTTTAATTCGCCGAGTGAGGCTGTTTGCGTAATTTCTGTTGCCAAAACACGTTGTTAACTGAGCTAAATAGCGGAGCATATGTTAGTCTAGGGTTGCTAGAATTATGGAAGCTGTTTTAATTAAAATACATATTTGTTTAATTTAGGATGTGGATGTATAGTCTCGCTTTTTCTCTATCATGATGAACTGAATACTGTTCTACAGAATTTTCCCCTTCAAATACGAGTAGCTATTTAAAATAAAAGTTTATGGTACTGAAATGTAAAACATTTCTACGTCTACTGTTAATGAATATCTGAAACATTCACGAAGTAAACTTTAATTATTCAGCAGTTATGATGTTGAAGCTGAAATTAAGAAAGAAAAGCAATTCAATCGGCTTTAAAATCTTGGCAATAATATTTACTTGGCTATTAAAGTAAATAGTATTTTATAATAAGGACTAAAATTGCTTGACAACATTTACCTGCTCATCTTTAATGAACACTAAATAACAACATTAACACAACTACAACAAGAAGATAATATATCTTCTTCATAACATAAACCAAAACTTCAAAACATCCAATTAAAGAAGCAATTATAACTTTAAACGTTAAGAGAATAAAACCTATAATTGCACAAAATTATACTCTAATGATCTGCTATGTAATAAGATATTAGTGATAATTAAACACAATACATATTTATTGAACTAATAAAGCGTTGTAATTGCGTAAATATTTAAAATTGATTGCATGCCATTACTTTAAAATTAATTTAAAACAAACACATTAAACTAATAAAAACATCACTACTATTAAGCTCGTTGAATGAGGCAATTAACAGAAAATGATAACACTAATAGTCGTAACAAATATTACGTATCTAAAAGCATTAAAGCGCTGTCAACGAGTGTTATTAAGCAAAGCGCCATTACCCACAAGCTGCGGATACACCGGTAATTACGTTAGTAATAAATCTAACACCAACCTAAATTATCTGAGTTACTGCAGGAAAGACCCGGGAGAGCCAGGAAGCAGAGAAACAGGTACCAAATACCACACATGTTGTCCATGACTCAAAAACTACAAACAAATACCGAAACTATCACTTTTTTTCTCATGACAAAAGTTCGCATCACTATTTTCACTTTGACAGATCAAAAATTCGCGCCAAAATTTGACAGTTAAAAAAACAAGAAGGCCGGATACGCGTTCGATTTTTTTGATTTTAAGTTGTTGTGTCACGTGCGGTGTCCACGTGGTGACCGCGTGACAGGACGTGTCCACAGTAAACAAGCGTGTGGCCACACTGACTCCGGACGTTCGACTGACGCGACCCAACGATACAAACGCCCCACGACTATTGGTCACGGCACACGGCGAGCCCATCAATTTTGCTTGACGTTTCAATGAAAACCCTTCCTACTTTTCCCTCGAGTAAAATTAGGGAGAGTCTTGTTATAATTAAAAATGTTTATCGATGAGATCGACCATATTGAACTTTAGGGACGGAATTTAAATGGCGGTTAAATGATTTAATTGTCAAATCTACTCCTTTACAGCTCGTAAGTTTTACATAATAACGGTGTGATCGAAATACTTCATTAAACTACCTATTACTAATTAAAAATGTAATTAGTTTACATAAATTTCTAAAAAATACCAAACAGGTATTTATAGCCTATATTATCGCCTCTGGATACCTAAATAATAATATTATGATAAATGTGTCATCCGGAAAATTATTACAACAGCACATTATTATTCCTTACACGCGAGCAGGCGCCGTAAATAATAATATCACATCGAGTGAAAATGTTGGGGCATTCGTACAAAAGGAAATGGACTTTGAGTTTGTTTTTACAAACATTCGTGAACGTACACATACAACTTGTTTAAAATTCATGAACTGAACTAATTAGAACAACATTTCATTTTTTTCTTTTTTTAAATCGAATGAAACCTCTTTATAGAATTTTATTTGAAAAGCGAACACATAGAATCAATTGAGGCCAGTGTGGACCATTGTGTGTATAATAGATACCGTTTGATATTTCAAGTGGTTGGTTACAAATTCGGACGGATGGTTCTCGAACCAAATAAATACCTAACTATTGCTATTGACATCTTGTATACAAATGGACATGGTAGATTGAATCCAGTCTCTGTTACATATGTACTAGATACGGGGGAATGAACAAGACGTAATTGCTGAACCCATATAATATCTTGAAAGGGACAGAGGCATTCTCATCTTACTATCGAATAACCACAACTCATTTACCGGGTCGACCTCCTTATTCAGAAACTTTTCTATAACGAACCGTGCTGGTGCGGTGTACAGGCGAATCGAAGCATAAATTAATGAGTTATAATCATAGTTCCCTTAGGGACGGTGAATATAAATTCGAATTAAAATAAAATCAAAAAGCACTCTGCTTAAAACCATAATCTTGTAAAAACAATAACATCTATAAACGAACCCTAAAGAAATAGACATATTATATGTATATAGGTTGGGTACCTATCCAAACCCTTTCTGAGTAAAAAGTACACACAAATTCTCGTATTATTTTACCAAATCCATTACGTTGCGTACTTTGGGGAGTTCTTAAGGCACAGCCCGGGTTCGATTGATAAAAAAGGCATATAAAATAGGTTGGTAGGTAAATAGAGATTGAGAGCAAGCAAATTGAAATAAATTATCTGACTTAAAGTATTAGTCGTGATATTCAAAAGGATTATTATTATATTCTTTGTTTTAATGGAACTAAGTACAAGCTAATGCAATTTAAAAACAGCAGTTAAAAATCTTAATTACTTGAATAATGTTAAATAAAAGGTATTAACATTATAATTATTATTGTTATGGTTTAATCCATTTTACAGTAAAAATGTAAATTAAAAAAATTACACCATTTAACCGGAGAGCAGCGGTGGCCCAGTGGTGTCAGCCCGACTTACGCACAGTAGGTCGTGGGTTTGAACCCAGGCAGGCGCATTACTTTGTGTAATTTATTTCATCACCGCTGCTCTCAAAACGGCGAAGGAAAACATCGTGAGGAAACCGGCATGTCTTAGAACCAAAAAATTCGAAGAAATGTGACATCTGCCAATCCGCACTGGGCCCGCGTGGTGGATAGCCTATCCCTCTCCTAGACAGGAGGCCTGAGTCCCTGCAGTGGGAACATTATAGGCTGATGATGACACCATTTAATAAATAATAGTTTTCTGTACCTTTCCTATTTATTTTTATTCAGGAAACAGTTAAGCTACTTATCTTTTGAAAAATATGTAAAATTTAGCAGAGATTATTGATTTGCTAGTCTGATGGTGGACATTTTACCACAAAGGTGGACCACAAAGGTGGACATTTTAATCAAGTTCAAAGAGGCGAAAATAGAAATGAAACAACGCACAAAAAGATAGATGCAATAAAAGAAAAGTTTAGCTTAATATGTTCTGCTTTTATGATGTTCATAATAGTATAACACACTCAGTATTATTAAAGCAAGCTAGTTTTTCTTAGCAGTGTTGTTTTAGTATCACTTTAATGTAGAAAAAAGATGAAGTTGTATAGGTCTAAATAGAGTGAAAAAAAAAGTGAAATAGACAACAACATTAACTGCCTAGCTTATTTTAAATGGTTGGTTTCCAATCTTACCGAACGCAGCTGAATACCAGTATATTACATAGAGTGACTGCCTAACTGTTTCCACAACCCTGTTACTACTGCATATTACGGTACCCCTTGCTAAAACTGGTAGTCAGACTTTTGTGACACTGTCTACATAATTATACCTCTTTCCCGCACAGAAATATTACAACAATACTGCTTTAGAAAGTTACAATAAGCCACTAGGGCCAAGGCCTTCCTCCATTTCTTCAATTAAAGCTATTGCCTTTCCAGAAATATTTACTATGTGTTTCTAAGTGCTTAGCTCCTTTTAGGTATAGAGGCGTAAATAAAGCCACAGGTGACACCTAATGTCCAAAGTTGCCACCTAAAGACCTGAGTAGTACAAACTTGTGCGATTTACAGGGTACAATTGAAAATATAGAAGTTCCGCACTTAAGGAACGCCTCAACAGGGTCGAACTTTGTTATCACTTTAACAGATACATAACTACGCACAAATGCTGCAATAAATTATTGAACAATGATAATATTATCATCATCATTTCAGCCAAAAGACGTCCACTGGACGGCCTCCCCAAAGAGAACAATGATAATTATAGTAGTAGATAATAACAGCAGGTCGGATCAATGTTCAGGTTAAGCTGCGCTTGCCTAGGTTGGTCTGTGGATGGTTTACCACCCATTATATACCGAGTTTCCTCCGTGCCTCGGAAAGCACGTTAAGCTGTTGGTATTGGCTGCCAATTGCAGATTTTTGAGAGTCGTTACAGGTAGATAGTGGCCCGAAAGTCTGACAACCAGTATTACTAAGGAGTAACGTATTACCCAGTACTAACTGGGTTGTGGAGGTCAGATAGGCAGTCGGTTCATGTGAAATACTTGTATTTATTTATTTATTTAAACTTCTCGCACACAAAAAAAGGTACAAAGGCGGACTTAATGCCTTAGGCATTCTCTACCAGTCAACCAAGGGTGGTGTAGAGATTAGATGGCAGGTGCTCTTTTTGAGAGGAACAATGATAAAAAAATAATATTCAAATAGTTACATAAATAGGTAGATTATAAACATATAATACACATACATAAATATGTACCTATACTATATAATATTTATATGTATACAAAATCAAGATAGAGAGATGTTGAAATAACTCTACACTATTGTGTAGAATATAATTATTGTTGTATTGGCTTCTTGCGTCTCTCTTTCAGGTGTTTCCTTCGACTGCATAAGTTGATGAATGTATGTTTTGTTTCTCTTTAACACAAAAACTATTTAATGAATTTAGACGAATTTTGGCACACAGATAGTATTATATTATAACCTGGCTATACATAGAAAACGTTTTATCCCGGTAGTTCGATCCCATGGTAAAATAAACGACGACAGACGAAGCCGCGAGACTAAGAAAGTTTAAAATACGAATGACCTACTCAAATGATTCCATTCGACGAAAAAAATTGCCAGGTAATAAAACAACGTCCACATAGCACGTATAAGCAATTTTTCCAGTTCGCCAAAGGGTAATCGATTCTGCTACATATGAACCTGACTTGTTATACAGCTCATTAATCATCCGTTCTAACTTTGTACGGGGCTAGCGATAAAACCCGGATTTACTTGACTAAAATCAAAATATATTTTTCATATAAACACCTACATATTTCATAGCTAACCCGGAAATCTCGGTAAACATTTCAGCATTGTGTTATAAGTTAGGAATGTAAAAATGAAAGTTTTGTTTATTTCTGTATTGTATATTTTGGGTTGACATAAATGTGGATATTACGGCTTATGTTGAACCTTCATGGGACAATAAATATCGAATAGTGTCGGCATTTCCGTGGATCGTATAATAAATCTAAGCTGGGTATATGATCAATACCAAACAGATGGGCAGAGGTGTATGGTACAACTACATTTTATTACGCATGTAAGTTTTATGTAATATTTTAAATATCACAATGTAAGTAATGACATAAATCAAAACTATAGGTCCATGTAAGTTGAATACAAAAGTGATAATTATATATATTATATATAATAAAATATAAATAAAATTAGAGATAAGACAACAACCGAAAATATTCAAACAAAAAATACGATTAAAAGTAATCTTAACTTCAAATTGAGATAAATATATCAGATATTTTTGTAAGAATTACGAAAAACTTCTCACAATACGCGCAAGATTGGAATAACTAAAACTGTTCGTTTCAGGGCAAGAAAGTTGAGTCGATCGTTAGCTGCTTTAAATGTTTGTCATTTACAAGTTCTCAAACTAGATCTCAAGAAAATGGACAGCAATCACTTTCAACGATCTTCCTTATTAAGAGAGTTATGGAGTTTTGTATCAAGTACGAATTGACTTATGAAGACAGTACATAAAATTCTGACTGGTTATAAATTTGATCTAGTCGCAAACGCAGCTAATATGCATGAAATCTTTTTTCAATTTCCGATTAAAGTAAATATGGGGTTTGCTCTTAAGGAAAATTGTCAGTTTAAAACAGTAATATTTTTATTTAGCCTATATTATACTGGGCAAATAAATCTTTATTATATCGCTGTAGAAATTAAAAATAAATTAACAGTTTCACAAATATTGATAGCAAAACACTTTTTCAGGTTAGGTTCACCTTTATAAGTACACTAGCTTTTGCCAGCGGCTTCGCCCGCGTGAAAATGTCGATTTTCCATACAAACTTTCATCCCCTATTTAAGTTCCTTAGGGATTGAATTTCGAAAAATCCTTCCTTATTCCTTGTCTACATTATAAAGGGAGCCTCTATGCAAAATTTCAGCTTTCTAGGTCCAAGGGTTTGGGCTGGGCGTTGATGAGTCAGTCAGTCAGGACTTCTCTCTTTATTTATTAGAGAAGAGATAATGGTAATGGTTACATGGTTACAAACTTATCACAACATGAGTTAATTATATAATATTAACATTATCATAATAATATGATATTATTATTTCATTTATAAAAATCCTAGAAACGACAACAGATCAGCTACACGGAATCCATACAATGACTTCTGAAATGTAATGTCTAGAATAGACATGTTCATATGTCTATTCTCTTTGAAAATGCAATTTATATGATACTCGTCCTGTAAACCATTCAAAATTCCGATACCTATTTAACAGTAATATTGAACCTGGGATGCTACCAATGGAACACACGTTTACAGAGTGATGCAGCTACCAATCACGCTGAATCAAACAGTAGGTACATAGGGTACTTCCTATGGTGAATGATATGAAATCAATTGGTGTTTGCAAAAGGAGATGGGTAGGTGAAAATGGGAAGCTAGCGTTGTAAGTCCACAGTCCCAGTCCCACATACATGATTTGTGGCCTCAGGCGAAGCTTCCTTTTGTCTGATATGAAAATCTTTATTTGCATTGTAAATGTAAATAACGCTAATGAATAAAGCATACGCTTGCGGCTTTAATTTTATTGAACGGAAATTTTATAAAGAGCAACTGTGGATTTTATCTTCTTTGAATACTTTATTTTATTCATATCAATATAGTTATGATTATTATTTAGTCTTTATTTTAAAATGAGGTTCTTCTTACAAATATTTATCGGATTGTCAGATTATTTTTTTATTGGCACTTACGATTCGTTATAAGTCCTTATCCAACATATTTATATACGCCGATCAAGCTTTATATAAACCCACTAGCTTTTGCCCGCGGCTTCGCACGCGTAGACTACATGCTTCTGTTTACCATATTTTAACAGTATGTAGAGAAATAGTAAAAAATGATGATGATAAAAATAATATAATGTGAAAGTGTTTCTTAGGACAGACTTATACTTACCTACTTTATCATCAATACGCTCTATCCTTGTCCCGTCGATAAACACAGAAATGTGAAGGGATAGCCCTTCATATTTCTGTGTTTATCCATGACTAATAATAAGTAATCATAATCATAAGTAAGTAATTAAATTATAGTATTTCCTTATAAACAACATTTTTAACAATTTTGGATGTCGGCGCCAATATCACCAGACTATTTGATGAGCTAACACGTGAACACGCTACATAGAACTGTCCATGGGAAAAGCAATTCTCCCTCAAATCTACACCAGCATGCTTCAAAGTTTGTCCTTGAGCCTTATTAATTGTCATGGCGAAGCAGACTTTCAAAGGAAACTGCAGTCTCTTGAATTCAAAGGGAAGATCATTAGGAATCAATGGAATTCGTGGTATGAACACAGTTTCGCCCTGAGAAGATCCGGTCAAAATAGTTGCCTCAACCACATTGCGCGACAAAGCTTTGACTGAATCACAATCATTATCACTATCACAATCAGCATCATTATCACAATCACCATCACTATCACAATCACTATCACTATAATAATCACAATCACTATCACTATCACAATAACCATCACTGTCACAATCACAATCACTATAATTACTATAACAATCACTATCACAATCACAATCACTATCCCTATACCAATCACTATCTTAATCACAATCATTATCACTACCACAACCACTATCAAAATCACCATCATCGTTATCACAACCATTATCATCGTAATCACAATCATCATCATCATAATCACTATCACAATCATCATCTTCATTATCACAATTATCATCATCGTAAACACAATCATTATCATCGTAATCACAATCATCATCATTATCATCACAATCATCATCATTGTTATCACAACAAATCAACAATAACCCTATATAGAATAGATAATACATATAGTTGAATCCACCGTCTTCTGGATCTCAAAATAAATGTCATATTCGTAATCAGCACTCCTGATATTCTCGGAATCGACACCCATATTGATTTTTAGACATTTCAACCCCATCGCACCTCAACTTACAGGGGATGATGGTATTTCAGGTCCGCCACATTAAATCTTAAAATCGTTGTTTTTGTGATACACCCGATACACCATACAAACAATAACCATGTTGGTTTTCAGACTTTGTCACTGCATTTCCCCCTTTAGGGGTTGAATTCTGAAAAAAACCTGAAACACAAATGTTAACTAATTTATCGATATGAGTACTCCTGTGAAGTTTCAAATAAAATAGTCTAACTAATCTTATTTCCCCATGTAAACTTTGGACCCACGCGGCCACGTTTCAACCCCTAAGGGGGTGAATTTTGAAAAATCCTTGCTTGGTGCACCCCTAAACCTATGTGCCAAATTTGGAATGTCTAGACTCAGCGGTTTGGGCTGTGCATTGATTTTTAGAATTTATCACCCCATTTCCCCTTCTTAGGGGTTGAATTCTGAAAAAACCTGAAACCCGTTTCTACTCATTTATCAATAGGAACACTTCTGTGAAGTTTCGAATAAAACAGTCTAACTAATCTTTTTTCCCCATACAAACTTTGGAGCCCCGTTTCACCCCCTTAGGGGATGAATTTTGAAAAATCCTTTCTTAGTGCACCCTTAGACCTCATAAGGAACCTACTTGCCAAATTTGGAGTCTGTAGACCCAGCGGTTTGGGCTGTGCGTTGATGGTCAGTGAGTGAGTCAGTCAGTCAGTCACTTTCTTCTTTATATATATATATTTATAGATTAGCCCTAGTATCATACCCTAGCATCATGTACCTAGTATCATGCCCTAGCATTAGTACCTGCTTAAATAAATAAATAATTTAGAACAGAAAACGATTTAACAAAAACACAAATAACAAAACTATTACATTTTTCGTCAGCGTGAAGTAACCTCCACCTTTACCTTATCGAGTCCCGTTAAGCAGATAGGCATCATATTCAGAGGGTTGAATACTCCTCAAGTCAACGCTCGAGTCTTTCCGGTGCTCCAGCGAAGCCCTAACGACACGAGCCACCCTAAACATACGTAATATGACGTAATCTTTTGTGAGAAAGGGTGGAGGGCTTAGAGGGAACAATCGTACGTATGGGGAACTTGTACCTGTAGACACCGTTCATGATTTTATTTGTTGCGGTAAAAGAGGTTTTTACACGGTTCTTAGTTCAGTATCCTTATACTTGTAGGTGGGAATGCTCGAAAAGTGACTTTTATTGCACTGTTTTTAGGTCGACAATCTATATTTTTACGATTTTTTTCCAAATATTTTTTACTACTAAAGTTTTAGTTGAAAAAAATAAATTGTGAACAACTTCATTAAAATTATATGTACGCGACAAAATTTGCATCAAAATGTACTTTTCTGTGTGGAATTTAACTGTGTAATTACTTGGTTATGTTTATAATTATAATTTCTATCTTAATTACATTTATTTCTTTAAACAGCTACGTATCAGACCCTTATCAACTAAGTTTTAGGTTATTGTCAAAAGTCACTTAGATAATTGGTTACGCACTGGGTTTATTACTAATATTGCTTGATACGGCTAATCGCAAAGTAGTCTTATGTTATATAAGTGATAGCAAGTTGCTATTACTTGTATAGCACTAATAACTACCTGCCTCATCATCAGCCTATAATGTTCCCACCAGGGACTCAGGCCTCCTCTCTAAGAGAGGGATTTGCTATAACCCACCACGCGGGCCACTTAGACCAGGGCCGAAGCCTTCAAAACTGGTAAAAAATGAAAAAAAATTACAGTAGGATTAAACCCATTAGAAAAGGAGGGGAATATGATCAAAATGAAAGAAAAAATAAATTACGGTCGATCCGAGTTCGGGAAGGGGGGGTGGGGGGGGGGTTTAAGGGGGGAAAGCGGTTTATCTCGATTTCCGGCAAAACTACAAGTCCTATGGAAAAAAGTTAAATGGCAAAGTTGTAGGTAATAAAAAGATCTACAACTTTTGTATTTGCAATTTTTTCACATAACCTCAAAATTTAGGTGAAAAATTCAAAAAACCAAGTTTTTGGTTTTTAATTTTTATCTTTTACAAAAAACATTTTTTTTTCACGAAATTTAGTGAAAACTTACATTTAATATGCCCTAAATACACTGTAATTTTTTTGATTAAAAATATTTATTTTTCACCTTATTATTGACTTAATATCGAAAAATCAGCCCTATTTTCAATCAAAAATTCTGACGTCAAAATATCTGCTTTTTTTAAAAAGTCGGTGGGCGTTGTGTTCCTTATAATCTCTACTTTCTGATGATGTATAAAAATATACATTGCAATGGTAAATATTCTCAGAAAAATCAAAATCAGCTGCTACAAAATAACAGGTAGTAAGGGCCAAACCCACCTAGCCCCTTCCCCACTTCTCTGTGAAATACCTTTTGATGGGCCAAAATTTTCCGTAGGTCTCCACGATATATAAATTATCTTAAAATAACAATAAATAGGCATAAAACAGCAATAAATACGCTTATAATTTCTTGTCTAGGCCATTATTTGGTAGTGGGTATTATTTCGCAGCAGCTGACTTTGCATTTTCTGAGAAAATTTACCATTGCAATGTATATTTTTTATACATCATCAGAAAGTAGAGATTATAAGGAACACAACGCCTACCGACTTTTTAAAAAAAGCAGATATTTTGACGTCAGAATTTTCGATTGAAAATAGGGCTGATTTTTCGATATTAAGTCAATAATAAGGTGAAAAATAAATATTTTTAATAAAAAAAAATACAGTGTATTTAGGGCATAAAAATGTAAGTTTTCACTAAATTTCGTGAAAAAAAAATGTTTTTTGTAAAAGATAAAAATTAAAAACCAAAAACTTGGTTTTTTGAATTTTTCACCTAAATTTTGAGGTTATGTGAAAAAATTGCAAATACAAAAGTTGTAGATCTTTTTATTACCTACAACTTTGCCATTTAACTTTTTTCCATAGGACTTGTAGTATTGCTGGAAATCGAGATAAACCGCTTTCCCCCCTTAAACCCCCCCCCACCCCCCCTTCCCGAACTCGGATCGACCGTAATTTATTTTTCCTTTCATTTTGATCATATTCCCCTCCTTTTCTAATGGGTTTCATCCTACTGTAATTTTTTTTGGTTTCAAAAATTATCGACCCTGGTCTAACTGCAGGCTGGTACATGTATAGATGTCACATGGCTTCGATTTTTTTGGTTCTAAGACATGCCGGTTTCCTCACGATGTTTTCTTTCACCTTTATTGAAAGCAGTGGTGATGAAATAAATTGCAGAAAGTAATGCACCTGCCTGGGTTCGACCGAAAAATTGTTGGTAAGTCGGGGCCGCCATCACTAAGCCACCACTGCTCTAGTCATACCTACCTACCTTATAACAAAATATGTAAGTATGTCCCACTCAGAGATTTCCTTTCTTCACTTTCTCTCGGTAAAAGATATGTACTAAGACTTTTATGGACTTATTGCTTGATGCTGGTTTTGATCTGGTTCATTTCAGTCAGATCATATCATAATATAATATAATTATCTTAGTTTTTTCATTATATTTTTTTCTGACTTGCTAAAAACTCTGGTCTAAAAATGGTAATATTTATCATCTTAAGTTACTAAAGACGTCGAAGTCAAGACTTTATGTCACTAAGGATGCCACGAAAATGTATTCTTTACTTATACCTAGGTATTCCCTTAGGAACAAAGAAAAAATAATAATGTATGATTAAATACACAGAAAGGAAGTCCAATATTTTTCTTGTACTAACACGTTTTATCTCCTTAGGGATGACTATGTAATTGAATTTAGAAAGACTATTCTTGTACATCTACATATTCTGCTGAAATAATATTATAATAACATTTTACATGACATAGATTCATTCTTACATAATTGTATATTTTTTAGTTTTTGACACAGAAATGGGTAAACGGATATTGGAGGGATATTATCCTGACTCGTTAATCTAAAGTCGAATGGGTGCAGGAGCCCGCAGGAACCGACGCCTGCCAGGGGTTGCGGGTTGTTCGAAAGAGATACCGTGGCACCGGACAAAAAGGGCTAAGAAGGAACATGGGAGGTTTTTAGTCAGTAGATAGAACTCTGACAGTCTTTTCCGTTCTGCCTACTGCGATTTCAGTCGAACTCTTTGGTCCAAAGTTTGGACCAAAGAGTTCGACTGAAATCGCAGTACTCCAAACAGACGTTATGTTATATGGGTAAATCCTAAGTATCTAGTCAACATTATTGAATTTTTTAACTAAGTAAGTACACAGGTAGAGATATTTTTCTATATAAACTCAATTTCGGTTTCCAAAAACTTTGTAAGTAAATCAGTTCGTTCTCAAAGTGACTTTTAAATTATTTCTACAGCCTCTCTAGAAGTAACGATATTAATTTAAGTATTGGCTTATCTTAGGCAATGAACTTTACGCTCATAGTTAAGTAAACAAGAACTGTTATACAAAGAATCTGTTAACTGGATAACTTTACTCTTTTAAATTTTTTGTTAGGTTAAAAACACGGCTTAAAGAACATCATGGCAGACTTTTACTATAGAGTTTTAGACTTTGTTTCGTGTCTGGTTGTCATGGTATGAGCACGTGATGCGTAACACAGGAGAAAATTTCGGGAAGAAGAATGAAGGAGTTTTAAGTATGAACGTGGATGTGGACGAGTATAAGAATAGAGGAGGATCAAAAAATCCATGTTCCTGCTTTTTTTAAATAAATCTTTTACGATTTTTATTACTTGTATTGGAGAATATTGGATAACCTGTAATTCGCAGCTTTATATAGTAAGTGTAAGACTATTAATTTGTTTCCTATTCGTATAATATTTTTAAACAGAAGCTGTTGGCGACCTTTATTAATAAAAGATAACCCTAACATAATAGGGGATCGGACAAAAAAAACTAATTAGTCCGTCAGATAGATTTCCAAAAAATATTGAACACCTATTTTTACTTTTTTCACATTAACAAAAAATGAAGACGATACAGTGCTTCGAAAACTCGTGAACTCCTCGAAAACGTTACATGTCAGTACATTTTTAACCCACAAGTGACGTCACGACGCTTTTTATCTTCGTCAATTTTCATTAAGTCGTTAAAACAAAAAACACGTAACCAATATTTTTCGATAATCTAACTGACGGACTAAACAGAATCATATAATTTTGGATTCAGTCCGATCCCCTATTACCGGGTCAAAACTGCAATGCATTACCAAACCAACTATTAAACATTTAGATAAAACGAAACTGAAACCCGGCCATGCTGACTAGGTAGGATACAAAATATTAAGCGTCCATCAACTGGAAGTAGGTTACACGGTGCTGGCAACGTTCGCAACAAACTGGTAGTACCGCGCATTACTGCAATCTGTGGGCATTCCCCTTTATGTGGGGCGACTTCATCAAATTAATATTAACGGGCTTCTGGTGTTGGTATTACTTTTACTAATGGGTAGTGTGTTGGTAGGAAGGTGTTTTGGGGAAGCAGGAATATTGCACGAGAAACAAATTCTTAGATCGATAAATTAGATATGTTATCGGTAAAACCCGACTTCAGGCCAAATTAGTTTGTACTAGGCCAAATTGGTATATTGGTTTATCGTGTTAAGATACACTATACAATAAAAGCAATTCCAAAGCACCTAACCTTGATTTGGCGCTAGCAGTGCCGTGTAACCGCTCGCTACTCTCGCTCGGCTTGGACGTGGTTGATCACAGTTCTAACCTAACATTTCCCAGACGGTGTGTGTTTTTTTATGCCTATTAAAAGCTTAAAAAATATTTTTGTATAGGTATTCATAATAATATAATAATTTTTTATCATATTTTGCTGGTTTCATGCAACAGCATAATTATGACAAACTAGTTTATCCAGAAATCGAGATTGGCCGGTAAGATATAAACGTGTCGAATACCAACTAATTCAATAACGTGCCGCAAGCCGCGGTTTTGCGCCGTCAAAAATATTTTTCGGAGCACCCCGCTGCTGAAAAAAAATCTTATTTGATATTATTTTGTTATATATAAATATAATACAAATATTGGCATATTCTTAAAAAAATGGCTGCCTTGGCCGAAAAACAGTCAGGAGGACTAGAGCATGAGGTCCTGGGTTCAATTCCCGGGTCAGGCAAGGTGTTACTGTGTTTTCATATCAGGATTTTTTCAGTAACGGCCACTGATTCTGGATCCAGAATCCCTGGCCGCAAATTGCAACAGCACACTTCTTTGTAATCCTTCGGGGACTACAGGTGTGATATTATAAATGTGACATACACACGTTTGCATATTTTTAAAACATATTCACTCAAGCATAAAATTAGTTGCGAGTTTATCTGGCAGATAAACTCGCAACTGTTCAAGTTAATGCATTCACAAGAAAGTCCAGACGATATAAAAAGCAAGCAATCTAGTAGCGAAATGTATTTAGTTATCTAATCGGTCAACTTCGATAGTTACGCTCTGGCAGGCGAGGCGTAGATAGACAGACACAGGTTGTATAGCTCCTACTATGAGCAAAAGTTAATCAATCGATAGGAATAGAAGAAATGGAAGTGTCTCTTTGCAATATTAAAATAACAGTTTATATTCTGAATGCATATGAAAATATATGCGGTACCTATATACGTATAGGAAATGGGTGTCAAGAAAACAGCAGCAATTTGAATTTGAATTTAAATACTTTGACTGAATACGTTTATTATTCAAATATAAAAATAGCCACAAGGAAGGTTATAGTAACTGCCTCCTAGCACAGTTTAGATAGAAGTGAGAGCTCGAGTAAAGGCAACCGTCCCTTTTATAAGAAACGTTGTGTTTGACGTTACGTGACGTTAGTGACTGTGTTGCCAGTATAAAGAAAATCAAAGATTAATTTTTGCATAATAAAATAGACTAAAATATCAACATTCCCCCTCAAAAATTAATCATCAATTGTCAAAATACAAATTAATTTTTATACAATCATAATCACCTATATAACCAGAATACTATAAACCTTCCAAGTGATTTCTGGGAAAATTACAATATTATGGCCCAACATTTGTTGCAAGGACTAGGAAAACCCAGGAAAACCTAGCCAGACCATCTCATCAAAATGAATAATTATAACTTATTTTATAATTCATAAATGATTATCAATTACAACAATTTATAATTAATAGTTCTAATAGAACAATTCAATAGATCAATTAATTTACAATAAGTAAATTACCACAAATAAATCAATACTTAAAATGTATACACAATCATACATAAGTAACATTGTTGCAAACTTATCTCTGACTTATCTGCCTTTTAAGCAGTTGACAACAGCTTGTAGCGGCTTTGTTAGCACATCCGCTATTTGTTTACATATTATGTTACTTCATTGCAAGCCCATCAGCTCATCTCTGAACTGCTAAAATACAACAGTTTGTAGCAGCTTTGTTAACACATCAGCTATTTGTTTACCTGTGATTACATAAAAATAATTTTATTATATTATTTTCAACTTGTTCCCTGGAGAAATGATACTTGATGTCAATATGTTTTGACCAATGATATTTTATTGGTTTTGACCTTTTATACTAAAATGCTGTAGGTACTAATACAACCATTATTGTCTTTTAAAATAGCAACTGGATTGACAATATTCATTTTATTACTAGTGACTTAGAGACTTTAGCCATAATGATTATTTTACAGTTTTAAATAATGCCATGTATTCAGCCTCAGTTTACAAACCCGCAACAGACATTTGCCTCTTTGTATTCAAAGTTATTGTACAGTTATTGAATTATTTAAATAAATAACCTGTGGTATTTTTTTTATTATTGACATCATTACCACCCCAATCGGAATCTACTTATCCACATAATTTATGATTAACATCATCACATTTTATTTTGTGACTCAATTTTAATTCCATAGTGCCCTTCAAATATCTAAGCTCTTTTTTGAGACAAATAATTACAACACTTTGTTCTTTTTGTTTGTGTATCTGCTCAAAATATTAATACTAGCACTTAAATCAGGGCGTGTACTTAACATAACGTACATTAAACACCCAATATGGTTGCGGCAAGGTGTATTATATTCACTATTTACATTTAGAACTTCGTAATTTGGTTTATTATTTATAGGTGTACTAATGTAAAGTCAGACATACCTACCAAAATTTTTACATAACAAAATAGTTTTTTTATAGAAGAACTTTGATCTAAAGTTATTGTATCATTACTTCGAGTAATTTTAATTCCTAGGAACAATAAAATTATTTAGATCTACCATTTTCAATTTTGCTCTTTACTTAATATTTATTTATCAACTGATGAATTTACAAACCCTGTTTGATAGGACACTGATGTATTAATTCGAACCAACACCTAGCAGCTTGTTTTAATATGTACAGAGCTTTATTCGTCATTACTGATTACACCCTCTGGCATATTCATGTTTTTTTTTTTTTTTTTAAATGCCATTTAAAGATACGGTATTTAGATCAGTATGATGTATTCTTAAATTGTATTGATTTGCAAAACTAATCATACATCTAAAAGTTTCAGTTTAATCTGATACTTTTGACTATAAAAACTTTGGCAACAAGACGTGCCTTATATCTTATTGGATTGTCATCATCTCATGATTCTTATATTTAAAATACTTTATTTTATACATTTGGATAAATCTATGGTGTTCAGTTTCTCACAAACATTAAAAAAAAAGTCTAAGAATTATGGTTTAGTTTTTCATTAAGTTTTGTGAACATAAGTTTTGTGTCAACTGCTTTGTATTTTATTTCATATAGATAAATCTATTTTCTCTTTAAGAAAATAAATGTGTTTAAGTCTAAATATCCACTTAAACCCGACTATATTTCTATTAATCGGTTTCGGTACTAATGTCCAGGTATCATTAGTTTAAAAAAATCTAATTCATCCTTAATTGCACCTTCCCATAAACTCCCTTCATCTTGATTTTTAACTTCGTTAAATGAACTAGGTACTTTGCAACTAATTGAATCAACATAATAAAATATCCCCGATTTCACAATATGTAGGTAAGCGTAACACTTCCCATTATTGACAAGAATCGTCAATATTTGTATCACAAGAACCGCGACATCATGATTTATCATTAACATTTGGCTTTAGTACGTTGGAATCATTATGGTCTTATTTATACTAAATTATCTGATTTTGATCCATCTGATTTTAAACCGTTCAACTTTGAACAATCAGTTTTGGAATTACTACTCGTATCAGATTTATGAACTGTCACTGTCTTGAGGATATTTTATTGACACTGATTTTTTCTTGACAACACGTCATAACTATCAACATCAGTATAACATCAGTTTTGTCACGGAAATGTTCGATTTCATTCCCTTCATTACATAAATTAACCTCATTACTATGACATCCTGACCATTTCATATTCTATTTCATACTTTATAGCCATTTGGTATTTATATCCAACGAGAATACCTTTCCATGATTTTTCATCGAAAGTGTTACTTATTTTTATTTTTGCACTATGCGGTAGAATAAATACCTTCAACTACCTACTTAATTGCAGGTTTTTTTTTTTTTTGCCACCATTCAAATGGTGTTTGATTTTGTTTTAATGGGCAAGGTTTATTAAATACACTGCAGTTAGGACTACATCACCCCAAAAAACACTTTTGTAATTTAGCACCGCTTATCATAGCGCGGGCTTTTTACTAATTCGTTTGGAAACGTCATTTTTCTGTGGTGTTCTTGGAATAGTAAAATGGTATGACATTCCTTTAGAAACACAGTAATCTTTAATTTCATTAAACAAAATATTCTCTCGACAATTTTCACAGTACAAAGTAACTGGTTTAAAATTAAATTTTGCCTCAGTTTTTGCCACAAAATCTGTAGAAGCAGTGAAACCGAACACGTGAGATTTCTATGTCAATAAATACACAACACAATAATGAGTGAATTGATCGTCATATGAAACAAAATAATTTCTATTATCGACTATAAAAGGAGTGATTGGCCCATACACAAAAAGGAATTTTATTGTTTTTAACTTCAGAAGTGTGAAATGGTAATCGTGCCTGTTTCCCGTTTACGCAAGCTTCGCATAATTTTATTTATCATTGGGTGTTCCGTGTTACCACCTCAATTGAACTTATGTTTATGAATCATACATTTATTTTTCAGCTCTAAAAACTTTTGTTTACTAATATGGCCTAACCGTTGATGCCATAAATAATGTAATTAGCATCATCACTGTTGCATGTTTGAGAAACAGGTTGATTAACTTTAACAACAAAATTCACACAAATTAAATAATTAATTGCCATACCTCGCATCAGTATTTTACCGTCCTTACAGATAATAATATTGGTTCCATGCTGGTCGAAGGTCATTCCGGGACGCTGCATCTTGGTTACTGACAGCAGCTTGTATGAGAGTACCATGGATTGCTGACAACTTGTAATGTCCTCAGTAGCTGTAAAGAAATCACCGTGTTTAGCAACTAACATTTTACTCGGTTTAATAAAATTTCTAAAGTTAAAGGATAGGACTTCCCTGTTAATGATGTGGTCCGATGCCTTGGAATTTAGCAGAAAGGTTACTTGGTTTTCTTCTGCGCCACCTTCATAATTTCCGGACAAAAATGCGAAGCCGGAAACCTCACTGGAACTTGAAGCACCCTGAGTTATTTCCACAGCTTGAACTCTGCGGAATCTGTCTGCAGGTTTTTGTTGATTGGATTGAAGCATCAGAATTTCATTTGTATTTGATGTGGCTCCATAATGGTGACACTTCTTGAAGGATTTCTTCTTGGCCTTAAAACTTTTTGTTGGTTATTAGTTTATGGCTTTGTGTCGTTGTGTTTCTTTAGTTGAAGTTTTGAGTTTTAGGTTCGACGTGAAGAATCTTGCACTGAGGTCGTCTTTTAGCAAAACCAAGGAAAGATTCTGCCAAATACTTGACGATTACACTATTTACATTCTTCGCAATCCGCTTATTTTTTCACCCAAGCCTTTGACCGTATTATGGGTTCATCGTCGATAACTTTGATGACATCGTCTCGGCTTAACAACGCTCGAATACGGAATTCTACACACTGTACCTCTCACCATCGAAAGGTTTAATATTTCACTTGGTCTTCAGATTGTCTATGATGTGTCACGTGTTTTTTTACAAGCAATTCAATATACACACGTATTAAACCAGCACACAGTAAGCGCAACAGTATAACAAAGCAGTCCTGGGCCCATAACCTATAGGAAATGGGTGTCAAGAAAACAGCAGCAATTTGAATTTGAATTTAAATACTTTGACTGAATACGTTTATTATTCAAATATAAAAATAGCCACAAGGAAGGTTATAGTAACTGCCTCCTAGCACAGTTTAGATAGAAGTGAGAGCTCGAGTAAAGGCAACCGTCCCTTTTATAAGAAACGTTGTGTTTGACGTTACGTGACGTTAGTGACTGTGTTGCCAGTATAAAGAAAATCAAAGATTAATTTTTGCATAATAAAATAGACTAAAATATCAACAATACGTATTATTACTACATAATGTACAAAAACATTTTTTTTTTAAACTTTTTCTTTCTTTCTGAAAATGAAAAGTTTGGTAATGAAAGGTTTGTCGGTTTCCGTTGACTAATCTCCGAAGCGGCTGGAACGAATTTGACGGGACCGGTTTAAAAGAATTTTACTGGCAGATCGATGCTACAGGGAGGGTAACTAAAGACACATTTTTTTAGAATAAGAATAAACATGCATGACTTTGATGTATGACCCGATTCTATTAAAAAAAACTTTCTTACCTATATTCGATATGTTAGAATATATTTTTCAAAATTCCTCTCATCAGCTATATTTTCAACACGCTCAAAAACCAACAAGAGAAACACATTTTAAGCCAAAAGTTCACCATTCATTTGCATTCTATCCTTAAAAAGGTAGAAAAGTCACACAGTTTCTCTTTGTCATTAAAGCGGTTAACAATGCAAGGGAAGTGAGACTAAACAAAAAGTTGAGACTTGGAGTAGTTCACGCCTTTCTATTCAAAGCTAAAACTCACTACTGAACGTGTTCAAATTGTATGTGTGGTCGAATGTATGAGTGTTCCAATGTGATGGTGCTGGGAACTTTTTCTCGTTTGGACTGTTTTTTATTCGATTTTGGGACTTGTTATTTTTAGAAGAGCTCGTGGCGAAATAATAACAGTTTCTCAGGTCGATGTTCGGGTTAAGCAGCGCTAGCTTTATTTGTTCTGTGAATAGGTGACTGCCCATTACATACCGAGTTCCCTCTATTGGGCCTACTACACGCTCAAGCTTCACCACACTTTTCGTTCACACTTCACAGTACATCGCGCGTATGGTTGGTAAAACTGTATTACCATTACAAACCACACGCGCGATGTACTGTGTGCACTGTATAATCGCGCAGGCAAGACTGTGGGGAAGTGTGAGCGTGTGGTAGGCGCATTAGTCTCGGAAAACACGTAAGAGTTGGTTCCCGCTGTCATTTTTAGATCTTTGTCAGTCGTCACAATTGGGTACGTTCCTGACTCAAAACATGTGATTCAGATTAGTCCGTCAGTTAGATTATCGAGAAATATTGGATACGTGTTTTCGATTTTATCAAATTGTTTGATAATAATCATGAGTGACGTCACTTTTCAGTAAAAAAATTATTAAAAGTGACATCACATGAGTTTTCGAAGCACAAAGACAAAATATTCTCCAATATTTTTTGGAAATCTATCTGACGGACTTATCAGATTTTTTGTCAAATACCATATTACTCACTGGTAGCAAAAAATACTGTCAAAGAGAGGGTAGTTACACAGACAGATTGGAATAGTTGGGGAAAGTCTTTGCGGAATGGCAAACGGACATACAAAATATTATCAAAACGTGTACACCCAAAAAAAGACGTAACGTTGTATGAAGGCCTATAAATATAAAAGTGAATAGAGATATTTCGGGAATATATTGACTTCCCAAAATAGATCATTTAAATCACGAGACCTCAAACCTCCGGGGATTAAGCACTCGTTACTTTTGTAGTCTCTCAATCAGATGCACGGGTGAGTGGGTTGTACAGATGATTGACTTCCACGTGGTTCTCGAGAAAGAATAAGTATCCTTTAGGGTGTATATTTTTGCCCAAATAAAACGGGATTAAAGAATGTCGTAACTCGTAAAGTCGGGTCTATTTCGATAAATCTATTGTTATAATATAAAAGGTACGGTACCTTTTAGGGTCCCGACGTTTCAAATATTTATCAAGTGGTATTTTTATCAGAAGAAACCTACTACTGGTAGCTTCCTTGTAGTTTATAAGAATAATCTGCCTCCGCAAAGTATAATATACTAAAAATGGAACAAAATTGTGACCTGAAAGTCTGACAACCAGTCTTACCAAAAGTCTTATCGTATTACCCAGTATTAACTGGGTGGTGTAGGTCAGATAGGCATTAACTCCATGTAAAATACTGAAATTTAGCTGCATCCGATTAGACTGGAAGCCGACCCCAACATAGTTGGGAAAAGGCTACGCAGATGATGACCCCTCGTCCCAAAGAAATAAAGATTGCTCAAAAATTCTTAGCCAATTCGCAAAGAATATTGCTTAAAACCTTACCCACAATATCCACCTCAAATAGTTCAAAATTGTATGATGTACATTATTAATGAGCAAGTGAAACCCGCTACTCATTAACCCGAGGTAATCCCCTGATGATCGTTGAAACTCGCAAGTAAAATATTAAAGTTCCCACATTTATTACCGGGAACATTTTACGCAATAATTTAAGTTATAAACTTACTTACTACTATTATTTCATGGCTCTTAAATAGCAGCTAAAACTTAAATTTTAAGGGCTTTTGTTGTTAAGTGTCTCTGTTGGCTTGCGAAATGAATTTCATTTTTTTCTATGTTTTGCTTGGCAACCAAGCAGGCGGCCCATGCTTGCTTGCCCTCTCGACCGAATTTTGAAGATTAGCCATCGTTGCAGTAGATTTTAATTATAGTGAACTAGTGTGTGCGCAAACCTCTCTCTTCTTTTACTCTTATGACCCGATGGGACGGCAAGGACCAACAACATGACGTGATTTCTGAGACATGAAGATATTATATTATGATATTAAAACTCAGAACTACCACTAGAAAACCCGATTAACTTTTAGGCGTGAATATAGAGCGTGAAATCCTCACGTTCTACATTCACGCTTGCAACCACGAAACAAACGGTTCAGAAAGTTAAGGTGCATTGACGTCGCAGACACCGAGGTATAACGAGTCTTTTATCACATCGACATCTGTTAGGTCATCGAACAGACTTCGAAACCAAGCCACCGCCTGTGCAAATACAGTCTCCACAAAGGAATAGTCATGGATGGCTCAGATCTCAAGTGCGTATGACGCGGCTCCCCACAGACAAATGCCCTGTCACTTGCTTACTTGCTGAATTTTGGCCTAAACTTAGGTATTTAAACTTTTTTACAACCAACACGATAAGCAGACCTGTGACCTTCGAATTAGGTTATAGAAACGTTGCTTCCGCAGCTAAGTCGGCAAACATAACTGAACACATTTTCCTCCTTTTAGACTCCTTAGGTGAAAAGAATTCTAAAACTTTTATTATCATAACATCTCGAGCCCTTGTTCCAATCGAACGTTTCGACTACAAAGCTGTCTGCAATTTAACTCTACACACAGATTTACATAATAAAAGGCGAAATCTGTTGTTTCAGCATCAACAAAATATTTACTGAAGCCCTTTATACAATTTCCGCTGAGACAAACAAGAGAAAAATCAGGATATTGTAGTCATAGACTGGGGTGCTTCAATAGAGCGTGGAAAATTCGCGCCTTCAAAGGGCGTATTTTTTTTTATAAACACATTCTAGTTTTTTTTTTTTTTTTTTGTGTAAACCTTTGCGTGAATTTCATTGATAAAATTTTGAATCAACCAATCTTGATACACAAATGCAACTGGATGGAAGCAATTTATGTAAAGAAATATATAAGTCGTAAGTTTTGTCAGTGGTCTCATAGCAAGGAATTCAACTTAGTAGCATCAATGCTACGAGGCTATGAGGCCCTTGGTGCACGTTAGAAGGATATCGACGGCTAGTGTCTTCACTGCCCACTGCGTCATATAATTGTTTTTATAACATCATGCCCTTCACTTGAGTGATCTTTCAGTTGAAACTATGAAACATTCAGGAAAGATCAGGGAATTGTTAGACCCAAAAAACAAAACTTAAATCCAGAATTTAAACAAACATCTGTACGTCTTTTCACTGTGCTACGCGAAAGCTACGGCGTAGCTCGTACAAGCCTACGCGGGCGGCTGGTGCCAACCTCAACACTTTAGGCACGTATTTAGAAGCTTTATTTATGTTATAAATTAAAGCTCATCAATTCGTCTTCATTACTTTTTGGCATTATAAAACCCCAATTTTTCATTGTCCTAAATCTTCCAACATCTTGAAGAAACATTGCGTATTTATGAATGTCTCCAATAGTAATATAGCTAGGAAAACCAAACATTATGTAGTAGGAAAATAAAAGAAAAGAGGATTATTATACTAATATTTTATGTTCTCACACTACTCGTGTTCGCGGAGGACGAGTGTTTATGACGGCCGACAGACATTGTTGGACCAACTTACCTACAAGACACATATCGCAGTCGTCTTATCCAGACTGAAAGAAAATAATAATATATATATGTATACAAGTAATAAGGGATGTGTTGACTAATGAATACTGATTTATTGCGATTGTCAATGTTTCTTCTTTTATTTATTTATTTAACAATTTATGTACACACAGAAGACATCACAGGTTCTTTTCATTGTAATCATAATTTAGTGACTGTATCATTGCATTGTTTCTAAAGGCTGATGTTACTTGAATAAAGACTCTTTCTGTCTAGTATTTTCGCCTCGAGAGAATCAACACAAGGTTGAGGCCATGAGAACTGAACCTGAGATCTAAATATAAGATCTATCTTATATTTGCATCTGTGAAGCTGCGAGTGGACCATTCTTTAATACTAATTTCACCAGTCAAAGATGCTTATATTAGCCAAAGATGACTGCCAAAATAATAGTAACCTTAACATAACAATAAGCTTACTGATGAGTTACCGCCACTAATATCATCATCATTAGCCTAAAGTAGTCCACTGCTGGATATATAGGCTTCTTAATTTGAACGCCAGTTAGCTCGATTCTCGGCAACTCTCATCCAAATGCTACGAGCCACATTTTGCAGAAAGTCAAAAGCAATCTTCTCCCAAAATGAAGGTTTCGACTTCAATATAAGACCTATTTCGTAATAGGTCTTATATTGACTTGAAAAAATATAATTATGTTCGTGAACACGTAAAACGTTTATCAATTTAATAAAGGAACATCACTATTCAAAGTAGCTTCGTGTATACATACCAATGCTAACAACAAGGCTTACAAGGAAAATTTATACAAGGCTTAGGATCAACTTATTGGAGGTCGTATATTTATAAGTATATACTGGCCTGCGAGAAATAATCATATGTAACACATTGCTGTCATTGATTTAAATAAGCTTAGTTACGGGTTGTTTATATTCTATTGTACTTTGTAACTTGCTTGTAAAATATTAACCACGAATGAATATACTGTGCTATCCCACTGCTGATCTCATCTTTATTTCAATTGGTTATGGGCCCAGATCCCAGAAGCACAAATTCTAGAGCATTATTCATAAGTTGAGTGGTTTAAATATTGTTTGTGTGCTTGTGAAACTTACGAAATCGCAATTATGTCAGCTGAGGTTGGCATAAGTGGTATCAAGAGGCTGAAAAATTCGTCCGACTACCCAAATTGGAAATTCCTGGTGCGAAATTACTTGGAAAATAAAAACTGGTGGGGAGTAATTTCTACAGATGTAGTGAATGCTGACGTAGACCGGCAGGCACGAACAACAATATGCTTGTTGTTGGAACCAGAGTGCTTTACCCACGTCTACAATGCGAAGACTGCGAAAGAAGCCTGGAATAGCTTACGGAAAGCGTATGAAGACAAAGGTTGGGGAAGACGTATACATATTCAGCGAGAGCTTTTTAACTGTAAGTTGGAGAATTTTGATTGTATGGAAAGCTACATATCAAAAATTACGTTCCTGACACAACAATTATCAGATATTGATGCTCCAATCCCTGATGATTGGATCATATCAATTTTGCTGGGTGGATTGACCGCTGAGTACAGCCCTCTCATTATGGCTGTAGATAATAGTGGAAAAGAAATCACGTTGGAGCAAATCAAAATGAAATTGTTACAAGAAGGAAGTAGACAGAGTAAGTTGAACACAGAGTACGAAAAAGCAATAGTAACACGTAAAGTACAGAACGATGCTAGATCTAACACTAAAACTAATGATCGTAAGCAGAAGTTCGTCTACAAGTGTTTTAAGTGCCACAAGCAAGGACACAAGGCGTCCGAATGCAAGGAGCGGATAAAAACCGCGAATATCTGCCTGAATACAAAGGGGGCGATAAACAAAGATAAGTGGTATTTAGACAGTGGGTGCTCTAATCATATGACCCATGATAAAAACAAATTGTTGTCTTACACACATGTAAACGGCAACATGAAGATCGCAGTAGCAAACGGAGAGAAGTTATTGGTGAAAGGACGAGGAAATGCTGAGCCACAAGTCAGCGAAAACGGAAAATTAATTTTAGAAAACGTTTTACATGTTCCTGATTTATCCATGAATCTAATTTCGGTGAGCGATTTGACCAAGAAAAATTATTGCATGAATTTTGACAAAGAAGGTTGCATGATTCAAAGTAAAAAACAAATTATTGCAAGATGTCAAGAAATCGGCGGAATTTATGAGTTGACAGAAAATCAAAATAACGTCGTGAATGTGACATTGTCAAAACAAAATGAAAATATTTCGAACGTTTGGCACAAAAGATTAGCTCATTTATCGCGTAATTATATGAATAAAATGAAAGTTTTAGTAAGCGGTATGGAATTTAAGAGCACTGATTTATGCGAGCCGTGTATTCCCTGTATAGAAGGAAAGACATGCAAAAGTCCCTTTAAAAAGCAAGGTAAGAGAGCGAACGAGGTCTTACAATTGGTTTTTAGCGACGTTTGTGGACCAATCGAGGAGCCATCGTTCGGTGGTTCGAGGTATATTCTTCTATTTATCGACGATTATACTAGAAAGACTCATGTTTATTTTTTGAGGAACAAAAAAGAAACATTCGATAAGTTTCGTGAATATAAGGCGGAAGTTGAGAATGAGACAAGTAAATTGATTAAATGTCTGAGATCTGACAACGGCGCGGAGTATTGTAATGGTAAATTTAAATCATTTTTAAAGTCTGCAGGTATAAAACACCAGACGACTGTACCGTACACGCCGGAACATAATTCTGTCGCAGAAAGAGCGAATCGTACTATAATAGAGAAGGCAAGAACATTACTGTCAGAATCGAACTTGAGCAAGAAGTATTGGGCCGAGGCAGTAAATACTGTTGTTTACATAAAGAACAGAAGCCCTACGAAAGCATTGAATAATGCGGTACCAGAGAAGATTTGGAATGGAAAAGATGTGGATGTTAGTCATATGAAAATCTTTGGTTGTTTGGCATATAGATTGATACCAAAGCAAAAGAGACGGAAACTGGACATGAAGACGGAACCGATGATTTTTATTGGATATCCTGATAATCAGAAGGGTTATCGTCTGATGAATCCTAAGACAGGTGAAGTGACGACTGCGAGAGATGTGAAATTTCTGGAAAACGTCTTTCTCCAAAAGGAAAACGTAGAAAAGTCGGAAGCAATCATAAACCTAAATAAAGATTCTGTTCCTTCCAGTTTACCGAACGTATCTACAAGCAGATCTGAACATTTAGAGGTTAACAACAACGATATGTATCGTGATACTGAAGACGAGAACGTAGAAGTATCGAAGGACATAGGACCTGAACCTATAGTACCAGAGCGAGTACCTGATGACGTATTGACTGAAGAAGAAGTCAGAATACCTGAATCAGAAAGGAGGTATCCTTTAAGAGAACGCAGACAAGTCGACCGGTACGGATGCAATGTTATGTATGCCAAGGAGAGCAATCTTGATGGTGATCCATTGACTATTAATGAAGCGTTGGCGAGACCAGATGGTGATTTATGGCAAAAAGCGATAGATAATGAACTTATGTCACTGAAGGAGAACCAGACTTGGACGTTGGTGGATCTTCCAGCTGATAAGAAGCCTATCCAATGCAAATGGGTGTTCAAAATCAAGAAAGATAGCGATGGCAAGGTAACAAAGTACAAGGCTAGACTTGTAGCAAAAGGCTTTACACAGGTATGTGGTGTAGATTATACTGAGACATATTCTCCTGTAGTAAGAAGCTCTACTTTAAGATTGTTGTTCTCGCTAGCTGTTGAATACGGTTGGTTTATTGACCAATGGGATATCACGACTGCCTTTTTATATGGAAAAATTAAAGAGGACATTTACATGCTCCAACCAAAAGGAGCAGTAGTCAAAGGTCAAGAAACCAAGGTATGCAAGTTGCAGCGTTCTTTGTATGGATTGAAACAAGCTTCAAATGCTTGGTTCAAGGAATTGGATAAAGAAATGTTGAATTTAGGCTTTGTACAATCAAAAATAGAACCGTGTTTGTATCAAAAGCAGTTTAAAAACAACAAGAAGTTGATTGTCGTTATTTACGTAGATGACCTTTTTATTTTTGGAAATTGTGAACAAGAAAAGCAGAAATTAAAAAACAATTTGCTTGACAAGTTTAAAGTGAAAGATTTAGGGCAGGCTAGGCATGTTTTAGGCATGAGGTTGAGGAGGGACAAAGATGTTATTTGTCTAGATCAGCAACAGTTCATTTCGGATATTTTGAATGACTTTAACATGACTGACGCTAAGCCAGTTTTAACCCCAATGGAAGTCGGTATGAAATTAGAAAGATCGACGAATTCCCATTGCGATCTGCCGTATCAAAGCTTAATAGGCTGTCTAAACTATTTGGCCTGTAATACGCGACCAGACATAGCACATGCGGTAAGTGTACTTTCACAATTCAATTCATGCTATGATGAAATACATTTTAAATGTGCGAAACGGGTCTTAAGGTATTTAAAAGGTACGTCTAACCTTTGTCTCACTTTTAGGAAGTCGGGAGATTTAGACTTACGTGGCTACGTAGATGCAGATTGGGGAGGGGCACTTGATAGAAAGTCTTTCACAGGATTAATTTTCAAAATAGGTAAAAATATAGTGTCATGGGAGAGTAGGAAGCAAGCGACAGTATCCTTGTCAAGTACAGAAGCAGAGTACGTAGGATTAAGTCAAGCTTCGAAGGAAGCTCTCTATTTACGGAGTTTACTAAATAGTTTAACAGCTGTGGATAGTAAAGCGGTAGTAATTTACAATGACAATCAGTCGGCACATAAAATTGCAGGTAACAAAATGATGCATAATCGGACGAAACATATAGACATAAAATATCATTTTATTCGCGAGTGTGTACTTACTAACAAAATCGAGATAAAGTACATGTCAACTAATAATATGATAGCTGACATTTTAACTAAAAGTGTTCATAGCCCGAAGTTAAGAGAATTTATAAAGGATTTATCCCTATCAAATTATTCGATTAAGGGGGCGATGAGGAGTTAAATGTTTATTTTTATGTTGTTTTGGTAATAGATAATTTTCTATGTAGTTTTGTTATGCATTCTTTTCTTTGTTATTCTTCTGTTTTTTGTACTATACTTTTGTATACAGCTAGTACAGTTAAACACAGAAGTGTTAGTATTTGATTTATTTTTATGTACCGAGTATAGAAGTAATATGCATGTGTAATAGATTAAGGGGGCGTATTGGAGGTCGTATATTTATAAGTATATACTGGCCTGCGAGAAATAATCATATGTAACACATTGCTGTCATTGATTTAAATAAGCTTAGTTACGGGTTGTTTATATTCTATTGTACTTTGTAACTTGCTTGTAAAATATTAACCACGAATGAATATACTGTGCTATCCCACTGCTGATCTCATCTTTATTTCAATTCAACTACGGTTTTAATTATAATCACAAAACCAACAACGTGAAAGCTATTTTGATCCACATTTGCAATTTTTACGGTATTTCAATTTGATACCAAAATCTCTGTCCGTGCATACCCTTTGAAGCTTTGTAATTTAATGTCAATATAATATATACATCAGGCACAAAGGAACGATGGTTTTGTCATATCACATACCTACTGTACATTTTTCGGTGCGTTAGTGAAATTAAAAAAATATAGATACTAACCTAAGTTTTGCAACAACAGTTGTGCTATGGCCACGTGATTCAGTAAACAGATTTCTCTGGCAAGGGCTGATATTTTTATTTATTAATTTTATTTTATTTTATGACAGATAAAGGATTATGATAGAGTGATATTATTCAAGAGAGTATGATTAAATATGGGACGAAGGCAGGGATGTTAGTATTCTATGTTGTGTGCAGGTGATTTAGAAAGCAGACATTTACAGTTCTCCATCCTTCATCCAGATATTCTATATTATAAAAATTAAAGACTATAAAAAAAAATATTGATTTGTTCGTTAAAATTAAAATTAAAGATTGATTTGTTCGTTATTATGTTTAACTAGCGACCCGACCCGGCTTCGCACGGAAGCATAATTCTACACATAAACCTTCCTCTTGAATCACTCTATCTATTAAAAAAAACCCGAGTCTAAATCCGTTGCGTAGTTTTAAAGATCTAAACATACATAGGGACAGACAGTGGGAAGCGACTTTGTTTTATACTATGTAGTGATAGTGATGTTGCAAAGATACTTTAATTATATTTAAACCATATTTTAGCAAACTGCTAACTCATAGACTAACGCTAGCAAAATAACATGATAACTGTAGTATTTCAATTAAACAATATTCAAGCTATCAATACGGTCAGCAAATTACGGTCGTATTACGTCAGTCGTAGTCAATAGTATTCGTGGCTGTCACTCTCAGGACACTTCACACGAATTAGCGGTTTGCCCGGCCCGGACAATTATCACGAGCGAAAATCAATCATGATTTGCACGATAATTAAGAGGAATAAATAGGAACGTTGGAATTTTAAATACAACTAAATAATTTATATAAATACCCGACCATTTCTGTTTTTTTTTTTTTTATTACTTTTATATATTTTTTATTACTTTAATATCCCTATTATTTTATTTTGGATGAGCATTTGTATGTTTTCAGAATCGTCTTCTCAAGCCTTTCCTTTTGTTTATACCTCACTTGTGCAATTCTTTATTTTTTTTAAAAAAATTTCAAGATAAAAGTTTCCCATTTACCTAAAAATAACTAATTTGAAGTTTATTATTTTCTCTAACAACTTCAGCAAAAACTGCATTTTCATGCCCTTGTTCCAACAAAAGTATATGAAACTGCTAAAATTCTTCCCCTCCGAATTATGAACAACAAAACGCAAGGTGGTGTCCCCAATTTCGACTTTAAATATATACCAAAAAATTAGAATTTTGTTCCGCGTTTTTGGGACACAAATCATGTGACTGTCCACCCTAATTTGAGCATATCGTGTGCGTAAACACGGCAAGTAAGGGTTTAGCCACACGATCGATTTTTGATCGCAGTGTTTTTTGTGGCAGACCTTAATAACGGTATGATTAACTCTGTGTGCTATGGTACCGTGTGAAAACAGTATAGAAATTTTACATCCTGGAAGTACGGGGTTTTGGTATAGGTACATTGAAATATTGTTTAGAGGGCGTCACAATTTAAATACACTTATGTTTCAAAAAACTTTAAAATGGGACATCATCACACTTATTTAACAACTGGACCTAACCTGAAACCTGAAAAAGTCAGCTGACCTACTTTTGTGTTCGTTATCATCAAGGAAAAATTGTTCATAATGGCGGCTCCAGTTACTTCAATTTACAACAAAACTAAATTATTGGTGCTCAAAAAAGTTAAGCAAATGATATTTCTAATAACATTTTGTTGGGCAACACAATATTTTAGTTTCTTTTTTAACTCCACATTTAGATTTACAGCTACCGCAAATCATTTCTGACGTGTGAACCAAAAGCTTTCTATCAGAGTATTCCGTGACAATGCGTCTCAGTAGCTACACTTTCCCTTGTTTAATATTATATAATTTAAGGGTATACATAGGTACATACATAGGTACCTATCGCTGTCTTCCTCAATCCTCGTTATTTGCCGTGACCTCCTCCGGCGTGCCCTCCTAAATGCGATTACGCGTAAATATTGCTTTTTACGTATTGTTTGCTTCATAAGCCCTTTATTGTATTTATTTTGTGCGTAATAGCAACGTTTTTGTCGTTGTTCAGAGGCTATTGCTTCTAACATCTATTGATGATGTTAACAATATTATTTATTGTGTTATTAATATAATAAGTACTTAGGCAACCGAACTCAGCTCGAGTGAAAATGAGGAAATGAATTTTCCCTGATGCGACCTAGCCAGATTGACTTTTCGCCCCCGTAAGCACCTATACCTCAACCCGCTATCAATCAAAATAAATATTTCGATTATAAAATAAACCCAATCAAAGTAAAAAGAACAACTTCTTGAAATGTAAATAAATTAAATTCAAGTAGGCTGATCATCAGATTTTGAACAATGTTACAAAGACGGTCCTCAAAACAACCAGTAAGCACTGTCTTAACATAATATATTTCTATTGGTTGTTAGTGCAACAATTACATGCAGATAAAGAACAATTCAATTAATTTAACACTACACAACTATGCTCAAATAAACAGAGAATAAGTAAGACTTGTGTAGTTCTACGTCGTCGGAGCGTGTCGACTGTCGTGCCAATTTCTTGCATTTCTAGTCTGAATATTGTGGCTACTTTTCGGGCAACAGACAGACATGTTTAGCTAACATTTATTATAAAGTAACATTTGCCGGCGCATTCGCTTGCTTTAAGCGAATGCGCCGGCAAATGTTACTTTGTAAATTTAGGACACGTCATAAAAATAGCCTTTAACACTAGGTGATATAAGGCAGCTTTTAATTAATAAAAGGATTTTTGAAATCGCATCAGTGGTTCAGTAGACTACTTTTCTTTTTTTGGTGGGTGGACGAAGGGGAGTGTCAGACTTCTACTGACTAAAAATGTTCCTTCTTTGCCCTTGTGCCCTTGTTGTATAAGATAACAATACTCTACTTAGTGTAATCATTTTTTATAGACCTCAAATGTGTATGTGACGTATTTCTACAGACAATGTCGCACCTTTCATGTTGCGCGTGCAAGCTCAAGAAAGTCGAGAAGGTGGTATCAGGATACCTGCACACTTAACGACCTTATGACTGCATCAGCGAATAGAATTCACATAACTGAATTGTGGGACAAAATGATTTAATAAAAAGCCATCGACACGCTATGAAGACGAACACTTTATTTGTTTCTAGGTAAATCCTTATACATACATTATAGCAGCTATAATACACACCCATCGTTCTAGTTTCAAACACGGAAGTAACAAGTCTAATATACAGTCACCATAAAACACCGAGTACGTGGATTTATTAACAATTTGACTTCGCTTTTGCGTGATAAAAACTAGTTACTACGAGTAGTCAAGTTAATACTTTTCACATACAGTTGTATTTGAAAGTAGGACAGTACTAACAAGGAAGAGCGTAGTAAAAAGTAAATTATGCAAATTGTTTTATATCTACTTACCTATTTGAACAACTGTACTAACAACTTCACCCAACTGTGTTGGGGTCGGCAAACTAACCTAACCAGATGCTCCATGGGATCTGACCTCCACAACCCAGTTAATACTGGGAAATACTCTTTGGCAAGATTGGTTGTCAGACTTTCAGGTCACTGACTACCTGTAACCTATCAAAGTTCCTCATATGGCAACTGGGTCCAACGGCTCACGGTGCTTTCCGAGGTACGGAGGAAACTCGGTAGGTCACCCATCAACCAAAGAGCCTTAGCCTAAAGATCGACCCGAGTGGCAGTTGAACGATGGTTCATAAAATACAACGAACTAAAAGGCATGCACATATTAGAAACGCTTCACGAACAACGAGTGCAAGGGCTCTCGCGATAGTCATTTGTTTGAGATCAAGCTTTAAAATCCAGTTTATGTGGATCTCTCATTGTACGATATACCTGTATATAGCGAAGCCATATTACATATAACGGAAATGTATAACTCTATGTGTCGCCGTGTGACGCGCCGCGTGCCGTACGCAGGGTCGGTCGGCACCTACATGTCTGTTTGTGCACCTGTTTACTAAATACTCAACGTAGCATCAATATAATGTTTCCATGAATAGTTTTGAGCTATTACAGTGATACTGGTAATAATTAATCATGCTATTGATTATTATAATGATTCATATACCAATTGATTTATGGTGTTTAGGTACTAGTCATATAATTTTCACAAAAGGTGTTACATGCAGATGGAAATATTACTTGGATATTTATACTTTGTTTGTTTATATACTATGTCGTTCTTTAGTACAAAGCGTCAAACACTGGTACTTTATTACTGAATCCGACCAAGGAATGTTTAATCTATTTGGATCGCAATGTCGAGGACGTTTCCGAACAGGACTGCGCTACAAGAATAAGTGGTTTAGATTGCAATTTAGTTACAAGTGTAAGACAGTGAAGTAAGAAGCTCTTTGAGCATATACTAGAAGCTATAAAATAAAACTCATTTTCGCGGCAGTTTCTTCATGTCCTTTCAACTAATTATTATCTGACGGGAACGTATCATCTTCCTGCCCTAATCTCATTCTATTTGGGGTCGGCGCAACACGTTTTCTTTTTAGATTCTTTTTACGACATGGTGGTATTTACTTCTTTCTCTTTCACATCAATCCTCACAAAATCCATCCATCTTTTCTTTGCCTTTCCTCTCCCTCACCATCCATTAACATCTGATGGAAGTGAACTGAATAAAATTATATTATGTCCTTATCGAAAAGTACAACGAATATAACAAGCCGCTATATCTGGCATTTGTGGATTATGCCAAGGCATTTGACAGTATATACCACCAATCAGTCATTAATGCCTTGGAATCACAAAACGTACCACACACCTACATTGATTTAATTGACACCATTTATCGAAATAGCTCTGCGAACATTCAGTTGCACATTTCTGGTCCAAATTTCAATATCGAAAAAGGTGTCAAACAGGGTGATCCGCTCTCACCCAAGCTTTTCACAAGTGCATTGCAGGAAGTTTTCAACAAGCTACCCGATTCATGGCAGTCACGAGGCATACAGATTAGCGACCAACATCTAACAAACCTCCGCTTTGCCGATGACATCGTGCTATTCTCCACATCAGCTCCAGAACTCGAAGAAATGCTCCAAGATCTGAGCACAGCAAGTCTTGAGGTTGGCCTTTCAATGAATAGATCCAAGACCCAGATCATGACCAACAGCACGAAACGTAGGGTCGCGGTAGACGGGCAATCGTTGCAATATGTCGACGAGTATACCTATTTAGGCCAGATAGTGTCGTTTCAAAACAGGCAAGACAAAGAAGTCGAAAGACGTGTACAAAATGCCTGGAAGACTTTCTGGGCCCTGAAGGAACATATGAAGGGAAGCCTTCCCCTAACATTAAAAAGAAAACTCGTTGACATGTGCATCCTGCCCGTCCTAACCTACGGTGCACAAAGTTGGTCACTTACTGAACAACAGAAAGCCAAACTCAAGATTTGCCAGCGAGCAATGGAGCGCAGCATAATAGGTGTTAGGCGATCAGATCGCATTAGAAACACCACCCTGCGCTCCATAACTCAAATAGCTGATGTTGGGGAAAAAACAGCCAGGCTGAAGTGGGAGTGGGCAGGCCACGTAGCACGGATGCACCCGGAGAGATGGGCAAGGATCCTCACTCACTGGACGCCTGAGGAAGGACGGCGCCGTCGGGGTCGACCGCGGCGAAGGTGGCGTGACGATCTAATCATGTTTGCGGGATTAAAATGGCCAGAGATCGCACATGATAGAGAGGTGTGGAAAGAGAAAGGGGAGGCCTTTGCTCAGCAGTGGGACACAATGTAGGCTATAAAAAAAAAAAAAAAAAAAAAAAAAATGTCCTTATAATTAATAGATCATGGTCTGTCCATGTGCCAATTTCATTGAAACCGTTAAGGCGTGAAGAAATAACCGACAGACAGTTGCAATATGCAAAATGCTGATAGTGATGTTGCCACCTAGCCGGCTTCGGATACAGCGACTGCATTCGATAGCTTTCTACGATACTTGTCAAGAGCTTTGGTGTGCTGCTCTTTAATGCGCTGTAAAGTGGCTAGCATAATATGTAAAACCCTAGTATTCTGCTGCAACCTGTTACAATGGAAGCCGACTTGACAGGTCGTGTCGAGACGGTACGTTCGTGTTCCACGCGCGCCTCAGATATCAGCAATGGTCCGCAAGGGCCGACGCCCGTAGAGGCCGCGGGTTGTTCGAAAGAGATACCTCGCTCTCGACACAAAGGGCTAACAAGGATCATGGGTGGTTTTTAGTCACTAGAAATCTGACACTCCCTATCGCTCTTCCCGAGCGAGAGGAGTCACTTGATGATTTCCAACCCAACAAAAAAAGTGTGGAAGCCGATTTCAACATACAAAAAGCTAGGCAGATGATAGTTCCAGGTAAACTACACCAACGAGGTACTATTTTACCACATTATCTGCCTAGCCATTTCCCAACTAAGTTGGGGTCGGCTTCCAGTCTATCCGGATGCAGCTGAATACCAGTATTTTACATGAAGCGACTGCGTACCTGACCTATTACAACCCAGTTAATACTGAATAATACGATACCCCTTGGTAAGACTGGTTATCAGACTTTCAGGTCACTGACTACCTGTAACGACTGCCAAAGATCAACAAGGCTGCCGGGACCAACAGCTTTACGTGCTCTCCGAAGCATGGAGGAAACTCGATATGTAATGGGTGGTCGCGGTTTAACCTAAACATCGACCAGAGTGGCACAAGACTTATTAATTTTACCACGTAACGGTTGAACATTATCACCCTTGAGATTAACCCACGATCGATGCCACTAGTTTTTCATTTTACCTCGCTTACGTGTTAGGGATTAAGCGTCCGTCGTTACAAAGGAGCTTATTTCGTTCGCAGCTGATGGCATGTCAGAACTATCCGATTTATCGTGTGACGTGGGTCCCGCTCTTGCGTGAGCTTTTGAAGGGTTAAGAAGTAAATAATGAAGGTTTATATTGGACGGTGGTGTTTTTTAAATAATTTTGTAACGAGACGTCTTTCTAGCCATATCACATAATATGACGCCTGTGATCCCCAAAGGGTTATTTAAGGTGTATTCATTAGTTCACCCTTATTTTGCCAGTTATGTTTAACTACCATGTAATAGGGGTCGAGCCTATTGCTATTAGGCGCATATCTAGACTTCGTGACTGCTACTGAGAAACTGTTAATGGAAAAACCAAATATGTAACACCTGCGTGATTTGGGACCTTTTTTTATTCTCGGGGTAAACCTTCAAAAGGCTACCGGTCTTTGGGGTTAAGACCGGGGAGTGTGGGATTTTTACCGCACTAAAACCACCCCGGAGACCACCATCCGCACATGGGAGGAGGCACCGTTTCCTCATAAAAGGTATTGGGAAACGGTGCCTCCTCCCATGTGCATCGCCTGTTATGGCACATCCCTGGGGAGATTGTAAAGTGATCTCCCCTGAGCCTCGGTTTGCAATTGTGTACGGCAGCACGTGACCACTGTGCCACCGACTTCTCCGAGGTCACTAGTGGGGTGATTTGGGACCTATATCCTAATATATATTTTACTTAAACAAATTACACGATTGGCTAGGTTTATGACATGGGTGCCCATTAGTTACCGAATTTTCTCCGTGTCTCAAAAAGCGCGTTAAGCCGTAAATTTGGTCTCCGCTGTCATTAAAATTTGTAAATCGTTGAGAGTCATTACAGGCAGACAGTGGCCAAAAAGGTTGACAACCAGTCTCACCAAAGGGTATCACATTATCCAGAACTAATGGGGTTAAGGAAATCAAATAGGAAGACACTTCATGTAAAATTCTGGTATTCCATCTAAGCTCGGTTAGACTGGAAGCTGACCCCAACATAGTTAAAAATAGGCTAGGCTAAGCCGATGATAATGACGATTCTGAAATACAATGAATATGAATACAATCAATACTACAATCAATACTGAAATACAATCAATACTACGAACAGACTAATATTTTAATACTCTTCGGTCACCCAAGCAAATCACTACCGCAACAATGCACAAAATAAAACAATTCGTCAAAGTCCCTGCTACTCTAAAACAATAAATTGACTTGGTTCAACAACAACAATAATCTTAAAACGTAGTTAGCAGATAACATTGTAAGCAAGTTGTTGGAACGAAGATATTCTCAGCTGTTGGAGGTAATTATATTAAAAACACTATATTGTTTTATGTCCAATAACAAAACAAAATTACGGAATAAACGCTGACTCAGACAAAGGCTTTTGGCTGTGGTGCAAGAAGCAAGAATACTGGTTTTTATTGTCACTACTTTTTTCTATCATTTGGTGAAATTCAGTTGGGCTTTCCTCAGTCTTGTCGACGATGTGCATATTGCAACAAGGGCTATCCCTGTCTTTATGTTCTTTTATGTTGCAGAATGAATTCTTCCTCTACTTACGTACTCGTCATCTGCGTAGCCTTTTTCCTAACTACGTATGTTGTATGGGGTCGGCTTTCAGTCTCACCGAATTCAGTTGAATACCAGTATTTTACATGGAGTGGCTGCCTTTTTAACCTCCACAACCTCCACTCCTTCTCCTGTACTAAGAAAAAGAAAATGTTTTATTTTAAATCTTTTTTCGCGAAACTTAATTATAGAAATTATAACAACCGTTGAAGTCACTTAGGGTTTGACCGTTTAGTTGTGAAAGTCAATTATTGCAATGTAAGAATTAATGGAAGCTTATTTTAGGCAGATAGGACTGAACAAAACTCAAAAAAGGCAAATCATGACTACTGAATATGTCAAAGTTAGCTAATACTCCCACTTCAACGACCAGACAAAGACCAACGCAAATCCACATCCTCATTCCAAATTCAAATTCCATAATTAAGCACTGGCCACAGTCCACAGTCACTTTTAGGCCAGTTACATACAGCATGTTTCAATTTCGCTCCAAGTAAATGTATTAGGCGCCACGACTTTGTAAAGGTGGGTATATAAGAGCGGGCAACTAACGAGGGGCCATCTGCATATCGAGCGGGGAACCCAAACCCAATTGACGTCTCCGTCCGCTCGGTCGATTACATGCAGGGTTGGCGAAATATATTACTATTGTGGCGGTTGTATTTCTATTGTTGTTTGGTGAAGGTATTGGAGCATTTTGTTAGTCATTATATAGCTTGAATGAATAGAGCAACTAAAAACAATTTTGTATTTTCTTTGTTTTAGTGGCCTCATTGAAATGAATAATTTTGCACTATGATAAAAAAGTATTGTTAGTGCTTTGTGGGTCGTCTACTGGTGGTAACTAATTTTGTTCCTTAGCTTTTGAAACCGAACCTTCAGCTTATGGGTCTCTTCCGTTTACATTCCCTTTACAAGGAAGTGTAAATGGAACATCAAAAAAACAACACCAACAACCAACAAATAGTAACCACTTTAGATAGAAGTTTACGTCGAAACTATAGATATAGACTTTTTTTAATAGGACTACAATTTTATAGACATTCCATACATATTTTTTATTGTAACTTATGGAAAAGGTGTTTTCGCCAGGAAGCATGACGTGTAATTTATCCAATGTGTAGGACGTGTGTCAAACCTTATCCAAATCCATTCAACAGTTCCGGGTCCTCTTAGTTAATAATTCTGTCACGCATGTCTCCGAAGTTTCCATATTCATAAGAGGGAATTATTACAAACATCTAGACCGTCAAATGGCATAATATTCAGCCAATTACAAATGTCGGTCAACCCTGTCATCCACATATCGTCTGTGTGTTCACATTAGGTTACTTTAAAACGTTGGTCCGGACAACTGCTGAACATATTATGACAATTGAGTTAGTCGCAACAGTGATTTCTATCAGATTGCGCAATTTTCATATGGAAAGAGTGGACTTCGGAGGGTACTTTGAAAAGTAAAAATGTTGAAGAGATTGAAAAATGTGATGTTCAATTTGACCTGAGAATCTTTGGCCCTAGAAACATTCATCTACAAAGTTTGGCGTCTTCATCTTTCTGAAAGCCTTTGTCACCATCACACTCTAAATGCAGGTTGGACCATTATTTATTTACCATTTCGCCCTTAGACCATTATGCCTTTGTGTTTTCTCCTCTATAGATAACATAATGTACCATCCGCGCATCGTCATGGATGCCTACTTGGCGGTTTAAAACATCTTTCCAGATCTGTACGATGGATTTGTAAACAGATAATATATTGTGTGGTGTTCCACCGGGACAGTTCTTAGGACCACTCCCAATTTCATCACGTTTTTCGTATATTGCGATTGACTTATCGTCACATACGCATTACGCACACACTTTTTTTCACTATGTGATATTTGTGCGATCTGGTTTAATATTTATTCAACGTAATAATTAGGAACTAGTCTCGAGAGCTTATTACTTGCGTTTCAGTCTACAATGGCTGACTGTATAGAAAAAATAGAAAATTGAATCAATACTGTCTGCTGCACATTTGTTTGTGTAACATTTGGACGTGCTAAAGTGTTGATCAAATAATAATGCAATAGTTATTTTATAATGTATTTTAGACTACGATCTCAGTGTGTACGAGTTGACTGCCTCGTTGGTCTAGTGGTCGCAATCGCGACTACTGAGCGTGAGGTCATGGGTTCGATTCCAGGGTTGTGCATGTCGTTATTGGGTTCCAAAAAAAATTCTCATTAGCAACCACGGTGTCTGGACTTCTGACCGGTTGATGGCAATAGGCTCGCCCTCTATTACATGGAACTTAAACATAACTAATTAAATCTGGCTGTACTATAAGGTACACCTTTGTCATGTTTACTACGATCTGCTTCTTACGATTATCTAAATGTCTGTTTTTCATGAATGACTGACAAGGTTTTACGTTAGTACTGTGAAGATTAATTAGATTGCCAGATTCTTCTGACGTATTGTGCCTATATTATTACAAAACCTATATTTATTGATGAATCCGCATTTCCTAAACTTACAAAATTTTATATACAAATTGGTTGAATCAAAATGGTAATAATGTTTTATTCCTTCCATAAAGATAGATCCGGATTTACTCCTGTTATTTATTTTACCTTAAATCCCACGTATTTGAGGCAGTTCAAGGCAACGCGAGACAATCCAGATAATTAGGTACATTAAATTTTACTCGCATGAATTAATTGGCACTCACGGTTATGTATGGGCGTTTCAGCATTCTCTTCTCATTCTGGTCGCGGAGAGGAAATGATATGCGAATTGTTCGTTTAAATCTCGTTACGGATGCACATAAATAACAGGGTGATAAAGAGAATTTGGTTTTTTTAAAGGTTTATACGTTACGTAACGCGTCGAATGTTTTGTGATTCAGTATTTTTATATATATAATTCTACTGTACGTGTGTATGTCACTGAACTCCTCGTAAACGGCTGAACCGATTTTGATTAAAATTTTTGTATGTGTTCAAATGGATTCGAGAATGGTTTAAATTTACAATTGGACCCGTTAGGTGGCGCTACTATCTGGGCAGAATGACGTCTACCAGGTCCGCTAGTAATTGTATATTTAAGTATCATTTGACTTTGACAGTATCTGGTAAGAATATTACTACTGTAGGTAACTAATCTGAAATCTTTTTACAAAATACTTTTCGAAGAAATCCTCGACAATTCAATTCACATTCGTATTGTGTTCAGTCACATGAATGAAATCCAAAGTGAATTGAAAAGCACTACTGTAGTGGAGATAAATCTAAGTATTCTACATTATTTCTAAGAACATTCATCGTTCTAGTGTAGGTCCTTATCTACTCGTAGTAGATCCGCTTTTTTCTATCTCTTATTATATTTCAAACCAGCTGATGCCCGCGGCTTCACCCGCGTGCATGTCAGTCAAATTATATGATAGAACTTTTTTCGAGAACCACTCTATACATTGACGAAAATAGCATGAAAATCGGTATAGTACATTTTGAGTTTAGCTAGAACAGACAGACAGTCCTCCTCCGTTTATTAATATGTAGCGATAAAGGCATTAATAATAAAATACAGCAAAAGAAAACAACAAGAAACAATACTCCACCAAAATCAGCAACAAACAAACTTAATTACAGTCTCCAAAGCACCGATCACATCAAGTTCATTCCATACCTATACAACGACACATCGCACTGTCTTGATCCTTAAGTAGCGAATACTGTAGATTGGAGAGACATAAGATAGGTGAACTTAGTCGTAATTAACCTAACCAAAACCATTTTGCAGTAAACCTGCGAAAAAATCGAAATATGTGCTAGGACACACATAGTAGAAGTGAAACTTCAACCGACGAGTGGAAAAGTGAATAGCAACAAAAAAAAAATTTGTTCCAATACATGCCAGTTTCCTCACGATGTTTTGCTTCGCCGTATTGAGAGGTAGTGAAATAAATTACACAAAGTAATGCGTCTGCTTGGGTTCGAGCCCACGACCTACTGATCGTAAGTCGGTGCCACCACCGCTGCTCCAAACAATAAAATACAGGAAAAAAAAACAACAAGAAACAATACTCCACCAAAATCAGCAACTAACAAACTTAATTACAGTCTCCAAAGCACCGATCACATCAAGTTCATTCCATACCTATACAACGACACACCGCACCGTCTTGATCCTTAAGTAGCGAATACAGTAGATTAGAGAGACATAAGATAGGTGAACTTAGTCGTAATTAGTCGCTCACACTGATAGCGGTGGATTGTGCTTTGTATCTAAAGTTTCAGTTCAGTTACAACGTCTAGTCGTAATGGAATTTGGATTCGGTCGAATAATGTCTGAGTAGTTTGAGACAGATTTGAGAACTTATAGGACTTGCACTGCTGTTTTAGTGTATTTGTAGGTACTAAAACAGATAGTTAAGGGTAATGAAGATGTTAGTCTAGTAGCATAAATACTAATTACAAATACCACCAGCAGAGTTAAATGAGAATCGTTTTTTTGCCTGATACAAGAACAACAGCAACGGTGGCCCAATGGTGGTGGCCCCGACTTACAAACAAGCAGGTAGATTAATTTGTGTAATTTATTTCATCACCACTGCTCTTAAAACGGTGAAGGAAAACATCGTGAGGAAACCGCTTACAACCAAAAAACTCGAAGACATGTGATATCTCCCAACCTACACTAGGCCCGCGGGGTGGATTATTAGCCCATCCCTCTCCTAGAGAGGAGGCCTGAGTCCCTGCATTGGGAACATTATAGGCTGATGATGATGATTAAGAACATTATTTACTATACGTGTCTAACGAGCCAATAATTAAGAAATTGCACTCGTTTCGTTCATAAAGTTAAACAAACAACATTATTGAAACAACAGAAGAAGCTTATTCGATCGTCTGCACCAGTCTTAAGAAATAACAATTTGTTACCTCGCAAACAACACTGCATTAAAACGAAACATCGTATCCGGGTGACATAGAAATCTCTTCGGAATATAATTACGTTCCGACACAGCCAACACGACCGACTTGTTTAGAACGACCGACGCTGTAAAGGAAGAGAATAATGAGAGACGAAAATTAATAAATGGGATTACAAAAGATCTTATTACGCCCATTTCCCGCAGTACCGCCTCTGTGGAGCAATAATTAGTAAAAGAAATGGCGGGGAAGAACTAAGGAACTTAAGGCATCGGCGCCGAGGAATTTATCTAACAATGCAAAACGGCCACGGAGTTCTCGTTCGCTCGGAAATCTATTTGAACTTTTTGTGCAAATTTCACAATGGACTCGGACGCTTAAAATTATCTGATAGTTGTATTTTTCCGGTGAAGCAAACGGAAAATATCCGTGAACGTTTTCTTGAAAGGAAATGTAGTTTTTTAGTTCATATTTGTTGATATCATGTTTAAGGCAATGAATGTTTAATGTGTAGAAAGAGATGAGTGACTTTAACTTTGGACTAAAAGCCAAAAGTTTGACTGCCAATAAAGCATTCTTATTTTATCAATTTTTCTCTTACAAAATTTGAAAGTAACTAAGTTTATTTACGGAGTGTATGCCTGTTTTTTCTGTTCTGTGAGTGTATGTATAAACAGTGTCAATAGTCTTTAAGTAGATATTAAAAGCGTAAACTCTGTAGAATATGATCTAGCAATCTTTACTAGCTTTACAATGTCATGGTTCTTTACTAATTCGTCCTCTGCCTACCCCTTCCGAGTCATTCAAGCGTAACGTTCAATAACATTCATGTTATGCAAAGAGTCGGTGGCTGCAAGCTATTTCAAGTCAGATAAGTGTACTCAATATGTTTGGAGAGCTTCAGTTTATACATAAATAGACTCATTTGTATGGGAATCACTGAACATCGAATACGCAACATGCATATTGCATTATAGTGGGTAGCTAGTTTCAAACAGTATATCGTAGAGACAACTTTTATTGAATTAGTAGCATGTCATGGTACAGTACCTATCTAATTCTGAAAGTTTGATGTTTTATGGCGAAATGTGGAGTATGTACTATTAAGTACATCTCAGTCTAACCCTTCAGGGATTACATGCGTGATGTTATGTTACAATAAGAAAGCCTGTTTTATCGTCAATCAGGTAAAGAGAGAGTGCGCTTTATAAACTTTTACGTGAACTTAATAAGTCATTGTTATAATCCCTCCGGCCGTGATGGCAACTGAGTTTGGCAACCAGTTGCTTAAAAATATTGGATATTCTTTTTACTCAACCAGTTGCCAAAGACGAATGTCGATTCTTGATACGCACCTAGTTGCCAACTAAGATTTTCTCAAAAGGTGTGGTTACTTAAGAAGAATTACCACTCTCAGTTCGTAACTAACATCAGTTGTGGAAATCAAAATAAGGACTAAGGTCTGTATTATATTAAATTAGGATGTTTTCAATCAGATGCATATAAAATTTGGTTTCTATTGAATTTGTTTGATTAAATTTCTTAAGAGTTGCGTCATCGAAAGGGAACAAGGGTAGGTACATTATGTTTCAAATAATAATATCGTGAAAACAACATAATATAGGTGTATATGCCTTTATTCCATGTAATTACCTAACTACAGCTTAAAGTTACTGAAAATTAACAACTAGGTTCCCCATTTGCAACAAAATTGAAATTATAAGTACACTTCTAATTTAGTAGGTAGTTAATATGTCTTTAGAATGGGATAACAAATGGACTGATAATTTCGAGACAGTGTCCGACACTAATTTTGTTTTCATTTAAAGTTTTTATCGCTAACCCAATTTCCTCATCGATCTCCTCGTACTCCTTCTTTTTTTTAGGTGTAATTTTTTTTGTTGTTGTTTTTTTCAACTGGTTGCGAAACTGCAAAGGTAAAATATTATAGGTGCGTATCAAGAATCGACATTCGTCTTTGGCAACTGCTTGAGTAAAAAGAATATCCAATATTTTTAAGCAACTGGTTGCCAAACTCAGTTGCCATCACGGCCGGAGGGGTTATAATTGTACTTGAATTTCATAATGAAAGTGTAACGTTTAAGCAGGGCTTTATTCTCCTATAAAGCAAAGTGGAGGTCCGTTAATGGATTACTAATTAACGTAATGGACTCCATGTATCTGGATGGGAAGACACACGTCGAATTATATAATGTTGAACTCTGTCGCCGCTAAGGGAAAATTGATGTCACTTTGATGATACTTCTTGTCGTTACTTTACGTCTTTGTATAAATAATTGGGAAAAGTCTAAGCAGATGCATCAATTACCAATCCATCTCTCATCATCATCATCTCAGCCGAAAGACGTCTCAGCTGAACAGACATAGGCCGGTCCCATGCGCATCCACCGGATCCTCGCTACCTTCACCAGATCATCGGTTCACCTAGTGGGCGGCTCCTTAACTCTAATCGGATTAGATTAGAGTTAACTTACACTACTCTGACCATGACTAATGCACAAAATCGTCAATCCTTTTTCCTCCATAATGCAAGCGTCAATGTAATGTGCACAGTATGCCGGCTTCCGGGCAAACAGGAACCTTAATAACATCTAATTTGGTAGAACAGCAGACGTAAATTAGTTGCTCGCTGACTGCAAAAATTACGAGCGCTGTCATAATAAATTCTTCTGCTTTGAATTTTTCGCTGTTGATGTAGATTTGAGGTGTTTTAGGGAAAATTGAACCAACGAAAGTGTACTATTCGGTACAGCTAAGCCCATTTCAAGAGCCTTGGGGTGCACTAAGTTTAACTGATACTTAAGTATTTGTCATGTTTATTCTTTATCTATGAAGTCTCGGGCACAAGGACCAGGCACAACAAAATGACATACCTAAAGGGACTTTTATTGAAACCGAAAGGGGCACTGCTGTGCGTGGGTGCTGCTGAGTCTGTTGTTGTCTTCTTGGGTTAATAATTCACTGTCCGGGATGAGTGTTATTGAGTTTTTTCGATCAGGATCTTTTCAGTAGCAGCCACGGAGTGTGGATTTGTGCCCAGTTGATGGCAATTGGTTCGCCCCCTATTACATGGGACTTAATCATTTTGATTTTGATTGAAAAAAAAAAACTAGCAAAAAAAAAATGTGTGTACCAATGATCACACTTCTGTTTCACCTTCGGGGATTACTCGTACAGGCGTGATGTTATGTTATGTGTGGTTCCATGAAAATATAAAACAACAGAAATCACAGTATACACATAAACTAATACTCTATGGTGCTTGAAAGTGTATGTCAGTGCAGTCCACGGTCGGTTGCACGAACCGCAAAGCTGAACGAACGTCAGACAGGAAAAGATACGCAACTGAACACTGAACACTGTTGCAAGTAATCTAAGATTTACACTGACAGCTCCGTATAGGGGTTCGAAAGTAATATAAAAGTGCTGGAGAACAACAACTGAACTTTAAAACAATATTCTGAAAAAACAAGCATTGCGAGAACCTTGTAACTAAGACGTTGCGAAGCATGTGTACCTATGGTGTAACTCTGGATGATAAATTGAGAAATCTTGTTAAGTATCGTGTGGTTAATGCCTAATTTGGTGTCAGAGTTTTTATGGCACCCATGGGTTTTTGCTTTAGCTTTGCATGCCGTCGAGAGATGATGATGATGATGAAAAGAAATATATTTTTCACTTCTCATGCTCTGAAAGTGCTTATTTGTGCAGGCTATAGGCTGCATTAACGTATCTACTCATAAATGTATCTTTATTAAGGCAAAGAAAATGAGCCATACAGTCAAACACAATAAGAAGTTCATAGATAGAATTTGTTATTTTATAATATTTACTTTAATTTATTTGCCTTATGTGTTTTTAAGACTTAAAAGATATTATTTAAATTCAAGTACGGTAAGTTATGAAAATAATTGTTACAAAATTAATTTAATAGTAGGCTGTATAGGTCTGCAAGCCTAATGTCAATTTCGTAAGATTAAAAAAAAAAACAATTTCCTTCAGTATTCAAAACTGTACAAATTTTACTTTGAATTTTAATTAAATAAATATGTTAACTACTGTTTTATTTCCTCGCATTCGAAGTGAAAAGCAGAGTTTATAACTCGTCCACAAAACCATTTTAATCCTCGACATTACTATCAGCCCTCGCCTTCGGGTCGGGCTGCTAAAAGTCTCGGATAAAAATGGTTCGTTTTGTGCACTTGTTGTAAAATCTACTATTCATCATTAGGCATGTTGGTTTCTTCACAATGTTGTCCTTCACACCAAAGTTAGTGATAATAATTAAGGATTATATAATTTGAGAAATGACATTATACGAAAACGTTGCGGTTTAAAAGGAGACGTAGTCACAAAAATTAAAAGAGTACGCTTTCATGATTTGGTCATAATGGAGAGCATGAGTGAAACGCGACTTACCAAAGGCCTCTCTAATAAAATTATCATCTACTTTCCAAATAGAGAAACCAGGTGTGACTGGCAACACAATGTGGATGCTGGTGGCTGGTGGACGGTGCGCCCTAGAAGGACGAACACTGACCATAGTGTTAATGTTCTTCAAAAAGAACCAGTGCGTAATGCCAAAATGATTGCTTACCTCTATTCCAGTCATAAAGGTTTACATCTCTACAGTACCGTGTCTGTAATTCAAAGTATATTTCCACCTTACACAGAAATAATTGTTATACACAATAGGAGCCCAACCAAACGTGTCACCGGCCCATATTGTACACTCGTAAAGTGTAGAATCCGTGAGCTACCGTCCAACTGGACGTCGTCCAGCGCCGTACGTTAGACTAACGGTACATTCCTGGTTACCAGAGCACGTATACGTAACATACCGAAGAGGTAAGTAAGTAGACTTGTAAGCAAGACTTTTGTGTTTGACAGAACCTTTGGGATTCTTCTATCTATCTTCTATTTTATTTATTTATTTTTATTTTACAATTTATGTACACACAGTAGACGGCACAGGAAATTAACATTAACATAATACTTGAGTACAAAGTTCTAGTTCTATCTATCTATATAAATAAAAAGAGAAGTCCTGACTGACTGACTGACTGACTGACTGACTCATCAACGCCCAGCCCAATCCCTTGGACCTAGAAAGCTGAAATTTTACACAGAGGTTCCCTTTATAATGTAGACAAGGAATAAGGAAGGATTTTTCGAAATTCAACCCCTAAGGGAGTTAAATAAGTTTGTATGGAAAATCGTCATTTTCACGCGGGCGAAGCCGCTGGCAAAAGCTAGTCCACCATAATTATTGAATTTCTAATACCGTCACTTAACTAAACATGCATCCAAACTAAACGTGTATGCATTTCAGCTCAATCGGCAACCGGCAAGTGGGGCTTTAACTTAATAAGATTATTATGTCTTCACCAGTAATAAGATATTTACGTTTTAATTTTGTTCACATAGGTAAAACAAATAGGTATCAGGAAAAGTAGGTATTTTCCGAAGCACCTCAAAAAAAATGTTGTCTTAAATCATTCTATTTAGGTAGGTACCCACCTAAATAGAATGAAATATTATGAAAACATGGTAATTAATATAATTTAGTAAGAAGTAGGTTTAGGTACTTATTGCTGAATGTGTGTTATTTATAAAAACATGTACTTAAAACGTACAGGTAATTACTGTTTTTACTGGATTTCAGGTCGTTTTCCTTACTCATTACATTAATTATTGAATACACGAAAATTACCTACGTCCCTATTTTGTTCTCATAATAAAAGGAGCCTAAGCAAACATTATCCTTTTGATTCAACACTCAAGGGCTCTCCACTAAATATTACTTAGCGTTTCTATTAAATGAGTTCCGTTAATTATTCTCTAAGATTTACCGCCAGCTCATGAGAGCTTTGTACTAAATGTAATTAGTTGAAATATCAAGATTGCTCAGTTATACAGGCATTCTCGTCAAATTCAAGGATGACTATAATAATGATTGTCGAGTCAAATCAATAATAGAAACTGGCCAAGTGCAAGTTGGACTTGCACTTGTAGGGTTCCGTACCATTGTAGTAGTTATTGAGAGATTTTCCATGTGATTTAGCACTACTGACTTCTTATAGGTTTACCTGTAATCTATATGTGTTGAATAAATTTCTATATTTTTTCAAAATTTTAGGCTCATTAGTTTCGAATATAAGAGGGTGGGGGGGGGGGGGAGGAATGGTCGGACAGACAGACGAACAGACAGACACACGAGTGATCCTAAGAGTTCCGTTTTTTCCTTTTGAGGTACCCCTAAAAATGGGTAGGTATAATATCATTTATAATAAAAAAAATACGTATTTACGTTAAGTTAACACCACGCAGTCATGCTAGAGTCTCGGATTGGAAGCGCTGGTATGACTTCTGATTGTGGTCATTAATCAAAACTCATTCGGCCAGCAAAAAGTCAAAACCAAAAATAGTCGACCTGATGAACACAAAAGTACATCACATCTCGATGTCCATAATACGAATTGGCATAAGTCTATTTCTCTGACCAAACAGGTACACAACAGTTATACTCCTTTAGAACCGATACCCTTTATTGCATGATCATAAAATAAGTCATTAAACACCAGGCATAAATATAACGTTTTATGAGAGAAAAAAAATCATCTACCATCAAGACGGCCATCGCTCCTTCGCTATATTTCGCAGTATCTGCGAAACAGGCGACACGACATTAGTGTTTTATAGGGCCAATGAAACTGCGTAATCTTCTTAAATAACTTGCTTCACGCCAAAAGGAAAGACCTCTATATTTCTTCAAAATTACTACTTCATTAAGGTCAAGTTACACTGGTATTGTTAGGCCGCAGCTTCGGGGCCAGATAGGCAGCCCATTAAATTCTTATCTCATTATTATGATTAGCTGTCGCCAAAGACTGGTCCTTCGAGCCGCGTTACGTTTCGCAACGAAATTGCTTTTTAATTTTTGAAGTCTTTAACTGTACTGGGAATATAGTTTTCGTGGTAGGGTATATTATTATCTTACTACTATTACAGATTTGGGTGAAGATACTTTATAACCTGGATTTACACATAGGATGCTTTTCTCGGAAGTACGATCCCGTCAAATCCCGTGGGATAATAACCTTGTAACAGTCCGTAACAGTCAGTGTTACAAACCTGAACCAAACCCTTTGAATCAGGATCGAGTTTTATTTAATTTAGCTTATGCCCGCGGTTTCGCCTGCACCGATTTTGGTCTTTATTAAACAATATTCTTAGTGTACCTTTAAGTGTAAAGCAGGCCAGATACAGATTTAAGTGTAATTATACTCTAAGGAAATAAATAAAATAAGGAAATAAGGATAATAAGGAAATAAGGTGTCTTATACTTTAAGGAGACAGCACATAAGCAGTGTCCTATGCATACAGCCTACCTATTTGTGTTTTGATTGCAATACTGCACATCACACAGGCCAAGATTAAAAACGCTACGGATGTGCTACGCACGTTGTGCATGCATATCTATTGCTACGGAAACCCGCTACGGCGTAGTGCGAGCACTACGTCTTGCTCTAGAATCTACGTCTACCATATTTCTTAACGTTCATGCAGATTAGGTAATCGATTTTTCGATACATACTTTGCTTCAAATTTTATTTATTTATTTATTTTTGCTCTCATGCACATAACACATTTTTTTTTTTTCATTTTTTTACTTTTCTTTGCCTATTCAAAAACTTACCATTTGTTTTCATTATACTAATGGGTAACAACATTGCCCCGTAATTTCCAGTCACTGTTTTCTCTTCACTTGTCGCTCAGATAGTAATAGATGTCACAATAAGGAGTAGAAGGTCAAAATGTATGGACAAGCAGGTTATTATTTATTCCTCAATCGCTCACAATGATGTACTGAATACTGTGTCAATTCCATGATGTATGTTTCATCAAACCTTTCTTATTATTTACTTACTGTGTTTAAAAGATATATGGTCAACTGGTAAACAACCCACCATCCTCCCAATATGACACGTAATCACAAAATCAATCAGAACCCAAAACTAAAACCACGTCAACCGTCAGAAGAAAAAAATCACAAAAAAAATCTTCAAGGCCAAGTTTACCATAAAGACCAGACATTTACGGCAGTCCCCGATTACGTGACAGTGATACAAACATACGTCTAAACTGGCTTTTAAAAAGAATAGCAGGTCAGTTCTGCGACAGTAGGCATGCATGAATAAGTCATCACGAGACCGAAACCCTACTTAAGGTAGCTTACGAGACGAACAACCCTTAAGTACTGGCATTTCTAACCTTCATTTCTAAGGGGTGCTACCGTGATACAAGAATCTTTTGGCATACGAATGACCTTTACAGATGGGTGCTGTTGGTAAACATTTGCCATTTTTCTTTTAGTCTTCTTCTTATCGTATCGATTTTACTTCCATATTTTCCACACAGTTTGGGCCTTAGCCATTGCCTGGTGCATGAAAGGAGTCTCCTTGAGTGGAATGAATCTAAAGCAAATTGCGATTCTATACGCCCAGCACACCCTGGACAGCTATCACTCGGTAAACCAGAGTCCAGTTTAGTCTAGACTGCCTAATCCTTTCACCACGATGATACTTCCAAACGGCTCTAAAAGAGTCATAACCAACGGTCCAGTCTAGGACCATAGAAAACCGACCAGAAACAATCACTACGCGTATTAGTCTTTCATTGCATTCGGCTAACATACAACGTTTACCATCGCTGAATGTTGTCGTGGTCCTAGTTCAGATTCCCGGGTTGGTCCAAGTATTATTGGGTTTTTCCCACCAGGAATTTCTCAATAGCAGGCTCTGGCTTTGAGAACAGCAGATGTCAATAGGCTCTCTCTCGCGCTCTCCTCAACTAAAAGTAACAGAAACAGAAAAGAAAGAAGAGAGAAAAGAAAGGGGGAAACTTCTGGAGGAGTGACGGTGAATCGAATGATGTTGCGTTGGAAGATCTGCCAGTAGGTTAACCGATGATCTGGTGAAGCTGTGGGGATCCGCTGGATGCGAGACGCGCGGGAGCGGCCAGTGTGGTGGCATTTGGGGGAAGCCTATATCCAGCAGTGGACGTCTTTCAACACTAATGACGATGATAAACTAGGAATCAAAACTGGCGAAATGTCAATTCAATATTACTACACCTCTGCCTCACCTTTCGGTGTATACAGGCGTGATGTTATGTTTGTCCGCCTGTTTATGGTTTCAGTACACAGATACGCAATTAATCAGATCGTATTAATTCGATTCATTATAGAGTAAGCTTCTCATTGTTGCCTCAAGCTGACTTCGCAATGCTAGATAATTATTTTGATCATTAAATCGTGTATTGGTTTGCGACGTTATCAACACATTAGGCTACTGACATTGTGTTGTGTTGGTATTCGGTTATTGCTCACTGAATAATTATGTTTTAGTTTAGTGTGTGATGTGTACGTGTGATTTGTAATCATATCGATGGACTAATACACATTACACAAATGATGTTAAAACAAGATGACTTATGTACTCTAGAACAAGAAGAATAAGAGTGATTTTTAGAGATATTAAATTTATTAACCTTCAAATTTTAAATTTATTAATCTTTAAATATTAAATTTATTAATCTTCAAATATAATGTAGGTCATACATGACTGCCTCGCTGGTCGAGTGGTTGCAAGCGCGACTGTGCATGAGGTCCAGGTTCGATTTCCGGGTCGGGTATAATATTATTAAGTTTTGCCATTAAGTATTTTTCAGTCTAGATTTGTGCCCGGTTGATGACAATAGGTTTGTCTCCTATTACATGGGACCTAAAGATAACTGGCGAAATGTGGGTGAAAGGTACACACGGCCACGCATTAAGCTATACATTTCCAGTATAAGCTGGTCTCGCATTGTATAGGATTTCCGTACAATGCGAGATTAGCGTAAACTGGAAATGTATAGCTTGATGTGTAGCCGTGTGTACACAGTCATCTACAGAACCCTTCGTAGATTACAGGTGTAATGTTACGTTTCTTTAAAACCCCAAACAACCCCAATCCCATAGAGCTTCAAAACCTTTCTCTCAAACGTACATTTTAGCCTACTGGACACAAAACTGGCACTAACCCAGTCCAACACCGGGGGTTATAGTGACACTACCCAAACAAACACTATATTATCACACACACACATAATAAGCCTATTATGCAGACGCCCCATAAAACACTTCAACCTCCTTTGTTTAGAGAATTCTTCTTAATAAATTATTCAGACGCATCCGGGTGTAGAAAAGGCCTTTTTGTGTTCAGTTATTTTTCTTTTCAAGCATAAAGAAGGACCGGTAACTATTCACCACTGAGTAGGTTGCTGCAGTAGGTCGACTGCAAACAACGCGTGAAAAGAGGGGCACGCACACATAATTTTCGTCCACGGTTTTTAACTTGAGGTTTGTGTAAATAAAATGTTCTACAGGGAAATGTTCAAAGCAGGATTGTTTTAATCATATTCCAGTATGGAAAAGATAATATGGCGCGAGACAGCCTTTATAGTTCTGTCGCTTTCCCACACTGGAATGGCAATAAAACCAGCAGGCCGGGTTGCAGTAATTTTAAGATTTTTGAACCTATAAAAATCGAACTAAATACGAGTTTTTTAATAAATAAAACTCATTACATAAAAATTGAACATACTCTCTAGTAAATCGTAAAGATAGAAACGCGATTTAGAATGATCGGCTCGATACTTTTTTTATCAAACATGACTCTAAATCACAATTTCAAACGTGTACTGCTAAGACATTTCATCATGAATTTATATAAAAGTTATATCAATAGATAGAACTTTTTATTTTGAAGTAAATGTTGAAAACATATTGTATAATTTCTTTATAGTTTTTCTCCAAGAAGCAAAAAACAGTCAAAATTTAGGCATTATATCGCTCGCGCGGCAGGGCGGGGGGCGAGGTCGTGCGTACATAAAAACAAAGTACTGCAACCTCGCCTTAAAACGCCATAGTTTTCTCATAGGTCAGTAAACATCATATTGGAGCTCTGTAGGTCTGTAGACACGTAATACATAGACATCATCTTCCACAAATGACAGTCTTGAGTGCGCTTGTACTCGCTGTACCTAAAGCGTGCCTATGGAGCCACAGTAAATTAGCTACAAAACTCCACTTTACCAGTGTGAAAAAAAGCAAAAAAATAATAATAATGAAAAAACAAATTGTCAACAGAGTTTCACTAATATAATATAAACATGAATGTATGCGTGCGTTTACGCACATTGCATGGGCAGACTTCTGTACGTACCTATTGTGTGTCTTCATTGTGGTACAACGAAACATAAAGGGTTTAGTACGGACCTAAGTGTGGATTGGACCTTGACAGATGATGCTGCCCCTCCCCTTACCTCCCCCTACCAAAGTATTTTGTTTGCGAACTAAGTTGGACCGCGAAAATGTGAAAATGAGTGAGAAAAATGGCGGCAGGTTTTTGCCGTTTTCGAGTCTCGTTGAGAATACGAATGTTTCTTGTTACCAAATGTCAGGTGTGGAGCTGTGAATGTGTGAGAATATTGTACTCTTTATTGTGACTTTAGAATTTTTGAAAAAGGTAATTTCGTTATTGAATATCAGCCGATGACTAAATACAATTTTTTTTCAGGAACACAAAATGTAACGTGTTATTTTATGCTCCAAAGAAATTTCTTACAAAACAATACGGTATGATTTAATTAACAAAATCTTATTTTAGATGGGCTCAGGTGATAGGCTCGCCCCTTATTACATGAGACTTAAACATAACTGACCAAATGTGGGTGTACACACGGCTACACATCAAGCTATACATTTCCAGTATAAGCTGGTCTCGCATTGTATAGGATTTCCGTACAGTACGAGATCAGCGTAAACTGGAAATGTTAATGGTTAACCTCTACCTAACCCTTTGGGGATAACAGGGGTGCTGTTATACTTATGTAAGTTTTTTCGGATCCGTATTTTTTTCGGCTTCTTTTCTTCCGCCCAATGTGCGTTTGACTTTAGTACTGAACATATTGTACACCCCCAATCACTATAAACATACGCCAATAAATTTCACCCAAAAAAATCACGTCTAATGAAAAATAAAATAAGACAAAATAAAACGTTTCCCTTGCCTTGTACAGAGCAATCGATCTTTATTTCCTCTACGCTAGTCGATGTAAGCATATGTTTACTTACAGAAACCAATATAACTTGACACACGGGAAAAAACGGAACTAAATTCAAAATGTATGGAATTTGACATTTCATTGACAGTTTTCTTCACAAGCAGCGCCACCATACGCTGCTGAAGTTCATTGGACAGTGCGTAAGCATATATTTACGTATTTACCGTATTATGTATGGTGGTATATTTGTATGTGGGTGCCGTAATAAATCGTCAGATGTGTCTGTAAAACACGGAGTAATTTATCAGTGTCTTTTCGTGAATACTTTACAATTTTTTGCCGAGGAAACGCTCCCCGTCCCGACGTTGGCGTCTGACCGAAATAAGATACCGTCGTTTGTTTTCGCTTGTAATTTTTATGGACAGAAGATTATAGTAAGGAGCTTTTGTTTCGAGAAGTTCTTTTGTATCTAATTGGTCCGTTGGTGCTCGTTAAAATAATTTGTAAAAAGTTGTAAATTCTTAGAGTTGACTACTTTTACGCCGGCGCCTCATTACTAGACTATAAATTAAAACAACTATGAGGCGTTTATTATCGGAAAACATTTTAGTCGTTTATCATTACCATTAATTATTTTTGTTTTTTTTTTTCAAAACATAATCGAAAAATGCAAAAAAAAATACCTTAAGGTGTGAGGTAAAATTATTGAAATAATCGAGTTAAGAAATGCGTAATGTCTCGAAAAGATTGCTTACAAAACACGTTTTTAAAATAAAAAAGTTTTAATATAAATGGGGCTAATATAACAACTTTACACAAGCTGAAAACCTTCAATAGTGTAGTAAAATAATATACAAGTTCAAACCAAAATGTCAAACGCACATCAAAACAGTAGAACGAACTAATTCAATTAACAATATGCTTAATTTCATTGCACACCGTTTGAATTGGTTTATGTAGCTGTTTCAATCACTGCTGTGCGGTTGTGGGCTAATAAATAACTTAGTATCCAAGCTTATGTGTGATTGATTAAACATTTCATTAGTTAGTAGAATGGCATGCCTGATCAATGGGGTGTGAAACTGGGTCGTTCGTCGTTTCGCACCTTATGAGCATTCTTTTTCGCATTCTTAAGAGCTCTTCTGCGTTTCACACCGCGGTCCGAACCGCTCGTGGTGCGAAACGACGAACGACCCGTGAAACTATTTGGCAGTAAAAAGCAGTACGCCGAAATGCATATTCAAACTGAAACATAAAATAACACCACACCTTTTATTTCCGAAAGTGTTAGGCAGGAGGTGTTACTAATAGTACACTAACATTTCACCAGTTATTTTTAAGTCCTATGTAATATGGGGCGAGCCTATTGCCATCAACTTTGCACAAATACTGACTCCGTGACTGCTACTGAGTAATTTCTAAGATAAAATCCTAATACCATTTTTCCCGACCATACTCTAACTGAAATTAAATAATATTTCAAATAGACCAGTTACAGGCACTGAAAATTGTGCTAAGGGCAGGAGAATGATACGGGAACTATTTAATTTTCGAAAATATAATACTCAATACATTTATTGCTTCCACAAGCAACCAGCTCAGACGCTAACAGCTCAGCTAATTACGATGTTGGTAGACAAGTAAACCAGACCATAGAGTTTCACTTATAAATTTAATCACAGTTACACACGACTTGTGTCATAATATTTTGAAACAAATCTGGATGGACGGTAACCCCAGATGAACGCCAAAACAATAGAAAAAAAGACGGGTTGCACTCCGGGAGTGCCGGCAGAAGTGAAAACTTGATTATTAACGTTGAGCATGTTTGATATTTTGGAATGGTTAGGGAATAATTTTGCACCAATTGCTTTAACAGTATAAAAGTACTATCATTTATGTGGTAGAATACAATATTGATTTATTGCGCTATCGTACACAAACATGACAATTTATATTACATTAAAAATTTAACACTTTAAAACTATTACAATTATTTTACATTAAAAAGTTTATCTCTCCGAAAAATCAACTTTCATCCATAATTTCAACGACTTTTTCACCATCATCATTACCAGAACTATCATCGCCAATCTCTAAAACTGATACGATAGGTTTATGGTAGCTGAAGTAAGAAACGAACAGTTTTGATTCGAACCTATTTAAATGTCTAATAAAGACCGCATCAATAGTAGTTTTGTATTTCGTTGTGCTAAGATTGCGATCATTCGACATAGTTAAACCAAATTCATTATTTAAAAATTCAATTATTCCGCCATAACTATGCTAACCCATTTATTTTGTCTTTCCCTGTCCTCCGATCGGAACTCCGATTGGTAGGAGGAGCGGGAATATTTTTTCCCATGCCTCCGATTAAGCATCATAAAAACATTGTACAGTCTAGTTCAAAATAAATTATTTTTGTATTTTATTGACTGTACAGTCGACATCGTTAACGTTCAGGGTCAAAATGTCCAACTCCCACACGACTAGTCTAAGATCGATAGTTTCCGAGATATAGCCGTTTCAATTTTGACAGCTGTCATCCGAAATGTAGGTCTCATTGAGATCTATCACTTGTCCCTACACACAACTAGTCTAAGGTCGATAGTTTCCGAGATATAGCTGTTTCAATTTTGACAGCTGTCATCCGAAATGTAGATCTCATTGAGACCTATCACTTGTCCCTACACACAACTAGTCTAAGGTCGATAGTTTCCGAGATATAGCCGTTTCAATTTTGACAGCTGTCATCTGAAATGTAGATCTCATTGAGACCTATCACTTGTCCCTACACACAACTAGTCTAAGGTCGATAGTTTCCGAGATATAGCCGTTTCAATTTTGACAGCTGTCATCCGAAATGTAGATCTCATTGAGACCTATCACTTGTCCCTACACACAACTAGTCTTAGGTCGATAGTTTCCGAGATATAGCTGTTTCAATTTTGACAGCTGTCATCCGAAATGTAGATCTCATTGAGACCTATCACTTGTCCCTACACACAACTAGTCTAAGGTCGATAGTTTCCGAGATATAGCCGTTTCAATTTTGACAGCTGTCATCTGAAATGTAGATCTCATTGAGACCTATCACTTGTCCCTACACACAACTAGTCTAAGGTCGATAGTTTCCGAGATATAGCCGTTTCAATTTTGACAGCTGTCATCCGAAATGTAGATCTCATTGAGACCTATCAATTGTCCCTACACACAACTAGTCTAAGGTCGATAGTTTCCGAGATATAGCTGTTTCAATTTTGACAGCTGTCGTCATTATTATTATTATTAATTATTATTATTATTATTATTAATTATTATTATTATTATTAATTATATTATTATTATTAATAATTTTATTATTATTATTATTATTAATTATATTATTATTAATAATAATTATTATTATTATTAAGCGCCCTGCGCTGCCTAAACGAAACAGTAGGCCCAGGCATACATTTTCGCCGCGCCGTAGAGAGGGGATAGAAAGAAAAGAAAGAAAAGAAAGAAAAAATATTTATTGCCGCAGAATTATACACAATTACACATACAATAAAAAAGCAGTAAACAGACGGACAGCTGTCTACTCTCCATCCGTCTTACGCTTTTTCGATCAGGGTCACGTGGTCACGTGTCCTGACGCGAGTTTAAGATTTTATACCCATCACAGAACAATTTCCCAAAGTGCTCAACGCCGCTAAAGAAGTTTTCACTTCAAAAAAACGATTTAAAAATCGCCTTCTTTTATGTTTAGAAATAAAAAGCCCCCAAGCACAGCCCCTAGGAGACATCAGTCGTAACTTTTTAATTTATTAAAACCTTATCAATGGTTTATCAAATACTGCTGATCGAAATGCCACCACCTTTGTAATAAACTTTTAATCACCATTCACTTGACCCACTGACCTAAATAATTGAAAAAGCTTGTATTCTATTAACACGCACATACAGTCAGTACCCAACGTTACCTGACCCCTCTTGTCACACCAATAGGGAATATGCATAAATTTTGTTTTATTTATTTCGATACGGAATGTAAAAATACTATAAAAATAATGACAGAAAGTGAAAACAAAACTAAAATCGGACAAACAACAAAACTTTTGTTTCTGTCTCTTTCTATCTAGAAAGAGACAGAAACAAAAGTTTTGTATGGAAAATGGAATTTAGTGGACTTTGTACGTTGATCGTGAACAATGACGTCATGAAAGTCGAAACTCTGTCTGATCAGCAGTTTCAAATGCTTAAAACTTAGTATTTATTTTAAATATCCAAAAAATATTTCACTTAGCTATAACTGACGTTAATACGCTTCGTTTAGAGTGATAAAATGAATCGTGCATATACCTAATTGCCCCCTTCTTCTTTATATGAGGGATCAGATAATCTTGGACGCTGACTGTACCAAACTCAATCTTTTAACTGTCCCCAACCCAATATAAGGCCTACCCACATAATACTAAAACAAAATATAAAATATTAATTTCGCTTCATCCTTCATCCCTCTATATATTATTAAAGGGCTTTCAAAAGGATCGTCTATACCTTCGATAAATTATAAAATCTCGCCGAAGCGCTTTATGTTGATGAAATGCAAATCGACTGACACTTAACACTTGTTATCTTTTTGGAATACTTTGTTAATGTATTCATAGAAATATTGGATCGTTTTAGCTTAAGTTTTGGTTTTTGTTTACATTTTTTTGGGACAACTGGTGTGTCTGATGTTGTTTAAATTTGAGTCTTCCGTAAAACTTTATCCTCTCTTTAGCCACTTTTGGAAGAGACTTTTCAAAAAACTTTATTTTGTATTATGAGTACAAGAAAGTTTTGCTGGATGTTTCTAGAGCCAGCGTTTTAGACTATCTAGTCGAATTCTATGAGTTTTAATAGCTTTTACACATAGTGAATAATTATGATCGCTATTTTGTGAGTTTCTTTGATTAATACGAGTCTTCTTTTTAGCGTGTCGATGACAATATTTAAATTGAGTCATTTAGCGACGAGATCGGCATTTCAGTTAAATACGAGTAAGTAATTGATTTTCATTCAAACAATTCATTCGTACACACACAAATAAATTTTCCTACCATACCATTATATCGTCATAATTATATAAAATACACCTTGTATAATTTTCAGGTCAAAATACGATCAACAAACTTAAAACCCTTCGGTGAACTTCGCAGGCAAACAAAGCAAGTTAAACAAAGACTTACCGAATTTGCATCATCTATTCTCTGTATATCAAAATCTAAACACAACTAAAATATAATGTTGTTACTTGTTCGTATTGTTTGGACTTTAATAGTTTGATATTTAGTTTAGTTTAGGCTAAATATCAACGAATTAGTTAGTTCAATGTTAGGAGAGTCAAAGTGACCTCTTTTTTTTAATCAATGTTGATCTGCATAATTATATTTAAGCTCTTAATTAACCTGCCATGTTTATACATATTTTTAAAATGATGTTAAAACTTTTGAAAGTTTAATTTGGAGAACGATTATTTCTAATAGTAATAGTGAGTTCTGAAAAAAAGTATTTTATTTAAATGGTACTGACTTGAGTCGTGCTCGTGGCTTAATACCTAATAACTGCGACTCGGGCCGATCTTTGGGTTAGGCTCCCTTGCCTAGGTTGGTCTGTGTTGGCTGTTATTATTAAGCGAAAAGCTCCTAGAGTAAATAAAAGTAGTATCATAAAGAAGAATTTAAAAAAAATGCAGAAAGTAATAAAAATCCCACTTACTAGTTCATATAATATTTTTCTTCCAACTATGCTTTAATTTCATCATAATCACACTAAAAACTCAGCACAAAGCGAGTCTTTAGTGCTCTAGAGCAATAAAAATGTATGAAATTTCATTATTGCACAGTTTATTTTTTTTAATCGCACCGATGCCAATCTCAATGGATTAGCTCTATTCAGCCAGCCGATATCAATACTTTTTTTTTTACATAACTATTATTCGTTTCTATCCTACTACTTGTTCCAAATTTAAAAAATGATTGTTGCTAACTAGTTACTATAAAATGCAAGAAATTTAAAAAAGTAATTTGGCGGGAACTTTTGGGGAACTTTGTTAATTTTGCTTGACAATATTTTTGGAAACGTTATAGTGTGATACTATCTGATTTTGAGTGCTTCGGCTTCGAATTAAAATGGAATCATTTAGCGACACATTAACTCCGGAAAACATTCTAAATGAAGACGACAGTGTTAAGTATAGAAAATCTTTTAACTGTTTGATATGAGTTTCTTTTATCTACTATTCCTTTATGTAATAGTTGAAAGAAAAGTAGATTATGCACCTCGCCTTAAGTAATTTATATTGCCCTCGTGCCTGTTAGATTAGAGCCCTCGCTAACGCTCAGGCTCTAAATCAGGCACTCGGTGCAATAATAAATTACTTTGTGCTCGATGCAATAATCTACTATAACTTCCAGGAACATTTAGAAAAATAACACGACAATATTATGGAACATTGGAATATTCCGCCATGAACAATTATTACATCCAACAAAGTTTCAAGTAGCGCCCTGGGGGCGATATTTAATTCAATTTCAGTGCAATTCTGAAGTTTAGTAAATATATTTATTAGTACTGTAATTGATAAAATATTTCCGTATAAAATGTTAGTACCTATATAAATAAATAAAAGTTCAGTAGGGAGAACTGAACTTTCAGTTTATGTGGTTTTATTGACAAAAACAAATTGTCCAAATACATAGTTCATTGGATCTAGTTGCGCTAGATGTTGATGGGTGTCAAAAAAACATACACAGTCTGACAGTCCTTTCCGCTCCACCCGTAGCGGGAGAAGTCAATTTGGTGATTTCACAGCACCCACAAAAAAAAATAGATGACGTCACTGCCGCTTCTGCCGTGCAGCTGTGTGAAGTTGCGGCCTGTCCTCGCAATTGAGCCGCTCTGCCGTTGCAGTTTGCGGGACTGTCGCCTTCGGAATTGTACCTTATTAACTACGACAGCAAGGTCTGTAATATCCCAAACCTCTCTTTATAATTTACCTTTAACTTTCAGCTATTCCATTGTCAATATTTCCATGTGAAACTATTCCAGTAGTGGGCGGCATAGTTTTCAATGTTTAATTAAATTGAAAGAGAGTTGTGCCGCAGTAACCGCCAAAGGATTAGGGATAAAATGCCATAAGTGGCAATTTGTTTTCCGGAGCTGTCACGGCCTTGTGGTGAGGAGTTTCGGATAGTCTATCTATATAATTAATTTATTCCAAGTTGATTATTATTAAATCAAAAATAAAACTTTGTAAAAAAAACTACATCGTGGCCGACTCGTTGGTCTAGTGTTCGCAAGCGTGACTGCTGTGCATGAGGTCCTGGGTTCGTTTCCCAGGTCTGGAAAGTGCTACTGGGTTTTCCAAAATATTTTGCTATTCCTGAAATCAATACACTAATCCACCTGCCGGCTTAGCATGACCACCGAAGAAACGGGTTTTGTCGACGGAAGAATCGACAAAATGACAGATTGTAGCAAGGTTTCATGTCAAATTGTATGGATAAATCTGGCTTATTCCACAAATCCCCCCTGAGAAAATCCCCCTCAGGGGGAAAATTGGACTCAGATGTAAAACATGTCCAGAAAGTCCCCTTGGCATTTTGAGTTATTCCATTTTTCCCCCTTGAGAGAATACCTCGGGGTGGAAAACTGAACTCGAATGTAAAATCATTCCGAAAATCCCCCATAACATTTTGAATTATTCCACTTTTCCCCCTTATGGTTACTTTTTCAAACGGTATTGGCAAGGACAAGTAAGAGGTGGGAAAAAAGGATAGTAAAGTCCCACAAAGTACCAGGAGAATAGAAGTAGGCAGGAGGTATTGAAAACTGGAATGAAAGTTTTTTTTTTTTTAAATAGGTGTTTGTCTATTCTTGGTAGAATAGAGATAGAATCGCCATGCTACGGGGGCTGTAATCAATAAACTGTCATGACCACCATAATCTACTCAAACCACTCGTCATTTGTTTTACCAAAAACAGAACATGCTGTTGGTTATGAAAACGTAACACGCTGTATAACGCAGGGACTTGTATAAGTTATGATGTCAAAGTTTCTGACCGCGTGTGTGTGTACGGTTGGTTTAATCTTGAAAACTATGCGGCAGATGGAATCTCCGGTGGTTTGACGTAAACCATGCGTAAACCCTTGCTTTCGCGAATATTAATAAAGTAGGTTGAAAACACATCGACATGGAAGGTAATCTTTATGGAGAAGAAATTACTCCTTGTTCTGTAATGGAGTGGAAAAAATGACAAAAGTTTGAGTAGGTAATAAAAATAATACATAGTTGGTCTTGAAAGGAAAATTACAAATTCAGTAAATAACGACATCTTAGCCATATTTCCTGCCAGGGTTGTGGAATTTGTTCAAAAAAGTCAGGTCACCGCGGCCATGGAGCGCAAATGGCATTCGATGGATTTTAGTCAGTAAACTCAGCGGGAGGAGTCATTTGATGATTCGCCATTCTGCAGATTTTTTTTACGTTTAAATGTCTTTCAACTTAAACCAGCTCATTGTAGGACCAATCAAGCTATACTATATATACCTTGATATATAATATGTCGCAATGTGTACGGCTAAAAGTCTTTTAATTGAATCAAAAATAATTCAAATGGATTTCCTCTTCCAGGGCCCCGAGTCTGCTATTCAATAGTGTCAGAATGGTCGATCATTGATCTCATAATGGTTGATTTACGACAAGCCAAAAAGTACCTTAAGTCGACAGGCATAAGGTACTTTTTGGCTTGTCATCAATCAACCATTATGAGATCAATGATCGACCATTCTGACACTATTGAATAGCAGACTCGGGGCCCAGGTCATTGACTCTTAACACAGTTTCGGTAAGGTTCCCATTGTGTCTGTAAAACTCCTTGAACCATAAAGTAAACCTACTCATTATATTTGTATGTGCATATTACGCGAAAACAGTTTAATTAAACTGTCACGCTGTTACAAAGTTTAATTTCCGCTGTGTATAGTCTGGGACATTTATTTCAGTGGTTACGCACTCTGTTTGTTGTTATGACTTCTGTTAATAATTAAAATACTTGGAAAACTGGATGAAACACAAAGAAAAATGTAACTGCATGGATATGTGATACTTTCAGTTTACTGGTTTGTGAAAAGCGAATATGAAATGAAAGGTATATTAATTGAATAAAAACTCTTTTGAGTTTTTTTATCAACCCAATTTGCACTCTTCATTTTTTATTACTGCGAATTTTGTTCGTGTAGGTATAGAACGGAAGCATAAAAAACCTTGCAGCTTAACAGTTTCTTATGGTAATGACAAAAAAATAAAATATTTCCCATCTTGGAATTTCTCCTGTATCATGAGGGTACGTTTACAAACAGTTAAACTCATAAACAGCCAGACCCGAAACAATTTATCTCTAGGCCTTACAAATATTTCGTCATAGTCGTAGAATAGTGACGGATCTGACAAATATTAAACCTTCCAGGGCAGCCATTTCAAATAATTATGTTCGTTTTTTTGAGATAACTTTTTTAATTTTTAATCTTTAACTTTGAAAATTGGCATACTAGTAAAAAATAGGGTTTGTTTTAAAATGAATTTAAAATAATAACTTATAATTGAACAGTTTTCCCGAAAAATCACATGCTTCATTTTACGTTGGAGTCAACACAGTCACATAGTATTATCCGACATAGTTCTTCGGAAAGTTCGTGTTCAAAGAGTGATGAATGTGACTTTCCGATCATGTTCTATTGACTTACAGGGTAATATTTTGGCGGATGTGTGTTCCGTCATATTCTCATGAGTAAGTAGGTAGGCACCTGGAATGTATGTAATTAAGTAGGTTGCAGTTGGTAGGGTTTCACAAATAAAACACATTATATTTGGTTTAGTTTTTGGACCCTTTTTAATCAATGTAATAAACATTAAGCTCCAATTAAGTAATTATCAACAGTATTATTTACTAAGAAGACTAAACCCAAAGGATCCAAACCTATTTGAACCTACCTAATTAATTCATCATTTCAACCAAAAGACGTCCACTGCAGGACATAGACCTCCCCCAGGTGTCGCCGCATTGACGGGTCCCGTGCGTCTCGCATCCAGTGGGTTCATCAGGTCATCGGTCCCTCCCTCTAGTGGAAGGCCCCATTACGGCCGATGGCCCCGAACTTTTCGGCCCCATCGGCCATCCGTTCTGTGAGCAATGTGCCCTGCCCATTGACACTTAATTCTGACAGTTCTTCGGGCTACGTCGGTAACCTTGGTTCTCGTGCCCTTGTCTTCATTTTTGACTCCGAGCGAGAGGGCTATCTCTCTCCATTACCCTTTGGGTGACTTTGAGCTTCCTGATGAGGCCCATTGTGAGCGACCACGTTTCGGTCCCGTATGTAATCACTGGCAACACACACTGAACATAGACTTTCGTCTTGAGACACTGGGGTAAGTTAGACGAGAAGATACCACGCAACTTCCCGAACGCTGCCCAGCCGAGTCGGATTCGACGATTTACCTCTTTCTTGAAATTAGACCTACCCAACTGGACCGTTAGTCCCAGGTAGACAAATTGTCCACAACTTTGAGTGTAGATTCTCCGATCTTAATAGGAGTGGGGTGTTACATGAACATTCAACATAACCTTGGTTTTATCCATGTTCATTTTAAGACCCACTCTTTTTATTTTAAGAAACACCTTCATTCCACATATAGCAATAACATTGATTATCAGCCATAGACACAGCTGTATTGATTGATGGACAGTTGCTATAGTCTGCACTATCGTGAGTGGGACAGCAAAAATCGTTACATACTTCATAACGGGTTTCATGGCACAGGTGTTTGTTCATTGTTTTCAACAACCGGGGTAATCGGTTAAGGTGACAGATCTGATATCAAAGTAGAGGTATTTAGAGGGATTAAGAAGGCTACGTTGATATTTAAGAGGGAGACTACACCATGCTGATTTTCTGACGGGAGTAAAGACGGTGAGGATGCATTTTGATACACGGCTATAAAAGGATCTTCTCCAAGAACACAAGTAGGTGATGGTGCGTTCTTGTTCATGTTTTCATCTGTAGATTTTATGATTTCTCTTGTTCCTTGTAGGTCTTCGTCATCTGAAAAGACATGCTTGTAGAAAGAAAGAAAGAAAAATTATGATGATGATGTGATGGTGAATGGCATTCCGAAAATATATGATTATGATATAGATAATTATACTCGTATTATAATTAATTAAGGTAATAAATAATTATATATCTTGACTGGTAATTAGTGAACGACACTTAGTGCCGCACTCAGAGAGGTTTAATGATTACTTAGGCCATCACCAAGTGGCAGTTGACAGTTTTTGTATGACAAAACTGTCAAAACCTTTACTAAGTAACGGCCTAAGTAATCATTAACGTTCTCTGAGTACGGCAGTTAGACACGTGATTGTTTGACAAACAACTTTCCCAATGATTTTTTACTCTTTCACTTTTATCATATTAACAACATCGGAATACATGCGCGCGCACGCCTTTGTCTTCTCAGCTGTTTGACTCCTGAGAGGGCACAAGCGGGGCGCATTAAAAATATTCTAAAGATTACAAATTATAAAATTTACTTCTTTTTATTTATGCAGGTAAATTATTAATGAGATTAGATTATATTCTTATAGAAAAATACATCAAATATACACAAACAATGATTGTTTTTCAGTAGAAAAAAGGTGGTAGTGAATTTGGTTCTAAGAACAAAGTCGGATCGTCAAATAAGACCGTTAGTTAAAAAGATGTGTCCGCAGAATATCGTCGGATAAGATCGCGCGACACTATCATGTCCATAGAAAAATGAAGTATAGTTATATACAACTTGAAACTTAAAATTGTCAAATTTAACACCAACACAACATAATGTTATAGTACTATCACATAACAAATGATTATTTTTATGTAAACTAAGTTTTAAATTGATTCTTAACGTTCCGTAGAAAACCGACGGATAGGCAGAACCGACGCTTTACTTGTTAACTTTGCAAAAAACTAATCAATACATGAATTAAAAAATGTAAGTACGTATCACTAACTTACCTGGAGTCCCTGGTACGTAGTCTTCCTCATCAATGCACTCTTGGTGAGATAAATTCGTAATTTGTTCTGTTTTACTATTGTTCAAAAAGTTTTAACATAAGTTTTGATCGTCCAGTTTTCATTGTGGCATAGCTTTTAATAAAATACGTAAAAAAATAAACTAAGTAGGCATGAAATAATTAATCATAAGGCTAATAAAGATAAACTAATGTAATTGTTTATGAATAGTCTAATTCAGTGCATCGCGATGAGCGAGTTCGACGAATAATGACGATTGAGCAGATTCGTCGGGCGCGGGAGGGGGTGGTGCGAGATCCCTGCGCGTCGTACATGGACGAGTATACACAAGCGTCACTTTACTATGAGCGCCTATCAAATCCGTCAGTTTACCGACTGATTAATTTGAAAACTAAAATACATACAATTTTTTCTTTAGTGAAGTGATAATAATTAAACAATGTTGTATTCAAATATGGTAAAAAGTGATTTTGGTATTTTTTTCAAAACCGACATTATTCTACGATCATGACGATTTGTTCCTTGCTGGGATCAAACTCACAACACACAACGCAACAGTCAATCGACCGTGCCGTCTCACACCTGTTTTATGTGTTTTTTTTTTGGGACAAGCCCGACACACTATTCCCAAACCACTGTAACTCCTGTTAGCCAGAATCAACAGTGGCGACGGTGGCGAAGTCCCAGAGAAGCGATATAACTGTCTTGGATCAAAAGAATAGCGGAGGAGTAGGAAAAAAACATAATTTCCACTTCCCTCCATATCCAGCAGGAGACAGAACAGAACAAGGCCAATAGGCACACAGGGACGTATACAACTGTATTATGTGTCTTGGAACTAAGATGTTTGATATTTACTAAAATATAAGTGGTATGAAGCTTAGAGAGCATCGGTGGCCTAGTGGTGGCAGCCCCGACTTACAATACGAACAGTAAGTCGTGAGTTCGAACCTAGACAGGCGCATTACTTTGTGTAATTTATTTCATTACCTCTGCTCTCAAAACGGTGAAAAAAAACATCTTGAGGGAATCGGCATGTCTTATAATCAAAAAATTCAAAGACATCTGACATCAACCAGCCCTCACTGGGCCCGCGTGGTGGATTATATCCCATCCCTCTCCTAGAGAGGAGGCCTGAGTCCCTGCATTGGAAACATTGTAGGCTGATGTTGATGATGATGTATGTATCTACTCTATTTTCCATGTTATTAGTTTTTACATCAAACGATTGCGGTACAGCTCATGTCTAACACTATACTGGACATAGTTTTCGTCGTCACAACTAGACAAAATCAAATCAAGTCCGCCACATGCTCGACCACAAAATACCGATACGTACGTTACGTTGCCCGAATTGGACACTCGTGAGAATTGGGCATTCCGCGTATTGGCCGCTTTGCGACCGCTGAACGTTTTGCGACCGAAAAAAAATATCAAAAAAAAAGAAACATTGCAAAATGTTTGTCAATATGAGATTTTGCAGCTTACATTGGTACACAGGGTGCAGTGGTGTACCAAGTAACCTACAGAGACTTTGTGACTTCGTTTTTAGCCGAGGGTAAGTAAACAAAAAAGGCCAGCTTGTGGCTTAATAATAACTTTCGCTAGGGTTGATTTTTAAGTTCCTTCGTGCCTCGGAGAGCAAGTTAAGGCGTTTGTTCTGGCTGACATACATAGACCTTTGATAGTCCTTACAGGTAGTCAGTGACCCAGTACTAACTGTAGAGGTCTGATAGGCAGTTTCTTTATGTAAAGTATTCAGCTGCATCCCTAATTTTCAACCGACCCAACCGCTCAACTGGGAAGTCGAAACCAGGACCTCTTGTTTAGCAGTCGCGTTTGTAACCACTAGACCAACAAGGGAGTCTAAACATGAATGACTGTTTATTCCACCATTATAATAGGGATGATGACAGTAAACAAAAGTCACTAAAATAATGCATAAAAGTAATGAAATGTAAGTAAACTATGGATTGCAAAAAACGTATTTATTTTTTAATTATGAGTGAGATTATTTAATATTTTAATAAAATAAAACCACAAAATACGACAATCCGCCATGTTATGTTGAACGCCAATCAGAGCGAATTACGTCACGTTCGACTACAATGACAGCTCTTCTTAGTTTCCCTTTAGTAACGAGTGGATAATTTGGTTTGTTTTCATAAATATATTAAATAAAATAAAACGTGAAAATACAAAAACGGAACCAGGAAAAGCTGAGTATTAGGCAATATTCCTTTTATATCACATCTTGCAAGTTTAAGCCACTTATTTCGTATTGTTTTATCATAGGGAACGAATATAAATAACTTGTCCGGGCTTTTTATAGTTGTATAGTACATAGAGGCACTGCACAACACCTATACGGTCTCGAACTCATATTTTAGAACTTTTAAAACACAAACAATGCAAAATTAATACTGTAGCCGTACTAGCCGTCAATGTTTACGTCGAACGTGACGTCACAAGCGACGCCATGACAGATTGAAGCGTTTTGGCGGAAATGAAAAAAATTTAAAGTAAAATGTATTTTATTTCATATTGATTCCTCATTTTAAGCAGAAATTTGATATACATTGTATATAATATTTATTTCTGAACCTGAAAAACCAGTTTTTCAAAATTTGTCATCATGCCTATTATGCTAGTTCCTGACAAAATACTCATGGAGGTTGATTTCCAACGCCGCGGAAGGCGCTCCGGGCGTCGGGGGTCACGCGATGACCTCCGGCCACCGTAGACGTGGGCCTGTGGACGGTGAGTAACGGGCTAGCTCGCCGTCCGGCCGTCGTCATGACGGCAACAGACCGTGTCGGCGGCGCGTACGTGTTCCACGCGCGCCTCAAAGAGATGTCAGCAATATGGAAGGGGCCCCGCAAGGGCCGACGCCCGTCGGGGCTGTGGATATCGAAAGGTTACCGCGGCTCCGACACAAGGGCGAAGAAGAAGGAACATGGGTTTGGTTTTTAGTCAGTAGAAGTCTGACACTCCCCTTCGCTCTGCCCAAGAGCGGGGGGGTTATTCGATGATTTTCCGCCACCAAAAAAAAAAAAAAGGTTGATTTACAAGCCCATTCAAACAGAACCGCTACAGTTTCACACATTCTACCACTTCGTTTTCATATACAACGACGTCCACCTAGAAACAATGCCCCAACATTTTCAATATTCCATTAATATCCATCGTTTAAAGGGGAATGTCCCACGGTGCATATTTAATCGGTTATCCACACAATGTGTGTCAATTTCAGGTTGCAGTATGTAGAGCACATCAATGCGCCACCTCGCCTTAATTAAATCGAACAGCTTTACACGCGCCAAGCTTTAATACTATAAATATTATTTTACTAGCTTTTGCCAGCGGCTTCGCCCGCGTGAAAATGACGATTTTCCATACAAACTTTCATCCCCTATTTAACTACCTTAGGGGTTGAATTTCGAAAAATCCTTCCTTATTCCTTGTCTACATTATAAAGGGAAATGCAATGCAAATTTTCAGCTTTCTAGGTCCAAGGGTTTGGGCTGGGCGTTGATGAGTCAGTCAGTCAGTCAGTCAGGACTTCTCTTTTTATTTATATAGAAGATAGATAAAACGTTAGGGCGGGGTTGGAGAAGTTAGTGACTGCCGTGTAGGTCTAGTGGTCGCAAGTAGAGATGTGCCGTGTCCTGGCAATATTGCCCGAAGTGGGAATTTTGGTGGCAAAATTGCCGGGACTATTGCCGGGAATGGAAATATTCGGGGAATATTTCTTAATTATATAAGTCAAATTAAGTACGGAAACTATGTAATACACTTATAATTAGCATTTATAGGCCCTAATCTACATTGACCGACAACTTTGGCAATATTTCCAATGCTGCTGGCAATTTTGGTATTTTACCGGCAGTGGCAATTTTGCCACCAGGCACATCACTAGTCGCAAGTGCTACTGCTGAGTATGTGGTCCTGGGTTTGATTTTCAAAACGTGCAAAGGGTTTTTGGGTTTTTCCGTCAGGAGTTTCTCAGTAGCAGCCAAGCTGATGGCAATAAGCCTGTCCCCTAGCTGTTACATGGGACCATAAACATAACTGGTGTTTGGCGGTACATTGTCATAATTCACAGCCACCCTGACGACCGTAGTGGATGATGGTTGATAACCCACTGTCTTTCATGGCAAAGGGACCAGGTTTTGCCCCGGCAGTGGGAACATTTTAGGCTGATTACGTTTCAATAAACGAAAACAAAACGAGATTCTCACTCTAAATAGAAATTACCCAACTTACCCTTTATGCTTTTATACGTGTTTCATACATTCAGTTTCAGCCAACCATTATAATATATTCTGATTTATAACACAGTAACTATTCAAGTATTAACCTGAACTCCGACCACAATACTAGCGTATTCAGGGTTCACACAAACGAGTTACTCCACGCACATAAACCACGAATGGCTCAATAAAGTAAATGAACGCACCCTAGATTTATTACATTTCCGCTACGTACGAATATTTTTGACAGAACCCTAACTCAGGGGTTGCGAAACTATGGTTACGTGACACGCGAAAACTAGGCATGTCTATAATAAAAGGCACATGGGTATACGATACTTAAACAAATACTGCCACTTAGGATATCTTCAGTGATTATCCTTTATTATGAGCTCCCGATATTTCGATGGTGTTGCCCATGATTGCGGGATGACTCGAGAAATTGCGTGCGTGGTAAGTACATTGTTAAGTATACTAATCTGACTTCTCTCATTCTGTGTCTTTGGTTGCTATGCGCACTATTGGAACTCGACACAAAGTCACAGTAAACACACTCACACAGTATCAGTAGGTTTTGTGAAGTCTTTATTACGACGCCGGCTGTAATCTTAGGAAGATATCCCGTAACTGACGGTATTAGTTTAGTAATTAGCTTAAAACAGTGCGTGTACATAATTAATTCCATTAGCGAACTATACTTCTTTTTGCTGACATTGGACGTCTCAGTCATCATATTGTTATTATTTATTTACTTACCCATCTGGCATACATTGCCACATTGCAACATGACCTATTTATTGAAATGTCAAGTGTCCATACTACGTTTGAGGGCCTATTATACTGGTACTGTTAATGATGTGGGCACTGGCATTGTACTGGGCTGAACTAATCTGAAGAGTATTATCGGCACGTAAGGTAGAAGATTTGTTGTCACCCTGATTTGTCGTACTGCTAAGCAAAATAGGCCCTTGAATTTATATATTTTTTTCTAACTTATTATTATTTATAACAACATCATTTTGATAAAAATGTCAACCAGACGTAAAAAAGGTTGGCCACCTCTGCCCAAACTTATACTAAAAGGGGAATCCAATAAAATGAATAGGAATTCAGCTATTGCTGAGCTGTCAAAAAAGTTTGAGGACCCCTTGATATATCACCGATAGAATGGCGTGGATGCGAACTTTTACAATATAACTGGACTTTGTGACAACTCTCAGATGCTGACGAAAGCTTACAATGGTCTTGAATAGATGAGGTTTTGGGTTTTGAAAAGTTTTACGGACTTATCACGAAAAGGTTGGTTTGATAGGTTATTTGAGAATAATGTATAAAGAAGATGTAGTGACAATAATTACCCTATGTACCACGTTTCTGCGTGAAGTTTAAATAAATAATAATTTAAAAGAGTACCTTTGCTTAGGTGGTTTGGTCATGTAGAGAAGATGAATGAAAGTCGATTAACGAAAGGTATTTAGAAGACAGATGTGAGTGGCAATGCCGGGAGGGGACGCCCTAGAAAGACATAGACTGATCTTATTGGTGATGTTCTTCAGAAAGGACACCTGGTCATACTCGCAACCAGCGTGTATGACCAGATGTACGAATGTAGACGAGGCAAATGGAGTATGTAACGATCGTAGCAGGTGGTTCTATGGATTTTGCCTACCCCATGGGAGTTTATGTATGTATGTATAATATTTTCGAACAATTTTGATCCCAGAATAATGCTAAAATTGTTATAATAACCGTTGTCTAATTACCTTATTCAGTCAATCATAATTATCCCGGGAATTTTAAGTATTTATGAACGAAAATCTCAAAACATTCTGCCATAAATTGGTAGGTAACCGGATTTAGTACCAATTAAATATAAAATTAGGAGCTCTTATTTCAATATAGGGATCATTCAACCGTGAATTTCAAGAGTTGTATGTATAGGTATACACTTTAAAAATTGCCCCAGTAATATTTATTTCACAGAAATTACGACCTATTTATAGATTACCGAAAAACACTGCGGTCAAAATTGGTACTGTAAAGTTTCACACATAACATCACGCCTGTAACTCCTGAAGAGTTAGGCGGAGTTGTACTAAACCTACATTGCGTCAGTTATTCTAAGTCCCATGTAAAAAGGGGCGAGTCTATTCCATCAACAGGGCCACAAATCAAGATGCTGTAGCTACTACTGACAAATTCCAGATGGAAAAACCTAATAACACTGCCCGAATTGAGAATCGAACCCAGGTATTCATGTACAGTAGTCGCGCTTGCGACCACTGAACCGTCGAGGCATTTGTGCACGGTTTATACTTTCATACAAGAATAAGATGTTGTTTTCTTATGTTTACCCACACATTAAATTGTTGCCAGCAAAACTTTTTACTAAAGAAAATTACCCTAAAATATTTCGAGATAAATTGCTAATTATCTATTGTAAAAACTTTCTGCTGTTACATTCGGGTCAGGGGCGTTAAATCACATTTATATCCGTAATCTTTTGTACTCATCTGTATCCTGGGTTGATCCGTTTTTATTCGTTTTCTCTCTCATACTCTCGTTAGCAAGTCGTTAGACACGCTTTACGATCCGTTTCCGTAAAACTAAAAAGGTGTTTTTGCTGAAATATCACGGTGAATCTGTGCCTTTAGAAACGATTTAGTATATCGTTGTGACCTAGGCTTTGAAAACGTTTTCGGTATTCTTCGAAAAAGAAAAAAGTGAGTTTTGACCTTGAAATGTAAGAGGCCATCCAAATCAACTACTTAATGGCATGCTTAAAATCAAATAGGAGAAACAGGGTTTTAGTCGCTTGAAATTATACATCATGTTTTCTTCTGTTATTTGTATGTCACATAATATGTTTTAGAAAATGAAGTTATCGGTATCTGTTACTTCCGCAATATGGACATGACTCAAGTCAAGCCTGTAATCCCCAGAGGTTTAGGTGGGGGAGTACCTTAATATACCTACACCCATATTTTGCCAATTATGTTAGAGTCCCATGTAAAATGGACTGAGCCTATTGCAATCAATTCCACACGAATTCGTGCAGGACTAACGCTGGGGAGCGCGTACCTCTTCGGCGCCTTGTTGATGCGTACAACGCACACTTTATGGAGCTTGACTTATTTACTCTTTCCAAAGATCGCTTCAAGGCAAGAGCAATAGAATTGCTAAATTCATAAGTTTAATTTTCTTCTTCTTCTTTTCTTTTCTTTCTTACTCCTTACTAATCTTTTATGACGGACACGATTTGTCTGTCTTCTGTAACTATTTTTTTTTTGTGAATTCGTGGACAATGTTGTTGGTTACATGTGTAATAACATAAATATGTGAGATTGTGTAATTCTGTATAAATGTATTTCTAAGTTGTGTTATTTTAAGAATCTTTAGTTAAGCTGGCATGTAACTGTTTTTTGTCCCTAACAAATAAAATAAAATAAAAATCAAATGAGCACAAATCCTGACAGACGTGGTTGCTATTGAAAAAATCCTGAACTCATTAATATTTACCCGACCTAGCCAAACCCACCTCCTGCCCAGAAGTTGCAATTTAATGCGACCACTAACTAGACCAACGAGTAACATGAGGGTAAACGAAAACCACATAACGCCACCAGCTGGTAAGATCCTTACATACTTCTTTTGCCAAGTCCACGTTCATACATCTGATCGGACATGCACGCCGATTGTGAGTACTACGCACCTGTTTCTTCTGAGGGACTTCACCAATGAGGTCAGTGTACTTTGTAGGGTGTCCTACCGTTGCCACTCACATCTGCCTTCACTCATCTTAGGTCATCTTTCTTAACATGACCTTGTCATTGTTTATCACTACTTACATAATTTAAACATACCTACTAATTTCATAATGAGTTAAGTTTGTGAGGTTGTAGGGGGTAGATAATATCTGGATATAGGTACAGAAACGATTTTGAAAATTCTTTCACTAATGGGAAACTTTATTAACCCCGAGTGTTAGGGAGTGACAGTGAGAGCTATATTTAAAACGTCCCCGTGGGATATCTTCCGAACAAAACGCGAGTGAAGCCACGGGAAAAATCTATGTTGTATAAAACTACATTATGCTAAATTGCAAACAATATCATCAAGAAATCTCCAAAATATTACCTAGCGCGTTACAAACTACAAACTTCGTACATATTTCGCAGTAGTTTCCTCAAGTGAAATTTATTGTTGGACAATCAATCAATCAAATCAGTTTATTGCATACATGTTGTACATGGGTTGGAATAGTTTAAGAGGTATCAAACATGCACCCTGTAAGGGCACTGCAAAACAAATACAAATCAAATTAAATTAATAACATGTCATATCATCATAATAAAATTAACCGCATTTCACATTTTACAAAATTATTATTATTACAAATTATGAAAGAAATATACTGTCAAATCAAAACAAAATAAAATCCAAGTCTAAATAATTGTAAAAAGAAATATACTAATAAGTCAAATCAAAACAAAATAAAATAAAATCCAAAGTCAAAATAATTAGGAAAGAAAAATACTACTATAATTATGTCAAATCAAATAAAATCTAAAGTCAAAATAAATAAAATTACTAATTAATTTATATAACCTTTAAAAATAACCTTCGTTTGTTTAATTAAGATTTATTTTATTTTATTATTTCTTTATGTTTATCTTCAAAAAACTCTTGCAATGTGTAGTAACACTTCTGGTTTAAATAAGTAAACAATTTAGTTTTAAATAAATTGTTCCTTTTGATTTCTTTTAAGAATTTCGGAATTTTATTATAAATTTTGATACACATTACATATGGACCTGAATGGAAAATGGCCAGTTTTGAAGCTGGTAATGCGAGATCATTTCGGTGCCGCAAGTATCGGGGCTGGGTATAATGATCTTTATTTAAGGGGAAAAGTGAAATATTTTTCCTGACAAACAGGCAAATTTCGAAGATATACAGAGACGTGAGTGTAAGGATATTCTGTTCTATAAAATGCGGTCTACAGCTGTCCATGCCTCCTATATTCATTAATATTCGCATGCATCTTTTTTGTAGCTTGAAGAGCTTATCGGCGTTCGTGCTATTACCCCACAGTATTATGCCGTAACGGAGCCAAGAGTGCGCGTATGCGTTATAGGCAGTTTTAGCAGATTTAAAATCTGTAGATTTTTTCAATTCCGATAAAGCGTACGAAAACCTAGAAATTTTGTTACTTATTTGTGTTATGTGAGATTTCCAATTTAGGTTTGTGTCAATATTTAGGCCTAACAAATTAAAATTATCAACACAGTCAAGTTTGGTTTTGTCAAAGGTAAAGTTTATGTCGAGAGGTCGTCTTTGGTAAGGTCTAAATTGCATTATTTTGGTTTTAGCGAAATTTAATTCAAGATTATGTTCATTTAACCAAGTATGTATGTCAGATAGAATTCGATGAATGTCATTTTTAAGGGTCATAATATTTGAGCATGGAAATACAACGGAGATGTCATCTGCGAACAAAACGCTCACAGCATCTATTATTTTGGGGAGATCATTTATATAAATAAGAAACAATATGCACCCGAGTACGCTACCTTGTGGAATTGATTTATTTATATTTATTGGTTCCGATCTAACATTAGTAATTTCTCCAGTACTATGGTTGTAATGTTCAATTTCTACATACTGTGAACGATTTTCAAGGTAAGACGTGAACCATTTATGAGCTATTCCGCGTACACCTATTCCGTCCAATTTATTTAAGAGGATATTATATTGAACTCTGTCGTATGCTTTGCTCATGTCTAAGAGAATGCCTATACCGTATTTCTTTTCATTAATTATATTTAAGATCTGCTGTATATATTTATAAACTGCGTTGGTTGTTGATCTATTTTTCCTGAATCCATTTTGGCTTTCATTAAATATGTTAAATCTTTCACAGAAAGAATACAGGCGAGTCGTCATTGCCGTTTCTATAATTTTTGAAAAGGTAGTCAAAAGTGCTATGGGACGATAATTATTGCAGTCAGTCTGAGAATCTTTTTTGTGGATTGGTTTGATTACCGAGATCTTAAGTAGTTTGGGGACGGTTCCTTCAGTGAAGGATTGATTTATTAAATAAGTAAGTGGCATGGCTAGTTCCTCTGCGCATGTTTTGACTAATGAGGGTGGGAGTTCATCAAAACCACAGCTTCTCTTGTTTTTAAGGTGTCTTATTATTGATAGTATTTCGTATTCATCTACTGGTTTGACAAATAAAGATTTATCGTTTTTTGTAATGACAGGTCGACCGGTTTGAGCGCTAGACTTTCCTCCAACTGACTTAAAGAAGTCGTTAAAAGCGTTTGCAACAGTGCTAGGGCTTTCCGTTAATGTATTTTGTATTTTTAATTTAATATTTTTCTTTGTTCGTTTGGTTGTTTTATTTGTGCGTTCTTTTATTATTTGCCACATCGTTTTCGAAATATTGGTGCTGTTTTGTATCCTTTTAATATTTATGACCTTTTTAGATTTTATAACTACTTTTTTTAATAGTTTTTCGTACTTTTTGTAGTATTTTAATAAGAGAGGGGCTTCATTTTGTGACAGAAATGTTTTAAGTAGACGTTTGTGCTGGCAAGACACTTTTAACCCGGTAGTTAGCCATGACTTCTTTGTTTTGTTTTTAAGTTTAATTCTAGTTTTTGGAATACAGGCATTTAATATACTTAAAATTTTTGTGTGGAAAGATTCATAGTTTGAATTTACGTCTTTGTCATCAGATAATATTGATCGCCAATTTATTTGACTTAATTGCGTCTTAAAGTTTTCCATGTTTTTGGCATTAAATATTCTTTTTGTAATATACCACGTGGTCCGTTCATTTATTAATGTCTTTTTGGGAACTGATAATGTTATTCCCTTGTGATCAGAAAGTCCGAAGTCTTCAACAGAGGCCTTAAAGTGTTCTAATTTAAAGTTTGTAAATACTAAATCTATACATGTAGCACTTGTTTTGGATATTCTGGTGGGATCATTAATCCTTTGGTCGAAGTTATAGCTACTCATAGTGTTTAATAAATATGTAGTGCTGTTTGAATTTTCTAATATATTGACATTGAAATCTCCTGCGATAATGATATTCTTTTTACTATCTTTGATTGTTAACATTTGCAAAAGTTTTTTGAGAGAACTATAAAATACATCAGTCTCCCTATTTTTCTGAGGCCAATATATTACTACGATGACAATATTTTGTTGGACTATTTCTGTTGCGCACACTTCAAATACAGACTCAACAGACAACGATGTTATGTCTGGTCGGTCTAAGGCTTCAATATTTTCCTGTATAAAAATGCATACGCCTCCACCTTCGTAGTGTTTCCTGCTGTACCAGGAAATCGCTTTGTATTTATCTATGTGTAGTAATTCAATTTTATTTTCAGTAATCCAGGTTTCTGTCAGACATATAGCATGAAAGTTGGGTCTTTCTTCGATGACCGATTGTAGCAAATCTTTTTTGTTTTTGAGACTACGTATATTTTGCAACAGAATTTCAAAATTAGTTGCGAAAGGAACAAAGTTCACTTTGCCTGTTATTTGTGGCCTGGGTCGGGAAAGGAGTACTTATATTATTTATCGTCTCGTAACGACTTTCTTTTCCATCCACTATTAGTTTATTATGTTCGATGTTTTGGTGTATTATTGACCGTCCTTCTCTTTGTTTTCGTCTTCTCTGTAAAAATTCTTTATCAAGGAAAGCCGACACATATAAGCCTAGACTTTTTAAATAATCCGCGTTGTCCAAGATATATTTCGTCATCCTTTTGCTGATCAGTTCCATGCGTAGTGGCCGTCTAAATCCGTTTCGTCCTATCCGATGTAGCTCTTCGATATAACCACTGAGGTCGACATTCAATGTGTCTTGAAACGCAAATATTATTCTATCTTCAAGGTTTCTTTCTGATTCGTTATAATATTCGTTTAAGCCGTGAATAACAATTGTTTTACTATGATCATGATGATTCGAAGTATTCATAGAGATATCGGTCACGTTCAGATGCATGTTTTTGTTTTGTAACTCGGCTATTTCTTTTTTTAATTTTTCGGTTTTTTCCTCAAGTTTGTGTATGGTTTCGTTTATGTGAATAATATTGGTAGTCATTTTAGTTTGCTCCAGAGAAAGTTGTTCAGTTTTTTGGTATATTTCTTGTTGGAGTTTTAATACAGCTATATTGATTTCTGATTTGATCGTGCTTTTGATTTTTGTCAAAATAGATTGTTGTTGTAATTCCAACTTTTGGTCTAATAGTTGACTTATTTGTTCTATTGTGATCGATTGCTCCGTATGTAGTAAGGTCGGTGATGAGATCGTAGACTTGTCAATGTTTGTTTGCGGTGCGTCATAATTTCCTGTGTCTCCTATTATACTTTGGTCGTCTTGTGTTTGGTCGTCTTGTATTTGGTCGTCAATGGACATTATTGTGTCGTCAAGGGTAGCTGGAGGGTGTCTCCTAACAGGTGTGTCGTCATTTCGTATTTGTTTCGTAGAGGTTTTACACGATGGGCATCGCCATATGTTAACTAATTTACTCTTATTTTCTACATAATACGCTGTGGTCATGTTGATGCATCGGTAATGGTACAGTTTTTGACACGTACAACATCTTAGCAGTTCTCCGCGACCTATTACTTGTTTACATCCAGCACAATTCATTTTTGTGGGTATTCGAAAAGAATGTTCCGTGCAGTGACAGTTGAGTTCGTCGCTAATAGTACTTTATGTGGTGACTCACCTCAGCGGGCTCTGCGCGAGTTCACAGTTCGTTTTGTTAGTTTTAAAATGTTTTCACTTATAACTTTTTATTGGTTTGATGTATCACTTTGCACTTTTCACCACTAGTTAGGTTGTTTAGATGGCTATACTTTGATATATGGTACAACGATAAGCAGTTATTTTTGACCTACTTTATCGATTAAAATCTAAGAGCAATTCGTAAACACGTCTTTGACACTTAACAGCGCACCGCGCAATCGGACCCCAGCTTGCCGCTCCAAAGTCTTCCCTTCTAAGATAGCAGCCTCATTATTTATTGCAATAATGCAATCTTACGGTGTCATCTAATGTTGCTCTTATCTTATGCTAAATATACCGTGTGCTTGATTTATTTTAGCAATTTTGCTGGCAAAACTCATTACCGAGGTTGTGGTGGATTTGTATGGTTTTTGAAGGGAGGGGGAGTTTTTGCTATGAAAAGGATTTGTTTGCGAGTTGGTCTAGTATTCGCAGGTATGACTGCTGAGCTTTAGGCGTTGGGTTCGATTGAGGTTTTGGTTCTTTCGACAGGAATTTTTCAGTAGCAGCTACAGGGTCTGAATTGGTGCCTTAAACATGGGCTCTAACGTAACCGGCGTGATATCGGTATTATGTAATTATTATTATATTACTAGCGGACCTGGCAGACGTCGTCCTGCCCGGACAGCAGTGCCACCTACCGGGTCCAATTGTATTTTCAAACCAAGAACCCATTGAAATATCCCCAGAAAATGCCATCCAAATCGGTCCAGCCGTTTAGGAGGAGTATATAATAGTGACATACACTCGTACAGTAGAATTGTATATATAAAAAATTCTATTAGATAGACACCTCAGAGCCTTTTGGTGTGAAGGAAAACTAGCATAAAATTCAATTAAATTGCGAGATTGAGTAAAACCGTTAGAGTTGTTTAAAGTAAGTCATGATAAAAGTTTGACAAATAAAACCCGACCATTGTAACAAGAATCAGTGTTCTTCGTAGAGACGAAATAAAACCGAGATCTGTTAATTGCGGTGGTGTTTGACGTTGTGTGTTGATTCAATTTAATTTGCGGGTATTGTAATTGAATTATAGCAAAATTATAAAGCCTTTGAAATTACAAATTAGAACGTTGAAATGCTTATTAGTTTTTTTTTAATTTGATCTCTACTTTTTCTAGTATTTGTTTTAGATTGATTGATGGTTTAATTGAATCATTCTTTTAAATTCAAGACCCTCGAGAAAAAGAGTAGATTTCTCTTATAATACGACTTCACAACGCCTGAACATCTTCTAGACAAGATGAAATTTTAATACGAAGGCAAACTCGTAAACTAAACGGTTTTATGTCCAACAACGCACATCACTCAGGATTTGGGACGTTTAATAACGAAATAAGCCTAGTGTAAAAGAGATTTAAAACGCAGATTTAATTTAATACAAGAAAAAATAGACGCTCAGCTTTCGTAATTACGACTTTTTTAAGGTGAATGAAGCAGGGCTGAACTCCACATAAAAGTCGGCAGTTGCTATCATTTGTACAAATTACAAAAAAAGACTTAATTTGTCACATGTTAATATTCAGCAATATTAAAGAAATGAGTTTGAAGAGGAGAGTGAGGAAGAGTAAGAGTAGGTATCCATAGAATTTCTTGCCTGTTCTTCTCGTGGCAAACGCGTACTACTTTCATAGTAATTCTGAATTGTAGTTTCATCTTCTTGTTCTCGCATTTCAAAAGTGCCAGTAACTGGTTCATTCGAAACAAAAAGCTTTGAGCTTAAAGCTTTCGTCATGCAATTTATCATAGCCTATTTGCGAAGCGTGACAATTAGGTCAACTTAATTATTTCATTTCAAGGATCCTTAACTTAATTATTTCTTATGCATACTTATTTTCAAAGTTTCGAACATCCAAGTCAAACACAAAAGGTACATCAGAATATCTTATTTTCGCGTACCTACTCGCCAAAGTGACGTTTTGAGCACTTCTCCTTAAACAACCGACTCGAAACTACATAACTCTATATAACTCCTAAACTCGACACTAAACACTGAAACAAATAAACAAACGGGCATTCCTCAACAACACAATAAATGTTATTCTAAGAACACACTGCAACACCAGAATACACACATGTGTACCAGTACACAGTAATAATACACAGTAGTACACAGCCATACCCAGCAATTACGACACAGTACACAAGTATACGTAGATCTCAATTAGAACGGCTTGTAGTCGACACAAACATGATCACGACGAATGCAAGACGAATGCATTAGCAACAAAGGTTTTAGTAAATGCGTCTTGTCTGTAGCAAAGAGATGCAAGTTCTGGGTAGCGTTTTACTTGTAGAACATTTTCTTTTGTTGAAAAAGCTATTTATATGTTTTATTGAAAGTCTACCTACTTGTAAATGGATTCTATTTCTAGCTGAGTGAGATTGATCGATGAATTCTAGATAGATATTTGGCGTTAAATTCGTTTCGCTTTAAGTATAAATGGAACAAAAGTCTTGAGTTTGCCTTTAGCAGTAAGAATTGTAGGAGGCGTTCTGTACTTTTTGTCTACTTGAACGGTACTAATAAGGCATGAGTTTTTAAAATTACATAGATTGTGTGTAAAAAACAATTATATATCACTTCTTGTTTGAAGAATTTGCCACTACGAATATCGATTAGATTTCGTTACCATAAACAACCTCAAAAGAAGTATTCCCATCTGAGCACCGAATTTTAGAGCACATACGCTTAGAGCTCCAAAGCTATTCCCATCACCAATCAAATATTTTGAGAAGAGAGAAAAAGATGACGGAACTAATTGGCCATCGTATGTCACGGTTATTGTTTCTTAGACAGAAGAACGCAGCTATCCTCTCGATTCAAATTTATCGATCCCACAACCATCCACGAGCCACATTCAACAAATTTGAAATATACGGCGAGTAGCCGTTTTGGAGGGCATCCAATATAATTTATTAGCAATCTGGCAGAGGCTTGCATCTCCAAACTTTCCAGTTTCGTATGCTATTTCAAATTATGGCTTTACAAACAAAGTTACTGTGTAAGCATTTGATCTTTCTGCTGTGGTGCTGTTGCTTGTCCTTCGCAATAAATCTTACTGATTTGAATGGAATTTTGCAGTAAAGTATTTGCTTATTTTCGCTTGTATTATCGTCGTAAATTATCCTACAGGAACGTTTTAAATAATATAATAGACTTGGGGATAATGTACCTTACCGTAAGTTAAAAAAAAATCGGAATCGAATCAGTAGTTCAAAATACGACATCCAAACTTACGACTTCATAATTAGTGAAGATAAAAATCTTATTTAACCACTTAACCTTGTAAAGGTTGGTGTGTCATTGAAGATCAAGAGGGTCAATGGGGTCGAGTTCGAAACTGTCATGTTTAGATTTTTAAATTTTAATTAATAGTACTTATCGTTAAAATTCTTCGACTTCAAGCTTCAAATAAAGATTATTAAATTTTGGAATATTTAATAATCTCGTAATTCGTAATTTTATTTCAAAGTGTTTTTAGGTTTTGGGCAGTAACTATTTTTGTCCTTACATACGAACCCATAAACTGTAATCTGTAAATCTAATTAATTTGTATCCTTTAGCACAAAATTAGCAATATGATTTCCACTCAACCACTTCCATAACCAGCCTATCAACTCACACAACCGAAAAATCACTGAAACGAAATCACAGAAGAATTCCTCACAATACCATCCACAAACAAATACAAAAAGCCCAGTATCTGCCTGTAAGCGCAGAAAAATGTCTTCTGAATTGCGGTAGGCTCACAAAAGCCACGTAACTCAGGCACTGACGGCCGCTTGTTTTGAATAGGCCGACAATTTGTCACAACAAATTATTCAGCCATGCCGCATGAAAAGGGTGGCTTTTTATACCTTTTTATTTGTACAACGCGAAATGATTTCGTAATTGGGACGCCGATGAAATTGACCTTATTAAGCGATGTAGTCAAGTCCATGTGAATTTATTAGATAGGTACTCGTATACGTTGGGTACGGATTATGTGATGTTCAGTTTGTGCGCAATCGTGTGGAACTTTTTGTATCTGTTTTGGATTAAAAAGGGTTTGGTAATGTTGTAGCATTTTACTGAACAAGGGGCATTTATTATCAGATTTAGCGAGGCAGTTGGTCTGACAGATTGACACTTTAAATGTGCTTTAAATGTGCCATGAAGTTCATAGATTAAAATATTGGGTCACAAAAGGGATGAATGAAAGGCAATTGCATGTAGCCGAGACGAGAATCCTTAAGGAGATTCTCCTTAAGATGAGATGTGTGGTGTATCGCAAATGGAAGTCTGAAAGTGGCGAAAGTGACTGAAAAGTCACCTCGTCAAAGACTAGAAATGAGGTGAGTGCTGAGATACCAAGTAATAGAGAAGTATGGAAGAAGAAGACCCTAAACAAATTTGGATAGTACAAAATAAAAAATAGTCCTCCTGACCGTTTTTCGGCCACGGCGGCCAATCCCAGCGGAGATTAGCCATCTGCGCGGGAGATATTATAGTGCACAAGTGTGTGCGCAGGCACAATAATAATAATAATATTCCACAACTATCACACAACGCCATCTAGTCCCAAGCTAAGCAGAGCTTGTGTTATGGGTACTAGACAACTGATAAACATACTTATATATTTCTAAATACATACATATTATAGATAAATTACACCCAGACACAGAACAAATGATCGTGCTCATCACACAAACATTTGTCCTGGGTGGGAATCGAACCCACGACCTCCGGCATAGCAGTTAGGGTCACTAACCACTAGACCAACAGGCCAGTCAAACAAGTGCACTCTCTGTTCCCTTTTCTCTCGTTTTATTTCTCTTGTTTTATGACTACCTGCTTTGACATTTAATTTTAGTAATTGTAATGATTATTATTATTTTATTTTTATTTTGTCTAAATAATTTATACTTATAACGTAATTTTTGGATGAATGTTATCATTGTTTACGCACGCACCATCTCTTCCTACCGATTTGTACGCCGCGATATGTGGCTAAACATGTCAGAACTTTTTTGTATTTCGCTATTAACCTGCATGCAATGTTTCATGTACACCATGTTTAAACAAATAAATATTACTTACTTACTTACTTACTCGTAATCCGATGGGACGGCAATCCGACACGACCGGAGAGAGATCAGGCGCAGGACCAACGGCTTAACGTGCTTTCCGAGGCACGGGGGTATTATACCACCAACTTCCAAACTCCGGGCTACTACTGGGTTCTAATGAAAAACCCAATAGCACTTTTTGGCCGACCCGGGAATCGAACCCAGGACCTCACGCTCTGCAGTCGCGCTTGTGACCACTAGACCAACCAGGCAGTCAATAAAAAGAGAGATAAGAGGGATAATAAAAAGAGATAGATGACTACCTACATGAAGTTGACCGTACTAGACGAGACTTAAAATCAATTTAATTTTCATGGAAAAGCGATTCCTTGCTTCAGTAAAGATAAACTAGACATACATTACACGCGTAAGTAAATAAATACTAAAATATTGAAGCATTCTTGCCTATTTGGCACAAAAACAACCTAATAGCAAAGCTGTCAGGCATTTCACTCATATTTTTTGTCCAACTATTCATAAATAATGACGTGCGGCCGTAAGAAACTTTGGGACCCCTTTCGCAACTTTAAGAGTGTTCCAAAACATTGTATAAACTTATAATAGGGTTTTTTTCGCTCATATAAATACGGTAAAGTCCCATCTGTTGGGGATTTGCTGAATCGATTGTATACTATTAGTTTAGAAAAGAATAATATTATTTTTCGAAGATACAACGTAGGTGCGAGTTCTTGGAAAAGCCTTTGGGTACACGTAAAGTTTTAGTTAACTTATCTTTTAACCGGCACGAGGATACAGGCGTAAAATATCTACATAAAACACCGCGGTAACCAATCAAGACATGTTCATTTTAGTTGTTTGATAAACTCATCTTTGTGATAGCACAATATAACGTCACGGTTGTATTCCCGATGTGTACCTCTTAGTACACCCACTTTCCCCATTTAGTTTTTAAATCTTATGTAATAAGAGGCAAGCTTATTGCATTCAACCGGGCACAAGTTCAGACTCCGTGGCTGCTACTGAAAAATCCCTGATGGAAAATCCAGCAACCCTTTGTATGACCCGGGAATCTAATGCAGGACCTCATGATCAGCAGTCGCGCTTGCGCCACTAGACCAACGAGGCAGTCCTTGCATTAGAGGTGTATCTTTGTGATATTTTAACATAATTATAGTCGTAAAATCTATTTATTTATTACTAGGGTGAACTCATCTAATTCTGTGATTCGCCTAATTCGGTGATATTTTGTTTGAGCGGTATCATAGGGCTGTACGAGTGCACAAATGCCTTTATCACGAAGTTAAATGAGTTCACTATTTATTTAATTTCCGTGTTCCTGAGTGAAGACCGGGAATGGGATAGCGTAAGGTAGAACGCCCTTAAGCTCGGTGGAGCGATGATCTTCACAGAGTGGCTGGTAGCAACTGGATGAGAGTTGCCGAAAATAGAGCTGAGTGGTGTAAGATTAAGGAGGCCTATGTCCAGCAGTGGATTGCTATAGGCTGATGATAGTCGTTTACAACAAAAGCCATTTCATATACCTCTTAATAATAATGATTAAACACAACATACTACCCAATTATTACATTAAACAAATCCACCAAAATTGTACCTTACATGAATAAGAGGGCACGTCAAACCAGGGTCGGATATTAGTTTAAAAAATTCCAATTATAACATGGATGACCGATGTCCTCGCAGTAATTACAAGTCCCACACTGCCGTGACCGCTCCAGGCTTAAAAAAATATTACATGGCACATATAAGTAATTTGGACGTACGTCATATTTTAGGCTTTCAGGGTAGAATATTTTTTCACAAACTAATGGGAAACTAGATGTTTCTTGTTCAGTGGGTCGAGAGATATCAGTGTGATTGACTTCAGCAGTTGGTTTGGAAAGTAAACTTAACTTGCTTTGGCTCCCGACTTTGATGGTTTTTGGATTTTGAACAATGGACAAGTTTACGACCTTATTGGTTTAACATAACTTAACATAACGAATGTCATCCCCGAAGGGTGAGGAAGAGTATTATTAAATTCAATGTAATAGGGTGCGAGCCTATAGCCATCAGACGGCCACGAATCTAGACTAAGTGGCTTCTACTGAGAAGTCCTTCCTAGTTTTCTGATTAGTTTATTTTTTGAAAATCATTTTCTCAGGCATATGGGGGGGGGGGGTGCTCAAACTTGGTGTCACAAAAGTCCAAAGTCAAGGTTTTCCAAAGGGCGATGGAACGAAGCGTATTGGGGATAAAGCTCAGCGACAGAATACGCAATACCACAATACGCTCTAAAACAGGAATCACTGATGTGGGTAACAAGACTGCTGGGTTAAAGTGGGATTGGGCGGGCAATGTCTGCAGAATGCATCAGAACCGTTGGGCTAGGGTCGCCACGCAGTGGGTGCCAGAGGACGGGCGTCGTCGCCGAGGGAGGCCTAGAAAACGCTGGCGTGACGACTTAGAGGCTTTTGTACGAGATTGGCCGGAGAAAGCCGCACGGAGAGAAGAGTGGAAGACTATACATAGTCCCCATAGTCTTCCCGTCAGTTTTTTTTTTTTTTAAAGTCTCAGTGCAACTCATCATTAGCTTAGTTTTTTTGCTTAGTAACTTTGGGTAGGTTTCCAGTCCCAGTACTTTAAGAATTTTACATGGAGTGTCTATCAGTGTATAGTCGACCAAGAAATTGGTTTACCACTTTTGATGACATCTCCCAGTAACATAATTATTCGCTAAGGATTACGTTCTGAGTTTAAATAAACAGGAATGACAGATTATAGCACTTGATGTTTTGTACGTGCAAATGATATTCAACCTTAGAGTGGTAAACCAATTTCTTGGTCGACTATACCTCTGAAAACTTAAATATTTCCATGTTTCTATACTATCATACCTAATAACCCCGAAGGGTTAGGCAGAGGTATCATCATCATCATCAACAGCCTATTAATGTTCCCACTGCTGGGACACAGGCCTCCTCTCTTTGAGAGGGAATGGGCTATAATCTACCACGCGGGCCCAATGCGGATTGGTAGATGTCACATGTCTTCGAATTTTTTGGTTCTAAGACATGCCGGTTTCCTCACGATGTTTTCCTTCACCGTTTTGAGAGCAGCGATGATGAAATAAATTACACAAAGTAATGTGCCTGCCTGGGTTCGAACCCACGACCTACTGTTCGTAAGTCGGGGCCGCCACCACTGGGCCACCACTGCTCTCCGGCAGAGTTATACCTACCAATTACGTGTAAGTTCCATGAAACAGAATGCGGGGATGATCCTATCTTCAGTGCATTACCCTACCTACTAATGGTATATGACGAAATTGACAGCAAATCATCATTTCGTGTAAACTTCTACTTTCTAACAAAACGTCCTAAGGTAATAAGGCTTACAAAATAATCCTACCTTTTCATAACAACTTGACATTTATAAAAGCTATATAATACTACGTGCCTTTGTCTTTTCCATGTCAATGAAGTGAAATGGGACAGTTCCCAAAAGGCTTTGAGGAATGAGGCATTTTATTATTTCTTGTTTACTTTAGCTGACTAAATGATATCCACCTTGTATTAAACTTTAATGTCCCCGAATGTAGTCTATACCTAGCGTAGATACTTATTGGCAATGAAAACACTTTAACTTTCGTTTAGTTTAATTTTCATAGCCCAGTTTTCAGTAGGTATGAAAGGACTAGCAATATGCAATAAGGGGTGAGCCTAACGTCACGGGAGAGCAGCGGTGACCCAGTGGTGGCGCCCCGACTTACGAGCAGCAAGCCGTGGGTTCGAACATCACCTATGCTAAACGGTAAAAGGAAACATCGTGAGGAAACCGGCAAGTCACAGGACGTGACATCTACCAACCCGCATTGGGCTTGCGTGGTGGTTACAGCCCATTTCATTTCGTAGAGAGAATGCCTGCGTTCCAGCATTGGAAACATTACTTATAAGCTGACTATGCTTATGCTAATTTCACATTAGGCTCACCCCATTTTGCATAAAACTAAAACGTAATTGGCCAAATGTTACTGTATAGACACACCAAGTATTTCAAGAAAATTCATACATTATCTCATGTTATACGAAAAAAACTAAAATATAAAGCCTTATTTCAGCGACTTATCCAAAGACCTAAATCGTACGTCCCTAAACAATTTCACCCAAAAAAAGGACTAAAAATAATAATGTTTTAACTACCCAGCAAGTTATATCGTCATAAGCCGACGCAAGCTATGTTAACACGCGGGCTCTCCGAAATCCCTGAGCAAAAAGTTGCGCTTTAGAACGCGACGCGACGGTGACAAATCGCTTTTTACGCTTACCGTGGTATACTTAGATGCTTTACTTCTCTCCTGAATGAAATAACGTATTGGTTCACGGTAGGGTAATAAATGTGGATGTGTTTATTCATATTTGGGGAAAATTAAGGGTGTTGCCGCGTTGCTAAGATAGGAGAGACCAGCAGAAGAACTGCCATAGAAGAATGTGCTTACTTTTCTCAGTGATATGATACACTTTGTTATCACTTGTTTTTCTTGTTATATAGAATACCTACAGGTAGTCAATGGCCTGAAAATCTGACAGTCAGACCTGGCGTATGGACGTCAGATAGGCAGGCACTCTATGTAAAACACTGGTATTAGCTGCGTTTGGTTAGACTGGGACCCCAATATTGTTGGGATAAAGCTGATGTAGATTGAAATGTTGTTCTCTTTTTTGCAGTGTATGTATTTTAAAAGTCTATAATTGTAACAAAATATGAGTTGCTACTCTGAAAATCTCTAAAAATCATAGTCAAATTAATGGTCACTCTTTTACACTATTCTTAAAACCTTCCTCCACTCAGTTATGAAAAATAATAAAATCAGGATAATTTAGTTTTATCCTCATAGTGGAGCTATAAATTAATAGCGTCGTAGCTTCCTGCACTTTCGTTAATTTTTACTTAGAATTCTTGTACATTAGGGTTCAGTATACCCTAGGTCCCCAGGATATTATTGTCTAAAAGAATTTTTTATTACCGCCACATTGATCAAACGGTCTGCTGAGAATATAATCCTGGCTTCAACTCCCCGGCCAGGAAAAGTGTTATTGTGTTTTTCCATCAGGAATTTGTCAGTAGCGGCCTGGGTCTGGATTTGTGCTCGATTAACGGCAATAAGTTCACCCCTATTACATTGGACTTAATCATAACTGTCGAAATCTGGGTGCACTATTAAGTGTACCGATGCCTAACCCTTCGGGGATTACAGGCATGATGTTACGTTATGTTAATATATTCTTTATGAATATGAAACAGATTTGCCATACAGTGAACCGAAATAGAAATGCTGGCAATCAAAATTAATAAATTCATGACGGGTAGATAGATTCAGCCAGATAGTCTTACAAACAAGGAGTCTCGTGTTGTTAACGAGGCTGTAGAGGTCCAATGGGCAGCCGGTTCCATTATAAAATAGTGGTATTCAGCTGCCTCCGGTTACCTTAACATAATTCGGAAAAGACTGGGCAGATGACGATGACGACTAAACACTTACATAACTAACCTAACTAACGAAACTAACCATTATGGAACTTTTTAATCTGAATTAAAATATAAATTTAAATAACGTTTACATGAAATCGGTGTGACCTTTTTGGGTATAACGAAAATTTACAACTTTACTAACGTCTAGCTAGTAGTAGTTGGGGTTGGCTTGCATGTATGCTTTCACGGTTGCACAACGACACGCTTTGCTTACACATGGCATGTTAGCATGGTTGCAAGTCTACCTTACTGCCTCCTTCAGAGGCGGTAAGGTGGCGGGGTCTTGAGGGAGAGCGCCACAGTCGTGTAGATCCTCAAGGCAAGTCTGGTGAGTTCACCTTCACGCGGTTGCCACCCTGTTCTTGGTCTAATTCCATAAGGAATAGACGTAACAAAAACCACCAGGCGCTTTCCACCCTACCTCACCGCGACCATCTGTGACTGGATGGTGGTGGGCTTGGTTGCCACTCAAATCTTAACTGGCATCGGGCAGGTACAACCAGTCACCTGCGCTAGGACCTGCGCAGTTGAGCGCCGTAAGCGGGGATGAAGGAATCCTGGGGGGTTGAGCCGAACGGCGCTGGCGGTAATGTGTCCGCAAGGCAACACGCCCTCTTTGGTCCGGATTTCAAGCAAAACGGTGGCCCTACCCAATAGCCGGGGGTAGGGAAATGGCCATAGTGTCCCGTCAGAGGGACACGGCGAGGTGGGGGAGGTCCGCGGAGGTTGTCTTAGGATGGCCAAAGCGGTGGTGAAGGTCATGCTGACGGTGTAAGTGAGGGTTGATCAGTTCAGAAGGGATCAGTCAGTCCCCTATGCCAACCCGATCAAGCACCCGATGTCGCACTGTAAACCAGCCTCTCACTCCTATATCTCGATGGTATTCCTAACGTTCGAGCTAGCTTGTAGCGAGACGTTCCCTGGTGCGGGCTCCAAGGAGGGTGGGAAGCCAAAGAGACGAATTCAATCACATTACACTATGGTCAACAAACAATCTGACGCCACTAACACACACACACCCAACACACACACTGTCACAACAACCACTCACACACATACAACAACCACTAACACAAACACTCACACTGCACACACACACATCGGAGCCAAGGCGAAAGCCAAAACTCCGAAGAGGGCTGCTCCAAGCACCTCCCCGGCCCCCGGGAGTTCGACTGCTAATGCGGCGAGCTCCTGTGCGGGCACCGGTCTGGCAACGGCGAATACCGCGGCCAAGACCAACAAGTCCCACAATAAGGGAAGGAAATCGGAGCTGCCTGGGACCAGTGCCGATCCTTCAGCACAGCCCCCCGCAATGGTTAACGCCGGTGGACGGGCTCTGCTACCAAATCCTCCCCCGCCTACAGCTCCTCTAGTCGCCCCTCCCCCGGTGGCCGTCACTGGTCAGTCGGCGGAGCTCTGCACCCCCGACGACGTGTTTACACGTAACTGGCAGGTGCAGAAGGGCAGGAACAAGGGCAAGAAGGGAAGTAACGCTCCGGCACCACGTCGCCAAGGTGCGGACCCCGCAGTGCAAGCTGCTCCGGTCCCCCCAGCTAGTGGCATCCGGAAGAAAAACAGGCCGAGCAAAAAACAACGGCTAGCAGCAGCTCAAGCGAAGGGTAAGTCCCTTCAACCAACGCTGGCGAATGCCGCAGGTCAGGTACAACCTACTGCAGGTAATGTCATCTTCTCCGCAGGCAAGCGGTTGCAGGAAGAGGACGGCAACAGCCGACCTGGACCCAGTCAACCACCAGCTGGCACGGCAGAAGGATCAGCGAAGGTGGCTACGGAGCGACCTGTTCGGAGTGACCAGGCCGCGGCCAAGCGGGCTCTCAACGAGACTTCATCACCTCGTGGGGAGCGCAAGCGGCCTCGGCTTGGTGAGTCCAAACGGGTAGCTAACCGGAGCTACGCCCAAGCTGCGGGATCTGACCTTGACGTCGCAGTCACATGCGGCAAGACAGGCCAGATCAACAAGGAGGTGGCGGACCAGATCCTCGAAGCTCTTCAGAGGAAGATGCTCGCCGAAGCCTGTTCTCCTGACGCGGAGGAGTTACCGGTGCCCGTCTTCAATGCGAGGCCAGCGTTTGCCGAAGGGGCCCTTAGGCTGTGGTGTGACAATGAGGTCACCCTAAATTGGCTGAAAACGCTCATCGCCGAGATGCCGGGTCCCACTGGTGCTTCACTGGTGATCAGGAGGCAGGCGGACATTAGGCGCCGTATTCGATGCGGCATACTCATCCCGGACGACCAGGGTGTGTTTACGGACCCACATAACGTCGGGCGCCTTCTATGCCACCAGAATCGGTGGCTAGATATCAAAAAATGGACCATGCTGCAAGCGAAGAGGCAGGAGAAGGCTTGCTTCATGGTAGTTGGTATCCCAGAGGACCAGATCCCAACACTGATGGACGCCGGACGTAGACTCTCTTTCTGTGCCGGGAGAGTCTACGTGATGTTTCAAACTCCGAACGGCAAGTTCGTCAACGTCCCTCAGGGATGTCCGGCCGAAAAAGCTACCACATCGGGGGTAACAAGGGTGGATGCGGCAACTCCCTCCACGAGCACTACGGTGCCACCTACGGTCGAGCCTGCGGGAGCAGCGCCAGTGGCCCCAGCAGTCGCCGATGTGGAGACCGTCCTTTCGTCGGGTGGGGAGCTCGATGACAATTTATTGTCATCGGCTTCTGACCTGGAGGAGGGCGGTTTCGACGCCGGCTCTCTGTTTGCCGGGCTGCGGCTTGAGGGAGACGAGGAAGGATCGACCAGTGATGGCGTCCCCTTCGGCGACCTGTAAAGTCCTGCAGGCAAACCTCCACCACAGTCAGACCGCAACGGCTCAGCTTCGGAAGTGGCTGGAGGTTCAACATACGGCCATAGTCCTGATCCAGGAGCCGTGGATCAGGGCGGGAAGAATACAAGGACTCTCCAATCTTGGGGGTAAGCTTCTATTTAGCTCAGAACATGATAATCCGAGATCGTGTATCTATATAACGCGTAACTTAAAAGCACAGCCACTTACGGAATTCTGTTGCAGGGATATCTCTGCAGCTAGGCTGCTATTACAGCGCGGGGACACGGAAGTAGAGGTGGCCTTCGTCTCGGCTTATATGCCAGAGGCAGAGGAGCCCCCCCGCATGACCTCGCCCGCCTCGTAAAGCACTGTGAGTGCACACGGCTCGAGGTGGTCATAGGGGCCGACGCAAACGCTCATCACCCTCTGTGGGGCATGAACACGCAGAACGAAAGAGGTAAGGCCTTAGTTGACTATCTGTTTACGACTAACCTAACCCTACTAAATACAGGTTCCGAACCAACCTTCGTCACCAGACGCAGCCGAACTATCATAGATCTAACTCTGGCATCGGAGGGCGCAGCGGCCATTACAACCGGGTGGCAGGTCTCGAAAGAGGCCTCCTGCTCGGACCACAGGTGGATCCGCTTCGACATCCCGGTCTGTGTGACACCTATACTGCCACGTCGCAACCCACGCAACACGGATCGAGCTGCCTTCACTCGCATCCTTGAAACTAAGCTTGCGCCAACAAAGCACTGGTCGACCATTGAGAACACGGGCCAGATTGAAGAAAGAGTAAGCTACCTGTCGAAATCACTATTAGACAGTTATCATGCGTCCTGTCCAGAAACCACTCCGCCCACAACACCAGGCAGGCAACCATGGTGGGGAGCCGAGCTGGAACGCAAGCGCAGGAAGGTAAGGTCAGCCCTTAACACAGCCATGAACACCTATGCTGACGAGGATTGGGACGTCTATAGGGCGGCCAAATCCAGCTACAAGAAATGCATCCGGCACAGAAGCTCTACTGGCTGGAGGAAATACTGCGGGAAAATAGAATCCTGCCAGCAAGCAAATAGGGTAAGGAAAATACTAGCACAGCAGAACTCTGATGGATCTGCAGTGCTCCGAAAACCTGACAATACGCTTACCACTACTCCAGAAGAGGCGATGCGCGTCCTTACTGAAACTCACTTCCCAGGTTGCGTTTTCACACCCACAATTGACTGGACTGAGGTAAACCAAACTCCAACAGGAAACGACTGGAACTATGCTCACATGATGATCACGCTGGAGAAAGTCCAGTGGGCGATCGGGTGCTTCCATCCTTTCAAGGCGTCCGGTCCGGACGGGGTGTTCCCTGCATTACTGCAATGGGGGGGGCTCTCCGTTGCTGAAAGACTGGTGTCCATATTGCGGGCGTGCCTGGCCTTTCGATACATCCCGAAAGGATGGAGGGAAGTGAAAGTCATATTCATCCCTAAGCCAGGTAAGGGTGACTATACTAACGCCAAATCCTACCGACCGATCAGCCTGACCTCCTTTTTCTTGAAAACCATGGAGAAGATATGTGAGAGAGAGCTGAGGGATGGCGTCTTAAAAGCACTACCTCTTCACGCAAATCAACATGCATACAGTGCGGGTAAGTCCACTGAATCCGCTCTTCATCTAGTGGTTGGCCGGATAGAGGAAGCGATACATCAGAAGGGCACCTGCCTGGGTACTTTTATAGATATCGAAGGAGCCTTCGACAAAACAAACTTCTCCAGCATCAGCGCCGCTCTCTCCCGACACGGGGTGGAACAGGTACTGATAGACTGGATTACCAATATGCTTAGCAAACGAGTCGTCCGCCTCGGTGAAGAGCAGCAGTCAGCAGTGCTAGTCAGGGGCTGTCCCCAAGGAGGAGTGCTGTCGCCCCTTCTCTGGAATATGGTGATTAATGACCTCATCACGAAGCTCAATGCTAACCACTTCTACACTATTGGGTACGCAGACGATCTCGCCATCCTTATCTCAGGGAAGGTGACAGGGACAATCTGTAACCTCACTCAGCAGGCGTTACGTATAGTTGAGCGATGGTGTGCTGAGTTCGATCTCTCAGTGAACCCCACAAAAACTGAACTAGTCATGTTTACCCAAAAACGAATGCTAGGCCCTCATTGCCTACCTAAGCTATTTGATACTGAGCTCCAGTTAACCAACGAGGTCAAATACCTGGGGGTCATCCTGGACAGCAAGCTAAATTATAATATTCCACAATAATATTCCACAACTATCACACAACGCCATCTAGTCCCAAGCTAAGCAGAGCTTGTGTTATGGGTACTAGACAACTGATAAACATACTTATATATTTCTAAATACATACATATTATAGATAAATTACACCCAGACACAGAACAAATGATCGTGCTCATCACACAAACATTGGTCCTGGGTGGGAATCGAACCCACGACCTCCGGCATAGCAGTTAGGGTCACTAACCACTAGACCAACAGGCCAGTCAATTGGAGCAGTCATCTTGACAATAAGCTAAGCAGGGCCTGCCTTACCTTTTGGCAGTGCAGGAGAATGATAGGTAAGAAGTGGGGCCTATCCCCTAAAATTATACTCTGGCTTTACTGCGCGGTAATCAGACCCATGATCACCTACGGGGCAGTGGTCTGGTGGCCCCGTACCAAATTAATCACAGCAATAAGTAAGCTGCAACGTATGCAAAGGCTCGCCTGCATGGCAATCACAGGCTGCATGAGGACAACCCCGACCGCAGCTCTCGAAGCCATACTGGGAATTCCGCCGCTCCACCTGTTCATTCAGCAGGAAGCAACAATGACGGCGTTGCGCCTCAATACGCTACAACTCTGGGGTAAGAAATGCACGCAACATACTGCGGCACTAGAGGGAATCCAAAGTGAGCTCCCCCTGGTGAAAGCTGTTAACGATCGAGTACCCAAACAGTACGTATTCGATAAAAAATACAAAATCCAACTCCATGAAGACCACCGCTGCGAGGGACTTAACCCTGCAGAAGTACGGATCTTCACGGACGGATCCAAAACAGGTACTGGTACTGGAGCAGGGGTCTTCTCGGAGGATCTCAATATCCACATCGCCGTACCTCTGGGGGCCCACAACACTGTCTTTCAGGCAGAATGCTTGGGTATCTCCCTGGCGGCATCTGCCATCTTGGCTCGGGAGGTAAAGGATCACTCCATCCGTATACTCTCAGACAGCATGGCAGTGCTGCTGGCATTAAGGAGCCCCACGGTCAATTCCGGGCTAATACACGAGTGCCATCAACGCCTGAACCAGGTTGGTAACCTCAATAATGTAACCATTCAATGGATTAAAGGACACAGCGGCTCCCGAGGCAATGATGCAGCGGACGAGCTCGCTCGAAGGGGCTCGAGCATGGAGGTGGTGGGACCAGAACCCATCGTGCCACTCCCGTTCGGCTATCTTCGCACGCTGGTAAGGAAACGTACCAAAGAACTGTGGCTAGACCACGGCGAGTGCAGGCAGGCCAAGGAGGCGCTACCCGCCATCGACACCCGCCTCACCAAACAAGCGCTCCGGCTGACTAAGCTGCAACTACGCACAGTGACGGCTGCCATCACTGGACACGGTACTTTTAATAAGCACCTCTTTGTTATAGGTGTCACAGATAGTCCTCTGTGTCGAGCCTGCATGGAGGAAGAAGAAACAGCCGCCCACGTGCTTCTGCACTGTCCGGGCGTTGCCCGGTATAGGACCAAGTACTTCGGTGACCCAGGTACTCTCCGCGAGATTGCCAGTAACACCAAGGGACTGCTGGCTTTTCTCGGGGAGCTAGGGTGGATCGAGTGATATTCCCACCTGCACGCAAAATACGCGCATCGAACGTGGAGTTGCGGACACCAGCCCGTCGTACTTATACTTATACTAATATAACGTCTAGCTAGTTATAGGGTTACGTACATACATATTCTCACAATCTTTTCCAATTAGAGGATATGCAGAAACCAAAGAACGCCACCTGCTACGATCCTTACGTACTTCTTTTGCCTCGTCCACGTTCATACATCTGGTCATTAATTTGAGGATCACTGATTAAATTCAATGTTTTATTTGGGCCTTGTGCCTTATTGCAGATATCCGTGCACTAGTTTTCAAAATCAAGACAATAATACATCATCCCGTCCCTACGGAACTCCCTTAAAACATTTCGCTGAATCTTTTTAGCGCTAGGAATATCTCGATATAAAACGAGAGCCTCTGGGACCCGCTCGTAAACGGAGCTACAACTAGTTAAAAGTTAACACCCTGTGCTAGTACACTGGCTACTTTTAAAATAAATGTTACGTAATCAATCTTCCTTCAAGATTGTAAAACACTGTTGTTACTAACAAGTTTTATGTTTATTTCTTGGAGTCCGGATTTTGAAGTTTCTTTTTTTTTGTGTAGAAAGCTACTGAAAAACAAAGTTAGACATAGATTTTTGTTTAATTATTTTGGATATAGGTATACAGACATATACTTTGGTTTCAAGAATTTCCAAAGATGTATGTTGATGAAAGCCTTACTTACGGATTACACACCTACATAAACCACGCATTTTTTGCCATGGTGGCAGACAAACATTAGTGAACTACTACCTGCTAGAATTCTTTCATGTCTGTCTCTCAACGTCCAAACATATATGGTCATCAGGTACGTCAGTTGCAAGTCCTATGCACCTGACATGACCACTATGTCAGCGTAGAGGGCTAAGCAGAAACTCCAGAACCCCCCCCCCCCCTGCTACTCCTTTTGCATCGTTCATGTTCATACACTAATCATACACTCACGCAAGTTGAGAGAACGCCCCTGACCTTTTTCAAGAACTTCACCAATAAGGTCAGCGTACGTCCTTCTAGGGCTCTCGGCGCCGGCGTTGTATGTACCTATATTTGCAAATTTTGCAATACCTGAGATGATATTTTAGGAGAGGCCTTTAGTAAGTCGTTTTTGACTTATTCTCTCAACATGATAAAACGAACCAATATGCTACCTTTGTTAGCAGAATCCAAAAAAAACGGTATTGTTCTGCAGCTGTATCTGCCATACGTGCACTAGACTATAAATCCAATAGAGGCTTAACATCAAAGGTATGTCTCTGGGTAAGTTTACCCATATAACATCGCCTACGCTGTCAGACTAGAAATTGTAATTAAATAGGTCCCAGTGATGCTCGCGATACGCTCAGGGCGACGAACTCGAATGTGACACCTAACTCACATGTGGCGTTACTAAATGTTATTAAAATAAATTGTTGGCTGTTATTATGTACAGGCACGCGCACGACCACAAATATTTGCAACTTAGCTATTTTTAAACATGATTTGAAATGGGAGTTTCTCTTTCTGTATTGATTTTTTAATTTCGTGTTATAACTGTTATAAAATAGCTCTTATTTATTTATAACTAGCTTTTGCCCGCGACTTCGTTCGCGTGAAACTTCCGGAAGATTTTTGGTTTATCTCGCGAAAAAAAAACTATCCTATGTCCTTTCTCAAGTTCTAAATTATGTCTGTACCAAATTTCATCAAAATCCGTTCAGCCGTTTAGGCGTGAAAGAGTAACAGACAGACAGACAGAGTTACTTTCGCATTTATAATATTAGTAAGGATTAGTACGGAAGTAAGGAAGTAAGGATAAGCACACCAACAGCACAATAACTTACAATTCAAATTACATAACAACGAAACTTGACATTTCAGTAACCATGCAAATAATTACTGGTATTGGACATTGATACAAACAAAGTTGGAGTCAATATTCCACTTTACATCTTACTGCATCCGATTAGACTGGAAGTCGACCAAATCTCTCTCCTTCAGCTTGCTTTTGCAAGTCTATTTACCAAGCACAATGTGATGATGTATATTGTGTGTTTTTATTATACGTACACGTCATAATATGTCATGCAAAAGAAGTTTTTCTTACTTCTTTCAATACATGGGTAGTGCTCGTGACTGTACCACGACGTGGGCAGTTCACTGCCCGTCTTTTAGCTCAATATTAACTTAATTGTTCTTTTGTCAGCTTTATGTAGTACTGCGTCAAAATAGTGCTATGAATATTAATTATTATAACCTTTTCTCTTAATTTGTATCCAGCTGGCTATTTATATACCTCGGTCTGACAAAGTAAAAACTATTAGTTTGAACCACCTTTTCAAGTCTTCTTCTGAAGCTTGTGTAGTCCAGCATAGTCTATCTTGGTGAAGCCAACAAGGTGGAAACCATAGACCAGGACCAGTATAATGATATATACGTCTAGCCATCGATGTCAAGAGGCTAGTAAAGACAAAAAGCAGCTTTTCTCAAACATGCTTGGAAATTTGAGCATTATTTTGACAACCTTCTTCGAGATAAATCGAAATTGCTGTACTGGCCAGATACATGCGACCAGCGGCCGGCAAAAGTTGTATGAAAATCCATATCTGTCGTGTTTAGCGGCCAAATAAATTACATACTAAACTCATAGCTGTCGTGTTATTTAAAAATGGAACGATCTTTTACTCTGAACCATAGCAACCAAGGAGGTGACTTATTAAAGGTTTTATTTAAATTTCGAATTGGCTGAACTCTTCAACGCGTGAAAAATTATTGTTGTTTATGTGATTTTGAAAAGTAAATTGTATTTAATTTCCTCGCATTATTTGAGAAAAGTACTATACAAGCCTTGGCCACAACTAGGCATTGATGGACTTACGTATGTGTGCCTCGGCTTCGCCTCGGCCCACATTTACACGTTCGTCCATCAATGCCTCTGTTGCTGGCCGCTGCAGTAATGTACTATTCTCTTGTTTTGATCTGAATAGAAAACAAACTACGATCACCAATTTCATCATCACTATCTACTTAGTCAACTATGTTGGAGTCGGCTTCCAAACTAACCGGATGCAGCTGAATACCAATATTTTATAAGTAGCGACTGCCTTTCCCTCCACAAGTCATATTCAGACCATCGGGCTACTGACTACTTGTACTCATAAAGATTATAGTATTATCCAACGGCTTAAGGTATTGTCCAAAACACGGAGAAAACCCATCAACGGACAAACCTAGGCAAGCGCATCTTTACCTAAACATCGACCCGAGCGGCTGTTACTACTAAACCACGATCAATCAAGATAATTAAATTACGTTAAAATTAAATTGAATCCCCACTCATTACCGCAAAATATTAATTTATTTAAATTTTGACCATTCCAGTGGAAAATATTCAATATAATTATGATAAATTCAGGTTCGATCCTAGGGGAGAAGCGGGATAAAATTAACACGCGCTTGCATCCCTCGGGTGTAAGGTGATTATAAATTGTACCGTGTTTTATGCGTCCATCTCGTAAACTACCATTTATATGGCGTATTTAATAAGCTATGCATTGAAATGAACCGCTGAATTCATTTTGTTGCTGTGCTATTTTGTTTTATGTGTTGACGAAATGAACGTGGCAATACTAGAATGAAAAATAACCTTGCAATTATTTCATATTATTATTCTTGGGTGGCACAGACGACTCAAATCAAGTTTGGCAGATACAAAAATCATGCTGGGTAGGTAATTAGGTTTATTTAGAAACAACAGCTCCTTTAGTAATAATATTTACCATTTGTCAGACACAACGTCACTACGTGGGTAGGTGCTATGCAGAAAAATATCCTACACTTCCTAACACAATGATAAATTAGCTGTTTCACGTCGAGAGTACTAATGAGTAAGCTTACAAACACTAAAGACATACGAGTTTTCTTCACAGACAAGTTTGAACGTAAATACTACTATCTTTTGAATTCTTTTCACTTTGGTTTGAAAGCTGCCATTTGAACTGAAAGTCAAGCAGTTTGCAAAGGTGTTTCAAATAGCGGCGAAGTAAAACAAAGTTCGTTACAAGTTACAACTTAGCCCAACTTCCCCAACGCTTAGTTCAAACATGAATATGTATTTATGAGTTTTGGTACCTAGGTTTGCAGGTTCTTAGGCTTTAAGAACAGTCAACTCTTCTAATCGTATGGGCAGTAAGGTCTAACGACCCTATCACACACCATAGAGTCAGAGTTTCTTAATCTGACAAATCTGGTTTGACGACCGCCATTTGGCGGCCGGGACGTAACTCTGATTTTTCGGATTACATCAATCCGAAAAATCAGAGTTGTTGTATTTATTATAATAATAATAATAATATTCCACAACTATCACACAACGCCATCTAGTCCCAAGCTAAGCAGAGCTTGTGTTATGGGTACTAGACAACTGATAAACATACTTATATATTTCTAAATACATACATATTATAGATAAATTACACCCGAAACCCGGGCGATTATTATGGCCCGAAAGTTGGACAACTAATCTTATCAAAGGGTCCCGGGCTACCCAGTACTAGCTGAGTTGTGGAGTCCAGATAAACATGTCGCTCCATTCAAAATACTGTTATTCAGTTACATCCAATTAGACTGGGAGCCGACCCCACCATTTTTGGGAAAAGTCTAGGCAGATAATGAATTAATAAAATAATCCTCCTTATTAATCGAAATCCAAACAACGAAAGCATCGAATTCAAATCTTAACAATAAAGGTAGCATTCATTAAAATTGTAAAAGCTAAGTAGGTAAATCCTTTTGTGAAAAATCACACTTAAAATTATTTTCCTCGAGAAAGCTGACAGTGTAAAAATATAAATCCCAGTTTGTTTCGTTAAAATTTTTCTCCGCGCAGTAGCTAGAATATCTGTTAGTGACACTTCAGACTTAGCCATCTTTTTTATCCATTCTGAGGAGCTTATTAACTGCATTGCGGTAAATGTCGCAGGCGATGAAAATAGAAAATCTTCGCACGATGCAAAGATTTTCTATTTGTATTAAAGTTATTTTGGGTGTTAAAGACTAATAATTTTAATTTGACTAGTTTTGCGTCGAACTTGGAGTGACGATCTGATCTGGACTCGGACCACAGAGTTAAGAAGAGAGAGAAGAGAAGAGTTAAGAATTCATCTTGCACTGAAAAACGTAAGCCATTATTTAGGTATCTCTTTAGACATTTATATGGTTTTTAGCCAAAACAGTAACAATTCTACATCAATCACAAAATCACACACACAACTTCTCACAGACAATCACACAAAACGACAGTTCGAGACAACACTATCACTCCCGCAGTGCAATCAGTACCTCCAAATTGAAACCTTACAGATAAACAAACTAAGTTTCAGGTTCTCAGGTGAACTCCTATCAACTGCACTGCGGTGAAACATAGTTGGTCCCGTTGGTCCTGTTGACCCCAAGATTGTTCGAGTGAGATTCATCGTAGTCACGTCGAAGTTTCGCCGCACTTGCCTTTTGAATTTGTGTTTTTTGAACAACTTTTGTCTTTTGTTATTGGATCTTTCCAAAGGGTATTTCTCAGTAGTAGCCTCGGAGTATAGATTTGTGCTGGCAATAGGCTCGCCCCCTATTACATGGGACTTAAACATAAGTGGCGAAATGTGGGTGTACTGATGGTACACCTCTATGCCTAACCCTTCGGATATTACAGACGTTATGTATTTTAAAATAGCAGTGGTGTCACAGTGGTTACGGCCCCGAGTTAGGAACAGTAAATTGTGGGTTCGAACCCAGGCAGGCGCATTACTTTGTGTAATTTATTTCATCACCACTGCTCTCAAAACGGCGAAGGAAAACATCGTGAGGAAGCTGGCATGTCCAAAACCAAAAAAATCGAATACACGTGACGTCTACCAACCCGCACTGGGTACGCGTGGTGGATTATAGCCAATCCCTCTCCTAGAGAGGAGGCCTGAGTCCCTGCAGTGGGAACATTATAAGCTGATGATGATTTAATTTTATGATCTTATTTAGTGTTTTGTCTTTAAGTCCAGTGTTGTTATATAAAATTCATGATGTTATAGAACTACATGTTACGTGGTATGAAATCCTTGAGAAAGAGGTTGTTTACTTTCAAAAGTTGACAAAATTGTTGTTTTAGGCGGGTTTCAAAGTAAAGGTAACTACCGTACATTGGTTTACCTTCACTTTATTTGCTTGACTTTATAACAACAACATAGCATGTAATACAAATTGATTTTATTGGATTTTGTTTGTCCTCAACATTGGGTCATAACTAGGTACAGTCACGGACTATAAATGATGAGCCACTTGCCACCATTCGTATTTTAGCCGTGTAATGCAAATCGGGTTTAATCGTATAACCGATTCATCATTTATAGTCCGTGACTGTACAACGAAACGACGATGAAACTAAACTGTTGACAAAATTGATTGTATGTTTATGTTATGAAAGTACATTTTAGGTTATCAGATCTATATCTTCCAAAGTAGAGTACCGCTCATTTACACTAACTAAAAGCGTCATCTAAATAAATGTGATAAAAAAACCGCGCTATTCAATTATCAACTTTCAGTACTACGCCGAAATATGTTTTTATGTAATGAGGCTCGACTAGAATATTAAATTAATTAATATTTTAGGGTTTACTTTAGTCCCTAACTAGCACAACTAAGTCTAGACTAAAAACATTCTTCAATGTTTGAAAATAAACATACTTTGCTAAGTTCAGCATAATTTCAGACTTGGTAAACAGTCCGAAATGTCAAGTTTATCGTTAGCTCACCCTTAAACGTGTAAATGGCACCTTAGTCCTAAGGTTATAAGCACTAACTTGGAATAAGTAAAGTTGAAGACTGTCCTAGGCACGAATTTCTCACGGTCTCGTGTTGCTATGACAACTTAATTTGGATTTTGTTGTGAAGCTTTTTGGTTGCTTTTAGAATGAAAACCATTTAAATCAAATTAGGAGAATCATCATCATTCAACCTTTATCGATTTTATTTGAAGTCAGCGCAGCACGTCTTCTTATACTTTTCCATTACCTGTCGTCTCAGCTGTCTCGTTCTAACTATATTCTACTTCACACAGTCTTTGGTCTTCCTTTACTCTCATAGCCATCCACATTCATACTGAAAGACGTTTTCCTCATTTCTCCACATCACAATGACATGTCCATACCACGATAATCGATTCACAATACTTCAGTTACCGGTGCCACTTTCTAACCCCTAATTAAAATATTAAAGTAATAGTGCCTAAAGTCGTCACGCAATAGGTGCCAAAAGGCGGGCGTCGTCGCCGAGGGAGGCCTACAAAACGCTGGCGTTCTAACTTAGAGGCTTTTGTGCGACATTAGTCGGAGAAAACCGCATGGAGAGAAGAGTGAAATGTTATGGGGGGGCCTTTGCCCAGCAGTGGGACAATATAAGCTAAATAAAATATAGACACTAGCTAAAAATATATCTACATTTACTAGTAGATACCTACTTACAGAAACCGATAGGAATGAACTTCATTCAAATGCGAAATACGTGAATATCAGGTAAGTATTCAATTACCTAATGGTTGCCGTGCGGAACACACCTCTTACGATGCGACGCGAACGGTCGGAATCGTGAACCTAGTCTAGGAGATCGACTACTTTTATTAGCTGATAAATAATATAAGTCATCATTTTATTATTTGGAGGGTACTGTTTTGTAATGGTTGTTAATTTTTAACCGACTTCCCAAAAAGGAGGAGGTTCTGAATTCGATCGGTATGTTTTTATTTTTTATTGCACAATAATTCATACAAGTCAATACGACGTGACATCCACTTGACGTCCCGAAAGAGCGATGTCACGTAAGAATTGCCTGCGCCATTGACTTTAAATGCCAGAAAACAAGTATAGCGCAAAAAGACATGAAAAAGTCAAAAATGATTGTTTTTACACAGGTGCCATAAAAACCATGAAATTATAGAAATACATCTTCTAGAAAGATGCATTTTTTATAATTTTAACATGTATTTATATAATACTAGGTGGACCGATGACCTGGTGAAGGTTGCGGGGAACCGCTGGATGCGAGACGCACGGGACCTGTTAATGTGGCGACACTTAGGGGAGGCCTATGTCCAGCAGTGGACGTCTTTTGGCTGAATGAATGATGATGATGATTTATATAATTCCAACGTCAAATAGTTCGTTGTGTCATTCATCAATCAATATTGTTTCAATACTGACACCTAAAATTACTAAATAAAATAATGTGTTATGAGTATTTTCACAAATGGTGAATTATGGGCCCTATATTTGATTTCCCTTAGTGCGTCAATCTTTTACTATTTTAGTAATAAGTTAATTTAGCCAACATGTTTCTTAGGCTACTATCTTTTCATACCTACTAATAAATTATTACTTTCGTTACAGGAATATGTAATATGGATATCTTCAAAATCGATAAAACAACCCTGAATCTAAAAAACAATAATTTGTAAATGATTTAAAAATCTTACGGTGGAAGCTCCAGGGTAGCCCGCGAAATTCGAATTGTCTTACGTTTTTTTGCAATTTGCTGGTCAGTGTCAGGTTTTATGTTGATTAAAATATAATTCGCGCACGTAGGTAATGCGTATGTATTTATAGAGATTAAATCAGTAAGTGTTTTTTTCTTAAATTAAACGATTGTCTGTCTCTCTGCCTATAACGCTGCCGCACCTTAACTTGTTTTCATGAAATAGACTGTTTACGTTGCCTGAGTAAAGTCTGAGCTAAAACATAGATTTTAACAACGTTTAGACACGGAATGAACCCCGCCTATGAATATAGCACTTTGTTGACTAACGCTAAATGGCTAGCGTAGCGAGCTCAAAAACTACGACGCAAGGGGTGTTTTTGAAATGGCAACACCTTTGAGTGGAACACGTTTTACCGGTTATGTGATGATTTTCTTTTTGGAGTTTTGAAAAAGATTCGCTTTTTTGCCGGTTGCTAATTTGGTGGAAAAAGGTTGAATGATAGTTGTTTGCTTTACGATACACATTCAGTGTTGTTTTTCTAATTTTAGGAATCATAATTCTTTCTTTATATTTTAAGCAACTAGGTCAGTTACATTTACTTACATTATAACTCTTAACGAATTAAAAAACATCAGTTTTGCTACTTTCCGCTAATATAGGACAGGCACAACATAATAATGCAATATTAATTTTATATCATTTTAGTTTTTATTTTTGTCTATTAAACTCTAAATTTCGTTAATATTTGTTTGATGCCTAACGTCTAACGAGGTACCAATAAATACATTACAACATTTTCACCCTGGCTTTACAATTTATTATCCTTAATATTTGCCCTTGCATGTCCATAATTATGTTTATTTCGTAATACTACGATATAATCATTTATGAATATGCAAGTGGACCACGGGCAAAAATAATTGTCCGTAGTACACCCAGATGGACTAGGCGGGTGGACCACAGGCAAACTCACTTTTTGTGCAGATTGGTTTAATAAGAGAATACATTTCTGTGTACTAGGTATAATGGGAACCCATTAGAACACCTACATTTTGCCAGTTATGTTTTAGTACCATGTAATAGGGGGCGAGCATATTGCCATCAAACGGGCACGAATCCAGACCCCATGGCTGCTACTGAGAAATTCCCGATGAAATAATCCAGTAACACTGCCTGACCTGGGAATCGACCAGGGCCCCGAGTCTGCTATTCAATAGTGTCAGAATGGTCGATCATTGATCTCATAATGGTTGATTGATGACAAGCCAAAAAGTACCTTATGCCTGTCGACTTAAGGTACTTTTTGGCTTGTCGTAAATCAACCATTATGAGATCAATGATCGACCATTCTGACACTATTGAATAGCAGACTCGGGGCCCTGGACATTATGCACAGCGGCCGTGCTTGCCACCAACGACAAACGAGGCAGTCTGAGAGAATATTCTGGAATATAAATATTGTTACGTTATCAAAACTTTTAGCAATATTCACCACAAAACCGTTTAAAATTAACCGGTAGGCCGAAATACTTAAAATTCATATTACATGTAGGTTCCTTTATATTGTAACTTAGTTAAACCATACCCCCATAAAGTGATAGCGCGGTACAATTTTAAATGAAATTAATAATTACCAACACCTTCGTACCTTTGGTTGTAGGCGGTCATTATTTATCAGTTTAAAACATGGAGCAGGAATACTATGGAGTGCCACGTTTTGGCAAAATGTGATTTTATTCTACCATTTTATTTAAATGACATTTGTGTCTATTTCGACTACTCTGGCAATGTCTTATGTTATAAATTATAGAGTGCTCGAAACGTCTTTTGAAGCTTGGTTGACATTTAATGTGGGAGCTTCTGTTCAACATTATGTGAAACCGTTTCAAGAATTTAAATTTATGCCAAACGCCTAAATATTTCTGTTTAACAATGTATAATTGTATAGTATTGTCGCAAGCTAACATGATGTATTTAACGTTTTGATCAACTCCATAGAATAATAAATGGTGACAAACAGCGCAGTGGTAAGAATGAAGATAATAAAAAAAATCATGTCCAAAGCTAAAAGGACTAATATTATCAAATATATTTTTAGCGTTCCGTACCTCAAAAGCTAAAAACAGAACCCTTATAGGATCACTCGTGTGTCTGCCTGTCTGTCCGACCATTCCCCCCCCCCCCCTTATTTCCGAAATTACCGAGCCAATTAAAAAAAACGGAAATGGAGTTCAACACTTACAGATTACAGGAAAAGCAGGATTAGAGGTCTGTGGACTGCTAGTTTAACATGGAAAATCTCTCAACCGACTTGCACTTGGCCAGTTTTCCAAACAATGTTCTCAATTCACAAATGCGGTACAAATGCCCATCATCTCTTTCACGAACAGTTAGGTCGCGAGTTGTACATATGAAAAAACGAGTGAGCTCTCCAACGCTTCATACTCCATGGTTCAAAGGTAGGCAGGGCTCGCATAATCATATTTACAGCTAGCCTACGTAGCTTTTGTTTCGTTCATTATTCAGCCTTTTGTCTTTTCCGTAATAACTTTTAACCCCTTTATTATCTTCGCTTTACGGACAAAACAATTTTTCTTCGCGGATTTTCGGGGGGAAAAATTGATTGATGTTTAAGAAATGTAAGTAAGAATATTTCCTTGAAATATAATTATATTGGTATGTTACTTACTTTTTCTTTCAAAGACATTTTCCTGTTAAAAAGGGGACCAATTAATTAATGTTTCCATTTATTTCTTTGTTTGTTTTGTAAGTCGAGTTCTTTCAGTGACTTTTATTCATCGCGGTTTGCTGAGTGCTATTTTAGGTTTTCCTTTTAGCCATGTTGACCTTTATAGCAAAAAAAAAAAAAAATAATAAAAAAAAAAATATATATATAAATATAAAAAATAGAAAAAAAAATAAAATAATCATACAAATCTTAGAAAAAGATTTTTGCATAATCGACCGTCAATTATAATAAATTATGTAATTGGGAGTTCAGTTATTCTTCTTATACAAGACTAGCTTTTGCCCGCGGTTTCGCAAGCATTATTAACGGAAATTATTCTACGGGAAAGTTTAAATAAAAAATAACAAAAAAGAGTGTTCGAAATCTAATCAGTTGTTTCGAAGATTATTCTGTACATTAAAACTTACAAACATATTTACGCCTTCTTAATATTAGTATACATTTAGATTTTGACCATTGAAACAGATTCTTGTTTGCAGTTTTCCTAGTGTAACGCACGGAATTCATGGCTCTTTCTTTATCGTGTGCCTAACTAAGTAACCAGGGGCCCAATTCTGTAACTTAGAGATAAGCAACACGCCATTGACACTCTATCGACACACTACAGACATTATTATGCAATAGGGAAAAGAGGTGTCGTTGTTCGATGGCTTCACAATGGCAGTTCGATAGCCAAACACGATAGACACAACTGTCAGATTTCATTTGAAATATATTTACAGACTACCATATTTTTATAGTCCTAATATGGCGTTTCAATGTCACTACAGTGGCAAGTCAATGACCATAAATAATTTGTAGAATACCAAATGTCAATGACTATTCTATTGAGACACTGCTTAGTGTGTTGCGTTGCAGCCCGGCCACAGTCGTTTTCGTCATTTATAGACGTATCAATAAAGTGTTCTTAAAGAGTTCTTGCAGTACCTATGATTAGATTAATTGTACCAAGAAGAAGAAGTAAGTAAGTTCTTGGTACTGCAAGAACTCTTTAAGAACACTTTATTGATACGTCTATAAATGACGAAAACGACTGTGGCCGGGCTGCAACGCAACACACCACTGCTTACACACTATCGACACACTATTCACAAATTGATTATTTTATAGAATTGAGCCCCTGGTGTCAGAGTTTTTATGCAACCCAAGGGCCGTGTGTATATCAAATCGAATCAATACAAGAAAAACTAAATGTGGCACTCGGAGACTGCCGCGGTAAAGCTATTGCATAGCATTTTTTATCAACTTAGATTAATTATTTAATTTGACAACCTCAGTTGACAACCTTGTTATTTTTCGTAACCATAGCAACCTGGTTGAATATTTTCGTTACGGAATTTCTGGATTCGCTCTCCACGCTCAAGGCCCGCGATAGAAGCTATGCAATAGCTTAAAAAATACAAATACTGTTTTTGGAATGGAAGTCACGCAACCTCTTATTTAAAAAATAAAATAATGTACCTATAACAGTTCAACTGCCGATCAAGTTTATGTACACACCTGCTTGTCTATAAGTGTTTTTGCAACAATAACATTATGTTTTGCATTTACCTGCATACATGGTTAATATGATTAACCTTCTTTCTCGATATTTATTTAAGTTTTGCACTCGCTGTAAGATTTTTTCTTCAATAAGTTTGAACGTCTATTATTATGTATTTTGTTTGACTTAAACAAGTAATAGATTATTTATGGCTTGCTATAAAGTTGACACCATAGCGTCCTACATTTTTTTTTATTTGTAGTGTAGGAAATCATCAAATGACTCCTATCCTCTCGCTCTGGGCAGAGCGGTAGGGAGTGTCTGTCTTCTACGGACTAAAAACCACTCATGTTCCATCTTAGCCCATTGTGTCGAGGCTGCGTTATCTCATTCGAACGATGAAGTTGTCACCTTATCGTCGTATCTTCTGGTACAATTAGAAGACTAAGCACAGAGGTAAAAGGTGGCAGTAACGAAGACTAAAATGCAGAACAGGTCAGTATGTTGTTGATGTCAATGAAAATTAACTTTCTGTTTACTTTTTTAAAGCACAAAATTGTATTTTAAATATTGAAATCGACGTCGAACGACTCTTCAAGCATCTTAATAGTCTTAAGCAATGTCAACAAGTAGGCAACTTAGATAGGCAGTATGTAAAATACTGTAGCACTCTATGTAAACTACTGGTTTTCAAGGACATCCGGTTAGACTGGAAGCCGACTAGAGAAAAGTCTAGGCAGATACTGAAAATAGCCAAGGTAATTAAAAAACCTGTGCTCTGCTCCAAGCCTCAGGATTCCTGAACGCCAGTATTCGAATCACAAACAATTACATTAAAACTCGTTTAATAACGAAGGTCGGGCAGTCACTTTGAGTAAAACAACAACAACAATCGTTTTGTCACGGTTTTGCATTGGTGAAACACCAGTTTTGTATTTACTAACTAGTGCATCGATACATACATGCAGTCTTAAAATGATTTAAAAAATAAGTAATATATTTCTGGCCTGTTTCTTTAATGGTAGTGTTGTGTAGTGTCTTTCCAACGGATTATTATTACACAGTAATAACTGGGTTGTGGAGGTCAGATAGGCAGTCGCTCCAAGTAAATAGTATTCTCTCTCCAAGAAAGTAGTATTCTTCTAGACAGAGAATGAGTGTAGTGTAACTTCTACTATTATTAAAATCGCACATGTGTGCTCTCTTTTACAATAAAAACAGTTAAACAAAGAATGTTTATTATAAAAGTAAGGCATTTCTTTTAAGTTCACAATCAATTCATAACGTCTCATTCGCTGCTCGTGAATCCATCAAGTCTAGTTGTTGCTGTGGAGGACATATTTGTGAAAATGTTTTGGTACGTAACTATTGTTTATTTGTCTCGTTTTGTGCCTAATTGGTCTTGTGGTCGCAATCACGTCTGTTGAGCATGAGGTCTAGGGTTTGATTCAAAGATCGGACAGTGTTACTGGGTTCATCAACAAAAAAAATCAGGAGTAACCGCGGAATATGTGCCCGGGTGACGGCAATACGCTCACCGCCTTTTAAATAGGACTTAAATATAACTATACCAAAGAACCAACCCGCACTGGGCCCGCGTAGAGGATTACAACCCAATCCTTCTCATAGAGAGAAGGCCTGTGTTCCAGCAGTGGGAACTTTATAGGCTGATGATATGATATATGGGTGTTCTATTTGGTACACCTCTAACCCTTCGGGAATAACAGACGTGATGTTATGCTCTTAATTCGTCAATGTTTTACGAAATTTGGTAAGTATGGATGGATGGATGGTTAGTACTCTTTCGCGTAGAAACTACTGAACGGATTTGAATAAAATTTGGTACACAGATAGCTTAGAATCTGGATTAGCACATAGGATAGTTTTTATCCCGATTTTATCTTCCCGTGGGATAATATTCGAGTTGTAGCGGGCGAAGCCGCTGGCAACAGCTGTTTATCACAAGTACCTTTTATGTATTTTGATTGGCCATTAATCCGTCGTTTGCATCAAGATGCATTAATATGTAATTCAAAATCGTGCATTAAATCTGCGTCAGAGCTTTTATCACGATTTTAATAAAAGGATAACCTGTTAAAAAAGGTGCTTTTATTATTAGGCAGAATCACTCATAATCTTGAAAGTAGCTGTTTTCATAATTGATTGGCTTTCGTTTGGACATTATCTCGGTTACTGTCAAGAATATTATGATGTGGTCGGCTATACTTAACTTGATGTGCCCTCAAAAATAAATACGTTGATAAATTCAACGTTAGCATTTATTTTTGAGGGCATTTTTTTAACACGTTGCGGGACGCACTGAATTAGCAGTAGATTTTTTGAAGTTGAATAATGACAGTACGGGCTCCGCCGTACAATTTTAAACTCTTCTAAAGTGAGGTACGGGCATTACAGCGAAATTTTGTATAGAGGAACAAGGAAAACACTTTTTACTGTCGTATCACATCAATCCCTCATACGTATAGAAGCATTAGAACGCACAAAGTCACACAGTGCGTTTTCTATGAAGTCCTCGCACGCACACTACGGTTATGCCCGTAATCGGTCTATACAGATTCTATGCGACGGCTCGAGTAGTGTCGTTGTATTATTATTCTCTAGTATTGCTCTAGGTAAGTACGGATATAGCAGTGGTCGGAACTTGTATGGGCAATTTTACTGTCATATCGCATAATTTGAAAAAGTCATTACCGTCCCGCAACGTGAAGAACATTTTTGAGGGGAATAATAAAATACTCAATATATTTATTGCTTCCACAAGTTTACTTAGATGGTAGGTTTTACAAAGTTATGATCATTGTGGACCCTGTCGGGCACTGCAATAAGAGAGCTTTAAGAGCAAGAGGCCGCCTGTAAGAGGGCTTTTATTTGACTATACCTACCTATATTAGAATTATCCTAAATGTATTTATAATGCAATCTAATTATCTATTAAAATATTTATTTAACTAATTTAAAATTTATCATTAAAGTATTCATTGAGATTATAATAGCATTTAATTAATAGAAATGTTCATATTTTGCTATTAACATAATTTAAAACTATGTTGGTCAGAAAAAAAATCTTCAACAACGTGCAGACTGATAAGCCTTCCAACAACTGCAGATTCAAGTCTCTCTGAAATCATCAGTCAGGCTGAATTTTGCGCATTATAGCGAAAAATTCATTCACCCTCAGTGGTATAAATTTAAAAATGCTCATGTTGTCTTAATGATTTGTCTGTTTGTGTTATTTAGTCTAAACGACACATCATGTCTGACGCCTACGACGGGAGCAGGTCCTCAACTATTCGCAGCCACGCTACAGTACTTCGCAGCAGCACAGTGCCTTCTCAACCATGGGACCGTACCAGATTCGAATGTTCTAAGTAAGTACTTACTTCTTGCTTCTGAAGAAGCCTCCAGAAGCCTCTTATGGTTTACTAAAACCCCGTACCTACTAACGTATAGGCAACGGTATGTTGCCGGTCACTTGAAATCTTGTTGGCCACACAAAAAGTTGCAGTGTTGCTTTCAATGCAACAGGCCATTATTTTTATAAAGCTGTGGTGCCTCACTTTATGGTAACAACCCAGGTATCGTCGCAGATGAAATGATACTGACTATCATCTTCAAAACCTATTTTTGAAAATAAACTTGATAAAACATTAAAACTTTGTCCTCCAATATCTCATAACTAAAACGTTCCTAAGCATGGTTCAGAATTAAAAAGATCGCAATGCAATGCAAGATCTGCAGAACAAGTGTCTTACGACTTCGATAAATGTTATTTCTAATCCGATTATAAAACTACACATAAACATTTTATACAACCAAACATTTATTTTCCAGATTTCCGTAGTTTCGACTTCATAATAATCGGCGGTGGAACAGCAGGGAGTGTGGTTGCGAAACGACTTAGTGAAGTTCAGGGTTGGAAAATATTGCTCATAGAGGCTGGAGGCGACTCGCCTGTTGAATCTCATGTAAGTACCTCAGTGGACACAGGTCGTAGGCCTTCATAAATAAATATTGTTGACGTTCTTTTTTTTTATTGCGAGTTGCGCATTCTCTTGTCCTTGATCGCGCCTGATGGAAAGCGATGGATGAGGTATACCAGACGGGTTAAATAAGGGAAGAAATTTTAATATTATCAAGTATTATAATATTCATAGAAATTACTGCTAATAAATTTAATATTTTAATAAATAAAATGCTGTTTGGTGTTAAATACCTATCGCATGACTTATAATAATATGATTATTTATATAATATATTACAATATCATTTTTTAAGCTGTTTTTTAAATTGTTTAAAAGAAAAATTATGTCATATTACTTTTACTTCAACTTCAATGCTTATAATATGTTATATATCTAATATTTTCAGATACCAGGCTTAAGCAACTCTTTGTCTGACAGTGAATTCACCTGGAATTATGTATCAGCGAACAATGGAATCATAGATCAGGCGATTGTTAATGGCTCCATAAAGCTGTCGAAAGGCAAAATGTTCGGAGGAAGCAGCAGTCTCAATGAAATGCACTATATTCGGGGACACGACAACGATTTCCAAAAATGGTTCGATGCTGGCAACGTAGACTGGACCTTAGATGATGTACACCGCTGCTTTAAAAAAGCTGAAAGTTTACAAAACAAGAAGTTATTAAAAGATCCTGTTATCAACCAGTTTTACGGAAAAGAAGGATCAATAGTTATTGATAGATTTAATAGCACAAACAGAGATTTTACGAACGGTGTCTTAAAGGCGTGGCATGAAATTGGAATCAATTATGTTCCTGATTTGAACGTCGCTGGTCTCATGGGTTGTGGTATTGTTACAGCTACAGCTTCTGATGGAGTTAGACAAAGTACTAATACAGGATATTTAGAGCCTATCAAAAACAAATGGAATATGCAAATACTTAAAAACGCTTTTGTGAGAAAGATATTGATAACGCCAGATTCAAGAGTAGCTTTTGGTGTTGAAGTGAAAAAAGATGGTAGAATTTTGACTTACTACTCAACACATGAGGTCATTCTGAGTGCTGGAGCGGTAAATACTCCACAAATCCTAATGTTGTCAGGCATTGGTCCTGAGGAACATCTTCGTTCAAAGAACATTACATGTTTAGTTGATTCTCCAATGGTAGGACAAAATTTGCAAGACCATCTCTTTGTCCCAATAACTGTATATGCGGATAAACCAGAGAAAAAAACAGAGAAGGAATACCATCGTGATGTTATAAACTATATCTTTGACCGTACCGGAATTCTAGCTGAAAGCAATCTTTTCACTGACATAACAGCATTTTATTCCACCCAGAACCAGCCTCATCCAGAATTTCAACTGTATCTCTCAATAATACCGAAGAACACATTGGACTTAGAACACTTCCTGAAGTCACAGTATAGATACACAGATTCAATCGTAGACTCCATCGCACAGTTCAACAAAAACCATGCACTATATTTCTTCGGCATCTGCCTTTTGCACCCATATTCAACCGGCAATGTCACTTTAAGCACAAATAACCCTACAGATGCTCCTATTATATTCACAAACTACTTTAACGACCCAAGGGATCTTGAAATAGCAATCCAAGGTATCAAGATAGCGTCGAAAGTAGCTAAAACCACATTTTTCAAGAATATAGGAGGTTTTTTGGGAAGAATTAACTGGTCTGCTTGTGATCATTTTGAGCTAGATGGTGACAAATATTGGGAATGTGTCAGTACTAATATGGTAACATCAAAGAATCATTTAGTTGGTACTTGTAAGATGGGACCAGATTCGAAGACATCAGTAGTTGATAGTAGATTAAAGGTCCATGGAGTGACCCACCTTAGAGTGGTCGATGCAAGTGTAATGCCCGATATAACTAGTGGAAATATAAACGCACCAAGTATCATGATAGCTGAGAGAGCGGCTGAGTTTATAAAAGAAGAATTCAACAATTTTTGAAAGTATTTTTAAAAGGTACCCTTTTTGGAAGATAATTTGGCATTGGGTAATTTGGAAGATTAATTTTTTTATTTATAAGATGGTACCTACATTACATTTGACTTGGTGTTTAAAGTTCTATAGTGCAGTATTCAATGTGTCCATGATCAAAATAATTTTAAGACTATCTTTTTATTTATGAAAAATACAAAATTCACCTTCTATGCAAGTATTGTGATAAATTGCGTTAATGTTTTACAAGATTATGCAAAACAGGGCGAACTACAAAATTATAATTACACTGTAGGTACGTACTACGGAAGAGGAAACCGTTCTGAACAAAAATAAATGTTACAAAGATTGTTTCAAAAGTTATTTTTCTTTGAATTCCTGTAACATTGTTTGTTACGATAATGAAATGCCTACAATGAATAATTTTAAACTTTCACCTTCTCAACGAAAGGCTAAAAATTACTTTTGTTCAGTTATATTATTGTTTGGGTTTAATTTTTCTAACAAAAGCATGAAGTACGTACTACAATTCCTTGTTCGAGGAACCCCTGAAATGACGTTTTATTTTGGTAATTATGAAGAAAGGTACGTAATTCATACTTTTACTTTTTAGAACGTTTCGTAGCAAACGTACAATTTTTTATTAGGTACAGGGTCTTGTTTTTGATCCAATTTGTCCAATTAGTTACAAATATTTTCATTGATAAACGAGAACTACTCATTATTAGTAGTCAATAGTTTGAAAGTGAACTTATTTTCAAATCTGTTTATCGCAAGGAGGAAACTGAGAACCCAAATCCAGGTTAAGCTCACCTTAATACAGACTAGAATAAAATACTAATTTTGAAAATTTAGGTAGGTACAATAATTATGAAATACATAAAATGCACAATAATACCATCTATTTATTTCACCTGTACATAAAAGACAAGTGAGACTTTCGCGCCACTGCCTGTGTTTGAGTGGCAAGCTCCAGTTGTGATGCTGGTGGTCTCGTCTAAATAAAACTTCTGCTTTCGATTTAAAGACTATATAATTTTGACTGGATTTTAAGTGGGTTACAAAAGAAATGGCCGATGTATGCGCACGGTAAGAGACGGCGAGCGAGTGTGTGTCGTGTGTGCCCACATATGGTCAACGGCCTAGCGGTAGGTGGGGCGCTGCGGTGACGTAGGATCATGTGTCGCGATCCTACTGGCCGGCGCGATGTGACGATCCGGAACATATTCCCCGGGTTGAAGTGTGTGAAGGCTTCAAGATGATGCTGCTGAGACGGGAAGAGGGCAAATGTTGTTGTAGGCACGTGTGATGGTGCCCTTCTTTGTCAAGATCTCGGCGACTCTGTTCTGCCCATCTGACCCTGGTTTCACGGCGACGATTCTGCCCAGCAGCCACAGAAGAGGAGGGAGATTGGCGTCTCTGACTAAGACCATGGTGCCAGTCTTCAGGTCATGCCCGGTCTGCCATTTGGTTTTCTGTTGTAGGAGAGATATGTACTCATTAGTAAACCGTTGCCAGAAATGTTGACGTAGCTTCTCAATTCGCTGGAAGCGATGAAGCCGCTGGATGTTGCAGTCGGTCATTTGAGGACTAAGAACTGACGTGAGTGGTCGTCCGAACAGGAAATGTGAAGGGGAAAGTTAAGAGAGATCAGATGCATCAGTGGATAAAGGAGTTAAGGGTCTGGAATTTAAAATGGCCTCAATCTGAATGAGACATGTTGAAAGCTCTTCATATGTCAAGTGAGTTAGACTCATGACTCGACGTAACAAATGTTTGGTGGATTTTACTGCTGCCTCCCATATACCACCAAAGTGTGGGGAGTAGGCAGGAATGAATTTAAATTCAATGCCTTTGGTTGCAATTTCTGAAGCTATGTGACTGGATGAAGCTTTTAAGAAGCGTGAAAGTTCATTGAAAGCTCCCACGAATGTAGTGCCGTTGTCGGAGTACACGCGCAGAGGTTGGCCCCGACGACTAATAAATCGGCTGAAGGCCGCAAGGAAAGCTTCCTTGGTGAGGTCGGTGACCAGCTCCAGGTGCACAGCTCTGACTGCAAAGATAGAGCTTAAAAAGCCGAGTCTTTAAATCGAAAGCAGAAGTTTTATTTAGTCGAGACCACCTGCATCACAATTCACAACTGGAGCTTGACACTCAAACAGCCTGTCTGTAACGACTGTCAAAGATCTACAAATTTTAATGAAAGCTCAGACCAGATGCTTAGCGTGCTTTCTGAGGCACGGAGGTTACGACATGTTATTGGTGGTTACCTATCCAAAGAACAAAATAGGCAAGTGCGAATTTATTTATTAAAACTTTATGCACAACAAAACGTACAAAGGCGGACTTAATGCCTAGGGCATTTTCTACCAGTCTACCTTAGGGTGATGCAGAGACAATACACAGTAGGTGCAAAAACAGAAAATCAAATTTACATAAAGATTGATCCAAATGGCAGTCAAACCCAAATGGCTGTCATTATTTATCCACGAATTCCAACTGTCACTGAACCCTATGAAAGCATAATCGCTAATCTCACTAGAAATTTTACTGTTGTTGTTTGTTTCATGTTAGTTTATTCATAGACCAACTAAAGAGATAAGTTTAAGTCACGTACACAGACTGCACGATTACGGTCCGGCAGTTTATGTTTCTCGATACAGTTTTGGACAACTGCTTTCGCATTACAAAGCCAATTTGGGAACATCAAAGTTTTTAGATTTTGATTATTGGGTGAATATGCTTGCAATCTAAGTTTCAAGTTGTATTTGTTAGCTTCAAAATGAATATTGATGTTGGTGTTGGAGAGAGAGGAAGGCCAGAGAAAAGATGGATGAATAATTGTGTGAGGAATTATTTAAAAGAGAAAGGAGTACGTACCTAAATAATAAATAGTAATTATGTTGTGATAATTTTTCATTCTAGACTACCTTCTAGTGAAGGATATTTTCAATACTTTTTTTATTGTTAATTTAAAACGTATTAACGAATACATCCATACCCCCTGTATTATTCAATGCATCAGCACAATATTTTGAACTTTGCGTTACATAGCGCTATCGTAAACCTTTGTTTCTCAACAACGAAATAAAGTCGTTTCCCAGTATTATGAGAATAATGCTTGGTCGACGGCTTCGCAAAAGATCCGTTTACACCCTGTATTGATCTAATATAAGACCTCACAATAACAGTCAAGCGTAAAGTATATTATTTCCATTCGACCTGACAAGCAGGAATATTTACCTGCCGCACAAAGCTCTAAGGAAAAATTTCCATGTTTTTTTCCGCTTTGACATCGATCATCGCACTAGGGGTAAAAGACAAATGATCTGAAAATTTTTCAAGTTTGCTCTGTACTTTTCCCTTCGCTGTTTTTTCGTTTTCCCATTTTTTTTCCTCAACTATTCTTATTTGCTTCCCCCTATGTGGTTTATTATGGTAATGATGAGTAATGTCGTTCTATTATTTTTATGAATGACTTTATTGTTGACTGACCGTTTTTTACGTGAAAATGGGATATGGATTTGTTATTGTCTTGGATCTGTTACCGAAGGGTTAGGCACCCATTAGTACACTCATATTCTGCCAGTTATATTTTAATCCCTTGTGATAAGGGCGAGCCTATTGGAGACAAATTCAGATTACATGGCTACTACTAAGAAATTTATGAGGGAATAACCAAATTGAACTTGCCCGACCTGGTATTCAAACCCAGGACCCCATATTTAGCAGTCGCTTGCCACCACTAGACCTACGAGGTGTGTTATATCCACACAAAACCCCACTGGGTTCGCGTTAATTAGATCCCAACAAAAACATTCTGTAAAAAACTAGCCAAGTCTCGATGGAGCTGCTTGTTTATCTCTAAAAAGTAATGAAATCTAGACAAAGTCGTGCCAAGTCTAAGGTTCCTTATTGCGATTTCTTTATTATTATAGTTATTGTTGTGTGTCTTGGCCGTTGAACATTCTTTATACGTTAGTGGGTACAAGTCAATTTAGTTTATACGTAATGTTATATCTGTTGTAACTACCTATGATTGTTAAGCGAGATAATAACCCATACTCATCTGCCTAGCCTTTTCCCAACTATATTGGGGTCGGCTTCCAGTCTAACCGGATGCAGCTGAATATCAGTATTTTACATGGAGCGACTGCCTATCTGACCTCCACAACCCAGTAAATACTAGGTAATACGATACCCTTTGGTAAGACTCGATGTCAGAATTTCAGGTCACTGACTACCTGTAACGACTGCCAAAGATCTATATTATGGCAGCCGGGACCAACAGCTTAACGTGCTTTCCGAGGCACGGAGGAAACTCGGTATGTCGGGCGGTCACCCATCCACAGACCGACCTAGGCAAGCACAGCTTTACCTAAAGATCGACCCGAGTGGCAGTTCTTATTAAGCCACGAGCTCCTATAATAATAACCCATATAATAACGATAATAACCCATACTGGTATTGGTAATTGGACGCCAAGAAGACAAATGACCGAACTAAACGAAACGAACAACGGCCAAGTCATACAACATTAACTATAATAATAAAGAAATCGCAATAAGGAACCTTAGACTTGGCACGACTTTGTCTAGATTTCATTACTTTTGCCGTGCCCCCAGATTATCTCATCTCTTTTCTTACTATATGATTCCGTGCTTCGAAAGGCACGTATAAGCCGGTGGTCCGAACTGTCAAATGGCGGTTGTCAAACCACGTCAGAGGCTCTTGAGGTGGTACTCAGACACTAGGGTGTATGGGGTCGTTAGACCTTACTTCCCACACGATAAGAAGAAGACTATCTCTCCTCCTTACTTTTTCTTCTTTGTCTCTTCTTTCTTTCTATCTATGATTTGATATATAATATATCTGTTTCAACAATTTCATTATGCTAAACATAATTCATGCGGCGCTCGACTGAACTCACCGAGACAGACCTGAGTCAATATCGTAGCCAACGTGGCGGGAATACCAAACAGGAGAGATCTTAGATGTCTTGATAAAGTACACCAATAAATAAATTGGTCGTTGACACTTCATCGTCTTCCATAGTACAGTCGAAACACTTAATAAGTATACATTTTGCAATGTGTGAGTGAAGTCATAGTTATACCTACGCACACACACTAAGTAAAACGAGTGAACTATGTTTCTAATAGTGTGCGTTATGTGCGTATAAGTCAAAACTGGCCTACCGCAGGCCGACTTTACATCACGCACTCATCGGTAACTTTTATTAATATTGTGTGGGTATACGTATTAAACATACACGGGTAAAAAATCAAGAAACGGGCTCACAGTGAAGGAATATGACCCAATATTTTAGATATGTCTAGTAGAACATCCGTGGCAGAGTGGTGTAAGCGCTTGACATAGTTATTAGTCTACGCTCGGTGTCGTGAGTTCGATCCCCACTGAGGAATTCAGTTTTACTGTTTTTTACCTTTTTTTTACTTTTTGTTTTATAAAATTAAGTTTGTGACCAACAAAATCACTTAAACAAAAAAGTAGAAAGGTAATTAAATAAAAACAATAAAATAATTTGTTTTATTTTTATTTATTAGTTAGACAATATATGTGTTGCTTAAGGATGGACGTAAATAATTTATTGAAGTATGGTGGTATCTAAATTGAATCGAAAGTAAAATTAGCTGGGAAGGGAATCAACATGTTAGATAGTAAGAAATTATGGCAATTTCTATCTGCATAACAATAACATCACTTCACCAGACTTTTAACAATACGAATTGTTGTTTAAAACAGAGGAATACAGCAAGTTGTATAGATAACAAATAAAAATAATGCTAAGTTTTACATTTGTTCACACAAACATGAACATTATGTATATAACGATAAGGTTCACAATCGTTTAATATTTAAAATAAATTCTACTAATTTAGTTATTACATTCATTATAATTATCTTTCACCACCTTTTCTCCATAATATTTCACGCCCATCCTTATTCAACTTAAAAGTTTTTTCGTCGCTACAAATCACCACATTGTTCTTCCAATCAAAATTAAAATAATTATGACCTAGTGAACTGTAGTCGGCGTCGTCGATGCGCAGTGGACTGGACAGTAAAATCTTCCGCGCTGGCTTGCGTGCTGTAGCTGTGACGCGTGTTGGAAATCTGAATGAACTAGCTTTGTGCTTTGCCACGATGTCATGGTGTCGAGCTGATGAATTCGCTTTTGATTTTAGCCCACGTCGAAGATTTTCCACGTCTCCAGAATCCGCATATCGGTGGACCCATAATTGCTCGGTTCTTCTCTGTGAATATAAAACAAAACAGTATTTAAAATACCTACTTCTACTAAAATACTTATGATAATAGTTATTTTATAGTAAATAGTAATATTTATGTATACTTAAAAAATAAAATTATGCTTTCATATAGGTATATATAATTAATGTTATTTATATACAATAATTATATAAAACACTTTTTAAAATATACCTATTATATACCATAAACTATATATACCTCTATTAGCAAACAAAATGGTTAATGCACTTTAGTTAACTTAATGTATACCTATCTATTAAATGATGAAATAATATTAATTTGGTTTATATGTAACTATATATACCATATTATTATATAAACTATAATACAAACACACTTCTATATACACCAAATTAATATTATTTATTTTCAATAATCATGTGCATAGATACACTACAAGTTATAATACTTTTAGATATGGTTTAAATATACATTAGCAAACAAAAATGGGCTATTATAACAATGTTAATGCACTAAAGTTACGTTAATTTTATTAATTCCTACGTAAACATAAAAGTTATAGTATCTGTTACTTACCGATATCATTAAGCGCCTTGCAATTTCACTAATAAAATAAGGTTTGCTCATGCAAAAGAACGATTTCTGCCTTTTTAACGTTGTTTAATGATGCATGTTTGGATCCACAGAAATAAATTACAAACGAATATATCTAGAGTAATTCTGTGTTATCAATAAACTAAGTAATGCAAATAATCGTAGATTGGCCACTAAGACTGCAATTTTTATAAATGAAGGTGTTTGAAAACAATTTTATTTTTAAATTGTCGGTAGTTAGTTTATAAGCAGCCGAAATAAAATGGACTGAGAGTGTCGTAGTTCTCAAACGTTGCAAACTTCATAACTCATCCATGAACGGGATTGAATCGTTAAAGATTCTACTTTAAATAATGTTTTAACAAAATAATGATTACAAAAAGAAAAAAGCAGCACCCGTGGTTTGATCTTACGACTCCTCGTTCGTTAATCAAAGGTGTTAACTATTGTGCCAAGATTGCTATAGTTGCATTAGCGAAATATTATATCTGATTCAGTGACAAATGAATGATTACTATATATTGGTATATGGTATTATTGATGTGCCGCACGCACACTAATAAAGACAGAGCTCGCTTGCTTAACTCAGTGTTTGTGTGGCATAACTATTGCACACATGTAAAGTGTAAACTCATTTAGCTAGTGTGCGTGATGTATACTTATTAAGTGTTTCGACTGTACCTACTATAAATTATATTTTTTATGGAAGCTAAAGTTTAGAAGAGTATTAATCGACATTGCTATTTCTCACATTGAGAGAGTATCTTTTAGTAAAAAAAAATTGTTTGATGACAGTGTTAGTAACAAATTGTAAACAGTCTGAATTAAATGTACTTTTTATTGATCTATTCTTCGCCATAAATCAAACTACAGCAAATATTTATAGCAACCATTACGTAGTCCTGTTGCCTTTTTTTTTTTGGTGGGTGGAAAATCATCGAATGACCCCCCCCCCCCCGCTCTTGGGCAGAGCGAAGGGGAGTGTCAGACTTCTACTGACTAAAAACCGAACCCATGTTCCTTCTTTGCCCTTGCGCCGAGGCCACGTAATCTAGTACAAAAATCCGCGGCCCAGTTCTGTTGCCTTGGCTTATCGTAAAATTTTAATAAAATAAGGCCCTCTAGTCTGCCTCACCCTGCCGAGATTACAGGCGTGCTATAACTTTAAAAAGTTCACACAACACGTACCTACACCGTACAGCTACCTGGCTTAAAATTTTTGTTGCGCTAACAACAATTCGGGAACCTTTTGCTAACTTCAGCCGCATTGTAAAAAAGAACAGCCCGTTACCCCAGCTTTAAATAACTAACATGGCCAACTGGGCCACAACCTATCCACCCATATTTATAGTACTACAACTCAAGCCCGTTTTTAAACTTGGGTTGTCATGACAACAGAGACATTCTAGGATTGATTTAGTGAGCTCGCCCAATCAATCCTAGAACTACTTAACCGCAACTTGACTGATCTCTGAAAAAGGTACTTCCTCCGTATATGTGCGTTGCCTCCTACATCAGCCATGCTTGTCAAACCCATAATTGCATTCTGCTTTGATCAATACTAAACACTAAAATGTCATACAATCATATGTCATTGTAATCATGATAAAGATGTTTAAAATGTCATAGCATACAGTAATGAAAATAAAATAAATAAAAGGCTCTAATTGTGAATCTAAACCATTCTCGAATCTACTGGAACATATTATATAAAAAATTACATCAAAATCGGTCCACCCGTTTAAGAGGAGTTCAGTGACAAACACACGTACAGAAGAATTATGTATAGTCTAATGGGGCGGAACGTAGGCGTGTCAAGTCTGACTCAAGTTCAGTCACAACTAACTATCCCAGTATATACCTATGTGTATTCTTACCACGATACTAACAACAAGTTTCCTCCTTATGAGATCGAGGAACACCGAAGATTAATCCCGATTAGATAAACGAGGACACACGAACGTTGTCCCAGAATAAAGTTGAACAGTATTGAAAGTTGTGTACTAAACCTTTTTGGGGAACACGTGACCGTTCATAAATTGTTTTGGTTATGTGGTGTGGTTTAGTTAACTCTTGTTTACACGGTTAACAGTTTGTTAAGAGACGCATTGTGTGAATGAATCAGTTTCTTTATTATTTTGCTATAACATATACTGGATTCTGGAACTATATCTGGAACTTCTCCTGGATTTTGACGAGGATGTAAAACTGTACCTTGTATAATATCATCACTACACACACACATAATTATAAAACAAAGTCCTCCGCCGCGCCTGTCTATCTGTCTGTCTGTTCGCGATAAACTCAAAAACTACTGCACCGATTTTCATACTGTAATAACCAATGGATAGAGTGATTCTTGAGGAAGGTGTTAGTGTATATATTTTTAAATTCAAGCCTTTGGGAAGTTAAGTAGGGGATGAAAGTTTGTTGGGATATTATTCCACATCCACGCGGGTGAAACCGCGGGCAAAAGGTAGTGAACAATATTCACACCATCAGGTGAATACCAATTGTCTAGCATAGTTTTATAATCAAACAGTAACACTATCAAATATTACACAAAAACTGGCGCAAAGGTTACTGACATAATTTCGGTCCAAAGCTTTCGAGATTTGCGGTGTCCCGCAAGGGTGACCCAAAGGCGTGTGATAGCTGTCGTGTATCGTTTACGTTGTCTGTGGTCCCGAATGAACCCGGTAGTTGTCATAACGTTCACCCCTATGTGGCCATAAAGATTATTTTTTCATATTTACTTACTAAATATAGTGTCGACTGCCTCATTGCTCTAAGCCTTAGAGCAATGAGGCAGTCGACACTGTATTTTCAGACACACTTGGTACCCTTAGAGTCTAAGGGTACCAAGTGTGTCTGATGAGCTTGAGGTTTTGTGTTCGATTCCCAGGTAAGGCAAAGTGCTACTGGGCTTTTCCACCAGGAATTTCTCAGTAGTAGCTATGGAGTCTGATTTGGGCGATTGGTGGTATATAGCTCACCTTTATTAAATTGGATTAAACATAACTGACAAAATGTGAGTATACTATTAAGTACACCTCTATCTAACCCTTCAGGGATTACAGGCTTAATGTGCCTGTGAATTTTAGGAACAAAATGCGAAGTAGGATAAAAAAAAAATTTTTGGGCGGAAAACCACTTCGTAAGATGACTAAAATTTTAGTCTCAATTCTATAATCATGTCGTTCTTTTTGAGACCTAGAAAACTCTAAACTACTCAACCCACAATTAGTTCCTCATCATTCTACGCAAATATCTACAAAAAAAAAAAACTGTAACACGTAAAGTTGAAACTAAAAAAATATTTCATATTATAATATTCACGCAAGTGGATGTAAGCTTCAGAGATTTGCGGCGTCCCACAAGGGTTACCCAACCACCATGAAGCACATAACCAGTGGAGAAAGTATGGGCACGTTTTTGTTCTAAACCAAAGTCACTAATATACTGCGGGGGGAGAGGTACGTTTCGGACTCTGTGATTGGTTGACGAACTGACAACCAAATGACAACTCATTCTCTAGGGATTCCAAAAAAGTAATTGAAAAAGTATCGATATCGATAATTGTTTGACTTATTAGTATTATAACGATTTGTTTGCATGAGAGAGATTACGGGTTCGATTTTGAAATAAAACAGGTAATTACTAAACTTAGAAGACTGTATTTAAAAAAAAAAAATATATTTACTGGTTTTTAAAATGGATTAGTTTTGAATATGTTTTTCTTATATAATCCTTTGAATTTGTATTATTTTTCGTATTATATGTCAGTCGAGTATCAATATATTTTTTTGCTACACATGAAGCTAAATCAATTAAATGGTTAGTCGATTCTACGTCAAATTGGTGAAAAAAAAGTAAAAGGACCTCAAATTAGTTCAAATTAATTTTGTGTGTTAAGATCATGATATCACGGGGGTAGCAAAGGGGGGTTAAAATTTCGGTCATTTTTTGCCTAGGACGATCCGTTTTCAAGATATTATTTGTATTTAACTTATTTTGGTACAATAATTTAAAACGCCCATAACTCGGAAACGGTGCATCGTAAGACCATGCTTATCGGACCCTAAATGGTGTATATGACGCAGGTTAACCCGATACTGCAATAAAATTGGTAATAAAAAAAATTAAGTCCTCGTTCCATAGCCAGGCTACACAATCCAACCTATTTTTTTTTATCCCTATCGTGTCTGTTTTTTCATAGGCCTTTGGCTCCGTTTTTCTGCACGCACGCCACTGCCAGCAATGTGTTCACATGCCGATGCGCGTATTGGCCACCTTTACTCCAAAACTAAAATTGATAACGTCTGTTCCATACCTACACTGGCCTATATAAAAACATTTAAAAAAACATATTTTTCTAGGATTGCAATGATTCAAATAGATTCCAAGCAACGCGTCTAAATTTTGTGTAAAAGGCAGGCAGAGATATCATACACTTAATTTTTTTACTGTTATGTACAAGTTTATGCCAGTATTATACAAATTTGCGAGTAAAGCCAAGGGAATAAGCATATTTGAAAATATAGCAATAATGAAACTAAAAAATGTAAGGTATTTTAAGAACTTATATTTTAAATTATATCGATACCATAAACCGTCGCGATACTGCGAACTCGAACATCACTATCATGAAAGAAAGAGACAACTGCATTAGTGCAAAACAGTGTACCAGAAAGAGACAGTAATTATATGATTCTTTTTTCATTGTTTTGATCAAATTGAATAGAAAACCACATAACTGTGCAATGTTATCCCATCTTTTGTGTAACTTGAAGTTGTAGTACACTTTCCACACCATTTAATTGCACAACTAGGCATTATTTTTCGTAATAAATGCTTTCAAAACGGGATCGCGTGACGTTCGTGCGTTAGCCTACAATTTTTGCGACTGAGCAAAATTTCGCCGCGTACGCTTGATATAGCGTGTGTTTGGCGCCCGCGGTAGCCCCCGCACGCGCTCTCCACTGGTTATGTGCTTCATGCCAACCACGTATCGCTTACGTTACATGCGGTCGCGACTGACCGCGTCCGTGGTCTAAACTTTATTCAACATATTCTGTGGGTCATATTTTGTTGTAAATTACTTCGTTCGGAAGTTTGTCGAGAAGGGTGGTGTGTCCTACCTGACTGGGTATCGACTGGGGTTGATGGACGATCTTATTTTCACTTATAAAGAGTTAAGAAAGTTCTAATACTAATAATCTTTACTTATCCTGAAGAATATAACATCGAAAAGATTCAACAAAAAACTTTTTGTTGCAATATTCCATCCGTCAATTCTAAACTCTATAACCCCCAGTGTGGATATTATTTCAACTACCACGGAGGCAGATACAAACACATCTAGTTAATGATAAAGCTAGCAGTTACCTTACTAAAACAACACCACAAAACACACACTGCTCTATTAGATCCTAATTTATTATGCTTACCTGTTGCCAAAACAAAGCTACGTCAACAACTAGTCCCGCAATAGATAATAACCGCTGTACCAAATCTGCGGACCACATCGCAGAACAAACGGACCAAAAATTAACTTTTGCGCCAAACAAACGTTTGTCATTCAATGTTTGCAGGGATTAGGCAACGTGGGCGCGATTCCCTATTGTTAAAATATTTACTGCTAACCAACTCGTTTACTTAGGACCAGTAGTTCCTGACTCAGCTATGGGTCCCGAAACATCGCCGTACATAATCTTCGGTGCTGTAATCATGTGAAAATAGCCGAAGGTACCGCGGAATTTGGGTCAGAGCTCTTGCGGGACCGATTAGAGCGGATTTACAACCGAACCGGACTGTTTTTGCATTATTTATATGTAATTCTCTGGATATTTTGTTTCGTGTCGGTAATTTGGAGATAAATTGGTTTGTTTTGTAGCTTCAGGTCGTTTAGTAGAGCTTTTGCTTCAAAATAAAAAGATTTTGTTTGTAAGTTACTGTTTGGTTTAACAAAACTGATTTTTAACTGTTGATTAGCAATTATGTTCGTTTGGAGAAATGTATTTGTATAAATTACTACACAGGCAATATTTTAGAATTGGGATTTAATTACCTTGATGAACAACCCTATCATAACCATAAAGAAAGTAGTTACACGAAAAATCAAAAACTTCCATGAATGCGGTGAAAGCAAATGTGAAGGAAAATTTTATTCCCTGCTCGTCCATTTTACTAACTGACTGCGTTGGCTTACTTTTTCCCAGAGTATTCTAGGTTTAACTGCACTTTGAACTGCTGTTAGACTTCTGAATTGGTCCATAATTCTAAGTGTACATAAAACTGAAAGTTCCATAGATGATCTTTTAGGAAGTAACGGGAGGCATGTCTTATGCACTTCAATAAATTGACGTTTTGAGTATTTTTTTTTTAAACATTGCCCCACACTAGGAATTTCTCCTGTATCGTGGGTGCGTTCACAAACATTTAAACTCACATTCACAAATACCCAGACCCGAAACAACTATCTGTAAGCCATACAAATATTTGTTCCATGCGGGGATCGAACCCGCGACACGCAACGCAGCAGTCCAATCGCTCAGCCACTGCGCCAACCGTGCCGTCAAATAAGTAATGTAAGTTAAATAAGTAATGTGCATATTTCTGAAATGGCTCAACAAATTGGTGGATTATTACTTCAACGGCCTATGCCTTTATCTCTAAAATTGCAGTAATGGCACTCTGGCAGGATTCAAATCAATAAATGTTTAACTACGTTGAAAATCGCCAGATAATTATGTAGATTAATTACACAAATAGTGCAAATATTTTCTTGTTAAACTCATCGGGTGAATTCCGAACAAATAGCATAACAATACTTAAACTACTTTAAATAATGAAAACCAAATAACCCGCACATTTTGTTTATGATGAAGAAACTAACGTTTCAATTCTATTCTTTTATAATCCTCTTTAATCAGCTCCGATCCTCGTTCTCCAATTATGATGGTTGATTATTGTTACCACTGGTAGTGTTGGGCATAACGCTAGCGTCAACTACTCGTCGACTGTTTACTCCATGAACTCTTAGCCGGCTATCTACTACAGACGTATTTATATCAGCTCCCATTTTACAAGTACCAATATGATAATAACCTGTCGTTACAAAGTTAATACAAATACATTTCCAGTAATCCTGACTATCTAATTCAAAATCATCACTGGCAGGATGACTGATTCTGCCCAAAAAGCCGTTGATGGATTTGAAAAATGTGGTGTTTACAATTTTTGTATCCATCATAACGCCTTTAATAGCTACATCTAAGTCTCGTGAATCTTGGAAATAGTTAGCATAAATTAGAGGGAGATCATTAGGATTATTTGAACTTAGAGAAATATTTCCTGTAGAATAAGGGTGTAGGAGAGTGAATAAGATTAAATAAAGTGCATGAATTATAGAATTACTAGCTACTTCATTGTATCGGAATATCGAGACTAAAGAATCGTTCAGAGAAGAGAAGTTTTTTGGTATTATTGAAAGCTGATTTTCACAAGTCGGAAAGGTAGCATCATCATCCGTGGAGAAAAATGACATGGCACCTGATGATATTGCGTTTTCTGAATAGCTTTTGCGGTTCGCGAGGTAGTCTATCGTACCAAAATATTGGTCAGCAGGTGATTGTTGTTCAGAGGCGTCACCACATATTGGTATAGGCACTATCGTATGCTCTTGAAGGTTTTGCACTACCATTGGGGAATCAACAAGACATGTAACATTTCTCGATAAAAGATGTTCTTTAGGACCTACACCCGATAGCATCAGTAGTTGTGGAGAACCAATTGCTCCAGCACTTTTAACTTCTTTAGATACGTAAAAAGTCAAGTTTTGTCCGTCTTTTTCAATATTGACGCCATAAACTGTAGAATTTTCTCATCTATGAGAATCTTTGTTGCTAATGCTCTTTTTAGAAATTCTTTCGAGTTGCGATTGGTAGTAAGTATGCTTTGTTTGTACTTTGTCTTGTACCATTTGCAGCTGTCGCTGTTATGAATCCAGAGCCCATGGAATTGGCTACGTTTAAGTCAGGAACCTTTTTAAAGCCAATCTCATCCCAGTATTCGATTACTTTTTGATATAAAGTATCGTAGGTTTGGTTAAATTTGTTTAAAACAAGTGTACTGGTTTGACCATAGTGAGCACCCTGATTTTGAAGACTTTCAGCTTTCCTAAAACATCTTCTTACGTCGGCTACACTCCATTCTTTATTACCAGCATCGTACCAGTTCTGAAATCTTCATCATTCCCTTTCACGTAAAGCAAAACGTTATACTACTGCTGCCACCAAAAACTTTTCCTCTCGGCCAGCTTGCCCTGCTGTTTATTAGGCCTTGATCTGTTACTCCATCATTAACTGTTAAATATTGCCAGTCATACTTAGTGTTGTATAAAGATCCCACCAATCCGGGAATCTGAAATTGTTTAGGAAGTTTTATTCTTAAATGCTTCATGCGAGAAACAATTGAAATTAATCTAATATTTTGAAAATTTTATTATGAAAGAGAAAAGATCACGTATATAAAGATGATGATACACTTAATAAAAAGTCTGTCTTTAGATGTATCAATTATTTGGTACTCACATCGGACTCCATCGGCGGGTCATCTCCTGCGTCTATGAGCAGCACGTTCCAATCTTCAACTTCAGTCTGCCGGTCAGTAACTACGCTTCCTGCTGACCCCGCACCAATTATTATGAAATCGAATACTGCCAAATCTGAAAATGATTAATGAAATCCATTCAGTTATTAGAAGAAGACTGTAGGAATTTCCAAAGTTTACCAAAAATGCTCTCTTATCAACTTCATTACAGCATCTTGCAGGAATAAAGAAGCATCCTGTAACACTGTAACTTCATAATTATACATAATAATATACTGATTGACAGGTATATCCAGATATATTTTGGAAGCCAATGCCGACTATTTGGATGAAAGGAAAGAGTGAATCTTGTAATTACAGTGCGTGATCTGATATACATACTTGGCACATCAGCTTCTGGTAGTATTTCATGGCTTAGGAGACACTGCGATGCTGCGACGTTACTAGTAAATATTGGAAAAAAACATTAAATCAATCATTTATCATTGCAGCAGGTCTCTGGACATAGGCCTCTCGGACCACCTTGATAATAACGGCTAGTTTACGAAAATCGACTCGCTACCAAGACAGAGTTTGTCCTCCTTTCCTTATTCTTGCATGATTTCTTATTGCTTATTATTGAATATTCGACAGCAGTTTCTTTATTGTACCACTAGCTGACCCACGCAACTTCGTCTGCGTCACATAAATATAGCTTAAAACCTTTCTCGATATATCGACTATCCGACATAAATTATGCTAAATCGTAACAAACAAAAAATCTTTTCTTTCCTCTTTATTATAATAGTTTAGATGGTTTAGATTAGCTTAGATTATATTAAAGTGTGAATTACTATAGGTTTCTCTTACTGTTAAATATACGATAACACTCTGTACTTTTAAACATTATGATCCAGTAAATATTTTGAATTTGAATTTCCCGGAAAGAATCTCCCTACATTGCGACGCGCGAATTATTTTGCCGCGCGGATATTTTTACATTGCGATATCTTCTAAGATTTTTGTTTTAACTGTATAGAGTAAAGGGCACAAATATTCTATATTAAATTTCCCTTCTAACAAACACATTTATTTAGATATAGATTAATACCATTATTATGGGTTAAAGAAGCTACGCAAAAAATATTTATTTTTAACCTAACAGTTTAATAGTAAAAAAGGGTTACAGTGAGTCAATCTTAAAAGATAGATATATGCTGTCGCGGACTTTCTTTTAGAACTTTTAAAGAAGAACAATTTCTTTATACATGATATTTGCGTAACTTAAACCGTTTTCGCAGCGCACGCAGCGGAAGCTCTCAAAAAGGAAATACCTTTTCCCGTTTTTGCAACATTTTTCATTTATGCTCCGCTCCTATTAGCCGTAGCGTGATGTTATATAGCCTAAAGCCTTCCTCGATAAATGGACTATCCAACACAAAAAGAATTTTCCAAATCCAACCAGCAGTTCCTGAGTTTACCGCGTTCAAACAAACAAACAAACAAACAAACAAACAATCAAACAAACAAACAATCAAACAAACAAACTCTTCAGCTTTATAATATTAGTATAGATACCTATTTGCCCGCGATCTACGTACCTATTCGTGAAATTATTAATAACCTATTTGAGTCGAAGAAGGTTAACAATTCCAAGAGTTTTTTTTTTTGCACAGAACCTTAATCCTTTTCTATGATGGCAATCTTTATAGAAAAAAAACATGACTAGAATTTTTAAACTTCATGTGTGTAAGGGAAAGCAGTGATATAATGCAGAATAATTATGAAAAGTCCATAGAGATAGAGAATCCGATGTACCGTGTACTGCACAATACTACATTAATTATTTTTTAACTACTGTAACTTAATAATTCAATATAAATAATTTAATAATCACTGTACACTATTAGGTACGGAATGAAAGAAAAAAAACTCTCACGACAGTGGTTTCAGCTACCTGGCAAAATAATCTGTAGAGGTACAGATTTTGAAGAAGCTGGCCGTCAAATCGCGTAAACTTATAAACTACATACATAATTTATTTATTTCAGATAACATAGATCCATTATTTTGTTAGTAGGCACACATAAAAATAAAGTTAGTAAAAATAAAAATAAATCATCTGAGGCCAATACTTCAAATTCAAATTAATTTATTGTTTGTCACAGGTGAAATTAGGTCTTATAATTACGATTATTGGATCGCTGCAACATACCTTTAAGGTGTACAATTTTATAGTTGCAAATTCACATAATCAGTTAAACAAATTGAAAAATACATTGATTTCAAGTTAATTACATGATACATTGATGTCATAAAAATTAAATTATTCAAAGATATTATTCAAAGATGTCATTCATTCATTTATGTCATACAAATTAAATTCCTCATTCATTCATTGTCTAAAGGTCAATCAAAGTCATCAATTTTTTTGTCATTAAAAAAGTCATTAATTGAATAGTAGGCCTTACATATCAAAAATTCCTTTAGACTTTTCTTAAAACTATTTAAGGTTACACTGCATTTTACATGTTGTGGAAGTTTGTTATAAATTTTCACACCTATCCCAAATATACTCGTTTTAAACTTAACTGTTCTACACTTAATTCCACTTAATTGATGTTTATACCGCGCACTTCTCAATGTCTCATAATTATTTAAATCGCGTTTTATCATTACTGCTACCTCATAAATGTATAGTGATGGAAGAGTTAAAATGTGTAGTCTTGGAAACTCTGTTCTACATGAATCGGTTTGTTTAAGCCCACATATACTCCTAATACACTTTTTAATACAGTTGCTCAAAAAGTGGCGTATTGCAGGGACGTATAGCGTTCGGGATGGGGGCTATTACGTACTCGTGCTTTTTCTTTACCTTTCCCGAACTCGTGCGTTCTCTTTCCCAACTGTCAAAATAATGTCCATTAAAAAAAAACCAACCACGAAGTATTTACTAAATAAAATCATAGAAGTTTTTATGATTCATGCAAATATTTCTAAAGAAGCTACTAATTTGTTTCAATATCAGATTTAATTATTTGATTCAATGAGATCTCATTAACAGTGAATGCGGACGCTCGCAAACATCCCTGATGCTCTGCAGAAGTGAGGCAGCCGCAGCGGTGCCCTCAGCGCGTTATTATATTGAACGCGGAGGGCGCTGTAGGATTTCTGCAAAAATGACACCCACAGACTACTCGTATATAAAAGATGTGCCGTAGGCTCGAAACAAGGTGATCTGTACATCCTTGGAGCTACGAGAAAACCTGTGGGCAATCATATTTCCTCACCGACAATGCCCCTCCTTTCCCGCTCAATATCCGCGTCGTATTTCAGGTCAGACGTCACAATATGGACCTGATACCTAAAACTATGTACCCGCTCCAAGGGTACCCCACATAGCCTTACTGGTGGAACCTCTGTCGTTATAGCCTTAGAGCCCACGACGGCCAGACCTTCGTTACTTTATAAAAGCTGAAGTTGGTCTGTGCATGACCCCTATACAGGTAAGAACGACCAGCGAATATAGAGTTTGGGCTGTGGTGTCTGTGGCAGTTAGCAGGTGGTAAAGGTGTAAAAAATAGTACCTTACTTTCGATAAAGTATAAAGCTCAATTTTTTTATATTGTCTTCGGTATAACTTAAGAAACCTTATCTTCCACTTTACGATTCTTATACAAAATCAAAAATATATAAAAGATTAAGGGGGTCTTCCCATACATGGAACTGAAACTATTTTTTTTATCAAACCTATACATGTGGGGTGTTTATAGATAGGTCTTTAAAAATGACATTGAGGTCTCTAAAACCATTTTTCCTCAAAGTCAATCGTTTGAAAGATAGGCACTTACAAAGTGGTAAAGTGTGTTTGGCAGGGGGCTGGTCGTTCTTACCTGTATAGGGGTCATGCACAGACCAACTTTCAGCTTTTATAAAATAACGAAGGTCTGGCCGTCGTGGGCTCTAAGGCTATTATTACATCAGATAAAATAAACTTACCACGACATTGCCCAAAGAACACAAAACCACTACTTTATAATTTTTTATTTACACAATTGGTATTAACATTCGACCACTGTAAAGAAAACGTGGTATCCATTTTCCCTGTTTATTTTTGAAACAATAACACTAGCATGGAAGGTTTCCGAGTTAATTTCCTTACGTGTACCCGATCGCAAGAATTTCATACAAAATAATATGGATTAAACTTTATATCGGACGCAGGGCGGCCAAACAAGCTAAGCAAAACCAATATACGCTGATCAATCATTGTACGAGAAACTCTTACAAAACGTGGTCAAGTTATAATGGATAAGTATGCCATGGTTACAGATTCACGAAAGTTCTAAACTATATTCGATAATTCAAAATCGTATTATCTTATGATGTCCTCATTTACTTGAATATAAACAAAGACTGTAGTAACTTAGCTTTAGAGATAGGTACGACTTGCAGAGTCTAAAATTTAAATTGTTTGCCTTCTTTCACTACAATTGTTGTTACACATGACTCATCAGATCTGTTTTAAACGAGGTCAACAGTGCCACGTGCATTTAAATTATAATCATATTATTTTTATGGAGCCTGTAATTTTATTAGGAAACATTGTTTTCCTGGCTCCCTTCGTTTTCTGGCGTCTACGGCTGATACACTCTGAAGGCTCATCCATGATAAAACGCCTTACATTAGTTATACTAGGATTATTATTAAAAAAAAATACGCAACCATCAGAAATCAACGAACAGGGCGAGCGAGAGTTGATTCGGGTCGTCGATTTTTCATTCGTACAGGCTTCGACATGTGTTCCGACTAGGCAAAATTAATTCAAACTAGTACATACCAGTTTATCCTAAAGCATGTAAATTCTAAATAGGATAAACCGATTCGACCTAGCCTGAACTGGTTTAGGGTGCTTTTCCACCAGAGATGTGCTATGCTACGTTGGTATGGATGCGTTTGATATCCACCAATCATATTGATTGGTTCACATAATTACCTTAGCACTGGTGGATACGGATTCAACTAAGATATGTTTTTTTTTTATATGGAAGGATGCGTGCTATGGATGTGTGCTATGGATACGTGCTATGGATGCGTGCTATGGACGCCGCCGCGCCGAACTCGCTGCTTCCCTAGTATGAATACATCGCATAGCTCGAGCTGCGCATCTTCCGCGCGCAGCTATTTTGCGGCGGCGCATCTTCATAGCACATCTTACTCGCACCGCTACATAGCTTAGTATCAGTGGAAACGGTCACATAGTTTCGTACAGAACGCAAACCAACCAAAAAAAACCAAACAAAAACCAACCAAAAAGCAACCTTATCGTATCGGTAACAGTATTAACAAGTTTGGCCTAGGCTATTACTGGTTTGTCCTATCGCGTGTAGGGACAACTGGTTTGGCCTAGGCGAAACTAGTCCCTCCTAAAATCGTGTTTGGCCGGTAACGGGGTGACTATAAACATACAAAACCAATGGTTTAATTTTTTAATAATGATTTTAAAAATGCAAATAAACTCTCGAATACAGCATAAAGAAAAAATGTTACCTACTACAATGGGCAATTAAGTAGTGTTAAAATACATCATTGTGCTTATTTTACACTTGATTATAATCTTCTTTTATAATTTCCGATCCTCTTTCTCCAATCATGATGCATGGTGCGTGATAATAATACCAGTAATGGTTGTTGGCAACGTAATGTTATGACTAATAATTTGGCTAATGACTTAGCAAAATTAATAAGGGTTTTAAAAAATATTACACTTAATAATATTGGGTTGGCAGCTATTTATTTATTTTAATTCAAGTGGAACAGTAAACAGCTACAATATAAAACATAGAAATCATAAATTAACAAAACATATTGACAATATTGCAGCCCACAACGCTGTTTACAGATTAACTAAAGGCTACATGAAATAGTGAAAGAAAATAGTAATCGCTAGGTTTACAAAAACTTGTACTTAATTACATAAGTGTATAAATTTGATACTCAATATTCATGAAAGCTCACCCAGTATGAGACTTTTAAACTTACAGTGAGCACATGCAAAAAGTTGATGTGTTCAAAAGACTTATTGTAGGAATCAACCATTCTGCGAACAGGCGAACGCAAGCCAGAATTAGATTTGCATGTACCCACACTACCCACTGAAAATAATTTACCTTTTTTTTTTTTTTCTTTTGCCTCCGGACCGTCCTAGGAACTGTGTATAACACAGCATATTGGATAGTTCCATGCAGTCAAACCTATTCCTTACAATAATAATTATACAGATTCATAGATTCGAAGCTATGAATCTGTGCTCACTGTAAGTTTAAAAGTCTCATACTGGGTGAGCTTTCATGAGTATTGAGTATCTTTATACACTTATGTAATTAAGTACAAGTTTTTGTAAACCTAGCGATTACTATTACTTTCACTATTTTATATATATGTATCCTTTAGTTAATCTGTGAACAGCGTTGTGGGCTGCAATATTGTCAATATGGTTTGTTAATTTATGATTTCTATGTTTTATATTGTAGCTGTTTACTGTTCCATTTGAATAAAAATAAATAAAATTAATAGCTGCCAACCCATTATTATTAAGTGTAATATTTTTTAAAACCCTTATTAATTTTGCTAAGTCATTAGCCAAATAATTAGTCATACTCATAACATTACGTTTATTTTACATCATCCGTAACGAACCACTTTCCGAAAAACAATATTCGCAGTTGTATAATAAATGTTTTAAATTAATTTCAAGTACCTATATGCTTACATACAATTCTTATCTTGACTACCAGATGTGTGCAAATACATTCAATTTCGTCTCCGTGCAAATATAGGTATAGTTGCCATGCCACCTATGGTTATGGCATGGTTGCCATGTGCACATAATTATGATATTTCAAAGAATTTTTCCGAAGCTTTCACTGTTCTCTTAGCCTCCTGCAAACTAAACTTGTTTCCATTTCGTTCAGAATATAAAAAGGTGCCTCTTTGTTCGATTCTATATAATTATTTATATATTAGGTCGGAATTTTCTTAGACGTCGTCCTTATTTACTTGCTTATGAACAAAGTCTATCGCAAGCTTCTTTTATAATCATACTAGCTGATGCCCGCGGCTTCACCTGCATGGATGTCGTTCAAATTATATACTAAAACCTTCCTCTTGAATCACTCTATCTATTAAAAAAAATCGCATCAAAATCCGTTGCGTAGTTTTAAAGATTTAAGCATACAAACAAACAAACAGACAAAATAGCGACTTTGTTTTATACTATGTAAGGGTAGGGAAGGATTATATTAAGCCTGTAATTTTATTAAGAAGTGTTGTTTTACTGGCTCCCTCAGAAGGAGGTATCAGGTTGCCTGCTTGCCAGAATATAATCTTATAATATTATATTATATAATGATATGATCATATTAATTTAGGTTTTTTTCCCACAATCTACTCTTCAGTCACACCACAATTCAGACAAAGGTGCGGGGGAGGGACATAACAGCGAGACCAACCTAAATGGTCGTGGTGGTGACTCGTTTATAGTTTTGCAACAATCGTAAAGCACCATCTTACCTCAACGCATTGATAGCCTAGTGGTGTGACCGTCGGACTGCTAGGTCTCAAGTTCGAACATAGGACAAGCACCTCTTTTATCCCCGGTGAGGGCGCGAGCCGTGAAGAAGCGGGCCGTCCAGTACCTGAACGCGCCCCAAAAGGTCATGGCCGTAAGGCTAGTCCGCGGGTACCGCACGATCTCCCGCGAGGCGGCGAATCTCCGTGCCGGATTGCCACCGTGGGATCTGGAGGCGATAGTCCTCGCGCGCCTACATGAGTGGCGCGCAGAGGCGCTACACCGAGGGGTCACTCTGCTGCCGCGGCACATTGCTGCGCGGCGGACAGACCTCCGGTGCGATCTCATGGCGGCATGGAGACAGCGACTGTCGCAACCCTGTGCAGGGCACGCCACGATAGTGGCGGTAAGTCCCCTCTTTGAGGAGTGGCTAGAGAGGAGCCACGGCGTCCTCACCTTCCGTCTGACTCAGGTCCTCACCGGACACGGATGTTTCGGGAGGTACCTGCACCGAATCAGGCGGGAGGAAACGCCCGGATGCTTCCATTGCGAGGATCGACCGGAGGACACGGTGGAGCACACTGTGGAGGTGTGCCCTGCTTGGGCGGAGCCCCGCCGTGTTCTCGTAGCGGCGATCGGCGGCGGCGACCTCTCGCGTCCGGCCCTGGTGCAAACCATGGTCCGGGGCGAGGAGGAATGGGACGCCGTCGCCTCCTTCTGCGAAGCAGTGATGCTAGCGAAGGAGGTGGCGGAACGAGAGAGGGAGAGAACCTCTCAACGTCCCAGCCGCCGCGGAAGGCGCGGAAGGCGCTCCGGGCGTCGGGGGCCACGTGATGGCTTCCGGCCACCGTAGACGCGGGCCTGTGGACGGGGAGTAATGGGCTAGCTCGCCGTCCGGCCGTCGTCATGACGGCAACAGACCGTGTCGGCGGCGCGTTCGTGTTCCACGCGCGCCTCAAAGAGATGTCAGCAAGGAGGGGCCCGCAAGGGCCGACGCCCGTCGGGGCCGCGGATTTTTGTACTAGATTACGTGGCCTCGGCGCAAGGGCAAAGAAGGAACATGGGTTCGGTTTTTATCCAGTAGAAGTCTGACACTCCCCTTCGCTCTGCTCAAGAGCGGGGGGGTCATTCGATGATTTTCCACCAACCAAAAAAAAGCACCTCTTTTATTTTTCGTGTTTTGAAAACATTGTGAGAAAACTAGCATGCCTCAGAGATATTTGTCGTCAGCATGTAAAGCCAAACCAGAGGCTGCGGCTTAAAAACTCTAACGCCAGGTTAGCCACTAAACCACACGAAAAATAATAAAGCATCGCTTAACTTATAGTGGAGTGCCTGGAGCATTCAAAACCGTAAAACCTCGGATTAGAGTTATAGTGAATTAATTAATATGATCGATCTGGGATATTGTTTTTTAAACTATAAATTACAAAGTTTACCCAAAATTTTTTTGTGCACTCCATTGTTTCATTTTTTAAACAAATTATTATGAAAAATTAATGTTTGACCATATATTTTCACTTTAAACAGTATTTTTTTTTATTTGTATGTTAAATCTTACCTGAGTAGACATATAGGAACATTTTTCAAAGATACCTGTGTATAAAAATAGCAGTAGGGATCTCGAACAGGTAGAAAAACGTGGAGGGGAGAGCGGAGCGACAGCTGCTATGTACAATGGAATTTCTCGGCCAGTTTAATTATAAATGAAACTTTAACATACTCTATTGTGTACATTTAAAAAAATAAGGTAATTAATTTACGACTAATGAAAAGAAAAAAAAAATATAAGTACAAAATCTGTTTATTTAAATATATTAAGTACATTGTTGTCTACATCAAATATTTTCTTCTACTTCATCTATCTGTATAATAGGTGAAGTATTGGAACAACTATTTCCGCTGCACTGTAAACATGCTACACTGCAGTATAAACCAGGCACTTTTTCGGCATCCACACGCAGCTCCACATCCCTTTTTGCAATTACAAAATAACATTTGCAATAAATTATCCGGAGCAGGTAATAGATTCATTGTTATTGGGATGTACATGAGCGAAAAAATTTTTTTTTTAATCTTGAAGTTCCTGTATTATTAATCAATGACCCATAGTTTAAGAAGAACCTGTGTGAAATTTCAGCAGGTTTAATGAATATCTTGAGGTGGCGCATTAGGTTTGAAGTTATTAAAAAAATAAAATAATTGGAGTTTAAATAGACGATTATTAAAGTGAGTATTTTGATAATTTTAATCTTACATGTATAAACTAACTAAGAATGATCAGAAATGCGTATTTAATACCCATATAATTTATTTCAAAGTCTTTACTGAGTCTTTAACCATCGTCTTTTTTACTGAAATAATGAGACTTGGTCTCAAAATTTGGTATGTCTTGCCTGGATTTTATTCTGGTACGAATGAAATCATCTCGTGCTTTCGGTCCGTAGACAGATAACGAAGGCACCTTTTGACTATCTTAAATAAATGAATCGACCCACATTTGTAAGATAGTTCAGTTTTAATCTCAAACCAAGTCGGGGCATATACTTTCATGATAAAAGTAGCTAGCTCAGTCATATTTTGCGTGGGTTAAGCTGTTCCTACGTAAATACTCAGAATTTTAGTGCAAGTCAACCACCTAGAATGTGCTAGCTTCCCATTATCTTTATTTCCTAAACTTGGTGAGACCGTACCAGTTGAAATTGCAGATCACATTTGGTATAAATATTTTTGGTCAGTGCTCAGCAAATTAGTGTCAATTTCGGGCAATTCTGTGGAGATAGGTTCAACTGCCTCCACTTTTTACTCGAGACACTTCTCGAGCTTTGTCCCTATGCTGCCAGCAAAACTGTTAGGGTCATTTGTCCTGCCCGTCGAGATAGGAACACAAGTGGCGAAGTGGCAGTTCGTTTCCATGCAACATGCAAACAAGCCATTGTAATGGTCGATTCAGGTGTTTTTCTAATAAAACAATTATGCCATTTTTATATCCTGCGTTTACAGTAGTACCATCGCATCCTATTGACACCAAATACGAAAGAAATTTACACTTAGCTAATATTTCACATATATTTTTGACTGATGAATCTTTGCTATTATTAAGTTCTAACCTTAGCTCTTTCTTATTCACAAGTAATATTTCACATCACAAAACGTTGGTAACATTATTTCCACTAAGCTTTACTGGATCGCCAAACAAAGGACACCGCAAATCTTTTCGTGTTTTAGGCATATTGGAATCCTGAGATCGCTTTTACTTTGGTAATATTTCCAATAAAATCACTTTCTTCCAATCCAATTGTTTTAACAATGCTTGCGATACTTGAATATAAAACTACGTTTTATATGCCGTTAGATACTTCGATGCATACAAAAACCGACTAATAAGGACAAATATTTATAAAAATAATTTTAATTTGGGGGTATCTGTAAGAGGTAAAAATTTTAATTTTCAATAACTTTCTTCGAAGTGCGCCACCTGAGAACAGTGTCGCAGACTTCTAATTTTTTGTGTGAGTAAAGCTTTCTTATAGCGTCAATGATTAGTAGTACAGGAGTTTCAAAAAAACAAAAAAAAAAAATTTTTAGTTTTTTCACTCCACCCTAATGTACATGTTATTGGAATACTTCCATCCCCAATTTTCAATAACTACGTCATTTCCTAGCCATATCTGAATTTGTAGGTACACTCTTTTAAGATGCTCAAACGCTGCATCAGTTGTTGGAGGCAGTGATGACAAAAGAACATTCGTATTTTTGGCTGTTGCTTTTATGAAAGAATTGAACCTCAATGTATTTAAATCATGGAATCTTATGAACCGCACCAATTACTTCTTTCTTTCTTTGACCCTATTTGCTACATTTTTAATTGGGAATTTTTATATAGGTAATAGGGACCTATCTAAGTGCAATATTTACGTACGTGCTGAGGACGTGAACGCTCACAGAAAAGGCTGCGTACAGACAGACTCAGAGCACAGAGAGACTTTAAAACTACTAAACCGTGTTCCAAACGCCGAAATCCGCAAATAACCCGTCCCGGCTCTTGGGCAGAGCGAAAGGGAGTGTCGGACTTCTACTGACTAAATACCACCCATGTTCCTTCTTAGCCCTTTAAGTCGAGGCTGCGGTATCTCTTGCGAACAACCCGCAGCCCCGAGACTTGGAGACCTCCAAGTGCAAAAGAAGTTAAGAGAAAACAGGAAAAAAAGAAGGAAAAAAAAGTGTTGGTCGTCTGGTGGCGAGATGAGCACAATCATAATTTATTTATTTATTTATTTATTTAGTTCTTGGAAGACTTACAGCTAATAAACACAAACAAAAAGAAATAACCATAGTCACCAGAAAGCCAATTACAAGTCCTCACGTATAGACACATAATACAATGATTTATAATGTGAGCACATAACAAAAAAAACGCCTTATGTAAAATAAATACAACATAAAAAAACTTAGTTCGCAAAAAATTACTAGCAATTACATTACATGAAATACTACATAATACATTACACAAATAATAAAGAAATTAATAACAACAGATAAAATAACCTACCGCTATTTGAAAAACTTGAGGCTTAAGCACCTTCTGGCCGAATTTACACTAGTTGTGAATGGATCTAAATCATATTCTTTGCATACGTCATTGAAATGTCTGCTTGCACGCACAATATAGCTGTTCTGCCTATAATTCGAAGATGTATGAGGTACACGTATGGGTGGATTAAAACGAAATGTTTTACAAGGCACATTAAAATGAAATTTAGACAATAACTCAGGGTTATCGATATCGTTATTGAGGATTTTCAACAAAAATAAGCTGTCAGCAATTTTACGTCGTTCCACCAGTGGTAGTAGGTGGTACCTCTTACAGAGTCTAAGGTAATCAGTTGACTGATATGGAATCCTTTGATGAAAGCAAAGATACTTTATGAAACGCCTTTGGATGCTTTCAATGCGGTCAATATATTTATGATAACGAGGATTCCATATCTGAGAGGCATACTCAAGCTGACTTCTTACAAAAGTGCAATACAAAATTTTTAGTGTTTTAGCGTTAGTAAAACACTTAGAGAGACGTATAATAAACCCAAGTAGTTTAGAAGCTTTTTTGACAATTGCATCAATGTGTGTGTCAAAAACTAACTTACTGTCTTGATGGACACCCAGGTCACGAATAGTATTGCACCTTGGCAAGATCTGGCCCGCCAAAGTATATGTAGTAGCCAGAACTGCACGTTTCCTAGTGAAAGTGATCACCGAACACTTGGATGGGTTAAGATCTAGTCTGTGAGCCCGACAATACTCTTCAAGCCGATACAAATCAGCCTGAAGTGCTAGTCTGTCTTCGAGCGTAGAAACAGTGGCGAATATTTTCATGTCATCGGCAAAACACAGTAGTTTGGATGAATGGAGGCACTGATCGATATCATTCACATAGACCACAAATAAAAAGGGCCCCAACAACGATCCCTGAGGCACCCCACTAGGCACGCTTACCCAACTAGACATGTAATTGTTGAGGACTACGGCTTGTGACCTGTTGTCAATGTAAGAAGCGAACCACCTCAAGAGGTCCCCACGGATGCCCATGTAGCTCAGCTTTTTTATCAGGGTATCATGGTCGATCCGATCAAATGCCTTGCTATAATCTGTGTAAATGACGTCGACCTGATTACCATTATCCATAGCATCCGTAATAAAATCATTAAATAAAATCAAATTAGAAGTTGTAGACCGTCCTTTTAAAAATCCGTGCTGAAAGGAGCTGAATGAGCTAGCAAGGGCGGGATATAACTGGTTATAGACAATCCTCTCAAATATTTTAGCTATAACGCAAAGCTTGGATATAGGCCTATAATTAGTAATCTCGGTTTTAGACCCCTTCTTATGTACGGGTGTAACAAAAGCAGATTTCCAAACTTTTGGAACAACACCTTGAGTTAAAGACTTGGAAAACAATATTGATATGGGTAGGGCAATGGAAGACGCGCATTTAATCAGAAACTTGGATGATATATTATCAGGGCCAGCACCTTTAGTTGGGTCCAGTTTACGAAGTAAACCGGTCACAACATCAACATTCACTTCAATGTGACAAATGTCAGACGTAGTTCTGTTAGTATCAGAAGGGAAAATAGGGGGTGGACTGGGATTATTAGATGAAGGGGGGTTGAGGAAAGTCGACATGAAATAAGACGAAAAGGCCTCACAAATAGAGCCTCCAGTGAGTAATGATTCATCGTTATAATTTAGAGTGTTAGGAATTGAATTAGAGTTATATCGATTTTTTACAAAAGACCAAAAGTGTTTAGGGTTTTCTTTAATGGATTTTTCGGTTAGCTTAAGATAACTTTTATAACATGAATCTTCCATAGTCTTGACTCTGTCACGCAAATATTTAAAAGATACCTCGTCTGATTTATTGCCGTAAATCTTGAATTTTTTTAGATATTTATATTTTTCTTTAATAGTATTAATGAGTGATGAGCTGTACCAGACTGGGTATTTTGTATTACGAACTAACTTTTGTGGTATATATTTGTTTTGGAACTGTTTTACAGTGTCTATAAAGTACTCAACCGACTCATCCAGTGATCGGGTCGAAAACTCATGCTCCCAATTAGTTCCAGAAATCTCGTTATTAATCGAATCGAAATCACCTTTGCTATAGATATATCGCAACCGCGGCGCATGGTCAAGGGGAGGTATTTCAAAGATATCTATATTGACCAACAACGCAGGATGATATAGATCAATGGGCACAAGAGGGTCGACACACTCACTAACACAAGTTAACTTATTTGAGAGGACTAAGTCCAACAGGTTTCCGTACCTATTAGCTACCCCATTATACTGTCCAAAGTCCAGCGTACATAACTCGTCCGCGAACAAACACTCGTCACTAGTGGTGGGGTTCACTGGGACCAACGAAAGATTATTAGAAGGAGCCCACGAGATTCCACTCATATTGAAATCACCTAAAACTAGAAAAACATCTGAAGTCTTACTCAGAGCTATTTGGCTCAATTTAGACAAGAAGTTACCTAGTTGTTCCGAAAACGAAAACCCTTTACTTTGTTTACACAGGTAAATAGCACAAATATATAGGTTCACGTATTCTCGTGACTTCGAATTTTTAAGTCGTAAGTTGATCCAGAGATCCTCAGCCGAGGAGTGTAGAAGCGGTTGTGGAATGACAGGTAGCTCCCTACGCGTCGCAATAAGCACACCACCTCCTCTCGTCTGTCCAGTCATAGCATAATCCCGGTCACGGCGCCACACTAAATAACGATCATCATATGGTTCATAATATGGTTACAATCGCGAGAATATCCTGGATATGACTGGGGCAACGGCACAGACAAAGAGAGACTGGACTAGACCGGAAGCTGACCTCGATGTAGTTGGGGAAAAGGCTAGGCAGGTGATGATGATGAAAGAAATGAGTGCCTACCAGCACGGTCAAACGGTTTACCCTTGTTTGGTATAACAACGTTTGGTCGAAAATCACTTCGACTAATTTCAGTTACAATAAAGTCATTTCGTATAATTATTCATTTGACCGAATAATTAATTGGCCCTACTGCTATTTTTATACACAGGTATCTTTGAAAAATGTTCCTGTATGTCTACTCAGGTAAGATTTAACATATAAATAAAAAAAAATACTGTGTAAAGTGAAAATATATGGTCAAACATTAATTTTTCATAATAATTTGTTTAAACAATTAAACAAAAGAGTGCACAAAAAAAAATTGGGTAAACATTGTAATTTATAGTTTAAAAAACAATATCCCACATCGATCATATTAATTCATTCACTAACGGCCTTATTAATAAAAAAAAGTTAAGCCTGCTTAAACTTACGCTTGGTTTATCTCGCATGCCGTCTCACTTCAAAAATATTCAAATGAAAGGGACGGCATGCGAGATAAACCAAGCGTAAGTTTAAGCAGGCTTAACTTTTTTTTATAAATAAGGGGGTATAACTCTAATCCGAGGTGAAAACCCCCAGGCGCTCCACTATTAAAGCATGTTTTAAGTTTTAATTTTTTAACTTTTTATTATTTGTTTATGTACCTCTGTATTTTATGAGTTGCCAATGTAAATCTAAGGCCCAACGCACACCGGCGGAGGTGCGGCGAAGATACTGAGAATAAATCAATTTAAATTATACCTTAACTCCTATGACATGCGGTTGAAAACGGCATGCAAAGCGAGACGTGCGCGGTGAGCCGTCAAGCTGCCACGAGAGCAGACAAGAACCGCGCTTCACCGCGCCTGATAAGGTTTATAATATTTTAAATTGATTTATTCTTAGTATCTTCGCCGCGCCTCCGCCGGTGTGCGTTGGGCCTAATCGGTCATAATAACATACTCATGGACCGTTGGTCGTGGCTTTTTGAAGAGCCATTTGTAAGTATCATCGTGGTGAAGCATTAGTCACCTAGACTCTGCGCTACCGAGTGCTTGCTGTCCAGGGTGCGCCGGAGGTTTAGAATCGCAGTCCGATTTGGGGTGAGGCCAAACGATCGTAATTTTGTGAGTCTTGAGTCGCAGATTCGTGTTCTGGTACAGTGCAGACTCATTTGTTTTACGTCCGAAAGACTTAAAAGCGACCGAAATTTTGCGACTCACGACTCACAAAATTACGCTTGTTTGGTCTCACCCTTAGATTAACGCCGCTGGGGAAGGCTCCTTTACTGAAAACGTATAAGATGGAAGTAGAATCGACACGAAAAGAATAAGAAGAAGACATACTCGATCACGGCAGAGTAATTCTTAAATGAAAATCATGTTATATGAATAAAACAAACCATTTGAAAAAGATTAAATGGTCTGGCAGCAGCAGTATTGTCATTCTTAACACCAGTGAGGAAGAGGAGAGTTATTTATGAAATAAAAATAACTATTGCGCAAAGTATATTTAATCCACATACAATAATTTGACTTTTTGTAACAAGTAGGCATTCAGTAAAATAGAAGGTGTATGCGTGTTAACAATAGGAATAAAAGATCGCAAAACATTATTTTGATAAAGCATCTTCTATGACTAGCTCAGATCCTCTTTCTCCAATCATAATGGATGCACCATTTGTGTTACCGCTGATCTGACCAGGCATAATACTAGAGTCAATCACTCGTAAGTTTTTCACTTCGTGTACTCGCAACCGGCTATCTACCACAGACATACTCTTATCACTTCCCATCTGACAAGTGCCTATAGGATGGAATACTGTAGTTACTAAATTATCAACAAGACAGCTCCAGTATGGTTCACTATCTAATTCATACTTATCACATTTAGGCACGTTTATTCTTGGCATGAAAGCATTAATTGATTTGAAGTACGTGGTGTTTACAATTCTTGTGGCCATTTTGATTCCAGTCACTGCATTCTCTAAATCTCTTGGATCATCGAAGTAGTCGTAGTATATGAGAGGTAAATCGTTGGGATCATTAGACCTCAAAGATATATTTCCTTTTGATTGATGATGCAGGTAATGAAAATGAAAAGCGAATAATCCATGATTTTTGTTCAGTTCGACAATAGGATCTATAATGCTCTCGTTATGCCGGAAAATTTTCATGAATGTTTCCTTCAGAGTCGGTGTATTTTTCGGAATTAGTGTAACATGATTTTGACAATTTGCATAAGTAGGGTTAGTCTCTGTGGAGTATAATGCCACTCCATGTGATATAAAATCACTGAACGATAAGGAGCCTTGACGTTTGGCAAGATAGTTCATATAATTGAGATATGAGTCAGCTTCGTCAGATTGCTCCTCCGGCTCATCAGCCATAATAAATATTGTAAAACAACTATGATCGTTAAGGTTTTGTCCAACCATTGGTGAATCTACCTTACATGGAATGCCATGTTCTTTAAGGTGTTCAGCGGGACCAATACCAGACAACATTAGAAGTTGCGGAGAACTTATTGGACCTGCACTTAAAATAACTTCCCGAGACGCTAAAAATGTCTTATTCTCCCCATCTTTTTCAACTTCAACTCCATATGCTAGTCCGTTCTCGTCTATCAAAACCTTTTTTACTAATGTACTTTTCAACATTTTCAAATTAGGTCTGCTTGCTACTGGCGTTAAATATGCTCTGTCTGTACTTTGCCTCATACCCGCATCTGCTGTTACGGCAATATATCCGGAAGCCATGACATTTTCTGTGTTTAAATCTAGAACCTTTCGAAAACCAATTTCATCCCACGAGTCTATTACCTTGTCTAAATTACCTTTCAATGTATTATTGAATGTATTTATACATAAAGGTCCATTATGCCCGTAATTTGCGCTTATTGTGGAATTTTTCAACCATTCCGTATTTTTAAGGCTCTCAGCTTTTTTGAAACATCTCCATACCTCATCAACACTCCATTCTTTATTACCTGCGTCGTACCAAGTCTGATAATCTTGGGCATTTCCTTTAACGTAGATCATAGCATTAATGCTACTACAGCCGCCAAACATTTTCCCTCTGATCCAGTTCACGGATCCGTTAACGAGCCCTTGACTAGTTCTTCCGTTGTTTACTGTTTCATATTTCCAGTCATAAATTGTATTTACTAAAGAGGTTTCTCTACCAGGAATCTGAAGCAATAAAACAAATGTGTTATAATTCCCTACATATACGAATATACCGATGACTTCAGTATCAAGACATCTTGCAGAAGAAATTCTTTATAATAAATGCAAGCGTTTGAAAATATCCTTAAAGAGATGACAATCTAAATGGAAGTGGATGGCTAGTTTTGTAGTAAAACATCGCTATTCTACTTCATTAGAAACACACGCGTAAAAGAATGGACAAAACCTACATCAGCTTCTATTGGTGCATCGGGGCCAGCTTCTATGAGCAATACGTTCCAATCTTTATTTTCGCTAAGCCGGCTAGCAACTACACTCCCCGATGAGCCCGCACCAACCACTATGTAGTCAAAGCTATCATGGTCTGAAACAACAAAGGCAATTATAACTTCTTCATACAAAATGACTCCTGATGACCGTGCAGGATTAGGCAGAGGTACGCAGACAACTCAAAGAATGGTACTCTGACCGACAGCTGATGTTTGTAAGAAGAAAAAATATTAATGATCGCAGATAACACGACGTGCCTACAAAATGACAAAAAATAGGCAATAAACATACAACCCGTATCTTATAAATACAAAAATACTGAACTGAAAAACAAGTTAATAGCTTGCACGTCGTGCGTGACTGCGACAAGCAGGTTAAACAGCTTCAGTCACATGAAAACCAGCGCTGTTCTGTGAGCTCCTCAGAGCACAGCATCTTGCTTAGTGATAGTTTTACTGGTTATAGTGTTGCAAGCAATTTTAATTTAAACAATATTAATAATTTTTACACATACGTCTTTTAGACAATACGATATAAAATACGGTAATTAGAGCCATGAAGAATGAGTCCGGATAATCGGATATATCTACGGATAAATATATGACACGGATAGTTATATGTGGAGGCTTGTTATTAGCAATTTTTTAATTTTATATTCTTTGCTTTATTGTTTTGTTAGTCTGTAAGCCTTCTTCAAAATAAAATAAATAAATAATCGAAATTGTTCTGAATTTAGATATAAGGCTGTTAATGGTTTACTGTTGGGTAAAAGACTGTGAATTTTCACTCACCGTTACAGTCAGCTTCTGGCAGTAAAGGGCGAGAAAGGAGACACTGTGCCGCCGCGAAGAACTCCACAGCCGCTGCGAAGCTCTGGGTAGTACCCAAAGTTGAAGATAAGCATGTTTCCAAGCTAAAAGTATGAAAAAATAACCCAGTTTATTGTGATTAGCAGTAACCATCATCTACGGCGATTTATCATTATGAGCCTATACTGACCCACTGCAGGACAAGGGCCTGACTTGACTAATATTATTAGACTTTACTAACATTATTCGAGCACTGAGGGGACCATCATCATGTGCCTGGCCTATAATACATGGAGCGACTGGCTGTCTGACTTCCAGAACCCAGTCAGTAACTGTACTAAGCAATACAATATCCCTTGGTTAGCCTGATTGTCAAATTTTCGAGCTACTGACTACCTGTAACGACTGTCAAAGATGTACAAATGACAGGCGGAGCCAACGGCTTAAGGTTGATGTTCCAGGGAGCCCGCGAAATTCAAATTTTCATACGTTTTTAGCGATTTGCAGGTCAGTGCTAGGTTGTATGTTAGTGTTACTCTCAAGAATGACCTTTTGATGAAATACTCATTCTTGACAGTTACATGAACTTGGCGGGTTGTAATGATGATTTTGATGATTATAATTCTGTAACTGCATACGTCTTACAGCGGCAAATCATATTTTCACTAACATACAACCTAGCACTGGCCTGCAAAATTTGAATTTCGCGGGCTACCGTGAACATCCACCTTAACCTGCTTTCCGAAGCTTCGAGCGAACTTGGTTTATGTAATAAACGACCGAACAAATGGGACCAAGATGGACGGAAGAGGTATCTTCAGTCAGGTTTTTAAGCTATTGCATAGCTTCTATCGCGGGCCTTGAGCGTGGAGAGCGAATCCAGAAATTCCATAACGAAAATATTAAGATTCAGTATTCAACCAGGTTGCTATGGTTACGGAAAATAACAAGGTTGTCAACTGAGGTTGTCAAATTATATAATTAATTATTTGCTGTTGATAAAAATGCTATGCAATAGCTTTACCGCGGCAGTCTCCGAGTGCCACATTTAGTTTTTTTATTTATTTCAACTATGTTAGAATCGGCTTCCAGTCTATAGGTATACAGCTGAATATTGGTATTTTACCTACATGACGCGACTGCCTATCTGACCTCCACAACCCAGTTGACTAGGGGTTAGACTTTCGAGCTTCTGATGATTCGTAATAGCTGCCAAAAATCTGCACGTGACAGCCGGAACGAGCTCGATCGAGGAAACAAAAGGGTGAAGAAAATAATAAATTAAAAAAAATTTTTAGAGAACTTACCTCGAAGACATTGTAGACCACCTAATTAAATAAGGTTAAAAATTCTCTGCTTATATAGGTCCTCGAGCTACCTATTTAATTTTACATGCATTATTAATTTGTGCTAGCTTTTATTCAGTTTAATTTGCATTATGCCAATTCATCTTGATAGGTTTCGTTTACTTGCAAGTGTCGATAATATCGATAAATAATGAGTTTTTTTTTGGAAAATTGTCTGTACTTTTCTTTTTCAATAGTAGAATATAATATATTGTAATATTGAAACAGAAAAGTATGGGAAAAAAGACATTTGGGATAATGGTAAGGGAATGATGATGTGTGATATTGTATACTACTCACCAATGCATCTTTTGTATTGTTTAATAGCTTTTCAGGCAGAATGCAATCAGATGACCTAAACCAGAGATACTTGTCATAATCCTGAAAAGCTAAGTCCATTTACATACTTAAGTACATAAATTCAAAACTTTTTGGTTGGTGGGAATGCATCTAATGACTCCTACCAACCCGTACTGAACCCAAGTGGTCGATTACAGCTCATACCAGCATCTGCCTAGCCTTTACCCAACTATGGTAGTGTCGGACTGTCGGCTTCCAGTCTTACCGGATGCAGCTGAATACCAGTACTTTATATGGACCGACTGCCTATCACCTCCACAAATACTGAGTAATTTGGTAAGACTTCTTGTCAGACTTTCAGGTCACTGACTACCTGTAACGACAGCCAAATATCTATTTAAGGCAGCCGGGACCAACAGCTTAACGTGCTTTCTGAGGCACAGAAGAAACTCGGTATATAACGGGTGGTCACCCATCCACAGACCAGCCTAGGCTAGTGCGGCTTAACCTAAGGATCGACCCGAGTGGCAGTTTTTATTAAGCCACGAGCACATCAAACTAAGTAACCCAACGTTGAATTGAGCATTGGATTGTAATATATAATATATACATACCATTATAAAATATGATAATCGATACCGTACCTATCTTAAATGTCATGTCACATCCCTATGAAGAATTGGTATCAACTCGTAGTGTTAGTAAATATTTATTATATTAAATTGTCACGTGAAATTTATTTGGCTATCATAATTTTATTTTATTAACATATTATTTATCTTAATATAATTATTGTAAAAGTGTCTAGTCATTTTATTAATTTCCTCTGCAACTTTGCACAGTTGTGAATTAACATGCGTATTGCTATTCGTAGATTAACAAAAAAACGTGACTTAATACCAGATGAAAATATGTAGTACTAGCTTTTGCCCGCGGCTTCGCCCGCGTGTTTGTCGAAAAGTATCACAGCAAACTTTAATCCCCTATTTAACTCCGTTAGGGATTAAAATTTAAAAAAAAACCTAAACCGTTGATGCAGAAGTTTTGAATTTAAATTAAAATTGTTTTGAAATAATTATATTATGAACTTAGTGGTTAATTTGTTTGTTTCATACTAAATTAAAGAATTATTCCCGACTGAATAATGTACACCTAAAATCAATGAAAATGTGTCAAAGTATGTATATTCCACCTCTCATCATGGTCCCTTTGCCCCAAACCAAGAAGTGTTTTGTAAAAGACAACATTTTAGGCCCCCACAAGAAATGTTGTCTTGCCGGAAACACGAATAAGAATGAATATAATTTTAGTCTTTTACTAACATTATTCGCTTTATCTACTTTTTAACAAATTTTGTACATTTTTAAATATTCCTTACAAAAACAATAAAAAAAAAATACATAGTAGTCCACCAGCATTGGGGACAGGGCCCGAGCTACCGGTGGTCAAGGCTCTTGAGAGAGGAACCTTCTGTCAATGCGCGCCTTGTCCAGAAGTACTGCCTTCTAAATCAAGCCCTTCAGAAAAGAATAGCGGAGGAGTAGGAAAAAACATAATTTCCACTTCCCTCCATATCAGCAGGAGACAGAACAGAACAAGGCCAATAGGCACACAGGGACGTATACAACTGGGATAAGCCCAGTTGCCTAGCACCACGGATATTATTGTCATTAATATTACTGGGTCCTAAGTTTCTGATTAATTTCGTTGCGGGATCCAAGACAGTTAAATCGCTTCTCTGGGACTTCGTCGAGCTTCATTGTCTCGCCGCTTTTCTTGTGGTCGCCACTGTTGATTCTGGCTAACAGGAGTTACAGTGGTTTGGGAATAGTGTGGCGGGCTTGTCGCAATTAAAAAAAAAAAAAAATCAAGGCCTTGATCCAGCTACCAAGCAAGAGCCTCCTTAGATGTTCGTCGAGGCTCTTGGCTATTAAACCATTGGCAGACACGACAATTGGCCAATGACTGCTGTATTCACGTGCCGCATGTCGACATCCTCACGAGCTAGATCTTGACTAGCATTATTATTATTCTTCTTATTGTTTACTAACCCTGGTTCAAGAAAATTCTTGAACCATCGAAGACATAATTTTCAAATTCAAATTCTTTATTTCAGACATAGTCCATAGTGTTAGTATCAACAAAATAACTTAATGACTAGGGTTAGTAATCAGAAAAAGGAAAAAAATATGAAAGTCAGATGGTATGGATCTTTACCCAATGGCGCAGCAGAGGGGAGTCCCACCGATCTGAGAACACGCTCAGGAGACCGTTCGCGGCGGTGCGTAGTCGACCGACCATGGAGGCGGTCCTTTTTCTAATGATTGCGTAAAAATCATCTGTGCGCGCCTCCGCAAACATCGTGGAAGCACTACAACGCCACGACAGCCCAAACAGTATCCTAAACGCGTTATTATATTGGACACGCAGGTCGCTGTATGTCCTCTGCGTAAAACTGGTCCAAAGACTGCACGTGTAGAATGACTGGCAGAAAGCAATCATGAAAGTTACAAATTCAGCAAGACACCCTAGTCCAAATAGTCCTCTATTACAGAAACTCCCTGCTAAATTGGGGTTAAGTTAATTATAGTTTAATTGTTATTTGTCGTAGGGTCCCAGCAGCTAAGAATAAAGCACTTTATCACCTGACGTGGGTGTAAAGGGTAGCTACGGAATTGTAAATTGGTAGGATCGATAGCTTCTTCACTACTATTATAGCATACATATTATAATACATAGTTTGACCATCCATTACATACTGAATTTCCTCCGTGTCTCGGAATACACAATAATTAGGGTTCCGTACCTCAAAAGGAAAAAAACGGAACACTTACAGGATCACTCGTGTGTCTGTCTGTCTGTCTGTCCGACCATTCCCCCCCCCCTCATCTCCGAAACTACTGAACCTAAAATTCAGAAAAAAAAAAAACACAGAAATTAGTTCAACACGTACAGATTACAGGAAAACCTATAAGAAGTCATGGTACGGAACCCTTCATGTGTAAGTCAGACTTGCAACTGGCCAGTTTTTTATTTTTTATTACGGTCTTTATAAGGCCTGAAAGTCTAACAACCAATCTTGCGAAGGGGTATCGTATAAACGAGTACTAATTGGGTTGTAAGAGATAGGCAGTTGCTTCATGTTAAATACGGTTCTGTATTCAGTTACACTGGAAATCGAGCCGTAGTTTGGAAAAGGCTGGGCAGATAATGAGTAGATGCGTGCACTCAATAAGCTAACAGTCTTCTCCGTTTCGCTATTGTGGCTCAGGCATCTAGCTGAATGGAATCGCGGTATACATAGACTGGATTGATGTATGTTGACATTCCCGGCAAAAGATACACAAGGTGTAAAAAATCTGGACATGAAATTAAGTAGCTCACTCAAAAAATATTGTTGGATAACGACTTTAAATTGACTAGTGTTATTGTTGGGTGGACGTTTTATGTTAGGACTCAATGTAATGCCGTTGAGGTGGGATTTGAACAGTCCCTCTGTTCAAATCCCACCTCAATGCAGCACCTCTGCGAAGGTGGCGACCTGATGATGATGATAATGATGACCTCTGCGTAACCCTTCCGAGATTACAGATGTAGTTTATATTTATATGATCTTGATCAACAACACCGACGCAGTATTTGTATAATTCCTTTCAAGCACATGTGACATATTATTGGAAAATTTGCACTGTACTACTGATAACCTCCTGTGAAATCTGATTCCTGGAATCCACATCAGTATTCAAAACAGAAAACAAATTGTAGGGTCACATTGTAATTAAACTGAAAACATTGGTCGACTCATTGTTCGCAAGTGCCGTCCCCAAAAGGGGCATTACCCCGCAGAACGTTGAGAATCAATTAACGCTTTACAAACAACATAAAAAAGGGTCGGTTTTCTATTGAATTAACAAGCGAATTGTCATTAAACCAATAGTGTGTGCGTTATTGGGCGGTACATGTTTGCTTAGGATCGTCCGCGATGTAATGGCGTCGCTTGATATTCATGAAACCCTGGTCCATTGGTTACAATTTATTAATATTGAACGCTGATACTCGTTTCGTTTAAACTGGTTTAGCTTTGTTTGGTTTATGCGTACTGGAAAATTATGGAGTTCGGATTTATTGGGGTTATACGACGTTGCAGCTTTTGAGTACCTATAAAATTTTAGCGTAGGTACTGAGTCACTATGGTTATTTTATTCACCAATTGCTGGATCGTCGATTTTTCGGATTCATTTACCTAATGCGCAATTGCGACTTCTTTTGGTGAAGGGAAACATCGTGAGGAAACCAAGCCTAAATGCCTGAGAGACAATTCTCGACAGCATGTAAAGCAAAAGCCATGGGTGGGGCCTGTGGACGGTGAGTAATGGGCTAGTTCACCGACCGTCCGTCCTATGACGATGACAGGCCGTTTCGACGGCGCGTTCGTGTTCCACGAGCGCTTCAAACAGATGTCAGCAACTTTGCAGGGGCCGGTAAGGGACGACGCCTGTCGGGGCTGCGGGTTGTTGCAAAGAGATACCGCGGCCAAGGCACAAAGGGCTAAGAAGGAACATAGGTGGTTTTTAGTCAGTAGAAGTCAGACACTCCCTACCTACCGCTCTGACCAGAACGGGAGGAGTCATTTGATGATTTCACATCCTCCAAAAAAAACTCTGGCCCCAGGTTCAGCACTAACCACTTGAAAAAACTGGCCAAGTGCGAGTCGGACTCGCACATGAAGGGTTCCGTACCAAAACGGTATGCTATAATTTATACAATTTCTTCTAAGGGCCAATGAAACTTGACCTCTGAATTGTATAGGCACTCATACGATTCAGGGACCAAATTATATTGGTTACCAATACAATTAAATTTAATTTATTTTTAATTTTTTTAATTTTTATTTCAATTTTCTCTTAACCGTTGAGGAGTGGTACTAGGTACTCCTTATCGGTTAAGAGCATGAAGACAAGTGATGACTGCTAGATACGAATACTTAAATAGCGTCAGAAAAAGCACGAAACACGTAATACGTGTCTATGAAATTCATAATTAGCAACTAAAAAAATGTGTATTGTACACATCTGCATACCCCCTCAGAGCATACAGGCATGATAATGTATATTCAATAAACATCCAAGCGATTCCAGCAATTACGACTGATTTGCCGTCTATTTTTGAAGAGTTCCATTGTATATCTCCGAAGATCAGCACCAGATCTTCACCAAATTAAAATGGGACCACCTCAGGAGTATACTCTTCCAAATAAAAAGAATTTTGAGAATCGGTCCACAAATGGGGGAGAAATCAGGTAACATACATAAAAAAAAAAAAAAAATACACACACACGAACATAAATAACCTCCTCCTTTTTCGAAGTCGGTTAAAGAAAATTAAGTGTCGCGGACAAGTCACCCTGCAAGGAAAAAAAAAAGGATTAATTTAAAAAGAAATTGAAATATCTCGAAAACGAAACGTCCTAGGTAAAAAATTACCAAAACCCCCCTATGCTACCCCCGTGATATTTAAGTGACAATGAAATGACACAAAAAAAAAATGACCCAAAGTTACTAATAATAATAACATATTTTATTTTATGTTTCTAATTCTACCGTCTAGTCGACAGTCCTAACTAAGCCTGGAAAGTATGAAGGAAAGTTCATTGATCATTTAAAATAATAATATAAAAAGAAAAAAAAATAGACTTCAAAAGAAAAATCAGCTTCTGGTCGGTGGCAAAAAAAAAACTAAATATTTTTTTTTTAATCGTGTTTAAAAAAAAAAGCTTTCAATACCTCTTTCCTACTTCTGATCTCCTGGTAGTTTGTGGGACTTTACCATCTACGCTTTTTTTTTTGTGAAAAATTCATTCCAGTTTTCAATACGTCTTTCCTACTTCTGATCTCCTGGTAGTTTGTGGTGGGACTTTACCATCTATTCTTTTTTTTTAAACTTTTATTTCAGTTTTCAATACCTCCTGCCTACTTCTGATGTCCTGGTAGTTTGTGGGACTTTACTATCCTTTTTTTCTCATCTCCTACTTGTCCACGCCAATGCCGTTTGAAAATGTAACCTTAGGGGGGAAAAGTGGAATAACCCAAAATGATAAGGGGGATTTTCGGAATGATTTTACATTCGAGTTCAGTTTTCCACCCTAAAGTATTCTCTCAGGGGGGATTTGTGGAATAACTCAAAATGCCAAGGGGACTTTCTGGACATGTTTTACATCCGAGTCCAGTTTTCCCCCCTGAGGGGGATTTTCTCAGGGGGGAAAAGTGGAATAAGCCAAGGGTTCCGTACCAAAACGGTATGCTATAATTTATACAATTTCTTCTACGGGCCAATGAAACTTAACCTCTGGATTTATACAATCCAGAGGTTCTCATACGATTCAGGGACCAAATTATATTGGTTAACTGCTGTTTCCAGCTGTTGTTTCCATCCAAGTTCAAAATGATTTTCCTAGAAAGTCCTTATAAAGTTGTACTTTTCAGATTTTTTTCATATTTTCTAAACTTATGGTTCAAAAGTTAGAGGGGGGAGGACACATTGTTTTTTACTTTTGTAGCGATTATTTCCGAAATTATTGACATTATCAAAAAATTATTTTAGTAAACCCCTATTCATTTTTAAATACCTTTCCAACAATATATCACACGTTAGGGTAGAAATTAAAAAAAAAATCTTCCCACTTTACATAGGTATATATTTTTATTTAACCACTTTGTCGGCGTGATTGATACACATATTGGTACCAAATTTCAGCTTTCTAGTGCTAACGGCACAGAACAGATAAAACCTCTTTTATCTATTCTGTGGCTAACGGTCACAGAGATTAAGCGAGGACGGACGGACGGACGGACTGACGGACGGACGGACAGACAGACAGACATGGCGAAACTATAAGGGTTCCTAGTTGACTACGGAACCCTAAAAAGTGCTGTTAAATTCAGTACGAAAATTGTAACTCGAAGTTAAACATGCTAGTTTCCACAGCATTTATTTTACCTAGAATAGACAGTTCGAATCAGCTCAGCTCCAACAAACAGATAAAAGCTAGGGTTCCAGTTGGTTGAGCAGTATTCCAGAGCTAACTCACTTCTTATCGTTCTAGAGTTTGCGAGTATTGTCTTCTGATGCGGCAATATACATCCAATGCTGAAATGGTAGGCGAGTCTGAATTTTGTAGGTAGGTACTAAACAGCGTTAGGCAGATTGATAATCTTCTATATAAATAAAAATAAAAGTCCTGACTGACTGACTGACTGACCTTGGACCTAGAAAGCTGAAATTTTGCCCTTTATAATGTAGACAAGGAATAAGGAAGGATTTTTCGAAATTCAACCCTTATGGGAGTTAAATAAGGGATGAAAGTTTGTATGGAAAATCGTCATTTTCACGCGGGCGAAGCCGCTGGCAAAAGCTAGTTGCAGTATAAGCAAACAGTAGGAGCGACGATGCAAGGACATCGTCCATTTCAGCGGTCGTTATAATTTACTAAACTCACCGAAATAGTACTTACAGTGTTTTTTTAGCACTGATATAGTCTCGTGGTGTGACAGTCGGACTGCCAAGTCATAGGTCTCGATGTCAAGCCCGAAACACGCACCTCCGATTTTTTGGATTTTTGTGCGTATTCGGTGAAGGAAAACATCGTGAGGAAACCAGCATGTCTGAGGATATTTATCGACGGCATAGTAAAGGCAAATCAGAGGCCTATGGCGGCTTTAAAACCTTCGAGACCAGGTTAGGCACTAACCACTCGAAGAAAGTGAGAGTAGCTTCCTATCATAATAATCAAGTTTGTAGTAAACTTTCCAATAGTGTTGCCCAAAATCGGTATTGGTCTTGCTCTTGCATTTTCGCAAGACCAAGACCAAGACCGACTTATTGTAGCAAGACCAAGACCAAGACTGACCCCTGCAAGATTTGAGCAAGAACAAGACTTAGCCTGCAAGACTCTTGCGTCTCGCAGTTTAGTCAAACTGAGATTTGGGCGTTATTATTTTCTTTTTATGTTTTGGCGAATTTGTGTACCTACTACTGTATGGATATTTGTATGTCTGAATAAATTAATTAATTGAATTTAATTAAGTAGGTATTTGGTTTCAATCCCGTTGTCTATAGACGTTCCCTAGTATCAAAACCGTATCGTCGTAGGTCTAGCTACTTACTCTTCCCAGTAACGGAGTAATTGTTCGATGTGTAAGCCACTGCGTTGTAAACACAATCGCGCACGTTTTAATGGATTGTCTTTTAATTTTAATATGGTGTCTCTGTCACTCACTACGTACGATATTGAAAGCGTCCACTATCACAGTTATTAAACGCGTCGCGACTTTTGTGTTCCTCACGGTACACCAGGCGCTTAAGCTCAGACCACCACAAGTAACAGTCTAACGGAGTTAGGTCGGGCTTCTTTGTGGCCCTGGCCAAGGCACAGGCCCGGGATAATCAGCCCTAGCATAAAGCTGCACCATAGCGACGTAGGTAATCCAAATTGCAGTAACTGTAATATCAATCCTAGCCTAGCTTAGACACCAGTCTCCCACAATATATAATACCTGAATTGTATATCTTGTCGAATCTGACCATTGTAAACTAATTTATGTATATTGTGGTGAGAAAATAAATAAATAAATAAAAAAATAAATAAAAATGTTTATTTCAATTACAAATTGGTTACAGCAAACACGATTTGGAGGTCACCTTTTAAGCAAAATGAGATGCTTGTGTTAGATGACTCCGCACTTCCTCTTAACATTAAACAGTGTATGCAATTGAAAATAAAAGAGAATACAAAATTAAAATGAAAGAAATATAACAGTACAAAAAGTAGCGCACTTGTGTGATGTATGCGAGTGAGTTTTTGATTGTGGGTGTGTGTGGGTATGTGTGTGTGAATGTGAGTGGGTATGCGTGTGCGTGGGTGTGCGTGTTTGTGTGTGTACGTGTGTGTGTTTGTGTGGGTGTGCCATGTGTATATGAGTTAATTTAGTTTAGGTTTAGTTTTAGATTTTAGGTTAGCCCTGCGACCTTGTCTTGGGATCGGAAGAAGCCAGAAACAGCTTCCTCCACTAACAATTTAGTTACTGTGGTCAAGTTCTTAACTATCACAGATTATAGAAGCGATGAAACCAAAGTCTCAATGTCGTCGTAGGTTTTGTTCATAAGCCAGCCAATTACAGCTACTTTACATTCACGGAGTTTCATGGGATAAATGTTTAATTCTTTATTCAGGAGGTTGTATAAGTGGGAAGACTGTCTTTCATACTGTCTCTTAGCAAAGACAGACCTTACTGGGACATTAGGAGCGACCAGGTACTTTCTTCTGCCACTCGTACTTGGTGTTGCGGGGTCATACGGAAGGGATTTGTGCTTCCTCAAGATTGTGTGGAGTAAATAGAGCTTCCTAACAGACAGAAGGCCAGAGGTTAGGTAAAGGCTTTGTGTTGGGAATCTATAGGGTTTAAAGAGCATAACCTTAAGAAGAGATCTCTGCGCCCTCTCAAGTTCCAAGAATTTGATTTTTGTCGTCCCACCCCAGCATGGCAAACAGTACGTAAGAATTGATTGAGCCAATGATATGTAGACTTTCTGTAAAAGATTCTTTGTGGCAGCGTGTCGTAATGTTTTAAAAGTCCATATTAATCTCCTAACCCTTTTCATGATAAGTTCAGTATGCATGTGCCAGGACAGGCGCTGGTCTATCATGATGCCCAGATATTTGGTGTACTGCAACTTGTCAATTTTTGTACACGAGCAGTCTGAAATTGAGGGATTTCCACAGCGGTGGATTTTAATCAGGAATTCTAGTGGTGGTTGAGTGTTCGCATACTTCGTGAAGCATATGTAGTTGGACTTGGATGCATTCAATGTGAGGAGATTAGTATTGAGCCAATCTGCAATCTTTGACAGACCAGCTTCGGCTGAGTTTTTAACTTTTGTCCAAGTCTTTTCAGCAAAGACTATGGCAGTATCGTCCGCGTATGAAAAAATCCGACCTCCATCAATACTCATATTGCATAGGTGATTAATATAAATGAGGAACAATGTCGGCCCAAGCACAGTCCCCTGCCCCACGCCGTATGTGATCGTTTCTTCTGTGCTAGTATATTCCCCTATTTTTACTGTTTGTTTACGGTTAACCAGGTAGGATTTGAAGAGCTCGAGAGGGGGTCCCCTAATGCCGATGTTTTCGAGCCTATGCAAAAGTATGGGGACAGATACTGTGTCAAAGGCTTTTTTGAGGTCAAGGAAAACTGCCAGACATTTATCACCCCTGTCCACTTTGTCAACTATCGTAGAGGATAGTGACAAGACCGCGTCCTCTGTAGACTTACCCTGCCGAAAACCAAACTGAGATGGTGACAGAATGTTTTTCTTAGACAGGTAGTTTATTAAGCGTGAGTTAAGGAGTCTTTCTATGATTTTGGAGATTGATGGCAGTACTGAAATTGGCCTATAGTTGGACGGGTCTAACTTATCTCCACACTTGTAGACCGGCGTTATGAGGGCCACTTTCAATGCATCCGGGAACACTCCTTGCTCAAAGCATAGATTTGTCAAGTGACTCAAGATTGGAACAATGTGCTCGTGTCCAGCTTTGAGGAATTTAACTGAAATATTGTCATAACCAGGGGCACTATCTGGTTTTAGGCCCATTAGAGTAGCATGAACTTCGCAAGGGTCTGTGTCGAGTAGGACAAAAGAAGAGGGCGATGTGTATTCAGACAAGGATGTATCAGGAACATTATTATTGACTGGAGCAGCCAGAGGTGGTGTAATATTATCTGCTAGAAGTTTTCCTATGCTGGAGAAGAAGCTATTCACCTTATTAATAGAGCTCTGTGGGGTATTGGAAAGCTCTAGGAGATCCACGCTGTTTGTTTTTTTAGGTTTTCGCTGTGTGATGTTGTTAATGATTTCCCAGGTTTTTTTAGGATTTTTGTTTGCTTTGGTAAGTTGGTCTCTGTCGTATTTCCGTTTTTGTTTTTTGATGATAAAGTTACAATAGTTTCGGTACCTTTTGTTGGTTATTTTTAGTACCTCATTGAACGGATCCAGTCTCAATCGCCTTTGCATGTTGTTACGATTGTAAATACAGCGCAATAAACCAACAGTCATCCACGGTTTCAGAGATCTATTTTTTATCGGTATCATCTTAGTGGTAGTACTAAGTGTGATGCATTTGCGGAGGATTTCGATTAAATTATCAGTAAGTGTGTTAGGGTTAGTTAGTTTTAGCAGATCTTCGAGGTTACTATCTTTTAATAGGGCAAGTCCCTCCTCTAAGTTAAAAACTGACTTTATCTTCGAAGGTTTTATTACACGTGTGTGGTTTGTAACTTTTAGGAAAGTAATGAAGTGATCTGTGATGGTTGTGTGAATAATTGTAATGACCGCTGTTTTATTCATGGGTTTGAGTTTCATCATAAAATGATCGAGACAATTTTTGTCTCTTGTGGGTAGCGAGTGACCCGGGAGAAGCCCGTGCATTGCCAGCATGTTGAGATAATTAAGTCTATTTTTACGTTCGTGAGATTGCTCGCTATGATTTAGTATCAAGTTTATATTAATGTCACCGGTGATAATTATATTTTTAGTTGATGCAATGGAAGTAAGGTGATTATTTAAGGAGTCGATAAATTCGTCAGAAAAACTTTTATTATTATTTATAATCCATTGCAGTGATGACGCACGCGTGCTGCGCGTACGACATTCGATCGATTTTCAATAGTGTTACCCAAAATCGGTCTTGGTCTTGCAGTCTTGGTCTTGTTCTTGCAATTTCGCAAGACCAAGACCAAGACCGACTTATTTTAGCAAGACCAAGACTGAACCCTGCAAGATTTAAGCAAGACCAAGACTGAACCCTGCAAGATTTAAGCAAGAACAAGACTTAGTCTGCAAGACTCTTGCGTCTCGCAGTTTAGTCAGAGATTTGGGCGTTATTATTTTCTTTTTATGTTTCGGCGAATTTGTATACTTTGTTTTGTATGGATATTTGTATGTCTGAATAAATAAATTAATTGAATTGAATTAAGTAGGTATTTGTTTTCAATCCCGTTTTCTATGGACGTTCCCCAGTATCAAAACCGTATCATAGGTCTAGGTCCAATATCGCAGTTATTAAACGCGTCGCGACTTTTGCGTTCCTCACGACACACCAGGCGCTTGAGCTCAGACCACCACAAGTAAAATGTGGATAAATTGCAGTGTTCATCTAATTTACAGTGAAAAATCGATAGGTAATTAATATTAGATGCTAAAAAAATAAAAATCCCTACTAATAAGCTCGTTCGTTGTGACGAACGAGCTTATTAGTAGGGATTTTTTTTTTTTTTTTTTTTTTTTTTTTTTTTTTTTTTTTTTTTTTTTTTTTTGGGATTTTTAGCCACAAAGAAAACCAAAAAATTATCATACCTATCAAAATTTTCATTCTTGTTAGATATTTGTGCTGGTAATTAAAAGTCTAGCTGACGACAAATTTTATTAGTTAGAAGTGTCAAGTCGAGATGAAAAGTATAAGTGAACACGCACAGTAAATCATAATAAGTACCTACCTAAAGTTAGTAATTACGCTTAGGGACTAAATTGCATCATTTTTTATAATTATTATCAAGTTAATTTAATTAATTTGGTGGTTTACTATGCCTATGTCAATTTAAACTGTCAATGTAAACATGTACCTAACTACTCTGTTACGTTGTTCTAAGATCTAAACTAACGTGTTTAGTATATAGCAATAGACTAATAGGTATTTGCAAGACTTGTGAGACTCTAGCGGCAAGACCAAGACCAAGACCAAGACTGAGAGCGCAATACCAAGACCAAGACCAGGTGTATTGACGCAAGACCAAGACCAAGACTGGCTAAGAGTCGTCTTGGTCTTGCATTTGGGCAACACTAATTTTCATCGATTAATTGAATTAATTTGGTGGTTTACTCCCTATGTCAATTTAAACTATCAATGTAAACATGTTCCTACTCTGTTACGTTGTTCTAAGATCTAAACTAAACGTGTTTAGTAAATAGCAATAGGCTAATAGGTATTTGCAAGACTTGCGAGACTCTTGCTGCAAGACCAAGACCAAGGCTGAGAGCGCAATACCAAGACCAAGATCAGGTGTATTGACGCAAGACCAAGACTCGCTAAGTCTCGTCTTGGTCTTGCATTTGGGCAACACTATTTTCCAAATATGACACTACAGATACAACTAAATAAGGCAATATCACCTTTCTCCTGCATATTCCTACAAATTAACAAACGTATATCAAACTTCGTCTCCGCAACAAAGCAAATTGGCATGCTCGGGTTGCACCAATCAATGTTCCCAAACTCCACCACCTAGTTAACACCTAAACACATACGCTAACTACGACAAGGTAACCGTCTCTTTGTCTCCACTTTAACTACAGTTAAACAGAACAGACTGGCGTCATGATATTCATAGTTGACCGAGTACGAGGAACTTCCTTTGTAGAGTTTCGCTTTAGGTTAACATTAGTAGTGACAGTCCGTTTGTGAAACGTTAAACTTTGTTTAGAGAGTAAACGAGATGCGTATATTAAATTCCTTTAAACTGAGTTAGTTCAGTTCGAGGTATAGAGGGTTTTTTAATTAAGTCGTGGTTAAAACCGTTAAAAAGCTGATAAAATATAAGTTTAAAAACTGGCAATATCACTAACATTATCATTTACACGGTCACGGTTTGTCACGGTTTGTTTTGAATTCCTATATACCTATATCAGCGCAGTTGCAAGCCGAACACCGATAAAATAAGCCGGGTCAAAATTATAACATAACATTTATTTCCAGGCAATTTTAGCCCTTAGATTACATAAATCAAAGGGCCAAACTGCTCACAGATTCGATGGAACACCACTCCCTGTGGCCAAAAATCCTCTTCCAGGACGAAGTGCAGATAACATGATGATATTCGTATCACCAACGCCTTAAAGTTGACATTGCGGCGCGACTCAAGCAACTGCGCTCTCGCCACGTAATAACGTAATTTTGAACACATTGTTTGGGTAGATTATAATTATAGAAACAGAACAAATACAAGAAACCTGACAGAACAAGCACCGACAAAAAATACCAAAAACAACTCAAAAAATAGCGCGAACATCTCAATAACGATAAATAAAAGGAAACATGGCTATTCTCCCAAATTATCGTCACTCGCCAAAACATAGCTAAAGTTCTTTGAATTTCACCTAATTTAATTAACGATTGTTCGAACTAAGTTGGTAAAGAATCATTTGAATTGCAAACGAACTTAATGATTTTCGTTTTGATTCGTTACTTTAGACGAACAACGAGGGAAGTAATTATGGATTAATTATACGGGTATAAATTGTGAGGTACTTGTGTTCATGACCTTACACTTCATTAGTGTTGAAGTTGTCCTTGCCAAAACCTTTATTTTTTTGAGAAACTAGCTTTTGCCAGCGGCTTCGCCCGCGTGAACATGACGATTTTCCATACAAATTTTCATCCCCTATTTAACTCTCTTAGGGGTTGAATTTCGAAAAATCCTTCCTTATTCCTTGTCTACATTTTAAAGGGAACGTCTGTGCAAAATTTCAGCTTTCTAGGTCCAAGGGTTTGGGCTGGGCGTTGATGAGTCAGTCAGTCAGTCAGTCAGTCAGGACTTCTCTTTTTATTTATATTGTTGGCTCAAAGTCACGACATCAGCCAGTAGCCGTGCGGTTAGCGTCCGGTCGACGTGCGGCAACCGACAGAAGTTCATAAAACGAGGCGAGCGGCGGTGCAACGGTCACTTTTTGCTTGGACGGCGCTCGGAAAGGACTTGCTACCCGACTATTATCGTGTGCTTCGCTAATTTTGGTTTATGTTTTTGCTCGTGTACTGATTATTCCATTTGCTAGTGCTATTTCTATTTGATTATTGTTTAAAATGTTTGTCTTGATATTTTTGTAAAAGTGTAATTCAAAAGATATTAAACATTGTTTATTTTGTTCACGTATTTCACTTCTGATTCCTAATAATCAGAAGTGGAATAAAGAGTCTTTTCGCCCACAAGTTAAAAACTAGTTTTCAGGCTTTTAATTTTAGATAAAAGCGGGTAGTAGTTAGCAATGGATAGATCGAGTTGTTCGCGTTCAAAAACTAGTGCCTTGCGTTCTAAGCGATCTCGTAGCCACCATAAGTGGAGTGGAAGGTCACGTATAGCAAGTTTCGGGATCCGATCGCCGTTCCAAGCGCGAACGAGATCGTCGTAGGAGCCGCGTGAGGACACGAAGTCCTGTGTAACCGCTCTCGCGGTTGAGGCGACGCTCCGGACAGGATTGGTTTACTTTCGTTCCTGATACAAGTAAGATCGAACCATTTTAATATTTCGTTGGTTTAGTAGTCGTAAGCGCGACTATGAGCATGAAGGTTCTGGGTTCGATTCCCGGGTCGGGCAAAGTGTTATTTTCTGGATTTGTGCCCTGTTGGTGACAATGGGCTCACCCCTATTACATGGTTAAGCTTATGTCTTAACATAACTGGCGAAATGTGGGTATACTGGGTACCTCTGCCTAACCCTTCGGGGATTGCAGGCGTGATGTTATGTGTGTGTTTATAAGGTCACTGGGGTGATTGGCAATGCCTCGGACGCATTGGTGGTTATTTACATGGTGGTGCTAATACGTCGCTTAACGATTGGTTGACCAATAACAGCACGTGGACTCATTTTAAACACGAATTTCGGTCATTGTGTCCGCGTGAAGTCGATATGGTCACTGTGCTATAATGACGTTATGAGTACAAGTACCTGTATGACCTACAGATAGTTTTTTTTTTATGTCGGGTACTTGTGTATGTGAGTTTAAATATTTGTGAAGGTACCCACGATACAGGAGAAATTCCTGGTGAGGGGCAACGTTGTGATTTGTGATATCTGATGCTCAAATAAAAGCCGCAATTATGAACAAAACAAAATACAGTCAAAAGTCTTGTTTTCCGTATATTTGAAACCAAACGCAATATGATCAGTTGACTTGTTTTCGTGTGAAGACGTAGGCCGTATACCAGGTGCACTGTAAAGTCTGATAAGTTTTGCTTTATTAAAGAAGTTGCCTAATACACATGATAGGCTAAGAAAGATGCCAATGAGTTACGTATCAGTTGATGTTTATAAGGATTTTGATGAAGTAAAGTTGTGGTTGCAAGCCAAGAAATTCTATCGGCTGTATTGTGTTAGACAGTACCAGTAATTATTGTGTAGTCGTAGTCTGATTAAAATTGAAGGTTTTTGAGGAAACTCGAGTAGACAGTGGGTGTGTTTGTTGTATGTTGTGCGTTGTGCGTTTAGCTCTGGTTGAGGTCAGGGTCTGGAAAGACCGTAGTGTTAAGTCAAATAGTGATACACACGGGAGATAGACTTGTTTACTAGTCAGTTAGAGATCTGTGGTTTTACTCGATGATTTTTGTGAACCTGGCATTTTTTTGACGCAATAATGTTTTTAAGATTGATTTAAACGACAATGGTACATGACCCAGGGTGGTTGATTGTTGTATTTTCGATAATTTCGACGAGAGTAGGACCTAATGGATGTTTGGTCAGGTTCTGTCGTAGATTTTTCTCTTTGCATAGTAACCATTACTTATTAACGTGTGGTTTGGTCAAGCGCGTGGCCTCAGCTGCGTGTGTGAAAGTCTGTGTGATACGCTAACAATGTGTCTATGTCAACAGCCACTGAGGGGTATGCAAACTTGGAGCCTATGCCTACAGTGTGTGTGGAAGTCGACATCTGTGGGGTATGCAAACTTGGAGCCTATGCCTACAGTGTGTGTGGAACTCGACATCTGAGGGGTATGCAAACTTGGAGCCTATGCCTACAGTGTGTGTGGAAGTCGACATCTGAGGGGTATGCAAACTTGGAGCCTATGCCTACAGTGTTGTGGAAGAAGTCTGTGTGATATGCTAACAATGTGCTTATACATCCCTATGTGCCTATTGGTATTCTTGTCTGACAAGTTTTGTTTGGTGAATGTTTCTTTGAATTTGATTCTCGACTTGAATGTTCCTTAATGAATGAGATTACTCTCTTGTTGTACTACTCGGTTAGAGAGCCTTGGTTTTACTCGATGATTTCAGCAGTTTTTGTTGCAATAGAATTTTTAAGTAATTTTTAAGGTAGTTGAGTGTTGTATTTTCGATAATTTCCAGTACATTTGATTTAATTAATGAGAGTCGAATTTGGTGCCACCCAATGGAACTAAAGTTTGGTCAGGAGTGATCGAGCGGAACAAAATTCTTATGTAAATTTGTTTGTTTGCAGAGTAACCATTACACAAGGATGGACGCAACGCAACGCTGCTTGGCCTTAGCAGTGGTTGCCAGGGCTTTGCCACAATGACGCCGTGAACGTGCACGTCACTGCAGGGTGCCAGCGCGTCTTACTGGCGTTGCTGAGCGCGTCGCTGCAAGGCGACTGCGCGCCCTACTGGCGTTGCCGAGCGCGCCTTATGACGTTGCTGAGCGCGTCGCTGCAGGCCGAGCGCCTCGCTGCAGGCCGAGCGCCTCGCTGCAGGCCGAGCGCCTCGCTGAAGCCCAGTGCCTCGCTGCAGGCCGAGCGCCTCGCTGCAGGTCGAGCGCCTCGCTGCAGGCCGAGCGCCTCGCTGAAGCCCAGTGCCTCGCTGCAGGCCGAGCGCGTCGCTGCAGGCCGACTGCGCGCCCTACTGGCGTGTCCAGCGCGTGGCTCCGGGCTGCCAGCGCGCTACTGTCGTGTTAAGCGCGTCGCTCCAGGCTGCCAGCGCGCTACTGTCGTGTTAAGCGCGGCACTCCACGGTGCCAGCGCGCCCCACAGGCGCAGTTGTGTGCGGCACTCCACGGTGCCAGCGCGCCCCACAGGCGCAGTTGTGTGCGGCACTCCACGGTGCCAGCGCGCCCCACAGGCGCAGTTGTGTGCGGCACTCCACGGTGCCAGTGCGCCCCACAGGCGCAGTTGTGTTCGGCACTCCACGGTGCCAGCGCGCCCCACAGGCGCAGTTGTGTGCGGCACTCCACGGTGCCAGCGCGCCCCACAGGCGCAGTTGTGTGCGGCACTCCACGGTGCCAGCGCGCCCCACAGGCGCAGTTGTGTGTGGCACTCCACGGTGCTAGCGCGCCCCACAGGCGCAGTTGTGTGCGGCACTCCACGGTGCCAGCGCACCCTACAGGCGCAGTTGTGCGTGGCACTCCACTGTGCCAGCGCGCCCTACAGGCGTAGTTGTGCGTGGCACTCCCCCGTGCCAGCACGCCCCACTGGCGTTGTGAGACACGCTATCAAGGAGACAGCGAAGACTCAGCCGCCTTGTTGGAAGCTGACGAGGACGTCAGAGCGTCAGGAGAGGCCGTGTTGGCTCAAAGTCACGACATCAGCCAGTAGCCGTGCGGTTAGCGTCCGGTCGACGTGCGGCAACCGACAGAAGTTCATAAAACGAGGCGAGCGGCGGTGCAACGGTCACTTTTTGCTTGGACGGCGCTCGGAAAGGACTTGCTACCCGACTATTATCGTGTGCTTCGCTAATTTTGGTTTATGTTTTTGCTCGTGTACTGATTATTCCATTTGCTAGTGCTATTTCTATTTGATTATTGTTTAAAATGTTTGTCTTGATATTTTTGTAAAAGTGTAATTCAAAAGATATTAAACATTGTTTATTTTGTTCACGTATTTCACTTCTGATTCCTAATAATATATATATATATAGAAGATCATCAATTGACCCCTCCCGACTGACAGACAGACTTCTACTGGCTAAAACCCACCCATGTTCTTTCTTAGCCCTTTGTTCCGCGGTATTTCTTTCGAACAGTACCACAGCCCCGGGTCCTTGCCCGAACATGGACGCTCATTGCGAGATTTACAAACATAACCAAGCACCGATCTTTGACAAGGGGTTAATGCTATAACTGTAGGACTGAATATTACATTACAAGTAAAGCACAGTCGGAAACATGCGCTCTACGCCAATAATACCCGCAGGGTTAGACAGAATTGTTGTGTGCATTTCGCCAGAATGTTTAAGGACGTGTTTACAAATCTGACGAAAATAAGCAGTTTTTCGGTACTTTATGTGGACAAATGAAACTAAACCAAATGAAACCAATAATTAACACATATAGATAGATTACTCCTTCATCTTCAATAATTACTTCTTTTTATTCGAAAATGAAGGTTAATAATATTGAAAAAACATATTTTCTGTGCCTCTCCGCACAAAATTAGCGATATTATGTTGACTTTAGGTACATTACTCTCTCTTTTATGACATATATTTATTTATTTAAAAATATTTTATAGAAGTAGACAATATGTTCAACTCCAATAATTTCTATAAATAATAATATAATAATAATATTCCACAACTATCACACAACGCCATCTAGTCCCAAGCTAAGCAGAGCTTGTGTTATGGGTACTAGACAACTGATAAACATACTTATATATTTCTAAATACATACATATTATAGATAAATTACACCCAGACACAGAACAAATGATCGTGCTCATCACACAAACATTTGTCCTGGGTGGGAATCGAACCCACGACCTCCGGCATAGCAGTTAGGGTCACTAACCACTAGACCAACAGGCCAGTCAAATAATAAATGGTATCAAAATATTACAAGCAGAGCCAGAGAAAAAATAACAATCAAAGCTAATTTTTCGGCAAATTTATCGTTATTGCGTGAACTTTAAGCGCTTGACTTAAGGTTCATTTTAGCGGTCACTGTCATGATAAATTACGCAAAAATTTGAAATGTAAAACTTAATCTGCGCTCTGCCGCCGTTGTGGGTGGACCTTGTGTCGTTTTTTAGCTGGATCTCGTGTTGAAAAACATAGCTCTACGAACACAAAATATTTGTAGTAGTAAAACTAAAAAAAAAACAAAAACCGCGAGAATCCGTAAACGCGTCCTTAAGTCCCATGTAATAGGAATTGATAAAAACCCAAAACCACTTTTCCAGACCCGGGAATCGAACCTCAAAACTCATGCTCACTAGTCGCACTTGTGACCACTAGACCAACGAGGTAGTCGAAACCGCATAATATGTCAATCCAACACATTTTTTGTTATTCCGTCACCGTATTCGCTGATCAAATACAATTAGATCGTAAGCACAATTTAGTAACGATAACTTGAACCAGTATCAGATGATAAACCAAGATTCCAAAAACGGAAAACTGCACATATTCGTAATAGATAAATATTTGAAAGAGAAGCGTAATTAGGCAGGGCCGGCTTCTTAGTGAATTTTCGCTAATCAAATGAGCTCAGGTCCCAGGCTGCAGGATTAAATTGGGGATGTATTCACAAACTCGTGCAAGAACGACCATCTAAATTAATCAGGTGACTTATTCGTGGCCGAAAACCGGAGAATTCCGCCTGAAGTTATAATTTAAGGCCCATAACAATGCTATAGTTAATTAGTTTCTGTTTAGCTTATTATTACAGTTAATAACTTTGGGCAAATAAATACGTATTTTATTTCCTTGTCTAGAACACTAGGATTGGCTTCATTATTAATGTCTTGAAATTTCTTTCAATGTTTCTGCAGAATTCATACCAAAAGTTTTATCTAAATAATTACTATTGATTCATAGTTGATAGTTAATTGCGATCGCTGATTGCGACAAATCCTTACTGTGTTTTCCTCTTTCAAGGAAATATATTGGTGTTCAAAAAAGTTAAATAATCATACTATCCACTTTTCAGTTTCAATACATTGCTTTTTACAATTTCAAAACCAAAACTTATAAAAATAATATGAATAGTCTTCTAATACTAGCATTGTTTGCTTGAAAGAAGGCTCCAATCACAAACTAATTGTTGTAAACTTGTTAAAGAAAAATAAATAATTTGAATTTGAATATCCCTAAATATCTTATAACCCATTGCCGACAGCCAGACCACAGTAACATTTATAATTAAAAGTCAAAACAGAACTTCTATTTCCTGTACCAACACTTCGTGAACTCCTACACTCCGTCGTCTCTTCGACTGCAGATGTCATAGAGCGTGTGGTGTCAAATTGTCAAAACCGCGGCTCGCAACGACGCGTGAGCAAGTAGCTGGACCATTAGAATTAATTTCCTGCTGTCAAAGCAGTCGTGCGTCGCTTTCGAACTCTCGTGGAGTCTACACGTCATTTATATTTTTCGTTGGTAAAAGAATTCGAGTAAGTACTGTACGTAGTATTTCGTGAAAAAAATCAAGATTCCTAAATATTAAGCTACGGTTCATGTGAATTACCTTTACAATATACTGAGTGTAAACGGACCCTTTTTTTTTTTTTTTTTTTTTGGTGGGTGGAAAATCATCGAATGACCCCCCCCGCTCTTGGGCAGAGCGAAGGGGAGTGTCAGACTTCTACTGACTAAAAACCGAACCCATGTTCCTTCTTTGCCCTTGCGCCGAGGCCACGTAATCTAGTACATAATACCGCGGCCCCGACGGGACGGACCCTTCACTAAGCGTTATACACCAAACGGCTGAGTTGCACCAAAAAAGTCGTTAAAGTTAAGGTTTTTGTCAAATTTGACAGTACTGTAAGGGGTATAGAAAAATTATATATACAATTTTTTTTTTGCAAACATTCAAACAAAGAAAGTACCTATTATATTTATTGCTTTGTCTATAGCACGTATTATTTGTTGGTTGAACAATTACCTACGATGAATATCCTTGTTACGCCTTAAGCAATGCAATCGTATAGTCAGCCACCAAGCTACGTTTTTAGAGACTCGAAATCTTGGCAAGAAACATTCGTCGTTCCATGTGGAAAAACTATCGGCCCAGAGCCGATAGTTTTTCACACTTTTCTTTTCATCGCTTTCGTCATCAGAACTGGTTTCTGCGAGTATTTCTTGGAGCAGGGACATGATGTCTAAAGGTTATATTCAACGCGTTTGACAATAACATTGACAGACAATTTAACACAAACTATAACACTAACCAGCGGAAAGTGAGCGGTTGCAGTTACCGTTAAAGTTATGACGTCATTTAACTATTTGTCAAATCGCGCAACTCATTGTTGGCATAACCGATAGAAAAATGAAGTTTTGATGTTTGTTTGACGTGCCATTTGACACAAACTTTAACTTTAACTACTTTTTTGATGCAAAAAAGTAGTTAAAGTTGAAAAAATCTTGCTGGGAAAAGACATTTTTGAAGGAACTCAAGGAAGCACACTTATAATTATTTTGTATAGTTAAACGGGTCACTTTTACTTACAAATATATAATAAACTATATAACTAGTACACAATACGCACATGAATCCGAAAAATCAGAGGTCCGTATCCTGGGTTCGATCTCGAGATCTAAGTCTTGGCAGTCCGACCCGAGGGTGTTACTCCCGTCGGGGCTGTGGACCCAGTCGGGGCTGTGGAACCCGTCGGGGCTGTGGATCTCGTCGGGGCTGTGGATTATCGAAGGCATAACGCGGCTCCGACACAAGGGCGAAGAAGGAACATGGGTGTGGTTTTTAGTCAGTAGAAGTCTGACACTCCCCTTCGCTCTGCACAAGAGCGGGGGGGGGGGGGGGGGGGAGTTATTCGATGATTTTAAAACAACCAAAAAAAAAAAACCGGCCAAGAGCGTGTCGGGCCACGCTCAGTGTAGGGTTCCGTAGTAATAATTCTTTTTTTGTTTGAAATACGGGCCAATGAAACTTGACCTCTGGATTGTATAGGCGCTCATACGATTCAGGGACCAAATTATATTGGTTATCTGCAGTTTCCATCTGTTGTTTCCATCCAAGTTCAAAATAATTTTCCTAGAAAGTCCTTATAAAGTTCTACTTTTCAGATTTTTTTCGTATTTTCTAAACTTATGGTTCAAAAGTTAGAGGGGGGGGGACGCTTCGTTTTTTACTTTTGGAGCGATTATTTCCGAAATTATTGACATTATCAAAAAATGATTTTAGTAAACCCCTATTCATTTTTAAATACCTTTCCAACAATATATCACACGTTAGGGTTAAAATTAAAAAAAAAATCACTTCCCACTTTACATATAGGGGGGCTACCCTAATAAAACATTTTTTTCCAATTTTTATTTTAGCACTTTGTCGGCGTGATTGATACACATATTGGTACCAAATTTCAGCTTTCTAGTGCTAACGGTCACAGAGATTAAGCGAGGACGGACAGACGGACAGACAGACAGACAGACAGACAGACAGACAGACAGACAGACAGACAGACATGGCGAAACTATAAGGGTTCCTAGTTGACTACGGAACCCTAAAAAAGGGTAACGTCACTAGACTATCAGCGGGTATGCATTTATGCAATGCATTTGATAATACAAATATTTTTCACTAGCTGACCCGCGCAACTTCGTCTGCGTCACATAAATATAGCTATAACCTTTCTCGATATTATTATATCGACTATCCGACATTAATTAAGCTAAATCGTAACAAACAAAAAATCTTATCTTTCCTATTTATTACAATAGTTTAGATGGTTTAGATTAGCTTAGATTATATTAAAGTGTGAATTACTATAAAATCTATCTCTTACTGTTAAGTATACTATCTATAACACTCTGTACTTGTAAACATTATGATGCAGTAAATATTTTGAATTTGAATTTCCCGGAGGCCAGCCAGAATCCCCCGTACCTACATAGCGACTATTAGCGACGCAACCCGCGTAATTATTTTTCCGCGCGGGTATTTTTACATTGCGATATCTTCTAAGATATTTGTTTAAACTGTATAGAGTAAAGAGCACAAAAATTCTATTTTAAATTTCCGTTCTAACGAACACATTTATTTAGATATAGATTAATACCATATGGGTTAAATAAGCTTCGCAAAAAATAATTCTTTTTAACCTAACATTTGAATAGTAAAAAATGGTTACAGTGAGTCAATCTTAAAAGATAGACAGATGCTGACGCGGACGTTTTTTTAGAACTTTTAAAGACGAATAATTACTTCATACATGATATTCTCGTAACTTAAACCGTTTTCGCAGCGCACGCAACGGAAGCTCTCAGAAAGGAATTTTCTTTTCCCGTTTTTGCTACATTTCTCATTTATGCTCCGCTCCTATTGGTAGTAGCGTGATGTTATATAGCCTATAACCTTCCTCGATAAATGAACTATCCAACACAAAAAGAGTTTTTCAAATCCAACCAGTAGTTCCAGAGTTTATCGCGTTCAAACAAACAAACAAACAAACTCTTCAGCTTTATAATATTAGTATAGATGAACTGACAGCTTGTTAGGCTTCCACAACTCAGTTACGAGGTAATACACCAAGTGCAATCCGAAATAACATATCAACAAAACATAATAGGTATATCATCTATCATAACATCACGCCTGTAATCCCCGAAGGGCTAGCAAAGATGCACTCATTAGTACAGCCACATTTCGCCAATACGTTTAAGTCCCATGTAATAGGGGGCGAACCTATTGCCATCAACCGGGCACAAATCCTAACTCCGTGGCTGCTATTGAGAAATTCCTGATGGAAAACCCCATTAACACATTGCCCGACCAGGGAATCGAAACCAAGACCTCATTCAGCCAGTCAGTAAAACCTGACTCAGAAATCGCCCAAACCGTCCTCACGCCGTACAACCTTATCACCAACACAAACTGTATCGTTAGCGAAACCTTCCCAAATACACATATTTCCTTCATTGCGCTCACAATAACAAAACACGGCTTGTTGTCGTTGTAACCGGCATTTCCTCACTTATGCACACTTGATTGTTAGTTTAGGACTTATATTACTCCTACACGATGGACGAAAAGGATGTTATGGAGCTCCGTAACCTTAACCGAAACTATCGGATACCCGAAACCGATTTAAAAGTTTCTGACAAATGCGGAGTCTAAATATTTTTCAAGTGTATTTTCAAGTAATGACAGGATTTTAGGGGTTTTTGATTTCAGTTTTAGATATAAATTCTTGATCTAGCTTGTGACCGCGGCCACGCCCGCGCGAAAGTCGGTCATAATAATGTACTAAAACCTTCCTCGACTCAACCCATTATTCAATACAGAATGAAAATCGGTGCAGTAGTTTTTGAGTTTATCGCGAACAGACAGACAGAGGACTTTGTTTTATAATATGTAGTAATGAAGTTGATAACACTGTTTGTTTGGCCCGGCTATGCCGTCACTTGTCAGGTTGTGTTGTAAGATTCTAATATCCGTTTCCGAAATTATCCGAAATTGAATTGTCCAAATATAATTTCATATAAACCACAAAATATTAATCCTATATCCGTATCCATATCCATATCCGAAATTCAGCATTTATAACATCCCTGGACGAAATGTTACTTAAACAAACGGTAACTTGAACAAGACTCCACGACTCCACATATATATTATATTGTGTGGTCCTATGTACACCGGGTTGGAAATCACAATGCTTCCCTTTGCTTATCATTAGCTTGCAGAACTAGGAATTGCTTAACAAGCTAGAAATCAGCTGTGGTTTATGTGTAGGTGTTTAATTATGACCCTTATATCATTGTCCTGTGACCGTTTCAGATCTATGATTAGCCTATAATGTTCCCACTGCAGGGACTCAGGCCTATCTCTAGGGGAGGGATGGGCTACAATTCACGCGGGCCCAGTGCGGGTTGGTAGATGACATAAATATTATGTCTTCGAATTTTTTGGTTCTCAGATATTATTATATATATTATTATTATTATATTATTTACTCACGATGTTTTTATTTACCGTTTTGAGAGTAGTGGTGATGAAATAAATTACACAAAGCAATGTGCCTGCCTGGGTTCGAACCCACGACTTACTATTCGTAAGTCGGGCCGCCATCTCTGGGCCACCACTGCTCCACTGCACCACTGAATCCTACTTGAACTTTAGTGCCCTTTTTTTTGGCGGGCGGGAAATCATCAAATAACTCCTCCCGCTGGGCAGAGCGGAAGGGCGTGTCAGATTTCTACTGACTAAAAACCACCCATGTTCCTTCTCAGCCCTTCTGCCGAGGCAGCGGTATCTCTTTCGACAAAACCCGCAGCCCTGACGGGAACGTTTGTGCCCTTGAAATAACAATTCGACCTAAACAAATACTTGTATCCACAATAAGTTTCGTCAGATCGATACCACGATACTTAAACCAAGTTTCCAAACCACTAATCAGCTCATGCAATTGATCCTTTACACTAAACCGTATTTTCCAACAACACAACAACAGTTTAGTAACTATTATGATAACCCGTAACCATTATTATTTCCAACAACATCACAAACTACCCGTTCTTACTATCAATAATAATCCATACGGGATTACTGAAACAGTCTCATTTGAATTGAAAATTACCCCCTAACCACGGAATGTGCGCTACGAAGCGATTACTGGGAAAACAAGCATATTGCTGTGTTAATCACGGCTACGAAGACAGTAATCTTCTGGTTTAGGGGAAATCGATAATTGAGTGGGATTTAAGTCCCACATTGATAAGTTTTCTGTAATAATGTTTTATTTGGATTGGAAGTGGGATTACTATCGGTCCGGATTTGTGAAAGCATGCTCCTGTCCGGATTTTTAAAAGATAAAGCCAAAGCAAAAGTGAACCAACCAAAAGATGCCATCTTCTGGGAGTTTTGGCGCGCTTGTTCCATCATAGACCGTCCATCGATTTACATCAGGCGTGATTGAAGTCAAGAAGCCAATTTCGCACTAAAAACAAGTTTTATGATTCCAGATTGTAACCCAGACAAAGAACAATTCCAGACGGTAATCCTACTTTGGATAGGCCTGTGTCCAGCAGTTTATATAGTTCCATTCATGGTCTGACGGCCAACTTTATAATACCGTCTATCATACCGTGCATACCCAACATCCGTGTATATGTCGCAGGTTTTTCATAAAATTAGGTTTTTGATCAAAACCTAGGTTTTTCATCAAAAACCGGAAGATGACACATTTTAAACTCAATTTCATCATAAACCTGTAACAATCCAGACTAGTTCAGATTTTTGATCAAAAACCTGAACTAGTTTGGGTTTATGATAAAGTTCTGTGTCGCAGGTTTTTCATAAAATTAGGTTTTTGATCAAAAACCTAGGTTTTTCATAATCCAATATCCTTTATGGGCGGCATGGGCACCGGGCCGTAGGCCGACGAAGGAGGCCGGCGGAGGCCCGGCACTTTGGGGACAGAAGATATTAGTGTTATATAATATGCGAGCGAAGCGAGCGCGCGTCACGGAGTACTACTGGGATTTGTTCAATTCACTAGATTTGTTTAGGGAAATGATAAAACCGTGTTGTTATTTTATCTTCCTCCGTGGTTTGATCAAATCCCTTAGGGAATTGACCAAATACCTGTTTTTATCATATCCCTGCGACATAATATATTATTATACACTTTAAAAACGGAACCATAAAATATTACACTCTTTAAACTTAAACTCACTCACCTCTTACCACTTAAATAGGGTGAGAGCACCAATAGCTAGCAGAGATATAAAAAATGCCCACTCATTACCCTTTGGACTGACGTAAGCGTCGAGCTGTCAGATAAAGAGTGCGCTTCGACGCGAACGTCGAGCACACTCCATTTGTTTGGACGCGATCGAGTATCTCTCGTCATGGACGTCAACTGGGATCATTACCTACATTTTGAATCGTTTTGTCTTATGTGGAAAATTAAATGTGTGATGTGTGAAGCTTTATTTGTAACTAGCTGACCCGCGCAACTTCGTCTGCGTCACATAAATATAGCTATAACCTTTCTCGATAAATCGACTATCCGACATTAATTATTAAGCTAAATCGTAACAAACAAAAAATCTTATCTTTCCTCTTTATTACAATAGTTTAGATGGTTTAGATTAGCTTAGATTATATTAAAGTGTGAATTACTATAAAATCTATCCCTTAAAGTTAAATATACTATAACACTCTGTATCTGTACTTGTAAACATTATGATGCAGTAAATATTTTGAATTTGAATTTCCCGGAGGCCAGCCAGAATCCCCCGTACCTACATTGCGACGCAACCCGCGTAATTATTTTTCCGCGCGGGTATTTTTACATTGCGATAACTTCTAAGATATTTGTTTAAACTGTATAGAGTAAAGAGCACAAATATTCTATATTAAATTTCCGTTCTAACAAACACATTTATTTAGATATAGATTAATACCATATGGGTTAAATAAGCTTCGCAAAAAATAATTCTTTTTAACCTAACATTTTAATAATAAAAAATGGTTACAGTGAGTCAATCTTAAAAGATAGACAGATGCTGTCGCGGACTTTTTTTTAGAACTTTTAAAGACAAATAATTACTTCATATATGATATTCTCGTAACTTAAACCGTTTTCGCAGCGCACGCAACGGAAGCTCTCAGAAAGGAATTTTCTTTTCCCGTTTTTGCAACATTTCTCATTTATGCTCCGCTCCTATTGGTAGTAGCGTGATGTTATATAGCCTATAACCTTCCTCGATAAATGAACTATCCAACACAAAAAGATTTTTTTTAATCCAACCAGTAGTTCCAGAGTTTATCGCGTTCAAACAAACAAACAAACAAACTCTTCAGCTTTATAATATTAGTATAGATATTAATTACTAGCTGACCCGCGCAACTTCGTCTGCGTCACATAAATATAGCTATAACCTTTCTCGATATAATTATCGACTATCCGACATTAATTAAGCTAAATCGTAACAAACAAAAAATCTTATCTTTCCTCTTTATTACAATAGTTTAGATGGTTTAGATTAGCTTAGATTATATTAAAGTGTGAATTACTATAAAATCTATCTCTTACTGTTAAATATACTATAACACTCTGTACTTGTAAACATTATGATGCAGTAAATATTTTGAATTTGAATTTCCCGGAGGCCAGCCAGAATCCCCCGTACCTACATTGCGACGCAACCCGCGTAATTATTTTTCCGCGCGGGTATTTTTACATTGCGATATCTTCTAAGATATTTGTTTAAACTGTATAGAGTAAAGAGCACAAATATTCTATATTAAATTTCCGTTCTAACGAACACATTTATTTAGATATAGATTAATACCATATGGGTTAAATAAGCTTCGCAAAAAATAATTCTTTTTAACCTAACATTTTAATAATAAAAAATGGTTACAGTGAGTCAATCTTAAAAGATAGACAGATGCTGTCGCGGACTTTTTTTTAGAACTTTTAAAGACGAATAATTACTTAATACATGATATTCTCGTAACTTAAACCGTTTTCGCAGCGCACGCAACGGAAGCTCTCAGAAAGGAATTTTCTTTTCCCGTTTTTGCAACATTTCTCATTTATGCTCCGCTCCTATTGGTAGTAGCGTGATGTTATATAGCCTATAACCTTCCTCGATAAATGAACTATCCAACACAAAAAGATTTTTTCAAATCCAACCAGTAGTTCCAGAGTTTATCGCGTTCAAACAAACAAACAAACTCTTCAGCTTTATAATATTAGTATAGATTACTACAAATTCTTTGACATTGATGTGACACTGACGCTTTTTTGCAATTTGTCGGTCAGTGTCTGGCTGTATGTTAAACAAAATATGATTTCCGGCCGAAATATTCAGGTTTTGCCAGAATTATAATAATTAAAATCATCAATACAACCCACTAAGTTCATTTAATCCCGTTGAATGAAAATTTGAATTTAGCGCGTCTGCCTGCCACTTTCCTCTAACAAATTATCCGGAAATAAGTATGCCAACCCAAGAATAGAATGTTTATACAAGTGTGTTGTTAATAATATATTATTGTACAAACATACTTCATTACACTTGGAAAGTTGCCAATAACATTAAAGCAAAGAGAAGTATGTTTTTCCTTCACCCCGCTTTAAAGTGGACTGGGTCCTTTCAGTTTAAGTTCAAAGTCAAAAATAAATAACAAGGCTGGCGAGATAAACTCATGATAAAGAAATTGGTTACTACTCAATGCTTTATTGCATTCGTGTAGTACTTAGATAGTAAACATGGACCCTGTCGGGCACAGCAAAATACACTTATTTTGCTGTCTCCTAACTCACTAGTTCGGAGAGAAGAAAAAACATAAAAAAAAAACGTAGGACAAGTTAGATTTCTTTTGGAATCATTGTAAATTCTAGTTATGTTTACTTTTGAGTCAACACAAACTAATAAAATACAAATAGCGGTATCCACTTATATGTCACTTTATGCCAAATCTCACATAAATCTCTCTTCTTACGAGTAGTGTTCGCTTCCACGGCAAGTGCCACATGAACGCACAGTTTTATGGTTCTATTTACTAACAACAAATTGTAATTATTATTATATATCTGATGTATGTTAGTCTGTAAGGTTGTATACCTTACATACTAACATATAATTATGTATGGGGCAAAGTGACCTGAAAATAATTAAACCAAACCATTTTAAAAAGAGTAATGGAGTTTCTTGCCAGATCTTCTCCATAGGAAATGACTGTGTAGGCCTACTTGAAATAAAATATTGTGATCAAATTTTTGATTTGATGATTTTATTTAATTTAACTTTATCACCGTGTGTGCAGTTAAAAAACCTATTTTAAAAGTTCACTGAACCAGTGTAAAACTTTAAAGTGTTAACCGTATTTATTCTCTGCTAATACCCTAACGAATATCCCGGCAATATAGCAAGACCACTATTTCTACTTTATTCCCTACTATCTGTGCCCGGGATACATAACTTAGACTTGTAACTTTTAACTTGAGACAATATTTAATATCCAGCCTAGAATATATGACCGTAATATTACTATCAAGTTTCTCAGTAAGTATTAGATAAGAAAAGAAGGTTTTCTTGTTCGAAGTTTGTTGGATAATTTTCCACGTATTCTGTAGAATGTCATTATACTTTGTAATGAAATAAATTGTAGGTTATTGTGTAGTAAACGTAAGTTATCTAGCGTATTTTTAACATCTGGATGGGATAAGAGAAATATTTACAATTTTATGAATATAGAGTCGCCTGCTATGTTTGATTCCCATGTAATACGGCCCGCTATTGCCATCAACCGGGCACAAATCTAGACTATTTGTCTTGACTCTGGTGTCTGAAAAATTATTTATGGAACATCTCAATAACACTGCCCGACCCGGGAATCGAACCCAGGACCTCACGTTCAGCAGTCAAAGGCAGTAAAATTTAACACAGTCACAGTGTCTTCGTAGGCACCGTGCCACCTCGGTAAGATACGTTTCAGAGAAAGGTCAATTACGATCGAGTAATCAGTCACTCGGTTGTTTGTCAGCAAGTATCATGTTAGATTTGCGATTGATTTCCCGAAATGAGAACCAATCAAATGGACATACTATTTGTCATCGAACTGTATAGGTTTCTAGGCCCTGGGGATACATCTGCCTCTATTGATATCGGTAAATAGGTAATTCTATAATGCGTGTGTGGTTCACCTCCTGTCCTACTCTATGTATGATTCCACCTGCACTTTGAAGAACCTGCCCGAAGCCACCACTAACGTCGTCGAGGTGGCAGATTTTTGGTCAAAACTGATTAGAGTACAAAATAGGGAATCATCAAAAAAATCACACTAAATAAATATAATATTTTCACGTATTTATGTCTGAATGAATTTTGGTACATAGATGATCTATGATCAGGCTTAGCGTACTTATTTACGTTCCGGATACCTTCAGATCAAAATTCAGCAAGGAAAAGCTAGGCTACGTAAATAATTCCAAGATATAGTGAAATACGTTTCCCTTAATTATCATCATTATTCTCCTGCCCTTATCCCAATTTATTTGGAGTCAGGCAGCATGTATTTTTCTTGTCTTCTCTTCTTCTCGTCATCTCAGCAATCACCTCCTTTCTAGCCATTTACTCCTTAACACAGTCCATCCATCGTTTCTTTGACCGTCCTTCACTCGTAAAGCCATCTACATTCACACTCAACATTTCAAAAGTCACCTTTCCCATGACAAGTCTAGTAAGTGAACAGCGAGCACTGAGCAGTGCAGCTGACAAGTACACGTCAGCTTTGAGTCGCAGTTGGTAACGTGAGCCATGCATGGAAGGTTTCCTGTGTAAGCGTTAACGGGGGGTGACACTTTAAGCTCTACACCCCTGTTCTGGCCGATACGGTAGGGGTGGGCAAAGATTGTCTTCGTTTAAAAACATTACCTATCAATATTTTTTCTGGGGAAGTGGCTTCTATACCTAATTATTTTTTTATTTTATCAAATTGTTTTTTAGAATCTCTCTGCTCTTATAAAATATAAAAGTGCTGTTTTCGATTTAAAAAAAAAACGTTTTTTACTAAATGCATATGAAAGTTTAAACGGCACTTCTTTTAAAAAAATACTTTTTATTTTAATGTTTTCGTGTTTTTTGGTCTATCTGTCTGCCTGTCTGTTTGATCTGGCTAATCTCAGGAACAGCTCGCCCCCTTTTGACAGATCATCAGCTATCTGGTATGTTAACCCTAATAGGTTATCTATTCTTATTTTAAAAAGGATAAGGATTCCATGCACTAAAACAAAACCCTTAAAATTGTTAACAAAATAGACAGGGAAGTAATATTTTAATAATAATTTCACGAGAACGAATGTCGCGGACAACAGCTACTAGAACATAATTATACTTAAAACGTTTTCTTGAAACTGTACGTCGGCCAGCCCTGGTCACATGCCCTGATCCGCAGTCCATGAAGTAGATGCAACTAACTTGACAATCCGATTGTGTTGCAGGTGCGCTGAACAAATAATATCGCCGTACATCTTCCCTGGCTTACAGGACGAGCCGTCATGTTTGAAAGTTACCGGCCCATTTCGGAGCGTGCTCACTTTGATGTATGTCACGTGTGTGTTGCTCACTTTGATGTATGTCATGTGTGTTTTGCAGTTAGGTTGATATTTTGTCATCTACAGGCACTACTAAAAACGCACGATTGTCTGTCTACGTTTACATTTGAAAAGTTATAGTAACACGTATTAACTATTTCGTTGATATTTTCACACGGAAAAAGGTCGCGAGCAACAGTTACTTAAATAAATTATTGAAAAATAACGTATTTTGGAAACTGTATTGTGGCCAGCCCTGGTCAGATGCCCTGATCTGCAGCCCATGAAATTGATGCAACTAACTTGACAATCCGATTGTGTCGCTGCAGGTGCGCTGAACAAATAATATCGCCGTACATCTTCCCCGGCTTACAGGACGAGCCGTCATGTCTGAAAGTTACCGTGCTCACTTTGATGACCCTATGTCATTTGTGTGTTTTGCAGTTGGGTTGTTCGTGTTAGGTTGATGTTGTCATCTACAGGCATTACTAAAAACGCACGTTTGTCTGTCTGCGTTTACACTTAAAAAGTTATAGTAAGTTGTATTAAGTATTTCGTTGGTGATTGCACACGGACGAAGGTCGCGAGCAACATCTACTAGAACATAATGTTTAAAAATAACGTATTCTTTAAACTGTATTGTGGCCAACCCTGTTCACAGGTCCTGACCCGCAGCCCATGAAATAGATGCAACTAACTTGACAATCCGATTGTGTCGCAGGTGCGCTGAACAAATAATATTGCCGTACATCTTCCACGGCTTACAGGACAAGCTGTCATGACTGAAAGTTATACCGGCCCATTTCGGAGCGTGCTCACTTTGATGTATGTCATGTATGTTTCGCGGTTAGCTTTTTCATATTAGGTTGATGTGTCATCTACAGGCATTGCTAATAACACAATGGTTGTCAGTCTGCGTTTACATTGAATATAATAATATAATATAATAATATTCCACAACTATCACACTACGTCATCTAGTCCCAAGCTAAGCAGAGCTTGTGTTATGGGTACTAGACAACTGATAAACATACTTATATATTTCTAAATACATACATATTATAGATAAATTACACCCAGACACAGAACAAATGATCGTGCTCATCACACAAACTTTGTCCTGGGTGGGAATCGAACCCACGACCTCCGGCATAGCAGTTAGGGTCACTAACCACTAGACCAACAGGCCAGTCATAAGAACAGAATAAGGTTATCATCATCTAGCAGATAATCCTCGGTTAGTCTTTAAGACGGCCTAGCGGAAATGGAACACTAAAAACGGGAAATTTACCATGTTGACTGAGGAGTTATAGGCGTGATGTTAAGTTAAATTTTACGTAAAGTAGGTAATAAGTAAAGGCTCGTTTTCCATAGTGAATGGACCCATTTAATAGGTATGTTTCATTTTAAACAAGAAAAATAACTCAGACTTCTTTACAAACGTTTACATGCATCCTACACAAAATTACTGTTCCAACCATTCTCAAAAACAAGCTATTCGCTATAATGTGGGAAACGAGGCTCAGTAGGCGACTCGACCGCTGTAACTCGTCCGATCCGGTCGAGACAGGAATTTCACTGATATTAATATTTTCGAGTGGCGTTTCGGACGAATCCTTTTTTAGAGTCAAAGTACCGTCAGACACATAATATGGATAAGGTTTAGTGTCCTGGGTTCGTCCCACATGTTCGTCCCACAAACTACCAGGAGAACAGAAGTACGAAGGAGGTATTGTATTATAAAAGAGATACTGCGGTATCTTTCATAATAAAGATAAGGTTTAGTGTCCTGTGTTCGTCCAACAAACTACCAGGCGAACAGAAGTAGGAAGGAGGTATTGTATTATAAAAGAGATACCGCGGTATCTCTAGCAACATGGGTTTTTTTTAGTAAGTAGAAGTCTGACACTCCCTACCGCTTTGCCCAGAGCGGGAGGAGTCATTTGATGATTTCCCCTCTTTAAAATTTACCATTCTGGCCTCCTGCTAGTTTGTGGGACTTTACTATCCTGGTTTCTTATCTCTTTCTTTTGTATCCTACTAACTTATGATACCCTAGGGCCTAGTACTTCATAACACATTTCATTACTCCTGTTACCTAACTCTTATATTTGGTGACAGCCCGAAAGAAATGATTAATCTCCTACTAAATTATGATACCCTAGTACTACATAACACATTTCATTACTCCTGTTAACTCCTTTAATTGGTGACAGCCCGAAAGAAATGATTAATCTCCTACTAAATTATGATACCCTAGTAAGTACTACATAACACATTTCATTACTCCTGTTAACTCCTTTAATTGGTGACAGCCCGAAAGAAATGATTAATCTCCTACTAAATTATGATACCCTAGTACTACATAACACATTTCATTACTCCTGTTAAATCCTTTAATTGGTGACAGCCCGAAAGAAATGATTAATCTCCTACTAACTTATGATACCCCTAGTACTTCATAACACATTACATTGACCGCGGTCCCGGCTGTGGTCCCGGTCCCGAAAGCCCCACGACCCCAACCTAATGTTTTTCATTCTGACTACAAAATTTGCTTAAAAAAAAGCATAGTCCGAAACACCACTCAAAAATATGAATAAAAATTAAATTCCTGTCTCGACCGGACCGGGCGAGTTCCAGCGGTCGAGTCGCCTACTAAGCCGGAAACGAGGCCACACAAAACTAAGGGCCGTTTACACACGGGGCGCAAAATTTACGCCCCGTTTCACGTCCGCTGCTTGCTTATAATAAAATATTAAATTCGCCTCAGGTGATTTAGAGACGAAGCATAGAGGCACTTGGGTTACCAGACTTGGAATTTTCCACTAGTGAATGGAAGGCCGTTTTGAGGAGCTCGTGGCTTTAATAATAGTTGCCACTCGGGTCTATATTAAGGTTAAGCTGCACTTGCCTAGGTTGGCCTGTGGATGGGTGACCCATTACATACCGATTTTCCTCCGTGTCTCGGAAAGCACGTTAAGCTGATTAGCCTCGGCTTTCATTTGTAGACCTTTGACAGTCGTTACAGGTAGTCAGTGACCTGAAAGTCTGATTAACAGTCTTACCAGAGGGTACCGTATATCAGATAGGTAATCGCTCCATATATAAAACTGGTATTCAGCTGCATCCAATTAGATTCTGTCTTTCATGATTTAAAAGAGGATCGTTTTTAGTTACTACAAGTAACCGTTTTTATTTTTTATTTTATTTTTATTATTAGGAACAGCAAACAGTTACAAAATAAGGACTTACAACTAATTTAACATAGTAACAATTTGGTCATAAAGTAACCCACAACGCTGTTCACAAGTAGGCGTAGAATTTTGGGTAATAATAGAACTAATCGCTAGGAATATTGATAGCAGCACGTGTGACAATTAACTTTTAGATGATAAAATAACGACTATTAAAAAAAAAAGAAAAAAATAATTTGTTTAAAATTAAAGATAACAGAAATATACAATATTACGTTATATTAAGTAGGGTTTTTAACAATTTACAAATATTATTTTGGATAAATTCAAAGAAATATCAAAAAACCCGTTTCATTAAACAACGATGTTGTAATAGAAAGAGAAAAATCAAACGACAAATAGAACGAGCGAAAAACAAAAGAAATATCGAACGAATAAACAAAGTGTGGATATTTGATTACAGAACTGGCAACCCCCTTATAGCCTCGGGTGTAAGTGTGCCTAGATTGCAACGATTTTGTTTACAAAACGTTTTTGTTTACTTGAACTCACTTATTCTTGAAAAAATATAACATAGTGAAAGTAAGTATGTTAAGGTACGAAGGAATATACTTTCTAATGCTAAATAGCCATTGTTCCAAAGCATAGCAAAGATTTATTGATGTCATGGACTGGTCAGGCAAGGGAACAAAACACATAAGACACATTAGAAAATCATAATCATTATACTGAAAATGAAAATTCAAAGATGTCAGTTTATAGAATGATGAAGACGACAAAAACAGTGAATGTTGATAGGAATGGAGGGAGACCTTTGCTCAGAAGTGGGACAATATGGGCTAGCTAGCTAATAATTGGCTATAATAATGATAATATTATGCTTTTTATGTGGGTTACAGTAACTAAAGTCAGCAATCGCTCCCGTCGGGGCTGTGGCTTGTCGAAAGGATAACGCGGCTCCGACACAAGGGCGAAGAAGAAGGAACATGGGTTGGTTTTTAGTCAGTAGAGGTCTGACACTCCCCTTCGCTCTGCCCAAGAGCGGGGGGGGGGGGTTATTCGATGATTTTCCACCCACCAAAAGAAAATAAAAAACAAATAAAAAAAGTCAGCAATCGCTTCATCATCCATGGTGAACAAAATTAAAATGGCAGTCCGCAAGGACCGACGCCTGCCGGGAATGCGGGTTGTTCGAAAGAGATACCGCGGCCCCGGATACAAACTGCTAAGAAGGAACATGTGTGGTTTTTAGTCAGTACAAGTCTGACACTCCCTTCCGCTCTGCCCAGAGCGGGAGTAGTCATTTGAAGATATCCCAATACCGACAAAAAAAAGGCCTGTGTTCCTGAGCAGGGTACACAATAAACGATTAGTTTTCAATGAACATAAGCATACATAGACAAAATAGGAATAATTAATACCCTATTATATACCTAAATCCAATACAACAAGCTATAATACCAATAATAGATAATCACATTATAATTCGATTACTGCTGGTTCCATAATATCCAATTGATCGTCATCTGTTTACAAAGCTATCATAACGCTCCATATAATGTATTGGTTTTCATCAAACAACTGTAATTGATTGACCATTGTCAGTTGGTAACAGACCTATTATTTATGTGTTTTCGTATAACAGAAACCTAAATAAATCTTGTAATAAATTTTCTGTTGGTAGACCATTATTTTTATGACTGTATTAAATTTTGTGAATCTGTCTGTCTTTGTAAAACAGCAACCGGAACCTTCTCCCTCTTTCTTCCTTTCGTATTTAAAACCAAAGCCCAGACCATACATAACATAACACCAGCTAACATCACTCGTTCAGGCAGAGATGTACCTAATAGCACACCCACATGACGCCAGTTATGACTTTATGAGTAAGTCCCATGAAATAGGTGGCGAGCCTATGGGCTCAATTCCAAACTCCGTGGCTGCTACTGAGGACTTTCTGATGGAATAAACCAGTAACACTTTGCATGACCCAGAAATCGAACCCACGACCTCATGCTTAACAGTTGCGCTTGCAACTTTGCACTAGACCAACGAGACAGTTATCCCTGAAGGCCTACCATGACGTCTTAAAACAGTTTTAACTTATTCTTAATCCAGTATGAAAAAGAGATGACGATGATGTATGAGATAGTTTTAAGACGTCAGAGTACCTGGTCAACAAATTAAAAATATACATTCTACAAAAATAAACTTCAATTATGGAATGATGAAACAATGATTGCGTAAACAAAATTAATTGTGTGATTCTAACATTTTCTGATTTAAACCCAATACATAATGAGCATGGTTTGTTCCAACACATTTAATATTAACAAAATCACAGAACAAAGCACAATAATGTTATGTAAACACAATTTATTTTCCTAGAATGGAATTTCCCAACACTAATTATTTTTGTTGAGGTGTGACGTAACACATTCAATTCGCATTTCGTTATTCAGTTCAGATTAATTCAACAAACAAACAACTTTCCCGGGAAGAGTAATATAACGTAAACATGCATCAAGGCAGAAACCAAAAGTTTAGGAGAGGTGTCAAATAGTAAGAACCTTTTTTACCTACTTCAAAAAAGGAGGAGGTTTCTCAATTCAACCGTATATATATATTTTTTTTTTTTTTTTATTAACGATAGGTAATCACCAAATGCCTCCTCCCGCTCTGGTTGGAGCAGAAAGAAGTGTCAAACTCTTACCGCCTTAATACAAAAGGTATAACTACATTTTGTAATAAGACGATTTATAAAAGGTAGTTAAACCTGGTTTAACTTAGACTTGGTTTATCTCGCATGCTGTCATTTTATTTTGAATATTATTGAAGACGTCATGCGAGAAAAACCAAGTCTAAGTTAAACCAGGTTTAATTACCTTTTGTAATAAGGCGGTTTCTGACTAAAACCCTTCCGTGTCTCTTCTTATGTCCTTGGCCCCAGGGTCGCGGTAACTCTTTCGAACAAACACTGGCAAATAGTAAGTACCTTTTTTTTTTTTTTTTGGTGGGTGGGAAATCATCGAATAAGTCAGTGTCAGACTTCTACTGACTAAAAACCAAACCCATGTTCTCTCTTCGCCCTTGTGTCGGAGCCGCGTTAACCTTTCGATAAACCACAGTCCCGACGGGAAATAGTAAGTACCTTCACTCATATTTCGTCATTTATGTATAGGCTCACCCCCTATTAAATGGGGCTTAAACATAACTAGCGAAATATGGGTATACTATTAGGCACTCGTCTGCCTAACCCTGCCGGAACTACAGGTGTGATGTTATATTTATGTAAATACCATGTTATAGTGAACGAGCCTATTACCATCCCTTGGCCAAAAATCCAAGCTTCCAAAAATAATTGTGTTTTTGGTGAAAAACCAAAACAAATTTTATTTCTTGATCCAAGAATCGATCCCAGGACCTAACGCTCAGTAGCAGCGCTCGTGACAGCAATATTCTTATTAAATAAAAAGCTATAATAAAAGCGAAGGCTTCCGGAAACTGGCTAGAACTCGGCATCATTGAGAATTAAACACGAAAATAACAATAACATTTATTTGTAAAGTATTCAAATGAGACAGGGACGTAGCTTCTCTTAAACATCCCTTACGTACCTACTTAACTTTTATCTGCTCTACAAAAATGGTTTGTCCTATGTTTAGGTGTCATTGAACTAATTTTACATGATATTTTAAAGGTAGGTAGTATTTACTGAGAAATTCTTGATGGAAATACCAAATAACACTCTGCCTGACCCGGGAATTAAACCCAGTATCTCATGGTTAGTCCCGTTAGCGACCATTAGACCAACCAGGCAGTCAAGATTAATCTTTTTCAATAATTAAGAGTTAATATTAACGTGATTTAAGTCTTGATAAACGGTGAAGGAAAACATCTTGTGGAAACCAGCATGTCTTAGAACCAAAAATTCGACGATATGCGACATCTACCAATCCGCACTGGGCCCGCGTGGTGGATTATAGATTTATAGCCCATCCCTCTCCTAGAGAGGAGGCCTGAGTCCCTGCAGTGGGAACAATTATAGGCTGATGATGATGATGAGGTAGTATTTACAAAAACAACTGTGAAAATTTTGAATCTTTGACCCCCAATATCTCCGTAACTAGGGGGTTCCCAGGTATGGTTTATATCAAAAAAATATCGCAGTTAAGGGTACTTTTACACCTTATTTCACGACTTCTGTGCTCACAGTCCCAAGATCACCTTCTTTGTGTCTCCAAAGTTCCTTGCGTCCGTCATTCAGGTGTTTCCCATCACTATTGCATTGGTTTGTTTCTCGTTCTTAACATACCGCATACATACTAGGTGGACCAAAGCCGCCGCACACCTTAGCATAAATCATCCCTAGGTTGTCCTTCAGTGTGAATATCAAGTCTTATACAATGAGTATTAGAAATCGATGATTCATTTTATGCATTGTATGACGAACCTTAGTATTAAACTAAGTTCTAGCGGCCCTGGCAGACGTCATCCTGCTTACTATTCTAAGCATTCATCGGGTTTTATTATATCAATGCATTCATCACCATAATATTTAGAGTGAGTTACGTTAAGTTTTATCATGTAAAACATGATTATGATTCCCGTGTGAAAAATCATCAAATAACCCCTCCCGCTCTTGGGCAGAGCAAAAGGGAGTGTTAGACCTCTACTGACTAAAAACCACACGTGACCACACGTTACAGCTCTACGCTGTAGTACCTATGTATCTGAGACATGTGGACACTCGGACAGTGGTACAATCGGTATAAAGTAATTAATGTGTGGGCATGACAACGCACTAATTGGACGTCAAACGTGACTAATGGGAAGAGTTCGTCCAAGTAAATTATGGAACAACCCAGTATTCTGCGGAGAAAAGGACGGATAACATAGCTTTATGCTTGTAAGCCTGAAGGGATCAGCAGACGTGTAAAAAAAATATATATACTTATTTTCGAATAATACGATATTTTATATGTAGATCATTCTCCAACTACTTACCTTCACTTTACTTTACTACCTTCCGTAACATAAACGTCTCACAATTAATTTAAATAAACCTCTGAATGAGAAAAATAAACTACTATTAGCGCCAGAATATTCCCTGACTTGAAACATATACAAAGAAAATACCCATTAGGTACGACTCCGGCGAGACCTCGCACGATAAGCCATAATGACCCACCTCGACGGTACCAAAAGAATTCAAATACCACTATTTTACTTTCAAAGACAGATAGGTATTGATAAAAATTCGGCCTCAACGGAATTTTTCAGACATTCGCACAAGATCGTCCGCAATTACGGGCTTATCTTCTATGCGAATTTTCTGAGCGACTTTAAATAGCCATCATTTTCCCTTGTGGCTTGGCTTAATTCTCAAAAACGCTAAAGGTTTGCCACACAATACGTTGCGGTGTCGCGTCGTATTAATTTCGCGGTATTAATGCCACACGATTGGTGCGACGAGACGTTGTAATTTTGTTACATTTAAATAAATTCTGATTTATTTGTTCTACAATTTATTTTTGAATAATTATATTGAAAACGTTTCTGATTTGATGAAATTATCATACTAGACTATATAGAACTAGGTGCCACCACCGTTGCTTCCAGAAAACATATTAGCGTTTCCGCAGCGTTCAACTAACGCTACCACACCCCATATTTTCAAAATCGTCACGAATGACCTCTGACCTGTGACGACTGAAAGGATCTGTCAGACTCTAACTGTCTAAAAACCAGCCCGGAGTTCCCTTTCCATACTTGCGTCGGGGATCATGCAAAATAGTGTGACTTCCACGATCGCCGGGATATACGCTACCACTACCCAACTAAACCCATAATAGAATAATACCTGGTTAGTTCAGAGATCTCTAGTTCGAACCGAACCACAAACGATTGTTCGGATTAATGTGTGAATTGTTTGACTGACCTGTTGGTCTAGTGGTTAGTGACCCTAACTGCTATGCCGGAGGTCGTGGGTTCGATTCCCACCCAGGACAAATGTTTGTGTGATGAGCACGATCATTTGTTCTGTGTCTGGGTGTAATTTATCTATAATATGTATGTATTTAGAAATATATAAGTATGTTTATCAGTTGTCTAGTACCCATAACACAAGCTCTGCTTAGCTTGGGACTAGATGGCGTTGTGTGATAGTTGTGGAATATTATTATTATTATTATTATTTATTATAATTACCACTTGCTTCGGTGAATGAAAACCTTGCGAGGAAACAGGCATTACCTGAGATGTATTTCTCGACGGTATGTTAAGCCAAGCCAAAGGCCCTTGGGCGGAAAAGAACTCTAACATAAAGGTCTACATACTTTGATGAAAAAAGAAAAGAACTCTATTGGACTGATGAATTTTCAATGCTGGGCCTAAGGAGTGCGATAGGTCATTTGTTGATAGTAACTAAGTCAAGTAAGTGAAGCCAAGAGAAGAAAATTCAACAAAGCGTTTTCATATTTTAAATATAGGCATTACATCGAATTGAGGTACAATTATAATTATTATAACAATGATTCTGAAAACGAGTGTTAGGCCAAAACATACAAACGCGCGTTACATTGTCCATGTGGGCCGGCTCTTACAGTTTGACAACGATTACCATTTCTGTATGTGTGTTTGGATACTGTTATGTACCGTTACCTTCACCCACGGAGTAGGTTCTGCAATTTAAGTATACTGTTTATACATATTGTTCGTGCTAACGTCTGCCCGGAGGTTGCTGTTATTAAAAATATTATGTAAATGAGAAAAGAAACGTAAGTAGGCAAGGAGTGGTGTTGTGTGTTGGAAAATGGGTCACCTTTATATCTAGACGGGTATCGTATTACCCAGTATTAACTGGGTTGTGGAGGTTGGATAGGCAGTTGTGTAAAATACTGGTATTCAGCTGCATCCGGTTAGACTGGAAGTCGACCCCAACATAGTTGGGATAAGGCTAAGCAGATGATGATGGTTTTTCTCGTCACTTGTTACACAAAGGAATTGATCATTACTGGCTACATAATAATTATAAGTGTGCCTACTAAGGGTATGGGTCTTACTTACCCTTCGGGGAATGCTGGAGTGAAGTTACTTTGACAGAGTTATGGCTATTATGTATTCCATAAATGTAATTTTATTATAAAAGAAAACCATGAACTGAACATTTGCGAGAAATGTTCTGTAATGGTAGGTACGATCAGCATCAGAAGTATCTGAACATTTCGGAATTTTAATTATTTTATGTACAGGACTCTAGCTATTATTTTTAATGTTTCAGAAGATTATTCGTTAAAAGAGTCCTTACACTCCAATAAAATGTAGTAACGAGTAATATCTAACAAGTTTTTATTAAAAAAACAGCTTCGAAACTTTGAGTAATGTAATTATACTTCTGATGCTGATCGTACAATGAAATGTTTTACCAAAGCTTTTTACCATCGCGCACCATAAATTAAAATAAAATTAAAGAAAATTCGAGGAAAAGTTATTAGTACATAGCTCAGACTAAATAAGGAAACGTAATTATTTCTGCAACTTACATAAATAAAATAGCTACTTACAGCTCTCTTTCAGGATTAGCGGATTTTTCCGTCTACCCTCTTTCCTCTGAAACATTTAAATTCTCATTAGTGGCGCCCCCTAGACGTTAACAAGATACAACTTGATATAAAATTCCGTTTACTTTATTATTTTTGTATCTTGGTAGGAAGGAATTAAAGATATTTCTTTTCAATCGAGTATTCTAATTACAGTGCATCTTGAAGTTTATTTGGGGGTAGGTAATTAATGTAACAAAGTGGGCCAGCTACTTTTATAATATCAAGAGCAAGCCCATTTATAATAAAAAAATAAAAACATTTAAAAAAAATTATGTTTGAGCATGTGAAGAGGATGAGTGAAAGGCGACTAAGGCCCGGTTTCCACCAAAATGGAGAGGGCCGGAGACGAGAGATGTGCGGAAATCGGCTAATCACATTACTTCTACATTCTTTTCGACTTCCTGTGATTGGTCGAATTTGGCACATCTCCTCCTGCTCGTCTCCGCTTTGGTGGAAACCGGGCCAAGGCTGCGGCTCTACTGAGGCGGAGCGGAGACGAGCAGACCATCTCTCCAGAGAGATGTGAATTTCAAACCATGTGATTGGTGTGATTGGCACAGCACGTTCCCGTCTGCTCCGCTTCGCCTCAGTGGAACCGCAGTCTTACAAAAGCTTTATGAAGTAGATGTTAAATGTGTGTGTGTTTGTGTGCAGCAACGCCGCCGCCGCGCCGGTAGGGGTTGCCCTAGAAGGACATACACTGTCCTTATTGGTGAGCTTCTTTTAATAGTTACTGCGTCTGTGACCAACGTGACGCATTTCATATTATTATCCTATAATGGTCCGCTAAAGTGGCCATTTTATACCCCAGATGTATGAACGAACGCGGACGCTGTAGTTCCCGCCTTCCTCCATAATAAAACGTGTGAGTGTAAGTATGATTAAATCTCCCTTAAAATCGTAACTGAATTGATATTTACCTACATAAAGCCAAACCTCATTCAGTCACATCAAAAGATTCAATGAAATCATAATAAATGTAAAGTACCTACTGAACTAGGAAACCAGGTGACTTCCTAAAGTTGGTACAGTAACTGCTTCTTAAGAGGAAACGCAAGTGGTCTTTTCTCCATACAAACGCTCTCGCCTGTTTTCTTTTTGGTTAATGACCCTAGAGCAATGGTTTTTTACAGAATAATAAATATTAACTATTTCTATGCCCCTATGTTTTCCTTTTTGGTGATAAATTATTTTTATAAGCACTAGAACCCTCAAAAAATGCTCAAAATTGCTTGTTTAGATCGCTGTTAACAGAGTCCTAGTGTACAAATTTGACAACTATTAACGAAAAAAGAAAAACATAGCGGCGTAGTATATAACCTCCTTATTCATTGTCTAAAATATCTTTTAAATTGGTTCAATATTGGAGGAGGAAATAGGCGAGAGCCAAACCTCGAATTCTAACTATAGTTGTCCTTATCGCACGAATTTGAGGGCAGGAGGACGGAGAGAGACAGCGATAGTAGAAAGAGACAGCACTCGCATTTCCTCTTAAATGTCGCAGCGGTTTTTAGAGGAAGTTTCGCCACGAACGTCTTTTGTTCCTAACTTATGTTTCAAGCAGGAAGATGCTTAAATCCTACTTATGTTAGTGCTCGTTTTATGTAAAGTATGTGCTTTTTGAGCTACTTTTGATTGTCATTTGTAAGTGGTCGTGAAAAGAAGCATATTTGCAGACGTTTTGGAAGTTTATTGCGACATTCTTCACTACATAGTATAAAACAAAGTCGCTTTCTCTGTCCCTATGTCCCTTTGTACCTATGCTTATATCTTTAAAACTACGCAACGGATTTTGATGCGGTTTTTTTAATAGATAGAGTGATTCAAGAGGCAGGTTTTAGTCCCTTTTTTGCACCCGTGCAAAGCCGGGGCGGGTCACTAGTAATTTATAATTTAGATACTTGTTGTTGATATAAATGATGGTAGTTCTCTTTTATTAGTTTTCCATATTGTATGTACACCTTTCGTTTTGCATGCTGAGTTTACCTCTATGTGATTGTGCACTATTTTGTGTGTTTACTTGTTTTTATGCCCATAACCAGTGTAACAATTGTTGGTAAACCAAATAAAAAAATAATTCCTTCCATCAGTTTGAATAGTGACGTAGTATGGCTGTTTACAAATAGATTTTTAAAAAAGTGCGTATTATATAACGTCACGCCGTCAAGCCAATAGTACTCCATACATTACGCCAGTAATGTTTAAATCCCCATGTAATAGAGGCGACCCTAATACCAACAGCCGGGCATAAATCCAGACTCCATGGCTGCTACTGAGAAATTCCTAATGGAAAAACGAAATAAGAATTTGCCATACGTGGGAATCGAACTAAGGACCGCGATTGCGACAGTATAGCGCTTATACTGGCCTGTTGGTCTAGTGGTTAGTGACCCTAACTGCTATGCCGGAGGTCGTGGGTTCGATTCCCACCCAGGACAAATGTTTGTGTGATGAGCACGATCATTTGTTCTGTGTCTGGGTGTAATTTATCTATAATATGTATGTATTTAGAAATATATAAGTATGTTTATCAGTAGTCTAGTACCCATAACACAAGCTCTGCTTAGCTTGGGACTAGATGGCGTTGTGTGATAGTTGTGGAATATTATTATTATTATTATATTATTATTATTCTCTGGTGAATTAGAATCTGGAGAGGCAAGGCCAAGAATTCATTAATATTCAATACGCGGATTACATCAATACAGCGGGTAGGGTTTGTACCACAAATGCCCTCAAGACCTTTGGTGCTTCAGCTCTAACCTTACCTCACATCCTAACCAAAGCGATTGGTCGTGTGGAATCGTGATTGTCGCGTCGTATCATGTCACTCATTAAAATTTGTTCACAAAAGAACTTATGGCGAGAAATCGTTAGGACTAGGTTAGGTGTTGATATTTAACTCTTACTTTACCCACCTCTTTTTTAGAGTACCGTTTTATCTAGTTACTGGGTGGTGGTGGTGGTGGGTTGGTGGTGGTTTGTGGGTTGTGAAGGTCAGAAAAGCAGACGCTCCATATATAACCATATATGACTGGCCTGTTGGTCTAGTGGTTAGTGACCCTAACTGCTATGCCGGAGGTCGTGGGTTCGATTCCCACCCAGGACAAATGTTTGTGTGATGAGCACGATCATTTGTTCTGTGTCTGGGTGTAATTTATCTATAATATGTATGTTTTTAGGAATATATAAGTATGTTTATCAGTTGTCTAGTACCCATAACACAAGCTCTGCTTAGCTTGGGACTAGATGGCGTTGTGTGATAGTTGTGGAATATTATTATTATTATTATAAAGCGATTGGTCGTCTGAAATCGTGATTGTCGCGTCCGTATCATGTCACTCATTAAAATTTGTTCACAAAAGAACTTTTTGGTTAGGTGTTGATATAACTCTTACTTTACCTACCTCTTTTTAACCGACTTCAAAAAAAGGAGGAGGTTATCAATTCGACTGTATTTTTTTTTTTTTTTTTTTTATGTTTGTTAGCTCATAACTTGCGACTGGGTGAACTGATTTTCATGATTCTTTTTTCATTTGGAAGCTGGTGCTTCCCGTGTGGTCCCATTGTCACCATTTCAATATCTGATGATGGGATCTTGTAGAAATCGGGGGAACTTATCAATAAATAACAGCAGATTAACCGCGATTGTTGCTATAGCATATCTAAGCATTGTTTACGCCATCACACAACATAATATCACGCCACGTGAAGATCTGATGAAGAACTTCGGAGATAGGCAACGGAACTCCTCAATTAATGATAGCAAATGGACTGGGATTGCTGAAATCTCATGACTGTCTATTGAACAGTTCATAACATAACATCACGCCGGTACGTTGTGAAGGGGTAAGCACATGTGAACCACTAAAAAGTGAAAAATAAAAACTTTTTTACAAAAAATAAAACCGACTTCGACAAAAACAAAACACAAAAAAGTGAAAAATAAAAAATCTGCTTCAGAAGTCGGTGGCAAAAACATGAAATCAAACAAACAAAAGTCACCGACTTCAGAAGCAGATTTTTTATTTTTCACTTTTTTGTGTTTTGTTTTTGTCGAAGTCGGTTTTATTTTTTGTAAAAAAGTTTTTTAGAGTACCGTTTTACCTAGTTACTGGGTGGTGGTGGTGGTGGTGGGTGGTGGGTTGGTGGTGGTTTGTGGGTTGTGAAGGTCAGAAAAGCAGACGCTCCATACCTATATAATTATGCATCTCAGATTCATCATGTAAGGCTAGAAGCCGACTTCAATCAATTTCGGAAAAGGCTAGGCAGATGATGAAGATTAACATACCTCTTTTCCAAAAGTCTACACGTTCTTCAACAACAAAAACCCCTAACCTGGTTTTAGAAATCGTCTGAGTGGTCTTAAATAAGATTTAGGTCTAAATCCACTAGCACGTCCGTCCTAGCCAGACATTCAATGTCCTAGGATAAATGTAGCGTACATAATAAACAAGTTTATGCCCCATAAATCTAGAGCTCTCTATTTAGAAACCTTATATAAAACATATATTAAATGTATGTAACCGAGCGGAAGATAAAATTGGTTCATATGTGTGTATACAGGCTGTGGTTATATTTTGCAAAAGACAAAACTAGACCTAAATTGGGCATGTAAAGAGGAGGGATAAAATGCATGTTACTAAAAAAAAAATATAGATTAGTGTTGATGGGTGGTGAGGGAGAGGAGAGGACAAAGAAAAGATGAATGGATTGTATGAGGAATGATATGAAAGAGAAACAGGTGTGAATGGGAAAAAAGAAAAGAAAACGTACTGCGCCGACCTCAAGTGGAATGGAACAAGGGCAGGACGGTGATGATGATAAGACAAAAAAGCTGTAAATATATGGAAACGGCATAGCATATTCACATTATTATATAACGGAAAACCAATCCTTAACAAAGATTTTTTGAAATTATTACGAATTAAGTCAATTTATAACGTTTGCACATGTAAGAAAGAAGTAATGATAGTAATCATAAAATGATATAATATAACAAAAGAGCATAAAAAAGTGGCAAGGTTTCAAAGCTTTTCATATTTTACAACGATTGTATTAATCTTATTGACAAAAGTTTTTGATACCTATGTTGATTCCATAGATTTTTGAGTCTTCCATTATCATTATATTCAGATGGTCACGAAGTAGATACGCCTTTTTAGAAAACAAAACAATAAAATCAAAAGACGATCGCATAAGTTTACTGCCAAATAACCGCGCAGCCTGTATATCAATTTCTCTCGGCCTACGTCACGAATATTATTATTATATCCATCTATTATTTACACATTCGTCTTGGTACATCTGGCACATCAACTCAATTGAATATATTTCGATATTCTGGAACTAATACAAACATTTCCAGGGAAACTCCCTTCGCATCAGTCGCAGGGAAGCTGTGACCGTTTATTATAAATTATAAGTTTATTATAAATAAGATGCTTCTAGAATAAATAAATGATTGTCTCTTTTCGACCTATATATTCCAACTGTTGGCCAAAGGCCTCTCCCATTGCTCTTGTCTCAGTGTTGTTTGAAAATGGTTGGCATAGATAGAGAAATAATTTTGTGGTAGCAATCGAGGTTGAAAGACCTCTTGAACCCAATGGTAGTACATCATTGATTAGCTTTCTCTTATAACCGTACGTCAAACAGTTTAAAGGATAAAAATCATCTTTAGAATATCATACAGGATTCCAGCATCATAATAACTTTCTTAGTCTTTTCCCAACTATGATCGTGTCGGCCGCCAGTCTAACTGGATGGATTCAGCTGAATACCAGTATTTTACATAGAGTGACTGCTTATTTGACCTCCACGACACAGTCAGTACTTGGTAAGACCACTGTCTATCTGTTACGACTGTCAAGATCTACAAAATGATAGCCAATGGCTAGTGTGTTTTCCGAGGCACGGATGAACTCAGTATGTAATGTGTGGTCGCCATTTACGACCCAGGCAAGCACAGATTAACCCGATGGACACGAGCGTCTGGTATTTTTTAGCTTAGAGCTTCCCCAACCGGCCAGTTCTCACATACGCATAATCAGCTTATAATGTTCCCACTGCTGGCTTATAGGTGTACTCTCTGTAATAGGGAATGGATACTCAATACTCATACTTTATTTGCATGGGCATATAATCATATAATCCACATAGGCCTATTGGGGGTTCGTAGACGTCACATGTCTACGAATTTTTGGTTTTAGGACATACTGGTTAACATGCACCGTTTTGAGAGCACTTAGTGATGACATAAATTACACAAAGTAACGCGCCAGCATGGGTTCAAACCTATGACTTACTGCTTGTAAGTCGAGGCCCCTACCACTGGGCCACCGCTGCTCTCTCTACTAGTTCTGACACAATAGTATTTAATTATCCGTTTGACCTCTAATCCAAAACCTCGGTCCGATCCATTCAAACCTCCTTTGTCTTACAAAAATCTCGACCTCATTAAGGTCACCTCACTAATTAAGATAAATCCCATCATTTCCTCCTCAATGTGTAGATAATTACATACTGTATGGACACTGTCTTTAATTGACATCGGAACTAATTGAAGATTAGCCACGTTCATCGGACAATGTTCCAGCTTAGCTATAGTGTTTATTGAATGCCTGGATTAACGCTGTGTGGTTAATGGCCTGAGGATATTGACCTTATTGTAATAGAATGGAAACGTGAATAGTATTATATATTAATAAAAACTCTGTATAATAATTAAATACTTTGTTTTAATTCCGTTTTAAGCACACGCTAACACAATGAATATGATTGTAATCCAAAGAGAAACATAGAGTATAGAACACACAGTGTCACAGGTAACAAAATGCAGAATAAAAAGTAAAGACTACAGCTAACAAATGACCAAGTAATTATCCTCCGATCATATCGATCCAGTTCTAACAAATAGGAAACCTATTATTTTGTTTTCAATCATAAAACATCACATAGCATCACGCCTGTAATCTTTGAAGGGTTAGGCAGAATTGTATCTAATAGTATACACCCACATTTCGCCAGTTATGTTTCCATCACTAGCAGCTACCAAATCGAAGGTGCTCAGATTGGAATAAAACTCAAACTCAAATTATTTATTTCAATTAAGCCATTACAGGCACTTTTGAATGTCAGAAGAACATTTCACAAAAAAAAAAACGAAACTACGAGTGCAATACGTCATTCCGAAAGAGAGAGAAAAATTAAATATGTTTTATTGTTCCCATTAGAGCACCACGTCAAAATATTGATTGGTGCTCAAATGGGAATAACTTTGGTGCTCTAAGCGTGTAGAGGGGCTCTAAAAATCGGTGCTCAGATGGGAATACCTCTAAGTCCCATGTCATAAGAGGCGAGCTATTACAACAAACTGGGTACAAATTCAAACTCCGTGGCTGCTACTGAGAAATTCCTGGTGGAAAAACCCAATAAAAAATTATTCAGCCTGGGAATCGAACCCAAAACCTCGACACGATTGCTACCACAAGGCCAACGAGGCAGTCATCTTCAATCAGTATTTGCTATAAGCAGGTACGGCAGTAGTTAGTCTGTTTAGAGGCCGCTTTTTTTTAAGTAGGACCATTTAACTAGCGGCATACTATTACCAACTTAAAATTATGTTATTCGGATACAGACGATATTTATCTAGGTTCCTATTAAACTTTTTTTTTAAAACATTTACTATTTACGAAATGCAAGCGAATTGCTATTTACGGTAAGTATATCAACAAAAATTATACCACTTAAATAAGTTACATCAGTTAGAAGCAAAATATCACTTTAGCACTTCTATGAAATCTTCAATGAAGTACTCGTATTTCAATAAAGCATTTTACTTATTTGTAACCAGAAATTGAAGCGGACAAATACATATTCGAATATTTTACACCTCAATGTACCATATTTTACGCAAATATTATGTGTGTGTGTTGTGTTTTGTTATGTGTGGGTGTTGTTATTCTTATTATTTCGTATGATGGACGTCACTGTTCATCAAACCGTATGTGGCGACTAGCTACATCTATCGCAACACCTGCGTACTAACAACGATCGTCAGAAGATTCCTACATCGCGCTATTAACATTATCCGCGACATAAGCCTATATAGGAGTTCCCGACTTACAACTGTCGGGCAGATAGCCCGCCGGACACAACACCCGTCCGGTCGGAGGATCCTCCCTTTTCAACGGGGGATGAGGAGCTTTACACGCTGTTCCTCATACCCCCAAACTGGTGACCCCGAGCATGAACGTCAGCGCAGCCTTCGTGCAAGCACTTCATACGTCGTCATCACTTCCCCTTCGCCTTCGAGCAGCAAGTCATACCGTCAGCCAACAGCCACGGCTTCATGGGGTATCCTGTCCACCAGCATGCAGCGGAAGCGCATTCCTGGACATCACCCCCAGCCTCATCAGCGACTTTGGCACAGCACACTGCACTTCGGCCGGTCAGCAAGAGACGCATTTCTCTCCTGGTCGACGCAGCAGCCAGCCACAACGCAGCACTGCATCACTCCGACTCACTGGAGCTAATATGCAGCATCATGGCAAGCACTGCATCACTCCGACTCACTGGAGCTAATATGCAGCATCACCCCGACTCACTGGGGCATCACCGCAGACAGTCCCACTCACCGTGAACTATGCGGCATCCGGTTCCGACTCACTGGAACCTTCCACTGGCTGACAAGCGCCAAGACTTAACCTGCTTTCGACCTCCGGTCTCGGAGGGGAGTGATGTGGCTACTAGCGACATCTATCGCAACACCTGCGTACTAACAACGATCGTCAGAAGATTCCTACATCGCGCTATTAACATTATCCGCGACATAAGCCTATACAGGAGTTCCCGACTTACAACTGTCGGGCAGATAGCCCGCCGGACACAACACCCGTCCTGTCGGAGGATCCTCCCTTTTCAACGGGGGATGAGGAGCTTTACACGCTGTTCCTCATACCCCCAAACGTATTTATAAGTTAGGGCAGATCTTCAGTTATTTCAGTGCACGTCAGTTTTAAGGCATCGTTAACACCAAACGTATTGTCCGCCGCTGACTGTGAGCACGCGTTACGCAGTTTATCGCTTTTCAATAATATTTAACTTCTTGTTTACACCGAACCGACTATATGCTATTACGTAGATCCATAGAGACAGCGAGCATACTCAGTTTGGCGAGTTTGGTGTGAACGATGCCTAAATCTTTATATAAATCTGAAAAAACTTAATAGCTCTTTTGTTCGACACCAACTGCCACTCGGATCGATCTTTGGATTAAGTCACATTTGCCTAGGTTGGTATGTGGATGGATGACCACCCATACCTACCGAGATTCCTCCGTGCCTCGGAAAACACGTTTAACTGTTGGTCCCGGCTGCCATATGTAGACATTTGGCAGTCGTTACAGGTAATAGTCGTCAGTAACCTGAAAGTCTAACAATCAGTCTTACCAAAGGATATCGTATTACCCAGTATGAACTGGTTTGTGGAGGTCAGATAGGCAGTCACTCCATGTCAAATCACAATCGGGCACAAATACAGATGCAGCTGAATACTAGTTATTCAGCTGCATCTGGATTTGTGCGCGATTGATGGTAATAGGCTATCCCCCTATTTCATGGGGCTTAAACGTAACTGGTGGAATATGGGTGTACTATTACATACACCTCTGCCTTCCGGGATATGTAAAGCATGCTTTCAAGTCATCATCATCATCTAAACGAGTCCTTATACCATAATTCCGTCAAATCAAATCTTCCACCTACAGAAGAAAACCAATCCAATATCACAGATTACAAATATTTATTCATAAAATAGGCACGTATATATTTGATCACGGCATCGATTAGTTCGGAGGCTCAATAAGGAAAAAATCAAGTATTTTCTACTATACATATCTATATTGGGGAGTTCGTCTGTTTGTTTATTCTAAACGAGCGCCCCCGGAAATAAGTCTGGATAGAGTTCAATTCGCTTTGATGAAAATGATGAGATAGATGTGATATTTGTTTGGGGGCTTGTTTTCTGCCTACAACCAGTTGGTACGTAGACGTACTGGAATTTCGGGTCTGCGCTGAAAACCATTTACCTACACTTTCAAACACACCCTGTGACGGTTTTTTGTTGTGTTTTATTTAGTTTTTTTGTTTTTTATTTGCTTTTGTTTATAATTTGATTGGTAAAATACATTTTACCTGCCTGTTTATTTACGATGCCAAAACCTACTTCAGGCACCAGCACTCACAGTGTGAAATCGTAGAGCTGTTCAAAATTGTTATAAATGTGCTACCAAGTGCTATAAAACCATAGTGATAGAAAATATTTAAACTTAATATTATAAGCAGGACGTGATATTTTTAATTGGTTTTATGACTTTATCTGGTAATTTGTGTGGTACTCGTATTGGTTTTTTTTTTTAATTCCTTTGGTTAAAATATAACATTATATTCTAGTCATAGTCCGGTCATTATAGACATTTGAAATAACAATAATTCCCACGGAGCCAAATATTGGTGGAGAGCTGAGGTATACCATTACAAACAAAGCCTTAAAAATCCTCATCGATCCGATGTGTGCTACAAAAGTTATTTGGGGTCAAAGGTCAAAATTTGAGGATTTTTGAATTTTTCTCGAAAACGGTAAGTTTAATCAAAAAAAACCTCAATCCAAAGTTGTAGATCATAAAATTTTCTACAAAAATGTTCTTGATCATTATTTTCTAAGAGTTACCATTCCTGAGATATCGCGATTCTAACAGTCACATTATTCTTTATATAGAAGCGTAAGGTAACTCACTCCTCACGAAATCTCGAAAACCGCTGGACGTATAAATATGATTTTTGGCAAGGAGGTAGTTTATAGATAGTAGACATCCGCTAAGAACGGATTTTGCGATAGGGCCGGATTAGGGTGGTCTAAGGGCCCACGCAAGTTTGTATGAATCAGAACTTGCAAAAGCTCATAGACCACCCTAATCCGGCCCTGTCAGAAAATTAATTCAAAGCAGACGTCTACTGACTATAAACTACGTCTCTGCCAAAAATCAAGATTGTAGCACAAAAAATGAAGGACTTTCATACAAACTTGCGTGGGCCCTTAGACCACCCTAATCCGGCCCTATCGCAAAATCCGTTCTTAGCGAACGTTTACTAACTTTAAACTACCTCCTTTCCAAAAATCATCTTTATACGTCCAGCGGTTTTCGAGATCTCGTGAGGAGTGAGTTACCTTTCGCTTTTATATAAAGAACGACCCGCCCCGGCTTCGCACGGGGTGCAAATGGATGTTATTATACATATAAACCTTCCTCTTGAATCACTCTATCTATTAAAAGAAACCGCATCAAAATCCGTTGCGTAGTTTTAAAGATTTAAGCATACAAAGGGACATAGGGACAGAGAAAGCGACTTTTTTATACTATGTAGTATAAAATATTATAGTGATCACTAATAATATAATATATTATAGTGATAATGTGACTGTTAGAATCGCGATATCTCAGGAATGGTAACTCTTAGAAAATAATAATGAAAAGCATTTTTGTAGAGAAGTTTAAGATCTACAACTTTGAGTTGAGATTTTTTTTGATAACACTTACCGTTTTCGAGAAAAATTCAAAAAACCTCAACTTTTGACCTTTGACCCCAAATAACTCTTGTAGCACACATAGGATCGATGGGGATTTTTAAGACTTTGTTTGTAATGGTATACCCCAGCTCTCCACCAATATTTGGCTCTGTGGGAATTATTGTTATTTGACCACTACTTTTATGTCTAAATTGACCGGACTATCATCAGTGTCCCACAGAAAGCCACGCTAGGGTAGCGTAGCGTGTGGCACTGATCTCTCGCTTTCCATTGAAATTTTCCACACAAATACGCTCAAACACTGATTATTACCATCACAATTTTTCAGTGTTTTTATCAGTTTATGACAGTTTTTTGACATCTGATAGTACCTCAAAATTCCTGTCCTTTTGTGACAGACTTGTCAGTGGCAGCAATGAAACAGTAACAAAACTCATCGTGATTTTGGCAGTGATTCAAAATTTTAATTATAGGCTGTATTTTAAGAATCCGTAGCGTTCATAGATACATAACGCAATGTGTAAATACTTAACTCATGAATAAATAAAATCAATCCGAAAATATAAACCAAATAGGCACAAACCATGACCCCGCCCACTCTGCAACATCAAACTCTGTGTCCCAAAGAACGTCCGCAAAGATTACTGTTTACCGAGCTTCGCAAGTACAAGATTAAGTCGAGAGACGTCAGTTAGGTACATTAACTAAGCCAACCAATCTAATTTTTAATGTTGCCGACCGATTTACTTCAAACATAAAAATGTTTTCATGGAAATAGCGTAAATATTTTCTTGATGAGATCTTTCTGTTTGCTTTTCTTTGTGGGATTCTTGAACGTAGTCTGTGGAGTTCTTGAGGGTAATACATACATTCATAATCGTTTAGGCAGAGGTGTACCCATTAGTACACATTTCGCCATTTATGTCTAAGTCTAACGCCCAAGTACTCAAACGTCACTCAATTATAAGTAACCCTCAAAACTCCTGCTATCTCTGTCACTCTGCGTTAAAGTAACAAAGACAGCACGAGATTTAAGAGGAAATGCGAGTCGTATTTTCTCCATACAAACGCTCTCGCCTGTTTTCTTTTTGGTTAATCTAGAGCAATGATTTTTTACAGAATAATAAATATTAACTATTTCTATGCCCCTATGTTTTCCTTTTTGGGGGATAAATTGTTTTTCTAAGCACTAGAACCCTCAAAAAATGCTCAAAATTGCTTGTTTAGATCGCTGTTAACAGAGTCCTAGTGTACAAATTTGACAACTATTAACGAAAAAAGAAAAACATAGCGGCGTAGTATATAACCTCCTTATTCATTGTCTAAAATATCTATTAAATTGGTTCAATATTGGAGGAGGAAATAGGCGAGAACCAAACCTCGAATTATAACTTTTTTCTGTAGTTGTCCTTATCGCACGAATTTGAGGGCAGGAGGACGGAGAGAGACAGCGATAGTGGAAAGAGACAGCACTCGCGTTTCCTCTTAAGTGCAACTTAAAATTGAGTGACGTTTGAATATTTGGGCATAAGCCTATTGCCATTAACAGGGCACAAGTCTCGACTAAAGCTGAAAAACGCAATAACACTTTGAATAAACGAACGCTCAACCTCTTAGCCAGTGAGACGGACTTATTCTGTTGTTGTCTGGTGAATTCACAAGGAATGCTTTATTTGTTATTATAGTTAAATAGAGATATTAGATATAAGTAACAAAAAAGTTAGTATGACGTAATTAAGGCCCATTTATCCCTATAATGGTAGATGTAAGTTGATAAATAAATTTTAATAACTTATGTAAATAAAAGTTTAACTTTTTTTTCTTTAACTATAATACTATAACCTCACACTTTGCCCTCACAACTAACGAAACCAAAAAGCTTTTCCTAGTTTTTAAACTAAATTACATTACACTCCTTATTTTCAATTACTTGGCTAAATCATCCAACTCAACCCATGCATTCAACAAGAACAAAGATTTTAAAGATATGCAATACAAAAATACCCCTCTTGACGTTATTCTAGCAGAAAGAATCTTCATCAGCTATTCCAGCAAATAGTTCTAGTATTAAAGAATATTTGCTGGACTAAAGTAAATACATTAGCACTTCGTTACCTAAACGTACGTATATTACGCGGTCAAGTTAATCAAATCAAAATTGCTAACGCAGATGGTAACGGCAAGATGATGGAAAGTAGTCTCTATATTCTCGAAAGCTAAGGTCTAATTTTGCAGAGGATCTTTAGGTTTTCAGTACATTAGCCCCTTGATGGACGGTTCGTATGTATGTATGTATGGTCACAGGGGAACTTTTCGCGGGAAAGTCAATCTCAAATGTAAAAGGAACCCAGTTTTCTGTCTGTCAATCCTATCCATTATTATAAATGCGCAATTAAGTTTTTTTGGTACTGTTTCCGTGAAAATTCTTGTGATAATAAGACGGCACCACGTGTCTTTCGAATCATGATTGAATTATATTATTAAATAAACTTTAGTACAATTTTTATAATTATTTTATGCGGACGAAAGTCACGGGGTTCAGCTGCTGGTCTGATATAATTACTATTGTATTGACTCCTCCTCGACCACACTTAGCTAGTGTATGTTTACTTAACGTTAAGACGCCTAATCAGCTACAGCCTACATAGCAACAATATGTGTCAACACTATTATGACAACAAATATGTATATCAACTACAGCATAGTTGATACATATTTGTTGTCATAATACGATTAAATTAAATTAATATACGCTAAATTGAGCTGCATATTGTATATTAGTGTGGGTAATCGGATAATTTGTTATGTTGCGCTACCTGAATAATAAATACACACCTCAACACGGTCTAGGGATATTTCATACTCAATTAAATAACTCGAAAAGTACTGGCCGCATTGGAATCTTTAATACACCGATTTGTTTGTAATTTATCTCAGACTAATTCCAAATTCAAATTTTTGAAAATTCTTTTGTTTCGGTGGCATAAAAATGTCTTGATGTATAGGAGAGGGAATTTTCATTTGTGCGAAATTTAGAAAACAATACGAATTACGTTTAGTTACAGTTTTTTTTCATTTTTAAACGAAAGATAAAGTTAAAATTGAGGTATTGTAGCCATGCAACGCCGGCATTTGACGAGGGCGGAGATGTTACGAGCTGTGGGAATGCTGGAAGCTGGATCTGTTCAGCGTAATGTTGCTGAGGCCATAGGGACCCATCAAAATGTAATTTCAAGATTGTGGACACGCTATCGTGCCACAGGTGAAGTAGCGGAGAGGCACCGGGGGCCAAGTCGCATCATTACCCCCAGACAAGACCGATTTTTGCAAATTACTGCGCGAGCTCAACCAAATGCAACGGCGACTCAATTGGTCCAAAGGCTGCGAGTGGAACACCAAGTGCTTGTGAGTGACCAAACTGTAAGAAGGCGACTGCATGAAAGCAATCTACGCTCTCGTAGACCACTCCGGGTCCCACCTTTACGGAGAGGCAATCGTGGACGACGATTAGAATGGGTTCGGAACCACGTGGACTGGGGCCGTGAGCAATGGTCCAATGTGCTGTTCACGGATGAATCCAGGTTCGGCTTCCATCCAGATTCACGAAGGACGCGTGTTTGGCGAGTTCCTGGACGATGGAGCCGTCTCCAGAACCCTCAGGAAGTTCACCCATACCAAGGAGGAACAATTATGGTTTGGGCAGGAATTCGTCTTGGAGGACGGACGGATCACGTTTGGGTGCGGGGCAATATGACGGCAGAACGATATGTCCAACAGGTGCTGGGGCCCGTAATCTTGCCCCACAGAACACAAATGGGGCAAGATTTCCTGTTCATGCACGACAATGCCCGGGCACACACGGCGAGAACGGTAGCAGCTTGGTTACATACACATAATGTTAGGGCCTTAGACTGGCCTGCTCAATCGCCAGATCTAAATCCCATTGAGCATGCGTGGGATATGCTGCAAAGAAGAGCTCTGAAGGAAGTTCCTGAAAATTTGGCTACAGAAGATCAACTTTTTGCGCACCTCAGAAGGACATGGGACAATATTCCGCAGCAAGACATTGACAACCTTGTTCTGAGCATGCCGAATCGTTGCCGATGTGTTATGAACATCATGGGCGCTTTCTCAGACTACTAACTTAAAGTTTATAAACACAAATTAAATGATTATTCTATTTTTTTCAGTTTTTACTCACAAATTAAAAGTTAATTCATATACGGTTTCCGTCTATGCTTCATTTTTTTTCCATAAAATCCTGAAATTTTAATCAGTACCTTAACCATTATTAAAAAAATGGTAGAATATTAAATAACGCATATTTTAAATATATACATGTCATATAAATAATTAACACATTGATAGTAATTCGCTTTTTTAAAAATATCCCTAGACCGTGTTGATGTGTGTATATCAGTCTTGATCGAATCTGCGTATCATTTACTTCATGGTGACAGCGGTGCTAAATAAATTTAATATTTAAGCCAGCAAACAACAAGTTACAAGTATATACAGTATAAAATCAGTGTAAAGGCGGAGTAAACAATATAAATCGCAATGGAGCATGCGCGTCCGCCGGCGGAATTATGTTTGGAGGGTGGACCGGCAAGTCGGGCCGAAGCATGGCGTAAATGGTTTCAACAGTTCCTGGTATTTTTAAAGGCATCCGGTATTCACAAAGAAACTTCCGATGTACAAGCAAGCTTGCTAATAAATTTGATTGGTTCTGAGGGCTACGACGTATACACCACTTTCAAGTTCACAAAAGAGGAGGACAAAGAAAATTTAGAAACTCTCATAAGCAAGTTTAACGAGCATTTTAAAACAAAGCATAATACTACGATGGCTCGTTTCAAGTTTTTTACAAGAAACCAAGTGACAGGCGAGTCTATAGATGAATACGTCACCGCTCTCAAGCTTCTCACTCAACATTGTGAATTTGAGCATCTGGAAGAAGGATTGATTAGAGATCGCATAGTATGTGGTGTTGTCGACGGTAGGCTACGTGATCGTCTCCTCAGATCAGAGGATCTCACCTTGGCCAGAGCAGTCAAATTGTGCCAAGCGAATGAGATGTCGCATGAGGAAAAACGGCAGATCGAGGAAAGCAAGGCTGGAAGCAGTACTGAGGGTACGGCGGTGGCCGTGGATGCGGTGCAAGGGTCGCGCGGCAGTCGCGGTGGCAGGGGCCGCCGGGCGCAGCGCTGGCGTGGCAGCGGCACGCAGCGGCGCCGGCCGGGCGCTGGCGCGAGCGCGGGCGCGCCGGAGCCAGCGTGTGCGACGTGTGCGAGTGCGGCTTGTGATGGTTATCAGTGCCCGGCAGCTAAGGCTATGTGTTATTCGTGTCATAAGCGTGGTCATTACAAAAAAGTATGTCCATACTTATCAAAACGTGTTGTTTACCAGATAGAAGAAGACAATGTAACGGACGAGGAAATGTATTATGTGTGTGCTTTGGACGGGATCGACAACACTGGGGACGCTAAGTGGTATGAAACATTAATTTTACATGCTAATGGTGAGAAAGAGAAATTTAAATTAGATACAGGATCAGACTTAAATGTAATATCCATAAATACGTACAAAAGATTGGGTTTTCAAGTTCAAAATTTAAATTGTGATAATACAAAGGCTCAATCTTTTTGTGGCAATTACATACCAATAGTTGGTTCCTCTAACATTGATTGGATCTATAAAGGTGAAACATATAAACTACGATTTGTCATTTCCAAGCACGATTGTTACAGTCTACTGGGTAAATATGCATGCGAGGAGCTCGGAATAGTTAAGCGAATATTTACTTTGAATATTCAAAGATATGATGATCTTTTCCGGGGTTTAGGAAAATTGCCGGGTAAATATAGGATTATAACCAGTCGTGATGTTCAGCCGTCGATCTGTCCAGTACGTAAAATACCTATAGGTGTGCGAGACAAATTATTGGTCGAGTTGAATCGCATGGAGCGTTTGGGTGTAATTAGAAAGGTGACACATCCAACGCCGTGGGTAAACGCGATAGTAGTAGCGGCTAAAAAGGATGGCACTATACGAGTGTGTTTAGATCCGCGTCCGTTAAACCACGCCGTACAGCGCGCGCATTATCCGTTACCAACGCTCACCGAAATTGCTACAAAGTTGCAAGGAGCCCGTTATTTTAGTAAGTTAGACGCTAGATCTGGATTTTGGATGGTACAGATTGATGATGAAAGCGCAAACCTATGTACATTCGGAACACCATTTGGTAGGTACCAGTTCCTACGTTTACCATATGGTATAAATTGCGCATCAGAGGTATTTCATTCAAAAATTCGTCAAATACTGGAAGACTTACAGGGTGTAGACTCTTTTGTCGACGACGTCATTGTATGGGCCTCCAGCAAAGCTGAGCATGACGTGCGACTCAAGCTGTTGCTCGACCGGGCACGGGAGGTAGGTATTAAATTCAACAAGGACAAGTGTGAATTTTGTGTTCAGGAAGTAACATATCTAGGGCACACGTTCAGCGCTGAAGGTATGAGCATTGATAAAAATAAACTAAAGGCCATACAGCTGATGCCGAGCCCCGACAACGGACAGTCCTTACAGCGGTTCCTAGGTATGATCAATTATCTGTCTAAATTCATTCCGGACTATTCAGAAATCGCTTCACCACTGCGTTCTTTGTTAAAAAAGGATTCTGAATGGGTGTGGGATGAAGTGCATGAGTCGGCTGTGCGACGGTTAAAAGATTTGGTGTGCGAAGCGCCTGTATTAGCGCTTTATTCGCCGCGGGAACCGGTTCTTTTATCAGTGGACGCAAGTTCGCGCGCATTAGGTGCGGTATTACTACAGAGCGGCCGGCCAGTCGAGTTTGCATCGGCGACTTTGACTGACACACAGTGTCGTTACGCTCAAATTGAAAAGGAACTATTAGCCATCGTGTATGCTCTGGAACGCTTCCATCAGTATGTTTTCGGGCGAAATAATATCACAGTGGAAACCGATCACAAACCCTTGGAAGCATTATTTAAAAAACCGTTAGAGTCAATTCCAGCGCGTTTACAGCGCATGATGTTACGCACACAGGGTTATGATTTCAATGTAGTGTACAAGCCGGGTAAATACATGTTTGTCGCTGATGCGTTATCACGTGCGGCGTTGGGCGATAATGTAAAAGAAAGTATATCCGAAGAAATAACCGAGCAATCGTGTTTTCTAGTCCAGAATGTAAGGTTTAGCGATAGTAAAATGAGTATGATTCGACATGAAATAGCTAAAGATAACGAATGTCAATTAATAATTAAGTACATTCATAATGGATGGCCAGTAAATAAACACGAGGTTGACGAAGGTGTTCGGGCACAGTGGTCATATAGCCAAAGTTTTGAATATATAGACGGAGTAATATTCAAGGATAATTTAGTTTATATCCCGCGCAGTCTGCGGTCAGAGATGATATCACGTGTACATGATGGGCACATGGGGATAGACAGATGCAAGCGCAATGGTCGTGAGGTGATGTTTTGGCCCGGAATGTCACGTGATATAGAAAATGCTGTAAGGCGATGTGTAGCCTGTACGCAGCGGCAACCAAGGCCCACGCGGGAGCCCTTGCTTCCACATCATATACCGGATAGGCCCTGGGCTAAAGTAGGATCCGACATATTTCAATATGGTAATAAATATTTTGTACTTTTGGTCGACTACTTTTCTAACTTCATAGAGGTTAGTCCATTAAAGAGTATAGGGAGCAAGGCAGTAATTGCGGCTATGAAGGATCAATTTGCGAGACACGGTGTTCCAAGCGAGCTGGTGACTGACAATGGGCCAGCTTACGCTTCAAAAGAATTTGCAAACTTCAAAAACAAGTGGGGATTTAACCACATCACAACTTCACCTAACTATCCGCAATCAAATGGTCGCAGCGAGCGCAGTGTGCGAACAATTAAAAATATTCTTATAAAATCAATTGAGTCCGGGTCGGACTTCTATTTAGGATTATTAAACTTTAGGAATACACCACGTGATGACATCGGCTCACCTGCACAATTATTAATGGGACGCAGACTAAATAGTAGACTGCCATCACACATTACAAAACTAATGCCCAGTCGCGATAACACTGCGGACTACCAAAATATTGTACGTAAACAGGAGGTTAGTAAACATTACTATGACAAACATGCTAGACCTTTGCCGTCTCTGAGAACCGGTGACACAGTAATTATGGCCGATGGTAAGACACGTAAAAATGTTAGGGTTCAATCACAGGCAGTTCAACCGAGGTCATATTTTGTCACAGATAACACGGGAAGGCGATACAGACGCAACCGGCGTCATTTACTTAAAGTAGAATCTAATTCGCAGCACGATGACGTCAGTCCGAGTCAATCTAATAGTTTGTATAAACCAGACCGTGACGACGAGAAGTGGTCTAGTGCAGAGAGTGACGACGATAATACGGCTAGTTCATACAGGCACGAGTCTAGGGAGACCAATAATTTGTTAGGCAACAATAATAATGAAAATGCGCAGACAGAGCGCACACACAGACCAGCGGCTGTCATTGCGCGTAAAAAATTAGGAGAAATATTTAAAGAATAAAAGGAGAATTAAAAACAGATGTACAAATGTTGTTGTGTGGTTTAAATTAAGTTAGTAAGTTTCCAGATATAGTTATGTAAGATAGAATTGAAATGGAAATATTTTCAACATATTTAAATGATTATCTAAATTAATGATGTATCAATCTAAGCAATCTGTTAACATTTGTAAGAAAAAATGTGTAGAAGCATTTTGTGTGTTTTATTTTTTTATTATTTAGTAAAATTTTAGTGAACATACTTATGTAAATGATTTGCATGCATAAAAAGCACTCTGTTAATTTTTATTAGAGAAAAATAGCAGCAGTTATTTATGTTTACTAATTGTAATTAAAAGTTTTTCCAAAATATTGGGGGGAAGATATTATTATAATTTTGTTACTATAGAATTGAAGTGGAATTATTTTGATGATTTTGCATGCATAAATTTAAGAAATCTGCCTACATTTTTAATGTGAAAATGTGCAGCAGGAATTTATAATGTGTATAAAATAAAACAAGTTTAGTTTAAAATATTTGGGGGAAGATATTGTATATTAGTGTGGGTAATCGGATAATTTGTTATGTTGCGCTACCTGAATAATAAATATATCAGTCTTGATCGAATCTGCGTATCATTTACTTCACTGCACATACATAATAATTATGTAACCTTTATAAATGCAAATGTTTTTAATAATTTTAGAAAATTCGTCCCCCAAAACTTTTCCATCGAGTACACGGCATATGCTCAAAAATCTTTATCTCAGTGTCCCAATAGAAACACTTTACAAACGAGGTCTAATATTCTGGCAGAACAATTCTCTTTTTAAATATGCATACTATTTTATTGCCTTTGCCTCGCAATCGTCTTTTCTTTGCGACTCAAACTGCAGCGAACATCACTCACTTTTCGTCGCAGACTTATTCTGACTGACATGACGGATTGGAACTCGAAGACAGTGGCGTATTACGTATTCTAAGTTCGGAGGCACTTTCGTAGTTTGATGGAAATGTGAGTGATTGCGTAGTTTTTTCTTGTGTTGTTATCTAAATGGAATTGTGACGCGTTTTTGCGCTGTTTTGACCGTTTTGTTGTAGCAATTTGTGGCTGGTTGATGTTATGTTGCTATCTGATTAAGTTTTTGTAACATAAGGTTTATATGACAACTCCATATGCTTATTGGGAAGATCCTGTTGAAAATTGCCAATATGATTTTTCTTGTTGTTAAGACTAATGAATTAGGCTACTGAAAAAAAACACGAAACAGATCACATTTTTGTATGAGTCAAATGGAAAACCTTAATAAAATCACACTGGAAGTAAAGTTTATGATGCTCGGAGAAATAAATAAAATGAATACTGGCCTAAAGCACAACGGAACAACAAAAAAGAAACGTTATCAGTCCACCTCCACCTCCATTACAACGCTGTTCCAAATACGAAAATCGTTCACTCATATGTGTAACAGTCACTAGTCGCAAACAGAACATCGAATAAAAATCTCAAAAATTCAAAACATTCGACCTCGAAGTAGCTCTCTTATTTACTCAGTACATAGCAGTACTAAAAGTATCGCATATGACTGAATTCTCTTTGAGCTCGCTACGACTCAAGTAATGCTATTTTCCCAATCACTCTGTGAAAGGCATCGTTATTACATTCGTCCGTCCGTGTACAGCTTAACTGCGTTTTTTGCAACAAATATAGCGCTTGTTTTTCAGTGACTTTAAGCGCTTTTTAAGCAGATGACTTTTTACAGCGTGTTTTATCTTTGAGGTACGGTTGACTGTTGTTTGGGATTTTGCACGCTTTAAATATGTATTTTTATATCTTACTTATCTTTCTCCAAAATAATAGCGCAGAATCAAAATATATTGATAGAAACCTAAAATAAAAAAGGTGTACCTAAAGAAAATCAACTCGTGTAAATTAGTGTGACAAACATGAACTTGTTGAGCAATTTCCTTTACCATAAATGACGATGATAATGCCTTTTACCATAAATGTTACAAAAATAGGGTCGTCCTTAAGTTGTCCAGCCTGTCCTCTATAATTTCTCTACTGAAACTGAAAAAAAACTCGAAATAATAGGGATGTTTACTAACTTTAAAAAATATGATTCTAATTAGTCCGTCTGTTAGATTATCGAAAAATATTAGTTAAGTATTTTTTGTTTTATCAAATCAATAAAAATTGGCGAAGATAAAACGAGTCAAAGATTTGAGTGGGAGGTTGTGACGTCACTGCTCGCTAAGAAATGTCATACTAATGTCGTAGAATATGACGTCACACGAGTTTTCAAAGCACTGTATCGTCTTCATTGTTTGTTTACGTGAAAAAAGAAAAAATATGTGTCCAATATTTTTTGGAAATCTATCTGACGGACTTTGTTAACATCCCTATTGGAACAAAACCTCACGCCTGTAATTCAAGAAGGATTCAGCAGAGCTTTCGCCAGGCCACCAACCGTGCACGGATCCGCACTCCGTATCTCATCATCATCATCATCATTTCAGCCAAAAGACGTCCACTGCTGGACGTAGGCCTCCCACAGGTGTCACCACATTGACCGATCCCGTGCGTCTCGCATCCAGCGGGTACCCGTAACCTTCACCTCGGCCTTCACTCCGTATCTGCTACTGACAAATTTCCTGATGCAAATCCCACTAACCCGACCCTGGAATCGAACATAGTTCCTTCACAAATGAGGAGTAAGAATAACTGAATCATATAAGTTTCATCAAACACTTAAGGCTGAGTTGCACCAAAAAAGTCGTTAAAGATAAGGTTTTTGTCAAATTTGACAGTACTTTAAGGGGTATATAATAGAAAAATTATATATACAATTTTTTTTTGCAAACATTCAAACAAATATATTATTTTTATTATATTTATTGCTTTGTGTACCTATAGCACGTATTATTTTTTGGTTGAACAATTACCTACGATGAATATCCTTGTTACGCCATAAGCAATGCAATCGTATAGTCAGCCACCAAGCTACGTTTCTAGAGACTCGAAATCTTGCCAAGAAACATTCGCCTTTCCATGTGGAAAAACGATCGACTCTAGGTAATCACACTTTTCTTTTCATCGCTTTCGTCATCAGAACTGGTTTCTTCGAGTATTTCTTGGAGCAGGGACATGATGTCTAAAGGTTATATTCAACGCGTTTGACAATAAAATTGACAGACAATTTAACACAAACTATAACACTAACCAGCGGAAAGTGAGCGGTTGCAGTTACCGTTAAAGTTATGACGTCATTTAACTATTTGTCAAATGGCGCAACTCATTGTTGGCATAACCGATACAAAACTGAAGTTCTGATGTTTGTTTGACGTGTCATTTGACACAAACTTTAACTTTAACTACTTTTTTGGTGCAACTCAGCCTTAGTATAGCAGCTTCAATATTTTACACTAGGTACTCGCAGTCACTGAATATCAGCTATGAATCTACACAACCCATCTTCAAGATGGTCCACATCTTTAGTGGGAGAAATGAATCACATTAAAGCGAGACCATTTCACCGCCGAGTAGAGGATTGTTATTATGACATTAATAAATAGATGAAAACTTCGCTCCTCTACGCGGGAAGTGCATTTGCGAGGCAATTAATTCATTCGTTCCATCCTCGACTCCAACATAAATGTTGTACGTGAAACTACATCTTGATAGCTTAAGTTATTTTTGAGTGAATTATCTTTTGAAATTAGTTCTCTGACTGCGGTAGTTTTGTCATACAAAAACTGTCAAAACCATTACTAAGTGATGGCCTAAGTAATCATTAATGCTCTCTGAGTGCGGCAGTAAGTCAGGATTTTTTTAAGTACGTATTTCTTTTGAGATAGTTTTCTTATTAACACATCACGCCTGTAATCTCTAAAGGGCTAGGCTGAGGTATACTCATTAGTACACAAAAATTATGCCAGTTATGTTTAAGTCCCATGTAATAGGGGGCAAGTCTTTTGCCATCAACCAGGCACAAATTCAGACTCCGTGGCTGCTACTGAGAAATTCCCGATGGAAGAACACAATAACACTTTGCCCGACCTGATAATCAAACCCAAGACGACATGCTCAGCAGTCGCTATAGCGACCAACGAGCCAATGTTTTCTTAATGAAAGAATTCAATTTAAAAGAAAAGTTAATTCACGGTAAAGGCTTTACGTTTACGGATAGGCTGTAGAAGCCAGGGCCGGCAGTCTCGACAGAGATAACGCTAACTTGTAATCCTTAATTACCAACGAATAAATTCGGTTGCAATAATGATGCTTGCAAGTAAAGCAAGTCTCATATAACCCCAATCTATTTAAGTCGCGAGTAAATAGGCTTCTTCTGGGTAAGCTCGTTCCATCGTCGACCTCATCTCTGCCCTTAGGGCAAGATTGAGGTCAAGAGTAAGCCCATATTAAAAAAAAAATAAAAATAAAAGTCTCTACATCCAAGATGCGTTTCTCGCAAGCATCATTATTGCAACCGAATTTATTCGTTGGTAATTAGCAATCGATAGTTAGCGATTTTGTCGTTATCTCTGTAGAGACTGCCTGCCCAAATTTAAGATTCTCTGCCTCCCTATCGGCAGTGACGTCTTATTTTTACACAAGTTCATTTCTTGACAGTATAAATGCACTAGCACTGATCATAGCTTTAAGAAAAATATCTAGTTTGTCAAGACACAGCGAGTAGTTATTAGCACGATGATTCTGAGGGAACAGCAAAACATTCACAGCCTGATCAACTTCCAACTCTCATTTGGCTTTCCCGTAGTCGCATAATAAAAGAACTAACACACACTACACTCACTCACACTACTCTCTCACTCTATTTATTTAATAAGGATCTCCAACAAAGGATGTACACAGATCGTGACAAAAGTATCACGTAGGTGTACTTACTCCTCTCTTACAGGAGACCACATCAATGAAAACAAGGGTATAGTACTGCAGTCCTTCACCCACGGTGACTTTTTGTAGCGATGTTGTCGCGCGTTCGCATCGATACAGGTGCGATGCGGTCGCTTGTGGTTTGCCCTTGCCCACAAAACTAACGTACGTTAGCATCGCTACAAAAAGTTGCCGTGGGCGTGGGCCCTAAAAAAACAACTGAAAATTCAAATAAAAATTACACCAACGTTGCATCGTAGTTTTCGCAATCCTTTCAACTCCTAATGTCCAAATCCCGTCTGTGTCCCAGCCACCCAGAACTACATACGAACACAATAAAAACAAACAAAGTTCGCACACAGAACAACTTTCTGAATGCTTGAATAGGCAATTGCACAGTCCTAGCTTCCGAGCTTTGCCTGACTGTACTTCACTTTCCGGTTTACTTGACTTTTTATTATAAATCCGCTGTATTTTGTTGTTTTCTTCGTTGTTTTGTTCTTTACTTGAATTACCTGGTATTCTTCGTCGTGTCGAGTTGTAAGACTTTTTTTGTACCTATTTGAGGTGTGGGAAATTATCAAATGACTCCTCCCGCTCTGGGCAGAGCGGTAGGGAGTGTCAGACTTCTACTGACTAAAAACCACCCATGTTCCTTCTTAGCCCTTTGTGTCGAGGCCGCGATATCTCTTTCGAACATCCCGCAGCCCCCTAGTTGTAAGTCTGCGTTTAGATTTCAAATTCAAAACGCCATTGATTTTTACCGAGACCGGGGGCTGACTTTTACCTTGGCCAGATGCCTATGTGTTGATATGCATCTGGCATCTGGCTAAAATCCAGTCAGTCGACCAGTCTTTTAGGCATATTACCTACAAGCTGCCAGTGTTGAGGGGGAGTTTTTCATTCCCTTTTTATAGCATGTTGTTTTCATTTCCCTGTAGAGAAGAGATAGTAAGCAGTTGTCCTATTACATAGTTTTACTTTTTCTCATCACATACCTCAAAGAGACTTTTTCTCATCACATACCTCAAAGAGACTTTTTCTCATCACATACCAAAAAGATAGAGCTTCCGAAAGAGTGGGTCTTAAAATGAACATGGACAAAACCAAGGTTATGTCGAATGTTCATGTAACACCCTCTCCTATCAAGATCGGAGACTCTACGCTCGAAGTTGTGGACGATTATGTCTACCTGGGACAAACGGTCCAGTTGGGTAGATCTAACTTCGAGAAAGAGGTCAATCGTCGAATCCGACTCGGCTGGGCAGCGTTCGGGAAGCTGCGCGGTATCTTCTCGTCCAACTTACCCCAGTGTCTCAAGACGAAAGTCTATGACCAGTGTGTGTTGCCAGTGATTACATACGGGACCGAAACGTGGTCGCTCACAATGGGCCTTATCAGAAAGCTCAAAGTCACCCAAAGGGCAATGGAGAGGGCTATGCTCGGAGTTTCCTTGCGTGATCGAATCAGAAATGAGGACATCCGCATGAGAACCAAGGTTACCGACGTAGCCCGAAGAATCGCCAGACTTAAGTGGCAATGGGCAGGGCACATTGCTCGCAGAACGGATGGCCGATGGGGCCGAAAAGTTCTGGAATGGCGACCGCGAACCGGAAGACGTCCGTTGGAAGGCCTCCCACTAGGTGGACCGATGACCTGGTCAAGGTTGCAGGAACCCGCTGGATGAGAGACGCACGGGACCGGTCAATGTGGCGACGCCTGGGGGAGGCCTATGTCCAGCAGTGGACGTCTTTTGGCTGAAATGATGATACCTCATAACTTCAGGCGTTTAGAAGTTATGGTGGAATAAAGAAACTCACAAACAAAACATATGTGGCGACTAGCGACATCTATCGCAACACCTGCGTACTAACAAACGATCGACAGAAATTCCTACATCGCGCTATCAACATTATCCGCGACATAAGCCTATATAGGAGTTCCCGACTTACAACTGTTGGGCAGTTAGCCCGCCGGACACAACACCCGTCCGGTCGGAGGATCCTCCCTTTTCAACGGGGGATGAGGAACTTTACACCCTGTTCCTCATATCCCCCCAAACTGGTGACCCCGAGCATGAACGTCAGCGCAACCTTCGTGCAAGCACTTCATACGTCGTCATCCCTTCCCTTCGCCTTCGAGCAGCGAGTCATACCGTCAGCCAGCAGCCACGGCTTCATGGGGTATCCTGTCCACCAGCATGCAGCGGAAGCGCATTCCTGGAGATCACCCCCAGCCTCATCAGTGACTTTGGCACAGCACACTGCACTTCGGCCGGTCAGCAAGAGACGCACTTCTCTCCTGGTCGACGCAGCAGCCAGCCACAACGCAGCACTGCATCACTCCGACTCACTGGAGCTAATATGCAGCATCACCCCGACTCACTGGGGTATCACCACAGACAGTTCCGACTCACCGTGAACTATGTCGATGTACCCGTGATTAGTGTCTAAAGGACAAGCAGCAAGACATGTGAGTAATTAATTAGTAACGAAAGGTTTGGCTTCACCAATTATTTCATTAGGACCATATTTTAATAAGACTAATATCATTACTTTTCTCATTACAATCTGTGTCATTACTCACACTAAGTACTGCGTAATTAAATAAGCACATTCATAAATTAATTATTCGATCATATTTCGCAACATTTTGGTAACCAAAAAAAAAACCGCTGGTAGGTAAATCGGGTCTTACTGAATTTTCCCTAAAGAAACGACCTAATTACTTCGTAGCAAAATAGCCTAAATATTTCAGACTTCATTAACACCTTATTTTGAAAGAATGTCTGGTATGCTTTGATACCGAAATAAGATTTTTCGCTTCGAAATGTGCGATGAGGAACAAACGGCCTTTCTCAAAGGATCCGATTTACGCAGACTCATTACGGAGCGAGTTTAAAAAGTTCTCGGATTTATTATCGTTTGCAACATTGTGTAATTGAGAGAACACCCTGTAGAAGTGACTGAGAAGATTTTCTGTTCAATTCTTTACTTTATCGTTGTTTCTTTTTTTTATTGTTTGCTAAAATGCTGCAAATGGAATGCGTTTATCTTTTGTTTCGTTTATTTTGGTTCGTGTTTTCATTCTTGTAGCACATAACTTTGATTTAAATCAAACAGAGTGATGATACAGAGATGCTTGGTTATCAAAAAGAAAACAAGTAATCGTATTTTTAATATCGTACAGAACAAAAAAAAAATGAGAGCAGTGATGATGTAATAAATTACACAAAGTTATGCGCCTGCCTGGGTTCGCATCACCCGCCACTTGCTGCTCGTAAGTCCGGGCCACCACCACTGGGCCACCGCTGCTCTTTCTCTTTGAGGCATAGTTTACTCTATATTTAAATGTTTTCTTGTCCTAGCATTAAACAATCTTTCTTTTCTAAACTTGAGAAAAGCCCAAAGTTCGAATTTTCATCATTTTAACAGCCAATTTGTACGTAAATTAGGCTGTAATCGAATTATTTTGACAGTCCCAGCGCGGCGCGGATTGAATTCAATTAGGCAAGATATTGTGTTGACTTAGTCTCCGTGAACGTTGAATCTACATACTACAACCAATATGGTGAAATTTTGGGCTAATTCGTTTTAGTTGGACTAAAGTAAGATCGAAAATGAAATAAAAATATCGACGCTTGAAAGGCAAAAATTACCAAGCGACATTGTCGAAGCGAGGGAGCTAAGAGTTCCCGCCGGGGCTGCCGGTTGTTTGAAAGAGATACCACGCCCTCGACACAAAGGGATAGGAAGGATCATGGGTGGTTTTTAAGTCAACAGAAGTTTGGTCCATTCTATCCAGTCCATTTGATGATTATCACCCACCAAAATAAAGAGAGTTAAGAGTTAACTCCCAATGGTTAGGCAAAGGTTAGGCAGAGGTGTACGCATAACATTAGTACTTAAACCCACATTTCACCTGTCATGTTGTACTAGGTGGGTGAGCATATTGCTAGCAACCGGGCACAAATAAAAAAAAAATATCGGTAAAATATGGCCGAACCTCTTATTGTTTACCACCATGTACTGTACTCATATTTGCAAAATAAAATTTATGTACTTACTTACTTACTCACAATTCCAAATTCCGTGACGGCTACTGAGAAACCTACTTCCTATTCATTAAAATTCTCCTATTCCTATATTATTATTATTTACTCATAAGATAATTATTTTATTGACATTACAACTATTTTTTTCCGTTTATCGTTATCTTAGATACCTTTAACAACTAATTTTAAACGTGTTTACTGCAAAGATAAAGATTATCATTTTTATCCTTCGCACTAAATGTACTAGCGATCAAACTAATCTGTTTACCGAACTGTACTGTCTGATGTGGCTTATCGGTCATGGGTTCAAACCCCAGCTGTTGTACAGTTAATCTAGTTTTGGCACAGTATTCGTATGGGATTTCATTGACATTTTATTTCTGATTTGTTGACATTGTTTTAATCATTACTTAATTTTCACTATTGTTTTTATTTTTATTTTCAAATGGTTGTTTAATGGATTTGTATTTATCTCGTGTTTCGTAACGTGTAATTTGAATATGGGGGAACCTGAAATAAATGTTTTTTTTTCTTAATTTCGATGCTGGAGACATTCAAACAAAAAAAATACTGAAATACGCCCTTGGCCCTTAAAAAAACAAATTAATCGAATTATTGCCATCTCCAAGGGTCAAACCTCATTCTAACTTGGTTGCTAATCTTTCAACTGACCTAAGCACTATTCAATTCCTCGGGTTTGTTCGCACACTCCTCCTCACAATAATTGGAACTGCAACAAGTAACATGGGAGAAGATTAGCAACCAAGTTGATAAATATATTTTTTCATCTAATGCTTTTTGAATCGGCTGACTTCAAAAATAACTTTATCTTCAGAAGTCGGTGGCCAAAAAACTGAATCAAACAGAAGTCACTGAATTCTGAAGGTACCTACCTAATGTTATTTTTTACTTTTTGGTAGTTTTTGAACTTTCTTCACCACCCACACCTCTAGGAAACTCTAGCTTTTTTGTCCTCTGGTCGTCCAGATATACAGCCAGTATTTTTCATGTTCTGTGGTATTTCGCTATTCTAAACCACGTATTTTATTTATTTCACTGAGTGAGCTGTAGTGTTCTCATCTAATCCACACGTTAATACTTACTTATTTACACTTTATACCTACTTACACTTCGCCTCTATCATACGTTTTATTGGTTTTTGCATTTAGACCGATTCGCAGAATAGTAATGCAAAAAAAAATTAAAAGAAAAAGTACTGACAGTTTGACAGCCTGACGTAAAGTGTCGTAACAATGAAAAATATAAAAATTATTTATTTATTTCAGATATTTTATAAGAAAACGAATCGTTTTAGAGTGTAAAACGATTCGTTTTCTTATAAAATATCTGAAATAAATAAATAATTTTTATAAAGAAAAAGTATTGATAGTTTGACAGCCTGACGTAAAACTATCAATACTTTTTCTTTTAAATTTTCTGTCATAGTTTCTTACTAGCTTAGTCTATGAAGGTTACTTTTGATTTATGGAATTTAAATTCTTTTTATCAATATGTTAGCTCAAATATTGTATTTTATAACTTACATAGCTCAGATATTGTATTTTATAACTCACATAATAATATAATTAATTAACACGCTCTCAGAATTCTACGAAAAGGTTTTGGATTGAATATTACTGGCTGTTCTGAATACTGGCAAGTTGCATTTCTAAGACAATTATGAAGTCACTATTTTAAATTCTAAAAATGAACTGAAAATGACAAGCTATAAAAATCTATAAAAGCTGAAATGATTTCACACGCGGGGACTTCTATTCTGGATCTGGTCGAGGAAACATCTCCATATTATACTTTAAGTCTTCACTGGTCTGTGCTGCTGCTGGTTCATTGAGTGAACGGAACGGTGTCGAGCGAGACGCTACGCTGACGCCAAGAGGACCTCCAATACTTCTACCCGAGTGACCTGTACTGCCGTGACACTGAGGATCTTCTCTTGTGGACAAACTGAAAGATAACGTTCTTCTTTTAAAACCTCCCTCCTCCCTTCTGAGAGTGTGCCTTTTATAACTCCTATTGTATTTTTTACTCCTCCCTAAAATTATAATGTTTAAGTCTACAACTTCTTATTTCTTTTAAAATCAGTAGATTTGTTACAGTTCATCATTAAAAAAATGTTGTTGTCGGCCGCCGGCGCCGCCTCGTACGACCCCCCTGTGCCAGCACCAGCGTATCGTCAGCATCGCAGCGTAGCAGTTTTAATTTCGTACAGAATCCGGTTTAGAAGTGATATTTTTGTAATTATTTCACGCGGACGAAGGTCACGGGGCACAGCTTGTCTAAACTAAGTAGGACAAAGTAGGACTCCATAATGTAGTAAACGGGTTCAATGATTGGGTACCATATAGCTGGCAGAAACTTGATGCTCCGAAATTTGTTTGGCATAACACACTTGGCATATTCTTCTTTGAACGAATGTGTTTATGGCAGAACAATTATTTAATAGAATACTCATTTCGCAGAATGTTTAAATAGCCGAATTTTCAATGGCATACTTTTAAGATGGCAGAATTTGATTTGGTAGATTTTTATAAGGTATAACGACCGTCTCGCGAAAGTATCCTTTATGGGCGGCTTGGGCACCGGGCCGTAGGCCGACGAAGGAGGCCGGCGGAGGCCCGGCACTTCGGGGACAGAAGATATTAGTGTTATTTAATATGCGAGCGAAGCGAGCGCGCGTCATGGAGTACATGCGTTGCATGTATGAGTGACGTCAGTAGTATTATTATTATTAAGTATTAATATTTTTTTTTTTTTTTGACATACATTTAATGTTCTCAGCTAGAAATTTTAGCCGGGGTGAGCTGATAATAATAATTAATCATTATTATTATTATTGCATGTTACACGTATGTATGAAATTAAATACGTGCCAAAAGACGATTCTGATTGTGAATTTTCGGCGAGATGATGGTTCTGGAAATGAAGTTTATGCTCAAAGATGATTCTGACTTACAGGATTATGCGTTTTGAATTTATGGTAAATAAACTTTATTTCCATTAAACTTAGCCTACGTTTACAATTATTCATAACAACATTAAGCTCAAATCGCGCAGAAATACATAATTTAACAATTTATAATGGTAGGTATTCGTAACTTATTGGCTAGTTTTGTGACAAACAAATTAGATAACTACCCTCCGTACTAGTTATAAACTGTACAATCGCAGAGTAGTGTCGCCAGTTTGTTGTCTACGATGTAGTATATGCAAACTTAACAGATTAACTGCATGTTATGTTTACAACAATATTACTTAATTTAGGTGGTGCAATAAGTTTACTAGACTTACAAAGATTACACTCATAATTTCCAATGAATAAATAAGAACAAAAAAAAATGTATCTATACCTAATGTTCTTCAGAAAAAATAAAACTAAAAGAATCTGACTTGATATTTTAACTTTAACGCAAAATGAGTCCAAAATTTAAATGTGACATTAATTTACACAGTTATTAATGTTGTAAAAAAGAAAGAAAAGAAAAACAAAAAAAATACAAAATAACATTCAAATACATTCCTTATAGTTACGTCAAACAACACGTATTAATAATTTCTCTGTTGATTCATAGTCCATATTTTTGAGATATTTATCTACAATTTTTGCACACATCAATTTGCTGCATTTTGATACTGCTACAGACTGATTAATTCTATTGTAGACAAAAGGCCCCAGGTAACGAAAGAACTTCTGCGCAAAACTTGTTCTACAGAAGGGAACAGTGTAAACCATATATTGTCGCCTTTTATTTTTTATTTGTATTGGTTCCGTGTGCTGTTTTAGTATTATTGACTTAATAAATAGTTGCCTTATGGTAAGTACTGAGTATTCTTTGTATAAATCTATAGTAGGGTACCGGAACTTTTTGAAATTTATTATCTTTATAATTGCACGCTGCGCTCTTTCTACCTTAATTAAATAAGTTTTTGCCGCGCCTCCCCATGCCATTATACCATATGAAGCGATAGATTGACACAATGCAAAATAAACCGCTTTTACTATTTTACAATCATTTAAATGTCTAATTTTTTTAAAAAGTGCCATTAGTTTTCGCAGTCGAGAGGTAAGATTATTAATATGAACTTTCCAGTTTAGATTTTGATCAATAAGGATACCTAAATATTTAATTGATGAGACAGAATTTACTACAAATGAGTGTATGCCAAGTGATTTTCTGCGAAATGAAGTTTCTACCATCTACTGTTATGCAAAACAAAATTCGAGTAGGTATAAAAAATTCTGCTAAAAAAGGTAGACCCTCAATGATTACATACCTACCTACACACGTTTTCCGTCGCCGGTGGCTCAGTGTGATTTGTCAAACCTTCTTATCTGGCTACCTATCAAGAATTTATTCTCAAAACAACAGAAGGAAAAAATATTCTCCATCGTTGCGAAAAAACAGATGAACGGGCACGGGGGAAATAATGTAAAGGAAGGTGTCCATCTTCGTTCGTTTTATCTTGAATTGCTAGATGTTTTTGATATGGCTCTTGTATTTTTTATGGGTTTTTTGTTCCTATTGGGTTCATGTTTATGGATTGAAGTGTAGGGAAAATGACGTGAAAGTTTTGAGGATGAATTTGGGTGGGTAAATAGAGAGGAAAGAGAATACCAATAAAAACGAGACGATGTCGAGCCTTTTCAGGAAGAAGATCGTAACCGCCATTTTGCATAATTTTACGGGAGAACGTTTTTTTTTTTAATATTTCTCAAAATACACACATCAAAAGTGTCTAGGGATCAACATATATTTTTGCAATAACTTTTCTCCTGATTGATATTAATTAAAATTTTCTTTAAGGATTCATCAAATAAAGTGTTTTCGTTTGTCACAGTAACGATAAACCAAGTCACCTTTGCATTAATAAAGAAATTTGCCATTTTCCTAATAAAGGGATTTTTGACATTTGAACCACTAACATTAAAGTTCGAAAAAAAGACTGAAATAACAGTTTTCTTTAAAATTTTATTGGGTAACTTAAACAATTAATAATCCGTGTTTCTACCGCGAACACTAACAACACAAGAACATCGGTTTGGCATACTCAAAATGAGTTCATCCAAATCACGCTGTGGAATGGCCGCCCATGTTCGTTGCAACAACAAAAAAAGGTCTTCTTGCGACTGGATACCCTCCATATTCGGCAGAGCTCTTCTCTGTAGCATATCCCATGCATGCTCAATCGGGTTCAAGTCTGGCGACTGAGCAGGCCAGGGCAGGACATTGATGTTAGCTGCGGCGAGAGTCTGTCTTACAACTCTTGCGGTGTGCGGTCGTGCATTATCATGCATTAACTGAAATAGGGACCGATTTGCACTTGTAGAGGAACGATGACGTCTGATACAATCGTCTCAGCATAAATTTGAGCGTTGAGGTTGCCTCTGATCTAAATCAACTCAGTTCTTCCGCCGATCCAAATACCCGCCCATACCATGATGGTTCCACCACTATAAGGATGGACTTTCTGGCAGAATTTTAATCGCTGTTGGCGTCCAGGGGTTCTCCAGTGTCGTATACGTCTTGTATCCGGTCTCATACCAAAACGAGACTCATCAGAAAAGCACACGAAACGCCATTGTTCTTCTGCCCAATTTCTGTGTTCAAGAGCCCATTGATATCGAATCCTACGATTGTACATTGCTATAGGTGGTACCCGGAGCGGTCTTCGGGAATGAAGGTTCACTTCATGCAAGCGGTTTCTGACTGTTTGGTCGCTAATTAAGTTTCCTGAAGAGTGATGAAGCCTCACGGCTAACATCATGGTGGTTATTGTTGGAGCTCTTCGAGTTAAGATTTGAATGTATCGGTCTTGTCTCCGTGTGGTGCAGCGATACCGTCCTCCATGGCGCTCAGCCACGGTACCAGTGCTTCGGTAACGTGTCCAAAGTCGACTGATAACACTCTGACTTGTATTCAGAGCTAAAGCCACAGTACGTTGCCGGGAACCAGCTTCTATCATTCCCACGGCTCTGAGCATTTCTTCCCTGCTTAAATGACGTCGCCGCTCTATAATAACGTTGGTTTTAATCAGTAGTAGGGAAACAGTAGCACTAATAATGTCTTCAATGCGTTGTATGTTTTTATAGGGAAAATATTGACAGCTGATTTTCATCTTTTACTCGAATTTGATTGACAGGTCCTGATTCAAATTATGAAATGCACCAAAAAGGATCCATATAAATTTATAAAATCATATTACAAAGCCACATCTCAATCTCAAGAAATCCGCATAAAAATGCTTGATCCCTAGACACTTTTGATGTGTGTATTTACAGCATCAATTTGAAATTTTTACTTGGTGTAATTAAAAAAAGTTAATTAACATTTCTACTATGAACTCAAGTAAGTGACAAAAGATTCAAAATCAGTTGATCTGGCGGTTAATAATTAAAACCGGTTTTTGGGAATTTTGGCGCTTACGATGTTCTTCCTGTGACTGCTACTGACAAATTCCTGATGGAAAAACCCAATAACACTTTACCCGACCCGGGAATTGAATCCAGGACCCCATGTTCAGCAGTCGTGTTTGCGACCACTAGACCCACGAGACAGACACTTATTCAAATTCGTTTAAAACATCTTCCAAAGCTATGTAATCTTCCAAAACCTAGGTACATAATAGTTCTATTCATCTCGCCCATTACACAATTCTAGGTACAGTAGCATTGTTTCGCGCAATATAGCATTCCCGATGCGACGCTACGTGACAGCAATGCTAAGCGGTACACGTCCGTGGTTAAACTATCGATAAATATTTGTGGGACACGGAACACCACTAGTGCTTCGAGGACAGACAGCTGGCATTATTTGTGTGTAGGGTGTTTAAGAGGGGATCATAATAAGAATTATGTTAAAAAGTTTTCTGTGACCATTTTATTTTCAAATGGTCACAGACGCAGTTACTATTATGAAAGGTCCATTTAATTTTTACCCTTTTTAGGGTTCCGTAGTCAACTAGGAACCCTTACCGTTTCGCCATGTCTGTCTGTCCGTCCGTCCGTCTGTCCGTCCTCGCTTAATCTTTGTGACCGTTAGCACTAGAAAGCTGAAATTTGGTACCAATATGTGGTATCAATCACGCCAACAAAGGGGTAAAATAAAAATTGTAAAAAAAAGTTTTATTAGGGTAGCCCCCCTATATGTAAAGTGGGAAGTGATTTTTTTTTATTTCAACCCTAACGTGTGATATATTGTTAGAAAAGTTATTTAAAAATGGATAGGGGTTTATTAAAATTATTTTTTGATAATGTCAATAATTTCGGAAATAATCGCTCCAAAAGTAAAAAACAATGTGTGTGTGTGTGTGGGTCCTCTAACTTTTGAACCATAAGTTTAGAAAATATGAAAAAAATCTGAAAGTAGAACTTCATAAGGACTTTCCATTAAAATCATTTAGCATAATGGATACCCACCTTTAAACTCATAAGTGGGAACACTTATTGTGACGGACGGGAAACTACGGAACCCTACACTGAGCGTGGCCCGACACTCTCTTGGCCGGTTTTTAATACAATTCATATTATGATTTGCTAAATTTGACCCCCAGAGCAGAATAATAGGTATTTGAAGAAACTGTTGCCGTTGCAGTGTGTCGAACCTGCCCTCGTAGAGTGCGATAGGGACAGCTGACGCTCAGACCGATTATGGCACAAAATTTTGAATAGATCGACTCTTTGTATTCCCCTTTTGTTTCTTCGAAAACCGTGCAGGTCCAAAAATTACTGTAATTTAAAAAAAAAAGGTATGTCTATTTCGCAAACATCTATTCAAAAATTTCTTATTCCCACAGCGCGGGGGCTTATTCTGAAATACCGTAAAAAGCGAATTAAAAAAAAGAGCATGTTGTTCATTACTGACCAGGGTGCTTACTCTCGAATATAATTCCGACGATAGACCGACATTGGAATTGACAGTCAAACATCAGGGATTGGCTGGACTCACTCTAACCAATCCCTGACGTTTAACTCAACCAACTGACTTTTGACCAATGTCGATCTAGCGGAATTATATCCCAGAGTAAGCACCCTAGTCAGTAATGAACAACATGCTCTTATTTTTTAATTCTTTTTTACGGTATTTCAGAATAGGGGGTTCCCACAATTCCCAGGTATGGTCAAGAACAAAAAAAAATTACGCAGACGGAGAGAACAAATGGCCTTTAGCTTCGTTAAGGGTACTTTTTCAACCTTTATAATAAGGACGTTATGTTTGGATGTAGGAATTATTAATCCCTGAAATTATTCATCTGATTTCAACAACTCTTTCACAGAATATGGTTTTCACACGGTTGAAGGCGGGTGAAACCAAATCGGATTAATTTGTCATCTCAAAACACAAGACTTGATTCAACTTACATCCTTAACTACGATTCAACCTTTTTTTGAGGGGGAGGGGGGGGTCGGTAATCATCAAATGACTCCTCCCGCTCTCGAGGCATAGCGGTAGGGAGTGTCAGACTTCTACTGACTTAACCCGCCGGTACTCGCGTCTCCTTTTATTTCATGAACAGTCGCGCGAGGGTCGAAAAGACCCAGATTTTGAATGTATTGTTTTTAATAACTTAATTAAATTTCGGAATTATTTGTTAATTATTTAGAAAGAGGGTAACAAAACAAACTTAAAAATAATAAATGTTCATTATTTAGAGAAAAACAATAATATAAATCACCAAATTCAAGAGATCACTGCTAAATCTAACTTTTTACGATGTATGAACTAAAAAACAACTTTAACTTTTTTTATTTAATCTAAAACATTAAAAAAATCATTTTAATTATCATAAATATCAACAATCTTCTCAATAGTGCAACAATTCAGACTGTCAGAATGTTGAAGATAAACTCGTTGAGGACAATGAAGTTTCTGAGCCTGAAAATTTATCAATATCCAAATTTTCTTCAATTTCTGCCGAAATTACACGTTCAAAATCTCCCCCTTCTAATATATCTGCTATTCTCTTGTAATTCAAACGATTTGACGACATATCAACGAAGAAATAAAATCAAAATAATATTTTTGTAATAAAAAATACACTAACGCATTACGTCGCACAAGGGTCGAAACGACCCATACTCACTTTAAACATCCGTAATTTCCAAATGCCGCACGGGGACTGGCTGAGGTGGGGTGTGCAGATAGCCTGTGAGGCTACTTGAAGGTACATAGAGCGACGACACGAATGATCTAATACAAAAACAGTTATGGCACAAAAACTAGAGTACTGGGTCTTTTCGACCCATGCGCGAGCACCCGCGGGTTAAAACCACCCATGTTCCTTCTTAGCCCTTTATGTCGAGGCTGCGGTATCTCTTTCAAACAACCCGCAGCCCCGACGGGATTACGATTCAACCTCAAGAGCAAATACGAAGAGCTATTTAATCTCTCCACTAGCCAAATAAATGGACATAAGCCGTAACACATCGGTGTTTACACGTTCAAAATAGCAATTAACGGACTGTCGATCAAGTGTGGAAGACTGTCAACCCTTCCTTGCCTCATCATCAATATCCTTTACATCAAACTCGAGCTCGTACGCATTAATCGAATCTGTCTCCGAACAAAGCCTAATCCGTTAAATGGGTTCGTAAAAATTACTCCCCGTACAATTTATAAACGGGACCGTAATCGAATTATTCGGTAAGGTAATTAGGACATCAATTCTATACGTTCGAGGGTTGTGCACTCTTGTGGTCAATCAAAGGGGTACGTGGAATGGTAAGTGTTGCTCAGACCGTGGTTGGTATTTTCCGAGAATACACATGTTGAGCCGAAAATACACTACACATACTTCGCTACTCTAGAAATTTCTACTGTATCGTGTGTGCGTTTACAAACATTTAAACTCACATATACAAACAACCAGACCCGCAACAACTACCTGTATGCCATAATAATAATTTGTTAGGTGCGGGGATCAAACCCGCCACGTTAAACGCAACAGCTAATCGCTTAGCTACTGTGCGCCATCCGTGCAGTCAAATTTGTTTTTTATTAATTTCTTTCATGCCCAGATTAGACAGGTCACAGGCATGGAACTAACAAAGGACGTTCTTACAAACAGGATGTTCACTGAGTATGAGATTTAGCGTATTATATAATTCTCCGAAACGGGTGTCTATGCTTAGATTATCTATGTTTATAAACCCAGATTTCACAAGGTTATCTAAGCATGGCTCGCTGAAATTTGAGGTTGGTTTATGAGACGAAAACTAAGGCTTATACATATTATTTAGTGTTTCATTTTATAATAATTAAAATAAATAGAGCTTCCGTCTCAGTTTCTATTCGTGCTCCTCATAACATTTTGTGGATTTTAGATCATGCTTTCACAACGTTCCTTAAAAAAAAACTATTTAAGGCGAGGTTGTAGTACTTTGTTTTTATGTACGCACGACCTCGCCCCCCGCCCTGCCACGCGAGCGATATAATGCCTAAATTTTGACTGTTTTTTGCTTCTTGGAGAAAAACTATAAAGAAATTATACAATATGTTTTCAACATTTACTTCAAAATAAAAAGTTCTATATATTGATGTAACTTTTATATAAATTCATGATGAAATGTCTTAGCAGTACACGTTTGAAATTGTGATTTAGAGTCATGTTTGATAAAAAAAAGTATCGAGCCGATCATTCTAAATCGCGTTTCTATCTTTACGATTTATTAGAGAGTATGTTCAATTTTTAACCGACTTCAAAAAAGGAGGAGGTTATCAATTCGACGGGATTTTCTTTTTTTTTTTATGTTTGTTAGCTCATAACTTGCGACTGGGTGAACTGATTTTCATGATTCTTTTTTCATTTGAAAGCTGGTGCTTCCCGTGTGGTCCCATTGTCACCATTTCAATATCTGATGATGGGATCTTGTCGAAATCGGGGGAACTCTTCAATAAATAACAGCAGATTAACCGCGATTGTTGCTATAGCATATTTAAGCATTGTTTACGCCATCGCACAACATAATGTCACGCCTGTACTCACTACAAAGGTGATGAAGAACTTCGGAGATAGGCAACGGAACTCCTCAATTAATGATAGCAAATGGACTGGGATTGCTGAAATCTCATGACTGTCTATTGACCAGTTCATAGCATAACATCACGCCGGTACGTTGTGAAGGGGTAAGCACATGTGAACCACTAAAAAGTGAAAAATAAAAACTTTTTTACAAAAAATAAAACTGACTTCGACAAAAATAAAACACAAAAAAGTGAAAAATAAAATATCAGCTTCAGAAGTCGGTGGCAAAAACATGAAATCAAACAAACAAAAGTCACCGACTTCAGAAGCTGATTTTTAATTTTTCACTTTTTTGTGTTTTATTTTTGTCGAAGTCGGTATAATTTTTTGTAAAAAAGTTTTTATTTTTATGTAATGATTTTTATTTATTAAAAAACTCGTATTTAGTTCGATTTTTATAGGTTCAAAAATCTTAAAATTACTGCAACCCCGCCTTAAGTTTCCTAAGTATTTTAAAACTCACAAATGCTTTAGGATACTATAACATATCACTTTAATTTCTTTTATCAACTTCCTTCGTATTAACAACCGTTGTTTGAGACCTCACGTATCCAAGTTTCAGTTCATTCAGCTCAGCTAGTTCAGGATCTTCATCCACGACCACAGTCTTCAACTTCTCAACATTTTCGTCATATAAAGCGCCTTGCAACTCAACCTGGATCTCCTTTAAACTTTTCCCCTTTGTTTCAGGCACCATCAAGTACGAGAAAATAGCGCCGAGGATAGATGCACCTGCGTAGAACCAGAACACTCCAGCCAGACCAGCTGCATCCTTCATCTCCTGGTAACCTTTGACTGACAAGAAGTTTAGGAACCCTGCTAGAATATTTTGGAGAGTCATGGCTACTGATTTGACATTCAGAGGGAATATTTCTGCAGTGATAACGAAGACTAGCGAGTCGAAGCCTAGAATGGCTAACATGCTAGTGAAGATGATGCCAACGAAAGGGATGTAACTATAGTACGAGGAAGAAGTGGGCTGGATGAAGAAGTACGCTCCAACAACGATAAGAGTTATGCCAGCGCTGAAGTAGGTGAAGATGAGCAGGGGACGACGTCCAACCTTGTCCACTATGGCTGATGAAAATACACCTGCAAGTAAATTAGGAGTTTTAATAGTGACAGCTGCAGCAGCAGATGTAATACTATTTTTTTAATTATGATTAAAGATTCTACTAAATAATTATAATCTTACTCTTAATATATAACCCTAAGCAATATCGACAAAAACTTCTCAATTTCATACCAACAAAGAATTTGACAGCTCCAAATATTATTAGCACAGTTGAAATATTGACGTTCGTCTCGCTCTCTTGAACAATTCGGCCGATGTATTGTTGGATGGTAAGCGTTCCCGACATAATTTGAGTAATTTTCAAACCTGTTGAATAACATTAGTTTTTAAACATAATTATATATTGTTACGAGCTGGGTATGGGATAAATAAAATCACTACCAAATAAACACACGAATAAACTTTATTACTCGCAAAACAATTATAAACAATCACTTCAACAGTACTGAACACTTTGTCGCACTAGATAACTCTTCGAACCTTTCGTTGTCTCGCTTAAATGTGAACTGACCCACTTCGTCCTCAATCGGTCCTTTTATACCCACGCAAACAAAAGATATTCGAGATAATTCTCTATTATTCAAGAAAGCATCAACAAAAAAACATTAACAAAAAAATAAATTTAAAGATAAAAGAACCGACAAGGAAGAAGTTACTTTACGCCCTCGGCTTACGGTCGAAATTACAATGTCAATTGCCGCTGATGCCGCGCGTCGGCTGACCTTGAAATACAATGTAACTATACCTAAAAAAATGAACTCGTCTCTACTAGTCTTTTCTAGGTACTACACAGTTATTAGCGAGGTTTGTCGAAGATTCTAGATGACCGTCGTAACACTGCCCCCTCCTTAGACATGCTCGTCCCGAGCATCATTAGTCCCGTAATATCGCGCCAATCGGTCTACATGCACAATCTTAGGCGCACCTCGTGGACCCTTCTGTATTCTGTAGGTGACATCGTTGATCCTGGTCACAACTCGGTATGGTCCATCCCATTTTGCTTGCAATTTCGGAGACTTTCCCTTGCTCCGCACTGGGTTATGCAACCACACCAGCGAACTTTCGTCGAAACCACGACTGTTTGCCTTCCGGTCATAACGAGTCTTCATCTTCTCAGACATCTGTTGTCCGGATTGCCTGATATGCTCATACACATCATTTAACTTGTTACGCAGGTCATTTGCGTAATCCGTTACACTGCGTGGGACATCAGGGGGAGTTCCAGTAATTAAATCTGCAGGCAACCGTAATTCCCTTCCAAAGTTCGCGAAGGCTGGAGTTACAGTCGTACTTTCGTGAACTGCACTCCGATAGGACAGAAGAAACGGCTGTATGTGCTTGTCCCAATCCCTTTGCCTGTTTTCCACAACTTTTGCCAGATATCTTTCCAACGTCTGGTTGAATCGTTCCACCATTCCATCAGATTGTGGGTGGTAAGAGGTGGTCCTGGTTTTGTGTGTACCCATCAATCGACAAGTCTCCTGAAAAACTTGCGATTCAAAATTCCTTCCTTGATCGCTGTGAATTTCTAAGGGTACTCCAAAACGACAGAAGACTTCCTGAACCAATTTATCCGCGACTGTTGTTGCTTCTTGGTTAGGAATGGCGAAGACTTCTGGCCACTTTGTGAAGTAGTCCATGACAACCATGAAGTACTTGTTTCCGCTATCGCTTTCTGGAAATGGTCCCGCAACGTCCAGTGCTATCCGCTCCCAAGGGGCTCCCACGTTGTACACTTTTAATGCACCTCTGCTTCGCGTGTGAGGTCCTTTCACAGCCGCACAGCTGGTACATTTGCGACACCAGTCCTCCACATCATCTCGACAGTGGATCCAGTAAAAGCGCTCTCTGATCTTCAGTAGAGTCCTTTTCACCCCCATATGTCCTCCTGAGCATCCATCATGGTAGAGCCGTAAAACATCCGGTACCTTAGCTTTAGGAACAACCATTTGTAGATGACAGCTGTCCCCACGAGCGTTTTCCCATTTACGGCACAAGACTCCATCCTGGATCTCCAAACTGTTCCATTGTGCCCAATAACTCTTCGTGATGGAACTCATCGCAGCCACATCACTCCACTTGGGCTTCGGAGCACCAGCTTTGATTGCAGTCGGTCGGCGAACTCGGTAGCGAACGGATCGAATATCCTACCCACTACCTCCGCGAAAATGTCTGTGAATACGCTTAAATGTGTGAACTGTAACATAGTGATATGTGAACTATTATCATTTATCCAGAACAAGATAGATGTAATAGACAATGAAAGCCTAATAAGGATCTGTGTATCTGCATTTCGAGAAGAAGATGTAGTTAGTGCTACGGAGCTGCTGTTTAATTCTTTAAAGACTAACCAGAAGAAGATATCCAGGCGTAAAGAAGGCAAAACACAGAGAGACTTAGAGGATATCATATGTGTTTTTAAAGTGACCGAACCGGATCTTATGCCTATATTTGTGGCTCGTGACTTGCAAAAGTTGCCGCCCGTTACATTTGACCACGTTGATGTCACCAAATTGTTAAAAGACCTGCTAATTATGCGTGCTGAAATTAGTGAGATAAAAGGCAATTATGCAACAGTATGTCAACTGGATGAGCTGAAGAAGGAATTAGGATGTAGCCGGCTGCCAGCGTCATTGGTAACATGCAACATCAACACAAATAAAAGAGGAGGGTATTTGCTTGATAGCGGGCCGGTTGGATTACGGCCGGACAACACCGCGATGACGGAACGTTCGAGTTCTGAGCGCGCTGACTCACCAAAATATCGCTCTCTCGCTCACACTTATACTGAGGGAGACAAGCTAATTGCGCACGCGCCATTTAATTCGACGGTGTTGGAAAGCGAAATGTGTCAAATGTGTACGGAGATTGAGTCAACTGTTTGTCATACAGAATTAACAGAATTGAAACAAACAACGAAACCCACTATGGCGGAAGTTGTGAGAAATGGCGAGTGGAGACCGAAAATGAAACCAACTGACGAATGGATAACAGTCCAAAATCGTAGATCAAGAAATCGTTTTGCTGGGAAAACGGGCAAAGCGGCAACAAACTTGGCAGAAAAATTTAAAGCCGCCGAAATGAAAGTCCCTTTGTTTATTTCCAACGTAAACAAGGAGACCGCAGTGGAAGATATCTGCCAATATATCAAAAAGAAAACGGAGCAGGTTGTTTCACTTGAGAAAATTTCTATGAAGAGAGAAAAACCGTATAATGCTTTTAAATTATTAGTAGATAAAAGCAAGCTGGAAACATTTTTAGACGACCAAATGTGGCCAGATGGCGTCACATTTCGTCGCTTTATTCACTTCAAGAGTGGAAAACAAGACGGAAATAATATTATTTCCGAGACGGAGGGAATAAATAAAGCAATTAATGGATAGTACATCGAAATTGAATATTATAACATTCAATTGTAAAAATATCAAGAGATCTGTTAACTGTGTACGTTTACTATGCAAAACAGCTGATATTGTTTTGTTACAAGAAACATGGCTATATCCACATGATTTATGCTTTCTGGAAAATATAGATCAAGACTTCAGTTTTACCGCGAAGTCTTCAGTGGACACTTCAGCTGGTATTTGTAAAGGTAGACCTTACGGAGGTCTTGCCATATTGTGGAGAAAAAGTGCAGTTGATAACGTGTCTCTAGTGCAGTGCGACAATAACCGAATTTGTGCAATAAATGTAGTGATAAATAACCGATGTTTTATGGTTATAAATATGTATATGCCAACAGATTGCAGTGATAACTTACCACATTTTACGGAATGTCTCAGTGAAATGTATTCTATCATACAAAATAGTAATGTTGAATCAGTGTTTGTATTGGGAGATTTCAACGCGCACCCGGGTGAGTCATTTTGTAACGAACTTCTTAGTTTCTGTACTGAGCAAGAATTAATATGTGCGGACATTGAGTATCTAAGCACGTTATCGCAAACTTACACTTTTATCAGTGACGCACACGGGTGTAAGCGTTGGCTTGACCACTGTCTTGTTACACAGTCGGCAAGAAAAACCATTGCTAACATTAAAGTTATTTACGATTCGTTCTGGTCCGATCACTTTCCTTTAAAAATAGAGTGTGATATTAATGTTATTAGAGTAAAAACAAATGTAATTAAATCTTTGTACAACGGTGTGTGTTGGGGGGAACGAAAACCAGAGGAAATCAGTCGATACACTTCTTTATGTAACGATAAGTTAAAAATGTTAGATTTTCCAAAAGACTTTGAACTTTGTGCCGATAAATTTTGTGATAATACCCACCATAAATGTTTATTGGATAAAATGTACACTGATATTGTTTCTATATTAAGTGAAGCTGCTAGTATAAGCAGAACCCCAAAAGGCATTATAAGAAAAAAGGGTATTAAGGGATGGAACAAACATGTAAAAGAATTTCACACACAGGCTAGAATTAAATTTAAATTATGGCTGTGGTATGGTCAACCCAGTAGTGGTCCTATTTATGATGAAATGACATTAAGTCGTAAAATCTTTAAATCAAAACTGAAATGGTGCATTAAGAACCAAGAAAGAATTGAAATGGATATTTTGGCTTCACTCCATTCAGAAAAACGTTTTTCATCATTTTGGAAAGGTACTAAGAGGCTACAGAATACTCAAAGCCTACCAGTTAGCGTGGATGGTAAAAATGATAACTATGAGATAGCCAATTGTTTTAAAGACCATTTTAAAGTGAGTTCATCTCTTAAGTCTGCGCCGAAGGTGCACGATGCTGAGACATGTAGATCAGGATCACCTCTTCAGTTTTCATGTAAATCACTAAAATCTGTGATAAAAGGCATGAAGAGGGGCAAATCACCTGGTCATGATGGGCTTAGCATCGAGCACCTTCAGAATGCTGGTAAACATCTGCCGAGAGTGTTGACTATGTTATTTAATTTGTGTGTGGGACATTCTTACTTACCTCAGGAGTTACTGGATACAATTGTTGTACCTATTGTGAAGAATCGGACAGGAGACATAGCAGACAAAGGTAACTACAGGCCTATTTCACTGGCAACTGTGATAGCCAAAGTATTTGACAGTGTGCTTGACTCGCACCTCGGTGGGTACACCCAGTTGCACGACACTCAGTTTGGTTTTCGTGCAGGGTTATCTACTGAAAGTGCTATACTTGCGTTGAAGCACACTGTGAAATATTATACTGACAGGAAAACACCTGTGTATGCTTGTTTCCTGGACCTTTCTAAGGCCTTTGACCTGGTTTCTTATAATGTCTTATGGGAGAAGCTTCTGGAGGCGGGCGTTCCTACTGCGTTAGTATCTATATTATCTTTTTGGTATGACAAGCAGAGGAACTTCGTCAAATGGTCTAATGCATTGTCTGACCCCTATAAACTCGAGTGCGGCGTTAGGCAGGGCGGGCTAACCTCCCCAAGGCTTTTTAATATTTATGTGAATAAACTGCTAGTTGAGCTCAGCAGCACTCATGTCGGATGCCATATAGATGGAGTATGTCTAAATAACTTAAGTTATGCAGACGACATGGTGCTGCTGAGCCCGACTATCAGTGGAATTAGAAAGTTGCTCTCAATTTGTGAACAATATGCCGAACAGCACGGGCTAAAATATAATCCTACAAAGAGTGAGCTGTTACTGTTTCGGGGTAGGAATAAAAATCCAACTTTTGTCCCTCCTGTAAAGCTAAATGGTTCGCATTTGCAGAGAGTTACCCACTTTAAATATTTAGGCCACATTGTGAACGAAGAATTGAAAGACGATTTGGATATGGAAAGGGAGCGCAGGGCACTGTCTGTGAGGGGAAATATGATATGCAGAAGGTTCCATGGTTGTTCAGTTCCTGTAAAAATAACTCTTTTTAGGGCCTTCTGCCAAACATTCTACACCAGCAGTCTTTGGGATAATCATACCCTAAAAGCAGATAATGCCCTGCGCATTCAATATAATAATGCCTTCAGGGCGCTGTTGCGGCTTCCACCTTACTGTAGTGCGTCAGGCATGTTCGCTGATGCGCACACTGACGATTACTTTGCCATAATGCGGAAGAAAGTTGCCTCAGTAATAGCCCGAGTGAGGGGAAGCAGCAACAGCATTCTGAAGGTGTTTGCAGATAGGCTGGATGGGCCTACAATGGGCAGATTTATCAAGCTTCATGTTGGCAACAAAGCTTGTTAAACCTCCCCGCGTTTGTGTTTCACTATTTGTTTTTAAATGTTCCTGCATGTTACTAACATAGTTTTTAAGTAATAATGTAATACTAACACCCTATGGGCCTTGATGCCTGATAATAAAATATTTTTATTTTTTATTTTATTTATTATTTTATTTGATCCAGTCGAAGATTGGCTTGATGTCCGAGTCCTTTTGTTGAGCCTGTTGTAGAGTCTCCTTCCATTCATCGCTGAGATCCGTTCTAAGCATCCTCACGGGCACTACTTCCTTAGTCTCTTGCCTGGCACAGTGCTTGCAGTCTTCAGGACAAGGTCTTCTTGACAAGGCGTCTGCGTTACCGTGCGTTCTCCCACTGCGATGTTCGGTTACAAAGTCAAACTCTTGCAGTAGTTCAATCCATCTCGCCACTTGCCCCTCTGGATTCTTGAACTGTAATAGCCACTTCAATGCAGCATGGTCAGTTCGTAGCTGGAATTTCCGTCCCAACAAATACTTACTGAAGTGCTGCAATGTCTTCACTACGGCGAGCAGCTCTCGTCTCGTTACGCAGTAATTTCTTTCCGGTTTGGACAAAGACTTGCTGAAGTAAGCTATAACAACCTCCTGATCTCCTTTCCGTTGAGATAACACGCCCCCAATTCCAGTATTACTTGCGTCTGTGTCAACTATAAAGTCATTTTCAGTGTCAGGATATCCCAAAATAGGAGTATTGCACAGACGTCCCTTTAATTCTTGAAATGCGGCGTCGCAGTTCTCATCCCAACAGAATTGTCGCTTTTCCTCAGTGAGTCTGTGTAGAGGTTTCGCAATGTCGGCAAAATTCTTCACAAACCGGCGATAATAGGAGCACAAACCCAAAAATGCTCTGACCTGTGTCTTGTCTTTCGGAACTGGCCAATCCTTGACGGCGACTACTTTCTCTGGGTCTGTTTGAACACCTTTCCCCGAAACTATGTGTCCTAAAAAGTTCACTTGTTTTCTGAAAAACGAGCACTTTTTCGGACTCAACTTCAGGTTTGCTGTTTGGATCTTCGACAGCACTCGGTTGAGGTTTCTAAGGTGATCTTCAAACGTACGGCCCACAATGATTATGTCGTCTAGGTAGACAAGACATGCGTCCCCAATCAACCCGGCAAGTACTTGCTCCATCAGCCTTTCAAATGTTGCAGGAGCATTGCACAATCCGAAGGGCATAACTTTAAACTGCCACAACCCTTTTCCTGTTGAGAATGCAGTCTTCTCCTTATCCTTGGGGTCTATTTCTACCTGCCAGTAACCACTTTTTAGGTCTAGTGTGGTAAACCACTTCATTCCCGTCAGCGTATCCAGTGTGTCATCGATCCTAGGCAGTGGATAGCTGTCCTTTTTCGTGACGTCGTTCAGTCGTCGATAGTCCACACAGAAGCGCATACTGCCGTCCTTTTTCTTTACCAGGACCACAGGAGAACACCATGGACTGGATGAAGGCTCTATAACACCATCCTTCACCATACCCTCAATCATGGTTTCCACTTCTTTTTCCCGTGCAACTGGCAGTCTTCTTGGTCGCTGACGGATAGGTAACTCGTTGCCTGTATTAATTCTGTGCTGAACCAGTCCAGTTCTTCCTATGTCAGCATCACCCGTAGAGAAAATACCGGCGTACTGAAGTAACATCTCCTCAGCCTTGTCCATTTCTCCTTCACTTAAATGACAGTCTTCAAGAAGCGTTGACACGTCGAATTTGGCACTACAAATTTTGCTTCCGGTAGGTAGATCTTGCAATTGACGCATCCAAGCTACTTCCTCACAAGTGCCGATCAAGGTACCCTTCTTAATCACTTGCTCCTTGTCACTTGGATTCAGGATGCGTACAGCTGAGATGTTGTTGGCCTTTACCAGAGTTCGTGCCATCTTCCATGAAAACTCATTGTTCAACCTTTCTATCAGAACACTTCGATCTTTGTGTCCATAATTCGGTGGTAACTTGACTGGCACGATCGTTTCTGATCTGCGAGGAAGAACAATTTCCTTCAGGCAGTACACTTTCCCTGATGGTGCACCTTCCATGAAGACTTCCTCTGAACCACATTTCAACACTCCTTGGTCAATGTCGATCTCACAACGATATTTCCGCATGAAGTCCAAGCCCAAGATGCAATCGTCGACTATGTCGGCCACGATGACATTGTGTCGGTATATTCTATCACCCAATTTTAACTCCACCTCCTTCTTGCCTCGGACGGTTATGTGCTGACCGGTAGCTGTTAATAATTGAAGGTGGTCGCGGTTATTGAAGTAGCCCCCAAGAAACCGATTCGCCAGGTGAGAATTGACGACCGTGTGAGAAGCTCCAGTATCCAACGTCAGTTTGCATGGAGTTCCGTTGACTTCGCCGTTGATAGTCAGGCTGTTCCCGTCATGTGCTTGTGAGATCGAGATCCTCGGGGCTCTTTCAAAACCAGCCAGCACCCGCCCCCCAGTCCTGGCATTTACTCGTTTCCCTGCTGTGGTTGGGCAGCCACTTCAGCCACCTTTCCTTGCTGAGGTTGGTCTTCTCTTGGTGAGCTGCGCTTAGGACAGCTTGATCGAAGATGACCCCTTTCTCCACAAGTGTAGCACTTTGGGCTGTATCCTTGCGGGCGGTCGCGTGCAGGTGACGCTACAACCTCCCTGACCCGGTGCGTACGATGGTCCTGCCTCACTGCCTCTACTTCTAAGGCATGGGCCAAGGCATCTTTCAGCGTCTCATGATGCCCAAGTCTCACAGCGGCTCTAACCTCCAAGTCGCGTATTCCATCGATGAACGCCTGTACCAGATTTCCATCAATAAGTGCAGGGGCGGACTGGTATGCTTTCCGAACCAGCTTTTCAACTTCCAGGGCCCACTGCTGTAAGTTCTCGGCACTACGTTGAACGCGATCCCTTAACTTGGCACGAAAAACATGCTCCAGGTGCGCGTCACCGTATCTGGACTCTAATGCCTCCAGCAGCTGTTCGTAGGTCACATCCTTGCCCAGGGCCTCAAGTATGTTAAGGGCCTGGTCTCGAAGACCCAAGGTGAGCGCGGTCATGGCTTGCGCTTTGGTCCACCCATTCACTTTCATAACGGCCTCGAATTGAATTTTATAGGCCGACCACGAAGATGTTCCGTCGAATGGAGGCACTTTAAACCCGCGCACCGAAGGGGCAGCAATCACCGAAGCTACAGCCCCGTCTCCAACCTTAATTTCGCTCAAGGCCTTCTTCACGTCGGCGATCTGAATTTCGGCCTTTGCGATACGGTTGTCGTGCTGCTTTACCTGCTCCTTCATCACGCTCAGCTCTTTCCCAACTGATGCGTGAAGATCCTTTATCAGGAGCATCTGTTCCTCTTGACGGCGCGCCTGCTCCTCCTTATCCCGTTGCAGCTGCTCCTGCAACTGGCGAGCCTGGTCCTCTTGACGTCGAGCCTGCTCCTCCTTATCCCGTTGCAACTGCTCCTGCAACTGGCGAGCCTGTTCCTCTTGACGTCGAGCCTGCTCCTCTTGACGTCGAGCCTGCTCCTCCTGACGACGTGCCTGGTCTTTCAGCAGTGCCATTAAGGCAGACAAGTCAGGCGCCGCTGATGTAGTAGGCGCCGCTGATGTAGTAGGCGCCGCTGGAGTAGCTTCAGATGGGCCAGCGACTGGCTCTGACGTAGGCCGGGCACCGCCCGGTGTCTGTGTCGGGGAGTCCCCAAATCGCCTTTGGTCCATACCTTGCTGCCGCTGACTCCTCGTACGGATACTATCCGTGTCGTCCTTCGGTAGAATCGGCATTATTTATCCCCGCTTCTGACACCAAATTGTTACGAGCTGGGTATGGGATAAATAAAATCACTACCAAATAAACACACGAATAAACTTTATTACTCGCAAAACAATTATAAACAATCACTTCAACAGTACTGAACACTTTGTCGCACTAGATAACTCTTCGAACCTTTCGTTGTCTCGCTTAAAAGTGAACTGACCCACTTCGTCCTCAATCGGTCCTTTTATACCCACGCAAACAAAAGATATTCGAGATAATTCTCTATTATTCAAGAAAGCATCAACAAAAAAACATTAACAAAAAAATAAATTTAAAGATAAAAGAACCGACAAGGAAGAAGTTACTTTACGCCCTCGGCTTACGGTCGAAATTACAATGTCAATTGCCGCTGATGCCGCGCGTCGGCTGACCTTGAAATACAATGTAACTATACCTAAAAAAATGAACTCGTCTCTACTAGTCTTTTCTAGGTACTACACAGTTATTAGCGAGGTTTGTCGAAGATTCTAGATGACCGTCGTAACAATATTATGTTCATTAACAACAGCATTAACGCTAAAACAAGTTGTTTACCATGTTTACTACCTATTATCTTTGAGAGAGAGTTTATCCGTGATCATGGTGTGCTGAAATATCGGGAACTCTTAAGGCGCAGTTAACGGGGGAACCGTAAAAACGACCTGTTTTTCGTCGCAGAGTTAGCCGTATTGCTACTTATTACAATTCCAAAAAAAATACAGTGTATAGTCAAATGTATAGGTAAAAGACTTATGCAAAAATATTTTCTAAAAGTAATCAAGAACCTCGAAAAAAAAAATCACAAAATCACAAAAAAATCACACGAAAAAACTTTTTCGTCTCGAAATGCTCAATATTTTGAGTGACAACTGTTATTTATTTTTTTATTATCAGAAAGGAAATTTAACCAACTAAAGACATATGTAAAAATATTTTAACATTACAGCGTATTTTTTTTTTTAATAAATTAAATCTGCGAACTATCGTTCATTTTGGCAGTCACGAGCATCAAACGCATCGCCATTTTCAACCTTATTTGTTTAGGCGATGAGTTAAACGCGCGCTCAAGGTCGCGGGCAGCTAATGTCGCCTTAATGAATATTATACTGGGTATATAATATCTCGTTTTTGAATAATGTCGTTATTTATTGCGATTATCACATGAAACCATTCGTCCACACGGTCCAGAGGTGAAGCGGATCTCACGTTATATATTGGCGTGTACGGAAGTATGGAATCAGCTGATGCCTAAAGCCGCCTTTTGACTATGGGATGTAATATATATTACCTACATCCCGCGATTGCTGTTCACACTTAGACCGGGAGATGGTGACACAAAATATTAGGTTATTTTTACCAGTATGACGGTTCTTCAGGGGTCTAATTACGCAATGACAAAAACGAAAATGTTAGCCATAGCGCTGCGCTGGTACCGGCGGCCCAATTGCGTGGGCGTAAATCGAACGTGTCGGATTTGTTCCACAAAAATGCTTGTATTTTCCGATAGTCGATAAAAAAAGAAGTAGGCGGTAGCTTAATGCCATACCTACTTCTCCGGTGTGTCTTACAGCAATACCGTAATAGTAGTATACAGTGCACATTAATTAAAAAAAAAACAATTCAACCATTATTTTGTACCAGGCTAATTTTTGCGCAGCTAATCGTCGTCAAGTAACCACTCACGAAAATCACCTTGCCATACTTCCCCCACGGTTCACAATGGCCGCCATACCAACACAAAGGAGTAATTTTTTTTTTGCTACCCTCATTTTCGTTTTTGTCATTGCGTAATTAGACCCCTGAAGATACTTGTACAAATGACTTAATATTTTGTGTCACCATCTCCCGGTCTAACTGTAAGATGTATATTATAGCACAGTGTGAACCTGAACGGTCACGTACAAAATGTATACGAGCGATATTTAGAGGTCATTTGAAGGCATATTACATCCCATAGTGAAAAGGCGGCTTAAGGTTAAAGCCGGCTTTTGACTATGGGATGTAATATATATTACATCTCACTTAGACCGGGAGATGGTGACACAAAATATTAGGTCATTTGTACCAGTATGGTGGCTCTTCAGCAATGACAAAAACGAAAATGATGGTTAGAGCGCTGGTATCGGCGGATTTACAAAGGAGAAGGTACCTATTTTTTTTCTACCGTCATTTTCGTTTTTGTCATTGCGTAATTAGACCTCTGAAGAAAAGCCATACTGAAAGCAAATGACGTAATATTTTGTGTCACCATCTCCCGGTCTAACTGTAAGATATATTATTATAGCACAGTGTGAACACGGTCACGTACAAAATGTATGCGAGCGATATTTAGAGGTCATTTGAAGGAATATTACATCCCATAGTGAAAAGGCGGCTTGAGACACGCACGACGAGCGGTGTCTTGTGAAAATCGCCTAGGTACAGGTAAAAAAATATTTCTTTCTGTTTTCCTACACTTAAGAGGAAATGCGGGAGGTCTTTTCTCCATAGAAACGCTCTCGCCTGTTTTCTTTCTTCTTAATGACTATACCACAATATAAATATGGACAGTACGGAAACTGCCGACAAACGCTCGAAACCGCACACTCACATAAACATGCGCATCGACAGGGCCAGCTAGCTGACTCCGCAGTGCTCTCAGTTGTGCGTGCCGCGCCGAGACGAGTAGTTAGTTTATCTACCCAAATATCATAAACCCTCTATAATGCGTTCAAAAACCATAGGCAATGACCAGCATTACCAACCAGCAGAAATTAACAGAACTGTAATGAGCTCATAACCTACTGAAAACAGTAGGTTATGAGTTTAAATTTGGAACAGGTGTCAAATTCAAGTGAGCGTGCTATTCTAGTATCTACATTAAAACAGATACCTATCGATACGAAACCCCAATTCAGTATGATTTTAATTATAAAACGCACGACATTTTGATCTCGAGTGACACAAGAATAGTGACTTTGTTCGTTTGCCTATGATTTAAAAAAAATGACAGATATCCATTGACCTAGAAAAACTCAATGCAGATATCCGAAACGCCGCCATTTCGAGCTGTCATTTGTTCGTTAGCTTTTTATTCCCTTTCATTGAGTAGACAAATTTTCTGATAAGTTCTTTATTTCTGTCGAAAATGAGTGATAGTGACTCAGAAATTAACATGAACACTCCGCCAGATATCGTAAATGCAGCGACGAATGCAACTAATAACCTGTTTATTTTTTATTGCATTACACTGGTAACAATGCTGGTCATTTCCCTATGGTTCCTGAACCCATCATAGAGCCCTTATGATATTCGGGTAGATAAATTAGTGTATGCAACTATACATAATTAGGCATTACAACACTCGTGTGATGCTATTAAGAAACTCGCCTTCGGCTCGTTTCTTAAACCCACACTTGTGTTGTAATGCCCTTCATTATGCACAGTCGCATAAACTGCTATTACGTAAAAGTTTTTTTGAAATATCCTCCAATCCTTTTTAAAATGCCGGGAACGTATTGCGCGGTATACGGGTGTTTGAACTCGGCTTCATCAAAACCGGAGATAGGTATCATATTTTAAACTTCCTACTAATTTTGAAAGAATGATTTATTGTTATCGAATTATACCTTTTATGTCAATATTATGTCCTTGTGATCGATCATAATGAATTCGTGAACTTATTTGTAAATCGCTGTTTAAGTTTTGAGAGTATTTAAAGCTGTTAGTGGTAACAAAAAGTAAATCCAAGATGGCGGCTGTAATAATAATTATGAATTGTTTTGATAGGGGTGTCGTTTTTGTAGTTTTCCTAGAGGTGTCAAAATGTAAATCCAAGATGGCGGCTGCAATAAATTATCAACTTATTGGTCATGGGTGTCGTTTTCATGGTTTTTGGGGGTGTTGAAGCCGATAGTGCTGTCAAAATGTGAATCCCAGAATGCAGCTGTAAATTATTGACATTTTCGTCATGGGTGTCGTTTTCATGCTTTTTGGGGGTGTTGAAGCCGATAGTGCTGTCAAAATGTGAAACCAAGATGGCGGCTGAAAATTATTGACATTTTCGTCATGGGTGTCGTTTTCATGGTTTTTGGGGGTGTTGAAGCCGATAGTGCTGTCAAAATGTGAATCCAAGATGGCAGCTGAAAATTATTGACATTTTCGTCATGGGTGTCGTTTTCATGCTTTTTGGGGGTGTTGAAGCCGATAGTGCTGTCAAAATGTAAATACAAGATGGCGGCTAAAAATTATTGACTTTTTCGCCATGAGTGTTGTTTTCATGGTTCCGTAAGATAACCTATTTATTAAATATACAATTTAAAAGGTTAGTAGTAAGCTAGTTATTTTCAATTCGATTCATTGATCACAACAGAATTAAAATATTTAATAAAAAAAAAACAATATCATCAACATTAAAAGGGACAACCCTATGGCTTCAATGGAGCGTAGGTAGTTATCGCATCAACTAGGCTTAGTTTCGGTACTGTCCATATTACTGTGACTATACATACAGCAATGATTTTTACAGAATAATAAATATTAATTACTTGTACGCCCCTATGTTTTTCTTTTTGATGATACATTATTTTTCTAAGCACTAGAACCTTCAAAAAATGCTCAAATTGCTTATTTAGATCGCTGTCAACAGAGGCCTAGTGTACAAATTTGACAACTATTAACGAAAAAAGAAAAACATAGGGGCACAGAATACATCCTTCTTATTTAGTGTCTAAAATATCTTATAAATTGGTACAATATTGGACGAGAAAATAGGCGAGAGCCAAACCTATAAATATGACTTTTTATTTAAAATATTGAGTCGGATCTGCAGTTGTCCTTATCGCACGAGTTTGAGGGCAGGGGGGCGGAGAGAGACAGCGATAGTGGAGAGAGACAGCGATAGTGGAGAGAGACAGCGATAGTGGAGAGAGACAGCGATAGTGGAGAGAGACAGCGATAGTGGAGAGAGACAGCGATAGTGGAGAGAGACAGCGATAGTGGAGAGAGACAGCGATAGTGGAGAGAGACAGCGATAGTGGAGAGAGACAGCGATAGTGGAGAGAGACAGCGATAGTGGAGAGAGACAGACGGATAGACGGAGAGTGATAGCGCCCACGAAATTCAAATTTTCTTACGTTTTAGCGATTTGCAGGCCAGTGCTAGGTTGCATGTTAGTGAAAATATGATTCGCGGCTGTAAGACGTATGCAGTTACAGAATTATAATCATCAAAATCATCATTACAACCCTCCAAGTTCATGTAACTATCAAGAATGACCTTTTGATGAAATACTCATTCTTGATAGTTACATGAACTTGGAGGGTCAGGCAAGTGAATTATTTAAATTATAAGTCGGTGAAGATCAACATCGGGTTTTATTTAAATAATGAATATTTAAGTCTGTATTATTGAATTTTTAAGTCTGTAATCCAAAATCCAACTTGAGTAAGTGTGACGATGAAATCTCGTGCGCTCACACTAGTCTTATACCCTCTCTTCTTCTTAGAGTTTTGATGGCAATCTAAATTGTCCCGGCCCAGAATTGAGCTACTAGTTTGACGCTTTCAGTAGCGTCCAAGTTCCTGTAGTGAGCAACCAACAGGACACGCAGAACACGATATTAAGTGCCCCATTGTTTACCTTGCAGTGCAGCAGTGGGAAGACTCATCTGTAGATACTAACCTATACAAATGATAAGTGCCTTGCGGTATCGCTTCCCAGTTAACAGCTCTTTGATAGAACCTGAGCGAACCGTCTCCTTCTTAACATACACCATCATTGATATTAGCCGATCCTCTATTACCTGTAAAAATTATAGATACGTTTGTGAAATCAGTTAACACGCCAAAACTAGGCCAAAACGAAGGTTAGGAAACCAGTTGGGTAGACCATTTCTTGAAATATTGTATGTACACTTGTGTGGAAATCATCATCATCATCATCCGCCTATAATGTTCCCACTGCAACGACTCAGCCCTCCTCTCTAGGAGAGGGATGAGCTATAATCTACCACGCGGGCTCAGTGCGGGTTGGTGTAGAAATATCAATCAGTAAAGCAATAGATAAGTTAAATTTTTTCCATGATTAAAATTGCCTTTTAGCAGCATGAAAATAGCATTTCATCATTCTAAAAACAATCTGGTATGCTACTTATGCTCTTACCTTTTCATCCTTATTCGCGCTTAACTTAATCAGGGAAGCTCTCGCTCCTTTCACATTTCCTTCTGTCAAGAGATAATACGGGCTCTCAGGTATGAAGCAGCAGACGATGAAGTAAACTATCGGCAGAACCAGCAGCATGTAGCTGATCGCGTCGTACGAGACGAAGGGGCCGACAGACATTATGAGGAAACCGCCAAAATTTTGCATGTAGCGTATGGTCGATGTGACTTTACCTCTGATCTCTTTGTCTGATACCTCTGCTAAGTACATGGCTGATACCTGTAAAGAGAAGAATGGCTAGAAGTGGAGAAGAATGAAACATGAAAGTCTTTGATCTAAAATGAAGCGAAATATGTATTCACGTAAAGTTTAGTTGTCGTTTCGTTATCGATTCTTCAGTAGACTTTTTAAAGGATACCAATATTAATCATTTTGACCATTTTGATATAATGAACCTTCTGGTTCTGGTTATCTTACTTACAGTGTCTATCATACCATTGCCAACACCCCAAAGGAAACGCGTTATGTAAATCCACCATGCTGTCGCAGTACTTAAAATAATGACCTGAAAATAATAGTATTTATTAATTTTGTTACAAGATAAAGTCATTCTCAATAAAGCAGCCTATTTTAAGTGGAAGTTAATTATATTAACACACAAAAAAAAATATTTTTTCGACAAATAAATATATTTAGGGTTTGTAACACTGTATAATTATCGTAGAACATAGCTGCAAGTCGTCATTTCAAACACATTAGCTTTAAAATGTACAACAAGCTAAACAAAAGCTTACACATCTTCCCATTAACCAAGATCAAATGCAAAACAAAACTGGACTCTTGGTTAAAATTACAAAACTATGAGGAAACAGAGAAACTTGTGGAAGTGTAAAATACTCATCTCTCCCTTACACACTCAAACAAAAATAATCACACAACACACTTGCCACGAACACCTCACACACACCCCACAAACACTCACCCACTCATCCACACACCCCATAAACACTCACCCAGTTCACCCACACCCCCATTCACCCTACACTCATCACACGCCAAAACACATCCCAAATCATTTGGGCTGTTTTCTGTTTGATACGATGTTTTGTTTAAGGCTCCTTCCACAAAATCATCTCATTTTGATCAATTTTGATCGCTTGGTGTGGGAAATCTATGAAGAATTTGAAGCTTCCTTTTGGCTATTATAAGAGACGAGTTCTTTTTCAGGTGGATGGGTTTGAAGAATTTTCAAAATAATGTTTATATTAATGACAATCACCCGTATTCTCAAGCCCTTTTCCGCACAAATACCGATCGAGTTACGTTTGGCTTAGCCGAACATAACACTACAAACGATTTTAAACATTAAAAAAAATATAAATAACATCACCGTATGGTCTTTAAGAGCGTATGGTACCTCAAACGCGAGTTTTATAATGCGTAAAAGTATATGATTCACTGCAGTAATCAACATCAGAAAAATATATGATATTCTTCAGGATATATGCTAGTGCCATAGTGTTGTGAAAACATAATACAACTAACTTTGCTCGATAGAAAAAAATCGCGAAGATACCTCTAAAAATTTCTTTTAACGAGTAAAAACCATACTAAAATACATGTCATCGTTCTGATTGTTTTGCCAAATAATTCTTCAAGCAACAAACTAAAGTCATAGTGTTTTACTTTTTTAGTCCAATCAATAGTTTTTTTGTAAATCGCAAAATACCACTAATTTCGCACTATTCGGCCGCAGCGAAAGACGTAACAACCGCTTTGTAGTGCAAGCTGATTTGAACTTTATTCTAACAGTATTACAAGCGAAGTTTGAACCACCACAAATAGGGTTGCTAATCTGAGGTAGCATACGCTCTTAAGGGGACCAGTTTGCCACATTTTCGACTTCAATACAAAATAAAGCAGAAAAAAAATGTTAAAACATCGCAATTTTTACAAAATGTCTCGACAAATAAGATTTTTTTTCTATACCTTAGAATCACGTTAAAGAAAATTTAAAAACTACGTATTAATTTTAAGGTAACCTTCTAATAGAATCGTATTTTTATTTTATCAATAAACTATAATTTCATTTCGTAAATTGAATCTAAAGTTAACTATATTATCGACCGCGCAAACTCTATCTCGCCAGTACGAATCGGCCACTGCCAGAGGACGGACGTATCGCTTTGTGTCACAAACGCTCCCGTGTTTTTCGTGCATATATTTTCGAGATTGTACACCGATTACCACAATTTGATACACTTATTAATTTTGATCAAACATGTTTATTTTGCTAGTTTGTAAAGATTGCTAAAATTTTTTTCATCTTCAGATCGAAGTCGAATTTCACGATCGTTTGTTGTTGTCGATTGTACTTCGATATATATTTTTAACCGACCTCCAAAAAAGAGGAGGTTCTCTATTCGTGTTTGTATGTCCGCGAATATCTCCGTCAATTGTGGACTGATTTTCAAAATTCTTTTTGTCTTGGAAAGGGTATACTCCCGAGGCGGTCCCATTGCACCAACTGCACCAAGTCAGTTTCTGATGATGGGAACTCTGAGAAATTGAGGGCAACCCTCGAATATCATAGGCGCACATAACGTTTTCCATACATTTTCAGAAGCTGTTCAAGTATTTGCGTCTAATAATCATAATTTCATGTGGCGGCGCTGCGCTGATGACGGAAGGTGCAACTCCTCAACGGTCAGGACTTGAAAGAAAATTCCTTCAAAATTATACGTACTTATGGATCGATAGTTGTATTCTTTCAGGCTATTAGGTTGAACTGATGATAGACGGTAAATCTCATTAACCGACTTAAAAAAAGGAGGTTCTCAATTCGTCTGCTAGAATTTTTTTAGTTCTTCCGTCATGGGTGTCGTTTTCATGGTTTTCGGGGTCGCTGATTACGAAAATGAAGCCAAAATGAAAATCCAAGATGGCGGCCAGGAAAATTTTTGGTTATTCCGTGATGGGTGTCGTTTTCATGGTTTTTGGGGTAGCTGATTACGAAAATGAGGTCAAAATGAAAATCCAAGATGGCGGCCAGGAAAATTTTTGGTTATTCCGTGATGGGTGTCGTTTTCATGGTTTTTGGGGTCGCTGATTACGAAAATGAGGTCAAAATAAAAATCCAAGATGGCGCTGATGAAAATTTTTGGATTTTTCGTCATGGGTGTCGTTTTCATGGTTTTTGGGGTCGCTGATTACGAGAATGAGGTCGAAATGAAAATCCAAGATGGCGCCGACAAATTTTTTTGTTTTTTCCGTCATGGGTATCGTTTTCATGGTTTTTGGGGTCGCTGATTACGAAAATGAGGTCAAAATAAAAATCAAAGATGGCGCCGACAAAAATTTTTGTTTTTTTCGTCATGGGTGTCGTTTTCATGGTTTTTGGGGTCGCTGATTACGAAAATGAGGTCAAAATAAAAATCAAAGATGGCGCCGAAAAAAATTTTTTTTCAAGATTTCAGCTATTTTTATTGCAGCATCTTTTTAACCTGGTCCATTTAAACCATTTAAGTTCCGAGACACATGGTCCTACGACGCACCGTTTCCGAGTTATGGTCCTACGAATTTTACTTCGTTTCATCTAGAATGCACTATATTTCCAAAATGGTAGCTCGGATGAAAACCTTTTCTGGAAAAGAATTGTTGCTCTAGTCAAAAACTATGAGATGGTGTAAAAAAACCGCGACAAAGAGAGAGAAAAGAAATATTTGCAAAATTTTTCGGGGCAAAACAGTAAAATTTTCAGAAGTTTTTTTTTTCTAGATTTTGGCTATTTTTATTGCAGAATCTTGTTAACCTGGTCCATTGAAACCATTTAAGTTCCGAGACACATGGTCCTACGACGCACCGTTTCCGAGTTATGGTCCTACGAATTTTACTTCGTTTTATCTAGAACGCTCTATATTTCCAAAATGGTAGCTCGGATGAAAACCTTTTCTGAAAAAGAATTGTTGCTCTAGTCAAAAACTATGAGATGGTGTAAAAAAACCGCGACAAAGAGAGAGAAAAGAAATATTTGCAAAATTTTTCTGTCGGTCGATCTTTCACCTTGACACACGAGACACATGGTCCTACGACGCACCATTTTGGAAATATATAGCGTTCTAGATAAAACGAAGAAAAATTCGTAGGACCATAATTCGGAAACGGTGCGTCGTAGGACCATAATGTGTCTCGGAGCTTAAATGGTTTCTATGGATCAGGTTAATAAGATGCTGCAATAAAAATAGCCGAAATCCTGAAAAAAAAAATAACTTCTAAAAATTTTACTAAATTCTGTGCCCCTAAGGATACACAAGGTGAAAGATCGACCGACACTTAATTTTTTTTTTAATTTTTCTTTTTCTCTCACTTTGTCGCGGTTTTTTATATCATCTCATAGTTGTCGACTAGAACAACAATTCTTTTCCTGAAAAAGTTTTCATCCGAGCTACCATTTTGGAAATATAGAGCATTCTAGATGAAACGAAGTAAAATTCGTAGGACCATAACTCTGAAACGGTTTGTCGTAGGACCATGGTTCGCAGAACCCAAATAATTTCTATGGTCAAGGTCAACACGAAACAAAAAAAAATGAGGCATTTTTGAGAAAAAAAAAACAGGAACATTTACCAAAAAATTAAAATTTTCCCGAAAATTATTTTAAACTAATTTTTTTTTTCTGTTTTCTTTGCTGCTCATAGTGCCCCTAAGCGTATACTCCAACTCCTAAAAATCCGCCCCTATGACGACCCACTGACCTCATTTTCGCAATCAGCGACCCCAAAAACCATGAAAACGACACCCATGACTGAAAAACCAAAAATTTTAGACGGCGCCATCTTGGATTTTCATTTTGACCTCATTTTCGTAATCAACGACCCCAAAAACCATGAAAACGACACCCATGACGGAAAAACCAAAAATTTTCCTGGCTGCCATCTTGGATTTTCATTATGACCACATTTTCGTAATCAGCGACCCCAAAAACTATGAAAACGACACCCATGACGGAAAAACCAAAAATTTTCTTGGCCGCCATCTTGGATTTTTACTTTGACCTCATTTTCGTAATCAGCGACCCCAAAAACCATGAAAACGATACCCATGACGGAAAAAACCAAAAATTTTGTCGGCGCCATTTTGGATTTTCATTTTGACCTCATTTTCGTAATCAGCGATCCCAAAAACCATGAAAACGATACCCATGACGGAAAAACAAAAATGTTCGTCGGCGCCATCTTTGATTTTTATTTTGACCTCATTTTCGTAATCAGCGACCCCAAAAACCATGAAAGCGACACCCATGACGGAAAAATCAAAAATTTTTGTCGGCGCCATCTTGGATTTTCATTTTGACCTCATTTTCGTAATCAACGACCCCAAAAACCATGAAAACGACACCCATGACGGAAAAACCAAAAATTTTCCTGGCTGCCATCTTGGATTTTCATTATGACCACATTTTCGTAATCAGCGACCCCAAAAACTATGAAAACGACACCCATGACGGAAAAACCAAAAATTTTCTTGGCCGCCATCTTGGATTTTTACTTTGACCTCATTTTCGTAATCAGCGACCCCAAAAACCATGAAAACGATACCCATGACGGAAAAAACCAAAAATTTTGTCGGCGCCATTTTGGATTTTCATTTTGACCTCATTTTCGTAATCAGCGATCCCAAAAACCATGAAAACGATACCCATGACGGAAAAACAAAAATGTTCGTCGGCGCCATCTTTGATTTTTATTTTGACCTCATTTTCGTAATCAGCGACCCCAAAAACCATGAAAGCGACACCCATGACGGAAAAATCAAAAATTTTTGTCGGCGCCATCTTGGATTTTCATTTTGACCTCATTTTCGTAATCAGCGACCCCAAAAACCATGAAATCGATACCCATGACGGAAAACAAAAATTTTTGTCGGCGCCATCTTTGATTTTTATTTTGACCTCATTTTCGTAATCAGCGACCCCAAAAACCATGAAAGCGACACCCATGACGGAAAAATCAAAAATTTCCGTCGGCGCCATCTTGGATTTTCATTTTGACCTCATTTTCGTAATCAGCGACCCCAAAAACCATGAAAACGACACCCATGACGGAGAACCTCCTTTTTTTTAAGTCGGTTAATGAGATTTACCGTCTATCATCAGTTCAACCTAATAGCCTGAAAGAATACAACTATCGATCCATTAGTACGTACAATTTTGAAGGAATTTTCTTTCAAGTCCTGACCGTTGAGGAGTTGCACCTTCCGTCATCAGCGCAGCCACATGAAATTATGATTATCAGACGCAAATACTTGAACAGCTTCTGTAAATGTATGGAAAACGTTATGTGCGCCTTTGATATTCGAGGGTTGCCCTCAATTTCTCAGAGTTCCCATCATCAGAAACTGACTTGGTGACATGGGACCACCTTAGGAATATTACCTTTTCAAACAAAAAAAAAATAATTTTGAAAATCTGTCCACACTTGTCGGAGATATGCGCGGACACACATAAAAAAAACATACGAATAGAGAACCTACTTCCTTTTTAGAAGTCGGTTAAAAAGAGACGGAAACACTATTTATTTTTGACGTGTTAAAGTGCTTTCACAACCAATTTACAACAAATATTGAAATCTGTGATTAAAATAGATTTCAAAATTTTTGATTTTTATTCATATAACACCAAATTGAACCATTTTTATGTTGATTGATATACTGTACCTATACACAACACACATTCCAGACTTTTTTTCAAAGTGTACTTACTTACTATAAAATTATGTCACCTAAAATAATATTCGTCTAAATGATCAAATTTTTCAACCGTAGTTCAACGCTCGAAATGCCCGTGTGTGCGTTCGTCGGTGTTATCACTGCACACAAACATAGCATCGCACCGAAATTGCCTAAAGTTCCGCAAGTCTTGTCTGTACAAGGCCTCTTAAATCTGCTGTTTTGTTTAATTTTATTTGAATTATTTCATATTTTAAATGTTATTATTTTGTATTCATTTTCATTTTCCAATTTCTGTTTTTATCATTAATTATATAAATATAAATTTAAATTAAATTATGCAAATTACTTTAATTATTACTATTAATTTTTTTTATATTTTTTTATATTTTAAATCTTATTTTTTTGTAATAATTATCATTAAGTATATAAATTTAAATTAAATTATGCAAATTATAAATTTTACACATTATTAAGGAATTTTTGTCTGTATCTGGAGAAGGGCGTTGTAAGCTGCGCTACAGTTTATCCTTTTGCAGCTTCCATCGTTTTATTTGTTTTATTATGTCGTGTTACTATTCCTAAATAAACTTTTTATTATTATTATTACATATTTGTATAATACGTTTGGTAAAAGTTGCTTGTGAGGAGGAATATACGCATAAAAATAATATAACGGCATCACATTTCACGATCACTACATATAATATTATAAAACAGCCGCGTCCTCTGCCGCGTCTGTCTGTCTGTCTGTTCGCGATAAACTCAAAAACTACTGCCTAGATTTTCATGCGGTTTACACCAATAGATAGAGTGGTTCTCGAGGAAGGTTTTAGTAAATAATTTGACCGAGATTTACGCGGGTGAAGTCGCGGGCATCAGCTATCTCTATTTTATCGGGAATTTACTTTGCTTGAGCTCTAAGTATAGATCTTTGCATATAGAAGAAACAGAGAGTCGCGAGTTAACAGGCTTCTACTGGGTAAGCTCGTTCCATCGTCGACATCATCTCTGCCCTTAGGGCAAGATTGAAGTCAAGAGCTAGCCCATTTATAATAATAAAAAAAAAAAAACAAAACACCGAAACAAACTCTCAATCTCTTTTAAAGTCCAAACATATTCTTGGTTCCTATTGTGTGAGCACTATGCATCTGATTAAAATATTCCATTAGTTTCACTCACCGTTCCAACAACGACGGGCAAAGCACTGCTCAAAATAACGGCTCGTCTTCCAAACCCATCAGAAATGAACCTCGTCGCCAGGCTGCCAAACATGTAGCCAGGGGATGATAGAGCAACCACCCATGATATCTCTTTCTGTGAAAATGTCGGTAGCTATTATCTATACATATAATAAAATCGTAGGAATGTCAAAACTGTACATTGAATTTTTTTTTTAAAGAATACTTGGGGTGTGATCTACAATCGATACCAAAGACAGAAATATAGTTTTTAGAATTTTTGTCTGTTTGTCTGTATGTATGTCCGGGATAAACGCAAGAAGTACTGCATGGATTTTCTTCATATTTGGCACGAAAATTACTAACAAGTCGGGTCAACCTATAGGCTATATATTGTCACGCTATCTATCACCTACGGGGAACGAGCAGTGAACCTTTATTTCTTCAACGCATTCTGTAACAACGTGTAATCTAACGACGCATATTTGAATGTTGTTATTATGTTAATTACCCATGCTATATGCTAGCTTCACACTATAAAAATCGCACAATTTATGTAACTTAGGCCGGTAAACATAATAATTATTATAATTGTAGTATCAAGACAATTGAAAGCAGCGCCATCTATGAGATTTCAAAAACATCAAGTCGAATTACATTTGTGTAAGCCCTTTTTGGATATAAATAATTTAAATTTGATGATGTTGGCGAGGTTAATAGTTGTTTTTAAAAGTCATAGATGGAGTTGTACATTTTCTTCCTAAAAAATGTATCATTAATTCGTTTCACAGATGAGCAACACAATTAAAAAATATGTGTAAAGTTTTAAGCTACTTCATCTATGCCTTATAAAATAATAATTCATCGCGTTTGTATGTGATGAACGCGTGCTGAACACCTGTCCAAGTTCACTTCAAGACGTGGTCATTTCTATCGGCGGCAATCCACTGGTCGAATATGAGTAGTAGTATAAAATTGGGGCATCTGGATCAAAGGAGATCCAGACACCCCAAATTTGTCTATTCAAATAGATTAAAAACATAATTATATTCAAATAGAAGAAATCTTGTTTGTTGAAATGATGGTCTATTAGAATATACTGTATAATTCATTGGAACATATCTACTCAAATAGACGAAATTTTGTTTATTGAATAGATTGTCTAATCAAATACACTATTGAAATTATATAAACTTTTCTATTCAAAATAATAATAATAAATAATAATAATAATATTCCACAACTATCACACAACGCCATCTAGTCCCAAGCTAAGCAGAGCTTGTGTTATGGGTACTAGACAACTGATAAACATACTTATATATTTCTAAATACATACATATTATAGATAAATTACACCCAGACACAGAACAAATGATCGTGCTCATCACACAAACATTTGAAAATGATGAGAGGATGGCAAATTTATGAATTTAATGATTCATTAGCTTTATGTAATCTTGTTTGTTGAAATGATGGTCTATTAGAATATACTGTTTAATTCATTGGAACATATCTACTCAAATAGATGAAATTTTGTTTATTGAATAGATTGTCTAATCAAATACACTATTGAAATTATATAAACTTTTCTATTGAAATAGGCAAATGTTTAGTTATTAAATACTTAGTTGTTCTTCATGAGTTTACATGTAATGATTAGAGGGTGGCAAATTGGTATTCAAATTTCTGGAATCTTCTACTGACATCATTATTATTTTTAACCGACTTCCCAAAAAGGAGGAGGTTCTCAATTCGATCGGTATTTTTTTTTTTTTTTATGTATGTACACCGATTACGCTGCGATTTATGATCCGATTTACGTGATTCTTTTTATTTTGATGCGGAATAGTTGCCATTTGGTCCCATAAAAATTTAGGATGGTTTGGCCCAGTACTTTTCATTTTATGATCATTTTTTTATAATTTATGAACATTTTTCGTTCGTTTTTTTATGTGTGTTCGCGAATAACTTCGTCGTTTATGAACCAATTTTGATGATTCTTTTTTCATTGGAACGGAGATATTTCAAGGGTACCACCCTTGAAATATATCCGCTCTCCCCCTAGTAGCATTTTTTGTTGGCATTTAGTTGGGCCACATACCTCTGGTTAGTTGGCAAATGCATACAATTGGCGGGCAGTTTGCGGGTTGGGCCCAAAACTGATGGCCTACGTGGATTTGCCTACGAAGGCCCAACTTGCGATAGGGCCAACGTGCATTGCCCTACAGAGGCCCGAGGAAAACGTGTTATGGGTAGGCCCAACGACACATAATACATGTAGGCAAGCGGTTGTATGTTTGTTGGTTCTATAGCTGGTTTCATAGCGACGCGTCTCGCCAGCGCCGGCCGTACGCGTGTCGCTGAACATGAACTTTATCAGCTTCATAATAAGTTTGGTTTTTGCGATGTTTTGAAAAACCAACCTTATTTTAAAGCCGATAAGGTTCATGTGCAGCGACGTGCGTGCGGCCGGCGCTGGCAAGACGCGTCGCTCTGAAACCAGCCCTAATAGGCCAACCCAGACGACGACATACAAAAGTCACCCAAACAAACAGTCGTCTCTCTTTTGCATTTTGACGTGAGTACATGAGAGGACGTTGTGTCGTCTGCGTTGACCTATTATACTTTGTGTTAATTAACTGAAATTAAATGAAATACAAATTATGATAATTGAATATTTATTTATTGTTATATTATGTTATTGACAAAATGAAGACAAATTTTACACAATTTGGAGACGGTAGCTCTGCAGTAAAACAATACACACCGTACCTACTATGATACATTGATAGTACCTACCTACTTTTACAAAGTTACACTTTGCAGCTAAGTTGTTGTCAAAGATTCGTTCAAGGATTCTTCTTGTGATAGGACCAGTTTTGTTCCCACCAATGTAGGTTATGTAGTTTATCTGCAACAAACACAACACAACCCATTATAGTAAAACAACAAATACATGCAATGCCAGTAAGGATAAATTATAGACAATTTTTTGTTAGGTTAAGTGCGAATTAACTTGAGACCGGGCCGATGATTCAATTTCAATTTAGGTATGTTGTGCAAAATGATGCGTCGTAGTATTTTTTTTAGCTAGAGATTTGCACGAGATTTATTATGAACAAAATAAGATAGTATTTCATAAATAATAGCATCTTAGTCCCAGGTCTCAAGGTAATAGGGTAGTCGACAAAAAAAAACTAATTAGTCCGTCAGATAGATTTCCAAAAAATATTGAACACGTATTTTTTCTTTTTTCACGTAAACAAAAAATGAAGACGATACAGTGCTTCGAAAAGTCGTGAAACGTCACAGCTTGGTCCAATTTTACCTAGCTATGACGTCAAACGCCCCCTCTCCATGGTCTTTGACAAGCTTTATTTTCGTAAATTTTTATTAATTTGATAAAACAAAAAACACGTATCCAATATTTTTCAATAATCTGACTGACGGACTAAACAGAATCATATTTTTTTTAGTCGGTCGACTACCCTATTCGCACGGGTTCTAAGTAGATAAATACCTACTTATGAAAAACTTACCCGTTTCGTAAAATAAACGTTTTACAGGACATAATGTCCATGTTATCTTAGTTGGAGCCTCGTTACTGCTAAGGCATTTGTTGAATATTATTGCAGTTTTAGGTATATGGAGGCCACATGCAATGCGTCTTCCGTGGCGTCATCCAGTTTTCACGCACCACACCGAGTTCCCCACCGTAACCATCTTCATCGTCAAATTCCACAACTTTAAACATTTTATCACTGCCTGTCAGGCTAATATTTTATATATATAAATAAAACAAATACTCCGCAGCCGCAAGCGCACCCGGCACCGCACAAATGAAATTAATAACAAACTGCAAAATGGCGGGCGGGCCGGGCGACGAGTGCCGCCGCCCGCCCCCCGCGCACCCCGATACCACTCCGTAGGAGCAGCAAGTAACAGGGCCATTGAAGGGTATCTAAGTTGGACCGATGTTGTTATCATAACTTAAATCCCTACAAAAATCTCCCAACAGTAGCAATAGAAGCAGCAGGCCCGTCGTTAGTTGGCCCAATGTTGTTTTAATAACATAAATCCCTACAAAAATCACCCAACAGTAAGAATAGTAACGCAGGCCCGTCGTTGGCTCTTCGTAGGGCAAATAGTGCATGTTTATGACAATGGGCCTATTTTAAGTTTGGGTTGGCGGAATAACTAACCGTCTGCCAATACATTCCCAACTGTTGGCGTATGGAAGCCAACGGCAATTGCTACTAGGGCCATGATATGGAAACCAGACCTGGTGATGGAATCCCAGAGAAATCGAGGGCAACCCTCAAACATAGGCACGTATCAAGGTGTTTTGTGCTTTTTCTGACGCTGTACAAGTATAGGTTTCATAGTAAATATTTATAATAAGATACACAACTAAAAATGAAAAAATAAAAAACTTTTTCCGACTTCAAAAACACCAAAAAGTGAAAAATAAACTTCAGAAGAAAAATCAGCTTCTGAAGTCGGTGGCAAAAAAAGCCAAATCAAACAAACAAATGTCACCGACTTCAGAAGCTGATTTTTCTTCTGAAGTTTATTTTTCACTTTTTGGTGTTTTTGAAGTCGGAAAAAGTTTTTTATTTTTTCATTTTTAGTTGTGTATCTTATTATAAATATTTACTATGAAACCTATACTTGTACAGCGTCAGAAAAAGCACAAAACACCTTGATACGTGCCTATGTTTGAGGGTTGCCCTCGATTTCTCTGGGATTCCATCACCAGGTCTGGTTTCCATATCATGGCCCTAGTAGCAATTGCCGTTGGCTTCCATACGCCAACAGTTGGGAATGTATTGGCAGACGGTTAGTTATTCCGCCAACCCAAACTTAAAATAGGCCCATTGTCATAAACATGCACTATTTGCCCTACGAAGAGCCAACGACGGGCCTGCGTTACTATTCTTACTGTTGGGTGATTTTTGTAGGGATTTATGTTATTAAAACAACATTGGGCCAACTAACGACGGGCCTGCTGCTTCTATTGCTACTGTTGGGAGATTTTTGTAGGGATTTAAGTTATGATAACAACATCGGTCCAACTTAGATACCCTTCAATGGCCCTGTTACTTGCTGCTCCTACGGAGTGGTATCGGGGTGCGCGGGGGGCGGGCGGCGGCACTCGTCGCCCGGCCCGCCCGCCATTTTGCAGTTTGTTATTAATTTCATTTGTGCGGTGCCGGGTGCGCTTGCGGCTGCGGAGTATTTGTTTTATTTATATATATAAAATATTAGCCTGACAGGCAGTGATAAAATGTTTAAAGTTGTGGAATTTGACGATGAAGATGGTTACGGTGGGGAACTCGGTGTGGTGCGTGAAAACTGGATGACGCCACGGAAGACGCATTGCATGTGGCCTCCATATACCTAAAACTGCAATAATATTCAACAAATGCCTTAGCAGTAACGAGGCTCCAACTAAGATAACATGGACATTATGTCCTGTAAAACGTTTATTTTACGAAACGGGTAAGTTTTTCATAAGTAGGTATTTATCTACTTAGAACCCGTGCGAATAGGGTAGTCGACCGACTAAAAAAAATATGATTCTGTTTAGTCCGTCAGTCAGATTATTGAAAAATATTGGATACGTGTTTTTTGCTTTATCAAATTAATAAAAATTTACGAAAATAAAGCTTGTCAAAGACCATGGAGAGGGGGCGTTTGACGTCATAGCTAGGTAAAATTGGACCAAGCTGTGACGTTTCACGACTTTTCGAAGCACTGTATCGTCTTCATTTTTTGTTTACGTGAAAAAAGAAAAAATACGTGTTCAATATTTTTTGGAAATCTATCTGACGGACTAATTAGTTTTTTTTTGTCGACTACCCTATTACCTTGAGACCTGGGACTAAGATGCTATTATTTATGAAATACTATCTTATTTTGTTCATAATAAATCTCGTGCAAATCTCTAGCTAAAAAAAATACTACGACGCATCATTTTGCACAACATACCTAAATTGAAATTGAATCATCGGCCCGGTCTCAAGTTAATTCGCACTTAACCTAACAAAAAATTGTCTATAATTTATCCTTACTGGCATTGCATGTATTTGTTGTTTTACTATAATGGGTTGTGTTGTGTTTGTTGCAGATAAACTACATAACCTACATTGGTGGGAACAAAATTGGTCCTATCACAAGAAGAATCCTTGAACGAATCTTTGACAACAACTTAGCTGCAAAGTGTAACTTTGTAAAAGTAGGTAGGTACTATCAATGTATCATAGTAGGTACGGTGTGTATTGTTTTACTGCAGAGCTACCGTCTCCAAATTGTGTAAAATTTGTCTTCATTTTGTCAATAACATAATATAACAATAAATAAATATTCAATTATCATAATTTGTATTTCATTTAATTTCAGTTAATTAACACAAAGTATAATAGGTCAACGCAGACGACACAACGTCCTCTCATGTACTCACGTCAAAATGCAAAAGAGAGACGACTGTTTGTTTGGGTGACTTTTGTATGTCGTCGTCTGGGTTGGCCTATTAGGGCTGGTTTCAGAGCGACGCGTCTTGCCAGCGCCGGCCGCACGCACGTCGCTGCACATGAACCTTATCGGCTTTAAAATAAGGTTGGTTTTTCAAAACATCGCAAAAACCAAACTTATTATGAAGCTGATAAAGTTCATGTTCAGCGACACGCGTACGGCCGGCGCTGGCGAGACGCGTCGCTATGAAACCAGCTATAGAACCAACAAACATACAACCGCTTGCCTACATGTATTATGTGTCGTTGGGCCTACCCATAACACGTTTTCCTCGGGCCTCTGTAGGGCAATGCACGTTGGCCCTATCGCAAGTTGGGCCTTCGTAGGCAAATCCACGTAGGCCATCAGTTTTGGGCCCAACCCGCAAACTGCCCGCCAATTGTATGCATTTGCCAACTAACCAGAGGTATGTGGCCCAACTAAATGCCAACAAAAAATGCTACTAGGGGGAGAGCGGATATATTTCAAGGGTGGTACCCTTGAAATATCTCCGTTCCAATGAAAAAAGAATCATCAAAATTGGTTCATAAACGACGAAGTTATTCGCGAACACACATAAAAAAACGAACGAAAAATGTTCATAAATTATAAAAAAATGATCATAAAATGAAAAGTACTGGGCCAAACCATCCTAAATTTTTATGGGACCAAATGGCAACTATTCCGCATCAAAATAAAAAGAATCACGTAAATCGGATCATAAATCGCAGCGTAATCGGTGTACATACATAAAAAAAAAAAAAATACCGATCGAATTGAGAACCTCCTCCTTTTTGGGAAGTCGGTTAAAAATAATAATGATGTCAGTAGAAGATTCCAGAAATTTGAATACCAATTTGCCACCCTCTAATCATTACATGTAAACTCATGAAGAACAACTAAGTATTTAATAACTAAACATTTGCCTATTTCAATAGAAAAGTTTATATAATTTCAATAGTGTATTTGATTAGACAATCTATTCAATAAACAAAATTTCATCTATTTGAGTAGATATGTTCCAATGAATTAAACAGTATATTCTAATAGACCATCATTTCAACAAACAAGATTACATAAAGCTAATGAATCATTAAATTCATAAATTTGCCATCCTCTCATCATTTTGAATAGAAAAGTTTATATAATTTCAATAGTGTATTTGATTAGACAATCTATTCAATAAACAAAATTTCGTCTATTTGAGTAGATATGTTCCAATGAATTATACAGTATATTCTAATAGACCATCATTTCAACAAACAAGAAGCAAAAAGCAAAAAGCACAAGCAAAAAGTGAAAAATAAACTTCAGAAGAAAAATCAGCTTCTGAAGTCGGTGGCAAAAAAAGCCAAATCAAACAAACAAATGTCACCGACTTCAGAAGCTGATTTTTCTTCTGAAGTTTATTTTTCACTTTTTGGTGTTTTTGAAGTCGGTTGTTTTTTTTTGCAAAAAAGTTTTTTGACAACCACTTGGTGTTCTTTGTAAAGCAAAAGTCAGTTTAGGGCTAGAACACAAATTTTACTTAGCTTTAGCATCGTGATGTCATTGTCTGGCAGATGGAAAGCGAAACGATATAATTATTATGATGCTTAGGTGACGATTATAACTGAATCACTTACCTCTTGAAACATGGGCTTCAAAAAACATGCATTTTGGATGCATGTCTGATTTGAACCCGCAAACTCAATCGGACTAGAAATTACTTGACTTAGTAACGTCATCGGATAAGCGAAACTATAATTAATTCATTACCATATCTGTCAAGCCATCTGACACCTGCGACTGCATGGCGCCTGGCATGCATTGTTTACTAAAGTTTTTATAACCCGATTACGGCGAAGCCAAAGGAAGGGTTATTAGTAGTCTATGTACCTATGTATCTATTTACGTATACAATGTTCCTCCGTAGGTCCGTAGTGCCTAAACTATTCATCCGATTTTTATGAATAAGTCGTCAATCGATTTGTTATTATGACCCGGGTAACATAGGCTACATTTTATTCAGTAGTCGGGTTTTTTAGTTGTAGTATACCACACAAATTATTATTTTAACAGTTTAACTGTCGCTTTGATACAAATTATCATTTTAACAGTTTAACTGTCTCTTTGATAAAGCTCATTCACACTTTACAAGTGAAAATGCCAAACATGAGGTTCTGGGTTCGATTCCATCCAGGGGCGCTACTACAACGTCTTAAAACAGTCCTGTTTAAGTCTTACTTTGCATTTTCGTACCATCACGTCCTTAAAACAATCTTAATGTAGGACTGCTAAAAATATCAGTTTTGATATCGTTTTGATGACGTCACCTCAAATAGTTCATTCAATTGGTACCACGACGTGCCTTTTGACAGCGAGCAGGATTGTTTTTATGTCAAATAGCAGGAATGTTTGACATTCTAAATAAGTTGATCTGGGGCGACGAATATATTATTGTTTTATAAATTATACAAAAGAAATGTACTGCCGTGATAGACTTGGTAATAAAAACACATTTATATACGTGCAAGGGGTGTATTAATAGTAGTTTATGCGACTGTGCATAATGAAGGGCATTACAACACAAGTGTGGGTTTAAGAAACGAGCCGAAGGCGAGTTTCTTAATAGCATCACACGAGTGTTGTAATGCCTAATTATGTATAGTTGCATACACTAATTTATCTACCCGAATATCATAAGGGCTCTATGATGGGCTCAGGAACCATAGGGAAATGACCAGCATTGTTACCAGTGTAATGCAATAAAAAATAAACAGGTTATTAGTTGCATTCGTCGCTGCATTTACGATATCTGGCGGAGTGTTCATGTTAATTTCTGAGTCACTATCACTCATTTTCGACAGAAATAAAGAACTTATCAGAAAATTTGTCTACTCAATGAAAGGGAATAAAAAGCTAACGAACAAATGACAGCTCGAAATGGCGGCGTTTCGGATATCTGTCATTTTTTTTAAATCATAGGCAAACGAACAAAGTCACTATTCTTGTGTCACTCGAGATCAAAATGTCGTGCGATTTATAATTAAAATCATACTGAATTGGGGTTTCATATCGATAGGTATCTGTTTTAATGTAGATACTAGAATAGCACACTCACTTGAATTTGACACCTGTTCCAAATTTAAACTCATAACCTACTGTTTTCAGTAGGTTATGAGCTCATTACAGTTCTGTTAATTTCTGCTGGTTGGTAATGCTGGTCATTGCCTATGGTTTTTGAACGCATTATAGAGGGTTTATGATATTTGGGTAGATAAACACCTTTACCCATAATCCTTCGGATGTTACAGGCATAATGTTATGGTTTCGTAAAGTATTCGATTGGACTATGTTTTCAGTGGTTTCAGTGCATTATCTTTATCATTTTCAACAAGAAATTGTCTGCTGCAGGACGTAGGCATCTTCCAAGCATCGCCACATCGACCGATCTTTTATTTCTCGCATTCCGAAAAGGAGGAAGAGCTAGAGAGACTATGACTAGGCTGATGATGATTTAGTGACGGTGTTATGAGGAAGCACCGTCAATGTACCAACAAGAACCACTGTGACATGACTCCATCGGAGCCCAACGTGCATATTCGTGCCGCGAACCCAAACACTCCTGTGTACATTTCCCGCATACACTACACCAGTACGGCGGAGGACATCGTGGAGTACGTGCGCCAGAAGACCAAGTACGTGGCGAGAGTGTGGAGTTGCTGGAGTCGCGCAGCTACGTCAACTTTGGGGCGTTCGTGGTATAAGTACCAACATGTTATGGATCTGCATAATCGTGCTGGAAGAGGACATTAGGCCGCAGGGAGTGGTGTTCCTTCGTTTTCATGGGCAAGTGCCATATGTACCTACGTGCAGCACAAAGACTTAGTGCTTAACTGAAGTGTTACAAACATAGTTTTAAGGCTCTCTTTACTAATACAAATTGTATTTTGTACTATTTATGTTAGTCAGCTTTACATGACATACTAAGGTATGTAAGGCTGCCAAAGATGCCTGAGAAAAAGTGGATGTTGTTGTCGTTTGTATTTACATCATAAACATCGATTTGTAAAATGTACTGTTGCTATAGATTACCTACCTATAACTTGTATTGCTCGAGAATCAATAAACTACCATTATAATAACTGTGTTATTGTTTGTATGCTTGAAAATGACGGTCTTAAGGTCTAACGACCCCACACACCCTAGTGTCAGAGTTTCTAAACATGGTTTGACGACAGCAATTTGGCGACAGGGACCACCGGCTTAGGGTGCTTTTCCATCAGAGATGCGCTATGCTACGTTGCTATGGATGCGTTATTTATCCGCCAATCATATTCATTGGTGCACAATTGCACATAGCTTAGCACTGGTGGAAGCGGATTCAACTAAGATGTTTTCTGTATGAAAGGATGCGTAGGTACTATGGATGTGTGCTTGATGAAAAGCAGCCTATACGTGCCTTCCGAAGCATAGAGTGCCTTCCAGACATTGCTACTGAAAATAAATCTAGTTTTACAAACTCGCGGGAATGCACAAGCGTGTTTAACCGAACGCTCTTACATCGTTTGAACATAGTCACCCATGAAATCATCCACAACTTCTTACACGCAGTTTAGCAGGTCAGACCTAAAGTACTTGGGTAGGTACCTACTTAAATAAAACGATCAAAGTTAATAATAGTTAATAGTCAGAATTCTTTATTATACAGTTTAAAATATCGATTAACAACTCGTAGATCAGTCCATATTCGAATTTCCTGGAATTATTTTAACCAGCTCCATGGTCCATAGTGATAGGTAGTGGTTTTTAAGATGCATGGATGCAGTTTTAATGATATTCTTTCCATTGGTTGCTTTTCATCTCTGAAGGGAGAATAAACATTCGCATGTCCACGTTCACGTTAAGGTTTTTATTTCAAGCCAGCTTCAAAATAAGGATAAGATGAGTACCTATCGCATCCTATTATGAACAATGTTATGAACCAGCATTTTGGTGCATATGTCAAGTCCATCATAAATATATGAATATCGAAAACGGTTCATAATCACAATCACAGCACACAAGAAAAGTAAATACCATAATTTAATTTAGAATTATTATAAAAACATGACGTAATTTTATTGAATTTTGTTGACAACCACTCACTGACAAGTTTAATGACGTAATGCATTGACATGGATGCCACTTTATTAAAAAACGATAATGATACCAGCCAGTTTTAAAAAAAACACTGGTCCGAATCTTATTATGTTACAATGAAGGGCTTAACCTCCTTCGAAACATTTTCTTACTTTGTCAAGGAAAATCCTCAAAGATTTTATAAATGTTACGATTTTAATTATTTATTTTCCTAAAACTACCAATAAAAATGAAAAATTGTATGGTAAATAATATTTCTATTTTCATTAAAGTTATATTTTGTTTCATGACTATTATTTCGGAATACGATTCGGACCGGATTTTTGAAAAAGAGACAGCGCTATACAGTTTACGTATTGCTAGTTGCTTCTTTCATGTTAAAGCAGGGAATAGACAAATTTTACAGATCGTTCGTTCTTTCCCCGCACTAAGCAAGAGTAAAACAGTATTGTTTTTTATAGGTCATGGTACCAAACAAAGTGTTATTGTTTTAAGCCTGAATCAAAACGTTCCTGCAATAGGATTGTTTTGTTAGAGGTGGTAGTGGCGGCCCAGGTCAGGCAAAGCGTTATTAATACTTATAATAACAGTGTAAGATCCCGTAGTAGTCGGCACCTTACACTTGCAGTTTATGTGAGAAGTTGCAAGTAAGTAAGAACTTGGAGTTAGGTGAGTTGACGTAAACACACACAGATTTGGTAACACTAAAAGTTTATTAGAGTACCGATCACAACAAAGTAAAAGTGGGTTGGATGCTGATCCGCGGTGTTCGCGTAAGTATGTAATTTATCAACTAACTTAAAATTATATGAAACATTGTTTTAAATACGAAAGAGAAAAGTAGTAGGCACAGTATAAAGTAGGTTGCTGCGTTTGCAGCCTGACGGTAGTGTACGTAAACCGTACAAACAGGATGTGTTTATTTTCCATATTTGAATTAAAAGCAAAATATTATTTACTTGGCTATTAACAATAAAACAAATTGTTATTTAAATATTTTTTATTATAACATAGTCTAGTTATCTGATTTGACAAACAAGAAGGTATTTATTAATAAAAGTAGTATCTACAGTTAACTATCCATATTATAATAGTACATTATGGTACAAGTGTGTAATAACTATATTTAAAATGTCACTTACGGGATATCTTCCGTGATTGTGTTATGAACCGTGAAAGCTTAAAACAGTGTTCAAGTGTGTAATGTTGGTGATTACCGCCGAGGTGCCATTGAGACCCGAGCCGTCACGTGAGGGTCTTAAGATAGCCGAGGACGGTAATCATCAATACACACGTGTAACATACGACGTTTTTCAACACACTTGTGAAGAAAATAATACTAAAAAAGTCATCTTCAACAGGTATAGCGAGTTCTGAATTTTTTTTCACAATAGCGGGAAACAATTATCGGTTTTCCTATGCGCGCGCATCTACAGTTCGACCAACTTATCTGTGCAGGCGGGAAAACACGGAACTAAAATAAATGTACTAAGTTTGACGTAGCGATGCATTTTTCTTGACCAGTGGCGCCACCATGAAATTCAAACTTAAAATGGTCATACTGTAACAATGGCGATCGACCATAGACTAAAAGAATGAGGTTTATTTATTTAAAAAGAAAGTTATATTTATAATATTACAAAAGTTATATTATTTGAGTGAAAGTTTCATTTATTAAAAACGTACAAGATAAAGTTATCTATTTAAATTCAAAGTTGCATGAAATGAGCAAGCACTAGGTACATTAATTTATTTTTACTATTGAACACGATCTTTTTTGTATCGAAACTTTTTTAAGAACATAGCAACTCAACCAATAAAAAAAACGGTATTACCCGGTTAAATTGAAAATGCTCTATTTACTCGCATATAATTTGCAGTTAGGTACTAACTTAACTTTGTAGTGATAATTCTATTATGCACTAGTGTATAATATTATTATGCACGTGTGAGTTATAGTTCGGTTTATGGCCCTAAGAACGATGTAATAAGGCTCACTTTACGAGCAAGTGTGTTGAAAAGTTTGTTATTTTTTTCTTTATTTTTTTTCATTCGAGGTAGATTGAACACCCGAGCCGTATGATGGGGTCGAGAAATGCAATAACAAATTCCCACGTGTATCAAACGACGTTTTTCAATACACTTTCGAAGAAATACAATAAGTATTTTTGTCATAATTTTTAGGAGACTATGATTTAATTTGCTTTTTTTCCGCGGTTTGATTTCGCCAGGTTGAAGAAGAAGCAAAGGTGCAAAACAGCCTCACAGGAAAATTATAAAATTAAAATATTTTTTAATTAACCTTTTGACCGCCACAGTCAAGTATAGACGACAAATAAAAACGTGTCCAATACGCCACCGACGTGTATAGACGACAAAAACCGTATTTTTTTTTACTTTTATTTTTATTTTATTTTATTTGGAACAACAAACAATTACATAATAAAGCATAAAGATATAAAACATAGAATTAACAATTATGTAATCTACAGCGTTATTCACAGAATACAAGCAAAATATTAATAACACGCTTCAAAGTAAAATTAAAAATAATTTAAAAAAAAAATTAATGCAAAAAAAGACAGTGTTGTTAAACTTTTAAATACCAAGTATGTGCATAGAAACTAATATCAAATACATGTATCAAGTGCATTGAATAAAAAACATTTTGACATAAATACTCTATGATAAAAAGGAAAACTTATCTTTCCACATCTAATTCCTTGATCGCATTGCGAGTCGAATTTCGGAATTTTCCACGTGTTGCATAGAATAAATCGATGTCAACAAAATGTTTATTATAATTGTCAACAAGACGTCGCAGCGGTGCTCGAACACCAGCATTTGTTCTACATGCTCTCACCGCAAACAATGGTTGTTTGCGCACTGCACGTAAATGTATTCTTCTAGGAACTAAATAACAAATTTTGTTACAAATATCGGAACAGTCATACGTATTTCTGCAGAAGTCGTACAGGAGCATGGTCTCTAGAAACATACGACGGCCCGTAAGGCTTAGAAGATTATATTTTTTCAGTAAATCGGCATAGGACGCAGAAGAGTGAAAGCATCTATAAGTCATGGATCTTAAAAATTTCTTTTGTACCATTTCCAGGCAGTTAGAATATTTCATGTATAGGGGATTCCACACTACAACTGCATACTCCAACTGAGACCTAATTAAGCTTTTGTATAGATAGAGGTAAGTCTGAGGGCGCACGAATTCAGTGGCTGACCGCATAACAAAACCATACATGTGCCAAGCCTTGTTAATAATTGTATTGACGTGTACATCAAGATGAAGTTTGTCGTCAAAAATGATACCCAGATCGCGAACCATGGTAACTCTATTTAAAGTGGCATCATTTAGAGCAGGGCTGTCCAAACAAAGGCCCGCGGGCCGCATGCGGCCCGCGGCTTGTTTTCATGCGGCCCGCGACACACATTATATTAAGTAATTAGCGGCAGTTTTAAAAAAAACCTTAACTAACTGCATTATGTCTACGAAGAAGCGAAAATTAAGTGATGAACATCGACTATTGGGAACTTGACTATTTTATATGCAACAACAATAATAAAATGCAGTGTATGATTTGTATGCTTGACAACTGAAAATATTTTTCTGGCCCTCCAGCTTTTGTATGAAATTTAATTAGCCCGCGAAGGTGTATAGTTTGGACAGCCCTGATTTAGAGAGTACTGGTATCTGGTAATATTTTTGTTTTTGGTGATGCTCAAATAACAACATTTAGGCACGCTTAATTTTAGTTTATTACACACGCAGTATTCAGACAATCTATTTAAGTCACTTTGCAAAGCAAGACAATCGCTAGGGTTTTTAATTGGTCTAAATATTTTTAAGTCATCTGCGTATAGGAGAAAGAAGAACGGTCACGTCCCATATAAAAAAAACCCAGACCCGACAGAAAAGTGACATATCTGAGTTTTTTTGTTATTATTTATATAATCATATTATATAGTTTTTATATTCGAAATCAATGGCTAACACCAAAATATTGCCTTATGTTTTTGTTCAGGGTTTACACTAAAAAAATACAAAATGCCTACTTATCTACAAAATTCGTAATGTATGTAACTAAATGGCGATAAATAGGTAAGGGATGTATCCAGGAGACCTGGAGATACAGCTGTATTATATAATTTTTGAACTCCGAGTACAACATTCAACTTAGGATTATTGTTTTTTAAGGTGGTTTAAAATCATCTAATGACATCTCTCGCCCTTGGGTGGAGCGAGAGGGCGTGTCAGACTCTTACTGACTAAAAAATTCCACCCCGTTCCTTTTTGCCTCTGGTACTGGGGTCAGAGCATGCCCTTCTGGATTCGCCCTCAACTAATTAGGATTAATTAAAATCGTCATATTCGATGATTCAGATCGGATTATTCCACTAATTCGTTGACGCCAGTTCGAGCTTATATCGGTGATTAGAGAACTAAAAAGTTCATTAATCACCGTTACGATAACAGGTATTCGTATTATTTTTTTTCTTTTTTTTTTTTAATACATCCCATAACTACCTACTTACTTTTCTACGTCATTTAGTTACATATATTTACGAATTGTGTAGATACGTAGGCATTTTGTACTTTTTTAGTGTAAAGCCTGGACAAAAACATAAGGCAATATTTTGGTGTTAGCCATTGATTTCGAATATAAAAACTATATTATATGATTATATAAATAATAACAAAAAAACTGAGGTATGTTACTTTTCTGTCGGGTCTGGGTTTTTTTTGCCTGTTCTTCTTTAGAATTTTTAAAACATTTGCCTATGTCGTTAATAAATAAAATAAATAAAAGGAGCCCTAGAATTGATCCTTGTGGAACACCTGATGTCACAGCTATAGAAGATGATTGAAACCCATTAATTACAACGCGTTGCGTCCTATTGGAAACGTACGACGAAAACCACCTCAACAGGTTCCCACGTATACCGTTAAACGCAATTTTGCGTAATAGCAGCTCTTTTATCTGCTGTTTAATACAAAACAGTGTCAAATAATATAAAATTATGATTTTTAGATTTTTATGCCTTGGCGTGGGAGGTGCGCCATGCTTTTAACGCTCTGGCGTTCAAAAAGTTAAGAACACAAATAAATGGTACTTATTCATAAAAATATTATTTTATAAACACAATTTAAATGTTCAAAAAATATTTACGCTGTAAACACGCAAATCAAAATGACGAGATTAAAAAAAAAACACGCCTGCTCTATAATAGTCAGTGGTTTTTTTTTTAAATTTCTTATGTTTTAATCAAATTACCGCACGCGTGCTGTAATCTTATTACCACACGCGTGCGAAATATGTTGCATGTCGAACCTAATCGTAGTGCAATAAGAGCTAGTTTTCGAGGAAGTGTATTGAAATAGTACATTATGATATAAGTGTGTAATGTTGGTGATTACCGCCGAGGCGCCATTGAGACCCGAGCCGTCAGGTGAGGGTCTTAAGATAGCCGAGGACGGTAATCATCAATACACACGTGTATCATACGACGTTTTTCAACACACTTGTGAAGAAAATAATACAAAAAAGTCATCTTCAACAGTTAGAGCGAGTTCTGAATTTTTTTTCATAATAGCGGGAAAAAATTATTGGTTTTCCTATGCGCGCGCATCTACAGTTCGACCAACTTATCTGTGCAGGCGGGAACACACGGAACTAAAATAAATGTACTGAGTTTGACGTAGCGATGCATATTTCTTGACCAGTGGCGCCACCATGAAATTCAAACTTAAATGACTTAAAATGGTCATACTGTAACAATCACGATCGACCATAGACTAAAACAATGAGGTTAATTTATTTAAAAAAAAAGTTTGAGTGAAAGTTTCATTTATTAAAAACGTACTAGTTAAATTTATTTATTTATTTATTTAACAATTTATGTACACACAGAAGACATCACAGGAGGAGGGTTGGAATCTACTTATTTAAAATCAAAGTTGCATGAAATGAGCAAGAACAGTACATTAATTTATTTTTACTATTGAACACGATCTTTTTTGTATCGAAACTTTTTTAAGAACATAGCAACTCAACCAATAAAATTAAAAAAAAAACGGTATTACCCGGTTAAATTGAAAATGCTCTGTTTACTCGCATAAAATTTGCAGTAAGGTACTAACTTTACTTTGTAGTGATAATTCTGTTATGCACTAGTGTATAATATTATTATGCACGTGTTAGTTATAGTTCGGTTTATGGCCCTAAGAACGATGTAATAAGGCTCACTTTACGAGCAAGTGTGTTGAAAAAAGTGTTATTGTTTTAAGCCTAAATCAAAACGTTCCTGCATTAGGATTGTTTTGTTAAAGGTGGTAGTAGGGCCCCTGGTCGTCCTCGTTGAGTAAGTGTAGCCGCTAGAGCGAATTCTGAAGCGTCAGTCTCAACTGTGAAAATATCGTCGTCATTAATCGCTACTAGAGCCGCCGCCTTGATGTCCTGTTTAAGTTGTTCGAAACATTTGAGAGCCTCGTGTGATAACGGGAAGCTAGTGACGCAGGTGACGGGTTTTATCTTTTCTGAGAAACGCCCTATCCATTTTGCATAGTGCGCGAACATTCCTAGAACTCGTTTCAGTTCACTTGCTTTAGTTGGTGCGGGGAGGTCTAGCAGAGGCTTTAGCAGTGGCTTTTTTTTTCATTGAGAGTTAAATTAAACTTCTTAGCGGCGTCCATGAATCGTTTTAGATTGCGCTCGTTCCTTATCATCCTTGCCGCAAACGGTTACGTCATCTTAGTATGCGTACGTTCCATCAATTTTTTCTTCTGATATTATAAAGTCCAGAGTCTGCTGGAATGCAGCTACGCCGTTAGTCACTCCAAACGGGATGCGTGTGAATTGATAAAGTTTGCCGATTGCTTCAAACGCTGTGTATATCTTCTCATTTTCTAGGGTTGGGACCTGATGATATGCAGATTTCAAGTCTATCTGACTAAAAACTTTAAATTTTGATACGTTGTTCACAACCGTTTCGATATTTGGCATCTAGGTCAGTAAATTTATTGATAGTCATTGAATAATCGATCACGAGCCGCTTACGATGGGTCCCTCCTCCCGCTACGAGGACTTGGGCTCTCCAAGGGGAAATGCTCTTTTCAATTACCCCATCTTCGAGTAACTTGGATACTTCTTCTTGTATGAAGTCAACGTCTGCTTTAGTATAGCGCCTGCTTCTGACAGCAATTTGGATGTTTGGCAAAAGATTGGTGAATACAGAGGCCGGCGGAACTGAGGCTTGCAGAACATTACAGATTTGTAAGGGCTTGCCGGGACTTCCCAGATTGAAGTGGATGCTTGAATGTTGCTTGAGTAAGTCGTGACCCACGATAACGTCTGCGCAGTGGTTGTCAACTACTAAACGCGGCATTTGCTTGTAGGTATGTTGATTCATTATAATAGTTGCGGAAGGAGACTCGGTAAGTGATAGGACCAACCTAGGGATGCTTTCCTAGGTTGGTCCTATCACTTTGGTTCAGCTTAACCTAAAGCTCGATTTAAATGGCTGCTGCCATGTTGTAGCTCCTCCCTGTCTTAGAACTATGTTATCAAATACAAACATTTTGTTTTTAAATACTACCGGCAGCTCAAGAGATTAGCGTATTTAAACAAAAAAATATTCTTTCATTGTATAGATAAAAATGATAAAACAGGCGCAAACTGTAACCATGAATTCAGTACATGATGATGATAACCGCTACTCAACTCTAAGTATTTTTACATGCTGGTTTCCTCAAGACGGTTTTTTTTCGTCGCTTACAGAGCAGCTGTGGTGAAATAAATGAATGTGTTTCATTCAAAGCATCCGTATTCCTTATATCTAATCATCTTTACTTGTCTACTTACACTTGAAAGAGAGAAGCTGGTCTCGTTATTATGAAACTTTGGCAAGATCGGAACCGTCCAGTAGAAGGATATGCTTGACGTCATGGCTGCCAATGACACTGAAACAAGAAAATACTTGTAAATTCTTCCGACTTGTGATTGTCTTTTCATGGAATATCATGATAAAAATCAATTAATTGGTTGATGATTACAATGATACATACACAATATTGTTTCTCTTCTTCTTCCTGCCCTTATCCCATGTCATTTGGGGTCGACGCAACACGTTGTTTTCTTCCATTCTGCCCTGTTAGTCGTCACGTTATCATTTATTCCTTTTTCCTTCATATCACCCCTCACACACTCCATCCATATTTTCTTTGGTCTTCCTCTCCCTCTCCATCCATCCACATTTATATTCATAACTTTTTTAGTCACATGCGATTCATCCCTCTTCATCACATGCCCATACCACGACAGTCGATTCCCTTTTAATTTTTCTGTAATTGGCGCAACTTTTAAACTTTCTCTGATATACTCGTTCCTTACTTTATCCATTCTGGTCACACCACACATCCACCTCAACATTCTCATCTCCGCAACATGCAATCTTTTTTCATCCATCTTCTTCACAGCCCAACATTCCGATCCATACAGTACGACAGGCCTAATCACGGACTTGTATATTTTCCCCTTTAACTTGAGGGGCATCCGCGGGTCGCAAGTTGTTCCAGTGACCTGTCGCCATTTCATCCATCCTGAATTGATCCGGTGCGTTACGTCCCGGTCTACATCGCCATCTCCCTGGACAAGCGACCCAAGGTACCGAAAATCGGAGCAGATTGGTATGGGCGTTCCGGCAAGGATTATAGACCCAGGACTGGAGAGACCGCCGAAATCACAAAACAAGTATTCCGTTTTGGTTCTACTTAGTTTCAGGCCAACATTCTCCAGTCGTTGCCACCACACCTCCAATTTGCTCTGGACCTCTAGGCCACTCTCGGCAACTAATACAATGTCGTCGGCGAACAGCATACATCAGGGAGCCTCTTCCTGAATGTCCAACGTAAAAGCGTCCATTATCACCAGGAAGAGGTAAGGGCTACACAATATACATACACAATATTGTTTAATAAGAAAAATAAACACCTAACAATGTTCCCACGGTTGGGATATAACATAGGCCATTGGTCAAAAATACCGTTGTGGCTTTCCTTTATCAGTTTGAGAGCAGTGGTGATGAAATGTTTAACTGTTATCATTTATTTTTGAGAAACTAGACAGAAGCCTTTTAATATTTTGTTTTAGTATATACTTATACCTAAAGTATATATAATGTTCGTACTTCAATCAAATAAATATCAATGAGTTAACCTTCAAAAGGTTCGAAATCCCCTGCCTGGTATTACCTGCTTGGTAAATAAACACGACAAGACTTCTCTTCCCATATTTTTTTTTTCACATTTCGTCTGTCCTTAAACAAACCATCGAAAGTAAAACATTGACAAGTAAGACATTACAAGACATTGACTTGAAGTTGACGAATAAGTTCGTCATTAGTGGCTTTAGCTGTGAAAAAAATATTTCGAACTCAAAAAAAGTAGTAGTTAAAGGATTGGTCTACAATTATCGATCAACACTACTATATTATGACCATTTTTAATATTCAGTCCTAGGCGGCGCAGCATTGCTAACCGAAATAATTTACATGGTATGTTTAAGCTGCGTTTATGACGTGATTATAGTCATTATTTACAGTTAGTAGTTAATTAAAGACTTTGGAGTTGATTATATATCCTGGATGGTCTGTCGAGAGCGTAACGATTTCAAGCCTACTCGAGGTCGTCGCGTAGTCGTACAATCCCCTGTACGACTACACAACGACTTAGGGTCCTCTCTACTTCTTTTGTTACAGCGTACATGCGCCATTTCTGCAGTACGGCAGGTGGTGATATCCCTTATATAGCTATTCCCATCTATCCATTGAGAGTCGGTTTTAAGCACCTCAAAATTATCCCACACGTCTCATTTAGGGCAATGTCTACTTGCTTGCCGTGAGCGGATGTGAGTGACAGGACACGCAGATTCATTGTGTTCACTTTTGTTATTTACGGAACTCGTGTTATGCTTTCAGACTTTCGTGTTTTCTTTTGGATTATAGTACATTATGGTACAAGTGTGTAATGTTGGCAATTACCGCTGAGGCGTCATTGAGACCCGAGCCGTCAGGTGAGGGTCTTAAGAAAGCCGAGGACGGTAATCATCAATACACACGTGTATCATACGACGTTTTTCAACATACTTGTGAAGAAAATAATACTAAAAAGTCATCTTCAACAGTTATAGCGAGTTCTGAATTTTTTTTCACAATAGCGGGAAAAAAAATATCGGTTTTCCTATGCGCGCGCATCTACAGTTCGACCAACTTATCTGTGCAGGCGGGAAAACACGGAACTAAAATAAATGTACTAAGTTTGACGTAGCGATGCATTTTTCTTTACCAGTGGCGCCACCATGAAATTCAAACTTAAAATGGTCATACTGGAACCAAAGAAAAGCCATAGACTAAAAGAATGAGGTTTCTTTATTTTTGGCTTTTCGCGGATAAAGTTTTAACCACGTACAAAATGGGGAATTCAAAGTTTTCTTTATTACAAAGTGTTCAGAATCGAAACTGCTCATCAGGTCAAACAAATTATACTTATTGGATTAAAGTTGCCAACGACGTAACTAGATGGCGTTGTCGTCGAATTAGAAGTCGCTATGGTTACGTTACCTCGATTTGGTTGGGGTCCTGTGATTTTTTGAAATACATAGACACTATAGTTCAGTACAGTGTCTCCATATACACGGTAATTACCGTAGATGCACCGTAATCAAGTCGTTATCTACGGTCAAGGTAATAATGTATTACCGTGTCATAAATCACCGTATTACCAATACGAACTAATTTCTTGTATATATTTCACCGTGTACTGCCTAAAAGTCCTGCAGCGAATTTCACGTCAGTCAAATTAACAATTTTGTAAAGGCAACACTGCCGGGGTTCGAAAGAAACAAACATTTAGACAAAACAATATTATCCCTTTCCTTGCAGTCGGGTAAAAAGGAATAGAAATGGGAAAAACTGTGTTGATTTCAGGCAAACTAACGATGTGAAACATGCAAAATTCAACATTAATCTAATATTAATGTTGAATTTTGCATGTTTCACATGTATATTTTTTTTTTTACTTATTTAAAGAGCAAAATATAGTGTTTTGATTCATTTCATATTAATGTTGTTATAATATTTTCCTTTGAAAAATTACACGGTAATTTGGTCGAGAAACACCGTATTTTTACCCTAGCAACACGGTAACTCTCGATTTACGTATGGAGACACTGGTTCAGTATACAGTTGTTTTATTTCAACCCAACTAGTATACACACTCTAAAGGTCAGACAAATACTGGGTACCATTCCCATCTCAGGGTTCGGTATCTAACATTGGTCCTTCGAGCCGGATCATTGGGACAGTTTTTGAGTTCTCCGTCCCGTGTACTTGCAGTGGATCGCTGCAGCAAGGTACACGGTCTTCCGCACTAGCGGCGACAGTTTCACCCAGCATTGGCGGTGAGCTGAGTCAGCATTGGCGGACTAGTTCAAGAAGTGGCCACAGAGGGCGCCACTCTTAGATCAACACTTCACTGGACGACGACGGCAAGGGGTCGCAGTCCAGCCATCACGCGAAGTCGCAGAGGACGTCACGCGCAGTTCAGATAGCGGCCACCAGACGGCGCCACCAGCGTCGAGTTCAAACACAAGGTAACCGGATACGATACGTCACCTTGTGTGTCGTCAGAAGAAAGACGACACGTCACGTCGTCACCGTAGTTCAACGAGACATCAGAAGACTGAAGTTTCATCTAGTTCACGGTGTCGCCACCATCAAGGCGCGACACTCGCATCAAGATCATCGTGTTGTGTGAGTGAAATATTTCTCTTTATACAAAGGCAGTTATTGATAAGCAATTTTGAACTTTATTTATACATAGACTTTAACTTAGAAGATTTTTGAAGAATTTCGGACTTGTAGAATTTTAAGGAGATTTTAGACTTAGAAAACTTACCGTTAGTAATTAGAAACTTATTTAATTGTGTGCATGATTAGTTTGGACTTAGAATAGTTCTTAAAAAAACGACGGAACGGGGAATCTATGCCCGATTTCCGCCAGATATTATGTTGTAAACACTTGTAAAATTTTGAGCAACTAATTGGAACTTAGAATATTTTCGTCAATAATGGACTTGTATTTATTTTGACTTAGTTTTGGGAACATTGGTTTATACACTCGTTAATTCGTTTAAAAGTATTTGATTAGGCTATTTTCATTGTTCTCATTTTTTATTGTCAAAAATATGGAAGGATTAATTAACGTATTGAAGGGTTTTCAAAATGTTATTGCTAAAGGATTAGTTAATTTTAGAAAGAGTCCTAAAGAAAGAATAACTATCGAATACATTGAGACTAGACAAGAATTGTTAGAAAAAGATTGGGAGTTATTTAAGGAAACCAATACTAAAATTTATCAGAATTGTAAATTAGAGGATATTGAGAAAAAAATTGGTGATATTTACGATACCACCGAAGACACTTACATAAGTTACAAAAGCCTTCTGAAAACAAAGCTCAATGAAATTAGAGTTGCAAACTGTAGTGATGGCTCTTCTAGTAGTGCACCTAAGTCAGCAAGTTCATTAGTTAAGTTGCCCAAGATCTCCATACCAGTGTTTTCTGGCAAATACGGGGAATGGACTACATTCCATGACCTTTTTGTATCATTAGTTCACAATAATAAATCGTTAGATAACGTTCAAAAGATGCACTATTTAAAGAGTCATCTTACTGGTGAAGCTGAGCAATTGATACGCAATACTCCAATTACTGATGCTAACTACAGTCAGTGCTGGGATCTGTTGGACAAGCGTTACAGCAACAAAAGATACCTCGCTAACTGCATTCTAAAAACGTTATTTGGTATCAAACGCATGCAAGCCGAATCGGCGACATCATTAAAAGAACTAGTGGATACCACCAGTGATTGTTTAAATGCGTTGTCTAACTTAGGCATAAATGTGAGTACATGGGACGTTATTATCATTCACATAGCGACGTTCAAGTTAGATCCTGAAACGCGCAAGCAATGGGAATTAAGTGTCAGTAGTAGCGATGGTAGCAATGATTTCCCTACTTTTAATCAATTCAAAGTATTTTTAGAGCAACGTTTCCGCGCGTTTGAGTGCATAGAACCAAAAAGGGGTTCAGGTCACCAGGTCAATAACAGTTCAAGTAATCATACGCCTAAAACTATGCTGGCTACAAGCCCATCAACACACATGAAATGTGAATTCTGCTCCGAAAATCACAAGCTTTGTTTTTGTAAAAAATTTACTAAACAGCCACTTGAAGCTAGGCGTGAATTTGTAGGAAAAAGTAAAATTTGTTTCAACTGCTTAGGTAGCAACCACACGGTCTACAACTGTAAAAAGAACACCAATTGTAGAGTGTGCCAAAAACGTCACCATTCGCTGCTTCATATTCCCGGCGAGTCGGACAACAAACCACACGACCCTGAAGATAAGCTTGCTTCTGATAGTGCTAGTCCTCCTACTAGCGCTACTCAGATAGTTTCTTGCTTGTCCACAGGGAAGGTATCCAAGCCCAGACAGGTTTTATTAGCCACTGCGCTAATAAAAGCCTCGTCAAAAACGGGTGAATACCAAACGGTTCGGGCCTTACTCGATCAGGGTTCGCAGGCCTGTTTCATTACCGAGGCCACAGTCCAATATCTTAGCTTAAAAAAGATTCCCATTCAAGGGTTGGTTTCTGGATTAGGAGACAATAGAGCAACCAGGACAAAGTACATGGTACAATTAACAATTAAATCTCACGTCGACCCCAACTTCAGGCTTTTAATAAGCGCTTATGTTTTAAATAAGATCACTTCTTACCTACCCGAGCGAAACCTTAATTTAAGTAACTTTGACTGGCTAACATCAAAGAATCTGTATTTAGCAGATCCAGATTTTAACACGCCCAACAAAATCGATCTTCTGCTGGGCGCTGATGTTTATAGTTGCATCATCAAGGAAGGTTTATTGAAGTCTCCTTCTGGGACAGTAATTGCACAGAGCACATCATTAGGATGGGTCCTGTCTGGGGCTGTAGGTCCTGAAAGCAATAACAGTACAGACAATAAACTTATGAACATAAAGGTCATGCATTGCCAGGTTAAAGATGAAGATATGTTAAGGAAATTCTGGGAAATAGAGGAGCATATTAGTTTCAAAAGGATATTTACACCAGAGGAAAAGAAATGCGAGGAGTTGTATAGTGAGACCACTAAGCGAGCTAGTGATGGCAGATACATAGTTAGGTTACCTTTCCGAGACGAAAATCCTCCTTGCAAGTTTGGAAATTCGCGTTTTATAGCTAAAGCAAGATTTCAAACATTAGAAAAGAGACTAGAAAGGAACAAACAATTAAAGGAAAAATATACAGAAGTAATAAAGGAATATTTAAAATTAGGACATATGAGGCAAGCGAAGGAAGATGATAGTAGAAGAGAAGAGGCAGTTTATTTACCACATCACGCTGTTATTAGGAATGACAAAACCACTACTAAAGTCCGTGTTGTCTTTAACGCCTCTGAAAAAAACAGTAAAGGAGTGTCATTAAATGATACGCTCATGGTAGGTCCGACATTGCAAGCCGATTTGCGTCACACTGTTTTAAGATGGCGAATGCATCCAATTGGACTTGTGGCGGATATAATAAAAATGTACCGCCAAGTTAAGGTAGCAGAAGAGGACGTAATGTTTCAACGAATACTCTGGCGTGACGACCCAGATAAAGAAATCAAAGATTACGAGCTTCTAACGGTAACGTTTGGAACAGCTTCTGCTCCGTACCAAGCAGTCAAAACATTACGGCAGATCGCAGTTGATGAAGGCGAAAGTTATCCAATTGCTGCAGACAAGGTTTTAAATTGTTTCTACATGGACGATTTAATGACAGGATGTAATAGCGTAGAAGAAGGCCTAGAAATATACAAGCAAATGATAGGATTATTAGAAAAGGGTGGATTTATATTACAAAAATGGAATAGTAACAGTCAGGAAATATTAAAAAGAATAGATGCGATTGAAAGAAATGAAGTTAAAGTACAACCAGATCAAACTAGTACAACTGAAAAAACGGACAAAACAACAGGACAAACCAATATTATACAAAATAATGAAATAGAGGAAATCAATTACAAAGAAGAGAAAGGGCTAGAAATCAAATTAGATAGTACTATAAAAATTTTGGGTCTTACCTGGAACCGCAACGAAGATAACTTTCAATACTCGGTGAATCTTCCTCCGCTGACGACTGCACCTGTAACGAAAAGATCAATTATTTCAGACATAGCTCGGTTGTTTGACCCACTGGGTTGGTTGGCCCCTAGTGTGGTTTTAGCAAAAACCTTTATTCAAAAATTATGGCTTGCAGGTGTTAGCTGGGATGAAGAGCTAAGCACTGCATTAGTAAACGAGTGGGGTACTTACCGCGAAGAGTTGTCACTTCTTAGCAAAGTTCGGATACCTCGTTGGCTCGGCACCAAGTCAAACGACGATCTTGAGCTACATGGCTTCAGTGACGCTTCCAAAACCGCATATTCAGCCGTTATTTATTTGCGAACAAAAGACGCTGTAGGCAAAGTCCATCTCTCGTTGTTGGTTGCAAAAACCAGAGTAGCCCCCGTCAAACAGGTCAGCATACCTCGCTTAGAGTTGTGTGGAGCGGTTCTGCTATCAAATCTTCTGACCGAAACATCAGAGGTACTCAATATTACCCGAGACAAAATCTGGGCATGGACAGATTCGACCGTGGTGTTAGCTTGGCTTAACAGCCATCCAAGCAGATGGAAGACGTTCGTGGCCAACCGTACCTCGGAAATATTGACCAACTTGAAAGCATCTCAATGGTTTCATGTCAAAACCAAGTACAATCCAGCAGACTGCGCCTCAAGAGGAATATTACCAAGCGCTCTTCTAGATAATATTTTATGGTTCTCCGGACCACCGTTTCTCACTGCAAACGTTGTCGAGTACAAAAGACCAAATGAGTTGGATGTTGACTTGGAGGAATCAACCAAAGCACACATGGCTGTGGTTCCAGAACCTTCTATTTTCGAGCGATATTCATCTTTACAAAAACTTATTAGAATTATTGCTTATTGCAGACGATTTTTAAAAAATAATGTATTTACACAAAAATATTTACAAAAGCTAGAACTAGCAACGGCTTTAGAATGTTGTATAAGACAAACTCAGAAAGCTATATTTTCAATTGAATATTTACAGTTACAGGACAAAGGCTATTTACAACTGCAATCTAGTAAGTTAAAAACGCTTTGTCCATATCTTGACGAAAAGGGCATCATCAGAGTACGCGGGAGACTTGAGAAAGCTCAATTGAGTGAAGAGATGAAACACCCAATTGTACTACCAAACTCTAGTCATCTGACAAACCTTATAGTGGCAGATGCCCATCTTAAAACTCTACATGGAGGTCCACAACTAATGTCCAATTATTTAAGGACAGCTTATTGGGTTATAGGAGTCAGAAATCTAGTCAAACACCATGTGCTCAAATGTGTAATATGCGCCAAACACCGCGCTAGCATCAAGAACCAAATGATGGGTTCCCTTCCAAAGGTTAGGTGCTCGCCAGCGCGACCGTTTCTGCATAGCGGTGTTGACTACGCTGGCCCTATAAATATTAGAACAACAAAAGGTCGTGGACACCGCGCGTACAAGGGCTACATATGTCTATTCGTGTGCATGTCCACCCGCGCTCTTCATTTAGAAGTCGTAAGTGACATGAGCACCCAAGCATTTTTAGCTGCCTTCCGACGGTTTGTCTCAAGGCGAGGTCATTGTGCCAAAATATGGAGCGACAATGGTACTACGTTTGTAGGCGCCTCCAGAGAGTTGAAACATTTGGCATCCATTCAGGAACCAATCGCAGAACAACTCGAAGCCAACGGTACTGAGTGGCACTTCATTCCTCCGCATAGTCCTAATTTCGGCGGGCTGTGGGAGGCAGGAGTGAAGTCCACAAAGTTTCACCTCAAACGGGTGATCGGTGATGCTACCTTAACATATGAGGAAATGAGCACACTCCTCAATCAAGTGGAAGCTTGTTTGAACTCGCGTCCAATGAGCGTCATGAATGTTAACGACCCTGGCGAACTGTTACCTCTGACTCCTGGACATTTCCTCATCGGCGAACCGGTAATTAATGTACCCGATCATAAATATGATAGCACAAATGTCAATCATTTAACCCGGTGGCAATTCATTCAAAGAATGCTACAGTCATTTTGGAAACGCTGGTCTAACGAATACTTGTCCAACCTTATGAACCGATACAAATGGTCTTCAAAAATCCCTGAACCTCAAATTGGGGACATTGTTTTAATTAAAGAAGACGATTTACCGCCAAGCCGTTGGTTGTTAGGTCGAGTAGTCGAAAAGCACCCCGGTGATGATAATATCACTCGTGTAGTCACATTACGTACTAAGACTTCTACTATTAAAAGACCAACTTCGAAACTCTGTATTTTACCAGTGTACTCAGATCAATGACTTTTGTTAATGTTTTTATTATAGATCAACTTTTTACTAACGCTTAATATATAAGCTTTTACAATATTTATATTTACATTGTTACTGTTAAGATTTATTTACAAGATTTTTAAAATATATGGTTTTTTTTCCGGTTGTTAAAGTTTTACAAATTGTTAGTTTAAGCATTATTTAGTGTAATTAAGTCTAAGTTTATCGCATGTAAGCTTTATTTTTCTGTACGTTTGTTTAGAACAAACCTAAGACCAATTTTTATTGTTATAAATTCAGACCCAACCTAGTTCAAGAAGGACATTCCGTCAGTAATGTCCTTGGTGGGCGGTATGTTCAGAATCGAAACTGCTCATCAGGTCAAACAAATTATACTTATTGGATTAAAGTTGCCAACGACGTAACTAGATGGCGTTGTCGTCGAATTAGAAGTCGCTATGGTTACGTTACCTCGATTTGGTTGGGGTCCTGTGATTTTTTGAAATACATAGACACTATAGTTCAGTATACAGTTGTTTTATTTCAACCCAACTAGTATACACACTCTAAAGGTCAGACAAATACTGGGTACCATTCCCATCTCAGGGTTCGGTATAAAAAAACAAAACAAAAGTAAACAAAATAAAACAAAAGTTATATTATTTGAGTGAAAGTTTCATTTAATAAAAACGTACAAGTTAAAATTATCTATTTAAATTCACATGAAATGAGCAGGCATTAGGTACATTAATTTATTTTTACTATTGAACAAGATCTTTTTTGTATCGAAACTTTTTTAAGAACATTGCAACTCAACCAATATTTTTTTTTTTTTAAATCTATAACTCACTAGTGAATAATAGCAAGCAAAAAGTCGCAGTTTGATTATAGGCGTCATTATGTGCTTAATTGCGGTGAAATTATAGCCACTTTATGAGCAAGTGTGTTGAAAAGTATATCATATTTATTAGGTCTTTACTTATGAAATTGCCGTTCTGCAGTACTGGCCATTTCAAATCAAAATTATTTTTGTTAAAGAAGCTGATGATACACAATCTACGGCTGAATTAGCAGCAGCTTTCGACGTTAGCGTCAAAACAATATTGGTCCATTTGCGTCAAATTGGCAAGGTAAAAAAGCTTGACAAATGGGTGCCCCACGAACTCAATGATCGCCAGCGCGAAGTACGCGTCGAGACGTGCCTTGCACTGCTCAACAGACACACAAATGAAGGAATTTTGAACCGCATTGTTACCTGCGATGAAAAATGGATCCTGTACGATAACCGTAAGCGCTCAGCAAGTTGGTTGGATCCTGGTTCAGCACCTAAACAATGCCCTAAACGAAAACTTACCCCTAGAAAAGTGATGGTCACTGTTTGGTGGTCTAGCGCCGGTGTGATTCATCACAGCTTCTTACCGAACGGGGTGAGCATTACTGCAGATGTGTACTGTGAAGAACTGAACACAATGATGGAGAAGCTGGCACATCTCCAATCAGCATTGGTCAATCGCTCGTCTCCGCTGCACGACAACGCGCGACCTCATACTGCACAGCAGACGGTCTCCAAGTTGCAAGAACTGGGGTTGGAAGCTCTCCGTCATCCACCCTACTCACCAGACCTTGCGCCTACAGACTACTACTTTTTCCAGAATTTGGATAACTTCTTGGCGGGAAAAAAATTCAATACCCGAGAGGCAGTACAAAATGCCTTTGAAGAATTTGTTGCCTCCCGACCAGCTGATTTCTTTAAGAAGGGCATCAATAAACTGCCACTGCGTTGGCAAAGATGCATTGATTGCATGGGTGATTACTTCGATTAATACAAATAAAAAATACATGAAAAAAAATCGTTTAAATTTTTACAAACAAAACTGCAATTTCATAGGTAAAGACCTATTATTATTTTGCGTTCGTACGACGCTCTACTGCAATACATTTTTCATCCCTTCAATTCGAAAAGTGTCGTTTTGTTCCTCTATAAGTGCGAGCAAAGTAGCTCTTTTCTCCATTAGACTTTTTAGCGGGCAGTAATGAGATTTGAATTTAGAACATGAATCGTTCATTGAAATTGAACGCAAATTGTATTGTGTTGGCTGTACGGTGCGAGGAGACGCGGCGGTAACTAAATTAAAAAAAAAAAACAAAAGCGCGCGATTAACTTCCCTGTTCTAATAATCGGTACGGACTTTATTGTATTTTGTGCAAAAAAAATGAGCTCTACGTCGAGTTCTGAAAGTGATAGTGCATTAACTCCTGAAACAATAAAAATAGAAGCTAATAACGTCATACAAAACTTAATCCCTACGAAATCCCGAGAGAAATATTTAAAGGTACGACAATTTCTTAATATGGAGTAGAAGGTTGTTTAGTAACGTGTTGTCTTAATAAGGACGTAAAACTGGACACATATTCGTAATTAATATGTCTGATGGATTTAAACGTGTCGTCACTCTATTTTTATTAAATAATATTATTACAATAAAATATGAGGCGCCTTTTATTTTCTCATAGAGGGTGATGAAAAGTCGAGTGTATCACTCGGGTGCAAAATATATTATGGGCTCGGGCGACGTACTTTGAATCCCTCGCTACGTTCAGGATTCTACTAAAGAATCCCTCACTACGTTCGGGATTCTACTCTAGAATCCCTCACTTCGCTCTGGATTCAAAAAAGCGCCCTCGCCGTAAAAATATTATTTTGCTCCCTTATGATACAATCTACTATTTCAACACACTTGCTCGTAAAGTGAGCCTTATTACATCGTTCTTAGGGCCATAAACCGAACTTTGACTGGCCTGTTGGTCTAGTGGTTAGTGACCCTAACTGCTATGCCAGAGGTCGTGGGTTCGATTCCCTTCCAGGACAAATGTTTGTGTGATGAGCACGATCATTTGTTCTGTGTCTGGGTGTAATTTATCTATAATATTATGTATGTATTTAGAAATATATAAGTATGTTTATCAGTTGTCTAGTACCCATAACACAAGCTCTGCTTAGCTTGGGACTAGATGGCGTTGTGTGATAGTTGTGGAATATTATATTATTATAAAAAAAAAACTATAACTCACACGTGCATAATAATATTATACACTAGTGCATAATAGAATTATCACTACAAAGTCAAGTTAGTACCTTACTGCAAATTATATGAGAGTAAACAGAGCATTTTCAATTTAACCGGGTAATACCGTTTTTTTTTTTAATTTTATTGGTTGAGTTGCTATGTTTATAAAAAAGTTTCGATACAAAAAAGATCGCGTTCAATAGTAAAAATAAATTAATGTACCTAGTGCTTGCTCATTTCATGCAACTTTGAATTTATTACCCGACTACGGCAAAGCCAAAGGAGGGTTATGATTTTATGGATAACTTTTACTTGTACGTTTTTAATAAATGAAACTTTCACTCAAATAACTTTTGTAAAATTATAAATATAACTTTTTTTTTTTATAAATAAACCTCAGTCTTTTAGTCTATGGTCGAACGCCATTACCGTACTTACAGTATGACCATTTTAAGTTTGAATTTCATGGTGGCGCCACTGGTCAAGAAACATGCATCGCTACGTCAAACTTAGTACATTTATTTTAGTTTCGTGTTTTCCCGCCTGCACAGATAAGTTGGTCGAACTGTGGATGCGCGCGCATAGGAAAACCGATATTTTTTTCCAGCTATTGTGAAAAAAAAAATTAGATCTCGCTATATCTGTTGAAGATGACTTTTTAGTATTATTTTCTTTGCAAGTGTGTTGAAAAACGTCGTATGATACACGTGTGTATTGATGATTACCGTCCTCGGCTATCCCTGACGGCTCAGGTCTCAATGGCGCCTCGGCGGTAAACACCAACATTACACACTTGTACCATAATGTACTATTACAGGATAAAAGTTGGAATCACGTGATAAGCAAAGTATCCTACAGAATAATATAAATAAACAACAGTCTGACTGAAAAGGGGAGGCCTTTGCTCAGCAGTGGGACACAAAGTAGGCTAATAAAAAAAAATAAAAAATAAAACAGTCTGACAGTAAATTAGTGAAGGTAAAAAAACAGTGATATAATACAAAACTATTGAACTCACCGGCCGCTGTCACTAAATATTGAGCATGTCTCCTTTCCGCCATCTCAAAAGTTCACGTGCACTCAAATTAAAACAAAAATAAACAAAAGATATTTTCTTAAACCTGGCTAATCCAAATATCAACATGAACCAGATATTAAAATCTGCATTTTTGTATAGTTGTATAATTATTTAAAAATTCTATCTATAACTAAATATTTATTTTTTCACCAAATTATTGACACACTTTATATTTTAATTCAAGAAATAGTCACACTCTTGTATTCTCTTACACGTCTCGCATGCTAGTGATTCACGTTATCAAAACATTTACTAGATAAAAAAGGATAACGCATTCTGACGAATTCATTACTGTCACATATTTGCTAGATACGAGTATGTGCAGGGCTGCTGGGTTATTTACTTAATTGTTTAATAATTTAAACTCGGTGTACATTGCACGTGAGACAACTTTTATTCAGAAAGTAACCATAAATTATTACTAGCACACAAATATTATAGAACACAGATTATAAAATACGCAACATTACACTCCTCTCTTCTATATTACCTACTACATTTCAAGTCTCTGAACTGGCCTACGAGTACGGGTACTTCTACGCATTTCTAGCTGAACTAGAATAGGAGAATTAGCAATGTTACATTTCTTTGTTAATTAAAGGTTTATTTACTTCTAATTCTTCCGATTCTTTTTCTGGCTCCAATATACTTTTATTAGCTACACTATGGTTAGGCAAACACTAAGTAACATTCCTGGTGAGAATGCCTTTATCAGTGTGCACATCATACGTCGTAACATTTCCTACTGGTTTTTCAATAACACCATCTAACCATTTTCGAGTGTTATCATATGATGCAATCAGTACTTTATCACCTGGTAAATATTGCTTTACAGGTTTCTTACAAATCAACTGCCGAGGAATACTCGTAATTACATATTTTTTAATTAAACATAAACGTGTACGGAGTTTTCTACCGAACATTAACTCGCACGGTGCCTTGTCTGTTGTGGCATGTGGTGCTGTACGATAAGCTAATAGCCATTGCTGTATACTATGATCTAAACAATTATTCTCAAACTTATATGCTAACATAGCCCTTTTGAAGGTTTGAACCCCTCTTTCTGCTAAGCCATTGCTGGCTGGGTGATATGGTGCAGTACATATGTGTCTAATATTATTATTCTTACAAAAAGTATTAAACTCTTCAGATGTCCATTGTGGACCATTATCAGTCACCATTTGTTCCGGTAGACCAAATCTAGCAAAAATACAACGAAGACTTTTAATTGTACTGCTGGAGGTAATATTGTTCATTTTAACTACTTCTGGCCATTTTGAGTGTGCATCTACAATGATCAACCACATATGCCCTAAAAATGGACCAGCAAAATCAGCATGAATACGAATTCCATGGCTCCTTTGGCCACTCCCATCTATGTATAGGTTTAATAGGTGCTAAGTTCCTATTTTGGATACAACCTTCACAATTATTAGTTAATGTTTTAATATCATTTGTGTTGTTTGGCCACCAAAAACAACTATTAGCTAAAGATAACATTTTATTAATACCCAAATGACCAGAATGCAGTTCAGTTAAAACTTTATCTATAAAACTGTCAGGTATAACTACTCTATCCCTCCATAAATCAAAATCCATACGAAGACAATCTATCAATGATTATGGCCAATAATGACTTAATCAAAAAAGAGAAGATCTTCGACAAAAAGTATAGAATACATATAGGCACAAGAGAAGAATGGATAATCGAGAGTGATCCATCTATGGCGGTCTGCTATACAGATGGATCAAGGAAAGAATCAACTAAGCTATCCGGCTCTGGGATACACATACCAAGACTGGAAATAAATAGATCATTCTCACTAGGAACAGGCGCAAGTGTGTTCCAGACAGAAATACATGCCATTATGGAATGTACCAGAATAATGGGAAACGCCCTTACAGGTGATCTTTCCAAAATAGTTATATACAGTGATAGTCAAGCAGCACTCAAAGCACTGAACAAAGTGGAAGTCACATCTGCACTGGTTAAAGAGTGTAAGGAAGCACTCAACCAGCTAGCGGAAAGAGCAGAAGTAACAGTCGCATGGGTCCCTGGTCATCAAGGACACGAAGGAAATGAGATAGCAGATGAATTAGCCAGAAAAGGAGCAGATGAAACCTTTGTGGGACCAGAGCCCAGGTTACCGATCCCACATAATATAACAAAAGGAATCATCCATAGAATAACCACAGGAGAGTCAAATAAAAGATGGAATGCAACAGAAGGTTGTCGACAATCGAAAATCTTCTTAAAGTCATATGATGAAAAGAAATCCCACAAACTACTCAAAATGAGCAGGGGAAACATAAGACCAGTAGTAGGCATCGCAACAGGACACTGTGGACTCAATAGACACCTGACGATTATGAAAGTAAAGGAAGATCCCATATGCCCAGCATGTGGAGAAGCAGAAGAAACAAGCTTCCACCTTGTGGCGGAATGCACAATGTATGAGCCACTCAGATGGGAAATCCTAGGAACAGATGAGATTAATGAAGAGAAGCTCGCAGAAATCTCTACCGAACAACTGGTGAGCTTCTGCAAGGCAACAGGAAGATTCGCGATGCCGACCACCAGTAACCCATGAAGGGGATCCACCAAAATGAGGAACTGGGCGAAATAATCCACAACGAAAGGACTGATCGCCCGTCTGGTGTCTGCCGGCGTCCCCGAAGATAAATAGAAATAGAATCCCTCCATAAAATGCAATCTTTAATTATATATAACTCAGTCTCTTTGCCTTTAAAATTACATAACTCCCTAGTAAGCAACTTTGGCCAGCCCTCTCTTAAGTACAGTTTGCCTAAATTAGAGTCTTTCTGAGTATGTTTGGCAACTTCAGATAAGTTACAGGTGGATTATAATTGACATTAATCCTCCACTTTCGGAACTAAGCGCCTAAGACGGAGGTTTGAAAGATGCGACTGATACCTTCTCGGCACTAACTGGATTAAACCATGGCCATCCTATTGTGTTGTTTTAATTTTTCTCTAGCCTATGTCACCCGGGATAACGCAAGGAATCTAACGATACCATATACATCAAAATCAGTTCAGGCGTTTAAGTTATCTATCTTCTATCTATATAAATAAAAAGAGAAGTCCTGACTGACTGACTGACTGACTCATCAACGCCCAGCCCAAACCCTTGGACCTAGAAAGCTGAAATTTTGCACAGAGGTTCCCTTTATAATGTAGATCTATATTATATATAAATAAAAAGAGAAGTCCTGACTGACTGACTGACTGATTGACTGACTGACTCATCAACGCCCAGCCCAAACACTTGGACCTAGAAAGCTGAAATTTTGCACAGAGGTTCCCTTTATAATGTAGACAAGGAATAAGGAAGGATTTTTTGAAATTCAACCCCTAACAGATTTAAATAGGGGATGAAAGTTTGTATGGAAAATCGTCATTTTCACGCGGGCGAAGCCGCTGGCAAAAGCTAGTGGTGGAATAAAGAAACTCACAAACATACATGACATACATACATGAATGCTAAAAACATAACACTCTTTGTTTTGGGGTAGTCGTGTAAAAACATAACACTCTTTTTTTGGGTCAGTCGTGTAAAAAAACAAACCAAAGTTAGTTCATTTTTATATGTCGATGTACCCGTGATTAATGTCTGAAGGACAAGCAGCAAGACATGTGAGTAATTAATTACTAACGAAAGGTTAGGTTTCCGATCTGGATCGGTACCTTGGGTCACTTGTCCAGGGAGATGGCGATGTAGACCGGGACGTAACGCATCGGATCAATTCAGGATGGATGAAATGGCGACAGGTCACTGGAACAACTTGCGACCCGCGGATGCCCCTCAAGTTAAAGCGGAAAATATACAAGTCCGTGATTGGGCCTGTCGTACTGTATGGATCGGAATGTTGGGCTGTGAAGAAGATGGATGAAAAAAGGTTGCATGTTGCGGAGATGAGAATGTTGAGGTGGATGTGTGGTGTGACCAGAATGAATAAAGTAAGGAACGAGTATATCAGAGGAAGTTTAAAAGTTGCGCCAATTACAGAAAAGTTAAAAGGGAATCGACTGTCGTGGTATGGACATGTGATGAGGAGGGATGAATCGCATGTGACTAAAAAAGTTATGAATATAAATGTGGATGGATGGAGAGGGAGAGGAAGACCAAACAAAAGATGGATGGAGTGTGTTAGGGGTGATATGAAGGAAAAAGGAATAAATGATAACGTGACGACTAACAGGGCAGAATGGAAGAAAACAACGTGTTGCGCCGACCCCAAATGACATGGGATAAGGGCAGGAAGAAGAAGAAGAAAGGTTAGGTTTCACCAATCATTTCATTAGGACCATATTTTAATAAGACTAATATCATCACTTTTCTCATTACTCACACTAAGAGTCAACGAAAAAAAAGGAAAAAAAAACTTTTTTGCAAATAAGAACAACCGACTTCAAAAAGCAAAATTAAAAATTTTGAAAAAACCCACGACTGTTAAAAATTAAATGAAAAAAGGATAAAATAACATAAAACACCCACCTTAAAAAAACCCAAGAATATCCGTCGGGAGCTGAACATTGCAAAATTAGTTCATTTAATGGCAGCCCCCGACGGACATTTTTTAAAAAAAAAACTTTTTTGCAAAAAAAAAAAACAACCGACTTCAAAAACACCAAAAAGTGAAAAATAAACTTCAGAAGAAAAATCAGCTTCTGAAGTCGGTGACATTTGTTTGTTTTATTTGGCTTTTTTTGCCACCGACTTCAGAAGCTGATTTTTCTTCTGAAGTTTATTTTTCACTTTTTGGTGTTTTTGAAGTCGGTTGTTTTTTTGTTTTGCAAAAAAGTTTTTTTATTTTTTCATTTTTAGTCGTGTATCAAGAAATATTTACTATGAAACCTATACTTGTATAGCGTCAGAAAAAGCACGAAACACGTAATTACGTGCCTATGTTTGAGGGTTGCCCTCGATTTCTCTGGGATTCCATCACCAGGATCTGATTTCCATATCATGGTACCACCCTTGAAATATCTCCGTTCCAATAAAAAAAAGAATTATCAAAATTGGTTCATAAACGACGAAGTTATTCGCGTACACACATAAAAAAACGAACGAAAAATGTTCTTAAATTATAAAAAAAATGATCATAAAATGAAAAGTAATGGGCTAAACCATGTTATATTTCTAGGGGATCAAATGGCAACTATTCCGCATCAAACAAAAAAAGAATCACGTAAATCGGATCTCGGCGTAATCGGTGTACCATCGCCTACAATAATGCATGGGAAGTTCAGAAAAAATACCGTGTGAAGCAAGAAATGACGCCACCTGGCGTAAATAAGTACTCGATTAGCAACATTGATTATATCGATGGTCATAGGTTGACAGCACGTAACTGCATTATGTCAAATTTTACAGGAGAGAGAAAAAACTGTATAATTTCGAAAATAAGTTGAAATAAAATAAAACAAAAAAGTAGTTGGTAGATAGTCGAATTATTTATTGATATAATTAAAAAAATGTAATTACCACATAGGTTTTTTTACTAAATAATCAATAATAAAACAGTTACGAGTAAACAATGTTAAAAAATCCTCACTATTTACGTGTTACGAGCAGTCAACAGTTACTTACGTGGTGTCAATTAAAAAAAAAACAATGTTTCATTAGATTACATATGCGGAAAATTATCGTAAAAAGAAAGATAACATAACGCCTGTAATCCCCGAAGGGTTAGGCAAAGGTGTTCGTCTAATAGAACACCCACATTTCGCCAGTTATGTTTGTTAAGTCCCGTGTAATAGGGGGCAAGCCTATAGCGATCAACACAAATCCAGACTCCGTGACTGTTACTGATAAATTTCTGATGGAGAAAGCCAACATGTTCAGCAGCCGTGTTTGCGACCACTAGACCAACGAGGCAGTCACGACACCCGAAAGACGTCCACTGCTGGACATAGGCCTCCCCTAAGTGTCGCCACATTGACCGGTCCCGAGCGTCTTGCATTCAGCGGATCCCAGCAACCTTCACCAGGTCATCGGTCCACCTAGTGGGAGGCCTTCCAACGCAACGTCTTCCAGTTCACGGTCGCCACTCCAGCACTTTCTGGCCCCATCGGCCATCCGTTCTGCGAGTAATGTGCCCTGCCCACAGCCACTTAAGTTTGGCAATTCTTCGGGCTAGACGTAGCCCGAAGAATTGAGGTAACAGACGTGTAACCTTGGTTCTCATGCGGATGTCTTCATTTCTGATTCGATCACGCAAGGAAACTCCGAGCATAGCCTTCTTCATTGTCCTTTGGGTGACATTAAGCCTTATGATGAGGCCCATTGTGAGCGATCACGTTTCGGTCTCGTATGATAATCTTTGGTAACACACACTGGCCATAGACTTTCGTCTTGAGACACTGCGGTAAGTTGGGCGAGAAGTCTCAGCTTCCCCGCTACTTCAACGCTGCCCAGCCGAGTCGGAGTCGATGATTGACCTCTTTCTCAAAGTTAGACCTACCTAACTGGACCGTTTGTCCCAGGTAGACATAGTTGTCTACAACTTCGAGTGCAGTCTTCGATCTTAATGTTAATGTTACATGGGCATTCAACAGAACTTGATTTTGTCCATGTTCATTTTAAGACCCACTCTTTCGGAAGCTCTACTGAGTTCATTGAGCATTGTACTGAGGTCCTCTATGGTCTCAGCCATGCAACTACACCTATCATCGGCAAACCGACGGTGAGTGATGTACTCGCCATTGACGTTGATGCCTAGTCCTCTCCAGTCCAGAACCTTGAAGATATGCTCCAGTATAGCGGTGAACAGCTTCGGAGATATGACGTCTCCCTGTCTCACACCTACTACTTATTAAATATGGTTTTATTATGATTACGAATATTACCTCAAATATTGTTGAAATGTTGATTAACTCAATAGTTCTTATTAATTGTATTACCTACATTAAGGTACGGGTGATAGAATGGCTTAAAATTTCATTAGTGAGGTTTTATTGACCATTTTACGTAAAATAAAATAAAAATAATTACCAATATACCTTTTAGGACACTTTTCAGAAATAAATAGACGTATTTAAAGTGCTAATTAAACATAAAACTATTTTAAAACAATTAAAACTTGCACCGTAATCTTACTCTGTCAGTTAATTCTTGCGAACTATATTTGCGTTGACATCTCGTAACTCGCGCGCTAGTGAGGGCAAGTTGATACCTGTTGGCTGTGAGTTGTCAATTGTGGCATAAATTGTTCGAATGACATTTTTTGTAAATTACGAGTTAGCAATGGAAAGATTCGGCGTTTAATTTAAAAAATTTTGGTGTATAAAACTCATTTTGTGAAAAAGTGTGGGTTACGAGTTGTCAACCTATGACCATCGATATTGTTGATGCTACACTAACTAGAGGGCGCTCACGCTGTATAAAATGTTCATGTAGTTTCTTTTTCTGTATTTTACATTCAAATAACTTTTAATCAATTATTTCTATTATATAAATTTATTCCTAACTACCTACTATGTTTGTTTAAATTGAATATTATTATCATTTTATAACTAGGTATCTGATTTTAATTATCTATGTTTTAGTTTTCAAACTTGAGGGTAGGTCGAATATGAATTCATAAATAAATTTGTAGGTAGTAGAAATAATTAGATTGAAGATTTAGATGAGTTAAGACTAAGCTCAATTGATTGTTCGTTATGTTTGTTTCGATTACCTTATTCGAGTGTGTTTAGCTCAGTTTTATTTTAATTTAGGTGAATTAACTTATTTCATCAAAATGAGTTCGCGTTGTAATATTGTTTTCTTTACAAGAGCTCAAATAACTGATTTGCAAAATCAAGGCAAAAACTTATCGACACTCGAAACTTGTCGACTTATCTTATTGTTAACGTAAGTAGTTTTGATTTCAAAATTTTTATAAGAAAAAAAAAATGTTTTAGTTACGTCTATACTACTTAATAAAATAATAATCATTATGGCGTGTTATTATATTTCTGTTATAATTATTGTTGCAGAGAAAAACAGTTGTTCTATTGGTACGACGATTTGAAGACGAGGGATCTTTGCAACACCATCAAAGAACTAGTAGACCACGGCTCATAAACACATTACAGCGTCAAATCGTGTTATGAGAGTATGAAGAAAATGGATTCCTGCCGATGACCGACTATGCTGCTTTATATGACTCAAGTGTTGACAATGCCCGTCGTGCTCTTATAAGTGAAGAGCTGCATTATAGGAGGCATGTTGTGAAACCCTGGCCGACAGAAAACCATTAAAGGACAAGATTACAGTTCGCTTTGGATCATGTTAACTTTGATTTGAGTAACTTTTAAGTCCAGTGAACACGGACGCTTATGTTTGTGGTGTAGAAATATTACGTGATAAACAAGTGGTTATGTGTGTCCAATATGCTGGTCATATTGCAGTGAACGTGTGGGGATAGATAAGTGTTGCCGATCCAGGATTTATATTTCATAATACTTAAAAATAATATTACTTAACTTTAGTACTTATTTTTTATATTAACTGGAGACCGGGTTATTATAACCTATTACGACTGACTGTTATTATAACCTATGACTTACGTATTTTTAATAACTAAAAAAAGTCAAACAATTTTTTTTTTTTACATTACATAAGAACCTTTTCGTATGTTTTTGTGCAATTGTATAGCTGTTATCCTACCTATTTAATTCATTTAATTTAACTTTTCACTTTTGTGATAAAATAATCCGGTCTCCTGTTTGTCTTTGTTGAGGTTACAAAAGCTTCAATCCTCTTTCCGATTTTGGAAACGAATAGGTACTTAAGCTATGGCCTCAATAAGAAGTTTTATATAATATAATAATGTTGAACGATAATAAATGTCTGTTTTTGAATAATAAACTGTAAGAAATAAACCTCTAAAAGGAGAATGGACAAAATCGTATGGCGCTTGGTCTATCAGCTGCCAGGAACAATTTTTTTTTTTTTTGGTTTACTATCACCCTACAATCACCCTCAAGAAGTTTTATATCTGTGGTGTAATTATTAATGGAATTAAATACATTTTTATTTTAGATATGTCGGCCTGTGATTTAGCGTATTATAACTAAGATTTAGTCTTAAATAAGGAAATAAAATGACTTGTTGACTTCAATACATTTATTTTCAACACTTAATACATTTATTTTCAACACTGACAAAAAATAATAATAATGATAACGGCATCAGAACATTAATACATTTAATGTACACTAAACATCAAGACGAGGATATTTTATTGCCGTCATCAGGACACACTGTACATTAATACATTTAATGTACATAGGCTAAACATCAAGACGAGGATGTTTTATTGCCGTCATCAGGATACACTGTACATCATTGTGCTAATAGCACTGAGTTCTGATGCCGGTAATAAAAAGTCCTCGTCTTGATGTCTAGCCCATGCCAGATACCACACTACACACATTACGTGTGCGCAGCAACCGATTGTGCGCCTTCCACTCGAACAACTGCAATAATAATGAGCTATTGCTTCTCTATTTTGTCTTTGTCGGTTAATAACAATATAAGAATAATATATTCTAGACCTTACATGTCTAGATTGTATTCGCACACGTAATAACCAAATGTCTTCTTCTTCAATAAAATCTCTGAGCTAACTTATTTGTCGCTCCCGGTATACGTTTCAATATTATACAAGCCTTCAATTAAGTGTTCAGCGTAGTAGCTGCGAGAGTGCGAGCCAACTTGATTTGGTATGTGCCAAGTGCAAACAGAATTAGGTCTACTTCAGAAAAAACCGGCAAGTCTTCAAAAATAGGTACATCGCTGCTGAGTATTTCAAATGATGTCCTCTGTCTCTCTGTAACCACTGATCGATTGCACAAAACACATATAGGGCGATTTGCTGCCATTTTTCAATCAATGTTCCGTTGGCGTACACAAGTCCAGAGTCCAAGTACACAAGCACAAACGTACAGAAGTTCCGAGTTAATAGCCAGGTTATCTGGTTAGGAAGAAACACAGACCAGAGGGTAGCCAGGGTCAAAATGTTTCAAAAAGAATCCGTAGATGATCGCACAGTACACAACGTCACAAGGGTAAGCGAAGGACTGCACCGAGTGACGCGCACGCACCGGCTCTTTTCATCTGCCTAGCCTTTTCCCAACTATATTGGGGTCGGCTTTCAGTCTAACCGGATGCAGCTGAATACTAGTATTTTACATGGAGCGACTGCCTATCTGACCTCCACAACCCAGTTAATACTAGGTAATACAATACCCTTTGGTAAGACTGGATGTCAGAATTTCAGGTCACTGACTACCTGTAACGACTGCCAAAGATCTATATATATGGCAGCCGGGACCAACAGCTAAACGTGCTTTCCGAGGCACGGAGGAAACTCGGTATGTCGGGCGGTCACCCATCCACAGACCGACCTAGGCAAGCACAGCTTTACCTAAAGATCGACCTGAGTGGCAGTTCTTATTAAGCCACGAGCTCCTCGCACCGGCTCTTTTTTTTGCACTCAAAGCTCATTGGTCCGTTGGAACTCAGGTGGTCCATGTAGTAAACCCGTTTTTGGGTTGAGTCTTGTGAACGGTATGTTGACAACGTTTTGAAATACTTTTGAATACATAAACTAATGTTAAGATAACATATTAAGTCTTTCATAAAATGGGTTTGCACATTTTCTTGCACTTATTATCTAAGTATTTCACCTACATGTATCTTTTTTTCTAAATGAGCTACAATGTTACGTTCATAGTAAAAGTTAGTCCTTAGTAATAGTACTTTAATTTAATACCAATTTCGTTGTTGGCCGCTCATAGACCATTTTGCCCATTCTCCTTTGTGTGTTTTTTTGTTTGTCTCCGTTCATCCCTGTTGCTAACTACTACTAACTCGAATATTATATTTTTGAATGCTATGCGCACTTATTAGCTTAATGAAAACATTCGTATTTTTTTTATCATTTAACTTCTCACATCCAACCTAATACGTGTTTCCTAACTTCTTACTTACCTAACCTATTCCCAAGTCAAAGTTCATTTTTTTCTATATCTCAACAGAATAGTTTACATTTAGTTAAGACTAAGTTATAAAAATCTACCTCCATTTTATTTCACCTACAGGTGACACCGGGTAATCCGGATATTGTCATTGCGGAAAGTAAAAACTTTAAAGGTTTAATTTCTTATTATTATTTAAGTAGGAATTACAAATAAAATTTCTGTGAGGTAGAAACAGAAATAAAACTTATGCCACCTACAAGTGACACTGGGGAACAGTTGTGCAGAAACCAAACGCCATCTATTAATTATTTTTGAAAATTTGATTTCTACCTTCACAGAAAAAATAGGCCCTAAGGTATCCATGCACTTTTGTGGGCGACTGTACATACATAGAAAAAAAAACATACCAATCGAATTGAGAACCTCCTCCTTTTGGGAAGTCGGTTAAAAATACAGTCCGGTACACTGAAGAAGCCCTGAAAAAAGCTCTTGATGATATCCGAAAAGAAGGGAAGGGACCATTTATATGAATAATATAATAATTAATACATTTTTAAAGCGATTATAATTGTTTTAATGGCATATTTTTCATATTAAAATAGTGGTCGTAAACCGATGTTTTAGCTGTATTTTCACTTTTTCAGCATTATATAAATATTTTTGTATGAATGTACTTTATTTTATGTTTTTGTATCCAAAGTAGACTATATTTGGGACAAATTCACATTAACATAAACTATTTTGCGTGTAGACAACATTTTTATTTCTTCATCTTAAGTGGGCAACTCAGCTAACTGGTCGATAACCGGCGAAACGACTCTACCTACTGCGTAGGTAATTAAATAAGCACATTTATAAATTAATTTATTCGCTCATATTTCGCAACATTTTGGTAAAGAAAAAAAAAACGCTGTAGATAAATCGGGTCTTACTAATACCGAAATAAGATTTTTCGCTTCGAAATGTGCGATGAGGAACAAACGGCCTTTCTCAAAGGATCCAATTTACGTTAAAGTTCTCGGATTTATTATCGTTTGCAACATTGTGTAATTGAGAGAACAGCCTGTAGAAGTGACTGAGAAGATTTTCTGTTCCATTATTTACTTTTCACTTCAGTACCTAGCTCAAACATGCAGGTTTTGCTGCCTGAAATCAGTGAGACAAAGTAACTTTTTAATTTTTGTTTTCAGAAAGCCGCGAATACCTTATTATTTTGCGTTCGTACGACGCTCTACTGCAATACACTTTACAGGATAAAAGTTGAAATCACGTGATAAGCAAAGTATCCAGAATAATTTAATAAACAACAGTCTGACAGTAAATTAGTGAAGATAAAAAAAAAACAGTGATATAATACAAAACTATTGAACTCACCGGCCGCTGTCACTAAATATTGAGCATGTCTCCTTTCCGCCATCTCAAAAGTTCACGTGCACTCAAATTAAAACAAAAACAAACAAAAGATATTTTCTTACACCTCGCTAATCCAAATATCAACAAGAACCAGATATTAAAACCTGCATTTTTGTTTATTTGTTTATTTATTTAAAAATTCTATCTGTAGCTAAATATTTATTTTTTCACCAAATTATTGACACACTTTATATTTTAGTTCAGGAAATAGTCACGCTCTTGTATTCTCTTACACGTCTCGCATGCTAGTGATTCACGTTATCAAAACATTTACTAGATAACTTTGCACGCACAGATTGCACGTGAGACAACTTTTATTCAGAAAGTAACCATAAACTAATACTAACACAACCATAGACAAATATTATAGAGCACAGATTATATATTACGCAACATTACACTCCTCTCTTCTATAATACTATTGCGTTTTCCAAAAAAGTTGTCGGTGACGTAATTAGAATTCCACATAAATGAGTTTTAACATTTAGCTTCAAAATGTAATTAAATTGATAAAATATAGTATGAGCAGTATGGAAATAGTATTTTTTTAAGAAAATAATAATGAATTTTGAAAATAATTACAATGTTCTCAAGAAATTCCATTACGGTACTAATTTTAAAATACACTCCTTTGTAAAAAAAACGGGCACCTTACAGTTATTGGCTTTTCTATGGAAAATATTAATATTTTTAGTATAACACTAGCTGACTAGAAATTTCTTGTTATCAAAGAGAATCAAGTTTTTAACACTTATATCCTTGAATCCGTGTTTTAGTCAATGTTAACAGTGAGCTATGTTAAAATGGCCATTTTTATAGATATAATGAAATTAAGACTACGAGTATTTTTATGGTATTTTAATTTAAAAAGACATTCAAAAATATAAATTAACAACGAGTATGACCTTCTCTTGCAGCGATTACGGCATGTAATCGTCTAGGCATGCTTTCCACCAGGCTTTTGATGGTGATTGGTGTCCTGTGGAATGTGTTCCCACTCAGCCGAGATCACACGTTTAAGCTCCCTGATGTTTTGTGAAGGTGGTTGGACAGATCGCACTCGCCCTTTTAGAAGGTCCCAGACGTGCTCAATAGGGTTGAGGTCGGGGCTCCGCGCTGGCCAATCCAAACGACGAATCCCGGCCTCTTGCATATAAACATCTACGTCGCTAGAACGGTGGGCCCGAGCATTGCCGTCCATGTAAATCATGTAAACGGCATCTTCACCTATTACAGTCAGTGCAGGTTGTGCATTTTGAGAGAGGATTTCTGTTATGTACCTTTGCGTATTTAGTGAGCCATTTTCAATGAATACTATCTCGGTACGATAGTTAGAAGTTACGCCCGCCCAAATCATAACGGACCCTCCACCATAAGGGGTGATTTCTTCAAAGCACACGTCGGCATAGCGTTCGCCTGGTCTTCGTAACACTCGCCGACGTCGATCCTCACCATGTAGACAAATGCGAGCCTCATCGGAGAAGAGTACGCTACTCCAGTTACCTAGCGTCCAAGATAGGCAATTTCTAGCGAACCTCAATCGGGCAATCCGGTGCTCACGAAGTAACTTAGGGGCCCGCGCTGGTCGTCGAATGCGTATATCAGCATCTAAAAGCCTCCTCCTCACAGTCCATAGGCTAACTTGTGCTCCGCGTACCTCTTCAAGGTTTCTTTTGAGGTCTATGTAACTGCATTTGCGGTTTCTCAGCGCTTGAGTCACTAAAAAGCGGTCGTCTCGTGGTTGTGTACACCGTTTTCTCCCTGAACCTTGCCTTCTCTGAACGGAACCTGTCTCTTGGTATCGAGTCCAGGTTCTTTGGACGGTTGAACGGCGAATCGTAAGTTTTGGTAATGACTATATCAGGTTTTTCCGTAAAATTGTGTCCAACAAGTACAGGGTATTTAATGATGTTGTCCTCCACAATAAACACATCTACATTTTCCGTAACATTATGTATCTGCATAGTAACAGTTATAGCGATCCCAAGGGGCGACACAATGCTACTACCAATGCCTCTCATGGTAGGAAGATCAGAATCATTTGTCCAACTAATTCTTAGTTTTTTAGCATCACTACAACGAATAAGAGTGCATTGACTGCCTAGATCTACGTATCCTAGCCTAGCACCGATTGTCCATTAAGTATCAACTGCATGATGTAGGTATTTACTTTCGTTTCGAGCAGTGTTCTCGGCGTCTATACGTAAAACATCCTTTTGACCTTGACCCAGTTTATCAGAATTACTATTTTTATTGGATTGTAGTTTCGGACAATTTATTGCAGTATGACCTAGTTTATTACAAATGTTGCACTTGAGAATTGTTTTTGTACATTTATAACTAAAATGTCCCGGTTCGTTGCAATTGTAACAAACAATAGAACTATTCCCAGTTTTAGTCTTTGTGTCATTGCTGGTAGGTTTGTGCGATGGAATGTAGGACGCTATTTATCCGTTTCACGTGGTTGCTGCTTAATAGATTGAAAATATTCTAATACTTGTTCCGGTTCCTGACACTTTAATGCTTTCGCGCCCAATCTTAAAGAACGGTATTCGATTCCGTACAGTAAACAGTCGACCGCCCGTTTACCTCTTAAATCACACCGGTTTAACATATTATTTTTTTCGAAATAATACAGTTCTAGTGATTCGTTATACTTTACGCGTTTAGATAACATTTCTGTAAGTAGCTCAGCGTAATCGTCACTACTAGGAAAGGATTCTAATAATTTACGTTTCCATTCAGGCCATGAAAACGACATAGTTGGTAACGCTTCATACCACGTTTTCGCAATACCGGTTAATTTTGGCAAAGCATAATGTATGACCTGGTCATCGCCCCATTTGTATAACTTCGCACATTCATCCTCAGCATTCATCTATAGTTTGCCACATATCACATTTGTATAGTTTGCCCCTTTACCATCGGATCAAAATCAGGTATGACGTTTCCCAACATTGGAAATTTGTTGCCTTCAGGACGAGTATTTAAAGTATTTACTAATTTATCCAACAATAAATAAGTCATGTTGTCAGTACAGTCATTGGAACGTCTTACCGGGGAAGATGGGCGCTTGTGATGGCACGACGACCTGGAGCCGACGCCGCTGCCACGTACACCAGTCCTGCTGCGGTTGCTGTCGCTTCTTCCACTCCTACGGTACCGGCCATGACGTCCACGGTGATTGCTTCGGCTGCTGCTACTGGTTCCACTCGATCGGCGCCTCACATGACGTCCACGGAGAATGCTTCGGCCGCTGCAAATGCTTCCACTCGAACGGGGCCGCCCATGACGCAGACGGTGATCGCTTCGACTGCTGCTGCTCCTCCCATAGCGTCTATGATGATCATGATCACTGATTCGACTGCTCCTACTCCTGTGACGCTGACGACGATGCTCGCGACGCTCGCGAGACGACTCCTTCGCAAACTGATAACTGTTTCTTTACTCAATGATTTACGCTTGCGCCGTTTCCTTTTTTCTTTGTCATCGCATCGTTTTCTTTTATTTGAAAACGAACTTTGACGGTTGATTAGCATTGGTTGGTTGCATATGCTGAGTTGGCTACCCTTTCGTTATGGGCATGCTCAGCGCAGTTGAGCTGTATAATTAATTGTTAAGCTGTTTGTTGTTATTTGTTTATGTATGTGCTGCTCTTTTGTGTTGCTGCTGTCCATTAGCGAATAAATACATATTCTATTCTATTCTATTCTATTCTATTAGCTGTTTAGGTGTCATATCTCCATCTTCCATCTTGATGCGTTAAGATATATCGAAATAACGCACGTATAACGAAACTTCTTCAAAAATTGTGAGAAGCCACTTTATTGTTGGAGAGAGATGTTCATCAACGTAGATGGGTTTGCGTTCTCCAGTAATGCCAATACTTTCAGTATTCAACTTCTCCTTGATATTGCGTTCTTTGTTGTAGCTACGTACTGCATTTAAAAAGTTATTTTTGAAATGGACCGTGGAAAATTCAATAAGTATTGAGCGGGTGAGGCCAGGTCTTCACGGCAGCCGGTAAATATCGCAAATATTGGAGCCGGAAACGTCCATCTGTATTGCCTGGTTAGCCTGCCTTGGTATAGCTGGTACGTTTCTGATTTCAATTGCTGAAGGGCGACACTTAGGTTGAAGTTCTTGAACTTGGTTTTCAAGTTTACCAATGCAGTTACCGTTTTCTTGTTGTTGTTTTTCGAGTTGAGTTAACTTGACCAAAACTTCCTCGTAATCTTGATTCATCGAAACAATCTTCTTCTCTATGTCACTGTTGGTCTGTTGTACGTTGGAACATTGAAGCTTGAGGTGGGCGACTTCAGTAACCAACTGATTTAAGGTTTTTTGTTGTTCCGACTTCCAGTCTTCAAGCATAACCATTAATTCATTCTTAAAATCGGTTAAGAAGGTCTTTGAAGAATCATGTTCATCTGATGGAGAACCGAAAATGCGTGGACGCTTATGTCGGGAAGTTATATTTAGACACAACTCGGTAGTACTTTCCATCGCTGCTGGCAAGTTCGGATCAGACTTTGATTGCGCTTGTGCATGCACTAATTTACTCTTAGGCGTGGACATCTTGAAACCGCGTTCCTGCAAGTGCCTAAGAAATAATCAATCAATAAGTTGTTAGATGCGCAGGTACAATTGATTGCTATACAGTTCTTTGTAGGCGCTTAGGTTGCCGCTACACGTCGTAGCAAGACGTTCGTAGGAACAGCGACGTCGTAGCCCGTCGTAGCACTCGTAGCCGCACGCGACACCGGGAGTCGTAATTGACTGACCGCGCTACGTGTTTAATCTCTCAACTAGCCAAATAAATGGACATAAGCCGTAACACATCGGTGTTTACACATTCAAAATAGCAATTAACGGACTGTCGATCAAGTGTGGAAGACTGTCAACCCTTCCTTGCCTCATCATCAATATCCTTTACATCAAACTCGACCTCGTACGCATTAATCGAATCTGTCTCCGAACAAAGCCTAATCCGATGAATGGGTTCGTAAAAATTACGCCCCGTACAATTTATAAACGGGACCGTAATCGAATTATTCGGTAAGGTAATTAGGGCATCAATTCTAGACGTTCGAGGGTTGTGCAGTCTTGTGGTCTAATTCATTTTGGTTTGGGATCAATCAAAGGGATACGTGGAATGGTAAGTGTTGGTCAGTCCTATTATTTTCCGAGAATACACGTGTTGAGCCGGAAATACTTTTTTTTTTTTTTTTTTTTTTTTTTTCTTTTCCTAGTGTTCATCAAAATGATGGACCCTAATCTTATTACAATCTAGCCTTGGATATAGACTAATAAGTAATTTAATTCTAACTTAAACTGTTAAATTGTCTTTACATTCTAAGAATGTGTCCATTGGCACTTTTCTTATTGTCTCTATTAAGGGGAATACACTTTTTCTTGTGTTTATTTGGTAACAATTGTGCTACATTACACTATTCACTAACACTAGCACTAAACACTAACTCGAACGGTTTTGTTCTTTTAAGTCTTCTCACTATGTCCGTGTGGTCGAGAAGCTGGATCGCCTCGACGTTCACATGCTGATGAAGTCTCTTGTCGTGAGCTTCTGCAGATTTTTGGATCACTTTATCGATGAACTCAACGTTTAGGTCCCGATGGAGGTCATTATTTCGTACGTACCAGGGTGCATTAACAATTTCCCGTAGTACTTTGTTCTGAAATCGTTGAATGATCAATGCATTAGTATGTTTGGTACAGCCCCACAGCTGAATACCATAAGTCCAAACTGGCATCAGGACTTGTCTGTATAATAACAGTTTGTTTGGCACGGACAGCTCGGAGTTTCTTCCAAGCAGCCAATACATTCTTTTGAACCGTAGGTCGAGTTCATCTTTTTTCTTCTTGACGTGAGCTTTCCAGCGTAGCTTTGCATCAAGGGTCATACCGAGATACTTGGCTGTATTCTCATAAGGGATTTGGTTGTTATTAATATAAACTGGAAAATACTGTGGCTTTTTGTTGGTAAAATCTATATGTACGGATTTGGATTCATTTAATTTAATCTTCCATTTTTTGGTCCAGTCATAAACTTGGTTAACAGCCATTTGAACCTTTTCTACTGCTTCTTCGTGGCTGTTTCCAACGGCCATTATGGCTGTATCATCAGCAAAGGTCCCAATGGTATTGTTTTCAGGTTCAGGAATATCACAAGTGTATAGTAGGTACAGGACCGGACCCAACACACTCCCTTGCGGTACGCCAGCTTTTATTGGTTTCAGTTCTGAATAGGTATCTTCTTGTCTTATTCTAAAGACTCTGTTTAAAATATATGATTCTAATATGTCTGCAAACGGTTTCGGTAGCAAGCTCTTCAGTTTATGAATGAGACCTTCATGCCAAACTTTGTCAAATGCTTGGGCTACGTCTAGAAAAACAGTAGAACAGACTTTCTTGTTTTCCAACGCGTTTTCTATTACATTTGTTATTCTGTGCACTTGATCGATCGTTGAATGTTTTTCTCGAAATCCAAACTGGTGCTCAGGTACAATTTTCCTGTTATCTATGATTGGTTTAAGGCGTTTGAGTAGCAGCTTTTCAAACAGCTTCGACATTATTGGTAGCAGGGAAATGGGTCTGTATGATGTTGTTTCGTGAGCTGGTTTCCCAGGCTTTGCTATCATTATTACTTCAGCAACTTTCCATAAGTCTGGTACATATTTAAGCCTCAGTGCGGCATTAATAAGGGTTGTTAACTTAACCAAACCCTTTCTTGGTAAGTTATGAAGGATTTCCCCTGATATTAGATCGTATCCTGGTGATTTCCTTGGGTTAATTTTCTGCTTAATTTCTCGTGCAACTTCTCTCGGTGTTACTAATTTTATGGCATCTACTTGTTCTGGCATCACTATATTAACCAGAGTGTGGTCTTCTATGGTTTCTCCCTCGTTTGGTTGAAAGATGTTTTCTAGGTGATCTGCAAACCTTTTAGCTTTTTGCTCATTAGTACGTGCCCATTGCCCGTTTTCACACTTGATGGGAGGGATTGGGGCTATCGGCCTCTTTAGATTCTTAGTAGCCTTCCAAAGGGAGTAGTTTGTCCTTTGGTCGTTACTTAGTTTCTGAAGGTAAGCTTTAGTTGAGTCGTCTTTGTAGTCCTGGATTAGTCTTCTTACTTTTTTTGTAAGTTTGTTTAACTTTTGTTTGTCATCAGGACACCTAGTTTGATGCCACATTTTTCTCTGCCTTCTTTTTTCCATGATGAGCTGCTTGATTCTGAGGGGGTATATGTTTCTGTTCGTTCTTTTGTTGGAGTCAGGTGTATTTTCCCACGCTGCTTGTTGGATGTGCATAATAAACTTTTCAACTTCGAAGTTTAAATGTTCAGGGTTTTTTAATGGAACTTTAAGGTCAATTTGGTCATTTAATCTGTCTTTAAAGCTCTCCCAATCCGTAAATTTAGTAACTAGAGTGGGGCTGTTTTCTTTGTATAAATAGCTTTCGCTAATTTCTAAATAGATTGCTGAGTGATCTGAGTTTAAGTCATAGCTTTGTTCCGTTTTGATATAACTACTTGATAGATTCCTGGTTATGAAAAAATCTATTAAATCTGGAATTTTATTTGGATCTGTTGGCCAATAAGTGGGCTCTCCAGTAGATATAACTTCACATTTGAGCTCTTTTATGGCACTCAGTAGTTCTTTGCCTTTAGTAGTTGTTAGTCTAGAACCCCAATACGTATTTTTAGCATTGAAGTCACCTCCTAAGATAAATTTATTACCAAGGTGGGCTAAGAAATACATATAGTGATCTTTTTTTATCATGTATCGTGGTGGACAGTAGATGGCACTCACTGTTATGGGGTATTTTTTGGTTTGTAGACAAATTGCCACTGCTTGGATATCTTTCTCTTCGTATTTGAACACTTCGTAGTGTCGCAAATTTTCTTTAACAATAACGGCACTTCCGCCTCTTGCAGTATTGTCTGGGTGTAGTGCATGGTATACTTTGTAACCTTTGAATTTAATATGACATTGCTTAGTGAAGTGAGTTTCTGAAACAAGGCAAACATCAATTTTCTCAATTTCTAATACAACTTGCAACTCATTTTGACGTTTTTGTAACCCATTTGAGTTCCACGCCATAAGTTTAAGTGTATTATCCATTTCTTGTTTTTGAACTAGCAGTTTTGTTGCTGTTTTCAAGTTGTTTTAATCTATCGTCGAATGATAACATTAACTTTAGGATTTCATCCAACTTTTTGTTGCTGTTCATATCAGCCAAAGGCGCTTTCACTATGCCTCGTGTAGTTACTTGAGCGTATGAAATGTTTTTACTTGTTGTCTGCATCGTGCTTTGACTTGGTTTGGACTTACCAGGGTCTTCACCTCTTCCAGCAGGTGCACTTTGTTGAGCATTCATATTACTTCCTTTCGACTTTTTCAATCTTAGCTGCTGTATTTCTTTGGCTACAATACATCCCCTGTAGTTAGCCGGATGTGGGGCTCCGCAGTGGACGCATTTTGGCTTCTCTTCTTTTGATTTTCTGCAATCCTTGGTGAGATGTTTACCTGTGCATTTTACGCACCTCGGTTCTTTGGCGCAGTACTTTTGCGTATGGCCGTATGCCTGGCACCTTTTGCATTGAGGTACCAGTTTTGTGGATTTTATAGGTTGTATCTCCACATTACATCCCAAAATATGTTTAATGTTAAATATTTTGTTCGTTTCCTCATCATTTGAGAATGTCAGCATAAACATATTGAGTGGCTCTTTATTTTTCCAACTCAATTTGTTGACTGCTTCTAAAATCTTGAAGCCTTTGCTGCGCAGGTCTTCGACTACTCTTTCCGGGATACAGGTGAAATGCAATTTTTTTGCCATTACTCTTATTGGCCTTTCTTGCTTATTTTCATATGAGTGCCAAAGACAGTTGTTGTCTGAAAGGGCTTTTGAAATTGCTCTATACGATTCTTCGTTTTTGGCATTTACTTTTACGGTATCTCCGTTCATCATTTTGATACTGAACGCATCAGCTGATTGACTCTCACATAGAAAGTCAAAGAATTTTTGGTAATTCCGAATACCATCTACAACCATAGGTGGTGGCAGAGGAGTTTTGGTGACTTTTAGATTAGCTCTATTCGCGTCTCTTCCTTGTTCATTTGGAGTGGGTTGGGCAGGAGAGGTGTTCAATTTTCTTTTCTTCCTGCTCTTTTGCCGTATCCACCCTGTTTCTCGAGCGAGTTCTTCTTCGTCCGTTGCATATTCAACAGGCGGTGATGAGATCTCGGTGGCGGTTGTTGTTGGTTTGACTGCGTTTTCCGCTTGAAGTTTTAGCTGTTGCTGAAGGTTTTCTATTTGACTTTTTAAGTCATCTAAGTTCTTTTGGAGCTTTAAACGCTCATTCTTTTCTTCACAATAGTATTTGTACAACAGATGTTCAGTCTCTGTTTTTAGGTCGACGGTATCCTTTTTTGATTCCATTGTTAGATTTAAATTCAAATTCAAATTCAAATTTATTTATTGTTTGTCACAGGTGAAATATTAGGTCTTATGATTACAATATATTGGATCGCTGCAACATACCTATAAGGTGTACAATTTTTGATGCTGGTTCCACATTTATAACATTCACTACATTTTACTGAATTTCAAAACAATTATTCGCTCTAAGTCAGCGTCCATCATTCATCATGCATTAATATAGTTACAAGTTCACGTAGTCAGATAAACAAATTAAATTATCCAATTGATTTCATGATAATTACATGATACATTGATGTCATTAAAATTAAATTATTCGTTATTGTCATTCAAATTAAATTATTGATTTATGTCATACAAATTAAATTACTCATTCAGTCATTGTCTAAAGGTCAATCAAAGTCATCAATATTTTTGTCATTAAAAAAGTCATTAATTGAATAATAAGCCTTACATATTAAAAATTCCTTTAGACTTTTTTTAAAACTATCTAAGGTTAAAGTACCTTTTACATTTTTTGGAAGTTTGTTATAAATTTTCACACCTATCCCAAATATACTCATTTTAAACTTAACTGTCCTACACTTAATTCCACATAATTCATGTTTATACCGTGCACTTCTGCAATTAAGCCAGTATTAACTTGGCCTTAACAATAATATTTGCCGTCAGCCGTCAGCATTACGCAATAACTAGGTCATTACGATGCAGCCGACTTGACGGCATTGTTTTGATTCGTAAGCACTTTACACTGTGGTACGCGCGCGATCGCATGCAACACAACTGCTCTCAGCGAAAATCGAACGTGACTGAGCCGGAAATACTGTACACATACTTCGCTACTCTGGAAATTTCTACTGTATCGTGTGTGCGAGCAGCGGTGGCCCAGTGGTGGCGGCCCCGACTAACAAACAGTAGGTCGTGTGTTCGAACTCAGGCAGGCACATTACTTTGTGTCATTTATTTCATCACCGCTGCTCTCAAAACGGTGAAGGAAAACATCGTGAGGAAACCGGCATGTCTTAGAACCAAAAAATTCGAAGACATGTGACATCTACCAATCCACACTGGGCCCGCGTGGTAGATTATAGCCCATTCCCTCTCAAAGAGAGGAGGCCTGTGTCCCAGCAGTGGGAACATTAATAGGCTATTGATGATGATGATGTGTGTGCGTTTCCAAACATTTAAACTCACAAATTAATACAAACAGCTAAGCCCGCAACAACTACCTATACGAGTATGTCATAAAAATATTTGTTGGGTGCGGTGATCAAACCCGCGACGTGAAACGCAGCAGCTAATCGCTCAGCCACTGCACCAACCGAGCAACCGTATATTTGTTTTTCATTCATGTATCTACACCACCCCTGGGGCTCTACTATGACGTCTTAAAACAGTCCTAATTTATTATTAATCCAGTGTGGAAAAGAGATGGCGCTAGACACCCTGTATAGTTCTGTCACGTTTCCACACTGGAATAATATTAAGTTAGGACTGTTTTAAGACGTCATAGTAGGGCACCTGTTCTTTCTGTTCTGTGACACCACCTGTCAGTGTGACAGCTGCCCAATCTACATGGAACTATCAGAAGAACATTCTGCGAATCACACCGCTTACAAACAGAATGTTCACGGTTCACTGAGTATCATGATTTAGCGCTAAATAAAGGTAGTTCTGCTAATAGCTTGTTTATAATAAGAAAAAACAAAAAATGGACTTGGCAGTCACCAAACGGTTTACATCACAATGAAATCGATTATATACTTATAACCCCGAGCCTTGAAATACATAACTTTAATATAATTCAAAACCTGAATTTTAATACTGACCACAAAATGATAAGATGCAAGATCCACTTAGACACGAAGAAGAAGAAAAAATACATCAAAACAAGCACAAACTATACTAGAGACTTACCGATACTAACGAGAGCGAGTGGAAAAAAGTGTGAAGATATTTTTACTGCTGCAGTGAATAAAGCATCGGACATTCAAATACAATATAATAATTTCGAAGAAGAGATGATTAAAGTACCTGAAACAAAGAAAAACCAAAAAGAAGCGAAAAAAACCCATATTAAGAAACTACTCGAAGAAAGGAAACAATTATACAGTAAAAAAGGAGAACCAGGGAAGTAAAAAATAAGATTACACAATTAAGTAAGACAATTAACAGAGAGATTTCAGAAAAAACGAAGGATCACAGGAAGAGTACGTTTGAAAAATATATAAGTAAAACGGGAGCCGTGAAAAAAGCTTATAAAGAGCTCCGCACATCTTCAAAATGGACATCACATTTAACAGATAGAGCTGGAAATAGACTAACGAAACGATTAGATATAATAACGGAGGCTACAAATTTTTTCCAAGATCTCTATTCTGCACAAACAGCATCGAATTTTGATGAATGCATTTTGGACAAAACCAGAACCGCAGAAAAAGTACCTGCAATACTACTTTCAGAGATAGATTTTGCAATTAAAACACAAAAAAATGACAAATCTCCTGGAGAAGACAACATTACGAATGAGTTATTAAAATGTTTATCTGTACCTCTACAGAGACCACTACAAACTATGTTCAACAACGTACTGGAAAAAAGAACGACTCCTAAGCAATGGTCCAGAGCTACAACGACTCTACTACATAAAAAAGGGGATAGAAATAACCTAAACAATTACAGGCCAATTAGCCTAATGAGCAATATTTACAAAGTTTTTTCAAAAATCGTTCTGAACAGGCTCTCCAAAATCTTAGACGAGAATCAACCACGTGAGCAAGCAGGATTCAGAAAACACTTTTCAACGATCGACCATATCCACGTCATGTCACAATTAATAGAGAAAAGTAAAGAATATGGAAAGACTCTGTACATATGCTTCATTGATTTCTCCAAAGCTTTCGACTCTTTGGAACACACTGCCATCTGGAAAGCACTAATACAACAAAGCTTAGACATAGAGTACATTGAGCTCCTTTACAGCATATCCTCTAAGAGTTTGGCTAAAATACGTCTGGAAAGAGAGGGGCCGGAATTCCGTATAGGAAAAGGCGTGAAACAGGGCGACCCCCTCTCACCCAAAATATTCTCAGCAGTTCTGGAAATGGTTTTTAGAAATATCAACTGGGAAAAACAAGGCATCAAAATAGATGGCGAATACCTAAGCCACCTACGGTTCGCGGACGATATTGCTATATTTGCTGAGGAGAGTACTGAGTTAGAAAGCATGGTAAAAGATCTTGTGAGGGAGAGCAGCAAGGTTGGTTTATCGCTGAACGCCTCAAAAACAAAATTTATCACAAATGGTACTGTTCCAACCATTAGAGTGAACGGAGAAAGCATCGAGTGTGTTACGGAATATATCTACCTAGGTCAGTCAATTTCATTCCAAGATCTCACAGAAAATAGTAGATTGTATCATAGGGGAGCAAAATAATATTTTTACGGCGAGGGCGCTTTTTTGAATCCAGAGCGAAGTGAGGGATTCTAGAGTAGAATCCCGAACGTAGTGAGGGATTCTTTAGTAGAATCCTGAACGTAGCGAGGGATTCAAAGTACTTCGCCCGAGCCCAAAATATATTTTGCACCCGAGTGATACACTCGACTTTTCATCACCCTCTATGAGAAAATAAAAGGCGCCTCACATTTTATTGTAATATTATTATTTAATAAAAACAGAGTGACGACACGTTTAAATCCATCAGACATATTAATTACGAATATGTGTCCAGTTTTACGTCCTTATTAAGACAACACGTTACTAAACAACCTTCTACTCCATATTAAGAAATTGTCGTATACCTTTAAATATTTCTCCCGGGATTTCGTAGGGATTAAGTTTTGTATGACGTTATTAGCTTCTATTTGTATTGTTTCAGGAGTTAATGCACTATCACTTTCAGAACTCGACGTAGAGCTCATTTTTTTTGCACAAAATACAATAAAGTCCGTACCGATTATTAGAACAGGGAAGTAAATCGCGCGCATTTGTTTTTTTTTTTTTTATTTCGTTACCGCGTCTCCTCGCACCGTACAGCCAACACAACACAATTTGCGTTCAATTTCAATGAACGATTCATGTTCTAAATTCAAATCTCATTACTGCCCGCTAAAAAGTCTAATGGAGAAAAGAGCTACTTTGCTCGCACTTAAAGAGGAACAAAACGACACTTTTCGAATTGAAGGGATGAAAAGAAATAAACCGACGAATTGCAATTGTGTGGAAAAAGTACTGGAGCTTGAAGGAAATCATGAAAAATAGAGATATAAAAATTGAAATAAAAAGGAAACTGTATGAGACAATCATCCTGCCATGCCTAACATATGGTTGCCAAACATGATCGTTGAGGAAGATAGACGAACACAAATTAGCCATACACCAACGGAAAATGGAGAGAAGCATGTTAGGAATAAAACTATCAGATAAAATAAAAAACGAAACAATAAGAAAGAAAACTAAAGTAAGTGACATACTCGAAAAAATTAGGAATTTAAAATGGAAATGGGCGGGCCATGTGTATAGGATGACCAACGACAGATGGACCAAGAAACTCACAGAATGGTTACCAAGAGAAGGGCAAAGAAGTAGAGGTAGACCGAAAAAACGATGGGAGGACATATTTAAGGAAAGATGTGGACCAGACTGGAGAAGACAGACTAGGGACAGAGACAACTGGAGGAAGCTGGGGGAGGCCTACGCCAAAGAGGCGACTTCCACAATTATTTAGAAGGAAAATAAATAATAATTATAATTCTTAATGCACGAATAGGATAATTTATATTTTAATCAATAATAATAATAATTTATGCATGGAAATGATAATTTATAATTTTTTTATTCAATAATGATATTAATAATTATTATAAAACTTAAATTCATCTAAACTAAATTTATTAATTAATTGTGATTATTTATTTTAAAGGTTCTATTTAAATAATTGTTAGATTGTGCATTGTTGTATTTATTATAAAGGCTATTTTAATTTTATTTTATTTATAGGTAGTTCTGCGAAACGGGTGTCTATGCTTACAGTTGCTAGATTTTCTGTCTTTAGAAACCTGAATTCACAGGGTTATCTAAGCATGGGTCGCTGAACTTTAAGGTGGGTTTATGAGACGAAAAGTGCTTTGTCTTAGTGAAGGCTTGTCGGAAAATAATACAAGGTTTTTGGTGTTTCAGTTAATAATAATTAAAATAAATAGAGCTTCCGTCTTAGTTTCTTTTCGTGATCCACATAATATTTTGTGGATTTTAGATCATGCTTTCACATCCTTGCTTAAAAACTATGTATTTAAGTAACTGCTTTCTAAGTGAAATTTTTCCTAAGTATTGTAAAATTCACAATTGCTTTAGGTTCCTAATATTATATCACTTTGATTTCATTTACCAACTTCCTTCGTATCATCAACCGTTGCTTGAGAGCTCACGTATCCAAGTTTCAGCTCATTCAGCTCAGCTAGTTCAGGATCTTCATCCACGACCACAGTTTTCAACTTCTCAATATTTTCGTCATATAAAGCGCCTTGCAACTCAACCTGGATCTCCTTCAAACTTTTCCCCTTTGTTTCTGGCACTATCAAGTACGAGAAAATAGCGCCGAGGATAGATGCGCCAGCGTAGAACCAGAATACTCCAGCCAGACCAGCTGCATCCTTCATCTCCTGGTATCCTTTGACTGACAAGAAGTTTAGGAACCCTCCTAGAATATTTTGGAGAGTCATGGCTAGTGATTTGACGTTCAGAGGGAATATTTCTGCAGTGATAACGAAGACTAGCGAGTCAAAGCCTAGAATAGCTAACATGCTAGTGAAGATGATGCCAACGAAAGGAATGTAACTATAGTACGAGGAAGAAGTGGGCTGGATGAAGAAGTACGCTCCAACAACGATGAGAGTTATTCCAGCGCTGAAGTAGGTGAAGATGAGCAGGGAACGACGTCCAACCTTGTCCACTATGACTGATGAAAATACACCTGCAAGTAAGTTAGGAGTTTTAATAGTGACAGCCGCAGATGTAATACTATTTTCAATTATGATTACAGATTCTACTAATAATCTTACCTACTCTTAATATATAAACCTAAGCAATATCGACAAAAACTTCTCAATTTCTTACCAACAAAGAATTTGACAGCTCCAAATATGATCAGCACAGTTGAAATATTGACGTTCGTCTCGCTCTCTTGAACAATTCGGCCGATGTATTGTTGGATGGCAATCGTTCCCGACATAATTTGAGTAATTTTCAAACCTGTTGAATAACATAAGTTTTTAAACATAATTATATATTTTGTTCACTAACAACAGCATTAACGCTAAAACAAGTTGTTTACCATGTTTACTACCTATTATCTTTGAGAGAGAGTTTATCCGTGATCATGGTGTGCTGAAATATCGGGAACTCTAAATGAATATTAAACATGGTATATATCTCGTTTTTGAATAATGTCGTTATTTTTTGCGATTATCACATGAAACCATTCGGGTACGCGGTCGAGCGGTGAAGCGGATCTCACGTTATAATTATAATGGCGTGTATGGAACCATAGAATCAGCTGATGGCTAACACACGCACGACGAGCGGTGTAATGTGAAAATCGTCCAGATACACGAAATATTACAATTAATGTCAGCTACTATTATATATTATAAGATGGGCAGACGACATAGTTACCATCGGGGGAAAAACCTGGATGAGGCTGGCACAGGACCGTGGAGAATGGCACAAGAAAAGGGAGGCCTATACCCAGCAGTGGGTGAGTTCAGGCTGTGGATGATGATGATGATGATGACTATTACTACTATTGATCCATCATCATGAGCCCTCGTTTCTGATGCACGAGGTTATGAGTTCAAAATCAGGTAAGCGACTTGTTCAATTAATACATCGGTGGAGAAAGAATGTGTCTGAAGAGATGACGAGGAATAGAGAAACATGGAAGAAAAAGATATTCTGCGGTGACCCCAAATGAATTGGGATTTAGAGCAAGAGAATTATGATGACATTGGTGAAGAAAAACACCGGGATTCATAATAATCCATAAGTCTAATCCCAATTTGACTTGAGTAACAGTGATGGATGATGAATGCTCGTACCTTCGCCCTAATCTTTTGACCTGCAGTGGGCCAAAAGGTTGCTATCGTTGCTACCAGTTACTACTCATCTGTGGATTCTACATACTAACCTATACAAATGATGAGTGCCTTGCGGTATTGCTTCCCAGTAAACAACTCTTTGATAGAACCTGAGCGAACGGTCTCCTTCTTAACATCCACCATCATTGATGTTAGCCGATCCTCTATTACCTGTAAAAATTATAGATACGTTTGTGAAATCAGTTAACACGCCAAAACTAGGCCAAAACGAAGGTTAGGAAACCAGTTGGGTAGACCGTAGACCATTTCTTGAAATATTTTATTTACCACTTGTGTGGAAATCATCATCATCATTCGCCTATAATGTTCCCACTGAAAGGACTCGGTCCTCCTCTCTAGGAGAGGGATGGGCTTTAATCTACCACGCGGACCCAGTGCGTGTTGATGTAGAAATATCAATCAGTAAACCAATAGATAATTTCAGATTAATGTTATTTTTTCCATGATTATAATTACTTCAAAAAAGGAGGAGGTTCTACGTTCGTGTGTATGTATTTTTTTTTATGTAAGTATGTTACCTGATTTCTCCCCCATTTGTGGACCGATTCTCAAAATTCTTTTTATATTTGAAAGAGTATACTCCTGAGGTGGTCCCATTTTAATTTGGTGAAGATCTGGTGCTAATCTTCGGAGATATACAATGGAACTCTTCAAAAATAGACGGCAAATCTGTCGTAATTGTTGGAATCGCTTGGATGTTTATTGAATATACATTATCATGACGTAACATCACGCCTGTATGCTCTGACAACAATTTCGACAGTAAGGTATGATAAGTTACATTTACTTATTACCTTGACATGTATTGTTAACAATTAACAATATAAAACTAAATTCATGGCAAATATTTGTATGGGAACAACTAAAAATGGAAAAATAAAAAAACTTTTTTGCAAAAAATAAAATCGACTTCAAAAAAAAAACATAAAAGTAAAAAATAAACTTTAGAAGAAAAATCAGTTTCTGAAGTCGGTGGCAAAAAAATGAAATCAAAAAAACAAAAGTCACCGACTTCAGAAACTGATTTTTCTTCTAAAGTTTATTTTTTACTTTTATGTTTTTTTTTTGAAGTCGGTTTTATTTTTTGCAAAATTGTTTTTTATAATACTAAAAACAATCTGGTATGCTCTCACCTTTTTATCCTTATTCGCGCTTAACTGAATCAGGGAAGCTCTCGCTCCTTTCACCTTTCCTTCTTTCAAGAGATAATACGGGCTCTCAGGTATGAAGCAGCAGGCGATGAAGTAAACTATCGGCAGAACCAGCAGCATGTAGCTGATCGCGTGGTACGAGACGAAGGGGCCGACAGACATTATGAGGAAAACGCCAAAATTTTGCATGTAGCGAATGGTCGATGTGGCTTTACCTCTGATCTCTTTGTCTGATACCTCTGCTAAGTACATGGCTGATACCTGTAAAGAGAAGAATGGCTAGAAGTGGAGAAGAATGGAACATGGAAGTCTTTGATCTAAAATGAAGCGAAATATGTACTTTTTAACGTAAAGTTGAGTTGTGGTTATTGATTCATCAGTAGACTTTTTAAAGGATACCAATATTGATCATTTTGACCATTTTGATAATGAACCTTCTATTGAACCTTGTATTCGAGGTTAACGGTCTTGGTTTTAATAGATTTCTCCAATGCTTTTAATACCGTTGATCACGACATTCTTCTGGCCATACTGTTGCAAATTGGGATCTCATCGTTGTCACGGGATTGTATTTCATCTTATCTTCGTGGTCGCCAGCAGGCGGTGCGTGCTGATCAGAATTGCTCTGACTGGTGCGACCTGGTAACTGGTGTTCCACAGGGCGGTATACTCTCTCCTCTCTTACTTTCTTTATTTATAAACTCTCTTACTGCTATCCTCAAATGCTCTTACCATCTGTACGCTGATGACTTGCAACTGTACGCTCAAACAGACATTGCCAACCTTGATAACTGCATTTCAACACTCAACGCTGATCTTCGTGTTATCGAGGAATGGTCTGGCAAATTTGGGGTGTCTGTTAACTTCGAAAAATGTCAGGCCATCCTCATTGGTAGCTCATACTATTTGAAGAATGTGAACATTAGCCAACTTGTGCCACTGATGTACGAGAACTCCGTCATTTCTCTTTCACCCCACGTAAAGGACTTGGGTCTTTACATTGACAGCAGTTTGAGTTGGAATAAGCACGTCGCTCAGGTGAGTCAGAAGGTCACGTTCTCACTGCGGTCTCTCTATAGATTCAAGCATTTTCTCCCATCTAGCACGAAACTCACTTTGGTTCAGTCCCTTGTGCTTCCCATTATTGACTATGCTGATGTTTGTTATTCTGATTTATCCCAAAACTTCTAAATAAATTGGATCGACTTCTCAATAATTGTTTTCGTTTTATTTTTGGCCTTCGTAAATACGATCATATCTCTTCCTTCCGTTCTCAGCTTAAATGGCTGCCTATTCGACTCAGGAGGTCCCTCTGATCTCTCTGCATGCTCTTCTCAATTATGAACGATCCACGTGCTCCCGATTATTTAAAAACTTATTTCAAAGTGTTGGGCAGTTGTCATAGTCGTAGCCTTCGAGCTTCCAAAAATCTCATTCTCCAAATTCCTTCACATCGCACCTGTTTTTGTCAAACTCTTACGCTGTTTCATCTATAAAACTCTGGAATGCGCTACCCCTTGGCATTAAAAAAGCTGAAAGCAAATTGTCTTTTACAAGGAAAGTACGTAGCCACTATTTAAGTCAGACCAAATAGCTCTCAATTATTTTATGTCGAGTCATGCATGGTATTGCCTATTGTTAAGATTTTCGTTCTTGATTTTGGTATTTGTAAAATATTTATTAGTTTATTCTATATTTTTATATTTATGTATTAGTATAAATAAATAAGTATATAGTTTCGTTTTTTAGAGTTGATGTTGTTTGTTAGATATTTTGTACCCTACCACAATGTTGTCTTATTTAACCCTAAGGTTGACTGGTAGAGAATGCCTTGTGGCATTAAGTCCGCCTATGTACCACTATTGTGCATGAAGTTTAAATAAATAAATAAATAAACCTTCTGGTTCTGGTTATTTACTTACGGTGGCTATCATACCGGTGCCAGCGCCCCAAAGGAAACGCGTTATGTAAATCCACCACGCTGTCGCAGTACTTAAAATAATGACCTGAAAATAATAGTATTTATTCATTTTGTTACAAGATAAAATCATTCTCAATAAAGCAGCCTATTTTAAGTGGAAGTCGAAGCGGGTTTCCATGTCGATACAACAGAAGTTCAAAGTAAGATAAAAGTACACTAGGTTTGGTTAATTAATCATATATTATATCAGACGTGTCTGATATGATATTTGACTCGTCATGTTTCTGCGACAAATAGGTACCTAAATATATTTTCTTTCTTTTTACATAAAGTAGATTCAAATACACGTCCTTTGTTTACAAAACCAGCTCGTAGCGGTTCATGGAAAAATTAACTGTTTGTTTAATGTTCATATTTGTATAATACGTTTAGTAAAAGTTGCTTGTGAGGAGGAACATACGCATAAAAATAATATAACGGCATCACTTCACTTCATCATTACTACATCCTTACATAGTATAAAACAAAGTCGCTATTTTGTCTGTTTGTTTGTCTGTATGCTTAAATCTTTAAAACTACGCAACGGATTTTCATGCGGTTTACACCAATAGATAGAGTGGTTCTCGAGGAAGGTTTTAGTATATAATTTGACCGAGATCCACGCGGGTGAAGTCGCGGGCATCAGCTATTTATATTTATATATTTTATCAGTATTTACTTAACTTGAGCTCTTTGATCTTTGCTTATAGAAGACACCGAAACAAACTCTCAATCTCTTTTAAAGTCCAAACATATAATTCTTGGTTCCTATTGTGTGAGCAATATGCGTCTGATAAAAATATTCCATTAGTTTCACTCACCGTTCCAACAATGACGGGCAAAGCACTGCTCAAAATAACGGCTCGTCTTCCAAACCCATCAGAAATAAACCTCGTCGCCAGGCTGCCAAACATGAAGCCAGGGGATGATATAGCAGCCACCCATGATATCTCTTTCTGTGAAAATGTCGGTAGCTAATTTATAATTAGTGACACCGGATGGTATCCTAGCATATTTGCAGCAAGCTTGCCACACTGTTCCTAAACAACTATAAGAAGAATCAACAGTGGCGACCGCCGAAAATTGAATCGGTAGAGTCAGAGTCTTTGGTCAACTGGGCCCACTTGCAACTGGACCCACAATAAAACTCAGCAAGCTCGAAGCAAAATAATTTACTCTTAAAGTTACCATGGCGGAGCGCCTAAAGTGGAACGAGGATTCGCCCATTGGCTCTTACTTGTAAATTACAATTTGGTTTGCATTGTACCGTGTACAGTGAATTTATTTATATTTATTTGATTAACATTGTAGGCGATGGTCAAGGTTGAAATACTACGACTGTTTTGGTATGTACAATAAAGACATGTGATGAGAACAGACGAAACGGATGTCACCAAAAGTGTGATGAGTGTAAAAGTTGATGGATGGAAGAGATAAAAGAAGAAGATAAAAGAAGAAGAAAGAGTATGACGTGATGGTTGACAAGGGAGAATGTAAAGAAAAGACGTGTTGCACCGACCCTAAGTCGACGGTCCCTACGTATAATCACCTAAGTGGTAGATACGTGATTTGTGTTTTATTGTTCCCTGACATTCAGACAAACCTAAACTATCGTCCAGTGTAATAAAAACTAATAAAAGTTGGCAAATTGACCTTTAAATACACACACGACATTTCCCATAACTACCAAATTGACTAAAACTTCCGACGTAGAACAACAATAGTGGTAATCCAGTCGTTTTACGCGGGACAATCCATTGTAACCCCACGCACCTCCCCTGCAACTGCCACTTGCGAGAAATAACGTTTTTGTGTACATTTAACCTGCTTCGAAATAAAACGTAATGCAAATAATTTGTCTATCTTGTGAGGAACTGTCTTTTTTGAGTGAGTCAAACACTTATCTACTTTTATACAGTTTTTGTAACATGATCCCCACGTAAATGGCAATTGCGTCTTTAGGTAATTAAATACCTCCGGCGTAAAACTGAATAAGTAGGTACCACTTACATTATTTACCACAGGGATGATTCCGCTGTATAAGTAAGTAAGTGACAAATAATACGCTCGAAAGGCCTTTTAAAAGTTGTAGTTATTTTTTTTATAAAATAGATCATATGAAACCTGTATTCCAAATTTCATGACTTTCTGTGTGGTAGAACATGAACTACATGTGTTTAAAACTTAAAAGTGCTCTCCTGTAAAGTTTGTCATTTGCAGTTAGGGGATTGTACGTAGGGACCGTCGTAAGTGACATAAGACAACAGCAGAAAGATGACAATGTTCAATGCTGAAATAAGACAGTTCTTCTAAATAACCTTACATCCGTAATAATGATACCGGTTTCATTGTTGTGGAACTTCGGTAATACAGGGGTGCTCCACGCCAGTGAGAATCCTCCCACCATAGCAGCTATTGACACTAAAACAATAGATATAGTGTCAGGCGCAGATTCACAGACCACACTTTTACTTTACTTTGATTGAAAGATCTACTTTCACGCAAAAATATATTTCTTAGTCCTGTCAAGCTGTTCTTCTGTCAAATCATACTTTACTTAGTAAGCTAAGTAGTCGATAATCATGACTTTGGCCATCAGCGGCGTCACCACCATCACGTATTTGAAAGACGTTCACTGTTATACAGGCACCAAGCACGCCAAGTAACCCGAAACTGTGTTTTTTTCAAATCAAGCCTAATGCCTTAACGATAAAGTTAAAATGCTTTTAAATAAATTGTGACTGATTGAAGTACCTTGATGTACTGGGGTGTACATCAAGATACACCGCCAATTACGATGTACACAAAAAACTTAATGTGGCACTCGGAGACTGCCGCGGTAAAGCTATTGCATAGCATTTTTTATCAACAGCAAATAATTAATTATTTAATTTGACAACCTCAGTAATGACAACCCTGTTATTTACCGTAACCATAGCAACCTGGTTGAAAATTTTCGTTACGGAATTTCTGGATTCGCTCTCCACGCTCAAGGCCCGCGATAGAAGCTATGCAATAGCTTAAAAACAAAAAAATTAAGATACCCGAGAGTGACTCGCTAAGAAAAAATGCAGTGAGAAGCTGACATGTAATAATATTAGACAGCAAAGTATCCTACAGACTAATACAATTTAACAGTCGGACAGTGAATTAGTGAAGTAAAAAAACAGTAATAAATAATATAAAACAATTGAACTTACCGGCCGCTGTCACTAAATACTGCGCATGTCTCCTTTCCGCCATCTCAAAAATTCACGTGCACTCAAATTAAAACAAACAAAAAATATTTACTAAAACCTGGCTAATCCCAGTATCAACATGAACCAGACAGTAAAACCTCCATGTTTGTATAGTTGTATAAATAATTATTCAAAATTTCTATCTTTAAATAAATATTTATTATTTCAACAAATTCTTGATACACTTTATATATTAGTTCAGGAGAATAGTCACACTCTTGTATCCTCTTTCACGTTTCATATGCTAGTGAATTACATTATCAAAACATTTACTAGATAAAAAAAGGTTAACGCATTCTGACGAATTTATTACTACGAGTATCGTCACAAAAAGTTTATTCTCAGTTAAAAACATAAATCATCCGTCGTCATTTGACTGTCGGAAATCAACAATATAGGTAAATGCTTGGATGGCAGCGGTTTGTGACGGTTTTCACAAAAACTAGGAACACAGAGCTAAGGTAAGAAAAAAGGGAACATTGATGTACAGACGCCAGCATGTCAAGCTACCCGAAACTGTCAAATTTTCCCAACGAACCTTGAACCTAATGCTCTAGAAATAAAGTCGAAAATCTATCAAAGAAATCTGACAGATTGTAGTAGCTTGATGTGCTGGCGTCTGTACCAAAAATCGATGAACCCAAAGGACTTCCAGAAATCAAATGCTTGAATGTTCGTCATTTTTGCAAATTGCTGCATGGTGGACCGATGACCTGGTAAAGGTTGCGGGGATCCGCTGGATGCGAGACGCGCGGAACCGGTCAATGTGGTGACACTTGGGGATGCCTATCTCCAGTAATGGACGTCTTTCGGCTGAAATGATGATGACGATGTATTCATAAAACTGTAAATCTATCAAGCATTATGAACAAATTACTTTCATAGGAAGGTCATTGTATAAAAGATATAAAGAACATTTGGATACAGAAGTGAGATAAGATAATGAATATAAATAAATGTAGGTCATCTAACTACTATAATACGTGTGGACATTAGTCGACTTATTTCCTAGTTTCGTCCATAATTTATTTTACCATGAAACCACAGTGAGTTGGTTTTTTAGGATTCCCTAGCCAATAACTAAAACGAAGTCCTTGTATTATTTTCATCTGTCTTTTCCGTCAGTACGGATTGGTGTGCAATTCGTGTACCTAGTCATTTTGCTCAGTAACTGTTGACATGATACGGGATGGAGAAGCGACATGCAATGGTCAAAATGTATGGAACAGCACATTTTTTTTAAATTACCGATGAAAAATGTCTAAGTTTATAGCGATGATTTTACTAAACAGTTGGTGAGCATTTTCGCGTCGGTGGTGGAAGCGTCCACCCTGTAAAGCTGAAAATTCGTACTATGGTAAACCGCTAAGACATAGTTAGGTACATTTTGTGCATTCGTACATATTCGAGAAAACCCTTTAGTTGCGTGGTCCAACACACACTTGTCCGGTATTTTTTAATAATTGAAATAAACTGCGAACCGCTTGGTATGTTTATGTGTGCTATCTAGAAGCACACAATTAGCGTGTGTAATTGTGCAAACGAAAAGAGGATGATTATTTTACGCATTTGGAGCACATGACATAATATAACATACCTACTACTTGCTAGCCCAAACTATGGGTATATAATGGGTCTAAAAGCCGCCTTAAGGACGGTTTTTAAGGTATAAATAGTACTTTTGGGTACCATCTATCTGGCAGACACTTGATGCTCCGAAATTTATTTGGCAGAACACACTTGGCACACACATATTCTTCTTTGAACGAATGTGTTTAAGGCAAAACAATTATTCAATAGAATTATCGTTTGGCCGAATGTTTAAATGGCCGAATTTTCAATGGCATACTTTTAAGATGGCAGAATTTTCTTTGGTAGAATTCTAAAAGGCATATTGCCAATTCTATTACAATATTTTTGAACTAATTTAAAATTAAAAGTCAATACCTTGTGCTGCAAAAGTTAGTGACAGCAACGAATCGCTGTAAAACCGACTCCACGTAGTCTCTTCTGCCCTACCCCGAGAGTGTAATAAGCCCGCGTAGGCGCGAACTGGCGAGGTGGCGTGCAAGCTGAAGCTGTCGACGATAAGCTTGAGTGGGACCGCCGGAGCACCGCAGTGCCGGAGCACCGCAGTGCCGGAGCACCGCAGTGCCGGAGCACCGCAGTGCCGGAGCACCGCAGTGCCGGAGCCGTGACAGAAGCCATATTACTGTTATTTTAGTTATAATCCTATACAAATGTCTCTCTAGCTATACAAAATTTAAAGTAATCTGTCCTGGCGCAAGTGGAGGCGTGTTTAAACTCGAGACCAATTTCCTTGTTGAGTGATGACCCGAATGACCCTCTGCCCTTGACACCAGGTCACTTCTTGGTAGGCGAACCATTGTTGAATATTGCAGATGAGGATTACACTAATTGTAATGTTTTTGGTTTGGATAGATGGCGATTAACGCAAAAAATTGTAACTGATTTTTGGAATAGGTGGTATAAGGAATACCTAGTTAATTTAAATCAAAGGTATAAATGGACCACTAAACGTGATGAACCAGAAATAGGCGATATTGTTGTTTTAAAGGAAGATAATGTACCGCCAGCAAAATGGTTACCTGGTGAAATTATCAAAAAATATCCTGGACCAGATAATGTAACCCGAGTTGTATCTGTAATAAGGTGTGAAACCAGTGAATATAAGCGTTCAATGAACAAAATATGTATTTTAACTAAATGAAATCTGTTTATAGTTTCCTGCTATAATTTATTAATAAAAAATAAAAATAAAAATGATTTTATTACATTCCGTTGTACAAAAAACACATCATATACATGTACACTATGCAGCTTTACAACTAGGGTAACAGAGTGTCTTCGATGAGCTCTGGCACCCAATGTAAGATTTAACTTGTGTTTAGGGTGCCAGCGTCCTCGCCTAAGATTTGTACATGCAGTAGGTAGTAGTTGTAAGCTGAGCACAGTACGCCATCATTAAATTACAATAAAATAAAGAAAAAAATTAAAATTACTTGTTAATGCAACTATGTTGTACTTATCCTATTTATGTAGTTATAAATGTGTGTAGGTATGTATTTATATGTGTAAGGGGGAGATAAATATGGTGAAAACTTGTGTTTATGTAGGTATATAAAAATAATAATAATAATGAATATATCACTTTGGTAGCTATACTTATTAGGCGATTGATATCTGTAATAAATCCTCAGTCTCATTATAGGTCAATGTCAAGAGCCACTTCGTGACCTTGGTTTTACATTTATTTAGACACATGCGAGCAATGCAGCAGAGTTTATTTATTTTATTATATAAATGGTTCGACAGTATACCAAAATGACGCTGAGCAAGTGCCGTTCTACATCCACAAGTTGAACATACATCGAAGTGTCTGCGTTTTTTGGTAGCATTTGGATGGTAAACCACACAGGGATGTTTGCGGAGAATAGTACCAAGAACAAAGAGCTGTCTTACAGTAAGGACCTGACATTCGGTGTAGAGAGTCGTGGTGGGATACCTAAAAGGCTTCGAGGTCATAACCTTGAGAACCGCTCTCTGTGCTCGTTCCAGAGGCAGGAAGATAGTCTTAGAAGTCGTCCCCCCCAGACTGTGATGCAGTAGTTTATTATGCTCTGGCATAGGGCATAAAATACCGTTTTAATAGTACGGCGGTCCGCGGAGTGCCTTAGTTTTTTGAAAATGAATATACACTTGCGGACTCGCGATATGAGATTAGTGAGGTGAGGTTTCCAGCTCAGAGAGCTATCAACATAGACACCGAGATACTTAACAGAAACAGATCTTTTGAGTTGAGGACAGCAACATTGTGAAGAAGATACATCAAGAGAGCAAGTATGAGCTTTAAGCACCATTGAATCTGGAGGAGGGAGGTTGGTGGATACTAAGGAGAAAGGTAAGTATACAGTTTTATTTAAATTTAAGGTTAGTATGTTTTTTGATAACCATTTCATCACTGATTTTAGCGCAAGTTCCGCGTACTTTACTGTTTCAGGCCAGTCACTGCCATGAATTAATAGAGCGGTATCATCTGCGTAAGTGAAGATTGAACAATTAATTAAAGACATTTTACATAAATTATTAATATACAAGTAGGGCCCAAGATTGAGCCCTGAGGAACTCCAAAACTCAATGAAATGGTGTCACTAATAACACCATTTATTTTAACGCATTGAGTTCTATCACTCAGATAATCCTGGAACACTTTTAAGGTATGCCCGCGAATGCCCGTCGCTTCCAGCTTAGATAAGAGGTGGGGAACTGACACAGTGTCGAAGGCCTTAGAGAGATCTAAGAAGATAGCCAAACATTTCATTTTGCTGTCTAATTTAGATACTACATGATCTACCAAGGCAGCAACAGCATTCTCAGTTGACCTGCCACGTCTAAAACCATACTGATTATTACTTAGTAACTTGTAAGACTCAAGATAGTCCACCAATCGATTATTGAGGATCTTTTCTAATATTTTAGATATGGCTGGCAAGACTGAGATCGGTCTATAGTTATCTACACTGTGTCTGTCCCCATTTTTGAAGATTGGGTGTACAATAGCCTTTTTGAAAACCCTGGGAAAACAACCTGAGGGAATAGAGCGATTGCAGATATGAGTAATGGCTGGGACAATCGCGGGTAGACAGGATTTTAATATTCTCGATGAAATGCCATCCCAGCCAACCGCAGCATCAGTTCGTAACCCAATAATAAGATTCGAGACCTCCACTTCATCTTTAGGTAGAAGTACTAGCGAGTTAGAGGGTGGCGCATCGAGACGATTATTCGAGGTGCACGAATTGGGCAAGAATTTGTCAGCCAAATTCCTGCCAACATTGGCAAAAAATTCGTTGACTTTATTGACCGAGGACTTTTCATCAGAAGATATTCTTAGTAGCTCGTTGGGGGATTTAGCATTACGACTAGTTCCAGTAACATTTTTAACCACCTTCCAAGTAGCCTTGGGGTTATTCATAATTATATTGGTTATTATATAATTATATTGTTTATCGTTTAAAAACTTCGTTAAAATCGATTTAAATTGTTTTCAAATTCGGAGTTTATTTTACCTACATAGCCAAATGAAGTTTGAAAAAGCCAATGTATTTCTGTTATAATATTGTACTATGATGAGTTATGCCAAACCTACTCTTTACCTGCTTCATTAAGTTCAGTTTAACTATGTGCTAACGACCTATTATAAAACCGGTTTGTTATCAATGTACCTACCTACTTGAATACGCCTGTCTTGAAACGTAGGTCTACGTGTTCTGCGTTAATTGAATGTTTACTTAACCTATTAGGTATGTATTATGAACGATACAGGTTGTTCTGTTAATCATTGATTTGTTCTGTTAATCATTGATTTGTTCTGTTTTTTTTACCCGACTGCGGTGAAGCCCAAAAGGAGGGTTATGTGTTTGACGTGTATGTATGTATGTAAGTATGTATGTATGTCCGTTTCTTTGTTCCCTCATAACTCATAAACGGATGAACCGATTTGAATGAAATATACGTCGTTAGATTCATCTTGATGGCGCGAGTGTTATAGGCAACATTAAAATTAAAAAAACAAAGAAAAATTGCGGATTTTGGGGGCCAAATCGCGGAGTTCAAAACAATTTTTTTTTCCAATACCATCGAGTAGGGTATCAAAACAAAGGGTTTTAAAAGAAGATTACAAAAACATATTACACTCATATGTTTAAAAGAAATTCAAAGTGAGAAATCCTATAAACAAGCACAAAAGTTAAATCATCTGCGAAGAATTTTACGCGACCAACGAAAGAACAAACAAAAGAATTAAAAAGTTGGAAATAAAAAAAGTAGTTAAAAAACTAAGAAACCCGACTGAAAAAACTTAAAAGTAAAAAACAAGCACATTTTAAATTAAACAAAACTTGGAAGCAGGCGGGGTTCATTTGAATATTAAATTATGAAAAGAAAAAATGAAAATAGAATGGACCCCGCCTTTTTATATTGTGAATGTGAGGACCATGTTCCTCACATTCACAATATAAAAATAATAAAATATTTGTCATTTAAATAATTAAATAATCATGTCAAGTTATTAAATGTCAATATACACAAAATTAAATGAAAAACAAAAATAAAATATTTAACAAGTAAATATTGATCAAAAAAGCAAAAAATTATATCATACTTAAAAAAGTAAATAATGTCATTGTGTATAAAGAAAAATCAGAAAATGTCAAATTGTAAAAGGATTGCAAATATGTAATGTCAATGTATAAATAATTAAAATGTCAAAGTGTAAAAAAGAAAAATAAAAGGGTCTAAATAAAAAGATATAAAATCAATTCACCTTCAATTCAAATTGGAGCAGTTCAATCCCAAGCTTTTTTGTCCTCTATATCAGCTATTCCGCGGAACCCTGGGGCTCCGCAAAGCCTTTCTGGGAGGTCCACAAAAATTGTGCCTTGCAAATTGATGAGTCGACTGATGTTGCTGGTCATCTTGCAAGTTATTGTGCGATTCTATATAAATTTTCTTTTGAAGAAGAAATGCTCAAGCACATTTCATGCACAAGTATAGACTCACTATTCAAAACAAAGCCCCTGAAATTATTTTTGGTACAGAATTCGTGATAAGTATCCACTTCTTGCCTCAAAAGCACTGGCTGTTCTTCTCCCGTACTTGTGTTCGTCTCTACATACTTGTGCGAGGCAGGATTTTCAACCGAAGCAGCTACAAAACAAAATATCGCAAAGCCTGGAAAATGATGAAAAAAAAAAAACAATTTCATACCTCCCATTATTTTCTTTTTAAATATTTTTAATAAATCAGAGTTGAATTATTCTAGATTCTAGGGTTCCGGTATTTCAAAAGGGTTCCATAACCAAAAAAGTTTGAGAACCGCTGCTCTATAATATAATCTTTAACAGCATAAAAGGCTTTCTGGCAAAGTTTAAGTTTTATTATACAAGATTTGAATTTATTATTGCTTAAATTTTTAATGTCGCTTGGAAGTTTATTATAAAAGCAAATACATTGGCATCTAAATGATCCACCTATTTTCTTGAGCCTTGTTGTGGGTACAATAAATTTGTTTATTTCTTGTATTTATATTGTGAATATCACTATATTTCGTAAAAAGCATAATATTTTTGTGAGCATGCAAAAGATTTTCATAAATACATATATTGAGAAGGAACAGTCATTACATTAATTCCCTTAAACTTTTCTCTGAGAGAGTGTCTCGGACTCAATTTATAAATTGATCTAACCGCCCGCTTTTGCAAAACAAAGATGGTCTGCATATCGGCAGCATTCCCCCACAACAGAATGCCATCGACATTACGCTATGAAAATAACTGAAGTACACTAATCGGGCTGTCTCTACATCGGTTAAATTACGAATTTTTCTAACTGCGTATGCCGCGGAGCTCAGTTTCTTCGACAATTTATCTATATGGTGTCCCCACTGAAGTTTAGCGTCTAAAGTTAAACTCAAGAACACCGTGCTATCTTCCGGATTCAACTCTAAGTCAATTATTATTATTTATTACTAGCTTTTGCCCGCGACTTCGTTCGCGTGGAATAGTGACTTCCGGCAGATTTTTGGTTTATCTCGCGAAAAAAAAAACTATCCTATGTCCTTTCTCAAGTTCCAAACTATGTCTGTACCAAATTTCACACAAATCGGTTCAGTAGTTTGGGCGTGAAGCAAAGACAGACAGACAGAAAGACAGACAGACAGAGTTACTTTCGCATTTATAATATTAGTTAGGAAGTTAGGATTAGGATTTACAAAAAATGGTAAACTAACTAATTAGTTGCTGGAAATGGGCTCCATTCTCTTGGATACACAAATTTATTCTTTTAACGAATTCATTTCTAGTAACCTTTAATAAAGTGCATCTGGTGAATATTATATAATAATTATCGTATTCTGAACTTCAACTCTCAACTCGTTGTCATTCGCATTTATAAGATTTCATGTAAATTTGATTTTTTACATATCCCCACAAAAAAAAATCTAATGGGGCGAGATCTGGCGATCTCGCAGGTTTTCCTTTAATTTAATTTATCATGTTTGTTAGAGAGATTACATCCTTATAATTGACCCTAACGATCGATGCAATAAAAGTACAGGGTATAATTTTTTCAGATTTTAGTCGGTTCGATTCCCGGGTGTGATTTGTTAGAGAGATTTCATCCTTATAATTGACCCTAACGATCGATGCAATAAAAGTACAGGGAAGTCCGGGAATCGATTCCCGGGTGTGGGAGAAGAGAATTTTTTGAAATTCAAAAATAAAGGAATGTTTCCTTCCAGTAGTAAGAGTACTTTCCCTCCAGGTGGCTTTACAAAATTCCACCCTGTATAATCAGAAAGCTCCGAACTGCTAAGCTATCGGGAGTTACACGTATTATTGTGAGTCAACCATAAAAGATAGACATATGCTGTTGTGGGATATTTTTTAGATAATTTTATGTAGAACATTTCCGTCATAAATGATTTCTATGTAGCTTTAACCATTTAGGATGCACACGTGACGGAAGCTTAAAAAATGGAGCAACTTCTCCCGTTTTCCCAACATTTCCCTTCACTGCTCTGCTCCTATTGATTGTAGCGTGATGAAAAGTATACTATAACCTCCCCAGGAGTATGAAGAATAATTGTACCAAGTTTCGTTAAAATCCGTCAAGTAGTTTTTGTTTCTATAAGGAACATACAGACAGGAAGACAGACAGACAGACAGACAAAAATTTTACTGATTGCATTTTTGACATCAGTATCGATCACCAATTACCCCCTGATAGTTATTTTGAAAATATATATCATGTACAGAATTGACCTCTCTACAGATTTATTTTATGTATATATAAATATAGATAATTATAGATTAACAGAAAAACAGTCTAGGAAACAGTCGTGTTGAGATTGCTAAATAAAGATAACGTGTTCAGAGTTGACTAAAAACCTTCACGATAAAAAATGTTTTAACAAAAAAGATTTGAGTGTGATGAAGTTTCATCAATAATTGTGTACCTTTTTTGCCATAAGTGTACTGTAGAGAAGTGTAGTGTAGTTGTGTGTGTACTTCTTACACGTCAGTGTAAAAAAAATGGGCCAGAATAATAGAATTCAGTATTTGGCGGCATTTGCCGGTAAGCTATTTTCTCCTATATTTTGGTTACCTACCCTTAAATATTTACTTCATGTTAAACACGTGAGGGTGAGCAGATCGAGAATCTAAAACTTGACCGAGAAACTACTCAGTGAATAAACATACAATATACCAGACGTAAATGATAAGTGATAAACATTGAGAACACTCGAGATAAAACATTGATAATAAGAACTTGACCTAAAAGATTATGTCCCATATGACTGAACTAGCTTTTGCCCGCGACTTCGTTCGCGTGGAATAGTGACTTCCGGCAGAATTTCGGTTTATCTCGCGAAAAAAAAAAACGTCCTTTCTCAAGTTCCAAACTATGTCTGTAACAAATTTCATCAAAATCCGTTCAGCCGTTTAGGCGTGAAAGAGTAACAGACAGACAGACAGAGTTACTTTCGCATTTTTCCCCATGTAAACTTTGGACCCCCGTTTCAACCCCCAAGGGGGTGAATTTTGAAAAATCCTTGCTTGGTGCACCCCTAAACCTATGTGCCAAATTTGGAATGTCTAGACTCAGCGGTTTGGGCTGTGCATTGATTTTTAGAATTTATCACCCCATTTCCCCTTCTTAGGGGTTGAATTCTGAAAAAACCTGAAACCCGTTTCTACTCATTTATCAATAGGAACACTTCTGTGAAGTTTCGAATAAAACAGTCTAACTAATCTTGTTTCCCCATACAAACTTTGGAGCCCCGTTTCACCCCCTTAGGGGATGAATTTTGAAAAATCATTTCTTAGTGCACCCTTAGACCTCATAAGGAACCTACTTGCCAAATTTGGAATCTGTAGACGCAGCGGTTTGGGCTGTGCGTTGATGGTCAGTGAGTGAGTCAGTCAGTCAGTCAGTCACTTTCTTCTTTTATATATATAGATTGAGACAAATACCTCAAAATTCTTTTCACTTTCTTTGAAAATAGGAAGATTTTTTTGTTTGCCCCGTTTGGTCAAGCGGTCGCAAGAATTCGTTTCGAATTTCGGGCAAAAAGTGCTATTTATTATCTTTAAGTATTAGCTATCGTTAGACAGCTAGTTACTACTTAGGGCCGATTTTTCAATCCCCAGATAAACAGTCAGACAGATAACAAAATATTGCATTTTTCAATCGTCAGATAGGCTCCATCTGGCCGTTAACGGCCCTAACTGACGAATAAATCTATCTGCTCCTTCGACGGCCAGATAAACGTCTATTCAATAGATAAAACTAGATCCGTTGAAGTTTAGTTTGAGGTAATTCCTTCTTTTCTCAAAGAAATATTAAAATTATGGAAATTTTCGATACTATTGACGGTATGCCAATTAAAGTAAGAGGCTATAATGTTTGAATATTTAAATACTGAAAGGAAACAAAGAGTAATCAGACCAAGGCCCGACCAGTTTGCTATGTGGGATTTCTTTCTAAAGAATACAGTTGTAAATTTTAATTTCCCTAACTATATTAGATAGATAAGATAAGATGAGTCTTTATTTGCCTTAAACATGGTATAAAGTTGTTACAGTCAGATATTAATCTAAAGTCCACATGTTTAGCTAGACAGGATATGTATCAATTGCATGCAAAATAATAATTATTAGTCAATTTTAAAGTTCAATGTCACAGATGCAAAGTCAATACAATAATAAAATAATAATACAATAATAGTAGTTTTAGTAGTTTTCTCTCAGCATTAACCGCAATAACAAAAGTCCAGAAATTTATTCTTATTCTTATTCTTTATTGCACACATAAAAATAGTTATATATTTATAGTTTATTGTTGAGAAAATCTTTAATGTCATAAAACATGTGTTCTTTCAACCAATTCTGTAATCTGTTTTTAAATGAATTTATATTAAATAACAATTTTATTTCTTTGGGAATTTTGTTATAAATGCGTACACACATGACTAGGAAACTTTTCGCATACTTGGCTGATTTAGGAGTATCCTGAAATGCAAGTCTGCATGGATCTCTGTTTCGAGAGTTCAATTGATAGACTTTTTTGAATAATCCCTTATTATTATAAACATAATTACAAATTTCAAAAATGTAAAGTGACGGAAGTGGTAATATACCTAGCTTTTTAAAGAACGGCTTACATGACTCATCAGGACGGATACCACAAATGGCTCTGATGCATTTCTTTTGCGCAATAAATGCTCTGTGTCTATCAGTGCTGTTTCCCCAAAGGATAAGCCCGTATCTTAAGATGGATTCTACATAGGCGTGATATGCTGTAATTGCTGTTTTTTTGTTGGTTATGTTCTTTATTTGTCTGAGAGCATAAACAAAATTAATCCTACTGCACAAACTATCCAGATGTACTTTCCAATTCAGATCTTGATCTATGAGTACTCCTAAGAATTTAGTTTGTGGAACTTCTTTTAACCTGTCAATATGAAGTTTGAAATTGTATTTAGTATGTTTTGATTTATTAAACTGTATATAATTAGATTTATCTAAATTAATTTTCAATTTATTTGCCTGTAACCATTTTATAATGTCGTCAATAGTATTATTAATGTCCATCTCATGATCAGATTTCGTTTTACACTTTTTGTCAGAAGTCACAATAATTGAAATGTCATCTGCAAATAATACACATTTATGATTAGTCACTAGCGGTAAGTCGTTTATGTATAATAGAAACAATAAGGGTCCTAATACACTCCCTTGGGGGACGCCGCAATTATTAACCCTACAGTCAGATGAATACGAGGTTAATAAATTGTCATTATCTTTATTAATAATTACGTATTGCTTTCGGTTGCTTAAATAAGATAGCAATAAGTTTATATAGTAACAAGTCACTGACAATAAACCAAACTACAAAAACACGGCACACGAGAAAGAGAAATAAAAGATGCACCACCGAGGTAATAAACGAATGTCGAAGCATTTGCTATCCTTTTCTAACACGCTTTACACCGTATGCGTGCTTCGCGCTCACACAATATTACAGTGAAGTTGGCAACTAAAATCCTCAGATAACTACTCGCCTGCTATCTGGCCATTGAAAAATGCAACAAGTTTATTTGTCTTTTTATCAGTCAGATAAGTTAATTCGCTAGGTAGTTATTCGTCGAGTTATTCGATGATTGAAAAATCGGCCCTTAGACTAGTCAGCCAGGTCAACGTTAGACTAGACTATAGATATAAGAAGAAAATAAGAAGTGAGACTAGATAATAATATGCATTAGATAGACCAGTCCGCTTAAGTACTAGTTACACTATTCCGCTAGACACTAGTTACACTAGTCGGCTAGACACTAGTGACACTAGTCCGATAGACACTCTTTAGATTACTTAGCTAGTTACTAGTTAAAAGTAGAGTTTAAGAACAATAAGAGGCCACCTTATACTGCTTATCACCACTGCCTCAAGACCTACTGTTTGATAATATTTTTGATGAATAAGTAGGTACATATTCTAAAAATACTTCTAACACACAACGGTTCAACTAATACATCACAAATTTTTTTTGCCAATATAATATAATGTTATTTGATATAAGTGTTTACCAAGCAGGTCTTGTGATTTCGAACCTTTTGAAGGTTAACTGATTGATGTTTATTTGATTGAAGTACTAACATTACTTTATGTATAAGTACCTACTAAAAACAAAATATTGAAAAGCTTCTGTCTAGTTTCTCAAAAATAAATGACTTAATATTTGATAACAGTTAAACATTTCATCACCACTGCTCTCAAACTGATATAGGAAAGCCACAACGGTATTTCCACCACAACGGTATTTTTGACCAATGGCCTATGTTATATCCCAACCGTGGGAACATTGTTAGGTGATTATTTTACTTATTAAACAATATTGTGTATGTATCATTGTAATCATTATTATTATTATGTCCTTTATTCATTTTCATCCATATTTTTTACATTTTTAAATATTTAATACAGAACTTATAAAAAAAACATTTAAAAATATAAAAAATAGTTGTCCACCGGTGACGGGAGCAGGCCGGTCCAAGCTACCGGCGGTTAGGGCTCCAGAGAGAGGAACCTCCTCACAATGCGAGCCGTATCAAGGAGTACTGCCTTCTGAATCAGGCTCTTGATCCAACCGCCAAGCGAGAGTTTGGACAGGTGGTCGTCCATACTCTTGGCTATAAGGCCATTGGCCGTTACTACTAATGATAGCCGAGCCCACATGCCACATATCGACAACCTCGTGTGCTAAATCCAGATATTTAATTTGTTTCTCTTTCTCAGCTTTCACGAGGTTCTCATCATGCGGAATGGTAACATCGATTATCATTGCGCGGCGCGCTGATCGGTCTATCACCACTATATCAGGCTTATTGGCAACAATAGTCCTGTCAGTGATGATAGACTGATCCCAGTACAACGTTACATGGTCTTTTTCGAGAATTGGGTCGGGCACATACTTGTAGTACGGTACCTCTGACTCCACAAGTTTATATTTCAAGGCAAGTTGCTGGTGAATAATCCTGGCTACTTGATTGTGCCTGTGCAAGTACTCGCCGTTAGCTAGACGAGAACAACCAGAAATAATATGTCTGATGGACTCTCCCGGACGATGGCATGCCCGACACACGTCAACCGTCCCATCCCTCATAATATACTTCCGGTAGTTGTTCGTCAACATAACTTCGTCCATAATTGCACAGACAAAACCTTCAGTTTCCCCAAAGAGGTTGCCGAAACGTAGCCAGGACACGGACGCTAGAAAATCTACATCGGGCCCATGAAGAGCCCGGTAGAAACGCCCGTGAAGCTCCTTGCTTTGCCATACTTCCTTGCGGTCATCAGCAGTAAGCACCTCAGGTTTGCGCCAGTTCTCGTTAGCCATGGACAGCGGGGTGAGTCCCTTGTCCACTGCGTCCACATCTCGGTGCATACCCACATCGGCTTTTTAAAAATTATTATTATTAGCCTGTACTGTCCCACTGCAGGGCAAAGGCCTCCCTTTCCTCCTTCCACTTTTCGCGATCTAGTGCGATGATAGGCCAATCCTTTGAGAAGGAATCCAGCTCATCCCGCCATCTCTAATATCTATCTCTTATCTATATCTCTTTATTTAATATATTAGAGAATCAGTGTGTTAAATATGACAAAGTTTTAGTGCTGGGTGATTTCAACATGCCTTCTACAACAGTAGAAATTCAATGCTATTTGGAATATTTTGTTTCCTACGGTGGATTTCGGCAGGTAAATAACATTGTTAATATTAATAATCGTGCCTTAGATTTAGTTTTGTCAACGTTTGAGTTGAGTGAAGTAGGGGTGCAACTCTCGGATGAACCTTTGGTTGATATTGACAAACAACATCCGCCATTGGTCGTTAGCGTGAAGCTGGGTTATCGGGAGGCCGAGGGTAAACCTACGCTTTGTCAAAATAAAGACGTTTCGCCACTCAGTAGACGAAGGTGGAATTTTTACAAAGCAGATTTTCTAGGTTTATATAACTCCTTTAAGTTAGTAAGTTGGGAGTCGTTGCTTAATATTCATAACTCGGAGGCGGCTTTAGATTATTTTTATAAAACAGTAAATGAGATTATTGACGGTTTTGTTCCTAAGAAAACGGTTCTAGCAAATAAACAGGAATCTAGGTTTTGCTATCCAGTATGGTACACTTCCGATTTGATAACAGATATCAAAAATAAGTGGCGGTATCACAAATTGTACAAAGCTACTGGTTCCCAGAGTGATTACAACATGTTTTCTAGTTTGCGTAAGACGATCAAATCGAAGATAGCTTTAAACTATGAAGTGTACCAAAACAGGCTTCAAAGGAACCTGCAAGTGGATCCAAGATCGTTCTGGAGCTTTGTCAGGTCTAAGCAATCTCGACGCAATAAGCCCAAAGTAACTAGCGACGGCTTATTGCTGAAGGAGGAGGAATGTGCGGAATGTTTTGCTTCGTATTTCCACTCGGTATACAGTGAAAAGCGGCCGGCACTAGACTGGGTAGCCGCGGAGAGCGCAGGGGGCAGCGCAGCGGGGTCGGCGCGGGTGCATGTTGACGAGCTCAGCGCGCGAGACTTGCGCGCGGCCCTTCTGCGTCTTAAGCCTAAGCGCTCCGTGGGTCCGGACGGCATACCACCTTACATTGTCAAAGATTGTCGCATGATTTTTGAAGAGCCCTTAATGCACATTTTTAGCTTGTGTTTGCGGGAGGGTCACTACCCGGACGAGTGGAAAGTCACTCGAGTTATCCCTGTGCCTAAAGGGGGGGTAGGGACTGACGTGAGTGGGTACCGACCTGTGGCGGTGCTGTCTGCGTTCGCTAAGGTATTTGAATCGGTTTTGCATAAAAGTATTTATACACAAGTGAGCTCACAACTCTCTGACGCTCAACACGGTTTTCGACCGGGTCACAGTACGGGAGGCAACTTACTATCATTTGTTAACCACTTGTCGCCTGTTATTGACGCGGGAGGACAGGTTGATGTGGCTTATTTTGACTTTCGGAAAGCGTTTGATACCGTGGATAACGATGTGCTTTTGTGCAAACTCTCTGCGATGGGATTCACACCGCAACTACTTAAGTTTTTCGCTAGTTACCTTGGCGACCGCCGACAGTACGTCGAGTATGCGGGACTCGAATCTAGTCCTTATTACACTTATTCCGGGGTGAGTCAGGGCACTAATCTTGGGCCATTAGAATTTATTTTATTTGTTAACGACCTGCCTAAAAGAAAAGAAAAGTAAAGAGGCGAAGTGTCTATTGTTTGCAGATGACTTGAAGCTGTATCTAAATGTTAATGACACTGCTGATTGTAATCGGCTCCAGTCTGATATCGACAATGTGGTACAATGGAGTAATTCCAACAAGCTCCATTTCAATGTTGATAAGTGCTGCATAATGAGCTACACTCGTGCGCGTGCTCCTGTAGGGCATCAGTATGTCATGGACAGTGTAGACATACCACGTGTCAGGCATGCACGGGATCTGGGTGTGCAGATGGTATCAGAGCTGACTTTTCGCAGGCACATACTGGAAGTGTGCGGTAGGGCCTTCAAAAATCTTGGTTTCATCATAAGACAGTGTAAGGATTTCACTGATACTGCTGCTGTCAGGGTTTTATATAATGCACTTGTGAGAAGTCATTTAGAAACGAATGCAATTATTTGGAATCCACATGAAGCAAAATATAGCCTCATGTTGGAAAAGTTGCAAAATAAATTCTGTAGATTTCTCTACTATAAACAGTACGGAGTTTATCCATTTTATCCCCTGATGTACCCAAGTCTGTTCGTCCTGGGCATGGTTGGGTACACCAGGCTGGCAGTGAGAAGAGACGTTGCGTTAGTGAAGTACGTGGCGAGTATATTGCTAGGGTTGCTGCATCACCCCGAGGTGTTGGCTGAGCTGCGGCTGCGAGCGCCGGACGGGTGCGTGGGAGCACGCCGCCGCCCCACATTGTTAGACGTGCCAGCGGCTAGGACTAACCTACTCAAGTTTGCTCCTATGTCACGAGCCGCGCGTATTATTAATATTATCATGATATCGGAAGATTTATTTGGGCAAAACCTGCCGAAATTTATCCAAAGAGCACAAATAGTTATTGAAAATGGGGTGCAACTATAAACTTTGTCATATTTTACGGTTTTGGCTATAGTTTAATTATTTAATTTTACATTTTAAATTTGTATTGTGTCTTATAGCATCGTATTGGATCTATTCTGTGATGTTGCTATAAGTAGTGGTAAATAAATAAATAAATAATCTCCTTCTGGGCCTGCCGCGTTGTCGTTTCCGGCTGGTTGGTGTCCACTGAGTGGTAATTTTTGCCCATTGCTCCTCCGACATGCGGCAGATGTGACCAGCCCAGTTCCATTTCAACCCAGCAGCTGTATTGCCAGCATCGGCTATTTGGGTTTTCGAGCGAAGTATAGTGTTTCTGATGCGGTCCGTGAGTTTGGCACATTGAAATCATGAAAAAAAATAATTGGTTTTTATCAATAATGGTGCCGATTCTCTTGTCACAAATTTCTCTAAACTAGACTAAAAATCATTAAAATTTAGTTTAATCCTGTCAAACGACGTTATCCATTCTGAAATTGACTAAAGTGACATAGCTTAACTAAATTATAGTCTGACAGCACTAAGTTATTCAATTTAGTGAAAATGGCAATTTTGCTATTCTGAAATTGACGTTTTTCACCTAAAATTATGATTGTCAAACTAAATCAGACCATTTTTAATCGCGAATAAAAAGGTGTGGAATAAAATTAGTTGACATAAACTAAAATTTACAAAGCATATTTCTCTATTATTTTTCGAAAGTTTGGATGACTTTGAGTTAATTATGGAAGCTTATGTGATTGCCGCTGTTGGCGATGCGGCAGAAAGGTAAGTTTAGTGTTATTTTATTATGATACAATACAAAATGCATTCGTGAAAACTTACAAAGGATTTGTACTGAACATCTAATGTACTTGCTACATTATTAGTTGGAAAAGAAGTGGATAAATGCACTTCTCATAATCATAGCCACTTCCAGGCTCTGAGTATTATCTAATAGACACTTTCAAGAAAGAATTCATTTGGAAAGATTGCGAGACCAATCCAACCAATTCCAAATGGCAGAGGAGAAATTTAAAAAACTCTTTAGACTCCCTAGAGCGGGAGCACTTTATTTGGTGGATATGCTAAGGAATCCTCGGTTAGATGAAGGTTTTATCCCCAAACACCGAAAGGTTAGAACAGTTTTGTGCAGTAATTCACTTGCATATACAAGTTTTTAAGAATTTATAGTTTAGTCGAGTGGTATCTCACTTTTATTATATTTATGGGTGATCTAAACCTAGTCATTACATAATTGAGATCTTTCAGTCGAAAACCGCACGCCCCTCCACTAAAATTTCTTTACAAACATTTGAACGACCCACTGACCGAAAAGCAGTGGCGCAACATGCATTTTTAGAATGAAAAATTTCTACCTACCTACCTGTATGATAATAGAACTCATTTGCAGATTCTAGCTGCACTAAATCTGTTTGCTCAAGGCAGTTATCAAACAGCTGTTGGGCAAGACAACTTACTTGACAACTTAATTCTTCTGAAATCTAAATAAGTGTATCTTTGCAGACGAAGAAGATATCGATGGCAACGAGGATAACAAGCAGAATGCTATTGTGGAGGATCAGGATGCTATTGTAGAGGATCCTGGCGCAGACTTCCTTGCTGAAGCAAGGGAAATTCGGCAATTACTTGTCAATAATTTTAATTAAATTAAACATTTTATTTCTTTATTATTAAAATTTTAATTTTCTTATCACCTTATTTATTAATTAACCTATCTAAGAGTGGCGATTAGGTTTCTATCACAAATTGAAACCGCATATTCAGTTCATGTTTTGTATAAAAAAATAATTAACAAAATACAATAATCAACAAAATATGCCAAATATTTGCCTCTTCTCTACAGAGAAGGCACGAGCACTGATCACCATGCATGCTCAAGACGGGTTCGCGATTTCAGACTTATTAGGTATATTATAATAATTATAGTCCAGATTTCCTCACGATGTTTTCCTTCCGACCTTCATTGAAATAAAAATGAGTAAATAAAAGAAAAATGTTCGTACATATTTTTTATTAATGTTATGTTTTAACTTTTGTACCACTGTATGCCCATTTTCTCTTGCCCGTTTTATAAAAGAATTGAATTTTTTGTCGAATTGCACTTATTTATGTTGAAGTCATCCATTTCTTTCTTAGGACGGCCTGATCTGTGTTTGCCTTCATCTACAATACGCCTCACTGTACTCTCAGATTTTCCTGAAAGAAAGATTTAAAAAAAGATGTAGTATCTAATGGAAAATACATAGCACTATTTTTATTTCAAACATGTTAAAACTTATTCATATTTAAAATCATCGGTAAATTTGATTACCCAAAAGTATCAAAACTTAGCTACTTACATTTGCAATCTAACCTATAAATGCGCAATGTAAACAATGCTTATTTTAGTCACAAAATCGTATATTTAGTAAATTTGTGACTTCTGGTAGATAAAAAACAAACAATAACACGATTACATACCTGTCATAGCTGCTGTTCGAGTATAAATATCCAAATTTGATCAAATTTGTCCAGCTTGGTGTTCTAACAAACATCGCAAGTCACATCGCTGATATACTTTGAAATAATTTCCCGAGCTCCACTCCTATTTGTTTTCCTCATATTTAACACGTTTCTTCGAAGTTTTGTCGACGTAGATTTGAAAAACATTTAAAAATGCAAAAGGTATCAAGATAAAATAATAACAAGTTGATGACAGACAGCCGATGACATTTGATGTACTATGATTTAGTGTTACCCTACTTTTGAATAATCCATGGTATAATAATATAAATAATCTTAGTTCCTCAAACATTAATTTCTTGACTATACAGACAGACTGTACTTCATTAATGATTACTGGTATACAAATTTAAATAAATATTTGATTTACCTCAGGTTTTTTTTTGCAATTCAGATCATTTCGTTCACTTTCATTCAGCTTTTGTCTATGGTCTACTGCAATCTTGGTCTATGCTCTACTCAACTTAACGAATGTCAAACTCGATTTTAGGTGTGTCAAAACTATATTTAAATTTAGAGAATCTTGTTTTCAGAATAACTTACCAAAACCAACTAACTAAAAATAAGAAATTTTAGTTTTAGTTTAGGTTAGTTCGGTGTACAAGAGAATCGGCACCAATAACACGATTACATACCTGTCATAGCTGCTGTTCGAGTATAAATATCCAAATTTGATAAAATTTGTCCAGCTTGGTGTTCTAACAAACATCGCAAGTCACATTGCTGATATACTTTGAAATAATTTCCCGAGCTCCACTCCTATTTGTTTTCCTCATATTTAACACGTTTCTTCGAAGTTTTGTCGACGTAGATTTGAAAAACATTTAAAAATGCAAAAGGTATCAAGATAAAATAATAACAAGTTGATGACAGACAGCCGATGACATTTGATGTACTATGATTTAGTGTTACCCTACTTTTGAATAATCCATGGTATAATAATATAAATAATCTTAGTTCCTCAAACATTAATTTCTTGACTATACAGACAGACTGTACTTCATTAATGATTACTGGTATACAATTTTAAATAAATATTTGATTTACCTCAGGTTTTTTTTTGCAATTCAGATCATTTCGTTCACTTTCATTCAGCTTTTGTCTATGGTCTACTGCAATCTTGGTCTATGCTCTACTCAACTTAACGAATGTCAAACTCGATTTTAAGTGTGTCAAAACTATATTTAAATTTAGAGAATCTTGTTTTCAGAATAACTTACCAAAACCAACTAACTAAAAATAAGAAATTTTAGTTTTAGTTTAGGTTAGTTCGGTGTACAAGAGAATCGGCACCATTATTCCATGAAAAGATAATCACAAGTCGGAGGAATTTACATGTATTTTCTTGTTTCAGTGTCATTGGCAACCATGACGTCAAGCACATCCTACTTTTGGACGGTTCCGATCTTGCCAAAGTTTCATAATAACGAGACCAGCTTCTCTCTTTCAAGTGTAAGTAGACAAGTAAAGATGATTAGATATAAGGAATACGGATGCTTTGGATGGCATCAACACATTCGAATTTATTTCACCACAGCTGCTCTGTAAACGACGAAAAAAAACCGTCTTGAGGAAACCATCAATTAAAAAATACTTGAGAGTTGAGTAGCGGTTATCATCATCATGTACTGAATTCATGGTTACAGTTTGCGCCTGTCTTATCACTTTTATCTATACAAAAACATGTTATAATAAAGCTAAAGAGTTTTTTTTGTTTAAATACGCTAATCTCTTGAGCTGTCGGTAGTATTTGAAAACAAAATGTTTGCATTTGATAACATAGTTCTCAGACAGGGAAGAGCTTGTGGCTTAATAACAACATGGCAGCAGCCACTTAAATCGAGCTTTAGGTTAATTTTATTAAACGTTTAATTCAGATAAAAATCCATAGTACATTACAAACATTTACAAATTTCACACAATAAAATCACAATATACAACATAAAATAAAATAAATTAAAATCCTAACACATACATAATCAAAGGCCAAAGGCAGAATTCGTACCACCTATTTTTTTTTTGTTAAGTGATAGAATTTGTACCACTTATTAAGTCAATTAAACCATTCATTTTCATGTAACATTAGTATTTTTAGAAGTTCGGATTCATTAATTATATCAATCAAAAGATTTAAGTAGATAAACGTAATTAATCATAGACTAAACGTAGTTATGTTTTTAGAAGTTGCCATTTGTAAAATATCACGAGGCTCACAATGATAAATAATTATTTAAAAATAGAAATAACAGTAAATATAATTAACCAATTACACATTATACCTTAAAATGAATAATTATTGCATACAATCTTAATAATTAACTATTTAATGATAGGAATTATTTTCGACATCAATGTTTTTTTTTGTATTGGCAATTATTTTATTGACAGGACAGGAAAATCTTTCCGAGTCTCTGTTCGGTTCTTTACTGTTGTTTTGGATTGTTGTTTGTAACTGCATCTGAGCAATTTAGCAAATTATCTGGCCATTTTTACGTTGAGTCGAGCTACTGCTCCTCCGTACTCTATCTGTTGATAGTTTTTTCGCGAAAGGACGCTTTATTAATTGTGCTGTGTGTGTACGTGCTTCTAATTAATATGACGAGTTTGCAATGCATAAATTGCAACGTTCGCTTGTCCCGAATAAGAAGGCACGCTTTATCGGATGAGAGTGAAGATCTCGTCAATACTATTCGGCTGTGGACATATCCTAGAGATGTAAGTAGTTTCAAACATAACATTTTGCGTACGAGTGTGTCAGTTACGAAGTGATAACTTTTACGTGTTAAAAAGTAGTCCTTATCATTTAAACTACACGATATCATACTAAAATAATATATTGTGTGTACAAAAACTAATCTAAACATTATTTGAAAAAATAACAAACACCATTGTGGTTGTATATGTACTTACTTAAATATTTACAGTTTGTCCTATTTAATGTACAAACACATAAGAGCTCATACGCCTTTATAGACAATTAAAAAGCCATTGTTATAAATCTCCTGGAGATTTACTATCAGACGGGAGGCCAACCGCTTGCCGGCTCTTCACCCAACGTATGGGTGAAACATTTCTAAGTGATCGTTTTGCATGTATTGTTTACTTGCCTAACACTTGGTTGCCTAACACTGTTATAATAGTTATTACTCGGTTAGTATGACTGTTATAGTGTCATAGTCATATAAAGCAATGTTGAGCCGTACTCAAAATCACTTCTTTATTTCCAGATAACACCTGCTGACCATGTTTGCCATGCATGCTGGCAGCTAGCTAGTCATCCCCGTTCTTCTGACAATATGCCGAGGAGACGCACAGGCCATCAAAGTGTTTGTGTTGTATGTGGACGATCCGTACTACGAATCAGTCGACGCAGGATTTTGATTGAAGGTGCAAATGAAGACGAACAAAGAATGGCTAACACAGTTGCTACTTGGATCCAACCACGAGAGGTATAACAACTCATACCTATTATAACTTTTATCAATTAGGTGTCTTGATTTGATGTATGATTGTGTTAAAACAATGTAAATTATTTCCCACTAATACCATGCAGTTTTAAATGCAACCTTTTCTTTATTTATATTTTTTTATTTCAGCTTCGTTCTGAGGATGAAGCTTGTGTGCCGTGTTGGCTAAGAGCTAGCAGAACTAGGGTTGTTTCACCAAATGAACATATTCAACCCATTGTACCTGATCATCTAGAGGGTGATCATTCTGATTTGGCATGGTAGAGCATAGCTCAATCTTGCACGCTGATTATGTTAGAATCATACATCATTATACAGCCTTCGTCTCCTGGTTGCATGGCAAGGTTTATCATGTACCTATTAATATGTATAACGTAGATTACATTCATCATGTAATCGTTAACAGAGCGATTCAGTAAGAAACCCGAGCATACAGTTTGGGCGGAATACTGAAACGTTCATACGATGTTCTGTCGTCCAAGATTCATCTGTACTAAACCCAGGCCTACAGCTCACGTAAGGTACGGAAGGTGCGACAAATATAAGAACAATAAAATAAATGTTAGATCCTACAAAAACAAAGTTGTTTTATTTAACCACACTCAAAACTCCATCAGCACTTCATCATTTAACATCAAACTATTGCAGACCGCTGCTGGACGCAGGTCTTTCCTAAAGCACCCTACTGAATAGGTACAATTCTCATGTCAATTTGCCAACTTATTGATAAAAACACTACAAAGATAGCACCAGCTATCTAGAACATATTATTATCCTCTTTCACCAAAAAAATGTTTATACTACTACACGTAATCCATATAATATTATTGTTGAAGCAGGTGTTGTGATTTGGCAATGGAATGGCGTGTCAGGCGTGATCAACCAAATTAACTCTTCGATAGTATATATCCAGACTTTTATTTGTCAAAATACAAGCAGATATTATACGTCCATTGTATAGTATATATGATGAATTAAGATTAATTAAATTGGACAATATTGGAGACGACACAAAACGTACACAGAGCCGTGAGCAGGAAGTAGTTGTCAAAAACAGTAGACAGGTGACAGCTTCAAATGTCATATAAATATGGCTGCGTTTAAGCTGCGTTCATGTAGAGCTTACATAATTCCTAATAATTATAAATGCGAAAGTAACTCTGTCTGTCTGTTACTCTTTCACGCCTAAACGGCTGAACGGATTTTGATGAAAGGAGAAAACCAAACTCCATAGAAACTTGGGCCTGGCGTTAAAGGGCTGAATTTTGGCCATTCATTAAAGAATCTAGGTAGGTTCCATGAGCCCAATTTTCACGTCTCCCAGTGATGGCCAAATTGATAATATCAGACAATGACATTTTAGGTTATTTAAATTATTTGAGATAATTAAGTTAAATAACATGATATTTTCGAGGCTTTGTTTCCTACGCAAGTCTATAACCCCCATGCGCTGTGCTGTAACATAGCACTATGAGGTTTCAGGTAAGTAGATACCTACTTTCCTTAAAAAGTGCTTACGGGGGTGACTTCAGATTTATATTATTGATATCACTGAAAACATCAGCTGAAAACTATGTTTATTAGACAAGGCCCACTTACATAACTACTGGCTGATATTTGTTAGGATTATATCTGCTGGGGGATTTTTAATAGATTGTGATACCCAATAAATTAAAATGTAAATAAAACACATATTTATGTTAAATGGTTTTTTAATCATCTTCTTCATTAGGATTATCATAGTATAATAATACAGTATCCAGAAACTGTGCAGGAGGCAATTGATTACCTTGGTGCCATGCCCAACTAAGATACCATATTATGCTCATGGTATGGGCACAGCAACCAACCGTTCTTTTTCCTATGATACAGGTGCAGTAATATTGAATTATAGCATCCCTTCCACTTAGAGAGCTGTAGATTCATCCTACTACTAATATGCCTGGATTTCATCCTTCTCTTAACATCCAGGTTAAGTCCGATGTAGATAGCTCTTGCTGTAGGTCACCGTCCACCTCCCTACACACTTCTATGACATATGAGCCATTTTCTTTTCCTTTTCCTGAATGAAAATGCTGGGATGCTCTATTTGCTCATACCCAACACGAGTGACAGACAACACTTGAAGCGCCCACCTGAAAATAATTTATCTACATTAAAGTGTGCTTTTACACATGCGATGTGTTGTGTGTCCACTTTAAAAATACTGATCTAAAGAAATCCTGAGGAGCTCGGAGCTTGACCATTATCACACCATTATCAATGTTTTAGCATACCAAATAACATTTTTAATGACCTTTCAAAACCAAAAGCTAAACTAAAGAATGTTAATAAAGCATCAATAAAGCAAATATACTGACCGTGCGTGGTAGGATCAATTCTCTTATAACTTCGTGTATTCTGCGTTCTTGCACGGTACTAATCCTAAGTGTATGACAACAAACTCTTCTCAGAAGAGAATGTCCACAGTGAATACACACCCGTCGGTGTCCCATAGGTGTCTGTTCACTTTGTTCTGGTATATTTCGATCACTAGATATAGCATTGGCATGATTCCAGCAAGCCAGGCATATAAAGTCATTTTCATTTACCTGAAACAAACATTTGACTATTAGGGTCTAGCAAGACTAGCATTAGCATTTAGCAATAAACATCTGGGTATATTTGGGTAGACCTATGCCCCTCATTACAATCCCACTGCAGGGACACAGACCTCCACTCTGAGAGAGGGAATAATAGGTTGTAATTAACCATGAAGGTTCAGTCCGGTTTAGCGATGTGATGTCTTCAAATATGAATTTATTGCACATTATGCTATCATTAAAATACAACTATAAACAGACAACTGAACATGAGCGATAACACTACTTAGTTTGTTTACATTAAATAATTACATATGATTACAAAAACGTTATGTTAAATAGAAATATCGGATACTAACCGTTTGAGGCGCTACCCATTCTTGAACAATTGAAAGAATAATCTTCCAATCTTCGCCTTCCACATCATGAGGACCGCAACAATGCAATGTTGCGGTCCTCATGATGTTGAACCCAGTCGTCAAATGAGCAAAGTACAAATACGGTTTTCTAGCAAATGTCAGCAGGGGTGGCAGTTTAGAAACGGTGTCCAATGTTCAAGCGAGGGTCAGTCAAAAGGCAATCAATTTCGGAGTCCAGTATTCGATCAAAGGTCTTAGAATAATAAAATCTCGAGAGATCTGGAAAAACACATTCACTTGCACACCAAACGAAAAGCGAATGACATGACAATTGACTTGACATTGACAGCCGTTGACATTGACACTTGCGTTTACTAGTGCATTCCGTGGTGCAGCCGATTTTATCGATTATTTATTTGGTTTTTTTACAGGTTCCGTTAAAAATCAATTATATGACAGATTTTGAATAAACATCTATTTTAATAAGTAAAAAAGTGATAATACATAATGATAATGAATAATAAAGATAATGCAATGAAGTATTGTAACGTGGTGATTTTCAAGAGACCACAATTTGAATTTTCGCGCCTTAGCGCAGTTACAATGTCAGATCTGTGGGTCCGCCTCTTTCACCTGATTGGCTAAAATTTTAGTTCCTAATTCATTCACAGCAATTAAATATGGTGTTCAAACCAGGAAATAATTTACACAAGGGTGTTGAAACTATATCGGAATTGAAATCCACAAAAAGACTTTCAAAGATCCCTGTAGTTTTTCTGGAAACTATCATTTTCTGGAACGCGCGAAAGCCCTCAACCAATGAGATGCCAGACCAATCACAGCATCGAATTTGAGTTACTGTGTTGCCAGGCGAAGGTTGGTTTTCCTAATATTGCAAATGTTCCAAAGTTGAGGAAACACTTGTTGTGGATTTAAAAGTCGTTTAGTGATAAATATTCCACCTAGATTCATTATAAGTTATTCAGTAATATTATTTCGACCGAGTAAACTTTAATTGCTGTGGTATGTGTTCGCTTTCAAAATTTAGATTAGGAAGAATTCCAGTCTTCCGGGAGTTAGGTCGGAATTGGAAATTGAGGCGGGTAACCCTAGGCTCTTGACAGGTTGACTGGTAATTTGCAAAGACTTCGTTTTGAGAAGAACTTTATTTTTTTTTTTCATTTAACGACGCTAGTCGTCATTCCATGAGTTTTTTAGTTTTATCGTAAGGTGAGTTTCCTTCTAAGATATTCGTGAAAATCCCGGATTGGGGAGTTTTCGTTTCGTTAAGTACAGTGTTGATTTTGGTTTCCAGGTTACGATGGTTCGTTCTCGGGCCTAGGAGTCTTCCGAAGGAATCCTAGGCCTGATTTTACGTGTTACAATATGTAACAGGGTTGGCGAGGGTCAGACATCTGAATGTCCTCCAAATCATGGAACAATCGATGATCTGGTGAGTTGCTTGTTTGTCTTTTCTTTGTCACGCCATGTGCTTTGAGCACATGAGCAGTTTGGTCTTTCGTTATTTTATCGATACTTATTGGACTCGTGTCATTTTCAGAACGGGAATTTAAAGAGATTAGAAATTCAAATTAAGAAATTATGCAGTTATGAAATTTAGAAATTAAGAATTTAAAGAGAGTTTAAGGAAGAGCTACGATAGATTTTTATATTGAAAAAAGAAAGGATATAGAGACTGAATCCCTTTTGGGACGTTTGTGCTGAGACGAGGACTTGCTCGTCAATCTGCCACTGGCTGCTGCGGCGACGCTGTCCGGATTGCTGGCTCGTGGCCTGGAGGAGCTCTGTCAGGTCTGCGAGTTTTCACTAGAACGCAAGGGATGCTGGAGGTCGGTGTATCTTTCTTTAATTTTAATGTTTAGTGGTATTATGCAGTAGGAACCTTGTAAAACCTGTGAAAACCATAATTAAGTAGTCTGCCACCACACACCAAAGAACCCATTTAGTTTTAAGCGACCCCTGTCGCTGAGTTAGTTTTCTTTTTTGTATTTACAAAGTTGTTTTTGTATATGTGTAACTTTGTGTTTTTATTACACATATAACAGAGATTTTTTTGTTTTATTTATTTTCTTTGCCACGTGGCCCTCCAAGGGCATTCATTTAGAGAGGACTACGTGACAAATGGCGCCCACTTTTTAATTTTTTTTTTTGGTGTGTGTGGGTAAAATCCTAATATCAACATTTCGTTTCTTCACTTTTTGTTTGGCCCGGACTGCAGGGAATTTTGTGAGTGTAACATCTGTCCTGGCCTGGTGGTTTATTTTGGAGTGTTTTTTACTGTATGAGAAGCAATAAGGTAGATAGGAGAGAGGAGAAAGGGAGTGTTGAGATTTCAATTTCATTTTTTATTTTTTTTGGGTTTTCACAGGTACCTACAGTCTTAGTTTAGGTAGCATCAAATAGTATTAAATACAGTTTAAGAGTCATTACTATCATTTATAACTTAGCTTCATTTATTTAAATTTACTTGCAAACAACATTTGGATATCTGCCGGCAGTAACAAGTAACTTGCAGACAACATTTTGAGCGTTAAGAAATATCATGTAAACATTCTTGGTCTAAGTAGTAACTATTTTGCAACCGGTCACAGCTGAGATCATAGTCTTTTTACATCTATTTTTAAATAAAATTGTGATAAGACAAATTGATTTTGAAAGGCAAAGTAGGAGATTACCACTGGTTTTTTTTTAGGATGTGTGTATGAAATTCAGATATTAAAGAGAAAAAAAAATAAACACAGGTGTTGTTGTTTTATTTCCTATTCTTATGTAAAATTTATTAATTTAATGTGTTCATTGCTGTGTACCTACAATATAGCCAGGAGGTAAGGAGATTTAAGAATTGTTGAATGTCTTATGTTGATGTAAGCATGATTCATTACGGAGTGGCAAAAGGGGTAAGCAGTGACTACAGATTGAAGTTTAGTTAATATAGTAATGGCAGTCACTGCAAGCTCAGTTACTGTTTCTGATGAATATGCATGCATAACTATTACAAATACAAGCTGTCTGGTTGATATCATCTGTGTTTGGTTTTGATTTTGAATGTTGTTTGCAGGAATATTTCATGTTAAATTTGTTGACATAGACAAACATTATACTTTAATTTTTTTTGGACAAAGTTAACAAACATTGAGTTTGAAAAACAAGTTTATTTGCATGTTGTTGTTAAACTTCTAAGAAGTATTATTTTTTATAAGTGACCTTTCGAAATTTAACTTACACTTTTAATTGTTTAAACGGAAATTAAAATAACATTGTAATAAAATAGTACATTTTAGCAATATTTTACCTTGGTGTGTGGGTTCGGTTTTAAACATTTAGTACATTTGTACATTTACATTGATAATACCAAATATTTTTTTTGTTTTGTTTTTTGTAAAGCTAATACCACCGGTTAACAATAGTTAGGGAAATATTAGTTTATGGCCTCTTAAAGGATGAACTCACTTATGAGGTGTCGATTAGATCAGAAACACCGACCGCTACTGTTCCTTTTATTTTTTTATTTTACATTTAAAGAAACAATTGATCATTTACTTAAAGTTTCGGCAATCTTTTTATTGTCAGTCCGGACAGTTTCGTCGAGCCATCAAAGTCTATTATTTTTTTTTATGGCACAGGATTTTTTTTGACACAGGGTTTATGATTTGGAAAGAGTTTCAGACGGTCAGTCGATAGGTTCTTGGCTCCTAAAGGATTTGAAGGCTTAAGGCAAAATACATCTTTCCCAGTAGTGTGTGATATATAGGAAATATCGCACACGAAGTGTATGTCTGAAAGGGTGCTTACAGATCAATTTACTGTAACACTATAAGTTTAGAAGTGAAGTATGATAGGACAGAAGATGAAGGATGACTCCATGATGAATGCATGTGGATGTATGTGGGTATGATCAAGCAGGGAATAGCCTGGTTCCAAGCTATAGGACTGACGTTTTGTGTTTTTTTTGATTTATCATTGTGGTTCTAATCTCGGGAGAGTTAGAATTTCACTTTTTGGTACAAGTTGCAAATCAATATTTGTCCTACTATATCATTTATTTGATGGGTGAGATTTGCGTAAATCTTGATAGTTTGGTACAAGTTGCAAATCAATATTTTTTCCTACTTTTTCATTTTAATGACGGGTGAGATTTGCGTAAATCTTGATAGTTTTGTTTTTATTGTAGGCCTGTGTCATCAATGCCGAAGGTAGTTTTTTTTAGGTGTCGGTCAACAGACATAGAATTCACTTTTTGGTACAAGTTGCAAATCAATATTTTTCCTACTTTTTCATTTTTTTTGACAGGTGAGATTTGCGTAAATCTTGATAGTTTGTTTTTTTGTTTGGCTTGTGTCATCAATGCCGAAGGTAGTATTTTTTAGGTGTCGGTCGACAGACAGAATTCACTTTTTGGTACAAGTTGCAAATCAATATTTTTCCTACTTTTTCATTTTTTTGGACAGGTGAGATTTGCGTAAATCATGATAGTTTGTTTTTTTGTTTGGCTTGAGTCGTCAATGCCGAAGGTAGAGTTTTTTAGGTGTCGGTCGACAGACATAGGTTGCAGTTTGAGGACGCTGAGGGCAGCGCCTTTTTTTCAGGAGAGGGGGTATTGTAACGTGGTGATTTTCAAGAGACCACAATTTGAATTTTCGCGCCTTAGCGCAGTTACAATGTCAGATCTGTGGGTCCGCCTCTTTCACCTGATTGGCTAAAATTTTAGTTCCTAATTCATTCACAGCAATTAAATATGGTGTTCAAACCAGGAAATAATTTACACAAGGGTGTTGAAACTATATCGGAATTGAAATCCACAAAAAGACTTTCAAAGATCCCTGTAGTTTTTCTGGAAACTATCATTTTCTGGAACGCGCGAAAGCCCTCAACCAATGAGATGCCAGACCAATCACAGCATCGAATTTGAGTTACTGTGTTGCCAGGCGAAGGTTGGTTTTCCTAATATTGCAAATGTTCCAAAGTTGAGGAAACACTTGTTGTGGATTTAAAAGTCGTTTAGTGATAAATATTCCACCTAGATTCATTATAAGTTATTCAGTAATATTATTTCGACCGAGTAAACTTTAATTGCTGTGGTATGTGTTCGCTTTCAAAATTTAGATTAGGAAGAATTCCAGTCTTCCGGGAGTTAGGTCGGAATTGGAAATTGAGGCGGGTAACCCTAGGCTCTTGACAGGTTGACTGGTAATTTGCAAAGACTTCGTTTTGAGAAGAACTTTATTTTTTTTTTTCATTTAACGACGCTAGTCGTCATTCCATGAGTTTTTTAGTTTTATCGTAAGGTGAGTTTCCTTCTAAGATATTCGTGAAAATCCCGGATTGGGGAGTTTTCGTTTCGTTAAGTACAGTGTTGATTTTGGTTTCCAGGTTACGATGGTTCGTTCTCGGGCCTAGGAGTCTTCCGAAGGAATCCTAGGCCTGATTTTACGTGTTACAATATGTAACAGGGTTGGCGAGGGTCAGACATCTGAATGTCCTCCAAATCATGGAACAATCGATGATCTGGTGAGTTGCTTGTTTGTCTTTTCTTTGTCACGCCATGTGCTTTGAGCACATGAGCAGTTTGGTCTTTCGTTATTTTATCGATACTTATTGGACTCGTGTCATTTTCAGAACGGGAATTTAAAGAGATTAGAAATTCAAATTAAGAAATTATGCAGTTATGAAATTTAGAAATTAAGAATTTAAAGAGAGTTTAAGGAAGAGCTACGATAGATTTTTATATTGAAAAAAGAAAGGATATAGAGACTGAATCCCTTTTGGGACGTTTGTGCTGAGACGAGGACTTGCTCGTCAATCTGCCACTGGCTGCTGCGGCGACGCTGTCCGGATTGCTGGCTCGTGGCCTGGAGGAGCTCTGTCAGGTCTGCGAGTTTTCACTAGAACGCAAGGGATGCTGGAGGTCGGTGTATCTTTCTTTAATTTTAATGTTTAGTGGTATTATGCAGTAGGAACCTTGTAAAACCTGTGAAAACCATAATTAAGTAGTCTGCCACCACACACCAAAGAACCCATTTAGTTTTAAGCGACCCCTGTCGCTGAGTTAGTTTTCTTTTTTGTATTTACAAAGTTGTTTTTGTATATGTGTAACTTTGTGTTTTTATTACACATATAACAGAGATTTTTTTGTTTTATTTATTTTCTTTGCCACGTGGCCCTCCAAGGGCATTCATTTAGAGAGGACTACGTGACAGTATTATTTAATTATTTGTAAGAATATCGATATCCACTAAGTCGATCTTATTCTTAGGGTACGCTCTATTGATATAATAACAGCGTTCGTGAAGTTAGTGACAAAAAATGAAACAAGTGTTGTAACGGTTTAAAAAGACACAACCTCAAAAATAAAACTGGTTATAACTTTAAGGTCCTAACTTCTAAAAATCTATGAATTTTAAAAGGGCTTGCCTATTGTATTGACTACCAATTAAAACAAAAAGTATCAATAAACACGACATTTTATTAGCGGTACGAAACTCCCATACAAGGCTGCCTTTCACCTTTATGAGATAAAATTAATTTTCAAAAATAAATAGAAATAAGACATTCACAGACGAAAAAAATAAAGTATAATCTATCCACCGGGGAGCCAGAAACGTCACCATCATACTTTGTCACTCTTCGCCAGACACCATCATAAGCTGTGGTTCCCTAGGTTGGTCCTACCACTTACCGAGTCTCCTCTGTGTCTGGGAAAGCACGTAAAGTCGATGGTCCCAGTTGTCATGTAAGGATCTTTGACAGTTGTTACAAGTAGTCAGAGAGAGACCCGAAAGTCTGAAAATTAGTCTTACCAAGGGGTATCGTATAACCCAGCACTAACTGCATTGAGGAGGTCAGTTAAGTAGTCACTCGAAGTAAAATACTAGTATTCAGATGCATCCAGTTAAACTTGCAGCCGATTCCGACTAGTTGGGAAAAGGCTAGGCAGATGATAAGTTTACGAGTAAATGATTTCTTACAAATTGTATACTGTGTAGTAACAGGAATCATTGTGTAATACGTGATATCTTCTTCTTTTTATTTATCATAAAACTAATATTATATGTCTGCGCTAGAAGTCAATGACTCTTAAGATAAAATAAAAAAGGATCAGGTCTAAAGCCTGGAATAAACATGTCAGTAGCAAACTAGCAAGCAAATTGGTTGACATCTACTCAAACAAAGGTTATGTGTGAGATTGCACCAGTAAAGCCTGTTCATAGGCTTAGATTTTTTTTTGAAGTCATCTAATTACTCCTCCAGCTCTGGGCGGAGTGTCAGACTTCTGCTGACTAAAAACCACCCATGTTCCTTCTTGGCCCTTGTGCCGAGGCCACGGTATGTCTTTCGAACAACCCACAGCCCCGACGGGAATAGGCATAGCCATCGTTTGCTCTAAGCAACTTGATATCCGCGCAAATATCTTCCTTCCGTACATAGTATAAAACAAAGTCGCTTTTTTTGTCTGTTTGTCTGTATGCTTAAATCTTTAAAACTACGCAACGGATTTTGATGCGGTTTATTTTATAGATAGAGTGATTCAAGAGGAAGGTTTTAGTATATAATTTGAACGACATCCACGCGGGTGAAGCCGCGGGCATCAGCTAGTCTCTAATAAAATTACGCAACCCATTTTTAAAAAGCCTTACAAGTTTGGATAGCAACATTTAGGAAATTTTATCTCATATTACTCGCTATAAATAATTAAACCCGAAACCATCCCGCGCCCTCCGCTGCTTTTGTTTTTTCTCCGATTCACTTTGCAAAACGGACTACCACGTAAAAGCCTTTTTATTTTTCGGTTTTTTATATAACCTATGACACTCAGCAATAATGTGGCTTTCTATTGGTGAAAGAATTTTTAAAATCGGTTCAGTAGATCCCGAGATTACCCCTTACAATTTAACAAATATACAAACACACAAACTTTACCTCTTTATAATATTAGTATAGATAGTATAGAAGTATAGATAAAGACTTATGGTGGAAAAAAACCCTTGCGCTGCTATATTTGAAAAAAAAGTCAGAACATATTGTAGTCCAAGCATGACACACCTGTAGCCCAGAACTTATGTTTTTGACTGTTTACAGGGTGAAATCTCATGGGTGGTGGCGATAATTTCACCAGGAATGGTTGTTGGGAGCCTGATGGCCAGCTTTGTCTCTGACAAATTTGGCAGACGAGTTACTCTCTTAGCAAGTGCTGTTCCTTTTATTATTGGCACGGTAAGTACTAAGAACTTTTTTGACGGCGGCACGGTTGGCGCAGTGGCTGAGCGAGTAGCTGCTGCGCTGCTTGTTGCGAACAAATATTTGTATGGCCTCCAGATAGTTGCACCGGATCTGGGTGTTTGTATATGTGAGTTTAAATGTTTGTATATGCGCACCCACGATACAGGAGAATTTACTAGAGGTGGTTAAAGAAAAAAAAGAAATGGCTCTTAGGTCATTGTTATAGAAATTGCTTTTTGTTATAAATTAGGATACATATATAAGGGGATAATCTTCTTTTCACAGCAAAATTAATCCTGAAATATGTTACTTTCAGGTGTTCGTGTTATGCGCTACAAAGGCGTGGGTGCTATACATAGGCAGGATCTTGTGGGGCGGCAGTTCTGGCATGGTCATAACGGTTGGTACCTACCTATAAGTTGACGGTAGGAAATGTGGGCATAAAGGACATTGAGCGAGCGTGCAGTTGTATTTTCACCTTTCGAAGTTATGCTGAACGTTACATTAAAATTATTTGATTTTGTTTTATTGTCGGTGATCATACGTTCGATTTTACGTTAATTCGGAGTCACGTGGTCCGTTGTAACGATTTTCGTTGAAACGTGCATTCGTTGTTCCGTGATTCAAAGTCTCGTGTATTCGTTGTTACGGTATGCGTCGTACTCACAGTATTCGTTGTTGCAAACATTGTTCGGTTCCCATTGCTCCGTGAAATCGACGTAACAACTTTCGGAATGACGTATTGCACTCATATTCAACCGTCCACTCAATATTCCTTACAGGATTTCTTTCCACCTACATACACTACTACACACGTATATTACAATGTACTACAACTTAGTCTAAATATGTTGAAATTGTACCATTCCAGTGTTATTCGAACAAAGTTCTTTGCACGGGCGTGCATTAGGTCTTCCATGGTCCGAGTAACCGTGTTTTATACGAGAACGTTATTACACCTTTTGAAATGCAAGTTTTTTCAAGATATCGTGACTGACCCGACATGATGTTCTAGATTGATTCTAGAATGAAAATTCTTTTGATCTGCTATTCAATGTTAATGCTTATAATTTAGCGCGAATAAAATTTGTTACTTTTCTGGTCATTTCAGGTTTCAAGCGTGTATTTGTCAGAAATAGCTGATAAAGATATCCGAGGTACCTTGACAGCAGGTACTAGATTCATGTTCAGTTTTGGGGCTCTCCTAGCGCTGGCCATAGGATCCTTCGTTACTTATCAAGTGCTGAGCAGTTTCTTGATAGTGTTACCAATATGCTACTTTTTGGCCTGCTGGAGGATCCCCGAAAGTCCTTACTATTTGCTCAAAGAAGGGAAGGTGGATTCAGCGCGAAAGGTGCTGTTGAGGCTATACGGAAGAAAGAATGAAAAGGTTTGGCTCGTTTTAACTTCATTAACATAACAGTACCCAAATAATATGGCAGAAGTGTATCCTAACAGTATACTGGCATCGACAATTACCAAATACTTCTATTTAATGATGGGTGGGTCTAGGTACTGTCCGCAACCGAGATTCTGACTTCTGACTGCTACAGAAATTAATAAACAAAAATTCCTGCTGGATAAAAGTATTAACACTTTACTTGCCGTGTGCAAATTGATTTCAGAATTAGAAACTGCAGTAGTGTTTGGATCAATATACCAAAGATGCAGCTATTTTTGAACCCAAATCGAATACATATCAATGTGTACTATACGTCATCATCTAATTTTCAAATTTATATTCTGCAGATGGTCGAAGAGAAGTTATCATTAATGAGGTCTGATGTGCGGAAGGAAATGCTCCGATCTAGTTCAGTCAAGGAGCTGTTGACTGGCAAACAGTACAGGAAAGCAGTTATTATTACTACTGGTGGGTTTATTTTACAAAAAAAAATAAACTTATTTTTAACCCGCTCTGAGCAGAGTGGTATGGGGTATCAGACTTCTACTGACTATTCACCACCCATGTTCCTTCTTAACTCTTGTGCCGAGACCGCGGTATCTCTTTCGAAAAACCCGCAGCCCCGACGGGAAGATAATTATACCTTAAAGGGAATTAGGAATTTCTTTTTCAGGACTGCGAGTAACTCAGATATTTGCGGGCAGCATACCTATCCAGCAGCACTTGGGACTTATCGTCCAACAGAGCAACTGCGGTCTGCAAGTTTCCACAGCTCTCATTATTTTCGGAGCTGTACGATTTGCAGTTGGTAAGTATGGACTTCCAGACCTTTAGAACGACCACAACCAGAGGACGAGTAATAGAGATGTACGTAAGAAGAACCACATCGCTTGAAGAACCGACAACCGATAGGGGACGCAGCGTTGGTAGGCCTGCCACCAGGTGGACCGTTCATTATGGCGTTCTATGGGGTAGGCCTTTGTCCAGCAGTGGACGTCTTATGGCTGACGATGATGATGTAAAAAAAAGACATGCTGCGCCGACTCCAAATGTTAAGAATAAGTGCAAGAGACTGATGATAACAAGACTTCAGACTTTCTGTGAACTTGACAAGACCTACTTTGACTAACTAGAACTGTGGCACTATTGCAAACTCCTTGAGCTCCCATCTCAACTATGAATAAATAACATTCATGAATGTAAATGAAATGACGATAGTTTTGGATTAGAACTTCCACCAAAGGTTACCAGATATCTAAGATATACCTAGTACCTATATAGACAACGCAAGTGCACCTACGTCTCTGTCAAGCTAGATAATTTGTTTACACAAAGCTACAACTCAAAAACCTAATTTAGACATTTAAAGAACAAAAACGTAGTCTCTATTATAGTAACTAAATAGTGCTTTTGTCGTCATAGTAGGTAGTCAAAAAATGGTACGCTTGGTTTTTATATGGACCGTGATGCTTGCGTTAACTGTGGTTAATTGTATCGTCAATTAATGCTGAATTAATTTCCAGGTTTGGTATCACCGGTTATAGTGGACAGGGTGGGCCGCCGTCCATTACTCATCTACTCCTACTTAGGTTCCTGTATGATGCTGGCCACCGTCGGAAGCTACTTCTTTCTCCAAAAAGTTATCGGAATCGAGGATGAATCCTCAAATCCTTTTCGTTTCGTTGTATTCATAGGAATTATTTGCTCTATAGTCATAGGTAGCCTAGGATTTGATACTTTAATCTTTATTATTCCGTCAGAAATTTTCCCTTTGAATGTCAGATCGGTTTCCGCGACTGTGGTAAATATTTTCACAGCGTTCTTAACTTTTGCTATAGTGAAGGGTTATCAGGGAATGCAGGATTGGACGGGAATGTATGGAGTGTTCTGGTTTTATGCCAGTATGGCTTTTACTGGAGCAGTTTTTACATATTTTATTGTGCCTGAAACTAAAGGGAAAAGCTTGAGAGAAATCCAAATTGTTTTACAAGGTAATATATACGATGACGCTGCTGATAATTTAAAGGAAGATGCAACGGCGGGTGATGCTAAAGAGAGTACAGAACTAAAAGAACTATCGTGAGAAACAACAGTTTTTTTCAATGAGTTGAAAGTATGTAACACACCAAATTCATTGTAAAACCTAGCATACATAGATAACCTGTAGTAGGTATAGCCTATGCGTGTATTAATTTAATATTTAGTCCTATTCTTTGTATTTATATTATGATTAGTATTATATGTCCTCTGTAGAAGAAGGGCTGATTATACCCTGATGATATATGATAATGATGATATTGATATTATTCTTAGCTATTTGTTTATAATTATTCTCTGTTTTCACTGCCAACTGTGAAGGTTGTAAATGGCTAGGCGTTAATTACCTCACTACACATTTTTGTATTGTTAGCTGTAAGCCACCCAAGGACAATTAATAAAATACTTTTTATGATTGTATATTATTATATTTATTATTGTGATATGATTTAATCCTTTTTATTAAGAGACGTTCTAGTCTGGAAACATTGATTATTCTACCAAAACTGTTGTCTATTTATTTTTAAATACTGGTATTTACTGGCAGCCGACTTCAATGTAGTTTTGAAATCTAAGCAGTTGATGACCTGTTTGAACCTGAATGAGCGATGAAAAAAAATAGAGCTTCTAAGTCGGCACGATTTTTTCCTCTTTACTGGAACTGAAAAATCTGAGTTTATTTATGAGATCTTTATATACGAGTATGTAGGTACTAAATATAATAAATAATATGTATAATAATAATAATAATAATATAATATAATAATATAATAAAATAATAATAATATAATAGTAATAATATTAATAATATGTATAATATGTATTATTAGACTGACTGGATAGTCTAGTGGTCACAACGAAGGCTGCTGAGCACGATGGCCTGGTTACAAATCCTTAGTCAGGCAAAGACATGGGTTGGTTTTGTCAGTAAAAGTCTGACACTCCCCTTCGCTCTGCCCAAGGGCGGTCATTTGATGATTTTCCACCCACCAAAAAAAAAAAGGCAAAGTGTTATTAGTTTTTCCATCAAGAGTCTTTCAGTAGCAGCCACAGAGTTTTGTGCCCAGTTGATGTTAATAGGTACCTCAATAAGCGGCCCTTATGACTTATTGGCACTTAAACAAAACGTGGATTTACTATTAGGTACGCCTCTGCATAAGCCTAAGAGTTTACAAAATCGTGATGTTAAGTTAGGTACCACGTATGAATGAAAGTTGGTGAAACTCCACAATAAATCATTCCAACGACGACGAGGTTATTTACGGTATTTATTTTCGCCTGGTGATCGACTGTCAATTTGTTAACTTGAACCTGTTAGGCCTCAGCCTCGAATTTTGCGGGCAGCGGGGCGGCGGCGCGGCTTGTATGGAGTGCACCGCTCGTTGCCCGCCCCCGCGCCGCTGTTTTCGAGAACAGGGTCCATTTGATTGTACGTGATGGCATAGCAATATGTATAAGAATATCTAGGTAACTATTTAGAAACTCACACTCTCACAAACACAAACTCACAGTATTGACCAAAATAACGTAGCAACGTCGGCTGTCAGATGTCAAGTGACAATGACGTAGGGCGACGTTGCGTCAAGTATATTGTTGATTTAATAATTATCGGAAATATCTTAAAAACAAAGGTTCTAATTTCAAATAAACCTAATTTACAATATTCTAATGATATTTTATATCCCGACGTATTTTATAGAAGTAGCTTTTATTGACTTGGTTTCCGAACCACAATTACTATTGTGGTATTTGAATAGTTGAGTCAAGTTAAATGTTTATTTATTATAAATTGCCAATAAATTATATAGTTATTATTAAACAATACTTATAATGTTTCCTACATTTTATCTTGCAATTTTAATAAATTAAATAGTTTCAATCAATTCTCTGAACTATCGGTTGATATTCATATTCTATCCGACAGTCATAAAGATTACAAATAAAAACATACTACACTGCTAAATTACATAGTGACGTTTTAAAATAGTTTCACTAAATAGGATTTGTTAATTATTATTTATGTTATTAGTTATTTAGCTATAATGTTTAACCATTTGCCATTGGTTTATTATGGCGGTAGTCGTTGATGTACTTTTTAATATTTGACGGTTATAAAAGTAGAAGTACCGCCAATTCAGGGTCAGTTACGCTGCAACTGTTGAAGGGTAAAGACAGACCCAAAGTAGTATACTGTGTATTCCATTTGTGTATAGCAATGTGTAATTGTGTATAGAGAGAATTAAGTTTACATATTGTGGCCTAGTTATGAAGATACCAAATGTGTGAAAGCTGAAACCTATTTGTGTTACTCTAAAGGATCCATAATGTTTATGTAAGTTATTTGATATTATTCTATGAATATTCCTGATTACTATGTGTTAGAAAGATATACCATGATATGGTTTATATTGCTTATTGTTTATGTACATTGATAAATTGATATAACTTGAGACAGTCAAGGACAACGTCAGGTTGTCCTTGTATAATACTTTAAAAGATGTTCCCGTGGAGTTTCTTGTCCATTCTTCTCCACGAAGACCTAGGGACCTAGTGAATGGAATAGAGTTTGAGTTTGACAAGACTAAAATAAATAAAATTAATGGTCTTGTCTTTTGTGGTTTTATTTCATAACAACTCTGTTCCCTACACACTTGCTTAGAGATACTTTCAAACACATTAAATAACGAGTAATCATCTTGACACTCAGTTTATTAATTGGTGTATATTAATACATATAGATTTACATACACTTTCTAACATACGCATAAGATCCTGCCGCTCCCGCGCCGCCGCCGCCGCCGCCCCGCTGCCCGCAAAATTCGAGGCAACCGGCGTGCGTGTATGACCAGATGCATGAATGAGGACGAGGCAAAAGGAGTATGTAAGGATCGTAGCAGGTGGCGTTCTGTGGTTTCTGCCTACCCCCATGGGAAAAGGGCGTGAGTTTATGTATCTATGGATTTTTTCCCGGATGATGGTAATAGGTTCGCCCCCTATTACATAGGACTTACACATAATAGGTACCTAACTGGCGAAATGTGGGTGGACTTGTTAGGTACATACACCACTACCTAACCGTTCGGGGATTGTAATCCCCGATGCGATGTTATGCGTTATCGGTTATATGACCAGCAGGGCTATTGTGTATCTTTTAATGACAGTGGATAACTTAAAATGTCTATCAAATAACTGTCAAATGGTGAGTTTATAGAAAAAAATGTACCAAACCATAACCAATTTACAGTTAATCTATGGACATTTCTGATAGCCACTGACGTTCAAAAGATACGCAATAGGGGGGCTGGCTAACCTATCCAATAGTGTAAGATTCCCTAATCCCTATGTCAAGCTGTCACCAAAGAAGTAATATGGACCATGGACAGCTGAAACAACACCGCATAGATGTAAAATGTGAAAGTTGAATATTTATTTGCAGCCGTTGGTGAGTATTATTTTCGTATTTTTTTACAGATAAATATAGTTGTAACATAAAAATCAAGCGGTGAAGAAAAAAAAACGCAGTATGAGAGAGATTATAAAATTCAAAAAATTCAAATTCAAAATTCAAAGCATTTATTTCAAGTAGGCCGTTACAGGCACTTTTGAATAGTCGAATTAAACTAACTGCGGCACTCAGAGATATCCAACGATTACTCAAGCCGCCACCCAGCAAAGGCTTGACATACTTTTGTATGACAAAACTGCCAAAAACCTTTACCAAGCGACGTCCCAAGCAACCACTGAAGCTCTCCGAGTGCGGCAGTAAACTACTGAAGCTAAATAAACTAAGCTACAGTCCCAGTCACAAGGCATAATAACTCGTGATTGTACTGTAGTTGCCCATTCCAAAGCGTTGGTCTCATGAGAAGAATGGCAAGAAACTTCATGGACACTCTTTTAAAATCATTTGGGTTTACAATATGTTGAAGGTACAGACATAATCTTGGTATAATACACACATGAAGACTATGCAAATTAGCGTCTGAGATGGTCTTTTGAAGAAAGCACCACACAGATTTGAGTGGACCCGTCCAGTCAGTGCAAGCTTTTGTCAGTTATCGTGGAGCTCGACTTATAACTCAAGGAGCTCAACGTCACGACGAACAATACCAAAGAAAGGACATTTGGGTGGGTCGCATAGAATACTCAAACTGCCGGACAATCGTTAAAATTACATAAAAACCCACACGGTCCTCACATTCACAACATAAAAATAATAAAATACATGAAGACTATGCAGATTAGTGTCTGAGATGGTCTTTTGAAGAAATCACCACACAGATTTGAGTGGACCCGTCCAGTCAGTGCAAGCATTTGTCAGTTATCGTGGAGCTCAACTTATAACGCAAGGAGCTCAACGTCACGACGAACAGTACCAAAGAAAGGACATTTGGGTGGGTCGCTTATAGTACTCAAACTGCCAGACAGTCGTTAAAATTAAAGAAAGACCCACATGATCCTCACATTCACAATATTAAATAATTAAATATTAAGCATATGAAATTATAATGTCAAACTATTAAAACATGTCAAAAATACGCAAAAATAATAAAAACATTTAACAATGTAAATATTCATCAAAAAATAATAATATCATACTTGAAAAAGTAAATAATGTCAATTTGTATAAAGAAAATTAATAAAATGTCAAATTGTAAAAGTAAAAATAAAAAATAAAATAGGTAAAGTCAATTCAGATTGGAGCAGTTCAATCCCAAGCTTTTTTGTCCTCTATATAATCTTTAACAGCATAAAAAGCTTTCTGGCAAAGTTTTCGTTTTATGAAGGATTTGAATTTATTTAGGCTTAAATTTTGAACGTGGCTTGGTAGTTTGTTATAAAAACGAATACATTGGCATTTAAATGATCCACCTATTTTCTTGAGCCTTGTTGTGGGTACAATAAATTTATGCTTATTTCTAGTATTTATATTGTGAATATCACTATATTTCTTAAACATCTTTATATTTTTGTGAGCATACATAAGATTTTCATAAATATACTGAGAAGGAACAGTCATTACATTAATTTCCTTAAACTTTTCTCTGAGTGAGTGTCGGGGGCTCAATTTATAAATTGATCTAACCGCCCGTTTCTGCAAAACAAAGATAGTCTGAATGTCGGCGGCATTCCCCCACAACAAAATGCCGTACGACATTACGCTATGAAAATAACTGAAGTACACTAATCGGGCTGTCTCTACATCGGTTAAGTTACGAATCTTTCTAACTGCGTATGCTGCGGAACTCAGTTTTTTCGATAATTTATCTATATGAGGTCCCCACTGAAGCTTAGCGTCTAAAGTTAAGCCCAAGAACACCGTGCTATCATCAGGATTCAACTCTTCGCCCTTTACCAACACACAAGTTTTCAGCTGCCTAACGTTAGGTAGTGTAAACCTAATGCATTTGGTTTTCTTTTCATTGAGAAGCAAATTATTAGCGTTAAACCAATGTACTACTTTCGAAATCGCGATATTTACGTCGTCAATAACTAGCTGCTGACGTTTGACTTTAAACAAAAGCGAAGTGTCATCCGCAAATAACACTATGTCATGGTTATCCTTTATGAGGTAAGGCAAATCATTAATATAAATAAGAAACAAGAAAGGACCAAGAATCGAGCCCTGTGGGACTCCCATTGTTACAATAGAACCGGGAGATCTTTCCCCGTTGACATCAACTCTTTGGATCCTATTACTCAGGTATGAGATAAGAAGATCCAGAGCGCCGTTCCGGATTCCGTAGTGGCGGAGTTTCCTGATTAACGTGTCATGAAGAACACAATCAAATGCCTTGGACAAATCGCAAAAAATGCCCAAGGCATCGCACTTATCTTCCCATGCACTGTAAATATGTCCTAAAAGTTCGACTCCGGCATCAGTCGTTGAACAACCCTTCGTAAAACCGAACTGTTTACTATGTAATAATTTATGTTTACTAAAAAATCTTTGCAATTGGTCTAGTATTAATTTCTCAAAAACTTTACTAAAAGTAGGCAGCACTGAAATAGGTCTATAATTTGTGGGGTCTGAAGTACTACCCGCTTTGAATAAAGGAATAACTTTACTACTTTTCATAAGGTCAGGAAACTCCCCACAATCAATACAATTATTAAAAATAGAAGCTAAGGTAGGTGCCACAATCTCAATAATAGACTTGACAACTTCTACAGAATTACCCCACAGATCTGCCGTCTTCTTAACATTTAAGGTGTGAAAGGTTTTGACTATATCTCTACTTGTGACATACTCAAAATGAAATTCCGAGTCGCAAGCTTTAACATTTTCCTTTAGCAAAGATTCGGCAACAGTAGGTGACGAGTTTAGAGATTTCGTCGTTGAAACGGGAATGTCAGAAAAGAAACTTTCGAAAGCCGCGGCGACGTCCGAGTCTGATTTAATTACAGTATCATTAATAGTTAAGCTGTAGTCACTATTACGTTTACTAGACTTTCCCGTTTCATTATTAATAATATTCCATGTAGTTTTAACAATATTATTGCTGTTTTTAATTTTTGAGCTCAAATAATGTGACTTTGCTATACAACATACTTTTTTGAATAGTTTTGAGTAATTTTTAACATATAAATTAAATTCGGCAGTATTTACAAACACTCTTTCATTGTACAACTCATAAAGTCGTTTTCTACTCTTATGAATACCAATGGTAGCCCAGTCACTGAAAGATACGTTACAATTTACCGAGATAGTCTTGGGAATGAATGTGGAATTAAATAGCTTACAATACATATTAAAAAAAATATCATATTGATGATGAGAATTGTCAGTAGACAATAATGGTAAATTATTTATGATTTTACATTTAAATGTTTCCAAGCGTCTTGCAGTTTTAGGGTTAACAGTGATATCATTTTTAGCCATTTTAATTTTTTGGTTTTCAATGGTGATCATTTGTCCGCAATGATCAGAGTCTAGAGCATTTATGATTTCCTTATGAATTGGAATAACATCAGTATAAATATTGTCAAGACAAGTGGCACAAGTAGGCGTTATTCTTGTAGGCTCCGAAAATAGGTTTACGAGATTGTAGGACTGAAACAAACTCATAATTTTACTGCATAAACTAGACTTTTCTAATAAATTTATATTAAAATCACCGCAAGTGATAATGGACTTATTTGTGTTACAGATCTTGTGTAAAACTTCATCCATTACCTTTTCAAAGCAGTCATACAATCCCGACGGTGGCCTGTACACACTTAATATAATGAACTGCTCCAATTCTATACAGGCTATTTCAATAATACGTTCAACAGATAGGCTCACAATGTCCTTTCGGTCCTTAAATTTAATCTGATTATGGACTAAAATTAAAGATCCACCATGAATAGCATTTACTCTGTTGAATGAACTACCAATCTGGTGATTAGTAAAACTGATCATGAACTGGTGGTTTTGAAGCCAATGTTCTGTAACACAAAGTATATCAATATTATTAAAATTCAAAAATAGTTCCACTTCTAAATCTTTGTTTTTAAGTCCCTGAATATTTTGATGCACCAGGTTGATAGTATTTGTATTTAAGGTCTCTTTATTAGGCATAATCGAGTGAATCTGTACATTATTGCTAGAGTTTGCCTCTATTGTCTTATTCTCTAATTTAAATGATTTATAAAGTCAATATTTTGCACTAAATTATTCACTGGACTATGCAACATGTCATGACATTGCTCAATTGAAGCAATCTCTGTTGCAAAATTTTTGGCAGTAATGCTAAAATAATATGACAATGACACAGCTATCTGTCGTTTACAGTACCTAGAAAGATAGTACCTATCTATGTGGAATCTATCTTTTGTCAAAAATAAGTTATTACCAACATAATTATTAGTGTCAATCACATGAAATAAATTGTTATTAAATGTCAAATTATGTAAAGTCATGTTAATGTCATATCTAAAGAGGTTTTCTTCCTGTGGCAAACTTTGACTATAAGGGAATGTGAACATAACAATTTTTCTTAAACTAAGGTTACTCAATGATCTATAATATTGAAATAATTCTCCTTTGTTCACATTACCTCTATTTCCAACAAATATAAGTAATATGGAATCCTGGTTGAAGTTATAATTCATAATTTTTCTCATAATACTGTTTAAGGAACAACCAGGCATACAAAAGTTCATGATTGAATATCCTGGATTCTTATTTGACAACAAGTGGCCTAGTTCCTTTCCAATTTCATCAGAAAAAATTACAATTTCTTTATTGATAGTCTGCTCAGATAAACAATTAATACTTTCAAATATAGATTTTCTTTATACATAGTTGTGTACCTATAGTTAAAAAATAGTATATAAGAGTTTATAACATTTTGGGGGGTTATCGAGAAGTTTTACTTCTCTATTGTAACCCAGCAAAAGATCAAAAAGCAAGGAAAAATGAAAAAATAAGATTTTAAATGCCATCTCTGCACAATAAAAAAGCAGTGGACTGGCAAGTCATAGGTCTCAAGTTCGAAAACCAAGACCTCTGATTTTCCAGGTTCATGTGCGTTTTGTATAAATATAAGGTCCCATTAAAATAGGTGGACAAATTTTAACACAGCGTTCAGTAGGTCTATCCAAAGATATCTAAACAAAATAAAACATTGAATAAAGGGGTTTTATTTTTTACTCAAAGTAATAAATTGCCGGCACTCTAGAACAAACTCATCCTTTAAGAGTCGGTACTAAATGCGTTTTTCTTTTTATTATTTTTACCATCGTCCTTATTTTGGTGGTCTGAATTGTTTCTGAAATTTTGTCCACCTATTTTATTGGGACCTTATACAGTGTGATTCTTTTTTATGTGCACATATCGAAATGAGGGAATCTATGCTTAATTTGACAGTAGTGATAATTTTTTTCAAAAATTCCATAAAAAAATTCAATTTTTTTTTATATTTTTGCCGTCGATAAAATTAAGCATAGATTCCCTCATTTCGATATGTGCACATTATAAAGAATCACACTGTATAATTATCACTTGATTCGGTGAAGGTAAACATCGTGAGGAAACCTAAAGTCAAGTCAGAGGCCCATGGGCGACATAAAAACTCTGACATCAGCACCAGCAGCAGCAGCAGCAGCTGTGCTCTGCATCTGTGTTAGGGCACTAACCACACGATCAAGAGAAGAAGACTGTTTTGGTTTGACTCATTGTTTCATTTTTCCTTTAAAAACACAAATCGTCGTTGATAGTCCAATTCCGCGTAACTAACATTGTCAAATACCGCGAATTCACAGTCTGTGCCCAGTATTATCCAACCTCTGTTCTCACACCACTTTCCCTCTTATTCTTTATATTAGGGGTCAGGTTACACTGGGCACAGACTGTACATACGCGGTATTTGACAATGTTAGTAACGCGGAATTGGACTATCAACGACGAAATGGCTATAAGCCGATTATAATAAAGGCATAAACAGTCTTAACATACTTTCAATATAACTATCACACTTACAACAGTTACAACTATAAGTACAAAAGTTCCATATCAAATTCTTAAGATAAATGAATACCTACCACAAAAAGTGATCATTTGGTAACTTTAGCATCTCTGGAAATGACAGTTTTTTTTTATTATTACCTCATGTTCTTATCGTGTTGATGGCAATCTTAATAGGGGATCGGACAAAAAAAACTAATTAGTCCGTCAGATAGATTTCCAAAAAATATTAACCACGTATTTTTTATTTTTTCACGTAAACAAAAAATTAAGACGATACAGTGCTTCGAAAACTCGTGTGACGTCATATGATAGTACATTTTGTACCTTCAATCGACGTTTCAAGCATCACTCCATGATCTTTGGCGCGCTTTATCTTCGTCAATTTTTATTGTTTTGATAAAACAAAAATCTAAATAATAATCTAACTGATGGACTAAACAGAATCATATTTTTTTTGAGTCAGTCCGATCCCCTATTGTATGATTGTGTCGGCCAGGGGGTCTTAAAACCACTTTAGCAGACCATAATATTAATTGCGTCTGTGACCATTTAGGAAAATAGAGCATAATTAATAGGAAAATAATATGAATTGCGTAAAAATTCATAAAATAGTCACAGACGCAGTTACTATTATGAAAGGTCCATTTTACGCTTAATAACGCAATTTATAATCTGCTAATTAACCTTTTGAGCGCCACAGTCACGTATAGACGACAAGCCGAACAAGCAAAAAAGTGCCTTAAGTCTGTCGTCTTAAGGTACTTTTTGGCGTTTCGTGACGACAAAAGGTTGAAGTGGCCACTTTAGACCCCCGAACCACTCGTTTTGGCACCTTCGCTAGAGTCCATCAGTTAATGTAATGATCAAACAACAAGACACACAGACACTACATTAAGTGTCCCATCGCTTCTTAAACAGCACCACATTTACATTTCAGCCTATTATAATATGTAAAGTGTAAGTAATGTGTGACAACAATATCATCAGTTTAATTGAAAAAAGTATAATTATAACATTAACCACATTTTTTCAGATAAAAGTGTAGCTTTGCTCAATTATTTACTGTACGCATACCATAATAATATCATATAAAACATTAAACATTTATCAAATAAACTTAACACCTCTGGCATGAAAACACGCTATTAATTACAACGTCATCTAACGGCTGGGGTAGCAAATGTCTAAGTTAGCTTATAGCTAGCCTAGTTAAGTACTACAACGACATTTTCTTCACAAAAAATGTAAGTAATTTGAAAATAAAATGGCAACTGAAAAAGATGGTTTAACATTTCTTATGTAATGACAACTTACAATCTTAAGTCAAATGGAAAGCCATAGCAAGCCAAAAGGGAAAAAAATAAATGTTCAGACAAAAATACTTAACCTAAAATCACTTCATCGTTTCACTTCATTTTCGTTGTTTCATTCACAGTCATAACAACACAATTATTAAATCAACTAAAATTATGTATATAAAAGTAATAAAACTAAACTATGCTACGTAGGTACTTGAAATTTGGTATGATGATTACAATAAAATATTATACTGACCTATATAATTAAAAAATGTGGATTATTTCAGGATCTTTAGAGCTTTCCTAAAATTACATTTTCGTACCACTTGCTCAAAAAAGTGACATTCTATGCCACAAAAAGCGAACATAACAATAGTCATTTTTAATCTGTTAAAAACAGGGAAAGAAAATTTTATTGTACTGAATTTCATTCATCCTCTAGGGGGAGAATGTGATTTCTATCAATAATTGAACCAATGTTTCGAATGTTAAATTTTACTTTTAATTATTGTCATTATTTTTAATAAATGCTTATCTCATATTATTATCGTGTTAATTTTTTCGCAAATGGTACGAAAAGTAGAGTATTTTCCTCGGTGATAAAGCTGTCTTAGTCTTGGGTGAACTTAAATCCCTCGCTACACTCAGGACTCGTCTTAAATCCCTCGCTTCGCTCGTGATTTAAGATTTTAGCACCCTCGCTACGCTCGGGAGTAAACCTCGTGCTCGCAGGAGACACTGCTTATCACCTTGGTTAATAATCTACTATTATACCCACATAGTTCAAAATAATATACGACAAGAGGAAGACAGAATTGGAATATGTAACAGCAACTCATTCAGTAAATATATACTTATTCAGTACACAAGTAGAGGAATACAATACAAAATATTTGCTTCAAGCTTCAGATAATTCAAACAACTGGACACAAAGTTGTCATAAGATAAATACTATTAAATGCGGACGAGATTTCTTGTCTTGACATTATTATCTAGGTGATCCTATGGCAGTCTTTGTTGTATGCTTTTCTGTATACCAAGCAATCTTGAGAAATTCTTCAGGATAATATCTTATTGAGACGGTACAACAAATAATTTTTAGAAATAATGCAACGTAATGAGAAACATTTAAGTATTTCAACTAAGTACTTACTACTTAAGTAAAATAAAATTAATCTGCATAGATTGCAGCCTACATACAATAAGATGTAACAATAAAATGGGTGAGCCTTGTAGAAAATCTACCTTATATGCATTAGGCATGAAAACAAAAAATAAATTGTTACTAACGACTAACTTACAGAGATTTCAGTAAATCTACTCAGAGATTTAAGATTCATGAGATATCAAATAATAATGTTTCTTAATTCAAGCTTTCCTATACAGTCACATTCTTTTCAAGTTTTTCAACTTCAGTACCTTCTTCAGCTTCATCGTTACTTGTTTCAAACTTCTGCGTTACTAGCATAATATCAGTAGCACCAGCGTCATAATCGTCACCTTGTAATTCTTTTTGAATGACGCTCAGACTTTTTCCTTTCGTTTCTATGACGAAGAAGTAAGAAAATACACCACCGGCAAACGCAAAACCAGCAAAAATCCAAAAAACAGTAGTCAAACCACCTGAATCTTTTACTCTTTGGTACAAAAAGGATATAGAAGAAGCTAAAGCACAACCAAGGAGATTAAGACAAGTAATAGCAATTGCTCTCACGTTAATAGGAAATATTTCTGTAGGGATGATGTAAAGAAGAGAACTGAAACCCAATGTGGAGAGGATGCTAGCGAGAATAATGGCGACAAATGGTATCAAACTGATGGATGTTAAGACGGCAGAGTTAAACTTGGTGACCTCTTGGAAGAAGAAGTAGAGTCCGACGGCAAAGAGCGAGGCGCCTGTACCGATGTAGGAAAATACGAGGAGAGGCCGACGATTCACTCTGTCTACAACCTGCGAAGTCAGCAGACCTGCAAATCAAGTTTTGATCTTTAAAATAATTATTAACAAATTAGAATATTTTATGGAGAGTTTACAGATGTACCTATGGTTGGTACACCAACCAAAAATATCACGTTAGTTGTATGGGAGCCCCCTATATTTATTTTATTCTGTTTTTTAGTATTAGTTATCCCTACAATAGTGTCAAGCCACATCCAGTTACCGCTTATCAGTGTAAGAATACTTGTTTACATGTATCGAACTAGCATTTGTCATTTGTCCATATACAATTAAACTACCTTCAAATCAGTGATATAATCGATGTCTTATTTTTGTAATATACCCCACATTTTGTTATTTTTATGTTTAGTTTTTAATATTTTCATACTCTTGTCCGCTAAGACATCTCCAGGAGATTTATAACAATGGCTTTTTAATTGTGTCTGTAATAAGGCGTATGAGCTCTTAAGTGAATAATGTAATTCTCAGCGCTCCCGCCCACGACAGACTTTTTGTAGGTTTCGATTTTTTACGAACAAATTTAAATCGGTCACCTACAAAAAGTCTGTCGTGGGAGGGAGCGCTTATGAGAATAAATGATCTTAAACCTCAGTATTAGATACAACTTGGTGACAGACGGACGGACTGCGGAGTCTTAGTAATAGGGAGTCGTTTTTTCCTTTGGGTACGAAACCCCCAAAAACAAGTGGAAACTAGTGGACTATGATATTTATACAGCATGATTACCGCTTAAACTCAAGGTTAACAACAACGTTGGTTTACTTACTGGCAAGGAAGGTAACTGTTCCATATATGACGAGCACTAGCGACTCGTCAATTCCCAACTTGGTCTCTTTTATGATTAATCCAAGATACTGCTTCGTCACCGCCGCACCAGTCATCATTACAGTTAGTTTCAGTCCTGGAATCACCGAAGAATTATATTGAACTATGAGTTGCACTTAGATCCAGATTATTTTTTATTAAAACTAAAACAACTAGAAGCTTTAATGTTTGAAGTCGGACATTTGTATCCCGCAAGAGACGACTACAGCTATATTTTTTTCTTTTTTTTAATATATATTTGTTTGCTATGAAATTAATGGTCTTCAATTCCACAAGACCCCTAAAACTATTCACGAACAAGAAAAGATTTGTTCATGAAAGAATCGAATACCAATAAAAAGTTGCTCTTTTCCTGATATCGTCGTTGATTTTCCAATTCCGCGTACGTAACTAACATTGTCAAATACCACGAATGTACAGTTAGTTAACTGACCCCTAATATAAAGAATAAGAGGGGAATTGGTATGCAAAGATGTCGCAGCTCTCGTCTGGAATAAGCGCGTGCATTCTTTACGACAACTGTGGGTATTGTGTCTATGACAAGTGACAAACTGACAACCCCGCAAATATTTCATTTTGAATTTTAGGTGAAGTATAATTATGTAGCATGCACTGTTTTCTATGTGTTCTTTTAATAGTTAGTCATCCGCTTCAATGTAATTTTAAAGTACCCAAATTATTTTTTTTTTTCTTTAAATTAATTTTTAGCTGGTCAGAGAGCAGGAACCTTTCCCCACGGTGGTAGTACACCCATGGCTGTAACTAGTTGATACATCGGTTTATGAAAGCCACCTCCTACATGAAGCTTCTTACCAGTAGCCATAATAATGGCTTTCCTGTACTGCACTCCGAAGAACAATTCTTTCACTGTGCTGGAGCGTTTCATTTCCTTTTTGACAGTCTCCTGCAAAGTCAGTAGTTCATCCTCCAAGACCTGTAGCAGAAAAAACCCTGGGGTTTATTCGGGTATCCGGGAATGCAGACAAATACTTTCAAAATTTTTACGTAGTGAGACAGAATTTGAAAAACGTGAATTGTTCATTTGAGCGTATTCTTATGGTTTTCATTATCATCATCATTTCAGTCGAAAGACGTCTACTGCCGAACATAGCCTCCCTCAGGTATCGCCTGATTTATGGTTTACCCAAAGTGGAACAGTACAGATCCTGCGTTTAAGATATTTTATCATTAGGCAAAGGTAAGTGTTTCGAACGTAAAACATACCTTCTCATCCTTATATCCCCTCAATTTCCGAAGCGATTTTCTAGCCCCTTCTAAATTGTTATTTCTCAGGCAAAAATATGGCGTCTCTGGTATCCACCAGCAGGTGGTGCAGTACAGCACCGGTAGAGCGAACATGATAAGGTTCAGAGTATTGTAAGATAGGAAGGGTCCTACAGCCAAGGCAAATAGGTTCCCAATTTTGAACATAAGTCCGATGAAGATCATCAGTTGCCCCCTCACGTCTTTGTTCGCTATTTCTGTCATGTAGTAGTTGATGACCTGAGAAAAAAAAACAAAGTTAAATAAAATATGCATTTGTTAATTGAATTCTGATAAATTAGAAGTTATTTTTGCATTGGCCGATCGATTCAATAGATCAGACTAGTCGGATTTTTACCTAAAAGTCTCATAATTAATCATCATCCTGCTTCTGTCATCAAACTTAATTTATTTGGGATCGAGGAAAAATGCTTCTTCCAACATCACGATCAGCCATTAGTTTTCAGATCCTTTCTAAATCTTGCTTTTCCTCCTGTTCATCCCTGCTAAATATTTTGATCTTTCCCTACTATCCACATTTTTATGCAAAATTCTCCGAATGGAGTTGATGGCTTCCAGTCTCTAAGATGATGAAGATAAGTTCTTTGTTTACTAAGTCATACTGTCCCATGATTTTGGCAAAGGCCTCCCCCAAGTCCTAAACATCTCTTGTTCCACACCGCCTCGAACCAGCCCTTGCTATGTGCGTCCAGGAGGTCTCAGCGCCTCTTCCTGGCCAATTTCGAACAATAAAGTAAGAAACACTTACCGTGCTAATCATGCCTGATCCACAATTCCATAGAAATGACGTGACGCACACTTGCCATGCTTTTACAGCAAAAACTATAATTATCTGAAAAAGATACAAAACAAATTAATAAATAAGTTAAAAAATACTGCTATTAAAAAGGAGTACTGTAATCAGTGGCCTGGAACGAGAGGTTCTCTCCCTCTCACGTTTCGCTACCGCCTTTGCTAGCATCACTGCTTCGCAGGAGGTGACGGTGCGGCGTCCCATTTCCTCTCGGACCATGGATTGAACCAGAACCAGACGCGAAAGGTCGCCACCGCCAATCGCCGCTACGAGGCCTTACACGGCGTACGGTAAAGCCTCGTAGCGGCGATTGGCGGTGGCGACCAGTGTTGGCGGTATACTGTTTGTATGCTTACGGCGTACGCATATACAAACAGTATACGCTGATCTCACAAGATCAGCGTATACTGTTCGTATGCGTATTGTGTACCCGTGCAAAACTTTGTCGGTTCGCTAGTAGGTAGACACATTATAATTTCGCTCACAGATTTTTCGTAGGCGTGCAATCAGGAGCAACACATCTACCTACTTAGTAAAATTAAAAACAAAAATGATTGGTCATTGTATCAATTGGCAAACAGGGCAGACAATTGACTGTGTCAGAGACTCAACAAACCGATGAGTTACAAGAATATAGATTCAAGTAGTAACCTTTATCGAAGTACATAGGAGGTACTATAAGAATTTAAACATTAGTACGTGGCCCGCGTAGCATGGGCAATTACTATCTCTAAATAATCTTCTATAAATTATGTTCTTCTATGCTTACTAATATAATAAAGAGGTATAGGTAATTTGTTTGTAAAGTATGTAGGGGGAAATCTACGGAACTACTAATCCGATTCCTAAAAATTCTTCCACTAATGGATGCATTATATTCCAGTGTCATTAGCTATATTTAAAGTGTTCCCGTGGGATAAATTTCGAGCATACTTTAATGCATGCGAAGACACGGAAACAATTAAGCATTTTTATTTCGCCTTCGAGTTTCCCTTATGCCGGAGGTTGTGGCAATAGCAGATAAATCGGTTTCAGCTAAAAATCCATCTTCGATAGGCCACAAATCTTAGGTCTACTTACCGATCCCGCTATGGAAGGCAGTGCGCTCGCCAGTATAGTGACTCGCCTCCCTAACTTGTCTGCAATGTAGCCGGTAAGGGCTGAGCCTGCCGCAAACCCAATCGGCATCAAAGTAAGTATCGTCGGCGTCTCGTACTGGAAAATAAATGAAAACAACCTAAGTTGTAATATCTTCAGTTAAGCTCGTAGAAAAAAAGTCCGTCAGTTTCATGTACTGAGACACGCACACACACAAAAGGTTATGTCTTTATTAAGTCACACCTTGTATAAATAATAGCATTAAAGGGAGAGTTTTCCAAGATCTAGACTGATTCATCGCTTACAAATAAGTTGTAGTGATAGTGGCAATCATGATGGTTTCTATTATAATTTATATTTGCACCACTATCACGTAATAATCAGTCATCCGTTCATAAGTAAATATTGCTTCTCGTCTTGATGACCTATTGATATTCATTAAGGCCCCTTTTACGTAATACGAAAGAAGCATAAAATCGTCCAAAGAATGACATTCAATTCTTTATTCAGCACAGTATGGCTACTTTAAGAAGTCAACGTCCAGCAGAGAATTTTTTCGTCTTTATTAGATTATCACCTATCCTATGAGTAAGCAACTACCTAAAGAGGATGGAGGAGGGAGGCTAAAAGGGTGCTCAACTTGCCCTGACTGAGGTTCGTAACTCCATGCCAAGTACGGGCCAAGTTGATGAAGAGGGCTTCACTAAAAAGACCTTCTTAAAAGAGGAAAAGTCCTCTTTAAAGCCGACAGGTGTTCTATTTCGACGTTTCAGAGGTCGGCTACGCGACACCACGCAGAGAAACACGACGCCCGGCATCGTTACGTGTATATTAGTACGTAGTTATAAGTAGTTTATGAATTGTTCATACTATGTATCAGTTTATTATTGTATTTTATCTATGGGCCTCAGTAGCCTGAAAATAAATTGATTGGTTGATTGATTAAAAGTTCGATTCTAACTTTATGGCGGCTCGGAAATAAGCTGCGAGCGACGGTATGCGCAGGTATAATGGTTTAAACTTTATTGGGGACTTATCGCAACCAAGAGTAATCTTTTAACCCCCCTTTTAACCCTATCAACCCTTTTTTCGCAATAAAAAGTATCCTATGTCCTTTTTTAGGCTCTAGACCATGCCTGGGTTTGAACCCACGACTAACTGCTCGTAAATTAGAGCCGCCACAACTGGGCCATCATTGCTCTCACTTGACTAGAAAAATTCAAATAGATATCTACAAAAAATAACTGAATTCCTCATTTTAAAAGGTATGTCCACGTGCTATTACAGGTAAAATTTTGCAATAACGCAAATTAGATAGGTTGATTTTCCTGTTAATTTTGCATGCAATCAAACCAAAAATGTATAATCATTATCAGTAACTAAATTAGTAAATAACATTTGTTTTACCTTTAATTTAAATACTTGATATGAAACGGTCATCATTCTATTTTTATTTTGCTTTTGTTATTTATGCACGCCATGTTCTTGCACCTAAACTCATGCCTATATTTACTTCCTAACATAAACTCTTTTGCAAAAAAAACGGGCACTTCATATTTTTTTCTCTACTTCAATGAAGAAGGACAAGTAAGAGGTTTTATTAATTTGACGATGTATTGGCATGTTATTTGAAGAATCCTGGCATGATTCTGTACGTTCCAAATTTAAATTTTGAAATTAACAAAAGGAAAATAATGATTATTGTAGATTATTGTAAAATTGCTTTACTATAATGGCGCGAATTGCTGAAACGATTCTATTACTGACACAGCTGATTACTAAAATTTTAAAACTTTTTGGATATTTTCTGCAAATTAAACAATTTTATCTTTCTTTTTACATTAAATACCACTTTTTGACATGAGTGATAAAGCGATATGGGCCGGTAAAATTATAGCCCTACTTGAAGAAGGTTGTTCGCAAACTTACGTGTCTCAGCGGCTAAATGTGAGTCGTTCAACTGTCCAGAGGACTTGGCAACGGTATCAAGAGACCGGTTCGGTCAAAAGAAGACCCGGTTCGGGAAGAAAACGACGCACAGAACCAAGAGATGACCGCTTTTTGGTGAGTCAGGCCTTGCGGAATCGTAAGGCGTCAAGTGTGGACCTGAAGAAGAGCCTTGAAGAAGTAAGAGGAGTAGAAGTTAGCTTGTGGACCGTCAGGAGGAGGCTTTTGGCTGCCAATATCAGGAGTTACCGCCCGGCTCGGGGACCTAAATTACTCCGTGAGCACCGTGTAGCTCGACTTCAGTTTGCTCGAAACTGTGCTTCATGGACTCTGGAGGACTGGAATAAAGTATTGTTTTCTGATGAAGCTAGAATCTCTTTGTGTGGAGAGGACCGACGCCGGCGAGTGCTACGAAGACCACGGGAACGCTATGCGGAAGTGTGTTTCGAAGAAATCACTCCTTATGGCGGAGGCTCCGTTATGTTTTGGGCAGCAATTAATTCGAAGGGGCGTACGGAGTTAGTTCTCATAGAAAATGGAACATTAAATGCACACCGGTACATAATGGAAGTCCTAATTCCATATGCACAACCCGCATTGACTGCACTTGGGGAAGATTCCATTTTTATGGACGACAATGCTCGCCCGCACCGTTCTGGCGACGTGGAAGCGTACATGCAAGAAGTTGGGATCCGTCGTTTAGATTGGCCAGCTCGAAGTCCTGACCTCAATCCAATTGAGCATGTCTGGGATGTTCTAAAGAAACGGGTAAGATCAGTGCAACATGCTCCACAAAACATCAGGGAGCTAAAAAGAGTCATTGCAGAAGAGTGGGAACGTATTCCTCAAAACGTCATTAAAAACATCGTGGAAAGCATGCCCAGAAGGATTCAAGCTGTGATTTTGGCAAGAGGAGGTCACACTCGTTATTAGGTTATTACATTTGTAACTTTATTTAGTTAAACAAAGTAAAAAAATCTTCTTGTCTTTATTGCCGACCACTTCTTATTGTTTGGCCGTGTACATCGGTTTTAAAGAATTCATAGATTTTTTTTTTAAATTGCCACAGTTCACTTCACGCGTATTAATTTACACGATTATAAGTATACAGACTACGTCAAACAATTAAATTTCATTGAATTAACTCAAATCGACCTTAGAACGTAAATTTCCTAAGGTGCCCGTTTTTTTTGCAAAGGAGTGTAGTAATCATTAAGAACAGAATAGTAGAATAAGTCAAGATTATGGGTACAGGTTCCATGCGTATTTGTCTGTAATTACCTCTGCTTAGCACTGAAAATAATACGATGATGGCAGGTAGAGTAACAGCCCCAACGGCTTCACTGAATGGTTGCCGGGAGACCGAAGATTCCAGAGAACTGGAAGACATTGAAAAGATCGCAGGCAAGACTGCCTCATTGGTCTAGTAGTCGCAAACGCGTCTGCAGAGCATGAGGTCCTTTTTTTGGCGGTTAGGAAATCATCAAATGACTCCTCCCACCTTGGGAACCCCGGCGAGTATGAGGTCCTGGGATTTCAGGGTCGGGCAAAGTGCAGTTGAGTTTTTCAGTTTATACTTTCTCAGTAGCAGCCACGGTGTAAGGATTTGTGCCCAGTTGATGTCAATATGGGCTTGCTTATAACATCCATGTTATAAGAAACATATGTAAACATATGTCATACAATTGTGTCCATGTGCACAAAATATTTAGGTTACCATCAGTCAAAATACTTGTATTTTGACTGATGTTTTAATAATTATTATTGTATAGTACTATATATATATAGTTGTATATTTTGTGCACATGGACACAATTGTATGACATCAAATACCACGTATATTTATAGTACTATACAATAATAATTATTAAAACATATAACGATGTAAGTAAGCCATATGATTCACATCCGGTGTTATGTATTATTACGGTAACCTCTCACAGTTCGTGTAACTAATAAATTATAATAAAAACAAAACCTAACGTTAAGTATAATCAGTGTTTTCAATATTAAGTTCACAATATGTTGTTTTTAAACGGTTTTATTTAGCTCACCCAGTTTGTTTTATTATTTATTCTTGGATCAAATTTAGTAATTCAAATTTCACCCACTTCCAGTCAACCGATTAATCTGAAATTTTGTATACACATTGGATTTTGGTGACAATACAATTATGTTTATTCATTATCATTATAAATTCAAGATGGCCGCCGCTACAAAATGGCGGATAATTTATGTTTTATTAATCCCATCAATATGGGTATATAATGAAAGGGCTCAACAAGTAGAATACAATATACTATAAAAAATTGAAATCCAAGATGGCGGCCGCTACAAAATGGCGGATAATTTATTTATGTTTTATTAATCCCATCAATATGGGTATCAAATGAAAGGGCTCAACAAGCAGAATACAATATACTATAAAAAATTGAAATCCAAGATGGCGGCCGCTACAAAATGGCGGATAACGTAGGTTTTATCAATCCCATCAATATGGGTATCAAATGAAAGGGCTCAACAAGCAGAATACAATATACTATAAAAAATTGAAATACAAGATGGCGGCCGCTACAAAATGGCGGATAACGTAGGTTTTATCGATCCCATCACTATGGGTATCAAATGAAAGTGCTCAACCAGTATAATACAATATACTATATAAAATTAAAATCCAAGATGGCGGCCCCTTTAAACAGAATGCGAAATAAAAACTAAAAACTAGAAAATAAAAAATAGGTAAAAAAACTTTTTAAGTTAAACGGTTTTATGTTAAACATACATTGCAATGTTTAAGATAAATGTACTAAAAACCAAAAAATAATAAAATAGAAAACCGTGGGGCACGTCAATTGTCTACAATCGTTGATTAAAATCATAATAATAATAATTAAGTCGATAATTTGTAGACAATTGACGTGCCCCACGGTTTTCTATTTTATTATTTTTTGGTTTTTAGTACATTTATCTTAAACATTGCAATGTATGTTTAACATAAAACCGTTTAACTTAAAAAGTTTTTTTACCTATTTTTTTTTGGTTTATTATTGCTGGTAGGTACATTTTATATTTAATAGTCTTATCTTTATAATGACCAATAAATATACTAAAAATACGTTTTCACAAGCAGAGGTGCACTCTCTGTTCCATTTTTTGTCCGATTGTTTCTTTTTCGTATTAATTATTATTATTACTGTTTTGTTTAATGATGGTCTTAGTATCTTTAAATTATTCAAACGCACTTAAATTATATCTATGTTAAATAGATCTACATTATTATTTTGTTTATTTTAATTACCCGCCTTATGTTAAAATTTGATTTTTTTGCATAGGTACTTTTAGTAAGTAGGTATAGCGGAATGTGTCTTGTTCTATAAAATTTTTATAACATCTAGGAAATACCACATTTTATGCAAATAAATATACTTAAGTACCTACCTACTTAATTTGTCCCGAGGTATAAAATTAACTTACCTGATTAATTTCGACTTGAGTCTCAGTTTTGTTGAACTTTAGCAACGCCACGGTGGGCCAGCCGGATGTCAGACCCATCGTTGCCATTGCCACTGACACTGTAACCAAGAAAACGACACCAAGATTATGCCTGGGCATCTAAAAAGGCCACTTTAGCACATCATAGTATTTGCAGTTGCATAATTAATTGCGTTAAAAAATCATAACCCTCCTTTGGCTTTGCTGTAGTCGGGTAAAAAGAGTAAAATGGCATGGTCACAGACTCTGTTTCTTTTATGAAAGGTCTATTTTACATCATCGCAATTCATTCTAAATAACTTAAAAAGGAAAATGAACTCTGATTTTTTTTTTCTCAGAGTGTTTCCTCAGAGAATTGCTAATACAGACATCAGCCAGATTAGATTAATGTATTGAGATTTAGATTGATGTATTGCCAGTACATCAGCTAATGCAACAAACCCGAAACAATGTACCCGAAACTGTCTTCCGAATCAACCTTAAACCTAATGATTTCTGTCCGTATAAGGAATAGTTTACTTCGATCCAAGACCCAAATCGTTTCAAAGTCAAAGTCAAAAATATTTATTTCAAGTAGGCCAGTAACAGGCACTTTTTAATAGTCGAATTAAACTAACTGCGGCACTCAGAGATATCCAACGATTGCTCAAGCCGCCACCCAGCAAAGGCCTGACATAGTTTATTAGACGTTTGAAACTCCGCCGCCAAATTAAAATGCAATTGGGCAGACCACCTCTGCCGCATGTCCCATCAAAAGTGGTCACAGAATGGGTTCCGAACAATAGGACCAGACGACGCGGTAGGTCCAAAAGGAGGTGGCGTGACGAGCTGGACTCTCATCAAAAGGATTGGTTCCAAACAACCAAAAACAGGGATAAATAGAAAGAGGGAAGGAAAGCCTTTGCTTTGCAGTGGGACTGAGGGACTACCAGGCTCATAATAAAAAACTGCTTGACATTGCACGCCATCAGCAAAGGCTCGGCTCATTTTCATTAGCTGATTATATTTTATGACTAAGTATATTATTTTATATTACCGGGTTTCATGTTGGAGCTTAATATAATGTAACAACTTTTTAACACATGCAGGATGCATTAAAGAATACGAGTTTGAGCTGATCCCGATCCGAGGCGTTTATAAGTATGCGTTGCAGTTGCATAAAGGTTCGTGGAAAGAATCCCGAATAGCTCGAGTTGAGGGGAGCTGGTCCCGTGCAGTGCTTAGAACTGTTTGCTGAACTTTAACTTTAGGGTTGAACCTCATGGGCACGCCACGATAGTGGCGGTAAGTCCCCTCTTTGAGGAGTGGCTGGAGAGGCGCTACGGCGCCCTCACCTACCGTCTGACGCAGGTCCTCACCGGACACGGGTGTTTCGGGAGGTACCTGTACCGAATCAGGCGGGAGGAAACGCCCGGATGCTTCCACTGCGAGGATCGACCGGAGGACACGGTGGAGCACACTGTGGAGGCGTGCCCTGCTTGGGCAGAGCCCCGCCGTGTTCTCGTAGCGGCGATCGGCGGCGGCGACCTCTCGCGCCCGGCCCTGGTGCAAGCCATGGTCCGGGGTGAGGAGGAATGGGACGCCGTCGCCTCCTTCTGCGAAGCAGTGATGCTAGCGAAGGAGGTGGCGGAACGAGAGAGGGAGAGAACCTCTCAACGTCCCAGCCGCCGCGGAAGGCGCTCCGGGCGTCGGGGGTCACGCGATGACCTCCGGCCACCGTAGACGCGGGCCTGTGGACGGTGAGTAACGGGCTAGCTCGCCGTCCGGCCGTCGTCATGACGGCAACAGACCGTGACGGCGGCGCGTACGTGTTCCACGCGCGCCTCAAAGAGATGTCAGCAAGGAGGGGCCCGCAAGGGCCGACGCCCGTCGGGGCTGTGGATATCGAAAGGTTACCGCGGCTCCGACACAAGGGCGAAGAAGAAGGAACATGGGTTTGGTTTTTAGTCAGTAGAAGTCTGACACTCCCCTTCGCTCTGCCCAAGAGCGGGGGGGGTTATTCGATGATTTTACACCCACCAAAAAAAAAAAAAAGGGTTGAACCTCATCTATTATGGAATCTCAAATTTCCATGCTTCTATCGTTTTCCGATGACGCGAGAGCTTGTGCTATCTCAGTATTGATTGAGGATGGGCTGCACGCACTGAGTATAATAAAGCTGATAACAAATAGATTAACTGCCTCGTTGGTCTAGTGGCTGTAAGTGCATGTTTACGTACGCGCGGCGCGGCGTGCGGCGCGGCCGGCGACGCGTCGAGCGACGCGTCGAGCGAATTTTGTGTTCACGGACAGGCGATGCGTGCAGCGGCAGATATCATCGTTCGCGCAAACACAAACGTATGGCAATGTACGACGGTGTTCATAGAGACGCGGTGCGGCGGCCGCGGCGGCGGCCGCCGCGAATTTTCAAGGCCAAGTTCCGTCGCGGGCATCGCTTCATCCTAACTAATATTATAAATGCGAAAGTAACTCTGTCTGTCTGTCTTTGCTTCACGCCTAAACTACTGAACCGATTTGTGTGAAATTTGGTACAGACATAGATTGGAACTTGAGAAAGGACATAGGATAGTTTTTTTTTTTTTCGCGAGATAAACCAAAAATCTGCCGGAAGTCACTATTCCACGCGAACGAAGTCGCGGGCAAAAGCTAGTCGAGAATAAACCGCCGCGTGCATCGCCGTCCGTCGCCGCGGCCGCCGCCGCGTTCGCCGCCGCGGCCGCCGCCTCAAATTCAAGCAATCGCGTATAAATTCGCTTCTCCGTGAACGCACTCATACACCGCCATACGTTTGAATTTAGTGCGGATCGCGTCGCCGGCCGCGCCGCGCGCCGCGCCGCGCGTACGTAAACATGCACTAAGAGCTACTGCTGACGATAAGGTCCTGGGTTCGAGTCCCGGGTCCAGCAAAGTGTAATTCTATCAGAAATTTGTTAGTAGCAGCCACGGAGTCCAGATGACATGAAATGTGGGTGTAATATAAGGTACACCTACAAGGTTTGATGTTATAGGTATTATGTATGATGATAAGCAATCAAACAAGACCATGAGATGATGGGTGTTTTGGATTTATTCCAGAACGATTGGCCCACAATCGCACCAAATCACGGAAAGTAAAAAGATGGAATAGGTAGGTCATTGCGCTAAACTGCGACAATGTTGGCATGATTATAATTGAACAATAAATTATGTATAAAGAATGTCGGCCTTATCAATCGCCCGAACTCTATCTGTCGCAGAGTCTCGACCTATACGAAATAAATTCGGGTAAAACCCGAAACTGCTTTGCAAACACTCTTGCGTGAGAAAACAGTGTTATTTCTAATTAAAACACTCTTACGACTTACAGATACCACACCGGTATTCCCTGTAGGGTTTGTCAGAGGTTAGTACACCCATTTGTCTCATCTCATGTAGGAATGGGTGAGGCTATTGATATCAACAAGACGAGAATGTCACGGGCTGTTCCCAAGTTACTCCCGATGGAAATTTCATCCTAAGACGACCCACTGACCAAAACTCCGATAATACATGGCTCGATCAGGGACACGAAACGAGAACCTCCGAAAACTGAACTGTTCTACTTTTCTATAATGAGTGAGGGGGGGGGGGGGGGGCATCTTAACGGATAAAATAGTTATAAAAAGACTTCCATAGAACTAATCATAAAATATATATTATAAGTATTCTAAAACTCTAAAAATATACGGGGTCGATCTTATTTATAATTAATTAGTGAAGATGAAATGAATTATATATAATTAGCACTTACCCGATAGCGTCACCAAATAAAGATTTATTCGGTTTCCGTTCTCCATTTTCTGAGAAAAAAAAAACAAAAATAATTGAAAATAGGATAATAAAAAATTCGCAGATTAATAAAATATGTATTTTTAGTTAACTAACCAACAAGACGTTTGTTAATTAAAGATTTCAAGATTCTTTATTTGCATGAAATATGGTACAATTAAGGTCTTAAATATAAAAGGTTTCACATATTTCGCCTACTACATTCAGCATGCAAACTTAAATAGTAGATTATTGCATCGAGCACAAAGTAATTTATTATTGCACTGAGTGCCTGATTTAGAGCCTGAGCGTTAGCGAGGGCTCTAATCTAACAGGCACGAGGGCAATATAAATTACTTAAGGCGAGGTGCATAATCTACTTTTCTTTCAACTATTACATAAAGGAATAGTAGATAAAAGAAACTCATATCAAACAGTTAAAAGATTTTCTATACTTAACACTGTCGTCTTCATTTAGAATGTTTTCCGGAGTTAATGTGTCGCTAAATGATTCCATTTTAATTCGAAGCCGAAGCACTCAAAATCAGATAGTATCACACTTTATCGTTTCCAAAAATATTGTCAAGCAAAATTAACAAAGTTCCCCAAAAGTTCCCGCCAAATTACTTTTTTAACACGTTCGAGGACGCTACCACTTGAGACTGTGTACCAAAATGACACAGTAAATGTCCATACAAATTATACGACGTATGAGTACGTAGCCTCCCATGAAAATATATTGCTTTAAAGACATCATGACACAACCGTTTTATCACGTTTTCGTATAAATACGTTATGTCATTAAAAGTAAGTTAACTAGACGTGAACGGACACAACGTGTAATAACGTCTTAATAATAATATAGTAATAACGTGTAATAACTTTCACTATCTGATGTATTGCCTTGTGGGTCAAAATCTTTATCCGAACCATATTCTCCATCATCGTCTTGGTAAGGATCCGCCTCGGTAGAGTTGTCAGAATCATCGAAAATGCTCATCAGTCTTGTTTTGCGCTTATCCATCTAAAACACATAAAATAACCCATTAAACATCAATTTCACAGAGTAAAATTATTAATTCGTAGTAAAATAGTATACTGTCTGGCTAAGGAATAATACATAAATCAAATAAACTAAATACTTACGATGTTTTGTCGCGGCAAATATTACGATACGCCACGAAATGTTTAGCGAACGCGAACGCACCCCGCAGTGACGCAGCCGCACTGAATGTAGGAGCGCGGTAGGCGCGCGCGACGTATTTACACGTTGTGCGTGTGTGAGTACCGTTCCCGTCCACTGTCAACGGCACTTATTTGAAATAGTTTAAAACTTACTCTACGTGACAGTAAAGCTTCGGGTATTTTAAATGTTGTGACACAAGATACATTCTATAGGATTTTAACTTGAACGTTTATCGGATATGTACGTTCTGTCGTAAAGTAAAAGAATTATTTGGACGTCATTGTACGTTGTGCCATATCAAAATTTCGAACGATGACGTATAATCTCGTTCTGTCCTCGAACGTGTTAAATTTCTTTCATTTTATAGTAACTAGTTAGCAACAATCATTTTTTAAATTTGGAACAAGTAGTAGGATAGAAACGAATAATACTTATGTAAAAAAAAAAAGTATTGATATCGGCTGGCTGAATAGAGCTAATCCATTGAGATTGGCATCGGTGCGATTAAAAAAAATAAACTGTGCAATAATGAAATTTCATACATTTTTATTGCTCTAGAGCACTAAAGACTCGCTTTGTGCTGAGTTTTTAGTGTGATTATGATGAAATTAAAGCATAGTTGGAAGAAAATTAAATTAAAACACCTAGTACACGGGTAGCACCTAGTAGGTACACTTAGGTATTACCTTGTTACATAAAACATTTAAGAATATTAACATATCATTAATATCAATCATATTCTGGGAATTTAAATGAATAAAGTCATAAAATTTGAAAAACAAATAACACAACTAATAAAAAAAATAAAAAATACCTAACAAAAACAAATAACAAAACATCAAAAAACATCAATAAAATAAAATAGGAACTTATGTTAGGTAGTTATCGCGTAGAAATGGGCTTATATGTCAAAAACTCATTAATTGTATAGAAAACGTTGTTAAGGAGCCATTTCTTTAGTTTTCTTTTGAAATAATTAACTGGTACTTCTCTAATTACTTTAGGTATTTTATTAAATATTTTGACCGACATGCTATAGCAATTGTTTTGGAAGAGTGTGCTTCTACATCGTGTTATGGCCAGTTTGGTGGGATCTCTAGAGAGAAACTTTTTATTGTCTGAAGCTTTAGTGAATAAGTTTGGGTGCTTTTTAACAAACATGCCCACTTCTAAAATGTACAAACTAGTGAGTGTTAGCAAGCCTAATTTCTTGAAATGAGGTCTACATGACTCGAGTGGTCCAACGCCGCAGATGGCTCTGACACATTTCTTTTGCGTTATAAACGCTTTTTTTGCGAAGGTGGAGTTACCCCACACGAGCAGACCGTATCTGAGTAATGACCCAACGTAGCCATAGTACGCAGTCATAGCAGTCTTTAGACTTGACAGTTTTCTAAGTCTTCTAAGTGCAAAAACAAATTTGTTAAGGCTTGAGCAAATGCGGTTTGTATGTGCTTTCCAATTGCAGTGTCTGTCTAAGGTAATGCCTAAGAATTTTGTGTCAAGGACATCTTCGATTTTAACATTATTATACTGTAAGTCTAAATTTTGTATTTGAGTATTATTATAATTTGAGAATTGTAAAATTTTGGTTTTGGAAACATTAGCTGTTAGGTTGTTGTCCTTCAGCCAGTTCATTATTGACTCTATGGTGTAATTTAATGAGCTTTCGTAATTAATACCTGGTTGTTCTGGTACAATAACCGATATGTCGTCTGCAAAGAGGATACATTCATGTGCTGTTACTTGAGGAACATCATTGATGTATATTAAGAAGAGAAGTGGCCCTAGTACGCTGCCCTGGGGTACTCCAAATTCGTTTTTTTCAAAGGTTGATCTGAATGGGGTAGACACTAGTTTATCATTTAAGTGATTAATTTCAACGCATTGTTTTCTATTGCTTAAATAGCTTTTAATCCACTCTAATGCTTTACCGCGAATTCCGTATAGCTCGCATTTGTTTAGTAAGATTTTGTGGTCTACAAAATCAAAGGCTTTGCTCATATCGAAGAATATGGCAGCAACTCTATTACGTTTATCGATATTTTCAGTATTTTTTTGGATTAGAGAGAATGCAGCTAGTGTAGTGGACTTATTTTTTTGAAAGCCATTTTGATTATTTAATATGACGTTAAATTTGTTTAAGAAATTTATAATTCGAGAGTGCATGATTTTTTCAAAGATTTTTGAAATAATCGGGATTAACGTAATGGGCCTATAATTATTCATATCTAGTTTGGAGTTTTTCTTATGGAATGGTTTTACTACTGATAATTTTAATTTTTCTGGAAAAGTTCCTTGTGTAAAAGACAAATTTATAAGGTGACTTAGAACTTCTGCCAGTTCTTTACTGCATGTTTTAAGTATAATAGTTGAAATGCAGTCGTATCCAACAGCTCTGGTGTTATTTAATGAATTAATGGTTCTCCAAACTTCATAAGGTGATGTTGGCCTTAAATAAATAGTGGAGTCGAGCGAGTCTATTAATTTGTAGTTGGGGCGAGTATGATTGTTCTTGTTCGAAATTCGAAATAAAGAAATAATCGGAGTGCCTTAAATACCTAGTATAACAGTAACTAATAAGGATAAAATAATAGTGGCTTCCCGGAATCCTAAAAATAATTTGGCACAGTGATAAGAGATCCTGCTACGTATCGTGACCATTTTAAATCCTCGCGCTCAAACCACATCTGGCAAATTTCAGACTCATTCACTCCTGGAACGCGCTGCTCTTTCTTTTGTCTTTTACTCATAACTCATGTTACTTCACTAAAAACATCTAGCTTACAAAATAACACACAATAATAATGCTCTATCTATCAGATGAACTATTTTTATCTTAATAATAATTACAGATCTTCATATTATTTTGGCATATTGAGGAACTGTCACCAATCGGTGGAAAGGATGGAACGCAAAACTCCGCAAAAGTGTGCCAGTTGTTATTGACTCGGCCGAATTTATGTTAGTGCCCAAGGTTGATTTTGAATTGTTTTTAGGACACAGAAGATTCATTCCAACTTGCTGTGAATATATTTGCTTTAGATAGTGTATTGTATAACAGTTCTAGCTGTCTGTTCACTAAATAGCGTAGAAATATAGGTAGAGCTCAAAATATGTGAGGTTATTTTTGGAATTGATTTTTGTTAATAACAAACAATTCAAATAATTGAAAGGTCGAATAGACCGACAGTTGGTCCTTCATGTAAATACATTATTTATTATTATTTAAATCCGTTAAATTGGTGCAATTACTTTATTTTTCGTTGTTATTTTTTTGGTTTTCCTGTTAGCTAGTTTTTATCTTGCTAATATAATTCAGCGCATCACTAATTATAATAACAATAAGTCACCACTTACGTCCGCCTTTATCATTATGTTCGTCAAAATAAGCTCGTTACACGCACTGTTTAGTTTTTTATCAACTTAGTTTCTCAGGCACTTAGTTAATCACTAAAATTATTTATCTAAATAATATTTAAAGTCGTTTATTTTGTGTAATGAATTATTAATTCACGGATGAGTTAAACGTATATTCGTAAAATCATGTTGCTAAATAATTTTGCACGACCGTACACGCCAGAAGTGTATTTGCTACTGTTTGCTACTGAATTCAAGTTGGTGACAGACTTGCGCTGTATGAACAAAATCTAGACTGATTTACAAGCTAGCAAACAAATACTGGGAAACAAAATGGCCTTGCTCAGACTGGGCGGCTTAACCGGTGATAAAATGTTTATTATTTCCACACATTTAGCAGGAATGCCTTTATCACGAAGTTAGATGAGTTCACTATACATAAAACACTTCTGAGAGCATTCCATTCCTCCACAGTTTTTTCTTACACACTTGAGATTTTAGCAGTTCGACTCTCAGACCCTTAAAAATATAATTTATTGGTCTCTATCTAAGCAAAGATTCCTATTCTCGCTAGAGTATATTATGTTCTGTGTTCCTATTTCCCTGGTTCAGATTGTATTTTGTTTAAGTTATTGTTGTTTTTTTTTCTTGAAGTTGTTATCGTGCCAAACAAGGCAGACCTACCACTTGGTCGCCATGTGTTCATACTTCTATTGTTTTTGGCGCTTCTTTAGGATAACTTTTCTACACTAACAATATTTTATGAGGTAAAGTATGTCAGTTTGGATGTTGGGAATCGGAAAATGCCAATCTTAGGAACTAATGATCTTTTATTTAATTAATTAGAAAGGCTACATTATCCACGAATGTCAAAAGCTATATTAAAAAAACAGCAACTTAACACGAGGGAAGCCGCGGTCAAAAGCATTTTTATATGTATAAAATTAAATGCAGGACCGACTTCGAAACTCTGGTCTGAGAAGTTAAAATATTGCTATTCAATAGTGTCAGAATGGTCGATCATTGATCTCATAATGGTTGATTGATGACAAGCCAAAAAGTACCTTATGGTTATCGACTTAAGGTACTTTTTGGCTTGTCGTAAATCAACCATTATGAGATCACTGATCGACCATTCTGACACTATTGAATAGCAGACTCGGGGCCCTGAGTCATTGCTTTGAAGACGATTGAAAAACGCTGCGTCTGAAGCTGAACGTTATTTTATATCAGTTTCTGTAAAACTAACATTCGCTTGAAATTTTAAACATAGGTTTAATTTACTAGTTAGTAGTTAGTCATAATTTTATTTACGGACCTGGTCTACGTGTTGTCCGGTGTTGTGCTCATGCGAATGTAATTTTTATAATTGATTCTTTGTTTGTTTAAACACGTAGGTCTGTACTTACTTTACATAATAATATGGATCTACTTAACTTCTCTTTGGTGTAGTTATGTATGACCTAGGTATTGGTAGAGTTAAACTGTGTCTACTCGTATCTCTAGTGTAGGTAGGTCCATAAACTACAATTATCAAATGTTCACAAAAAAAAACGGATGATTCACCAAAGCACCGAACCTGCTAGCCTTACAAATCACACACACCACCACTGCGCCACTTGAGGGCCGATAACATTGACTATAACACTAAACTGATAAGAAGTGTTATCGCTTAAAAATTTCACGCACAAAACCACGATTTAAAATAAAATAAAACTGGTACAGTACAGTACCTCGAGTTCTTCCTCAGTTCTTCAGAATGGTGTTACCAACTCAACGGGCCACAGCCAACTAATTCGAGATTCAACTTGAGTTCAGTCTTATACGTGGTCCAAAGAAGAGGCGACGGTGTACGGCGGGACTTTTTATTTTATGGTAGAGAGCGACCCTTTAAAAGTCCCTAGTTGCAGTCGTGACAGTTGCGGGGATCACCGCACTAGTAAACCATAGTAATGTGCATTGTGCAATCTAAACTTTTCTATAATTATATTACCGTTAGCATGCATCATTTCAATGTTGGGCAAATGCCTTGTCACATGTCTACCCTTACAATCCAGGGCTAGTGTAGGCCTGGGTCATTCACTGTGTGGATATAAAATAATAATCTTCAAGAATCTAGCAACTCCCCTAAATAAAATAACAGTTACGTACTTGTTTAGCAAATATAAATAACTATATTAGGCATACTTAATGTTTTTCTTTTCAAAAAATATTCTGGGCATTTCGAGAGATAACGAGTTCAAGAGTTCTTCTAAACAGCAAATTCGTGATAATTAAACACTTATTGTATGATGACAAGGTATGCCAAAAGAAACCATACGATCTCCTTGAATAGGATCAGTTTTTACCTATTTATTTCTTACTTTTAGAGGAGCTCGTGGCTTAATAAGAACTGCCACTCAGGTCGATCTTTAGGTAAAGCTGTGCTTGCCTAGGTGGGTCTGTGGATGGGTGACCGCCCGACATAGGTACCGAGTTTCCTCCGTGCCTCGGAAAGCACGTGGTCCCGGCTGCCATAATAGATCTTTGGCAGTCGTTACAGGTAGTCAGTGAACTGAAATTCTGACATCCAGTCTTACCAAAGGGTATTGGTAAGACTGGATGTAGACCTAGACCTAGTATTAACTGGGTTGTGGAGGTCAGATAGGCAGTCGCTCCATGTAAAATACTAGTATTCTGCTGCATCCGGTTAGACTGGAAGCCGATCCCAATATAGTTGGGAAAAGGCAATGACAGGTCAGCTATGATAAAGATGAATTACGTTACGCCTATTAAGGTTAAGCCGCGCTTGCCTAGGTTGGTCTTTGTATGGCTGACCACCCACAGGAACCACTACATACATAGTTCCCTCCGTACCTCGGAAAGTACATTAAGCCGTTGGCCCCTGCCAGAGGCGTCTCTAGCCCATGTAGCGCCCGTGTGCAAACATAACCCTAGAGCCCCCTATTATGCACTCGGTCAAAATGGAATGGGTACAAAGGACAATTAACAGCACATCAAGTTACCACAAACTGTCAAACCCCCTGTGGCGTAAAGTGAGTTGTTGCCGCTGGAGGCCAACCCGTATTTGGCCGCCCACTATATTTTCATCATTAGTCAAGAAAGGTAGCAAAAAGACCAAAAGTTTTATTACTTTAATCGGTCAGAGAGATAGATAACTCGAGAAGAGTTGAAGGAATTTTGGGGTAAATCATATGGCCAGCGATTTTGATCTATCCAGTGACGTATACCGATTAATTATCGACTCAAACACCTTGCCGAAGGCGAATAGAACGCCTGTAGGCCTATAATCATAGATAACAGAAACAACAGTTATCTATGCCTATAATTCTTTTCTTTTGACCTGAAGCCACCCTTTGGTACAGGGGTAACTCGTTACACGTGAGATTTTTCACTCTGCCGGATACGTTGCTGTTTGCAGGGTTAAGTACATAAAGAAGCGGCTCTCTAAATATTGCCAAACGATGGAATTCCATCAGGCCCTGCAGCTGAATGGGCTTTCAGCCGGCGAATTGCTACTCGGCGGTATTGTCGGCTGAGTCATTCACATTACAGGGATACGTGAGAATTGAGGAACAGAGTGATTCATATTATGATCTACTAGCGACCCGTCCCGGCTTCGCACGGGTGCAAATGGATGTTATTATACATATAAACCTTCCTCTTGAATCACTCTATCTATTAAAAAAAACCGCATCAAAATCAGTTGCGTAGTTTTAAAGATTTAAGCATACAAATTAAGGGACATAGGGACAGAGGAAGCGACTTTGTTTTATACTATGTAGTGATAATTATTATGATTCATATTATGATCCATATTCTGATTCATATTATGATCCATGTTAAGATTCATATTTTAATCCATATTCTGATTCATATCTGATCCATATTCTGATCCATATTCTGATTAATATTATGATCCATATTCTGATTCATATTATGATCCATATTCTGATTCATATTATGACCCATGTTTTGATTCATATTATGATCCATATTATGATTCATATGATGATCTATGTTATGATTCATATCATAATCCTTTAAAAAAAACGTAAAAGGAAAATAATATGAATTGCGTTAAAATGCATAAAATGTTCAGAATTATTTGCAGCTGGGACGGGGTCGCACGGCAAAAATTCTTAAGGCCGGGTTGCAGTAATTTTAAGATTTTTGAACCTATAAAAATCGAACTAAATACGAGTTTTTTAATAAAAAAAATCATTACATAAAAATTGAACATACTCTCTAGCAGTGAACGGAAATAAACATGGAAGCATTCCAAGCTCTAAAAAATAACCCAACGCAGATTGCGCCCAGGTAGGCGGGGCTTACCGATTGCGCCGCGCACGCTATTAGTTCGTCTGCAGCCGGCAACAGCGGCGGTCGAATATTTATTTATCGGTTTTTGCGTGACAAATATTTTAAAATGCCTTCTTGTGTAGTAAAGTGGCGTATTAATAAATCACACGTGCATAAAAAGAATGCTGGGATTAGTTTTCACGTGTAAGTACATCGCTATATATTATATTTCTATTAAAAATGAATTATACCACAAAATCTATGGGGATGACGATATGCTAACCAAGCAATTCACTTTTCTACCTGACAAGAAAATATCATTGGGATTCACGTTATTAAGTCATGATAATACTGAGCACTAATAAGAAGTGTTATAATGTTATTAGTCAATATCATCATCTGCCTAGCCTTTTCCAAACTTTATTGGGGTCCGTTCCCAGTCAAACAGGAGTCAGCTTAATACCAGTATTTTACGTGGAGCGGCGGCCTACCAGACCTCCACAACCCATTACATAGTGACACAAAATTTGTTGGCGAGACTGGTGTCAGATTATCTGGCTTCTGACTATCCGTAACGACTGCCAAAGATCTACAAATGACACCCGGGCGGGACCAACAGCTTACCGTGCTTTCTGAGGCACGGAGGAAACTCGATATGTTAAGATGTTCACCCATCCACAGACCAACCTCGGCAAGCATTGCTTAACCTTGAAGATCGATCGGTGCGGCTTTTATTACTTAGTTCCGTAGTACCTACCGAGTTATTTGGTAATATAATACGTCAAATACCGATATTAATGAATAAAAAATGCACCTAAATTGTGATATCTAATAAATTAAAAATAGACCACACATTTTTTTTATTTAGCTACCACATTTTTAGCATAAGTACTTAAATCTATTATTCCCTAAACACTGCTCTATTTACAGTCCTTAGAACAACTGTTGCCTTAGAGTTCATGAAACATATTTTTTAACATAATTATTTATTATAATACGTAATAACACCATCAATAACACGATTTAATTATTTGCGTTGCACAATATTACATAAAACATCCCGGCAGACGACGTGGCGTCGTAGAAATGTCGTTAGCGGCCTATACGTTACAAGCTAATTTAAACCCAAATAGTCAGGAAGTAAGGTCCATTTTTGGCTGTGCATCCTAAGTGGTAATAAATATTCTTTGTATGGTTTGACTAATCAGCGACGGGGTTTCGTTGTGTGAGTTTGTTCGGCTTTTGTGTCAAGATTCGCGCCTAGTTTCGTTGAAGAAATGCTTCCATGTTTATTTCCGTTCACTGCTCTCTAGTAAATCGTAAAGATAGAAACGCGATTTAGAATGATCGGCTCGATACTTTTTTTTATCAAACATGACTCTAAATCACAATTTCAAACGTGTACTGCTAAGACATTTCATCATGAATTTATATGAAAGTTATATCAGTAGATAGAACTTTTTATTCTGAAGTAAATGGTGAAAACAGATTGTATAATTTCTTTATAGTTTTTCTCCAAGAAGCAAAAACAGTCAAAATTTAGGCATTATATCGCTCGCGCGGCAGGGCGGGGGGCGAGGTCGTGCGTACATAAAAACAAAGTACTGCAACCTGGCCTTAACTAAAGTACTTAGCAAAAGAATTTGCTGCTTCCTCTTCAACCACGACCCGTCCATCATACTCAAACTCATTGCAGTGCACGTTTGCCTTACCTTTACCGTTTGCGTTTACCTTTGACAAAATTCCAAAACTTTTATGATCCATGTTATGATGCATATTATGATCCATATTATGATCCATATTATGTACCGTATTATGATCCATATTATGTACCGTATTATGATCCATATTATGATCCATATTATGTACCGTATTATGATCCATATTATGATCCATATTATGATCCATATTATGATCCATATTATGATCCATATTATGATCCATATTATGATCCATATTATGATCTATATTATGATCCATATTATGATCCATATTATGATCCATATTACGATCTATATTATGATCCATATTATGATCCATATTATGATCAATATTATGATCCATATTATGATCTATATTATGATCCATACTATGATCCATATTATGTCCTATGTGTTTTTGTCCTAGGACCGCTGCGCCCGGGTGCAACGCACACCCTACACTATAGGTAAAGACGCCTCTGGTCTGGTCCCTGCTGTCATTCGTTTATCTTTGACAGTCGTTACAGGTAGTCAGTGGGCCGGAAGTCTGACAACCAGTCTAAGGCTGCGTTTCCACCAGAGATGAGCGAGGATGTGTAGCGAGGGGTGTGTGATGAAATTAACCAATGGTAAAGCTTCTTTTTCACATTTTGAGCTACGCTAGCTATATGATTGGTTAGTTTTATGCACATCTCTCGCTGCACATCCTCGCACATCTCTGGTGGAAACGCAGCCTTACAAAGGGTTTTTTTTTAAACTTTGCCCCACACTAGGAATTTCTCCTGTATCGTGGGTGCGTTTACAAACATTGAAACTCACTTATACAAACACGCCCAGACCCGAAACAACTATCTGTAGGCCATACAAATACTTGTTCCGTGCGGGGATCGAACCCGCGAGGCCGCGACACGTAGCGCAGCAGTCCAATCGCTTAGCCACTGCGCCAACCGTGTCGTCAACTACCATAATATTACCCAGTACTAACTGCGTTGTGGAGGTCAGTTAGGCAGTCAATCTATGTAAAATACTAGTATGTCAGCTGCATCAGGTTAGACTGTTAGCAGACAACATATAGTTGAGAAAAAAGTTTGGTAGATGATGCTACACCTATCGAGAATCCTCCAAATAAAATGTATTCCCCAGCCATTGCCAAAAACATACCCGTCTAGAATAATGTTTCAATAACCGAAAGTTTCTTTGTTCTTTATGCTTTTAATAGGTAGGTACGCTACCATAATTAATTACACAATGAATAGCTAAATTGAAGTTTGGTCGTTCCTAGAATGGCGGTGTACCTACGTACTGTGTAGGTTGGTCAATGCGATAGCAGATAATGTAATAGAGACCTTTGTGTTAATCAAATTCTTGTTAACTATTACGATCCCGTAGTTGGCCTTCTTAGCGTGTCTATGACAATATTTAAACTGAGTCAGCCCAAAATTTAACAACGAGTTTATCATCTGTGATATTATTATGCAAGTAACGGGACAGGCAGTACCGCGGCCTCAACATATAGGGCTAAGAAGGAACACGGGTGGTTTTTAATCAGTAGAAGTCTGACACGCCACGAAGGCTAAAACGCAAAAACCCACAAGATCTGCTATTGTGAAGGAGCAGACTATTGATGAAGCGATATTGTTATGGGACAAGCCCGCCACACTATTCCCAAACCACTGTAACTCCTGTTAGCCAGAATCAACAGTGGCGACCACAAGAAAAGCGCCGAGACAATGAAGCTCGACGAAGTCCCAGAGAAATGATTTAACTGTCTTGGATATTGTTAGTGAACAATCTCGCAGAAGACCTACAAATACCAACCTAATGCTGAATATCGCCGTACAATATAAATATAATAAAATAAAAAAAAGTCTGACACTCCCTTTCGCTCTGCCCAAGAGCGAGAGGGGTTATTTGATGATTTTCCACCAACCAAATAATAAAAAAGGGCAGAGTCATCTATAAATCTCCACTTGAACAGGTTTTCCTTGCTTCGGCCAACCTTTGTCCGCAGTCTATTTAATAAGGTCTTCCAGGTCAATCATAGCAACTCGTGTCCAGGTGGGAGATTTTCAGCAAGTGACACAAAACACAAAATGGTACTGTACAGTAAGCAGACATAACAGATTTCTCCTCAGCAACATAGGCATAGTTCATCATAATCTTCCTGCCCGTGACCCATTCTACTTGAGGTCGGCGCTACACGTTTTCCTCCTCGACTCTCCCTGACTCTCCCCTACCAGACGTGACGGTATCATTCACTCCTTCATATCTCCTACCTTCACACCTCTTTCATATCATGTCAAAACAATCCAATCAACTTTTCTTTGGCCTTCCTCTCCCTCTATTCATCAACCCTCCTTACCAAGATAGACGACTTCGTTTCATTTTGTCTGTAAAAGGCGCCCCTTTAAACTTCCTTTAATATGCTCATTCCTTTCTTTATCCCATTCTTGAACTCCACACATTCATCTCAACATTCTCAACACCGCTACATGCAATAGTTTTTATTCATCTTTTTCACAGCAAAGGTTAATCAATAAGGCATAGTTATTTCAAGATCGAGTAATCAATAGGTAGGTAATACTCAATCTAAAATTGATTCTGTTTCACCGAAATATGTTTTAGAAACATAACATAACATCACGGATGTAATCCTCGAAGGGTACCAAATAACACCCATTTTTGATTTGTATGAGGGGGCGAGCCCCTCGAAATAAACCGGGCACAAATCCAAACGCCGCCGTGGCTGATAGAAACTCATATAACATAACATCATGCCTATAATCCCTGAACGGTTAGGCAGAGGTTTACTCATTAGTACTGCAACCACATTTCATCAGTTATGTTTACATCTCATTTATTAGGGGCCAAGGGCCTCCAAGCCTATTTCCATGAACAATGATGGTAAAATCCAAAAACACGTTTGCTCGACCTGGGAATCAAACCCAGGACCTCATGCTCAGCAGTCGCGCTTGTGACTACTACAAAAATGTTTGTTCAACGAGAATAAATTATTTTATTTTGTTTGTTGTAATAGCGGCAATAGAAATACATAATTTGTGAAAATTTCAACTGTCTAGCTATCGCGGTTCTTGAGATACAGGTCCCTGGTGACAGACAGACGGACGAACAGACAGCGAAGTCTTATGGGCCTACCACACGCACAGTAGTAGATGTAGGTACCGTGTGCACCGTAATCGCGCAGGCAAGACTGTCGTCTGTGGGTCTGTGCCTCTGTGGTGAAGGCTGAAGCTTGAGCTTGTGGTAGGCCCATTAGTAATATGGTCCCGATTTATCATTTGGGTACGGAACCCTAAAAAGTAGTAGTAATAAAAGAAAGGTCAACAATATTATAATCAAACGATCAACACTACTATAGTATGTGTGACCACGTCTTTAAATAAGCAGTTCTAGGCTTCTAGGTAACGTTTATTGCCAAGATGTCAAACTTGGTACATTTATTCTAGTTCTGTGTTTTCCCGCCTGCACATTTCAGTGTAATCTGTGCCTTAGTGTCGAGTTTGCGATGTTTTAATAATTCGATGGCACGGTTGGTGCGATTGGACTGCTGCGCTTCGTGTCGCTGGTTCGGTTCCCACATGGAACAAATAGTTGCATGACCTTTTTTTTTAAACCTTGCCTCACACTAACATTCCTCCTTTTTTAGTATTCGTTGAAAATCTTAGTAAATAATAGCGATTCGTCCGTAAAAATCACTGCACCTCCCTTCTATGACCGTAATGACAGTCTACACGTAGACCTCAAAATGGCTACTGCCTTCCAGTAAGCACCCGTTCCAAGCATTTTATCGACACTGCCATTACACACCGTAACCCTGATCGCATCGATACGATTAACGAACCATCGCGTATCAATAAGATCAGCCGACCACGGCATACCCTTGTCACCCCCGATGACCAGTGAACGGAAATAAACATGGAAGCATTCCTAGCTCTAAAAAATAACCCAACGCAGATTGCGCCCAGGTAGGCGGGGCTTACCGATTGCGCCGCGCACGCTAAATTTAGTTCGTCTGCAGCCGGCAACAGCGGCGGTCGAATATTTATTTATCGGTTTTTGCGTGACAAATATTTTAAAATGCCTTCTTGTGTAGTAAAGTGGTGTATTAATAAATCACACGTGCATAAAAAGAATGCTGGGATTAGTTTTCACGTGTAAGTAATAATATAATATTTCACAACTATCACACAACGCCATCTAGTCCCAAGCTAAGCAGAGCTTGTGTTATGGGTACTAGACAACTGATAAACATACTTATATATTTCTAAATACATACATATTATAGATAAATTACACCCAGACACAGAACAAATGATCGTGCTCATCACACAAACATTTGTCCTGGGTGGGAATCGAACCCACGATAAGTACGATAAGTACTTAGCGATAAGTACATCGCTATATATTATATTTCTATTAAAAATGAATTATACCACAAAATCTAGGGGGATGACGTTATGCTAACCAAGCAATTCACTTTTCTACCTGACAAGAATGATTTTTTTTATGATTTTGATTACAATCTAAGGGCGCGTACACATATAGGTCCGTTTTTACTGGATCCGTTTTAACGGATCAGAATTGGACCGGAGCGACATGATTACTGAATCCGGAATACTGTTTTGTGTGTGAACTCGCTCATGCAACTCCATACGCCATCAAATAACGGACCTGTAAAACGGATCGCTATGTGTACGAGCCCTAAGATCCAACACACACCATTTTTTGTGGGGACGGCATTATGCAAAATATATAACTAAGTTATTGTAGGTAAGGTAGGTAACGACTGCCAAAGATCTACAAATGACACCCGGGCGGGACCAACAGCTTACCGTGCTTTCTGAGGCACGGAGGAAACTCGATATGTTAAGATGTTCACCCATCCACAGACCAACCTCGGCAAGCATTGCTTAACCTTGAAGATCGATCAGTGCGGCTTTTATTACTTAGTTCCGTAGTACCGAGTTATTTGGTAATATAATACGTCAAATACCGATATTAATGAATAAAAAATGCACCTAAATTGTGATATCTAATAAATTAAAAATAGACCACACATTTTTTTTTATTTACCTACCACATTTTAGCATACTTATGCTAAAATGTGAAAAAAACTTAAATCTATTATTCCCTAAACACTGCTCTATTTACAGTCCTTAGAACAACTGTTGCCTTAGAGTTCATGAAACATATTTTTTAACATAATTCTTTATTATAATACGTAATAACACCATCAATAACACGATTTAATTATTTGCGTTGCACAATATTACATAATTCCGTACCTCACAAGGAAAAAACGGAACCCTTATAGGATCACTCGTGTGTCTGTCTGTCCGACCACTCCCCCCCCCCCCCCCCCTATCTCCGCAACTACTGGGCCTAAAATTCTGAAAAAAATACAGAAATTAGTTCAACACGTATAGATTACAGAAAAACCTATAAGAAGTCATTGTACGGAACCCTTCAAGTTGTGTAAGTCTGACTTGCACTTGGCCAGTTTTTTTTTTAAATTTTAAATGTTTTTTATACCTAAAAATGTACAAAATTGGTTAAAAAGTGAATAAAGGGAATAATAATAATAATTCTTTATTTGGGGCAACTTAGGAACCAACCAACTCCCCAATAATCGAAATTAGGTTTTGACGCCGAATATTTATTGCTTTACTTTGGATTCTCTCAATAAGCGCGGCATCTGCCTTTTCAATTTTGCTGGCTAAAATCAAAAAGTTCATGGAGATAATTCATGAACCGAATTCACTAAAAATATCACAGAACAGAAAGAATCAAAGCATATTATTTTGGAATAGCAACATTATGATTCAAGAGACCCAAAAGACTCGTATCAAATTTTGCGTCATTTTAATTGTCATATCAGGAATTAAAAAAAAAGTCGTTTCGAAAGTGTCGTGTGGCATTGGTGTATCTTCATGTTGAATTGTCGCTAAATTAAAGAATTCTTTTGAATAGTTACAATGTCGGAGCATGTGCTACCGGCCGAAGAGCCGATACGATTTGTAGCTCCAATTATTCAGGATAATCCAACAGGATGGGGCCCAGCCGAAATGCCGGAGCAATTTCGGGACATGCCTTACCAACCTTTCAGTAAAGGCGATCGTTTGGGGAAAATTAGTGATTGGACCGTCGTACAGGACAAGAAATATCAAAGTATGTTTATTCCTTTATCCTTCTTAATTTATCACAATGTCTTCTCTCAACATATTGATTCTTTGAGGTTATGATGACGTTTTTTGCACTAGCATATTTTCCAATGTTGCACTGTACCATAGTGCATAGAAAGGTACTGCGAATTAACTTAAACCGATATTTCAATTTATTGAATTCTAAAGACCCGAAACAACCACTCTAATCTTTGTTTTTTATGACTTTTCACTAGTGTTATTCATGTTTCTGCCTAAAAAGGATATTGAAACTTCTAAATCAGCTTGTACTCTTTTCCAGACAAGTATGCATCTCAGTTCGGCGCTGGTTCGTCGTACGCATACTTCCATGACGAAGACGAGAGTTCTTTCCACCTGGTGGATACTACGAGGGTCCAGAAGCCCCCGTACCAGCGTGGCCGTGCTCGTGGACAGAGAGGCCGCGGTGCTCGAGGCGCTCGCACACCTGGTGGCATGACTACCCTCAACAAGGGCAACAACTACATGAGAAATGTAATTAAATTGTATCTTCTTTACATAGTATAAAACAAAGACTCTCTTGCAGTTTGTACGTTTAGATCTTTTAAACTATGAATTTTATAATTTTAAGCAATAGTTGAGGGGTCTAGAATCAAAAGCGCCTCTATCCAGTTTTTTACTCAACATGGTTTTTGATTATTGGCAACACATTGCATGTTTATCTATGACCTCACAAAGATAAATACGTGCAAAAAAGCCTCTATCCCATATTAAATACAATTTCAAATACTCGGTTAGGTGCAAAACCGCTTCTATTGTTTTAGTTCAGACCAAAAGCGCCTCTATCCCGTCTCGACCAATCACAGAGCCAGGCTATATAAACAACAGTATGGCGTCCGTGTGTGGTTTCTAGGAATTGTGTCCAGTTGTTTTATTAAAATTTTAATAGTAAAAGGACACAAAATGGAAGTCAATATTGCCCCAGTGCAGCATAATACAGGAAGGAAACGGATTCGCAATGAAAAACAGTTGAAACGCAACGTGCAAAAGCGTGCAAGTTAAGTTTCTCTGGTAACTATGCTTGTAGGAGAAGCTGACAGTTTCGTCCACAAGGCCAGGTCGCATTAAAACCAAAACTGCCTCTATCCTTAATAATACAATGCAAAACCGCCTCTATCCTTAGTAATACAATGCAAAACCGCCTCTATCCTTAGTAATACAATGCAAAACCGCCTCTATCCAACGTTTAAATGCAAAACCTACTCTATCCAGATTTCAAAATATTATATAAAAAAAAACGTTTGATATGCTTTTAAGTAATGTGTATTTATTAAAACATTAGACTATTTATGATCAAATGAAATCTAGTTGTTAGATATAACGTTACTCTAGTAGTTGCTACAGGTATTAGGCGTATTATGAAAAAATCAAAAAACTGGACAGAGGCGCTTTTGATTCTAGACCCCTCAGTTAAGAGTGTTTTAAGAGGAAGGTTTACATGTAGTATACATGCATTATATATTATACTAGAGAAAAGCAGAGAAATTCAAAGATTTGTAATGTAATGTCACAACAAACATGTTTTTGTGGAATTATTTTGCAAATACTGGCTAAACCTTACTACTGAATTGTATACCTTATAAAAATCGATAAAAAGTCATCAAATTCAGAAAACTGTAACTGGCTCTCATCTTATTCTAATGCAAGCAAAATCTTAGATTTGCTATAATTATGCAACTCTTCTTTTTTAACTATAACAAGTAATTTGACCATTGGTTACTTCTTTTCAGCAACGTGATCGTAAACTTGGCAAGAGATGGGGCCAGAGAGGTGCTCCAATGAAAATCCGTGATGCATCTGTCACTGTGAGGCCCACATGGGTTACTATCGAGGACATGGACTTCCCTCGTCTTGCTAAGTTGTCTCTGCCTGGTATTAAAGAAGGTATGTTTGTGTTCTGGCTCCTCGCACAAATTATATAGTATGGAATAAACTACATTATACATAATGGCAGTTCAAAAGTTATTTAAATCTGACAACCTTTTGTTCACCACACATTTCCTAATGCACAGTAGCCCTACAAGTTTTGTAGTTTTGGTATATGATGTAAGCAATATAACAGTTTTAATATTTGGGGTCTAGAGTCCTGTGCTGAATGTGTAGTGAGAGTTTTTTTTATAAAAAAGTTGGTGTGTTTACAAATAACCTGGAGGCCATGCAAATATTTATTCATGTGGGCAGCGAACCCACGGCACGCAGTTGACGTGACCACGTCCTTTCCACCCTGTATAACTGGCTGATTTCTAATAAATTGTACCTGTTGTATAATGGGTTGGTGTCAACAATTCTATGGCTACGCTCATTTTATTTCTGATGTAAATGTGTGTGTGATGGGTGTAAAACAACTTCACAAGGCCGAAAGGCACTTGTTTTCTTGATGTTCACGATCACAGTTCCAACTTTAGAAGGTTTTAATGTGATAACTTCAAATACATCCAGAACCCAATGATAAGAGGCATCCAATAATACAATGTTTTGAGTGTGTCTCTTGAATACAAAAAAAAAATATATGATTCCCTGCAATAATTTATCAGTAATTTGTTGTTTCTACCATTCCCATGGAGAAAAGGCCTAATTGTATGAATATAAACCAGTTTTGTTTCAACAGGTGAAGACATTGTGTGCTGTGGTACACTGGAGTACTATGACAAAGGCTATGACCGTGTCAATGTCAAACATGAGAAGGCACTGCAGCGTATTGACCGTATCTTCCATACGGTAAGCCATTTCACTTTCAATCATATGTTTAAGATCATTCTGTTACATTAAGATCAAAAAAAAAGTAAATAGTAAGATCAAAAATTCGAATGCAATATATCTTGAACTGTGTCCTATTATACTAGCCTTGTGGGTTTGGCATGTTTTATGTATTTTCAGTTAATATGAAACGATAAGTGTGAGGATATAAATGCCATACTACATTTTAGAATAGATAGCAGTCCATTCTGATATGTCCAACCATTGCGGAACCAATAGTTAACAAATCTATAAGCTGGAATTTTATCTTATAAATAAGCTGTCACAAGTGCTGGCATCTGTGCTACACAAATCAGGTTTTTCAAGTATTTCTGTCAGTACTTTAATGAAGCGACAGCTTTGGTCGCAAGCATCCGTATGCCTCGGCATTGGAAGCACTATTGCATGCGATCGGACCTTTTCGAGAGTTGCAATTCTAAGTGACAAATAAGAAAAGATGAAGAAATTGTAGATCTGTGTATGCACTTTCTTATTTAATAAATATATTGCTTTTTTTATTACAAAATGGCTCTTACCTGATGGAAAGCAATGAATGAAGTTAATGAGAGAATGAGCATACCCAAAAGATGTTCACTCTTGTTTTGAAGGCAGACGGGTGTGATGCCTGTAAGTGTTATAATTACTTAATATCCATACTTATTCCATTTACATTTGTCAGGTAACAACGACTGACGACCCTGTGATTCGACGGCTCAGTAAGACTGTCGGCACGGTGTATGCCACCGACGCTATTCTGGCGACCATCATGTGCTGCACCCGCTCCAACTATTCCTGGGATATTGTTATTGAGAAGATTGGTATGTATACTGCACGGTCCAGTTGACCAAAGACTCATACTGTCAAAGAATTTTCTTTCTAATATAAAGGCCGAAAGCAAAATGGCTTTCAAAAGAGCAGTTCGGAAGTACTTCTTAAAATCGGACTAATTTGCTAATAATCAAATCTCTTAGACTGTTTTGTATGTATTATAATAATTATATATTAGTTTATTATATTCTGTCTGTATCTACAATAATATGTATTAGTATGTACCTATTTATGTATATCAATTTATATAACAAAATAGTTTTCTCCTTATTATTAATTTTTTTTGGTTTGTACTCTACCACAGTGCTGTCTTATTTGACCCTAAGGTTGACTGGTAGAGAATGCCTTGTGGCATTAAGTCCGCCTATGTACCACTATTGACACTATTGTACATGAATCTCAGTATTTAAATAAATAAATCCTTTCCTGAAAACATGACGTTACCGGTATTCTCTATGAAAGAGAAAGTGCTATAACTCCATTTTATTTTGCTGAAAAACAGCAAAATAACATGGAGGGAATCTTTGAAATATGTATTTCCTTTCTCCTAAAAGTATAAATTGTCATAGAAATAAATAATTTATTTGCCAATAATATAGATAAACAGGATTATTTTGATGAGCTATTATTTTGAGCACTTCTACATATTTTCTAGAAAGGATTAAAATATACTGGGCAAATTTGGCGCTGCTTTGCCATGACAAACTAGGTTATCCTGTCATGCAATGCTTATTCTAGGTCAACTAATTTATTTTTCCTTCTTTCTAAATACAGCATAATTTCTAAAATCCATTGTCTATTGTAAAGGTGACAAGCTGTTCTTCGACAAGCGCGACAACACGGAGTTCGACTTGCTGACTGTGAACGAGACGTCCATTGAGCCCCCGACTGACGACGGCAACTCTATCAACTCGCCGCGCAACCTCGCGCTCGAAGCTACCTTCATCAACCATAACTTTAGCCAGCAGGTTAGCCTACACAAATATAAATAGTTTATTTTCTTTAACAAGTTTGTACAACATAGAGTACATGGACGTTTGACAAAAACGTTATCTTTGTAGAGTGTTTCTCTGTCGTTCACTCAATAAGTAACATGTGACTTTGTCTTTCTAAAAGTTATAGCCGAATTAAAGCACAAGTACTGCATATTCGTGTAAAAGTAGTAGACTAGCTGTACACTACTAGTCAGTGGCCGGAAGGTCTGACAGCCAGTCATACCTAGAGGTATCGTATTACCAAGTGCTAACTGGGTTGTGGATCTTAGTATTTACTTTCTTTGATCCAAAAAAATTACCATGCTGAAACTGGCATCAATAAAAGCAACATAATTTGAATAAATTATTGTCATTCAGGGCACGCTTCCGCGGTGAGACTGCTTACATTAACAATGTCGTCGCTGTCAGTATTTGTCGCCATTTCGACTACATAGTCTTGCACAAAATAATACTACGACTTGTAATAATATTGTACAACTTAAAGTCAAACAATCAACTAAGATCAAAAGTATATGGCAAAGTTGTTGTGCTCCTTTACCAATGAAGTATCTAACACTATGTTCCAAATACAGGTTTTAAAGAACGCCTCCAACGAAACCAAGTACAAGTTCTCGGAAGCGAATCCGTTCGTGTCTGAAGAGGAGGAGGGTGAGGTCGCCTCCGTGGGGTACCGCTACCGCAAGTGGAACCTCAACAATGGTGTGGTGGGTACTTTCATCACTACTTTATAAGAACCAGTCTTACCAAAGGGTATCATTATTAATTACTCAGTATTGTGGATGTCAAATAGGCAGTCGCTCCATGTAAAATACCGGTATTCAGCAGCATCTGGTTAGGCGGAAAGCCAACCCCAAAATAGTTGGGAAAAGGCTAGGCAGATAATGATAAGAACGCCCGACTCTTGACTGGTCATTAAAACTGTCCATGGAGTTGCTACCACCTCTAAAGTGACTCTCGTTGGTCGAGTTGTCGCAAGCGCGATTGCTGAATAAGATGTCCTGGGTCCGATTTACGGGCCGCGCAAAGTTTTATTGGGATTCTCACTAGCAGCAATGGAGTCTATATTTGTGGCCGGTTGACGGCTATAAGCTTACCCCCTATTGCATGGAACTCTTCTCCATACGAAACGACCGACCCGAACCGTGCACCTTTTTGTCGACGTTTATAAGTGCCCATGTAGGCGAGAATCAAAATGTTTTGATTGAATCCTGAAGCCAATAACCATTTGTTATTCCAGACGCTAGTCGCCCGATGCGAGCACGATGCCGTAATGCAAGGTCCTCAGAACGAGACCCAGTTCCTGAGCATCAAGGCCCTGAACGAGTGGGACTCTAAGCTGGCCAACGGAGTAGAATGGCGTCAGAAACTGGACACCCAACGTGGTGCTGTACTGGCTAATGAACTGAGGAACAACTCCTGCAAACTTGCTAAGTGGACCGTGCAGGTGGGTTTCGAAGGCTTTATCTGTGGCTGTTTTGATCATAACGTCCTAAAGATACACGTTCGACGACGATTTACTCATTCAATCAGGTGTCGCTTTGTTATTAGCCGTTTTTAAGTCCATGAAAACCGATTTGTATCACGTAGATAGAGGTAATGGCCTACTAGTTAGTACTGCTTCTACCAAGGTTAATTATCTTTACCATTGGTCAAACACTTAAAAACTGTTCTCATATGGTTAACCCTTTTTTTGCGGATGGGAAATCATCAAATGGAAGGGACTGTCAGATTTGTACTGACTAAAATCCATGTTCCTTCTTAGCCATTTGTGTTCCGGGGCTGCTGTATCTCTATCAAACAGTCCCGCAGCCCTGGCAGAAATATAATAAAAAAGAGAATGTGGCACTCGGAGACTGCCGCGGTAAAGCTATTGCATAGCATTTTTTATCAATTATTTAATTTGACAAACCTCAGTTGACAACCTTGTTATTTTCCGTAACCATAGCAACCTGGTTGAAAATTTTCGTTACGGAATTTCTGGATTCGCTCTCCACGCTCAAGGCCCGCGATAGAAGCTATGCAATAGCTTAATAATCTCGGGTAAGCGTACCCGAGGTTATCACGTTATTTACACCCCCATTCTCCTCCAAACGCTATAACTACCGTTTCTCTCCCCAGGCCCTGCTCGCCGGTTCCGACCAGATCAAGTTCGGATACGTGTCCCGGTCGCAAGTGCGCGACAACTCGCGCCACGTGATCCTGGGCACGCAACAGTTCAAGCCGCACGAGTTCGCCGCGCAAATCAACCTGTCTATGGACAACGCGTGGGGCATTCTACGGTGTATCATCGATATCTGCATGAAGCAGAAGGATGGTGAGTAACTTTTGCTTAGTCTGTTGATGGTAATCTAAATAGAGACGACCAAGGTTACCGACGTAGCCCGAAGAATCGCCAGACTTAAGTGGCAATGGGCAGGGCACATTGCTCGCAGAACGGATGGCCGATGGGGCCGAAAAGTTCTGGAATGGCGACCGCGAACCGGAAGACGTTGCGTTGGAAGGCCTCCCACTAGGTGGACCGATGACCTGGTCAAGGTTGCAGGAACCCGCTGGATGAGAGACGCACGGGACCGGTCAATGTGGCGACGCCTGGGGGAGGCCTATGTCCAGCAGTGGACGTCTTTTGTCTGAAATGATGACTCTCATCTTGGTTATAACTGCTAAAGCGGCAAAATCGATCTCACACTCTCGTCTGTATAGACGGAAAGGCGAGGTTTGACTACTAAGTTAGCCGTCATGCATGAGTCAATTTTCTAATACACAACCGAGTAAGGAACTAGTTTCTCATGCGATTGCGGCCATGTACGGCACTAGCATGTCGAAGTAAGGTCAAAGGGGCCAGTACATTTTGTATACAAGCACGTAATTTTAGGCGCATTAGTTCACCTGTACCCCTCTCGCTGCGTCCACGTTCACTCTTCATCTAAACAGGCTTTTATCCTATTTCTAAACATAAATTCAACCAGTGTTCTCATTTCCAGGTAAATACCTAATCATGAAGGACCCCAACAAGCCGTTGATCCGCCTATACGACATCCCCGACAACACGTTCGAATCGGACGCGTCAGAGGAAAGCGGCGACGAACAAGCCGACACCCCATTCGCTCCACTCTACTCCTACGGGAACACCAAGAGGATTTAGAATATTTACAACACTATACGTTGTATTTTAAAGACATTTCTTGTACTTCAAGGTCATCTTTATACTCTAAGGTCATCTCTTGCACTCCCAAGGTCATACTTATTATTGTATAGCTGGTATTCTGCAGTAGGCTCTTACATCTACCGATTGCGTGGCAATCTGTATAAGGTTGCCATAATAATATAAGGTTTCAGGTAATCAGTATGTATTTCATATTTTTATTCAGCCGAATACAATTTTATAGTCACATTTTTGTTTTTCTTTGGTAACAGTCTTTATGAAGTTATATAAATAGTTTAAACAAAGGTTAAATCCCTTACCATAACTTTGGAAGACTAATCTAAACACTACCCCTGTTTCAACATTAAATATCTCTTTGTTACGTAAAAAGTTGTACTATCATCTTACTCATAACTAATACCAACAGGTAAAATATATTACAATAATATTCTTATACAAAAAAAATGCTTAGAATATACAAAAAAAAATCTACGAAATGCCACTTTTGGAGTGTAAAATTTTCAAAATAATGACTTACTGGCAGGCTATATAATTATTCTAGGCTTTTTCCACTTTTTCTGTATTGAGCTCTTCAGCCTCAGGCCGTTGTTCAATATTATTCTGTATCTCTTCTAAAGTTTTGCCTTTCGTTTCTGGTACATAGAAGTATATGAAGAACAGTCCGACATAGCCAACAACTGCGAACGACCAGAACACCATGTAATGGCCGCAAGCGTCCTTCACTTGTTGGTAACATTTTGTGACTAAAAAACTTAAGATACAAGCCAGCATAGTGGCTGTACTAGAAGCTACTCCTTTCACGTTTACCGGGAACAATTCTGCTTGTAGTACATAAGGTAAATTCCCCACACCAACTGCATATAGCACGTTGAAACTCAGAATACCGAAGAGAGGCATCCATGAGATTGCTTGCGAAACCTCGGCGCTGACTTGGATAGTATCTTGCAGGAAGAAATACAGGCCAACCAGGGTCATAGCCAGCGATACTCCGAGACAGGATATGAACAGGAGAATTCGTCGTCCGAACCATCTTGATAGGAATGTTGCTCCAATTCCTGGAAATTTTATAAAGTTTTATGAGTCTGCCAGATAAAGCGAAAGCAAATGCACGCTTGGTTTATATACTTTCAGATATATTTCAACGTACGCAATGTCAATATTTGTTTGACTGTGCCTTAACCTTGACCGTAATAATTAGTCTAGAATTACCTGCTCCTAACTGCACGAATCCATACACAATACTAGCGATCGGTCCCGATACAAAGTTACTGTGTCTGAAGATCGGCTCCAAGTACGACTGGACCACTAGAATGCCAGTCATGTACTGCAATAGTTTCAACCCTGGAAACAAAATTATTTGTAAGATGAATTCGCATAGTAGACTTTTTTGCACGGAAATGAGTTTGTGGAAACCTAAGTTTCGTCTGCTGCTTTTCAAGGTGTATTTTTGCAATTAGATCATAAGTGTACTAAAACTGGCTGCAATTTAGCATGCTGGACCCATGAAAGGACAAAGAGTTAAACTGTTAACTAGCAGTTTCACATCATAATAACAGTATCTCTCTTTTTAGGGTTCCGTAGTCAACTAGGAACCAGTTTCGCCATGTCTGTCTGTCCGTCCGTCCGTCCTCGCTTAATCTCTGTGACCGTTAGCACTAGAAAGCTGAAATTTGGTACCAAATGTGTATCAATCACGCCGACAAAGTGGAAAAATAAAAATTGGAAAAAAATGTTTTATTAGGGTAGCCCCCCTGTATGTAAAGCGGGAAGATTTTTTTTTTAATTTCAACCCTAACGTGTGATATATTGTTGGAAAGGTATTTAAAAATGAATAGGGTTTTACTAAAATCATTTTTTGATAATGTCAATAATTTCGGAATTAATCGATCCAAAAGTAAAAAAACAATGTGTCCCCCCCTCTAACTTTTGAACCATAAGTTTAGAAAATATGAAATAAATCTGAAAAGTAGAACTTTTTAAGGACTTTCTAGGAAAATCATTTTGAAAGTTTTTCGACGACACGGTTGGCGCAGTGGCTGAGCGATTGGACTGCTGCGCCGCGTGTCGCGGGTTCGATCCCCGCACGGAACAAATATTTGTATGACCTACAGATAGTTGTTTCGGGTCTGGGTATTTGTGTATGTTAGTTTAAATGTTTGTAAACGCACCCACGATACAGGAGAAATTCCTAGTGTGGGGCAACGTTTAAAAAAAAAAAAAGGTACCTAAATATAAAAAAAAAACATATTGGATACCCACCTATAAACTCATAAGTGGGAACACTTATTGTGACGGACGGGAAACTACGGAACCCTACACTGAGCGTGGCCCGACACGCTCTTGGCCGGTTTTTATATGTAGACGTTTGTCTTCATTATTTAGATAAAACTGATAAATTTCGTATCTCGAAGCTGACACATACACTTGCATCGTTGTCTGGGACCGAAACTGTGCCTGAGTCAATATAGATAAGTTAGCTAAATATAAAGACAAGGTTGGGAGTTTGCATTGACAATGTGTACAATGTACATTATGTATTAGCAGAAACATAAATGGGTAATAAATAACACTGGCGTCATCAGCATTCAAGAAAAGACGCAAGAAAAAGAACCGACATGATTGTACGAGACTAGGGAAGTTCCATACCTAAGTAAATCAGGTAAGGCTGGAACCAACGACCATACGGCTGTATGGTAGTTGGCTGGAACTAACGAGAAATACAATAATTATGATGTACCTACAGTCAGTGCCCAACATTACCTGATCTCTCTTCTTCTTTATATGAGGGGTTAAGGAGATAATGCTGACTACTGACATGTTGTACTAACAACTCGTTTATTGGTGGTGATCTCATCTGCACCTACCTATCACACAGCTGATCGGACTATCGCTCAGTGCTAGACAAAGGTCGGGTCAGAGAAAAGGTTAATTGTTTATGCCTATGCTGTCAACCTGTGTCACCTATTGAATTTACTGCGTTATGATTAGGATAAAAGAACTTATTTACGTTATTGAACCAGCTGCATTTAAATAATTACCTATATTGGCCAGCCTACGTGATTGACTGATATCACCTTTAACTTTTTTTTTTTTTGGTCGGTGGAAATCAAATGACCCGCCCCCGCTCTTTGGCAGAGCGAAGGGGAGTGTCAGACTTCTACTGACTAAAAACCGAACCCATGTTCCGTCTTTGCCCTTGTGCCGAGGCCACGTCATCTAGAACTAAAATCCGCGAAATCACCTTTACCTTTCGACCTTTTATCTAACGAGGATAATATGCACACGTTTTGGTTCTATAAAAAAAACATACCTACACACGAATAGAGGACCTCCTCCTTTTTAGAAGTCGGTTAAAAAAGATAGATTAGGTATAGGTATGGGTCAATTTCAAAACTTGCTCTTTTTGGAAGTCGGATCAAAATTTGAGGTAGGTACCGTACCTACCTACATAGCCGAGTGATGGAGATTGTCTGCAGTGTTACGTGTTCGATTCCTGTACGGGAAAAAAAAAATCTAGCTAATTTTCGTTAATTAAGTAAGTTTTTTCTCCAGCACCTAATAACAACACAGGAATAAAAATCCAAGTGTGGCTAACAGTTTCAAAAAATAAAACTTAGTGATACCTAGAGTAGTAACTCGATCATACGATGTTTGTATCGTGTTCCGAGACAGACAGTGGCCTTAATCATGTAGGTACTTATTTGATAAGATCCACACGTGCACGTGCACTACGCCAGAAATACCCACTTCCTATTTATCTCCTTTTACTACAACCAACCAAACCTGGATACCTACAAACCCATATTGCTAATAATTACCTACCTATATAACTAACCAATTATTTACTCAATTAATATTCACCTCTACGTTCGACTGTTTGTAGAGGGTGGGTGTGAGTAATATTAGGAACACCTCTCCCTAACCCTTCGGAGAAACAGGCGTGATGTTTTGAAGAGTTTGTCTCTCAGCATTTGACCATCGTTATTAGACCATTCGGAACTTGATAATCTTAAAAATTCATGTCTTATAGATCGCGTTCGATCAGAATAATAAGGAATTACTCTTAGAACTAAACGTTTTGGTCAATGCTTGCAGAAATAGTAAAAACCTACCGGACGAACTCGGTTTATCATAACCGAGTTCGTCCCTCAAAATAACCGCGAGGACGTTTAAAATACAGGCTGAATGTAGTGTTGTGTACTTAATGGGTACTTACATATTTACCTGTCACTATGTAAACAGCTTTCCTATATCTCATGTTCGTTAGCAGTTCTTTAAGGGTCGTCTTGTTTTCCATACTTTCTCTTACATGAGCTCGCATCACCCTCATCTGATCTTCTATCACCTGAAACACAGTAAAGATTGATATAAATATTTAATTTGGGTCGTTTTCTATTTCGGCATAGAATACATATTCAGGGACTAATATGACGTCTTAAAACAGTCCTAACTTATTCGCAATCCAGTGTGGAAAACAGATGATGCTAGACATCCTGTATAGTTCTGTCATTTTTCACACTTGAATAAGATTAAGTTAGGACCTGATATATGTACCTACGTACAGACGCCATCATAACAAGTTGTCTGAAACTGTCGATTTTTTTTTAATCAATTTAACCTTGAACCTCATAAGTCTTATCGGTTCAGCGATAAAGTTTGACAGCAGCGGTGCACGGTGGCCCAGTGGTGACGGCCCCGACTATTAGGTACGAACAGTAAGTCGTGGGTTCGAACAGGCAGGCGCATTAATTTGTGCAATTTATTTCATCACCGTTGCTCTCAAAACGGTGAAAAGGAAAACATCGTGAGGAAAACGGCATGTCTTAGAACCAAAAAATGTAAAGACATGTGACATCTACCAAACCGCACTGAGCTCGCGTGGTGGATTCATCCCTCCCTCCATCCCTCTTCTAGAGAGCAGGCCCTCACCCTACAGTGGGAACATAACGGAACATTATAGACTGATGATGATGATAACGTTGAAAATCTATTAAATAAATTAGACAGATCGAAGTAGCTTGATTGTGCACTGAAACATAACATGAAAGTATTCGTTAGCCTTGTGGGGACAAAACGTCATGTTTCACTTTTAACAGCTGTTGATCCCAGGTAATCTCTCATACAGATTGTACAAGATTAGGAAAACTGAATGATCATGCAATTATATTAAAAAGATCATCCAAATGAATTGTTTAGTCTCCTAATTTTCATCAGATTATGATGATTAAAGAGACAATGACAATTGACGGCACGGTTGGCGCAGTGGCTGAGCGATCGGACTGCTGCGCCGCGTGTCGCGGGTTCGATCCCCGCACGGAACAAGTATTTGTATGACATATAGATAGTTGTTTCGGGTCTGGGTATTTGTGTCATGCGAGTTTAAATGTTTGTGAACGCACCCACGATACAGGAGAAATTCCTAGTGTGGGGCAACGTTTTTAAAAAAAAAAAAAATGTTGATCTTATGCAATCGGCAGGTAAAAAATGCAGATAACTAAGTATACATAGGTACAACTTCAAGTATGATTATTATTTGGTAAGTTCTAGGTGAGAATGCGTGGAGAGGAAGGTGGATGGTGTGAGGAATGAAATGAAAGAGTAAATGTTGCCATGACAGACAGGGGAGAATGGAAGAAGAAAACGTGTTGCGCCGACCCCAAATATAATGGAACAAGGGCGGGAAGATGATGAAGTTCTGTCCATGTTCCCGAAATTACTCTTAGAAGGAAGGCTAGGGGCATTATGCAATACTCACTCTTTCATCCTGACTTCCCTTAAGTCTCATGAACTCTTTCTTCGCAGCCTCGACTCTCCCATCCTTCAGATGGTAATAAGGGGACTCTGGTATCCACAAGCACAGCAACACGTAACATATAGGTATGATCATTATAATGCAGTTCAGGGTTGTGTAGGAGACGAAGGGCCCGATGCTGTAGACCGTCAGACTGCCTAAGTTGTTCATAACTTGGACCGTCATCCCTAACGCGCCTCGTATCTCCTTGTCGGCTATTTCTGTTACGTATATCATTGTTACCTGAAAGAAGGGCATGGAAATTTATCCTGTAGATTCTGCTAGGTCTACATCAGTTAGGTAAATATTAATAAAGAACTGGTTAACGGTTTACAAGTGCTAATTTCGCTTGTATTGAATCCATCAATCTGATGTTACGGATTGTTAGCAATGAAATCGAATTATGGAAAAAGTAGTACACAATTATCTCACCACAGCTATGATACCTGTCGCTAGACCCATCAGAAACCTGGCCACATACATCAGCTCAGGTAAGCTCGTATTCAGAAGGATAACCTGGAAAATATGACCATGATAAAACACCCTTTTTCAGCTCCAGAGATTATTGCATAGTAAGGCAGGGTACTTCAAAATGTGGGTAATTAGAGGCCGTCTCCATGAGCGAGAGAATTGCGGTGGTATTTATTTATTTATTTAAACTTTATGCACATTAGAAGTGATACATAGGCGGACTTAATGCCACAAGACATTCTCTACCAGTCAACCAGTCAACAGTGGTGTGGTATTATCTTCGAGCCACGTATATTCTTTCGCTCGCGGAGACGACTTCTTAAGTAGGCTAGGATTATTGAAGTCCTTTGCATAATAGGGGGCTAATAAATATCAATGGTAGTCAATAAGTGTCTTATAGTCAATAGTCATGTATGATAGAACGTACCGCACCTATGAGCGCCGGCACGGCTGACCCGAAGAACGTGCGCCGACGTCCAACCTTCTCGTTCAACACCTGGCCGAAGTAGCACCCCAGGAGCGCCCCTGCCGAGTGCAGGGATACCACCCATGATGTCTGCGTCTGTTCATCACAGCGAACGCCAGTTTATATGGTGAACAAGTTTCGGAAAACAAACGTTGTAGAACCTGGTTTGCCATTACGGCGGTTTTAGACTTTTAGTACTCCCTGGTAAGCTCCCCTGGCTAAGATTGAATGTTTCTAACATTGATATTTAATTTTCATACGATAATCTGTGGGATACCTGCATACGCATAAAGTAGGTAGGTATATGTGTTCTGTGCGCATAAGCCTACTAATGGCCGAGTTACAGTGCTACACGGTTATGCAAAACTTCTAAGTATGTCAATTCAACTTCGATATCACTTACAGAGATACGTATCCCCTGGTATCCCCGGTTTAATTATATCAATGTAGTAATGTAATGTAGTGTACTAAGTTAATTGAGTCGTTTACTATAAATATTTAATTTCATTCAGTGTTTTCCAAATCGTTGAATTGATTGATTGATGTTCTACTGCCATTGAGGGGTTATAGGTTATAGGTATAATACCTAATGTTTTTATTTCCACGACAAGTGTATTATTTCCAACGGAGAACTATTTTATGTCGTCCAAGTACTTTCTAACCAGATGCTAAACGTCGCGCCGATTTGGCATTTAAGCACTACCTACGCTAAATTATTAATTTATTACTATGCAGCTGATAAGCTATTTATCCGGTCGATTGCTAATATTACTTACATCAGTGATAACAACATTCGCTTCACCATTTTTGAACTTTGGAATTGCCGGCGACGACCACGCCAGTGTTGCTCCAGTGAATGTAAACGCGAAAGCAGCTGTTGTATAAAATTTAATTTTAGAACACTTCAAACTTGCTTATTTTAAATTTTCGCGCTTTAAATGTTGTTTACTCACCGCTTACACCCGCCAAATATTGCACTTTTCTGTATGGTTTTTCGGTCATTTCGTGTATTTTTATAAACTTGGAAACAATAATTTATATAACTAGCTTATTTCTAAATGCCGCTATTGCGAAACAAGTAAAATTATTTCTTAGCTAAATAATTAAATACGAAGCACTACAACGGCTGCCTATCTCGACAATCAACTGTCAGGGTTGCGCCGACGGCGACGGTGACTAGCGGCACGCGGGCACGGTAGTAAATATGACACAGAGTACATTGATATGACATAAGTGTGCGAGTAGGCGGGAATGCTGTTCAACGCCGAGACTGAAATACTGACTCACAAACAAAGCAAAATATCTCTAGACGCGTTCGATCTAGCACTGTTATGTTTACTCATTGTTTTATCACATTAATCGACAGTGAGAAACTGAATAATTGGCACTGGGTACTCATAGCCACTAAATACATTACATTAGGTTTTTAGAAATATACGGAATCGGTCTTTTTTTATCGTCTACCCACATTTTCTTGAAATACGTCAACTTATGATTTCTACTGGCGCCAAATAAAGCAATTTTAAAAAAATATATAAAAATTACACAATTCCAATAAAAACTAAATAGAAAAGAAGTCAATCAAACCATAGTTCCATAGAGTCCTGTCAGGTCCATACCCTTAGAGCCTGACGAAATTATGCTGACAGAATCTGTCTCAAGTTCAAACTTTTATTTTTTCTCTTTCCCTCAAAACGAATCCGCAACCATTCTCCTAAAAACAGTAAACACTGAGGACCATGAATAAATTTTAATAATGATGATTTTTTGTAAGCTATTCAAATTCAATATTGCTCATAGAAAACAAACTTGTGTTATTTTTTGTGCGAGATTCTGTAATGGGCCTTGACTTTCTTTTGTTTCGAAAATTTAGATTCTCATTTTGGACCTATTAAAAATGCATTGGTCTTGGTACCTATTGTATTGGACTCATTTGTCCACATTGGATTACTTTGATGTCAATAATTAAAAAAGCACAATACAACAAAAACATTAGCATAGACACTATATTGGTGCCGATTCTCTTGTCACAAATTTCTCTAAACTAGACTAAAAATCATTAAAATTTAGTTTAATCCTGTCAAACGAAGTTTTCCATTCTGAAATTGACTAAAGTGACATAACTTAAATAGATTATAGTCTGACAGCACTAAGTTATTCAATTTAGTGAAAATGCCAATTTTGCTATTCTGAAATTGACGTTTTTCACCTAAAATTATGATTGTCAAACTAAATCAGACCATTTTTAATCGCGATTAAAAAGGTGTGGAATAAAATTAGTTGACATATACTAAAATTTACAAAGCATATTTCTCTATTATTTTTCGAAAGTTTGGATGACTTTGAGTTAATTATGGAAGCTTAGGTGATTGCAGCTGTTGGCGATGCGGCAGAAAGGTAAGTTTAGTGTTATTTTATTAAGATACAATACAAAATGCATTCGTGAAAACTTACAAAGGATTTGTACTGAACATCTAATGTACTTGCTACATTATTAGTTGGAAAAGAAGTGGATAAATGCACTTCTCATAATCATAGCCACTTCCAGGCTCTGAGTATTATCTAATAGAGACTTTCAAGAAAGAATTCATTTGGAAAGATTGCGAGACCAATCCAACCCATTCCAAATGGCAGAGGAGAAATTTAAAAAACTCCTTAGACTCCCTAGAGCGGAAGCACTTTATTTGGTGGATATGCTAAGGAATCCTCGGTTAGATGAAGGATTTATCCCCAAACACCGAAAGGTTAGAACAGTTTTGTGCAGTAATTCACTTGCATAAACAAGTTTTTAAGAATTTATAGTTTAGTCGAGTGGTATCTCACTTTTATTATATTTATGGGTGATCTAAACCTAGTCATTACATAATTGAGATCTTTCAGTCAAAAACCGCACGCCCCTCCACTAAAATTTCTTTACAAACATTTGAACGACCCACTGACCGAAAAGTGTATGCAACAAGCAGTGGCGCAACATGCATTTTTAGAATGAAAAATTTCTACCTACCTACCTGTATGATAATAGAACTCATTTGCAGATTCTAGCTGCACTAAATCTGTTTGCTCAAGGCAGTTATCAAACAGCTGTTGGGCAAGACAACTTACTTGACAACAACTTACAAGACAACTTAATTCTTCTGAAATCTAATTGGTTCACCCCTTAAAACACTCTGCCACCAAAGAACGGTGGAATTACTATATAGCTTTATGTGTATCTTTGCAGACGAAGAAGATATCGATGGCAATAGAATGCTATTGTGGAGGAGCAGGATGCTATTGTAGAGGATCCTGGCGCAGACTTCCTTGCTGAAGCAAGGGAAATTCGGCAATTACTTGTCAATAATTTTAATTAAATTAAACATTTTATTTCTTTATTATTAAAATTTTAATTTTCTTATCACCTTATTTATTAATTAACCTATCCTTAACCTAAACAAATAAGAGTGGTGATTAGGTTTCTATCACAAATTGAAACCGCATATTCAGTTCATGTTTTGTATAAAAAAATAATTAACAAAATACAATAATCAACAAAATATGCCAAATAGAGAAGGCACGAGCACTGATCACCACGCATGCTCAAGACGGGTTGGCGATTTCAGACTTATTAGGTATATTATAATAATTATAGTCCAGATTTCCTCACGGTGTTTTCCTTCCGACCTTCATTGAAATAAAAATGAGTAAATAAAAGAAAATGTTCGTACATATTTTTTATTAATGTTATGTTTTAACTTTTGTACCACTGTATGCCCATTTTCTCTTGCCCGTTTTGCTGCAATATGTTGTTCGATAGAGCCTTTCTGTTATTTTGACACTTCTTATAAGAAAATCCAATCGATTTCAAAATTTTACGCAGGACTTCTAGGCTACATTTAAAATTCAGATCTGTTTTAGTGTGGTACCGAGTAAAAGAATTGAATTTTTTGTCGAATTGCACTTATTTATGTTGAAGTCATCCATTTCTTTCTTAGGACGGCCTGGGCCCTGTATAATAAACATTACAAGTCTACAATTTTGTAGATAACTGACATATTTGTAAAAATTTCTTACAAGTGCTGTTTAATAAACCTTACAATTTGTAAAAATTCTACAAGTAAAAATTTTACAAATTTGTAGAATTGTAAATGCTGTTTAATAAAAGTTTACAATTGTAAAAAACGCCTGTAGATTTTGATGACAATTTTGTAGCTACAAATTTGTAATTGTAAGTACAATTTTACATAAAATGTAAGTTTTGTTGAAGATTCTTAGATCGCTCAGTAATTTCATAAATCTTACACATTTAGAATTTGGTTTAACTTCTTTTGTATTTGTTTGATTCATAATACATTTGCCTAGTGGATGTAAGAGCTGCATTTCTTTTAAAATCGAATTTAAGATTATGTCCTATCTTATTTATCAAAAAAAAAAAAAAACCGTCGAAAAGTTTCGTAAAATTATTATTATTATTACGTAAAATTTGACGATTTAAAAGTAAAATTTAACTCTATAAAAAAAAATCACCGTTACCGTTCACTCATAATATTCATCATCACTATTTGTGCGAACCATTTTTTAAAGAATAACAACAAAATTTCTTCACTTAGTTAATTGAGGTCCAAAATTGTAAGTTTCTGACACGCGGTGCGACCACCTGTCGAAATTTTTCTACAATTTACAAATTATGTAAACTTGTAGCTACAATTATGCGTTCAATAAAACAGTTTTCCCTACAAATTTGTAAATTGTCACCTGTAGAGAGAAAATGTTTATTGAACAGAAATATGTAGATTTGTAGCTACAAGTCTACAAATTTGTCAGTTTTCCACCATGGTAAAATTGTAACTTGTAGTTTTTATTAAACAGAAACTTGTAGAATTGTAACTTGTAGCCTACATTTACAATTTACAATTTGTAAGTTTTATTAAACAGGGCCCTGATCTGTGTTTGCCTTCATCTACAATACGCCTCACTGTACTCTCAGATTTTCCTGAAAGAAAGATTAAAAAAAAGATGTAATAACAAATGGAAAATAGATAGCACTATTTTTATTTCAAACATGTTAAAACTTATTCATATTTAAAATCACCGGTAAATTTGATTACCCAAAAGTATCAAAAGTTAGCTAATTACATTTGCAATCTAACCTATAAATGCGCAATGTAAACAATGCTTATTTTAGTCATAAAATCGTATATTTAGTAAATTTGTGACTTCTGGTAGATAAAAAACAAACAATAACACGATTACATACCTGTCTTAACTGCTGTTCGAGTATAAATATCCAAATTTGATAAAATTTGTCCAGCTTGGTGTTCTAACAAACATCGCTGATATACTTTGAAATAATTTCCCGAGCTCCACTCCTATTTGTTTTCCTCATATTTAACACGTTTCTTCGAAGTTTTGTCGACGTAGATTTGAAAAACATTTAAAAATGCAAAAGGTAGCAAGTTAAAATATTAACAAGTTGATGGATGACAGACAGCCGATGACATTTGATGTACTATGATTTAGTGTTACCCTACTTTTGAATAATCCATGGTATAATAATATAAATAATCTTAGTTCCTCAAACATTAATTTCTTGACTATACAGACAGACTGTACTTCATTAATGATTAATGGTATACAATTATAAATATTTGATTTACCTCAGGTTTTTTTTTGCAATTCAGATCATTTCGTTCACTTTCATTCAGCTTTTGTCTATGGTCTACTGCAATCTTGGTCTATGCTCTACTCAACTTAACGAATGTCAAACTCGATTTTAGGTGTGTCAAAACTATATTTAAATTTAGAGAATCTTGTTTTCAGAATAACTTACCAAAACCAACTAACTAAAAATAAGAAATTTTAGTTTTAGTTTAGGTTAGTTCGGTGTACAAGAGAATCGGCACCATTAACAACAAAACTAAAATGCAATCATTTTGGTTCAAAATCTTCTGGCATTTTTTCTATAACATTTCTTATCTGCATAGCAACTATAGGGTTATCTGTACTAATATCAAAAATTGTATAGGGCTGCAATACAGTTACATTTCCTAGTACTATTTTGTCTTCCAAATCTATTACTGGCAGCAAGTTCATTTTGAACCACGATAAAAGTTTAGTTTTTCTTTTGTCTATGTCTTGTTTTGACTCTGCTTGAGTTTCCTTTTTCTGCGGTGGTGTGATATTAAGAGGTCTTTCTTCTAATGAAATGTCCACTAGTGCATGACCAGGGATTATGACTGTTCTATAACCTTCTTCTTGAGGTACTGACAGGATAACACTGTAACAATCAATGAATAGTTAGATGGATGCTTAAAACATAAATTAATATACTTACCTAAAAGAAATCTACAACATAACTTGAAATATTTTGCTTATATTGATACTGTTAGCCTGGGATCATCCCACTGCTGGACAAAAACCTCTCCCCAAAACCTTCAGTTGTTTTGATCCAAGGCCAATTTATTTAGTTTAATTTTGTCAAATATTTTTACTGTATGTGGGTACAGCAGGACATAATAATATACCGACGCCCTAGAAATCTATAAAAAGTTTTTGTATGGGTGTAACCTTGAGCACCGCAATAAATTTAAGAAGTAAACCTGATTTACCTGAAAGTGACAGGGTCAACTGAATGAATAAACCCAACATACGAACAATTCTTAATAACATCAACTTTTACATATTTATGTTGAATATAATCTAGAAAGGTTCCCAAGTGGTTTTTCATGTGTGCGAGAGTAAATTTATTATTTTCGGCCTCTTCTTTAGCTTCGCACATTTTGAGTGATTTGTTTTGAAAATTAGAGAGCAAGATGAATATCGGTTTACAAATATAGAACTTCAAAAACGTTTGTTGTAATACAGTTTTCAATATAAAAACAAACTTCTGTTAAACAGCATGTGAAAAAGTGTACGTAAAACTAAGTAAAAAGTGAAATAGAATCTGAATTTCTGAAATACAATAATAATTAAACAGAAAGCTAGCGGCGGGACTGTCAAGTCAAGTGTCAGGTCACCTGACACTTGCAACGCGGCCTATAAACTTGACACCTGACTCAGGTGTCAAGTTTATAGGCCGCGTTCCGTATTACAAAATAATCGCTCACAGCGCTCGTCTATGGCCGCGTTCCGTATTACAAAATAATCGCTCACAGCGCTCACGCCTATAATTTGCGTTCCGAATTAGATATCACGATTATGACAGCTATGAGCTGTCATCAATTCGGAACGCTAGCGCGCATACAGTGCTCACTCGTCACGTGATAACAAAAACATAACCTGCATGAGAGAAATTCGTCGCCCGTTAGGCTCGTCTTGTATATTTACTTGAATACTCATGGGTAGGAGACTCCAAAGAGATTTCAAAGAACTAATTGAATGTATTTGTGCGACTCCAGCCACTCAGCCAGTGAACCTCAGCTGTGAACACGCACACACACCCAGACACACACACACACGCATCAGACATCTGTCATTTTTTACTTTGGGGCATGGTCGGTGTAATCGCAAGAAGGCGCATGTCATGACGTCATCTATGACAATTCAAGGGACATCGATAACGCGCTCACAGTAATTCGTCGGTACGGGTTTATGGACGCTCAAATCGATTACAGTGTAATTCGGAACGCACTCTATATTTTGCGTTCCGAATTAGTTACCACGATTCTCGTAAGACGCGTTTACAGTGCTCACTCGTCACGTGATAACAAAACACCAAAAAGTGAAAAATAAACTTCAAAAGAAACATCAGCTTCTGAAGTCGGTGACATTTGTTTGTTTGATTTGGCTTTTTTTGCCACCGACTTCAGAAGCTGATTTTTGGGAAGTCGGTTAAAAAACATAACCTGCATGAGAGAAATTCGTCGCCCGTTAGGCTCGTCTTGTATAATTTACTTTTTTTTTTTTTCTTTCTTTTTTAAAAAAAAACTTTGCCCCACACTAGGAATTTCTCCTGTATCGTGGGTGCGTTTACAAACATTTAAACTCACATACACAAATACCCAGACCCGAAACAACTATCTGTAGGTCATACAAATATTTGCTCCGTGCGGGGATCGAACCCGCGACACGCGGCGCGGCGCAATTTCGATTATGACCACAAGCAAAACTCAGGCCCAGATTCAGATTCAGATCTACTTTCACGTAAAAATATATTTCTTAGGCCCAGATTCACAGACCACACTTTGACTTTACTAAGTAAAGTATGATTTTTGGAAAGTAAAGAACAGCTTGACAGGACTAAGAAATATATTTTTGCGTGAAAGTAGATCTTTCTATCAAAGTAAAGTCAAAGTGTGGTCTGTGAATCTGGGCCTAAGAAATATATTTTTACGTGAAAGTAGATCGTTCCATCAAAGTAAAGTCAAAGTGTGGTCTTTGAATCTGGGCCTCAGAATTATGGCCGACTCACGACTGTCACGCCCGCCACCGCCACACAATAGAATAAAACCATAGACGGAAATTAATCTATGGTAAATTAATTGAGACTGTTATGATTTCTTTACATGGCAACACTGAATACCAATTTCCAGGATTTCCCGTCATTTTCAGGTTGTGTTAGTAGAAACTCATTCTTATTTCTTTTGCGTTAAGGTCTAAAGTCATAAAGAAAAACTTTGAAAAAAGGTACGTGCAGACGGAATGTTATTCCACTTCATAGTTCATTCACTCCACGTCACCGACCGAGTGCATTTATAAACGGCGGTCGAGTGAGACAGACGACTATTGTGTGTTGAGATCGGCCATTGCAATTTGCATCGTGCATAACCGCGCTTCTCTGCTGATTCCAGCTTTTCCCTCAAATCTTTATAAGGTAAGGTTTTGTTTTTATAATAATTGGTTATTTACTTGTAAAGCATATTATCATTTGATAGAGAAAGCGCTTCCCTACTAACATTACATTTTGACAAAAAGGGCGAACCGGTCTCATCTTTCATCTACGTATTGTTGTTTGTAAAAGTAATTGTCCGATATAAGTGAGGATTTATGTATTAACTTGCGCTGTTGCGCATACACGACACCCATCCGTTTATAGCAACAAAAATTACGAATCAAAATCGCATTGGGTGTCAGATAAAATAATTCTACTTTGGCTGATATCAATGTTTGGCTGCCATTTAATCCTACTGTTGAACTTTTTATGACTTTTTATTGTGAATTTACGTCAGATTCATTTACGTAGTGTATTATTAGGTACCTATATCGATCGATGATTCCAATCGTTATCAGTTATCCAGAAGTGTAGACTAAACTCGACGACTATTAAATTTATTAGGTGAAAAAGATAACAGACAATACAAAATGGCGATCAATAAAATTGCGATACGGAACTCCGACCCACTTGAATGTAAAAATAGAGCCAAGTTTTATAGCATAATAATAATTATGTCGTATAGGTAGGCCACATATGTAGGACCTACAAAATTAGGTAGGTACTTAGCCTACACTCGGAACTCCGACCCACTTGAATCTTTGAATGTAAAATAAAGCATAATGCTACGGTGTTACAGACTTACATTACAGCATAGATTTCGTATGACACTTGTTTATAAAGGACCTAGGATTGGTTATTACGAGGAAACGCGAGTGGTCTTTTCTCCATACAAACGCTCTCGCCTGTTTTCTTTTTGGTTAATGACCCTAGAGCAATGGTTTTTTACAGAATAATAAATATTAACTATTTCTATGCCCCTATGTTTTCCTTTTTGGTGATAAATTATTTTTATAAGCACTAGAACCCTCAAAAAATGCTCAAAATTGCTTGTTTAGATCGCTGTTAACAGAGTCCTAGTGTACAAATTTGACAACTATTAACGAAAAAAGAAAAAAATAGCGGCGTAGTATATAACCTCCTTATTCATTGTCTAAAATATCTTTTAAATTGGTTCAATATTGGAGGAGGAAATAGGCGAGAGCCAAACCTCGAATTCTAACTTTTTTCTATAGTTGTCCTTATCGCACGAATTTGAGGGCAGGAGGACGGAGAGAGACAGCGATAGTAGAAAGAGACAGCACTCGCATTTCCTCTTAAATAGATCTAGTCATTAGAAATTCATTAAAGATACCTACCCATAATTACTTAAATAGGTAGGTAGGTACCTACTTACAACAGTCGCAAGATAGTAGGTAAGATAGGTACCGATTTCGATTTGTTCAAAATAATCTTTATTCTGGGACTAAAAACTACATGAAACCAGTAGGTACCTAGGTGGAATATTTAAAAAAATGACGGAGAATGACTTTTAATGGTTTTTCTTCAAGTAGAATCTCAAATAAAATAAATCTTACACCTGGGTTACTGGGTAAGTAGGTATTTAACCTAAGGTTCAAAGTATAGGTACTCCTGTGATTAAATGGAATGCCTTTTTGTAATGTAAGCAGGGTTATCTGTTCGCCAAATAGCTTGGCACTTACATTACCTACATAGGTACATATATATAAGTAGGTACCTATAACCATTCAACACAGACACCAAGTTATTGTCATTATTGTTCTGAGAAGCGGACGTAGTACTATTATGTATTCTGTGGAAGCGGACTGAATGTTTACATACCTACTCACTTTACAGTTATCAATGTGTAGGTACCTACCTACCACAGACCTGAGACACATGACGACGCGAACGTAGGTACCTCCACATTGTTACAAGGTTGATTTCAAATATCAAATGCTTTGTTGAATTAAACAATATCTGAACTTTTTAGGATACTTTACACAAAACCTCACTAATTGCTCGGTTTTTTAATTTTAATTATTAAAAATATTTCACACGTCACTAATTACCTATGTAAGTGTAAAAGGGGCGTGGAAAAAAAATACGCGTGATTTTGTTACATTGTAGGTACTTACTTAGGTACAATTATCTTTTTTTTATAAAAGTATATTTTTCCAAACCATATAGGTAGGTAAGGTACCTACTTATGTACCTAAGATCGTATTCATACCTATTTAGGTACGTAGGTACGTTGTCCTAGTTGTATTTCAAGTAGGTACTTTTTAACGTACAAACAAAACTCCTTAAATATGTTGGATACTTCTTGAGTGGCTATTTGATAGAAAAGGCATTCAAGGAAGTAATACGAACTGAGAGGGTTGTATTGGTGATCATTATTACTTTGTAAAGTCATATTAAAATTTGTAACGGCCGCGAATCCGCAGAAAATGCCTAATATGACTATGAGCTCAAACGCCCTATTATAGACACAATTAAAAAGCCATTGTTATAAATCTCCTGGAGATTTATTAGCGGACGGGAGGATATGGGTACTTAGCTAGGTACTTACAATAGGTAGGTATCTACTACCTTCATAATACCTAGGTAATTAACAATGTATGTTTCTTTCTTTGCAGTAAAATACCGGTACCTAACCAACAATGGCGAAGGCAAAGTGAGTTTTTTTAATTATTATTTGTATATTTAATTATAGTGTACTAAATATAAAAACGAAGAAAGGAACAGAAAATAGTACAAAGTTGATGCTGAAAGAAATCACTTTCAGCATTGGTAGGTAACAGCACCTGCAAAAGGAGATAAGAACTAAAAAAATATGTAGACGTAAATAGAGAGATGAGTTATGTGTAATTCACCGAAATAAATGTTTGTGTGAATCCCCGGAAACTGCGGGTGCATCGACTTTATCGCTGATGCAAATATTGTTAAGGCGAATGCTCACATCCTACCCGCGAAATTCAAATTTTCTTACGTTTTTTGCAATTTGCAGGCCAGTGCTTGGTTGTATGTTGATGAACATTTGATTCGCGACTGTAAGACGTACTTAGTTACAGAATTATAATCATCAAAATCATCAATACAACCCTCCAAGTTCATATAGATCGAGGAATAACTTTGACCTTGAAAAAATAGTTTCTCGATCTATATGAACTTGGAGGGTTGTGTTGGTGATTTTGATGATTATAATTCTGTAACTAAATACGTCTTACAGTCGCGAATCAAATGTTCATCAACATGCAACCAAGCACTGGCCTGCAAATTGCAAAAAACGTAAGAAAATTTGAATTTCGCGGGCAGGATGTGAGCTTCCCCCTTAAGGCGGGGAATCCCATTACTGCGCACTTATTGTTTCTTTTATGTAGCTACTACTTACTGATTTATTAGCTTTTTCCCGTGGCTTGGCACGCGTAGAGGCCAGAATAGTTTCTTTTTTTGGGCTTTGAAGATAAATTATTTTTTTTTCAACAGGGGCGCTACAGTGTCAGTTGATCTGCCAGAATGTCCAGTGTGTATGGAGACGATGAGCGCACCGATATTCCAGTGCGCGTCTGGGCACAGCCTGTGCAACTCCTGCACACAGAACCTGCTGCCGCCGATATGCCCCATCTGCCGCCAGAACCTCACGCAAATGAGGAACTGGCAGTTGGAAGAAATTATTGCTAAGGTAATTTTGACTCTTTAGTACACCTACAGGGTGTAAACGGGCCCGTAACGAAGCCGTCAACAAAGCATTATGTGCATCGAACTAAATACCCCAACGCAAAATTGTTGCTGGGAAACGAGTTCTTATTTGGGGTGGAGAAATCACATTTTACGGTAAAACTCAATGGGCAGTATCTCAAAACATTGTGCTGATGGATGCTCTGAAAAGTAAACAGGACACTATGAGCACAGCTGCACAGCTATGAGCTACTAACTCTAAAACCCACTCCTAGTTGGGCAGAACCTACAAAAATTTAAACTAGCAATTCAGAATCTGGATCTGATTATATTCCAATGCAAGAAATGTAAAAAAAAAACGAAACCTTACTAATTGGCTCACCAGTGGAGTGGCTTTGTGGGGTAAAGTGGAATAATTCAAACTTACTACGTGTACTTACTAGTACTTACTTAGGTACTCTACACTTTGAAGACTACTACCTACATGCTACTACTTCCTAAATATTACACACGAGTAAACCATTGGTGCGAAAAAGGTACCGATTTAACGTGAGGTAGAAACTTAGCCATGTAGTTATTTTTGAAGGCGGCTTGTATTATTTCTTGCGTAGTGGAACAAGAAGCGAGTCTGTCAAATGTCTTCATCATTCTATTCTGTAATCACAACTCTTCGCCCCTTTTATTTAATGGCTTTGACATCATTATCAATAGGCTATTTGTATAAGTATGACATCATTATTTTTCAGGCAAAAGTGGGGTGCCCCAACAAGTCTTCGGGATGTGTGTTCACCATGGTGGCAGTGGACTTGGAGGATCATCTCAAGGAATGCATCTTCCGAGAAATGGACTGCCCGCTCGGTGTTGTGTTCGGGAAATGTTCCTGGAAAGGTAATTTTTTTTTCGTATTGTTACTGGGCTTCTGATTTAGACTTTACATGCCATCGAGTAAATCTGCTGCTTTAGTTTCCTCATGATGTTTTCCATCAGCGAAGCAAGACATTGGTTATGACACAATACGAAAAATCGGAGGTGCGTGAGTTGAATTCGAACTCGAGACAACACGAGACGTCGACAGACAGAGAGCAGTAATAACTGCTGAGGTAATAATTTATTGTAACAGCGGTTTGGGAAATTGCATCATGATAATCATAAATTACCACAATACCTACGCATTGCAATGCACACTTCATAATCGAACGAGTCTAATCAAAATGATTCACATATTTTATTCTGTTTACAGGCAAACTTAAGGACATGATGGAACACTTCAAGGATCGTCATACCTCTCACTGCAACGTCGCCACTGACGACGAAGTGGAACTCACCAACGTTGACATCAAAAATGATGATCGTCAATTTTACTTGGTGGCCCAAAGCAAGTTCTTGTTCATCCTAACTGTCAAAATCGACACTCTTCAAAATATGGTGTACTGGACTATTCAGCACATCGGCAACAAGAAAACAGCACACGATCACATATATGAGATACACGTAATGAGCAAACAGAATCCTAGAAGGAAAGTCGTGTTCACAGAACATTGCTTCAATGATGCCATTAAGCCTGAAGAGATCTTCCGTCAAGGGAAATGTGCGGTTCTGCCTTTGGAAGTGTTGACACACTACATCAAGGACAAGAAATTGTCGTTCAGATTCTTTATCAAGAGGATCCCGCCACCACCCGCCAAGAATAAGAATGACAAGGGTGATGGTAAAAATGATAACAAGCCAGGACCGGGTCCTAAAGGCCCTGGGCCTAAGGGACCTAAAAATGCGGAAGGTAAAAATAAGCAGAATGGAGCTGGGCCTGGGCCCCAACCGAAAGGCAAGAAGGCACAGGCACAATCGTAATTTCTTGAAATTACGCAACTATCCCATTCATTCGCATTAAGTCCTCGAAAGGGATATTATTTTTACCTTATTTTCTATATTTTATGTAACTAGATTGACTTGTTATTACGAAAAGATCAACATGGGAGTCCAATTCTCGTGATTACGTGCATCACATTAGGGCTTCATAATGATGCTGCATTATTTCAAGTACGTAACGTGTGTATTATTTAAGGCGGCCATGTCTTTTCTTCAAAAGATTGAGTTACAGGAGTAGGTGGACGCAAGGAGTTTGTGCCACATACGGCCTCGCGTACCTACACCTTAATACTTCGCTGGGTTTGTCAATAAATATTCAGAGCTTTTGCAATCAATGGACAAAGAAAAGAACCAAAACCACCATAGTATCAAACAGTGCAAGTAACGTTGACCAAATACTACAACAGCCATTATCCAACATTTCGTGGACACTACAGTCATAATAAGACCATTCCAAAGCTAATTGCCCGATTGTTTTGTTAGCAAGCGACATGATCCCAAAGTATCATGTGGCACGCTAAGGTACTCGGAATATTTTAAAAAGCCAGTCAATAATTTCTGAGAAGGACGTTAGGCAGCCTGTGGTTACGTCGAGCATAAACTATAGAGGACCTATAGTTGTGTGCGAACGTAGTCAAATGAGATACTCATATACGTACACACATACGTATTTGACGAATGTAATATTTATTATGAAGGCCCTTTGTGTTGCACGAAAAATAAGTTTTGGGCTCATATCAAGATCCAATCATTAACGATCATTGTAGTTACTTAAAAATGCTTTCTTTTTTTGTATTGTTGCTATGGGGGTCAATTAGGAAAAATGACCTCCTAAGTACCTTATAACGTATGTCGTTTAGAAGTAGTAAGGTATATTATATGAATACCTAAGTTAATATTTGTAATTTCTAAAGGTAGTTGAAGTGGTGTTATGCCTATGTTATTGGATCTCATAGCGTAGGTACACGAAGTCTAAACTACAAATAAGTAATTTTTGGGGTATTCAAATTTGATGTTATGAGCCCTATAAAAATAGAAAACTCTTAATTGGATTATCCTTAGGGACACCAAAATTGGTGCTCCTGGAGCTAAAATTCTATAGCAGCTTACCTGTATACTACACAATGTGTATAAACACTAGACAGTTTATAGCTGCCAGTGCATTGGAAGCTTTTTCGGAAATCGAATGTATATTTTGGGCTATTTCAAATCATACTTAAGGGGAAGACAGGTGTTGATTGGTGGAAGCAAAAAGCTGGTTATTTTTAAAAAATACATATAAGTATCACAAACTCATGTAGAGGATTTAGTTAAAAGCACATTTATTTTGTTTCATTTGAATTGTTATTACTTTTTAAATATGTATAATGATTTTAAAACTATTTCAGTACATAAATAAAAATTGTATGTAAAATAACCTGTTTTATTTTACCCTTGGGATCATGACAGATTGGAAGGAAGAAATGATATTTCTACTCTTCATGGATTCAATCGTATTCAAAATATAGCTGTTAATATACCTAGCTATTTTGTGCGTGTCAGAATGGCTGGTTGTCTGTGGCTTTGGTCTATGAGAGTTGATTGGAAAATTGCTACATAATTGCTTATATTTGCTACATTTAATAAATAATTGCTACATATTATATATGTAGCACTTGTTTTAATTATAGTGCCTGATAAAACAAGAAAGGCAAATACTTAGTTATGTTGAATCGGTTTACAACATAACTAAGTATTTGCCTTTATTGTTTTATCAGGCACTTTTCTTGGGATAATTAAAATAATTGCTACATCCTTTAGGTTTTATTTAGCTCACCCCGTTTGTTTTATTCTTGGATCAAAGGACATTGCTCAAGTTTATATGAGGTTTGGTCCAAATGCTGCCCAGGAATGGGAGTACCTGCACTGGGTTCCTGGCACTAAACTATGTCATTATAAAAAAATATTTTTAGAATCCATCCCGGGGTTCCACTTTTTTACCTTTTTACTCTGATGAATTTATTTTTTTCACATGGTGTTTTTTGATGCCTTTTGAAGATTTTTACTCCTTTTAAGACCACAACTAAAGACATTTTGTATAAATGGACAGTTTTAATACTTAATCGTATTGGAAGCTATCGAAAGGAACAAAAAAAAACTGAAATGGCTTGTATTATTTATTTCAATTTCAATCATCATCATTTTCATCAATGTCTCTTTATGTACCTACTGTCTAAAAAGATGGCAGAGGTCTGATAGCAACTTGGTGCCTATTTTTTTTTTATTAAGCAGTGAAAATACCTAACGCATATACCGCACCGTCCGAGTCCGGAGAGACGGTTTGGTTATATGGGGCTTGTAAAAACACCGCCGTGAGCTTACTGTCACCTTGGCGGATGAGCCCCGAGAACTGCTACGCATGACGTTCGCGACCCATCCAGCGTAGCCCGCCTCCGGGCTCCAGAATCCTGTGGCGATGTCCGGGCTCACCTAAAACCGCGACTACTCATGAAAGCCGTGCAATGCGGCGACGACAGATTCCCCGATCTATCGCCCGCTGGCACCTCCTAGGGTGGCATCAGGTCGCCATGGCGCCTCCTCCACCACCCTGTCCTCCTGCGACTGATCACGGAGGCGGTGGAGCACGTCAGGATGGAATGCACACCGCCACCTCCATCTGCGAGCTGACATCCTCGCAGAAGGACGCCAATGCCTCCCATGCCTCGCTATTGTCAACCATGGCCTTGGCCACGGCCGGTAAAGCGCACGCGAGAGCACGGCGCTTCACCACCCATGCAGAGCAATGCTCGAGAGTGTGAAGCACCATGTCCTCGCTGCAGTCGCACTGGTGACACACGGGAATCGCCTCCCGTCTGGCTACTTTGTGCAGGTATTTGCAAAAGCAGCCATGCCCTGAACACTTGCATTAGACGGAAGGTTAACGTCCCATGTCACTTCCGTACCCACTCCTCCAGGAAAGGCTGCCTAGCGCCGTAGGCGCTAGCCAACCTTCAGTGACCTGCACTAGGCGTCTCCTGCCTCACCCGCCATTTTCCCAGGGTATGGGTTCGGTCCTCCCTACGCCACTTCATGACCACCTTCAGGCATCGGACGCCTGCCGCTCTCCACCTGCAGGTCTGCGTCATGCCGGTAGACTTCAGCCGGTAGACCCATACCGGGGCTCTGTGGAGTTCCGTCAAGCGAATCACCCCCGTTTACAGCCGTCTCAGACCACGTTTGGTCCGGTGCAAGCTGAGCAAAGTGCTCGCCGAAATATGTAACCAGGCCCATGTATTTAATGGTTGCCCACGCCGGTATTGTCGCGAAACATGAAATCGCGATGTTCCAAACACTTACTAAATGTAAATATATGTGCACAGCACTATTGTAATAGCAACACTAAATCAGTACTGACAACCTGACACATTTCCGCTGCTCAACGCGCCGCCATTTTTCCCGCTTAGATAGTCGCTATGACATATTCAGTCTGTGTAACTAATATTATTTTAAGTAAAGTAAATTCAGTGCGAGAAGATCCTGTGTAGATTCTCGTCACCTGGGATACGTGCCACCCGGACAGCTAAGTATTATTTATCTGTTTGTCTAATCATTAAAGTTAATGAACATTATATTATGTGTGAGGGTACCGGTATGTACCTGTTCTAACAACCCATGACACCTTGAACTAAATATGCAGGTCGCGCCTTCAGCGTGGGCTGAGGGCAGAAAAGCGACTGTATACAAGTTGCCGTCCGGACATAGCGCGCTTGGGATTTATAGCGAAGAGGGGGCCCTGGCAAGCTTCTCTTATAAATCCACCCCATCGCCATGAAGTCGTGTACCCTACATACACGCAGCGTCGACGGACGTTCATTACTCTATATCGCCCATATATAGGTAATACCACAAGGGGAGCGATTCAGACGGAGAGGCAATTCGTCTGAGACGCATGCTTTAACAGATATGGAAAGAATCCAATCTGATTAGCACTAAAGTATCACAAAACCTGGGATGAGGGGGGCCTTGGGTAAGCCCTCAAACAAACTTCATCATAGGTATTGTGATTGGATAAATGTCATAAAAGGTTTTATCAATTAAGACAGATAGGTAATGCTTAGCCCTGAGATTCATGGGTACTTAAATTTACAGATATCATAATCACTCCGGAGAAGCTGGATGAATAACACTTCGGTGCCCTCGCGGACCGAAGATATAAGAGGCTGGATTGAGAGATACTTGCAAGCCGGAGGGGGTTCCGTAGCGGTGAGTGTCTCTAATGTATCGTCAAGGCGTTGGGAGCTATGCGAAGCTAAATGTATGGTTACTGTAAAGTCAATCTCATTGTAAACTTTGAGATAACTAGAATATAATAATAAGTATAAAAGAAATAAAACCTAACGCCTTCGCGACATGGTAGAGATACTAGCTGGGATTTCAAAGACACTAACATTTAAAACATTTAAAGCATTCCAAGGCAGAAAATCAATCCAGACTCTTATTGTTAAATTATTATTGAACTTGTTGTGTAAAATTCAGGTTGGCAGCGACATCTATATATTTCGATTGTAATTAACCCATACTCTTATCGTTAAATTATTATTGAACTTGTGTAAAATCCAGGTGGCAGCGACATCTATATAATCCGATGGGAACTAACGTTCATAAGCGGATGTCCATAATAATTCACCTGTAGGCGCCAAATTTGGAACGTCAAGGTGATGATGAGTAAACGTTAATTTATCTAAGTTCATTGAGATGAACAGCAGGCCGAGATGAAAGATTCTCGAAGTTACTGCAAATTGAATCGGTATGTAGCGTGTGCACGTGTAATGTGCAACGTTATGAGCCAATTAAACATTTAAATTTGAATTTGGCGCGGTTCTGATAATATTGTCTAAACTTGCCACGAGTTTGGCAGAATGAATATATGACTGATGCTCTCTTTGAACGGAAGCAGGAAGTAATGTGCTTCGGGTTCGAATAAACATACGATTATCTTACTTTTAACGAGTTACAACTAATAACTCTTATATATGGTTCATGTAAAATCCAAAATTAATTTACTGAATAGCATAATATACACTTTCACACTAAACAAGTGACAAAAAATTGAATTGCGAAATTCGACTGTGAAAATGTTCCTTGCATTCAAAATGGCGATGGTAAACAAAACGTTGACGTCTCGTGTGTCATACTGATTAGTGATAAAACTAAAACTTACTTATTTCTTAGTTCGTTGCATTCTTATAAAAGAATTAAAACAATAGAAACCTGTTACGTATTGTGTGTATAGTAAACGTAATACGTTCAACTGTGAAAAAAGTGCACCTGTCATAAAGTTGTTTTGACGAAATAATTACAAGAAAGTTATATTATCTACCTATAAAAGTGAATGGAAAGAAACTCAATATAACTTAGGAATAACTAAGAAGATTAACAGGTAAACTATTTTACTATATAAAAGCTATAACGTAGACCTAAAGAGGAAATTACCTAATGTAAGACTTTGATACAACAACACAGACTCTTGGCTCCTAAGACATCACAAAGAGATCTGTATTGATGGTTTTTTGATTGTGGCTATAATATGGCGTATGAGCTCATAGGCGCTCAAGTACATACGTGCCAAAGTCAGCACGGATATCATTGTGTACTATTCTAACCAAATCAAGTCATTTATTTGCAAGGAATGCAGGTTAAATTAAAAAACGGGTGGTGTAAAAGGAAATGAGCCATGTACACTCATTGTGATACTGTTACATTGTATTATCTAATAATTAAGTAACTGAAGAGTGACTTAGGTATGTAAGTTGTGATGAGAACACCTGATGTGTTAAAACTCACCTAAATACAACATGTTATGTATGAGTTAGCATAAAACTGTTTATTTATACCAAATATTCTCCATACAGATGGACAAATAAAGGCAGATGTGTGACACTGACTCTTCACACCTAATATCTCATGTATAGATCACTACTACTATAAAAGGAAAAGTACATCAAAACTCATTGTAAGTAATTTTACAAGTTACTTTAAAAGAACTAATCATAAAAGTGATATGTTCTCATAAAACTAATTAAATACACTGGCGGAGAAAAACTGGATTGTATATTAATAATTACGTCTCAACTTCTGTCATGTTATACACATCATCCCTGACTGACTGCATCGTCTCGTGTTGACTACTAAAGTATACCAAGTAACTAAGTACTAAGTTGATGTAAGTAGGTAAACTCTAATATCATTTGTGGATGCATACACAAACGATGTTAGTACCTAATATGTTTTTGAATAAGTAATGAAACAACTGATAGAACATCAACCATATAAATGATGACTGATGAGTGAAATGAAAACCAGAGGAACGATGAATGGATTGTGGGAGTAATGGTATGAAGGAAAAGGTGCAAATAATTGTGTTGTGGTTAACAGGGGAGAATGAAAGAGGGGTCGGGAGGGGATGATAGGGTGACATGGATATTCTAAATAAATTAAGGAAAATTTAAAATTAATGAAACAAACCAGTTTTACCTGTCGAACAACATCAGTAATGTGAATATATTCTGAGTTAATAATAAAACTTCATAGGTACAAGGGAATTTTCCTTGCACATATAATCCAGTAACTGAGTTTATTATAGAAAATATAGTATCCTATAGATTTGATAGATAGTGAAATATTCCTTGCTTTTAACTTGGAAAAAATTTCTGTTCTATACAGGGGAAAATATTTCTGTTCTATACAGGATGACAATAAAATTTTTTTTTTTTCCCAATTTATACAGGGTGACCATAAATCTTTTCTAATTTATACAGAGTGACCATAAAAATTTTCTGACTTATACAGGGTGACAATAAAAACTTTTCTGTTTCAAACAGAATGTCAATTAAAACTTTGTTACATACACATAAAGTTCCTTGTTCATAGGAAGTTAAGATAAACTTTTGGTCATACAGGATATTAACCAAATTTATTTTCTTTCGTTTTTATTATATTGCGAACACTACGCAATTTGGAAATTTAACGATACGTGATGTAAATCCTTAACCTAAGATACAGGATGTAAAATTATAAAATGTTATTTCAGAATTCAAAATGGAACAAATTCTCATAAGACGACTTGAGTCTATATCAACGGCTATCTCTAAACTCGCTGAAGAAGCTCTCACTTATAAAGATAATGTTAATATAGAAAATTCTGAAAATTTAGAAATAGTGCTAGGTAAGCTGGAGGTAACGGTAAAAAGGTTCGGAACTGAGTTAAACAGTAGTCTATCAATAAACGAAATGCAATATTATGTGGAAGAGGTCACTTACTTTAGTGACATACAACTACACGGTGAGGAGGTTCTAGCGGAGATGAATATCAAACTGAAAAGGATAAAGGCAAAAACCGAGCCAATAGAAGAAACTCGTCGACATCTGGAAACCATAATAGCTGCCAGGGAAGACGCAAATGGGATCATCTCCGAAAATCTAGAAGAATATACCACTCATACGTCACGCACAAGCTCACAAAGCAGAAGAGGAAAATCCATGAAACCTAACCGAAATTACAAGAACCCTGAAAAACACGATCCGAGTCATACCCGCCCTGGAAATAAAAGGGAAGAAAAGTCCAGTGAGAAAAAACCATTCCATAAAAATAGTGACTACAATAGTCAGTTCTCAAAAGGAAGACCTCACGGACAAGGAAGTCAAGGAGACATGCCCATGAAAAAGAAAAGGAAACTTCAATGTATTTTTTGCCAAGGACCACACTTCAATGATCAATGCGATATTGTTAAAACTGTGGAAGAAAGGAAAGAAAAACTTAAGGATCGTTGCTTTGCCTGCCTAGGCAAAGATCATCAAGCAAGAAATTGTAAAAGGTCAACTAAATGTGTACACTGTAACAAATTTGGCCATCATAACAGAGCACTTTGTTATAGGAATTGCATAAATAAGACCGAGGAGGTCAAGCACAAAAATACCTAAAGTTGTCATACCCAAGTTCAAAATATCAACCTTTATTACATTTTAGATTATTGTATTTACGTTAAAATTACCTACTAGTTACAGAAATGTTTTCACCATTGTCTAATTGACTAGTCATAGGCAGACTGTATGATTCGTCATTGTAGACTGTAGGAAATAGGTTAAATTAGGTTGAAACTGTGACCAACGCTATTTCCAAGTTGCTTTCACAATTATTGTCTAGTTATCCGATAAAAATAAAGTTCTAGTGATTCCGTCGATAACTTAAGTTTTAGCACAACATGTAAATAATTTTCGATATTTAGGTCATTAGATGCTCTGAACTTCTATATTTAAGCCTTTTGATGACACGACAGTAGTATCTACGTACTATTAGTGGCTGTTAAATAATATTTGATGACAATTTTAATTGAATTTTGATACTCAGTGAATGTGACATGAGTAATTACAACTTAAACGTACTGACTTAGCAATTTAGAAGGCAATGTAGAATTTTAGATGCAAATAATGCTATTAAAAGGAAGCCGATTTAATTAGCACTCAATGCCTAATGGAACTAGAATCATCAATCATGATCAATCAAATTGGAATATGCGATTCACCAAAATTGACTAGGGACGAAGAAGTAATCAACCAATTCAATGATACAATAGAACTAGTAAATGATAGATACACTGTTAGTTGGCCATGGATAGATTACCCACCTAATTTAGAGACTAATTACGGCCTAGCCATAGGCAGACTAGTCAATCTACTCAAACGATTAGATTTCAATTCACTAACAGCGTATGACACTACATTAAAGGAACAATTAGCAAAAGAAATAATTGAAAGGGTACCAGACAATGAAAAGGGAGTCGAAGATGTAGATCATCCTATACACTACCTACCACATCACGGTGTTAGTCATCCGGGCAAGCCAACTCGCATAGTGTATGACGCTTCAGCAAAGACCAAGCATAGCAAAAGTTTAATTGAATGCTTACATTGCGGACCACTTATGCTAGAAGACTTGACCGGAATGTTGTTAAGGTTTAGATCGCGACAAATAGGAATAACAGCAGACGTAGAAAAGGCTTTACTACAAATAGCCCTACACGAAAAGGACAAAGACGTAACTCGATTCTTATGGTTGAAAGACATAAAAGGAGCGGCCACGGAAGATAACATCCTACACTTACGATTTGTCGTGTACCATTTGGAGTAATATCAAGTCCATTTCTTCTAAACGCTACTTTGAAACATCATCTACTGCGTTCCAAGGAGGAAATTCTAAAGCGCATTGTGAATGACATCTACGTCGATAACCTTGTCACAGGAGTAGATTCCGTACAAGAAGCAACAGAGATGTATGAGTCGTGTAAGATCACATTTGATGAGATTTCAATGAATCTCAGAGAATGGAGTTCAAATTCCAAACGATTCTCAGAAAGCATTTCTTCATCGGATGTTTGCAGAGACGTAGAAGTTAAAGTATTAGGACTGAATTGGAACACAGGAGAAGATACGATCACATTAAGACCAAGAAAGGATACAGAAGCCACTAGAGAAATACTAAAAAACATAGCGTCAATTCATGATCCATGCGGTTATACTGCACCAGATTTGTTACCAGCAAAACTTTTACTACAAAATCTGTGGATACATAAATTCAAATGGGATACCCCATTACCAGAAGAATTGACTAATGAGTGGCAAATTAGAGAACAGCTAGAAGACACAAAAAACATTGTTTTACCAAGAAAATACTTCAAACAAGCTGGTGATGACAGTATCAGGCTGCACGTTTTTACAGATGCATCAACCAAAACTTATGCTGCAGTTGTATACATTTCTAATGGAAAAGAAGTGAGCTTCGTGATAGGAAAATCACGAGTGGTACCCATCAAGGATCAATTAATTATAACAATGATTAATAATTAATTAATAAATAATTATCAATTTATTATGACAATTTAAAAATCCCAAGACTTGAGCTATTAGGTACTCTAATAGGTAGCCGGTTGCTGAAGTACGTAATCAAGTTCCTAGACTTTGAATTTACAGATAACACTATACGGACAGATAGTCAAATAGTGACTGATTGGTATTACGGAAACAAGCTACTACCACCATTCGCTGCAAGAAGGATAGAAGAAATAAAGGGATATACACCAGTAACTGTAAGATATGTTCCAACAAGTTTGAATCCGGCAGACGTGGCTACTAAACCCACAAGTTCTGTGGAAGACAAGCAGAAATGGCTATCCGGACCAAGTTTTCGACTGGAAGACTGCAGAACTTGGCCGAAAGGTCGTAGAGCCGAAATTTCTTTACTTAATGAAACCAAAGTTGCAGTTAATCCCACATGTTCTTCTGTGGAACATTCTTTTTCGTTTCCTGTTGGGGAGGGTCTCACGAGTGGAGAAAAGATCTCATAAGAACAGGAACGGAGAAATCAAGTAGATGAGGAATCACGAAACAGCTCCACAGAACACTGTGAGGACAATACGCTATCACATACACAAAAGATCAAAAGGATTCAAAAGGAACATTCCCCTGAGGAAGTAGAGGGTAAAGATATTAACTAATTCTAGATCTTAAGAAGTGTGAGAGTGAATTAGAATTATGTAGGTCAAATGAGACCGACACTCAAAACCTTCAGGATGAACTGTTTGTAAGGGAACATGCACTAAAGGATATCTTTAGTAAATATGAGGCTTCTCAACGGGACCTGAGTGGGCGCGTGCAGGAGGCCAATGAGCTGGTGGACCTGATCACGTACGATGCGGAGAGGTATGAGTCTCGGACCAATAACCTTTCTTGTAGCTGTGCATGTACAGTTATTCCACAGCCTCAGCAAGTCAGCACCAGTCAGCTACTCCCTCGGTGGCTCGACCAGTTGGCAGTATTGATGATGGAAATAAGAATAATAATATTTTAACAGATACTACTTACTTATTTTCTGATAAAATTGGTCAAGGTTTTGGTACCTTATTTAATCAATGTTCCCAACACTATGTAATAAATAATTGTTTACACGGTGCCAACTGCCAGTGTTATCCAAATAAGTAGTGGAATTAAACTGACTGAAGTGGATCCCAATTTTACTGTTGTTTTGTTAAATGGGAATAATTTAAATGTAGGGAAGGGTGACATAGTTGAATGTGTCCATTTGATGTTACATCTCAATGAGACCATTAATCATTGTAAATTCAACTTTTGTGCTTTGCATTATTCTCAATATTTGTCCATTGAGCAAAATGGATGAGTTTGTGGTTTGGATTTGTTAATTTATAATTGGGACGTGTCATCGCGGTGACGCTATTTACCCGACTACGGCGAAGCCCAAAAGGAGGGTTATTTGTGTTTTAGCTGTAATCAATTTATTTCTGATTGCTCACTAACTTCTCAATGTTTTTGCCACCTAGTTCTGGGCGACATATTGCTAACCTTTTAACATACAATGTACACAGCGACACTGGTGTGCATTTGCCAACGTTTTCTGTTGGTAGTAATGTTAATGTTGTTTTTGTTACTAGCACTTGTACAGATGCTAACACTTTTATTGATACACCTTGTAGCTTAAGCTGTTAGGTGCGACAACAGGTAGGCTTCATATATGTTGAAATGCTGTTCATGAAAATATGGTTAAAGGTTATCTGGCAAATAATTAGAGTTAAGTTTGTTTATACAGAATTATGATGTTCAGGTTTTGTGTCTAACTGAACATTGGTTGAAGAAAAACACTGTTTCAAGAGAACTCTGACTAAAAGTTTACTGTCTGATAATCAACTAAATACAATCACAAAAGAGATAGAAGCAATTTTAAACACACGCCCACTGACGTGTGTAGGTTCTAATTTAGAGGATATTCTCAAACCCTCAGATTTTCTAACCTTGAATAAATGCATCGTGACAACACCTTCAGATGCAAATTTTCCACAAGAAGGCACAGTAACGAAACAGAATCTAGTGGAAGGTTGGAAACGTGGACAGAACATGCTGAAAGAGTTTAAGAGAATGTTCGTCGACCAGTACCTGCCAAGTCTAAGGGAGAGGTACCGACACTCTCTTAAAGAACCAAGGATAACAAAAATGGAAATTCCAAAACTAGGAGATATCGTCCAAATTAAAGGAGATACGAAGAACCGAGAAAACTGGAAAGTTGGAAAATTTATATCTTTGTTGAAAGGAGCCGACGGTCAATGCAGAATAGCACGAGTAAAGGTGAATGATACGGAATTCACTAATTCTATCGCACATCTTTATCCGTTGGAGGTTGAAGAAGATATATCTGGAAAAGAAAGGGTTATGTTTGAGTTTGAAAGAGAAGATGTTACACCAGCATGGGATAACTTACCTCTACTAGAAGAACTCGACTCAACCATTCTTACCGAAGAAATATCCACAACTCCACAAACCGTAGAACCCGTTGACAAATCTGAAACAGAAAAACACATAAATAGGGAAGAGACAGAAAAGAAAGTAACTCAGAGAACACTTACCTTAGAAAATGATGATCCAATGATTCTTGATGAAAACCACAGTAATGATAGCATACCTAAAAGCACAGATACAAATGAAATAACTCAAGCTCCTGAAGTGAGAGAAGTGAGAGACGCGTCCCTGAAGGCTCGAGAGAAGATCCGAGAGTGGACGCGAGACTTAATGGAACGCATGTAATTTATGTCGTCGTCGGGAGTGTCGCGAAACATGAAATCGCGATGTTCCAAACACTTACTAAATGTAAATATATGTGCACAGCACTATTGTAATAGCAACACTAAATCAGTACTGACAACCTGACACATTTCCGCTGCTCAACGCGCCGCCATTTTTCCCGCTTAGATAGTCGCTATGACATATTCAGTCTGTGTAACTAATATTATTTTAAGTAAAGTAAATTCAGTGCGAGAAGATCCTGTGTAGATTCTCGTCACCTGGGATACGTGCCACCCGGACAGCTAAGTATTATTTATCTGTTTGTCTAATCATTAAAGTTAATGAACATTATATTATGTGTGAGGGTACCGGTATGTACCTGTTCTAACAACCCATGACACCTTGAACTAAATATGCAGGTCGCGCCTTCAGCGTGGGCTGAGGGCAGAAAAGCGACTGTATACAAGTTGCCGTCCGGACATAGCGCGCTTGGGATTTATAGCGAAGAGGGGGCCCTGGCAAGCTTCTCTTATAAATCCACCCCATCGCCATGAAGTCGTGTACCCTACATACACGCAGCGTCGACGGACGTTCATTACTCTATATCGCCCATATATAGGTAATACCACAAGGGGAGCGATTCAGACGGAGAGGCAATTCGTCTGAGACGCATGCTTTAACAGATATGGAAAGAATCCAATCTGATTAGCACTAAAGTATCACAAAACCTGGGATGAGGGGGGCCTTGGGTAAGCCCTCAAACAAACTTCATCATAGGTATTGTGATTGGATAAATGTCATAAAAGGTTTTATCAATTAAGACAGATAGGTAATGCTTAGCCCTGAGATTCATGGGTACTTAAATTTACAGATATCATAATCACTCCGGAGAAGCTGGATGAATAACACTTCGGTGCCCTCGCGGACCGAAGATATAAGAGGCTGGATTGAGAGATACTTGCAAGCCGGAGGGGGTTCCGTAGCGGTGAGTGTCTCTAATGTATCGTCAAGGCGTTGGGAGCTATGCGAAGCTAAATGTATGGTTACTGTAAAGTCAATCTCATTGTAAACTTTGAGATAACTAGAATATAATAATAAGTATAAAAGAAATAAAACCTAACGCCTTCGCGACAGGTATCGTTGCAACACGATGGTGAGGTGTACGCAAGCCGGAAGCTGGCGTCGGGGCACAAGAAATACCAGAGCCTACATCTTCTTGAGAGCCACCTTGAGGCCCAGTGCCTCGATTTGTTACGAGCGAGACTGCAAACGGCCTGGTCTCTGTCTAAAAAAGCTAACAGACCGTCGATTCCGACATTTTTGACATATTACGTCAAGAAATGAACATTGAAAACTGTTCATTTACACAAATTGTCTTTAGTTGGGGTCCAAAAAGCGTAAAAATGTTAAAATACCGTCAAAAAATAAACATGTAGGTATAAACAATAATATCATCAAAATAAATCTGTAAAAAAAATAGGAACCCCAGGATGGATTTTCAAAATATTTTGTTTAATGACATAGAGTAGTGCCAGGAACCCAGCACAGGTACTCCCATTCCTGGGCAGAATTTGGACCGAAGTTGGGCAATCTCCTTTAGTCATTCAAATTTCACCCTCTTCCTGTCAACCGATTAATCTGAAATTTTGTATACACTTTGGATTTTGGTGACAATACAATTATGTTTATGGGCATTTCTCCACTAACTGGAAAATCACTGTCCCAAGCTAATTTTACGTTGTGAAACGTAATATTTCTCAGATAATTGTATCAATAACGACATAGTATTACGTATTCTTGGAATTCGGAACTGTCGTGCTGCGGAAATTACAATTGACGTGCCCCACGGTTTTTTCCAACGACTGTATCTATTTTATTATTTTTTGGTTTTTAGTACATTTATCTTAAACATTGCAATGTATGTATGCAAGGGCGGATCCAGCTTTGGTGCCAGGGGGGGGTCACAAAGAGTCGTGGTCAAGTCACAAGAAGTTATAATTTAATTTTTATAATTAATCATGGATACAAGTAAAAAATTGGTGTTTTATTAATTTATGTACCTACGTAGGTACTTAAAAAAACCTACCTATATTTAAATAACAAAATCAATTTTTCTTTTACGTCTTTTCCCGAAACGCGTTACCACTTCATCTACCTATTTCAATGGGTACGTGTTTTTAATGTGGAGAAGTGCCAGTCTGGTTAGACGTTCTTCAACCATTGAAGCTCTTAGCCACGATTTGATTCTTCGAAGTGCTATAACCCTTGCAGGGGGATAGAGCGTTGAACAATTTTCCGTGGATGGACGACTTAGAATCAGAAAATATGAGAATTGAAGTAGATGAGCGTCTCAAGCGAGACAGAATGGTGAAATAGCAGGAGGGAGGCGCGAGCGAAGCGAGCGCGATTTTTTTTAAAGATTTTGGGGATGGCAAAGATATTGTCATTGGGAGGAAAGAGTATAAAATACTGATTTACTTGATTCGAGAAGAGATCCGCTTACTCTTATCTTGGTAGACATCAATCCTCCACTTCCTTAACCAAGCGCCTAAGACAGAGGTTCGGAAGATGTGACTGACTCGACAATGATAAACGATTATTCTTACGAAAAAAATTATTAGTGTGTACTTTGTTTTGAGTTTTTGTGGTCTATCAAAAGTGGAGCATTCTGACCCAACCTTGTAAGGGATAAATCGATTAACACTACGATAACTAAAGATTTACTTAACTATAAAACGTAAAATATGTTAGTATGTTCTCAGTTTTTTCATTGCCTCGGAAACAGCCAGAGCCCGAAAGTCTGACAACCAGGTAATACTAAGGATATCTCGTTGTATCTTCTCTTCTTTTAACGTGAATTTTTCACCAGCCTATAACACTAGGGATAATGCAAACAATCTAAGGATAGTACCTATCAAAATCGGTTCAGGCGTTTAGAAGTTATGGTGGATTATAGAAACTCACAAATAAACATACATGAACCCTAAAAAGATTCTATTTTTTGGGCTGTTGTGTAAAATATATAATGTAAACATTACGTTTAAAAAATTTAATTAGTGGTTCACCTAGGTCCTGGACCCAGCCCAGGGGGGGGTCATGACCCCCCTGACCCCCCCCCTGGATCCGCGCTTGTATGTATGTTTATAAAACCGTTTAACTTAAAAAGTTTTTTTTACCTATTTTTTTTAACATATATTATGTTTGAAGATACAACTAAATTAGATAAATGAAGCAAATATGTAGCAATTATTGACGCAATACATTTCGGGAAACTCGGCATGCTTGGCTTTAAACTAGGAGGCGACCAGCCAACCAAACGTCGGAATGGCTGTACAAAAAAAAAATGTTATTTCTAAATACCTAAAGTATGTAGCAATTATTTATTAAATGTAGCAAATATAAGCAATTACGTAGCAATTTTCTAATCAACACTCATAGACCAAAGCCACAGGCAACCAGCCATTCTGACACACACGCTATTTTGGTAATAACTTACTAGCCTGTAGTTAATGAAAATTACTGTTTAAGTTTGTACTTTAGTTTGTGTGGTACAATAAAGTAGAGATAAAGTCCATCTATTGTACTCTTCAACCTGCTTCAAAGTGTATTATAATAAACAGAGGTTATTACAGCATAGACAATGGTGAGGGATTCCTCCATGATCATGTATTCATGTCATCTTAAGTGGTCAAGTCAAATAATATGGTAGGTACTGAATAAGGTTGGCTTTTCAGATGTGCCGGAAAGGACGCAGGACAGATTAATTAAGCAACAGAAACCCGACAAGATTTAAAAAATAAGATATTGTGTTCTTTAAGATCCCTTGTGTACAAGTCTAGTGGAAAGCCAGTTTTTGACTGAATTAGGCCCTATACAGAAAAAGAAAGCTGGTAGCATGGACCGGTTCCTACAAGCGCTGGTAGATCAACGCCGGCTACCAGCTTTCTTTCTGTATACAGCCTTAGGTAGCGACTGCACTTATTGTCAGGGAAACAGATTGACTTATCATTATAATCAGATGAGGTGTATGTTAGCCCTTAAATGCACGATTTTATTTTTAGACCGAGAAAAAATATATTTTGGAGCCATGAATATGCTGATTCAGGGAAAAATAATAAAAAAAAACGTAAATATTTTTAAAAAGTGTGTTTCCACTCTATTAAATATATAACCATGATAGTGATAATCCTGCACCTAAGTACTACATGTGGAATGCAATAAAGTATTGAGTATTGCAACAGATGCAATGAACTCATACTAATCATTTTATGGTTGTTTGAATGGTATGACACGGTATGTTGCAGTTTTACAACTTTATGCATTTAAGGGTTAAGTTCCATTGTGCAAACCGAAACAAGGTGAACAACTGTCTTTTAGAACTGGATGGATTTAGAGCTTCTACTGATTCATCATCATCAGCCTATAAATGTTCCCACTGCTGGGACACATCTCTCCTCTCTATGAGAGTAACTGAGCTCTATATTCAACCACAGCATGAGTTGGTTACTGATTAGCTCAACTCAATTCTGAGACGATAGGAGGTTCTTATCCAAATTCAAACTACAAAATAAGTTTTTATGTTTTTATTTCCTTACAGCTAGATGTTCATTTCTTGGCCTTGGCCTCCCGTGTGGCTTTCCTTTCTGCGGCGCGGGCAAGCTGCTTTGCGGGTTTAAGGTTACCTTTTTTGCAGAACCTTTGGTTCCTCAGGAACTTGGGGTCCATCTGAAAAGTGAAGAATTATTTTATATATAAATAGCATATTATTCTTGACTTATGCTCATTTTGACTAACAATGGGTTATAAAGGGAACATCTATTCTAGACATTCATCTAGATTCTAGATAATTGTCTGAGCACAAAGGTACTCTTGGATCTAATATATTATTTCTTATCAGGCATGCAATTGAGATACCTAGCTGCCTGTATTCTAATGTTCCAACTAGATTTTTTTTCTTACGCTATGATATTATGTTTGTCTACTAGACTCTAGTTGATTCTTAAATTGGTTTATATTCATTTAGCATAGGCTCTGTGTTGCGAATTGAAATAGTAATTATGTTTTCATTAAGGCTTAATGTTTGTAAAAAAGGGCATTAGGGTAATTCTGAATATCATTACTGACTTTGCAGTTTACGGTGTTTTATTTTCTGGGTTCCAAATACAATTTTTGGTCAGTGGGTCATCTTAGGGGCGGATTTAAAGGTAACCCATATATCAAGTAGCTGACCCACACAACAATGATATTTCGTTAAAAACCATAAATATGGTTACATAATTACCATTGTAAGTATTTAAAATAGTAAATGATAAATAATAAACACATAAATTCTTTAGACATGCATGAGGTACCTACAGTGCGATCAAAATATTATCTTGGCAGGTCTGAACATAGGCTCTGCGAACTTTTACGCATGTAAACTTGTGAAGAAAACTGTTATTGCCAGATAAACCAATACACAAACGATCACAAAATATCTAATTTAAACAGTGAGAAATACAAATAAAATAAATATCATAACACTTTTATACATTAGTTGTAACAAAATGACCTGCACGAAGTTCGGACCTGCCAACAAGATATTTTGATAGCATTGTACTTAATTTTTGACACAAAAGTAGAGATTTCACAACCATTGGTAATACGGTCTAGTAATAGTATTCACAACCACATTCCAGGTTTACACTTAGGTCTTTCATCTTGTACAATGATACACTAAGAATTTCTATTAGGGTATGACTGTGTATATTATTATTGTATAACTCTAGGTGGCTAATAATTTTACTTACACCAAGGGTGGATTCGTGCCTCTGGTTCCTAGGCTTCTGAATGCCATTCCTGTGGGCTTTGCGGTCTGTAATAAAAGAAAATAAGGTTGTATTTACAACACGTAAACATAACCACAAAACTAACTGCCTTTCTTCATAGTAATATATAATATATCTTGTATTTAAGTTATCACAAAGTAGGAAACATTAGCACTGCAATTCTCGGTTTTTAATTCCACTAAGTTTCTTAGAAAGTGATCTAAACTAGTACTCACTTTGGTTGTGATTTGTGTGATTCTTAGACTTTGCCATTGTGTTGAATTATGCGTTCTGTAAAAGAAAATAGGTATCCAGTTACAACAATTAACACTTGGTTTTCTTGCGCGACGGTCAAAACTCAACGAATTCAGTAAGATTCCTCAGATATTAATGGGAATATTTCAAAATCTCAAAACACCAACCTAGAACAGCAAGCGAAAAAGACAAGAGGAAAACAATCTGCGTGAATGATCCGTTTTCAATTTCTTCTGACACTTAAGCATTTGATTATTGCTGTCTCTGTCACACTTGCTAAAATATAGGTTTGCTTTCCTGCTGTCAGCTGTCAGACATTCAATGATTGTTGAAGAAACCTGAAACGTAATTATGTTCCTTTTTACTCAAACGTCTCAAAGCTCCACAAACCACAGACTCAACAGAGCACAATTTCGTGCCGTGCCTGAACTAAACACGAAATTGTTATTCAAGCTGTTGCTGTCAAAAAAAAAACAAGGGAATGATGTTCTCCGACTACGACTACGATTTTTTGACATTGATTTTTGAATTTTCTGAGATGAGTTTACTCTTCTTGGACGAGAATAGTTTCAACGCCTAGATATAAGAAATTAAAAAGCCTAGAAATGATCTAGAAATCTAGACGGTTTGTCCAAACAAGCTCATGTCGAAAATAGAACCTTAAAAAACCTCGTTTCAAACCATTGATGTAATCAATGTGAGGTAGATGGGGTACGCGCTAACATCGCGATCAGAAAAACATGGACCGAAACTTACACGTCATCTATGATTAGTGTCATCACTGTCATCACAGTCGCAACTTTCTGTTCCGTGGTCGCAAACGTTGCAAACCTACAAGTCACCGATAGACAAGGACAGACATAGGAGCCGGCGCTGTTGTGCGAGCGAAATCGCGTTAGCCGTCGAATGTTGGCCGAATGTTTACGATTATTCAATGAATGACGTGTGCATGTGGTAGCGTTAGCAAAAAAAACATCGGGAAATAAATAAAATAATCATTATTTTTAAACGGTTTTATTTAGCTTGTTATGTACAGCGCTACCTACGACCTCGACCCTGATTCGCGACTCAGGCGCCGCTGCATAATGGGAACGGCCAGCACGCCGACGCAGCATTTCGTACCGCGCAACCATCGGAAATCATCGACTCAGCGTCTAATACTTTCAAGGCTTCAATACGGAAGAAACGAACTGAGTCAGCACTCCGATGCACGTATCGAAGATCACCTAATAACCAGAATAAAAGTAGTACTTCATTCTGTATTCCAACATCGAATAGGAATCATTAGGCTAGGCTAGGTTATAATTAATGTATAATTTTACTTTAATATAGATTAAGTAGTCATCTTTGGTTTCATTTCAATCCCCCGATTGCAGCTAACGTAATTGGCGCAGTCGGTAGGATATTCGAGGCAGTGCGCGGCGCGGTATAGATTTCCAAAAATCGTTAATCTGCTGACTCCGATAGTCGCTGTCGGTATTTCCAAGTACCTCATCGAATATCCGAATCTACGGTCCAGCTGCAGTTTCGGGAGGAGAATCCAAACTTCGATTCACGAGAGAGCCAGAGATGAATAATTTGTAAGTACACTTGAATCGTTCCTGTGTTGCTTCCCTCTTAGTCCTAGAACCACTTAATTTAAAAAAATTACCCCTCGATAAATTCCAGTTCCCAGGAGTTCGCATTTTGTATGGCTCGCTGGGGTGCTATGGATTACGGTAGAGATTTAATTAGTTATAGTGAGAATAGCATAGGTAGTAGTGTAGTTAAAAATAACCCACGACTCCGACACGATTTATAAGGCCCTTCGCATGGTCCCGGAGTCCGATGGGAACCCAAACGTTTTGTCTATATTTATTAAGATATAATGCGACTATTTAATAGAAGATTTAATGTTAGAATTTGTCAGAATAGACAATATCTCAGCTTTCATATAAGCATCAAGCACGGTGCATTCCATGATAGACCTAGACACTTAGGTCCATGGTAAATAGGTTAGGAAAAATATACAGTAAGGATGAGAAACTAAGCCTAGAGCTCAAGGAATACTTTGACATCATCAGGCCTGGAACATACTTTATCGAAAAACAGATAGAAATAGTATTCAGATTTCCCATAATTTCAAAAACCGCCTATGAATTGTATAAGCCATCTATATTATAGTCCCCACCAAAAACCAACAAGCCCTTATCCCTATATCCCGTCATAGCAACCAACGGGTACTTTTCCGTGTACATAGAGGCAGAATGCCGAAGTTCAGCAATTTCTACCTCTGTAAGAAGGAAATAACCCACTAATCCACCATCCAAGAACTCATCGCGAACCAAGCCCTTAAGCGCTCCTGCCAGTATAGCACAGTACTGAGCACTGAGCTATCAACGAATGGTTCTGCACACGCTTCGAGGCACCCGACACCAGCGGACACACCAACGAGGAGCCTGAGAGAGAGAAAGAGGACCACACGCCCAGAGGACCAGTTCCAGAAACATTTTCTCTCAAAGTTCCAAAATAGTTCCTGATCTGCGGGTGGAGATGTTATGTACAGCGCTACCTACGACCTCGACCCTGATTCGCGACTCAGGCGCCGCTGCATAATGGGAACGGCCAGCACGCCGACGCAGCATTTCGTACCGCGCAACCATCGGAAATCATCGACTCAGCGTCTAATACTTTCAAGGCTTCAATACGGAAGAAACGAACTGAGTCAGCACTCCGATGCACGTATCGAAGATCACCTAATAACCAGAATAAAAGTAGTACTTCATTCTGTATTCCAACATCGAATAGGAATCATTAGGCTAGGCTAGGTTATAATTAATGTATAATTTTACTTTAATATAGATTAAGTAGTCATCTTTGGTTTCATTTCAATCCCCCGATTGCAGCTAACGTAATTAGCTCACCCAGTTTGTTTTATTATTTATTCTTGGATCAAATTTAGTAATTCAAATTTTTAAACGGTTTTATTTAGCTCACCCAGTTTGTTTTATTATTTATTCTTGGATCAAATTTAGTAATTCAAATTTCACCCACTTCCAGTCAACCGATTAATCTGAAATTTTGTATACACATTGGATTTTGGTGACAATACAATTATGTTTATTCATTATCATTATAAATTCAAGATGGCCGCCGCTACAAAATGGCGGATAATTTATGTTTTATTAATCCCATCAATATGGGTATCAAATGAAAGGGCTCAACAAGTAGAATACAATATACTATAAAAAATTGAAATCCAAGATGGCGGCCGCTACAAAATGGCGGATAATTTATTTATGTTTTATTAATCCCATCAATATGGGTATCAAATGAAAGGGCTCAACAAGCAGAATACAATATACTATAAAAAATTGAAATCCAAGATGGCGGCCGCTACAAAATGGCGGATAACGTAGGTTTTATCAATCCCATCAATATGGGTATCAAATGAAAGGGCTCAACAAGCAGAATACAATATACTATAAAAAAATTAAATACAAGATGGCGGCCGCTACAAAATGGCGGTTAACGTAGGTTTTATCGATCCCATCAATATGGGTATCAAATGAAAGTGCTCAATCAGTATAATACAATATACTATATAAAATTAAAATCCAAGATGGCGGCCCCTTTAAACAGAATGCGAAATAAAAACTAAAAACTAGAAAATAAAAAATAGGTAAAAAAACTTTTTAAGTTAAACGGTTTTATGTTAAACATACATTGCAATGTTTAAGATAAATGTACTAAAAACCAAAAAATAATAAAATAGAAAACCGTGGGGCACGTCAATAGTTTATCATAACATTGTTGTTCATAGTGAACTTAATTCCAATTAAGTTTGGTTATTAATCAATAAGGGCCGATCTGGCTTACTTAAACTTTTTAACAAAAAACATAACCGACTTCTACAAAATATAAAACACAAAAGAGTGAAAAATAAATACATACTTATAGTACACGCATAGTAAAAATTAGAAAAATTGTAAATTGTCCCGAAAAATAATTCAAGAGATAAATAAATAAATACAACAACAATCCACTTTTGTCTTCTTAATTCATCTTTAGGAAACCTGAATAATAAAGATGCATTTAATAAATAAATAATTTGATGACATGTGCAGTTTGAGAGTTACGAGAAATCTTTGAAATAATAACCATTTGCTTTGCCATAGTCGGGTAATAATAAAATATAGTGAACAATCACTAGAAACTAGGTACAACAAACTAACATTTTTTTTTTCTAGCCTACTCTTTCCCACTCCTGGGCAAAGGCCTCCCTCCACTCCTTCCATTTCTCTTGAACCCGTGAGAAATGAAAAATCTCTAACTAACTTATTAGGCCTCGGAAAATATTTAAAAAAAAAAGTATTGCGTAATACATAACTATAATCAATCTAACCGACTTGAAATTAAATAACCACGGTTGTAATAAAATAAAAAATAACACAAAGAACTTTTAATGTTATTTGTGTTGCTAACCTTACGCAACCTCGGTCTATACTCGTCGCTTACTTTACTCGCAACTTGTGCATTAGTGCGTATCGTGTCTCTCACGTATGTTTGTAATATCTATCCCGCTCTCACAAAAATGGCGAAGCAAACATGAAAATGACAAATGAAATGACAAGAATGAAGAATATTTTTCTTGTCATTTTCAACAAATTAATATTTTTGGCTGTACTTACGAGTGGTAAGTAATCCCGTGTACCTTATTTTTCTTCCTTGAATTATTAAAACAATCTTTAGCTGCACAAGATGTCATTTTGATGCGTATTTATTACAAAAAACTGAAATGAATGAGGTGTGTGTGAACGACGATGTACCGTTTGCGACTGCGTGCCCGCTACGTGCAATCCCTTGGTTGAGTAGGACCATGTGCTGTGACTTAGTACCGTATCTTGAAAAATATCATTGTTTCAAACCCAGAAAAAAACTATCGGCGATGTGAAGTGACAGTTACCAAGTGACGTCTCATGAACAAAATTCGTTTCAGGTACAGAAATGTTGCATTTTTTGCATAGCATTTAATTGTCATTTTTTTCTAACACAAGTTTTACTTACGGGATCGAGTGCCTATCTCTCCTTTTCATGTTCAAAATGTAATTTTAAAAACTCGAACTCTAAAAACATGTGTCGTGTTGTCTGGAGGTGTCTCGACCTGTCAAGTGTCAAGTGTGAATTAAATATAATCGAAAAGAGATTTTAGTGATTATCTTATTTTATTGACTATTTAAATTCTTAGCAAGTGACAATGGTAGTGTTGGACGGCGATTCCGGGGATGCCAAACCTATATCTGCTGAAGAAACTGAAAAAGATGAAGTCAAATCGCCGAAACTTTTAACATTAGAAAGTATCCTTTGAATTTTAAATAAGAATTTATTTGATAACTCCCTAATAGACTAACTCGATTGTATATAACCTGCTCTGATATTACACCATATGTTCTCAACATCGTTATCCTCTTATATTTTATGTCATTAAATTTAACTTTATGTTACTACTTCAGTACCTAATCTTGCATTGTAACTTGCATGCTAATTGCGTATATTAAAGAAAACATACACTTGTCCACCTAATGATCAATGTTATTATCTTTTTCGGCTTCAACAAAGCTACATCTTTCTCTTTGAGCACGCAACCTTGCTGTATCCATGCAATATGCAGTTGAAAACCAGCGTCGGGCACTAGCTGCTCGGTAGTTTGCTGAACTGGTCCTATTTGGCGCAGCCGTGAGATGCACACACGCTTTTTTTTTGTTCTGTTATCTAAATAAATATGTTTTCTTTCTTTCAATATGTTAGTCAACTACTTACTTTTTACAGTAGCTGTCTCATTTACGTACAGTCCAGATTCTTCAAGCAGCTCATTGGTTTTATTTAAATCTTCTAACAATCATGGTATTTAAACCAGAGTATAAAGCTATCCAGCTTAGAACTTCAATGTTACTTAGAACTACAACATTATCATATTACCTTAGATAATAGCTTATAATATGCTGTGCTTGTGTGGCTGGTGTGACGGTAATTATTTTTAAACGGCACAGGTTAAACACTGTTTTAAGCTTTCACTGTTCATAACTATATTTAAAATGTCACTTACGGGATATCTTCCGTGATTTTAATTCGTTTTGAGTTCTTTTTGGCACAGGTTAAATAATTATTTACAGAATTCATTCTAATAAGATAATACATACATACGTAAACCCATGTCCTTTTGCCTCATCCACATTCATACATCATTATAGGATAGGATAGGACAACAGGACAAGAATATAATGTGTTATTCAATCTAGGTATGGCACACCAATCCCAATGCCATGGGTGCCATGGCAACCATGCTAGTAGGTGTTCATGCCCTACACTTGCATACCCTATTCAATGAATCTTTTCCAGTAGAATTATGACTCTATTAATATTATTTTGTAAATTCTGTCATATTCTGTCATACCATAATAATATTTCTTAACTAGACAATCAGTCTTCCGTATCACTAAGGATGCTCAACAGCAACATGGTCTGCGTCACGGTGACTTCCAGCGCTACCGAGGATATTGTTCAAGGCGCCTCAGGAGGCTGCGCAAAGTGCTTAAGATACCGCAGGTTTGTGAATCCCCACATTAATCTAACTAAGAGATCTTAAGATGAAGGCGACGAGGTAGCCCGCGAAATTCGAATTTTCTTAACTTAACTTTTCTTAATAAAATAGGATTCGTGGCAGTAACAAATGTTTATTTACTGAGTAATAGTGATTAAAATCACCAATACAACCGTCTCAGTTCATAAAGGTCTGTGAGTGACAATTTGATGAAAACGGCATTCTTCAGACCTTTATGAACTGAGACGGTAACATAACATATGACTTGACACTGACCGGGAAATTGCAAAAAACTTAAGAAAATTCGAATTTCGCGTGCTACCTCGTCGCCTTCACCTTAATCAGTATATTTTAAACTGCCTAAAATTCTCTCTCTTTATGTACGGCTGTACAGTTGCCAATTTTCACCATTTAATGAATTACTAAATTCTGCAGTGCAATAAAAACAAAATGACTAATAATAATTATGATATTCATTGAAAATCTTTTTTATATTTATATAAAAAAATATAGGTAGTACCTATTTGAATACGACATAATTTAGTATTCCAACAACCAACCAACATCACAATTCTCATCACCCAGGGCGACAGACGCCACTACCGCCGTCGTGACGTCACGACCGTGCACCTAACGGCGACGTCGGCCGAGAGCCGTCTCCTATGCGTGCCGCTACTGCAGTCCGAGAGGGCGTGGGCCCACGCCATGCAGCTACGGCAGGAGGCCAACACTGAGCCGAGGAAAAAGTTCCATCTGGTAGCCAGGCTGAAGAAGGCTTATGCTCATGCTCAGACACTGTTGCAGTTATGTGAGGTGAATATAGATTGTCATTTTATTTTAGCGCCTGCCTTTGTGCCTTCAACGTAAAATGAACTCTGATTGTGCAATTCAGTACAGAATATCTGGGGCATTACTTTGCAAACAATTAAACAGTCTATGTGTACATCATTCACCGTTGTATGTCCAACAGTGATTGTATTGTTTGTCCAAAGAATAGTTCCTTAAATTGTCCCTGGTCTTAACAAACCATTGTAGATTCTTTTAAAAGAATAAAACTAACAAAGAAAAACTTAAAACACACAGAATAATACTTAAAAGTATTTAATTATTTGTGTGAATGTGTGTCAAAATGAAAAAGCAGAAACCTTGTTCAAGTAATTTCAAATTCAAACCCACGTAATTTGGGAGCAGCAAATGCAGTACAATATTCACATCAGCACTTCACTAAAATACAATTAATTCTGATCCTTATCCCTATAAAAGCAAAGCGGAGTATGTGATGCGCGCACGCAGTTGGAAGCGGGTGCGTACGCAGCGTGGCTCAGCGGCGCGTTGTTGGTAGAGCTGCAACAGTGGCGCCCCGCCGCGGAAGCGCTGCATCGAGCGCAAATAGTGCTTGAGAAACTGTGTGCAGCGCTGCCTGAAGATGAGCGTATGGTTTACAAGCAGAAGGTATGTAACAAAAATGTTCAAACATTTCCAGTCACAATTTTTTTTTCCTTTAGAGGACGAATTTTCAAAACCCCGCCCTCAGTGCTCATCTTCGCATTAAAAGTATACCTTGTGCAACATTTCAAACTTCTAGATCCAGCTATTTAGACTGTGTTATGTTGTCTTTATTACGTGTGTAGTAACCTCTTGAAAGGTCCAAAACACCAATAATATATCGTAAATCTGTGTCTCTCTTCACACAGGCTGAAGAACTGAAGCCTAGCCTCCGTTACTGCGCGTACAACATCGGCGACGAGTCAGCGGCAGGTGACCTCATGGCCATGCGCGGGCAAGGGCTCATCGACAACTTGGACACGCTCATGGCGCAAGCTAAGTCAGTATTTCGATATGTATTAGAGAAGCTAAGATAAGCGGGTTCTTCCGCATCAAAATTCTTATTGTATGCCTATCTCCTGGTTGAACTATGGCTAAACACGGTAACGTAGATTAATGCCCACTTGCACCACAAATCACTAAACGGTTATGAAGTTCTATTTTTTAAACATCAATTTGTCTCCTATTTTCTGTACGAAGCGAGTGACAGAAAGTAATCAAGGTAAGGTTTAACGCAGGTTAGAGATAACACAAAAAAAAAGTTTAATATGAAACAGGCATACCTGTACCAAAATAGTGGCATAGAAACTAACGAACAAAGGAGGGACATTGCGTTTCCATTCGCTACACGCGCACTTATTTTGTGGTATTATTTCAGAGAATCCCGCTCTGGCGTAATGCATGAAGTGGAATGGCGCGGCCGTAAGGTATCGGTGAGACCCGAGAAAGTGCGACTGTTCCTCATAGCACTGCAAGATCTAGAAACGTCGGTCGCCAAAGCAGATACCGTACAAGCCAAGATCGACATCCTCGAGAACATTCTCATGGATTGCAAGGATGCTATTTCAGCGATCAAGGATGAGATCAAAACCGATCCGAAGCTCAAAACAGCTTCTGAAACGCAGTTGTCTGGCATCAACTACTTGTTGTCGTACTTGATGTATGTGCGCCTGATGCGTACCGTCGATAGGAACAACTTACTTGTCCAGCAAGCCGAGGAGGCTCGCAAGAACAACATTCAGATCGACGGCAAGAAGGTCCGTCCTCAAGACCTCGTCAGGCTCTACGAGATCATCTTGCAGAACTTCACCGAATTGCAGCAACTACCCGGATTCGAAACTGATGCCCCTTACCAACAAGAAATAGAGACACTGACGAAGGCGTACCGCGCGTTCCGTTGCTATTACATCGCCCAAGTGCTGACCGGGCTGCGTCGTTTCAGGGAGGCCCTGGCTATGCTTGAACGTTGCAGCAACTACTCTGCAGAGTCGCTCGGCAAAAAACTTGACGACAAACAGCTAGTGGCGAAATTGCAATTGTTGAAAAAAGATATCGAGAGCTGCAAATTCGAAGTTCATGCCGACTCCGTTCTTGAAGACGATGAGGATCAGGACGAAGACACGAAGTATACTTCTGGCAAGTATAAAGACAAGAAGCCACTGGTGGACCGCTTGGATGAGTACCGCGAGGATACTCAGGTCCTCACAAAGAACCCGAACATCTACAAAATGCCTCCGTCTATGGAAGCCATTCCTTGCAAGCCGTTATTCTTCGACTTGGCTTGTAACTTCGTGGAGTTTCCGAACTTGGACGACAAGACCGGAGCCTTGGACAATAAGAAGCAAGGTGCTGGCATCACCGGACTGGTCAAAGGTTTCTTGGGATGGGGCAAAAGTGACAAGTAAAGCATTTTATATACATACACATTTTCATGGGTTTTATTATGTACCAGGATTTGTTTTTAAAGGTTCAAATTATATACAATATCTATAAATTAGTCAGTTTTTTATTTTATTTTCTGGTAAGCCTCAGCTCAGTGTCCTTCATCTATAGTCATGACATAGCTCTCTGGTTCGTATTCATGGTCGATCGTTCGCGTCTTCATGATTTGTTTGTAGATGAACGCGGATTTCCTCGGGGTACGGGTGCGTTCGGGATCGTCGAAGTTCACCTCGTATAAGCCGAAACGTTCCCTGTAAAGATGAGTCGAATTTAGGACAAGTTCTATACTATACCACTGTCTCTGGTCTAATGGTGGCAAGCTCGACTGCTGACCATGAGGTTCTGTGTTCGATTCCCGTGTCGGGCAGTGTTATTGGGTTTTCTCATCAGGAATTTCGCAGTAACAACCATAGAGTCCGGATATGTGCCCGGTTGATGGCAGATATTACATGAGACGAAACGTGGGTATACTTTACTATTAGGTACGCCTCTGCCTTACCCTTCGGGAATGACAGGCGTGATTTTATGTTATGTTTATAATATATTAAATCACTTACGTATATCCAGCCATCCATTCAAAGTTATCCATCAAACTCCACGCGAAGTATCCCTTGAGGTTGACACCGTCATCCAAGGCATCTAAAGCGCTTTCTAGCGCAGATCTATAGTAGGCTACCCGACCGTCATCGTCAATGCCTTCATGGGTAGACCAACCGTTCTCCGTGATGTAGATTGGCACATCGCCATATCTTTGTTGTATGCTTTTTAGGACGATATACATGCTGTTTGGCATTTGCTGGGGGCAATCAAGTATATTGTTTAGTTTTAGGAAAGTAATGGATAGGTGGATGGATTTCCTGTTATCTTCTTAGCGTGTCGATGCCTCGGTGGCAATCTAAATTGTTTTGGCCGAGAACTGAGCTGCTAGTTAGGCGCTTTCTGTAGCGCCCATCAATAGGCTACCCTTACCCTATTAATGGGCGCTACAGGCTGACTAAAAAAATCTTTTTAGTCCCTCAGATAGATTTCCAAAAAATATAAGTTATATAAGACACGTATTTTTTACCCGACTACGGCAAAGCCAAAGGAGGGTTATGATTTTGACTGGCTATGTATGTATGTATGTATGTTTGTATGTAAGTATCTTCATCTGTTCCCTCATAGCTTCTAATCTACTTATCGGAACTCGACATATGAGGTATTGTTAGAACCGTCTTAATTTTCCGCTGAACATAGGCTACGTGACGTGTCACAAAAAGCGATTTGGCGCCCTCTAGCGGACAAAAAGTAAGGCTTAAAAAATAAAAATGGAGATAAATACGCCGTGTTTGGTATCATTTGAAAGGGCCTCACTTGTACATTTCCAAAATATTGCTGAAATTAAAAATCACGCCCTCTAGCGGACAAAAATTCAAGAGTAAAAAAAATATTTAACACCAAAATTGTTTAAATAAAAAAAAGTAAAAAACTAAAACCCGACTACGACAAAAACAACGACGCTGAAAAATTATGAAACAAGATTTTCAGGATAGAACAAAAAGAAAAGCCGTAGTCACACGTTATAGGTACCAACCTAAACACTTTAATACCGTGTGACTACGGCTTTTCTTTTTGTTCTATCCTGAAAATCTTGTTTCATAATTTTTCAGCGTCGTTGTTTTTGTCGTAGTCGGGTTTTAGTTTTTTACTTTTTTTTTTCTTTTTGCACGTAAACAAAAAATTAAAACTATACATCATCATCATCAACAGCCTATTAATGTTCCCACTGCTGAGAGACACAGGCCTCCGCTCTTTGAGAGAGGGAATGGGCTATAATCTACCACGCGGGCCCAGTAATGTGCCTGCCTGGGTTCGAACCCACATTAACCTACTGTTCGTAAGCCGGGGCTGCCACCGCTGCTCTGCTCTTTTTTACCAGACTGTGACGTCACAAGCCCCCACTCATGATCTTTGACACGCTTTATTTTCGTCTATTTTTATTAATTTGATAAAACAAAAAACACTCGGCTCTGACACAGGGCTAAGAAGGAACATGGGTGGTTTTTAGTCAGTAGAAGTCTGACACTGAGTGGGAGGGAGTGATTTGATGATTTTAAACACCCTCCAAAAAAAGGGTGTTTAGGTGTAAAGGGTGTCGTGTGTCTGAAACAATTTTGGCTCTTTCGCTAGATCTTGCCATTATTTGCTGTTACCATGTTGATCTTGTTGTGAGTGTTGTGACAAACGGCATTAGTTTTTACTGATAAATATTTTGATTATGATAACATAACTCGCAGTATTGATACTACAATATGATAAGATGAAATAGCATAAATAAATGAAAAAAGTTATCTCCGAGAAGTTTCTCTTTCGCAGACTAGATTTTGGGCAGTCGATGTCAATAGCTTCAAGGAAATGTCCGAGTATTTTTACCCTCTAGGTACCTATTCCCACGGGGAATAAATGAGTTGTGTTATCTCTTATAAAACAAGAACTTACTTGCAGCCAGGAAGACGCAGATTGAGGCCAGTCATCAGGCACCATCTGAGCAACCTCTATATCATCCAAGGTTGACGGCACAGCATGCTGTGGTGTCACTGACTCTGGCAGAGCCACCATCAGGGATTTTCATTTTGAAAACACAAAAAAATTGTCGCTAATTAGTCGAAATTTGTCGCCAAATATCAGAATTTGTCGGTCACTGGTTCAAAAGATATAAGGGTTTATAGGTGGCCGATCTGGAGAGAGTCTCCCCAGCAGGGCCACATTTATATCTCAAAAACTAGGGCACCTAGCAAATATCTCTTTTCTCCCATAATTTGTCGCCAATTATTCGGAATCAGTCGCCAAATATCAGAGTTTGTCGGTCACTGGTTCAAAAGATACAAGAGTTTATAGGTGGCCGATCTGGAGAGAGTCTCCCCAGCAGGGCCACATTTATATCTCAAAAACTAGGACACCTAGCGAAGATGTGTTTTCTCCCATATTTTGTCGCCAATTAGTCGCAATTTGTCGCAAAGTTACAGATTTAGTCGGTGTGTAATTAAAAAGATATTAAATAATTCAATTTCCCCATACAGTGGTACAAGCGAGTACAAAATACTTTATGTAGTTTCTAGACAGTATCTATGACGTCTTATGGAGGAATGTTTGTTTCGAATTAAATAAATGTAAACTTATTCTATAATTTCAACCCACCATAGGAAAGCTGTATTCATTACCTATAAACAAATCTACAATACATATAATTATGTAATTATTTATCTAACACAATGTGCACTTACCACTTAGTCGTCCAATGAAGAAACACCCATTGAAATTTTTATTGAGAGATATAATCCATATATAGGTACCTAACTAGCTGACCCGCGCAACTTCGTCTGCGTCACAGAGATATAGAGCCAAAGAAATAATTTTCCCCGTTTTTGCAACATTTTTCATTGAGGCTCCGCTCCTATTGGTCATAACGTCATAATATTATCGGTCATAATGTTATTAGCCTAGACTAAAAGTGAAAAAAATTTCAAAATCGGATCAGTTTTACCGGAGATTACCCCTAACATCCAAAGTCACAAACTGTATCTGTTAATAATATTGAATAAGTACCTACTTATAAATGTTACAAATACCTATTTGTAACATTTTCTGAAAGTACAATAATTTTAAGGTAATAAATCATTTTATATTTCGACAACAGAAGTTTTATTATTCTAACCTCAATTAAGATAAAATAAAAACTCAACCCGTCCATACCCACAACACAACACTCGCAATCACCTCAAAATACACACCAACACAACACACATCAAACGAACTTTATGGAAATTCATTTTTATATAATAAAATTTGATTACAATTGACAATACTTTTTCAACGTTTAAGTATTTTAAACATTTTACTAAAGGTACGACATTTATTTATTATTCTAAAGTTAATTAGAGCTTAACATTGTAAAGTGGTAAAACAGTTGCATGCGACTGTACATCTTTCACCAAATAGACCAAGAGCAAGGTTTAATGTTTTCAAAGAAGTTTAAGCCACTCTAACCTAGTAATTTAAAACATAAAAACATGAATTAAATTGAGAATTTATCTCTCTCGGACATTTCTAAAGACTTTAGACCGATAAAACTAGAAGTATATTACACATATTAATAGAAATATTTTTTTCTTGGTATTTTTCGTGAACTCTTCGACCTAGCTCTTGGACTATACCTTACTAATTGAACTCATTATATCTCCTAAACTAAGATCCGATTAAATCTGTGACTTGGCGACAAATTGCGACTAATTGGCGACAAAATATGGGAGAAAACACATCTTCGCTAGGTGTCCTAGTTTTTGAGATATAAATGTGGCCCTGCTGGGGAGACTCTCTCCAGATCGGCCACCTATAAACCCTTGTATCTTTTGAACCAGTGACCGACAAACTCTGATATTTGGCGACTGATTCCGACTAATTGGCGACAAATTATGGGAGAAAAGAGATATTTGCTAGGTGCCCTAGTTTTTGAGATATAAATGTGGCCCTGCTGGGGAGACTCTCTCCAGATCGGCCACCTATAAACCCTTATATCTTTTGAACCAGTGACCGACAAATTCTGATATTTGGCGACAAATTTCGACTACTTAATTAGCGACAATTTTTTTGTGTTTTCAAAATGAAAATCCCTGATGGTGGCTCTGCCAGAGTCAGTGACACCATGCTGTGATGTATACAGCGAGAAAGACGTAAGGGCGCCCGAATAATGGTTAACGCCAAAGTAATCGCTAGTACCACGAATATAGGCCTTCTCTTCTTCAGTAAAGTCTGTTAGCCGAGATCGGGGGTAGCCCTGCGCTGCGCTCTTTTTTGCAACGAGCTCTAAAAGCTCTTTCGGAAATCCTCCGTCTTTTGAGAATATTGGATCAGTGTATATTGCCCACTGAAAAGAACAAAAAAAAAAAACAATTGACTCTGGACTACAAAATACATAAACTCATTATACGCTAACGATGAACTTAGAATACTTACTCCTCCTAAAGCTGGGCAATTTTTTTTGTTTGGTAAGCCCAAATGTATCTCTATCATAACAAGTGCATTGAAGTTTCACCAGAACATACCTGGGATTGCCGAAATAATTCCACAGCATATGCATCTTCTTCAGAATCAGTGAGGGGAGACGCAGAATCAACAGCAATAGTGTAGCCACACACTCCCCCTTGTGAAGGCCTGAACTCGTCATCATAAATGTGGTAGGCTTTAGCATGGGCTAGGGCAAGGTTCTTAGCGCAGATATATTCAGCAATACCTGAGAAGTTTAACCTCGGAGCCTTTGAATCGGAACCATAACCTTCCCAGCAGATTTGTCCTCCTTCATTGAAGGTGATGAAATTCTTGACTCTGTCACCAAAACGTTCGAACACTACGCGGGCGAAGTCTGCAAACCAGTCTGCGATCAGAGGGTTGAGGAATCCGCCCATAGCTTGAAGCTTTTGCGGCAAGTCCCAGTGATATAAAGTAACCATGGGCTCGATGTTGTATTTCAGAACTGAATCAATAATCTTGTTGTAGTACGCTATTCCTTCTTCGTTGACGTGGTCCGCGAGACCGTTGGGTAATATCCTGGACCAGGCTATGGAGAAGCGATAAGCATCAATGCCGAGCTCTCTCATCATCTCGATGTCTCGCTCGTAGTTGTGGTAGGAGTTACATGCTATGTCACCAGTGCTTTGGTCTGCGATGGCCGCTGGATTTGTGTGAGTCAAATAATCCCAGATGTTTTCACTTTTACCTTAAATAATTCAATGAATATAAATCATGTTCGAAGGAAAATAAGGATCGATTTAAAGGTCTATTTATATGTACCATCTTCATTCCACGCTCCCTCAATTTGATAAGCTGCAGTGCTGGTTCCGAAGACAAAGTCGTCCGGAAATTTTCTGCTCTGCTTCACTGCTACTCCCCATGTCAGTGTTACTGCAGAACTACAAGAAGATATACAACATACATAAGTCATTTAAATACTCTCAAATTTCGATTTTTTTGGTTCTAGAACATATCAGTGTCCTAACGATATTTTCCTACACCGTTTAGCGAGCACTGGGAGTACATAGGTGGCACATTAATTCACGATATGTCTACCTATTCAGCGTCTCGTCAATGGTAAGCATCTTGTATTGTAAACGGGCAAAGAGTATAATAATACTATAGCAGCGGTCTGGTATCCAGAACTACGCGTCCAAAGCGCGTATTTTGTGTCAGTCAGTAATGCAAATGGTACTTACTCCGAAATACGTTGAATCATAATTATATTAAAATATACTGTTGGGGTAAGCTGGACCAAAGAAGATATACCACCTACATAATTTACGTACAACAAAAGACTTTACCTACAGTCGAATTTAGTGAAGAGTAAAAATGTAAATTACTGAAGAAATATTTTTAAAAACTTACCACAAAAATAACACAAGTAACTTCATAGTGTTTTCTATTCTAAGAGACCACCTGCGAGTTGTATTGAATTTATAGGGTTTTCCGATATCTCTATTATGTAAGATAATAAAGATGTCGATAATAGAAAACATACATCTCAGTTTGTAACAACACTACTTGAAACTGTCGAGATTATTGTATTACTGTGTCGTCTTTTATCAATGTTTTGGTGAACTTCGCGTCATGGGACTTATTTTCATGGTTACCGAGGGAGCTATGAACTGAAAAATTCAAAATCGAACCACAACTACCAACTTTTATTTTGCCCTATATTCGTGTAGGGCGCCCTCGATTGTTCTAGTGCACAAACAGGACACGATATTAAGTGCCCCATCGTTTGTGGAACAGCACCACATTTACCCTCCTGGGAAGTCATATCAGAATTTCCACCTGAGCAAGTTTTCCTTGCTGCGACCAACCTGGGACTACTGGGACTACCAGGTCAACCGTGGCAACTCATGTCCAGGTTTTCAGCAGGCAGAACGAATGAAAGGGTTAGGTAAGGATCACTACCTGACCACAGCTTTAGTCTTTCCGAAGACGGCTCGCCAGGCAAACAAACCAAAGTTTCTTCAGACAAATATGTGAGTGTTCCGAGAGAATTAGAAATCAAATTGGAGACAGATAAAAGGCACCTGCCGAAAAAAGTTATATTCCTGAAATATTTGCGCATACTTTATACAGACAGCAACATACTTAGACCATCATCATATCCGATTATCTGAGTAGAGCAGAATGTCAAAAGGAAGCTCTCATGGCACACACGATTTGATTTTGCAGTGTCTTTTCTACTTTTCAACACGCCGACTGCGTTTTTGGTTAGGAAAATAACTACGGTTGTTTCAAACAAAGTATTACACTCGAATATATAATTATGTAAAAGAGTATTTACATTTATCATTATAAATTTTAATGCACTGTATCTATACAATGTACATAAATGTATTACATACACAAATGTGTTGGACATGTTACATTATCAATATAATTCAGTTATTTAGCACAAAGGGTTGCAATAAAACCACTAACAATATTCAACAAAAATATTTTACACAAAACTTAAGAAATCGTTCAGCTTTAGAAGTACAAAAATAAACTTTGAAATAATTTATTTTACATCATAACATTTACATCTTACAAAATCACATTTCAGTGTAGTAATTGCGCTACTGTGGATTTAATATGATCACATAACAATGCACAGTCAAAGGGATATCCAGGCTAGCGAAATAAGTGCTCATACAGCGAACAGCGATGTGTCTACGGTCATCTACAATACATGGAACAATGTCTAAGAAGTGACTATGTATTTACAAAACATAGGTACAATAAAATAGAAATATTTAATGTCAATGTTGACTCCCTAGAAAAATATTAGTCTGTCAATACCTGTATCTAAGAGTGATGTGAAACATTACCCAAAAATCTATTCGCAAATCATATGACATAGGCACTGGCTGATAGTAAACAAGTCCGTATGGCATTATCATTAAAGTATTCACACTCACTGTCAGTTTGTCAGAGCTCTGTAGGCTGTCCGTGAGGTCAGTTAGCGGCGTCTATTTATGTATGAACACAGGTAGGTCTGTTGCAGGCTCCCACGCCGGCCAGCTAGCGCGGCGCTAGCGGCGGCCAGTGCTGCGTGTTGTGTGCGGCGCGGTCTGCCGGCGCCAGCAGCTGTCCGCACGTAGCGCACATGTGCAGCTCTTCACTCCTGCCCACCATGAGCTCCTGCTGCTTCGCTATATCCGGCAACAGCGCCACCAGCTCCGGAAACACGGTGTCAAACTGCGAGCCCAGCGCCGCCCGGCAGTGCTGGTGGAAGTCCTCCGCACTGATCGAACTGTCGCGGAACGCTCGGGACGCTACTTTGAATTCCTCAACCGCGTCAGCGCCGCCTAAAGCGACCGCGAACTGCTTCACTAGAGCTCGGTTCCTGTGCTCGAAGTTCGGCGGCGGCATGTACGTGTGTAGCGGTGCGGAGAACGTCTGTCCCGCTGAGTTAGTGAAGGTCATACCGTCGCAGGCCGGCGCCGTACGCGGCTTGAACCCCGGCGGTACGCTACCGTTCGCCATCTTCTTCGTAGATAAGCTATTGTCACTCTTCGAGTTAAGCGGAGGATAGTCTTTAGCAGCTAAACTAAAGTCTCCATTACCACCGTTCCTATTCTTCTCAGCATTGGCAGTATCCACAGTCTTAACCTTCTTATCTTCTACAGTTTGGTTATTATTATTAGCATTGACGGAAGCGTACGACTCCATCAGTAGCTTCTTATCGTTGGTCCCGTTCACGTTAAACGTGTCGAGTAAGTTTTCCTTTTTACTGTTTTGTTTTTTCTTTTCCTTTTTGCTTAGTTTTGTGTTTTCGTTATTCTGGGGCGGTGATGGGGCAGGTTGAGGTTGCTTTTTGGATTTTGACTTGGTCAAGGTGATGGGTAGAGTTGGGAAGTCTGCGGCTGCGTTGAAGTTGGCGGGTTCCCGCGGCTTCGGGGGAGGCTCCGGCTTGCTGGGCTTCTGCTTCTCTTTGGTCTTGGCCACATTGATCCACTTCGGGGGCGCCACGGGCGCTGAAGTTGAGCTCAAAGCGGGGAACGCTTCGGAACTTAGAGGAGCTTTCTTATGGTGCGTCTGGACGTTGTTGCTCTTTAAAGCTTGCATCTCTTGGCTGTTGATTAGAGAGACCTGAAAAGGTAAGAGAACGAATCTTGTGAATAATAAGCATGAATAATAAAATGTGTCATCTGTTTATGTCAAGCTTCTCATACACTTTTTACCGAACCCGGCAGTGTAATGCCCTATCTTATTCTGATCTGTCTTTTTTGTATAACGTCGTATGCGGAGCTCAAATATTTTTTTAATACAGTTGCTCAAAAAGTGGCGTATTGCAGGGACGTATCAAACTCAAATTCTTTATTTCAATTAAGCCATTACAGGCACTTTTGAATGTCAGAAGAACATTTCACAAAAAAAAACGAAACTACGAGTGCAATACGTCATTCGGAAAGCCACCACGCCGAACCACACGCCACCGAATGCCCGCAACAACGAACACTGCGAGCACGAAAGCACACAGCGACGCAAACCGCAACAACGAATGCTCGAGACCCCGAATCACGGAACAACTTCAGCACGCCGCAACGTGCAACCGCCGCCGTATAGCGTTCGGGATGTGGGCTATAACGTCGTGCTTTTTCTTTACCATTTCCGAACTCGTGCGTTCTCTTTCCCAACTGTCAAAATAATGTCCATTGAAAAAAACCAACCACGAAGTTTTTACAAAAAAAAAATCATAGAAGTTTTTATGATTCATGCAAATATTTCTAAAGAAGCTACTAATTTGTTTCAATATCAGATTTAATTATTTGATTCAATGAGTTAAAGGTTTCATTCCATTTCATCTCATTAAATTTCATTTTCATTTCATATCAATAAAAAAAATCTACTGAAGACTTGGCTGTATGCTATATGGGCATAGTTCCCTTTACCTACCCAGAATGGGTGAAGAAAACAAAAAGAATCTCGGCTTATATTCTTTTACGGTTGGCGTTGGCGCCATTTTCCAAAAATGTTCTTTGCGAGTTTAATTACGGTTTTATTATTTTATTAAATTGCTTCATTTTTTCGCAACTGTATTAAAAATAGTTGTTCAGTACACGTGCGGAACCGTCATTGCAACTTGTTCCGACTGTCAACCCTCGCCGTCGGCTGTGCCTCGGCTCGGGTAGACATTTGTCGGAACTCTTTGCAATGACAGGCTTTCCGCACTTGAAAACGGTTGCGCGTTGCGGCGTGCATTCGTTGTTCCGTGTTTCGGGGTCTCGAGCATTCGTTGTTGCGGTTTGCGTCGCTGTGTGCTTTCGTGCTCGCAGTGTTCGTTGTTGCGGGCATTCGGTGGCGTGTGGTTCGGCGTGGTGGCTTTCGGAATGACGTATTGCACTCGTAGTTTCGTTAGTTTTTTTTTCTGACATTCAAAAGGTGCCTGTAATGGCTTAATTGAAATAAATGCTTTGAGTTTGAGTTTGAAACGCGGTGCCGCTCCAAAAATCTATTTTTACACTATAGAAATACACAAAGCTTTATAAAACCCACCTTAGGCGCCTGCACAGACCCCGCTCCGATGCTAGGATGGTCGTCCCTATGTTCCCTATCGTCCCTCCCCCCGATGCCGAGCGAGGGGAAGTCGTCATCGTCAGTCAAGAGCGGCGGTCTCCTGTGTTGTGTCGGCACAGAGATGCGATGTCCACTGGTCTGTGTTAGCCGGAAGTTGCTGGCGCTGGCTGGCTGGCTGTGCAGTTGGATGGACACGCTAGGCTTCGCTGGAAGTAGAAAGAGTTGTATTAATGACCGACAACTGGTATCGTGTTCTGCGAGCGCTAGTGGGGCCTTTATAGTATGGCAAGTTTAGAGAACCCCGCTATAAGAATAAATTTTAATGCAAGTGACAGCGCTATAATCCAAAATTTCGAGACGACTTCATAAATAGCTACGAATGATGTACTAAAAAATTATATTAGTAAGAAGGTAAAATTATATTAGTAAAAAAAAAAGGTTCTAGTCAAAGTGATGATATTGTAAGTCGCCTAACACACCTTGTTTGGATCAGCTCATTCGAAATTATAGTAGATTGTATCATAAGGGAGCAAAATAATATTTTTACGGCGAGGGCGCTTTTTTGAATCCAGAGCGAAGTGAGGGATTCTAGAGTAGAATCCCGAACGTAGTGAGGGATTCTTTAGTAGAATCCTGAACGTAGCGAGGGATTCAAAGTACGTCGCCCGAGCCCAAAATATATTTTTCACCCGAGTGATACACTCGACTTTTCATCACCCTCTATGAGAAAATAAAAGGAGCCTCATATTTTATTGTAATATTATTATTTAATAAAAAAATAGGTAAAAAAACTTTTTAAGTTAAACGGTTTTATGTTAAACATACATTGCAATGTTTAAGATAAATGTACTAAAAACCAAAAAATAATAAAATAGATACAGTCGTGGGAAAAAACCGTGGGGCACGTCAATAATTTCCGCAGCACGACAGTTCCGAATTGACGTGCCCCACGGTTTTTTCCCACGACTGTATCTATTTTATTATTTTTTGGTTTTTAGTACATTTATCTTAAACATTGCAATGTATGTTTAACATAAAACCGTTTAACTTAAAAAGTTTTTTTACCTATTTTTATTTTCTAGTTTTTAGCCACCATCTTGGATTTTAATTTTATATAGTATATTGTATTCTGCTTGTTGAGCCCTTTCATTTGATACCCATATTGATGGGATTAATAAAACATAAATTATCCGCCATTTTGTAGCGGCGGCCATCTTGAATTTATAATGATAATGAATAAACATAATTGTATTGTCACCAAAATCCAAAGTGTATACAAAATTTCAGATTAATCGGTTGACAGGAAGAGGGTGAAATTTGAATTACTAAATTTGATCCAAGAATAAAACAAACGGGGTGAGCTAAATAAAACCGTTTAACAAGAAAAAACAAACGGGGTGAGCTAAATAAAACCGTTTAAAAATAGAGTGACGACACGTTTAAATCCATCAGACATATTAATTACGAATATGTGTCCAGTTTTACGTCCTTATTAAGACAACACGTTACTAAACAACCTTCTACTCCATATTAAGAAATTGTCGTATACCTTTAAATATTTCTCCCGGGATTTCGTAGGGATTAAGTTTTGTATGACGTTTGGTAACGCCAACACTGATTATATAGATTTACTCTTATACTATGAGGCAGTTTGTATTTCCCGCTCCTTTTCCCACCTGTACATGCAGCGCTTTAGCATCATTCAAAAGGTGAACATGAGAACGAGGGAACGAGGACTGACAGCTGTCAGTTCGACGAAGAAATTGCACATGAAAGCACGTGTGTAACGGATCTCTCGAATCACCCCCGCACCGCATGACGAGCCCTTTCGTCTGACCGCCGCGAAGAGACGAGGATCTTCTCGAGCCTTTTCTCTGCAGTTTTCAATACATTTCCGCTCCGCCAAACGCATCCTTGTGTTTGATTACCCAGTGTAATAAGAAGAAAAACTATATTCAAATATTGGTCGCGCGACCCGCGTAGTGATACTCTGCTGTGTGCTGGTCGAAGGAGATTGGATCCCGCTGGCCTGCCCCTGGTAAGTGCTGCATGTCCTTTCTCTCCCTCTCTTCACCGCCTCGATTTTTGCCACTGCCGTTTCACTTTAATTAACACGTCCTCTCGTATCGAAGGTTGGTTCTGATACCTTTCAGGACTGAATTATTGTTGGCGTGACCATATTTGTGGTCCTTTGAGCTAGGATTTCTGATCCTTTTAAATACTGGAACCCTCCAACCGCCCTTATTAGGATTTAATAGGCCCTAATAGGAGAACATTCATAAATCTACCCTATTATAGATACCGCGTAGATCAACATCGAGTTGAGCTTTATCATAAATAAGTGTTTACTCATCCAGATAAACATATTAAAAATCCATCTAAACTTTATTTCAGTACCTAAATAACGCTAACTTTGGATAAATTCAAGTTTTAATTTCGTACAAATTTTATATTAAAATACCCTCAAATTAAATTGTTGCCTTGCTTTATGAAAATTATACAGATTTAACAGTTCGCCATATTTGATTTGACATTCATATTTATTCGGTCATTCATTCGTTAACTCACTTTCAAGTTGTTCATTGAATGCATTCTAGTTCATTATTAACCGAACAAAGTGGGAAGTAGTAGGAAGCCATTCTCCGCTTATTCTTTACGCAAAATAGTAACCTACTTAATTTCATCGTATTATTGTGGTTCATTGAACCCCAGATCAGCTGCTCGTTTACAATAGATTGAATTTATAAACTTCGTTATGTCTAAACAAGCTAAGAAAACTTGTGAATCGGGTTCTGATTATGACGATGCAGAAGATACACGGTTACTTATGTTGCAAGCTAAACGCGAAGCTATCTTTGAAATTACTCAAAAGATTTACGATCTTTCTTCGAACACCGATCTAAGGGAAAGTTTTCTTGACGAATCTTCACAAATAGATTCATTACGCGATGAGTTCAAACAGGTTCTGGACGAATATAATAATCGTTTATTGACATCTAACCGATCCGCTAAGCCTGACTATAAGAGTCTCATGGCTTTTGAGTCTCTGTATGGTAGGATAAAGCGAGTGCAGTCACAATGCTCGCCACATAGCGATAGTGTTCCACACAAATCAAAACCTAGACTCCCGCCGATTGAATTAGTTCAGTTTTCCGGTGACATTCGCTCATGGCCACTATTTTATGCCAGTTTTAAATCGACCGTACACGATAATCCATCTCTCACTGACGCCGATAGATTGTATTACCTATTGGGGAAGCTAACCGGTAAAGCCCAGTCTGTGTGCGCCGGGATATCTCCATGTCCGGAAAATTATAGTCTGTTGTTACGAACGCTCATTGATAAGTACGACGACAAGCGTATGTTGGTTTCTACGTATTTAAATCAAATGTTTGAGTTCAAAACTTTCCAATGCGCTTCAGCAACCAACTTTGATTTATTTACTGAGAACTTTAGCAGCGCAGTCGCCGCTTTAAAAAACCTTAAAATGGATAACCTTACAGATTTAATTCTGATTCATATCGCCTTACAGAAAATAGACCCCGAGACCGTCCGCGCGTTTGAAATTAAATATTCAACAAAAATACCTACCTTTGATAACTTAGTCGAATTTATTTCAAATCGAGCCAAAGTGTTAGAACGTACTGAGCCAACTTCTTCAACTAATAAACGTCCGATTAACTCTAATCGGCGTTTAAATACCGCTTCGCCGCCGAAGTGTCAAACATATTTAAACACAACGGTTGAATCCGCGTGCAAGTGCCTATGTGCTAATATTGTGCATCAACATTTATTCAAGTGCGCCGATTTTAATGGAATGACTCCACAACAGCGTTATAAGTGTGTGAAGGATAACAATGCGTGTATTAACTGTCTTAGTTTAAAACATCGAGTCGCTAATTGCTCATCTAAGTCAAATTGTCGCGTTTGCAAATTAAATCACCACACATTGTTACACTTCAACGAGTCACGTACCGCGAGCCCTGGGCACTCTGCACAAGCCGCTCCCGCTAATCAGCTGGGCGAGCTCACCGCTGCGGCGCCCCCCACCTGTGCGCCTGCACATACTTCTCCGAATCTACCCGCATCTACGGCACGGTCAGATGTTACGCTGTGCGCATCTGTTGATTCTCGATTGTACCAGTGTTCGAGTAATGCACTCACACATAACAAACAGTCCACGACTGTTCTGTTATCAACCGCTCAAGTCGTTGCCTACGATTCTAAAGGGAATCCACACATTATTCGCGCGCTTTTAGATTCCGCCTCACAAGGCGATTTTATCACTAACGAGTGTTGTGAGCGTTTAGGTATTCAACCTCAAAACATGAACCGGACTGTTGTAAAGGGGTTCGGTGGGGCTGAGAAGGTAGTTAACACTAGTCCGATTAATATTAAATTATATTCGCGATTCGACAGCAAAATTAATTTTGATATTTCGCTACTTGTTGTTGATCAGATAACGGACTTACTGCCTACCTTTTTGATAAATACCAGTGACTTATCACATCTACATAATTTACCGCTAGCCGACGAATCATATGGTGTGCCTAGTAAGATAGACGCTTTAATAGGTGCTTCTCTTTTCCCGCATTTACTTCTCCCCGACGTTGTTCACAATCGTGACACGTCGGTGCCGCGCGCTTTGCGTACTGTTTTCGGCTACGTAATTATGGGCTCCGCGCCTACGTTACCTATGCATCAAACCACCCAGGCCCTGACATGTTGCCTCGCTCAGGAGCCTGTCGCTATTGACTCATTAGTCAGGCGTTTTTGGGAGCTCGAGGAGCTTCCCTCCGCACCGCCCACTCAACACCCCTTTGATGTTGAATGTGAATTATTTTATAAGTCCACGACAACCCGCGATCCCGTTAGTGGTAGGTACACTGTAGCACTGCCATTCAACGAGGATGTTTATTCCCTCGGGAATTCTTTTGACATTGCCCGCAAGCGTTTCATATGTCTCGAAAGAAAGCTAGAAGCTTCGCCAAAACTTAGGTCTGCATATGATGACGTAATAAAGGATTATCTCGCGAAAGATTACGTTTCTCCTGCGTCGTACGATCCCCGCGACCCAACACCCAAATACGTCATACCGCATCACGGGGTCGTGCGCGAAGATAAGACAACGACTAAGCTGCGCGTGGTTCTAGACGCCAGCGCGTCTACTTCTGGTGGCCGTCAATCACTGAATGATATTCTGCACTCAGGTCCGAATTTGCAAGGCGACTTGTTTACAATATTATTGAACTTCCGCTTACACGCGATCGCATTGACCGCGGACTGCCGCCAGCAGTTCTTACAGATTATCATGCGCGAAGCTGACCGTCGTTATCAATGTTTTCTTTATCGCTTTACTCCACAAGACCCACTACAATTGTATAGGTTTAACCGCGTCTGCTTCGGTTTAAAATCAAGTCCCTACCATGCATTGCGCACTGTGAGACGGTTGGTCGAAGATGATGGCACGCGTTATCCTCTCGCCAGCAAATTCGCGTCTACGTCGCTTTTCATGGACGATCTCGCCTTCTCGATTCCCACGGAACAAGAAGCGATATCTGCGTCACGTCAATTAATTGACCTATTCAAAGGAGCTCAGTGGGATCTCGTAAAATGGAACAGTAACAGTCGTGCCGTACTAGATAATCTTCCCGCTTCGCACAAACTCCCTACAGAGGTTGAGTTTGATAAGGCCATGCAGCATAAAATACTAGGCCTGCATTGGTGTATTGATAATGACGTATTTTATTTTAAAATTACGGTTCCCGCAGATGTGAAGTGCACTAAGCGCTCCATCCTTTCTACAGTCGCCCGACTGTGGGATATAATGGGCTTCGTGGCCCCCGCAGTCGTGTATGCTAAGCTACTGATCCAACAGCTTTGGCATCTTAATTTCGATTGGGATGACACCCCACCGCTACACATTGTTAAAATGTGGAAGCAGTTCTGCGACGAGTTACCGTCTCTTAACAATATACGCATTCCGCGTCATGTAGGCGTTTCTAACAACTGCACTCTCACTCTTCTATCCTTTTCGGACGCAAGTGAACATGCCTACGGTGCCGTTGTATACGCTCATGTGACCACCGCCTCCGGTAACACTGTCCGGCTTGTCTGCGCAAAGTCCAAAGTCGCTCCTACCAAGCCTCTGTCTATAGCACGCTTAGAGCTCTGCGGCGCGCTTCTCATGTCCAAACTGCTACGCATAGTTTATGAAAATTACTCGCATCATCTTCCAATCAAGGTATTCGCTTTCACTGACTCTAAAGTCGTGTTATATTGGATCAAAAGTTCGCCACGACGGTGGCAAACCTTTGTAGCAAACCGCGTTGTTCAGATAACGGAAAACATCTCTGCTGACAACTTCTACCACGTCGCGGGGACTGAAAATCCCGCAGACGTTCTCTCACGTGGCATTACGCCTCAGAAATTAACCACACACCCTCTGTGGCTCCACGGGCCCCAGTGGGCTACATTGGATCCGTCTGAGTGGCCTCTCAAGCGTCTTGACGACCAATTTACTCCGCCTACTACTGAACAAAAAATTATTACACATGCTGTGTACTCGCCATCGCCAGTCAAGCATTGTGCTTTATATGATCTCGCTAACCGCATCTCCTCATGGAGTAAAACTCTTCGTATAATTGTATACGTTTGTAAATTCGCAAAATTATTACCCCGCCGCGATACTATTGCAGTGTCCGCTGATGAATTAAATTTCGCTGAAAATAAAATCCTTCGCGCCCTGCAAAGTCAACACTTTGCAGAGGATTATTCTAATATTAAGAATAATCAATCTTGTTCGCAGGTTCTCAACCGCTTGAGGCCTTTCATTGAAAACGGTCTGATACTTGTAGGAGGTCGACTCGTTAACTCCGCGCTGGACTATGCTCAAAAGCATCCAGTTATCTTACCGCGCAATGATCCCGTCGTAAACTTGATCATTGATTTCTATCATGTAAAGTATTTACACGCCGGACCAGAACTATTGATGTCGCTTCTTCGACAGAAGTTCTGGATCTTGTCCGCACGCCGCGTTGTGAGACAGCGTGTCCACATGTGTAATACGTGTTTTCGTTTAAAACCGCGCCCAACCTATCCGCTGATGGCCGACTTACCTGACTATCGCACGCGTCAGGTCACTAAAGCTTTCACGCACGTAGGCTGTGACTATGCAGGTCCTCTGCCGTACGTTCCTGTGCGCCGTCGTGGCGTCCACAGTGCGAAGGCCTATCTGTGCATTTTCACATGTCTTACGACTCGTGCTGTGCATGTCGAAGTCGCCACGGACCTCAGCACTCCCAGTTTTCTTGCCGCGCTGAAGAGGTTTCGCGCCCGTCGAGGACCAATTCAGATCCTGTACTCGGATAATGGTACATGTTTTAAGGGGGCTAACTCTTACCTCCGCGATTTGTACAAGTTTCTCAATACTGTGTATCGTCCAAAGTTGGAGGAAGAGTACGCTGAGAGTCGGATAACTTGGAAATTTATCTGTCCCAACTCTCCACACTTCGGAGGCGCTTGGGAAAGTGTCGTGAAGGTTGTGAAAATGCATCTGTTCCGAGTCGTCGGACAGCAGCTTCTATCATACGAAGAACTCTGTACTGTTCTCACTCAGATTGAGTGTCTCCTAAACTCACGCCCGCTGACAGTACTGAGTTCCGATCCCGCAGAGCCCACGGCCCTTACGCCAAGCCATTTCTTACATACCGCGCCTCTATTTTCTTTACCCACGCTTGAAATCAACTCTGACCCTGTCAGTTTGCTTCACCGTCACTCGCTACTGGACAAGTTGGTCCAGTCGTTTTGGAGTCGTTGGAAGATGGAATATCTACACGGGCTACAGGTTAGGCAGAAGTGGAACACGCCGTCGTTTCCTATCACAGCAGGAACCGTGGTTGTTGTGATGAATGATAACTCACCGCCCTTATCCTGGCCGTTAGCTATTGTAGAGAACGCGGTCCACCCGTCTAAAGACGGCGTCGTGCGTGTCTGTACAGTTAGGACCGCCAAGGGAACTTACCTGCGCCCGGTCGTTCGTTTGTGTCCTCTTCCAAGACAATAATTAATAAACCGCATTTCGCATTAGTTTAAGTTAGTTAGTAATACCGCATCGCTTTAGTTTGTAACGTAAGTTAATAGCTTAACCCGCTTCGCCATGACTCTACGGAACTATTTATCTCATCGCGCGCATTGAGCGCTCCTAGAGTCATAGTAATATTTTTCTCTTTCGTCTTATTATCGCCTTTTTAATGGTGACCCATTAAGGGGGGGTGGAAATGGTAACGCCAACACTGATTATATAGATTTACTCTTATACTATGAGGCAGTTTGTATTTCCCGCTCCTTTTCCCACCTGTACATGCAGCGCTTTAGCATCATTCAAAAGGTGAACATGAGAACGAGGGAACGAGGACTGACAGCTGTCAGTTCGACGAAGAAATTGCACATGAAAGCACGTGTGTAACGGATCTCTCGAATCACCCCCGCACCGCATGACGAGCCCTTTCGTCTGACCGCCGCGAAGAGACGAGGATCTTCTCGAGCCTTTTCTCTGCAGTTTTCAATACATTTCCGCTCCGCCAAACGCATCCTTGTGTTTGATTACCCAGTGTAATAAGAAGAAAAACTATATTCAAATATTGGTCGCGCGACCCGCGTAGTGATACTCTGCTGTGTGCTGGTCGAAGGAGATTGGATCCCGCTGGCCTGCCCCTGGTAAGTGCTGCATGTCCTTTCTCTCCCTCTCTTCACCGCCTCGATTTTTGCCACTGCCGTTTCACTTTAATTAACACGTCCTCTCGTATCGAAGGTTGGTTCTGATACCTTTCAGGACTGAATTATTGTTGGCGTGACCAACGTTATTAGCTTCTATTTTTATTGTTTCAGGAGTTAATGCACTATCACTTTCAGAACTCGACGTAGAGCTCATTTTTTTGCACAAAATACAATAAAGTCAGAACCGATTATTAGAACAGGGAAGTAAATCGCGCGCTTTTGTTTTTTTTTTTAATTCAGTTACCGCGTCTCCTCGCACCGTACAGCCAACACAATACAATTTGCGTTCGATTTCAAAGAACGATTCATGTTCTAAATTCAAATCTCATTACTGCCCGCTAAAAAGTCTAATGGAGAAAAGAGCTACTTTGCTCGCACTTATAAAGGAACAAAACGACACTTTTCGAATTGAAGGGATGAAAAAGTATTTATTGAGAAACGGTGTTGAAGCAATAGTGTAGGTGTGCAGAAAAAGTTGTTCAAATTGTGTGGTTCAGCACAATTTGAGGATCTTTTTCCTTAAAGTATATTATTATTTTCAAATTTGCCTCCCGGTCGTGCCTCATAATACCCAAACATGATTGTGTGTACTCTAATAGTACATTTTGATACAAGTGCGGAAAGTTTGTTATTGCATTCGAGGCAGATTGAACACCCGAGCCGTATGGCGAGGGTGGTCATGGGGTCGAGAAATGCAATAACAAATTCCCACGTGTATCAAACGACGTTTTTCAATACACTTTCGAAGAAATTAACTAAAAACGTTATGTGTTTTTGTCAACAAATTTGATGAGACTATGATTTAATTTACTTTTTTTCCGCGGTTTGATTTCGCCAGGTTGAAAAAGAAGCAAAGGTATAAAGCCGCCAAACAGCCTCACAGGAAAAATATAAAATTTAAATATTTTTTAATTAAGAACACAAAAAAATGCTTACTTGTTCATAAAAGTAAATAATTGTTTAAAATATTTACGTTTATTAGTAGTATTCTTTTTACAAACACAATTTAAATATTCAAAAAATATTTACGCTGTAAAGACGCAGATCAAAATGGCGAGATTAAAAAAAAAACACGCCTGCTCTATAATAGTCAGTGGTGTTTTTTTTTTAATTTCATAAGTTTTAATCGAATTACCGCTGCTCTATGATTACAGCGTGCGGTAATAATATTACAGCACGCTGTATTCTTATTACCGCACGCGTGCGAAATATGATGCATGTCGAACCTAATCGTAGTGCAATAAGAGCTAGTTTTCGAGGAAGTGTATTGAAAAAGATTTTTCTTCTTTTTCGGTTTACAGATGTCGTGTATAATACGTACTGTTCCTGACTATAGTAGCAGCGACGGTAGTAGGCGCAGGCGCAGCGGGGCGAGGCCCACGGGACGGGCCGGGCGCGCCGTCCAGTGCTGGGAAGTTCTTGTCGTTGCGCAGGAGGCCGGCTGTGCCTGGTAAATGGGATGTTTTATGTAAATAGAAAGAATAGAGGTCAATATTTTTTTGGAGCCCAAGGAAAAATTCCATTACTCCATGCTTAGGGGTCCGCTTTCAGTCTAACTAGATACAGTCGTTTTTTTTTCTATCCTGCTCTATCTAGCCTGGGCACAGGTTTCCTTCCATTTCTATTTCGATCGCCACCTTAATCTTTTTTTTTTTTTTTTTTAAACGTTGCCCCACACTAGGAATTTCTCCTGTATCGTGGGTGCGTTCACAAACATGTAAACTCACATACACAAATACCCAGACCCGAAACAACTATCTGTAGTAGGCCATACAAATATTTGTTTCGTGCGGGGATCGAACCCGCGACACGCAGCGCAGCAGTCCAATCGCTCAGCCACTGCGCCAACCGTGCCCTCACTGTGTCACCAGTTTTCTGTTATTTTGCTCTGCATTTTGGAAGAGTTTTGAGCCACGCCAGCTATTTTTGTTTTACAGCTGAATATTACATAAATACAAAAATAGCGACAGCAACTGTGGCCCAGTGGTGGCGGCCTGGACTTACGAACACTAAGTCGTGGTCGTAAAATTCGAAGACATGTGACATCTACCAACCTGCACTAGGTTCACGTAGGATTATAACCCATCCCTGTCCTAGTGAGGAGGTCTGAGCCTCTGCAGTGGGAACATTATAGGCTGATGATGACCAAAATAGCGTGACAAATAATAAGCGTGATTACTTTTATAGGCGCGATGAGGCGCCGACATGACGAGTCCGGGCGCGGCAGGATTAGCCGACAGTCTCGGGAACTGCTCCACGCTGCCCGTGTCAATGTTGGCTTGCGTCATCGTCGGTGGCGGCGGGGGCTCCACCGGCTCCTCACGCACTTGCTCCCGGTTATTTCTATCCCTGAAAAAAATTATAATAATCTTTTTAGCACAGTTTTCCCTAACAGTGTTAAAACAGACTAACGCCCAAATACTCAAACGTCACTCAATTATAAGTAACCCTCAAAACTCCTGCTTAAAGTAACAAAGACAGCACGAGATTTATGTCCAACTTAAAATTGAGTGACGTTTGAGTATTTGGGTGTAAAAATCCACGGTTAATACTTTTTTCTTCTATGACTGTTACTTGTTCAAGTAGGTACCAAGAATAATTTTGATTCCTCACAATCCTCTTCATCTGGTGATGACGTAAGCGGCGTGACGTCATTGGTGTAGTGGTGCTGTCTTCAACGTATTCGCTCAGCGATTGGAGGATGGGCCACAAGCCTCCATTTTGGAAGAGTTGTACATCTCATAGAGTTCTGCGATTGGCTGTCGATGATAATTATGACGATGACGTACACCATTTGTACCTTTACGCCGCAAGTTTAGGTAAACATGAACGCTAATAACATATCACTCTTTTTTGGGCCGTCGTGTAAAAAGAAAGCGTATTAGATTTAAATGATGTGACACCATTGGTAACCCCGATTGCTCGTTGGTCTAGTGGTCGCAATCGCGACTACTGAGCATGAAGTCCTGGGTCCGATTCCAAGGTTGAACAACTTCCCGTCGGGGCTGCGGATTATCGAAAGAGATGACGTGGCCTCGGCACAAGGGCGAAGAAGGAACATGGGTTGGTTTTTAGTCAGTAGAAGTCTGACACTCCCCTTCGCTCTGCCCAAGAGCGGGGGGAGGGGGGTTATTCTTCCAACCACCAAAAAAAAAAAAAAAAAATTTTTCCATCAGAAAATTCTGTAAGCTCTCCCCCTATTACATGAGACGTAAACATAACTGGCGAAATGTGGGTGAACTATAATTATGCCATCGATAGGTATATCAAATGCAGTAATCGAAAATGACTTCTGGAGACTTCAAGCTATACATAGAATTTTTTTTGGCGGCTGGTTGACGAAATGAAATTATTACTAAACCGCATTTTTCTCGAAACTGTAATTCAGAAAGTACTGCATTTGTTCTTACGAGGGCAGTATTAGCTACACCTCTGCCTATTCCTTCTGGGAAGACAGGTGTAATGTTATGTTGTTAGGCACGATACCTGGGCGTCCTCTGCGCGACGGGGTGCGGCGTGATGTTGAACTGCAGCTCCAGCGTGCGCGCCTGTCGGGCTGCGCCGCGGTTCATGCCGCGACCGTGCACCGTCGCCTTGTGAGCTGGCGATGGCGGATTACAATTATTAGTAGTTATTTTTTCGACTCGAATATGGGCTCAAAAGTTAGTCAGAGTCTAACATCTTGATGAAGTTGGCAGTTCAAAATCAAAAGTCATTTATTCAAACTAGGCTGACAATCAGCACTTTTCGAACGTCAAAAATTACTTTACTTATTTACAAGAGACAGTCCCCCAAAACGCCCACTCTTCGACACTATCCAAACTCACAAACTCTCCAGTTCAACACCACCTTACTGACTTCTGTCGACTCAAGACCGAAGATAGAACTGAAAGTCTGACAACCAGTCTTACCAAAGGGTATCATATTGCCTAGTTGGGTTGTGGAGGTCAGATAGGTAGTCACTCCATGTAAAATAAAAAAAATACTATTATTCAGCTGAAACCGGTTAGACTGGTAGCCAACCCCAAGATAGTTGTGAAAAGGCTAGGCTGATGATGTTATGAACTGTGGTTCCACAGCCCTGATCAATCTAAATTACAGTTATCTATAACATAATTTGTTATAGATATCTGTAGTGATTCTAATGTATCATCAAGTTAATTCATAACTAAAAAAAACAACAAATCCAACCCACCTTTAAGATCAATCTCACTCCTAAACACAGCGGTCAAGTGTTGTCCGGCACATTCCCCCTCCTCACACAGATAGTGATCGGTGCGGAAATGATGCGCGAGTGCAGAGTGCGACGCGTAGTACAGGTTGCGTCCGTCGGCGTCGCACAGGTGGCAGTACAAGTGTTCCTTGCGCAAGTGCCGGTACAACTCGTCCGCGTCCATGAAACGCTCCTCGCAGAATTCACAGAGAGGATGGCCCCTGGGAACAAATACCAAAATTAAGTGATTTAAGGTGCTTCTAAACCCCGTCGGGGCTGCGGGTTCGAAAAAGATACCGCAGCCTCGACAGAAAGATCTAAGAAGGAACATGGGTGGTTTTTAGTCAGTAGAAGTCTGACACTCCCTAGTCCGCTCTGCACAGAGCGAGAGGAGTCATTAAAATTTGATGATTTCTAACCCCCCAAAAAAAGGTGCTTCTAAACGAGCTGGTAACATTTCCAGCCATACTATGCAATATTGCACAGTTTACAGAGTTTACAGCCGCACAGTGCCGGGAAAATATAGCTCGTTTAGAAGTCTTCTTTATCAAGTCTAAATCCCTAAATTGTTTGTTCGGGCATAACTCCGTCACTTGCTAACCGATTTGAAAAAAATCTTTTTTTGTTCGAAAGGGTATACTTCCGAAATGGTCCCATATTTTTTTTTATCGAAATCGGACAAGTGGTTTTTGAAAAATCGACAAAACTCAAAAAAAAAAAAAACTAGTTCACATTATGACCCATGAACATGAGAACCACTAAAAAGTGCAAAATAAAAACTTTTTAACAAAAAATAAAACCGACTTCAAAAAAAAAAGTCAAAAATAAATCAGTTTCTGAAGTTGGTGGCAAAAAAATGAAATCAAACAAACAAAAGTCACCGACTTCAGAAACTGATTTATTTTTGACTTTTTTTTTTTTGAAGTCGGTTTTATTTTTTGTTAAAAAGTTTTTATTTGTTTTTAATTCCTGACTCTCAAGTTAAGTTCCTGATTTTCAGACAACTGTGCGGCGTTCCGACAGTTAGACGTGTCAGCGCGGCAGCGGTTAGGACTAACCTACTCACGTTTAGCTCTATATCGCGAGCCGCACGTGTTACAGCGGACCTCCGGTAATCCGACAATCGTTTTGCAGGGTAGTGTCGGATTAGAGTCTACTCTATAATCCGACAAATTAAAAATAAAAAAAATTAGAAAAATAAAACATTTCCGAACTATTGGAGAAAATAACTAAGGACCTAAAAAGGAAGGACTACATAGAGAAAAATAAATAATATAACTATGTATTATTAAATAAAGAAAGGAAACATATTTTTATTATTACTGTTACGGTCAGTGGCCCAGTGGCCAATACTCCGTTTAATATAATATTGATGAAATCTGTTCATATGCGGAATAGTATTTACATAACAATTATTACCAATTAGTTACGCAAATGAAACAGATAACTAAGCCTGTAAATACTGCACCTAATAAACCTTTTATCATTTTATTGCTTTGATAAGACGATTGTCATGTCATACGCAAAATACGTATTTATTTCATAGATAAAAATACTTGTAAGGCGGTACTATGCGGTCACAATAATAAAGGTGTGATTTGATTGCGAGCAATTTTTTTTTCTTCTTTCCTATTGATTGGTTTGCCAATAAACTATTTCTTTAAATTCTTTTATTAACCAAAGGAGGTTTTTATCCACAAGGACATGCCAACCCCATCGTACCCTATGACCTAAATATAAACATAAATATGGAATATTACTATGTATTAAAAGGGGAATCACTGATTACCAAGAGTGTAGTCAGAGGCGTTTTTAAAGTCCTCTAAAGTGAAGTTGTAGAGGAGTTAGTCACACTTTGGACCCTCAAGTGGGTCTTGGACTCTGGAACATTCCGTTCACACTGATTTATCAAAAATTGACTGCAATGAACTAGATACCCTGAAATTCTATGTTGGCATTGAAGTTACTATGTATAAACTATTCTTTAAGTTACACAATAAATTGTATTCGCCTTTTATTTTCTTTTTATGGCGTCTCACGTATTTCGATAATAAATTAGTTTAATATAAGTAGCACGAAATAATGTTTAATGGATTTATTTTTATTGTTCCTACCTCTTTGGTCGAGTTGTCGCAAAAACTCCTGCTAAGTATAAGGTCACGGGTTTGATACTTGAGTCGGCTTGCTATTGGATTTTACTATTGGGTTTTTTTCAGTAGTAGCCACGGAGTATGGATTTGTGCGTGGTTAATAGTAATAAGCCTGCCCCTAATTATATGGGATTTACCCATATCAGTCGAAATGTGGGTGTACCTATAGGATACTACATCTCTGCCCTTTGAGGATTGCCGTCTATGAGTTACCTGTGTGATGTATCATCCAAATCTCCTCTCCGTCGATGATGAGCCAGTTCTTGACGAGTATAGCACTTTCTCTCCATTGTGAAAATCTATAAAAATTAAAATAGTTTACATTTTATATACCTGATATAGCAGAAAAAAAAAAAACGAACTTTTGCTCGCGTATATTTGCACGGTGCACCCGTTATAAGTATACGGAAATTAAACAACGGGAACGTTTTAAATGTAGCCTACGATACTCGAAAATAAAGAACATTATGAATAATGATTATTGTGTGATTGTTTTGTAAAATTCTAACACAATGAAAATTGTTTGATGAATAAATAAATGAAATGAAATGAATGAAATGTGAAAGAATTTGCTGAATCAGATCATTATTTCTGGAGATTACCCTACATACTTACAAATTTTACCTCTTTATATTAGAACTTATAGATTTTTTAAGAAAGGGGATTGTCCAGCTAATTGGGATAATAAGTTTTTAGTAATAGTGTGCATGGAATATACGTATAAATGTATATAAAGTTATTATATATAAAGTTACTTATTTTCTCACAAAGTTAGGTAATAAGACAGCAAATTCTACAACCTTATTGCATATTATGATGTCATAACCACAATTACTTTTTACATCCATTTCAAGCAGTCATGTATTCTAGGTAGTTTTACTACTCGAAACTTGTTTACCTACTGGTACAATTGTTATTCATAATTTTATTACTTATCAATTTAAAATAATAAAGGAAAAGTCGGGATTCTTAATGAGACAAAAAACCATAATTTAATTAAAATGTGGTCAATACAATATCTTTCACGTTATGCAAGTACTGTAGCAAGAGCAACTTGTTTATATTAAATTAGTCAATAATACTATTATAATAATATCTGTTTGTAATTAATATTCGATTTATGGTGCTCTTTCGTCATTAATACTTTATTGCAATGACTTGACTGTTTTCCTATGCTGGACACAATATATTAAAAAAATATAAGGTTAATTTTAAGGATAAAAAATATCCTTAAAATTAACCTTATATTTTTTTTATTTATTATTTATTTATTTAAACTTTATGCACAAACGTGGTACATTTTTTAGTTTACAACAGCTATTAAACTTGCCAGTGACCTAGGCTGTCTGCTTGAAATTGTTATAAAAATTTTACTTCCTTGTTTCGAATCGGATGTTGGTAACTACATTTATATGCGTAATCTGCGTAACACTTTGTGTATTAGATATAAGATAATAAAATAATAATAACAATTTCATGGGTTTTTTTTGCAACCAAGGTTCTTATTCTAAAACAGAAGTAGCTCAAGTTACTTCTTATAACATCAGCTGTCTGCCAGTAAAAGTCCCACCAAAAACGGTTCAGCCGTCTGCGTTTCGTAGATTAGTTGGAGCAGAAATTAAAAAAAAATCTGTTTTAGTTAAGTACTGTATACTTACTTCCCTATGCACTCACTAAAAAGTTGTTATTTTGAAATTACAAACAGACACATTAATTTGTATATGTTACGGCTAAAGGTGGGTGTGAACATAAACTTAATATTAGCCGACTAAACTTAGGTCTAACATTACATTAGGAAAACACACTTGTGTATTTACCAATTACCCTACAACCCTACATGGAAAAGAAATATATGCACTGACTGCAGAAAACAGTTTTAAAATGACTGAATTAAATAATAATTCGAATGAAAAACTATCAATAAGTCTTACCCTTAAATGTTTAACGCAGAGATCACAAAAGTATCTTTCATGAACTTTCCTCATGTGATCATTCAGCATGACAAAATTCCGAAATGGTGGAATCTTGTCGCATATCTTGCAGCGGTTTTCCAACAATAGCTCGTAAGCCTGCTTGATCTCCTCACTGCAGAATGCGATCTTGTAATACCGTTCAAACAGACGATCATCGTAAGGTCTGTTGCGAAGATCCTTGTAAGATTGGACAGTGTCCGTAAATATAACCTGTGAAATAGTGCTTTATTTAGTATTTTGTTTACTGTTCAAAGTGGTTTTAACAGGGAGCTAGAATTAGGAAAGTGCAGGAAGCGGGAGAAGTCATTTGATGATATCCCACCCTCCAAAAAAAAAGCAAACTACAGTGGTTATTCCGGAGGATGTAGTGGCATATTTTGTCGAAGTTGACATTCAGCATTGATTAACTCCTCGCGCGTCTTACGAACACCATCTGTACATAAAACAAAGGCTATAATTGTGTCTTTAATAAGGCGTGCGAGGAGTTAATTACGGAGTTTAATAAATTGACACTATTCTCAACTATTATTCTACTGGTAGTCCTGTGTGAATGTTTTTCAATCCTTCACTCACTACTCAAGGCTGGTATTATAACTAAAAATTTATAACTAAAAAACAATTTTTAGTTATATTTCAGTATAATGGTGTATCCTTGTTTTAGCAATTCTAATCAGTGTTTGTTAAACTTAGTTGGGATATTTATAAAATTAAACAAATTACACAAAATGTTGTTGAACATATTTATTTATTTACTATCTGTACCGGGCATGTGTTGCAGTGCTCTTTTTCCTACCTACCTACTACCCTGCCTGCCTACCTACCACTTTCTCAACGTTTAAACCTTCCCTGGACTTCCATGAATATTTCAAGACTAAAGTTAGCCAAATCGGTTCAGCCGTTCTCGACTTTTGGCAAAACTAATGAACAGAAATTCATTTTTATTTATATAGATAGAAGATAGATGTAAGATTTATGAGCAAAGAATTAAAAAGCATGACTATTTATAAGCCAGTGTTTGTATGTATTATGCTAAATTAAAATAATATTTCAACAAATATTTATTATGCCTTTCACAAATAAAGTAAGATAATCTTTGCCATTTATGTAATACAAGCTTGTGCCTGCAGCTTTGTCCTCATGGAGTTAGGTCCATGGAATTCCACAGAATATTACTACCGGGATAAATCTATCCTATGTGTTAAACCATAATGGGTGATAAACTATCTGTGTAAAAAACATCCTCACAAACTTTTCATCATATAAATAAAAAGAGAAGTCCTGACTGACTGACTCATCAACGCCCAGCCCAAACCCTTGAACCTAGAAAGCTAAAATTTTGCACAGAGGTTCCCTTTATAATGTAGACAAGGAATAAGGAAGGATTTTTCGAAATTCAACCCTTAGGGGAGTTAAATAGGGGATGAAAGTTTGTATGGAAAATCGACATTTTCACGCGGGCGAAGCCGCTGGCAAAAGCTAGTTTATAATATTAGTAGGATCTATGTGCGAAATTTCAGTCAAATTCAGTCAGTATTTTAAAAGAGTAACAAACATTCATCAGTCTCACAAACTTTCGCAATTATAATATTAGAAGGGACTTAGGAAGACCAATGGGAAGTAAGTGTATTAAATGGAACATGTCATTGTCCCATTCCTAATTTACTGCTCTAATATTTACTTAAGTATACATGTATGGACAAAGCGCTGTGGGGGATTGTTTGGCTCCCCCCTCCTAGTCCACTGCCCTGATAACATTATGTACTAGGATTTGACACAATTATACTAGTGATACCATTTACCTGTGCATAGGTAAAAATAAAACTAATAGCAGGCCTTGAAAGATTTGAAAGCATGATACTAAAATGACAAGATACAATTAAAAAAGTATGGTGCAATATTATGACTACAAAGATTACAGATTACACATGTCAGCATAATTATAATTTAATTACTGAACATAATTACTATTCCGTTCATTGTAATAAGATTTCTAAATATGAGTTATTTAGGTTTTCAGTACTAAGTTCATATTTTTACTTCAACAGTAAAAACAACAAATCAAAACAAGGCAGTTATAAAATTAATGTGATCATAGAAAAAACCATACTTTCATGAATGTTACACACATTATCTCATCCTGCTATGTATGAAAAGTTTATCAACATAGAATTAAGTAGCCTTATAAATAAACATACAAGTGGTAAAATTCGCCTATTGAGAAATAATGCAGAAGATTCAAATTCAAATTCAAATTCAAATTCAAATAATTTATTTGCATAATATGGGTAAAATAGATGGTACATAATGCATTACATAATACAAAAAAAACGATCCTCATATTAACCATTTCTGGTATGCAAAAACTTAAAACTTAAAAGATACAAGTTTATGAAAAAAATGAATTAGGCATCTACATAGGTACACACTTATAGGTATTTGGAATTACATACTAACTTAAATTAAACTAATTATATTGCACTGATAGGAACATACTTAATAAGGCGCTACACTAATTTTCTATTCTTATAACTAAGGTATTCCTGGGTCGTGTAGAAACATTTATTTACTAACCAGGCGTATAATTTTTTTCGGAATAAAGGTATTGATCTTAGGTCTTTTAGTTCAGTGGGTAATTTGTTAAAAAGTTTAATTGACATGGGGTAACAATTTCTTCGATACAGGTCAGTTTTTATATTCGGCAAGGGAAAACTATTAGGATATCGGGTATTAAAATTACAATAATCACCAAAGGATTTGTACAGATACTGATGTGTTTTGACGAAATTACAAGATTCAAATATGTACATGGACGGTGCTGTTAGTAAATTTAGCTTTTGGAACAATGGTTTGCATGAAGTTAAAGAATCAACATTACAAAGTGCGCGGATGCACTGTTTTTGAGCCAAGAATACTCTATTAAATTCCACGGAGCCACCCCATAATAGAAGACCATATCGTAGGTTGGAGGCTACATATCCGTGATAGGCTTGTAAAGCTGTTTTTTGGCTGGATATACGTGTAAGGCGCCAAAGAGCGTAAACATACTTGTTTATTTTGTTGCAGATTTTATTTACGTGTAATTTCCATGAGATCTGACTATCTAATGACATTCCAAGGAAAACTATGCTATCAGATTGTGCTATATAATTGTTATCGTATGAAATTTTTAATTTGTAGTTACATTGTTTTCTATTGTAAAATTGAATTATTCTGGTTTTGTCTATATTAACTTTTAAATTATTACGTTCTAGCCATTTGATAATGCTGCGAACAGCTTCGTTAACTTCTATATTGTAGTCATCAAATGAAGTATTAGATGTATGTGGAATTACTAAAGATATGTCATCTGCAAAAAGGGTACAATGATGATTTGTTACGTTAGGCAAATCGTTGATGTAGAGTAGGAATAGAAGGGGACCTAATATACTTCCTTGTGGGACTCCGACTCTGTTAAATTCGAGTTTAGATTTATATGCAGATTCTACATTCTCATTATTAATGCTGTTGATTTCTACATATTGCTGTCTATTTGTGAGGTAACTTTGTAACCATGTATGTGCTACACCGCGAATTCCGTAAGTATAGGCTTTTTGGAGCAAAATATCATGATCAACAAAATCAAACGCTTTGCTCATGTCGAAGAACACAACGCAGGTGTTAATACCTTTATCAAGATTTTCAGAGATTTTTTTTATTAATTTAAAGGCAGCTAGTGTGGTAGACTTTCCTTTCTGGAAACCGTGTTGTTCGGGTTTGAGTATATTGAACTTATTTAGAAAATTTGTTAACCGTTTGAACATAACTTTTTCTATAATTTTAGCTAGTGTAGGTATTAGAGCAATAGGTCTATAGTTGTTGGGTTCTGTTGCGTCCCCTTTTTTGTAAATTGGTTTTACAACTGATATTTTTAGTTGATCTGGAAAAGTACCTTGTGATAATGACAAATTTATGAGATGACATAGTATTGGTGCTATTTTATGTGCAGTTTGTTTTAGAAGTTGAGTGGGTAAGTTGTCATAACCTACTGATTTTGTATTTTTTAAAGAAAGTATAATTTGGTAGATTTCGGCTATTGTAACTGGATTTAAGAATATGCTAGCATTATTAGGTTCTATTGTTGTAGATAATGGTTCTTTATTTTTTTTAGGCGGTTGACTTTTAGTCAATCCAATGAAATAATTGTTGAAAGCATTTGATATAATTTCAGGATCTGTGATGGTTTTATTATTTAAATTTATTTTGTTTATTTGTTGCGTATTATATTGATTGCTTTCTTGACTTTTTATTATTCTCCAGGAATCCCGACAAATATTCTTAGAGTTCAACAATAATCGATCATTGTTTAGTTTCTGTGCTAGGTTTATACTTTTTTTTAATATTTTGCTATAAGTGCGATACTGGGTTTTATATGACTGGCGTGACGACTTACAATTGTATAGATACCTAAGCTTCCTTTTAGTATTGAAAGCCAATCTGAGGCCTTTTGTTATCCAAGGTTGACTCTTTGGTTTCTTATTAATTTTGATTTTTTTTACCGGAAAACATAGATTGAAAAACAGTGTGAAAGTATCATGAAATATTTGAAAGGCGTTGTTTATGTTAGGTTCATCATATGCCTCTGACCAAGATAGATTACTGATGCATTCAATGAATGTTCGCTGAATGTGTTTTTAATACACAATGTTGCACAATGATAGCCTGTGCAGAGAAGTGTGAGGATGTAAGAAACATAACATTCAACATTTTATACATAACTTCAACTTACCTTTGAAAGGTCTTGCCTGCAGATAGGACACTCAATCTGCAGGCAGAGCACCCGCATTCGGGTGGAACACTCGAAACATACGGGATGGTCACATTCGCCAACCGAATAGTATAAAACGTTCTTGAAACACACTACGCAAGTATTCTCGTTTGAATTCGAGTCAGCCATTGTTCCGAGCTGGTTTCTGGAAAATTGAATACAGTGCTATTATGGTAACGAGATTCGTCGTGAATATTGGTAAAATTAAAGGAATAAATACTATAAATACCTACGTAAGATTGAGAAAAGGAAAGACGAAAATTTCGTAGTGGTGAAATGACAACTAGATTATAATGTTACCATAAACAAATAATTTTGACAAATAAAAACACCTAGATATCCACAATCATGACACGTATTGATTTATGAAGGTGTGTGTGGTGTCATGAGCATAGCCAACTAGTCGAGTTGAAAAACCGTAAAATTATCTATGGAAAAGTCGATAATTTGGTCGTTCTCTACCTCGGGTCCTCGGTCAAAACGGTGAACGGTGCAGTGAACGGTTTGAAGAAGTTTGAAAATTGTTTGAATCAAAGTTCGTTTGCTTTCCTAGTTCAAAAGTTATATTAAAAATGTGTGCTAAATTAAAGTAAAACTAGTGATTTACACAGTGAAGAGTGTTACAGACTTCCCTATAATGTATTTCCAAGTGTGTATCAGTTTATTGTGTAATAGATAAAGTTGTTTGGTGTAAAATGGATTTTGCTGTAATCCTGATGTTTTTATTTAACTTACATTGTTGTTTTAGATTGAAAATACTCCTGAGCACATACGAAGGGCTCGTCGTACAGAGTCTGTCGTAAAAGAGTCTCCCAGAGAGGAATGTCCTCGTCTTTTATTGGCTCCGTTTTCTAGGCCTCCACAAGTGGTTTTCGACAATGTCCTTATCGGTTCAACATGTGAGAGAAAGTTGGAGGTATTCAACCCATCAAAGCAAGTGCAACAGGTAACCAACCACTTATCATAACAAAGATCTGAATAAATTGGGAGAAGACTAAGAATTTGGTTAAATCATAAATAGGTCAAGCACTATTATTACCTACTTATCTATTGTTGAAATAACTATTGTGTGTTTCCCGCCCATAACGGTCAGAGGGTCGTCTTCCATACGTGTTTTTTTTCTTGTCTTCAGTGCCCACTTCTCACATCTCTTATTTTTATTTGCTATACAATGTATGTCAGTCTGACTGTTGGAGATAGTTTTTGGGTCAGTGGGTCGTCTTAGGGGCGGTTTTTTGCCCTTCGTTTTGAAAGAACAGTTTGTATTAAAGCAAAAGCTTAACAACACTCACCGCCAAACAGATTAACTTAGATTTTACTTCTTGCTATTTCCAGATAACTCTTGGTAAATCTCTGCCCCCTGGGTTAGTAATACATTTGCCTGGAGAATGGCTGGAGGTGGAACCGGAGACATGCTACTGTTTGACGTTGATGTGGTCGCCGACACAGCCCACTGGCATCAGGGAGACAATACGCTTCACAAATGAGCACAGGGGCCGATATGATGTCATTGTAGTCCTCAAGTCTGTGATGGTAATATTTATTGTTTTTGACTTAGTTTATATTAGGTATATTGTCGAACTCAAGGTTGAACACTTTCCCACTAGGTGGAGCAACAATATAGTTCGAGTGGCTAAAATTACAGTCGCTCAGGAACACCCATTACTTACCGAGTTTCCTCTGTGCCTCGGAATCACTTACTAATGCTCCTGCTTGTCAATTGTAAATCTTTGACAGTGATTACTGGTAGTCAATTGGTCAGACTGGAAACCAACTCCAATATACATATAGCTGGGACATGACTAGGCAAATGATCAGAAATTGTTAGCAACTTCTGGATGAGAGTTGCCAAGAATAAAGTAGTAGTTATTAAATGGTGTGAGTTTGGAGAGGCCTATATATATTGGAAAGGGTTATTATGTTCATGATGAAGCCCAATTTATGATTTTGCTGAGGATAGTGGCCACAGGAATATTCACCATTAACACAAGTCAAGATCAGGAGAAGTATTTTGGGATTGAATTATCTTGTTTTGTTATTTCAATCTTCTTCTTAGCGTGTTGATGAAAATTTAAATTGAGTCAGCCCAAAATTTAGCGACGAGTTTGGCATTTTCAGTTCCGACCATTCAATAGCAGATAGGGTTTGTTATTACCCTGACCTTAGCAGTAAATAGTTATGACTTTAACTAAACTAGTGTTCGGTAATTTTGGTATTAGCAATTGGTGATAGCAGTATAATTTCATTGACAAAATGTCAGTTGACTTTGGCCAGGAAAAGTTTATTAATATATATCCTTGATGCTGGGTGGGTCAGTAAAATAAAAATGCGATGAGTCACCTTATATAAGTTATTTATTTATTCATCATTCAAATGCTTAGTTAAAAATATCAACTGTTGCTGCCTCCTAGTGAAGCTTTACAGGTATAAAAGCAGCATACATTTCAAATTCAAAGCAACCATTATGCTTATGGCCATAATTCATACTTGTTTCAGAACATAAAAGGCAAAGGTGGTCAAGCAAAAGGCTACAAAATATCACCAGGTAAAATAAAGAAAAAACCAACTAAAAAATCTCCAGTATCTTTATACAAGAAGAAATCTGAGATTGTCTACAACACTACACAAATTAAAAAGACATACAATGTTATCCAGACCCAACAGAAGTTGACTCAAGCATACAACAAAGAAAATATGTCCATAAATAATTATTCCATGGACTCCCGTCCAGATAGGTGTCCATTTGACTCCCCAAGTAGTGTTGATTTTAACTTCGACACTTCTGAAATTTTCTCTAACATGCGCAAGCCTGACTTCTTACAACAAACTTATGACAAGTCTTACACAAACAGTACCAGATCCAATGTACCCAACAATGTACTAAAGCCTTCTAATAAGCAGCAAATTTATGACGTATCAGGCACTGAATTGTTTGATAATCTCACATTTACTCCATTAAAAACAGCTAAAGTTGATAAACTTGACAAGGGACCTAAAATTATCCTCAGCATGAATTCGGAAAGTGACGACTTAGATGACAGTTTAGAGAATAAAGAGAACCAGACACATTCCATCATCTGTGTCACATCTTCTCAACCGCCGAATAAGTGGTTGACAGTGAATCACCACACGCAAGTTGACAGCTATGTGGTGGAAACACCAACTGTTCCAAACAAGAAACATCCAAACACATCGTCACCTAAAGAATTAAATAGTCCTAACTTCTCTATAAACACTGAATTTTCTCGCATTAGTGATCTATCGTTCTTTCCACAAAGGTTTTCCACTGAAAGGAAAACTTTTCCTAAATTGAACAATGACACACATGAAATACTTGATGAAAATCTGAAACTGAGCTCCGATACTTACACTAAGGATTCGCCGAATACACCAATGGAGCCTAATTTCAACCAATTGAATGAAATGAAACCACCTCACTTTTTCCTGAAGGACCAACCTAAGGTCTGTAGACAGGCTCTCTTCAAGGAATACCAACATCAAAAAGAAGCGTATGATCAAAGAAATTTCGTTAATACCTACGATCATCATGCATGGCAGAATGATTTGCGAGTAGACACGCGATCACCCCCTCCGAGATCCATAACGCCTCCCCTACAATCCATACCTGAAGAGAGTACTCAGATCTCTGACACTCACACGTTCGACAGAACTGATAACCAAATGTCTACGTTCACCATTAATCGCACTTTTGACAAAGCCAACGGTAGATTTTCCTCTATATCTTCGACGAGTCAAATGCAAACATGGTCTAAAAAGGCTGTTAGGGCGGAACCGGACCTTTGGAAAATACCTGTTTCACATGTAAAGAAAACTATGAAGAATAGAGCATCAATGAAGAGTAGAGATTCGATTTGTAGTAAAGTGTCGAATACGACGTTTGAGACGAATAAAAGTATTGTACAGAACATGACGGTCAACCAGATCGGAAATGTGTATTCTCAATCTGCGACGGTCGATCCATTCCTATCGTCGACATACTTTTACGACGAAGAAGCTGTGGAAAGGTTTGAAACGGAATTCAAAAGATGGCTGAATTGTATCCTGACTCCGCCCGCTGATCTTGAAAGTAATATCGAACAGAAAATAGATGTCGGCAAGGTGTGGATTGATAACAGAAATAAGGAAGTTCCGCTTGCACCGACGAAGGAGCAAGTGTCAAGTGCTTACCATAATAGTCATAGATTGGAAAGCCTCCGTAGATCCGCAAGAGCTTTGCTAATGAGTCCTGAAATCGCAATCGTTTTCCAGAAGTTGACTGCCCAAATTGACAAGAAGCTGATTGCTGTCAGAGCCGACAGAAATCTTCACTTGGATGTTGGACTACAAAAGATTATTATGGAGATATTGTTGTCGTATAATCCACTTTGGCTTCGAATCGGCCTCGAAGCTATCTATGGCATTGTGTTACCCTTGCATTCAAATAGTGACATCGAGGGACTTACTACGTTCATTATACACAGGATGTTCAAAAACCCTTTCCTCAAGAACAAGCACTCTAAGTCAAGTGCGCCGAATATGTTACTACCGGCCTATATGGAAGCAATCAAGAAGTTCACGCTAAAGAAGTTTTTCATGCTTGTTTTTTTCTTGGATCAAGCGAAACAAAGAAAGCTTATATCACACGATCCATGTCTTTTCTGCAGGAATGCAGTCTGTAAAGAAAGCAGAGAAGTCATTATAAAATTCACAAGAGAAGTTATCGCTGGTATTGGCGATATTACGAAACATCTTCGGCCGCTTGGTTATGTCGTGAGCCACAAGCAGTCTTATTTAGACGAATATAAGTATGCAGTGCATAACATAGCTTTGGACATCAGGGATGGCGTACGATTGACAAAGGTTATGGAAATCATTTTGATGAAGGATGGCTTATTGAATCAACTTCGGACGCCCGCTATATCGCGCCTACAAAAGATTCATAACGTGCAAGTCGCTCTGAATGCCTTGAAAGAGGCTCATTACGTGATAGTTGGCGAAATCACGTCCAACGACATAGGCGATGGGCACAGAGAGAAGACACTGTCTCTACTATGGCAGATCATTCACGTATTCCGCGCTCCGTTGTTCGAGAAAGCCGCTAATGTTATACAGACCTGGTGGAGAAAGAAGTACGAAGTTATCGTGGAGAAAAGGAAGGAAGAAGAGAGGAAACTTCAGGAAAGAATTAACGCGGCGAGTGTTATCCAATGTTGGTGGCGTCGTATCCAGTACAACCGCCTAGTCGAATGGAAGATGCAACAAATTACAACTGCTACCATCATAGTACAAAAGTATTGTAGAATGTGGATACATAGGAGTCGCCTTATAAGATGGAAAAGGAGTGTTCTAAAGATCGAAACCTGGTATAGATCTGTGAAAATGATGAGAGAAGCCAAAGAAACTCTGGAAAAACTGAGATTAGAAAGGGAAGAGTTGAGACGCAAAGCAGCTATTCATTTGCAATGCCAAATCAGACGGTGGTTGTGTGTTAGACAGTACACGATACAGTTAAAGCGAATTGTTACTGTACAAAGTTTAGTTCGACGATTTCTTGTTAGAAAAGAATACATTCGATACAAGCAAGCTATCACATGCATCCAACAGAGATACAGGAATAAAATATTGATGAGAAAGGAAATGCAGGATTTCGCTACGAAGCGTCGAAGCGCTGTTCGTATACAAAGCTATTATCGTATGCTTCAACAAAGAAGATACTTCTTGAAACTTAAGAACGCGGTTAAAACAATTGAAGAACGTTATAAAGCGCTGCTTCAAATGAGGACCGATCGCCAGAACTATCTCACTCTCAAGGAAAGCGTTATCAAAATACAAGCTTTGTATAGACGCCAGAAATGCCAACAGGAATACATAAGACAGAGAGAACTACTTATTGGCCTTCAAAGAAGGATAAGGGCTCACCAATTAATGAAGAAAGAAAAGGAAAGTTTCTTACGAGTCAAGAACGCGGCTATTGTACTTCAAACGTATATCAAGTCGTATTTAATCATGAAAAAGTTAAGACAAGATTACATCACGCTTCGCCATTCAACAATCCTGATACAACAATACTTCCGATCTTATTTACTAGCCAAGTCTCAGAGAATCTCATACATACAGGTGCGAAATGCCGCCATCATTCTACAAAAGTCCTACAGAAACTTGGTTCAAATGCGTAAAGACAGATCTGAATATCTAGTACTTAGAAAATCGACTATAGTTATCCAAAGAAGATACAGAGCTCAAATTCTGATGAGGAAACAACGAGAACAATATACAAAGCTTCGTCAAGCAACAGTAATTGTCCAACGTAGATATATTGCTCAAATTAAAATGCGTATACAAAGGGCAGCGTATCTAAAACTTAAATCTTCAAGTACAATTATTCAGAACGCCTATAGAGCTTTCCTGTTAGGCAGAAAACTTAGAAAGGAGTACCTACAGCAAAGACGAGCTGCAGTAAAAATCCAGAACTGGTTCAGAAGCTGTAAGAAAGGAAAAGTAGTGCAACAACAATATCAGCAGTCGAAGCAAGCGTGTGTGACTATCCAGAAAATCTACAGAGCGTACATAATTGGCAGAAAACAAAGACAAGAGTATATTCAGATCAGAACAGCAACTATCTGCATTCAAAAATATTACAGATCGTATATCGAAATGAAAATCGTTAGACAGCAATACATTACAATTCGAACTTCCACAATAACTATCCAGAGATACTACAAATGTCATTTAGAAACTAAGAAACAAAGGACAACGTATTTACAAATGAAAAACGCAGCCATACTCATCTGTGACCAATATAAACGCTATAAAGAAACTCAGAAGGTCAGACAAGATTATAACCGGCTTCGGAAAGCAACATTATATGTTCAGAGAAGATATAGAGGTATTTGTGCCATGAGAGCTGAAAGAGAAAAATATTTAAGGATCAGGCAGTTAATTATTCTTTTACAACAAAAGTACAAAGCCATACTGGTGATGCGAAAGGACAGACAAACTTATTTACGGATGCGAAATGGTGCAGTGACCATCCAAAATAGATACAGAGCCCAAAAACTAATGATATTAGAAAGAACTAGATATACCACAATATTAAAACAATGTATTTCAATTCAGAGGTTCTATAGAGCTTATGTAGAAGGCAAGAAGCAAAGGAAAGAGTATCTTGAATTAAAACGGTCATCTGTGGTCTTCCAAAGAAGGTACAGGGCTTTGCTGGCTATGAGAGAGGACAGAAAATCATATTTAAGAATGAAGTCTGCAGCTATTGCTATTCAAAGGAAATTTAGAGCACATTCTCTTATGTTGAAAGAGAGGCAAACTTACACAAATATAGTTAAGTCTTGTATCGCCATACAAAGAAGATTCAGAGCTTATTCCTGTGGTAAACGACAAAAAAGCGAATACAATAGAATCAAATCAGCAGCTATCCTTATTCAGAGACGGTTCAGACTTATAACAGAGACCAGAAGAATTCAAAACGAATATCAGAAGCTAAGAAAGGCAGTTCTGCTAGTACAAAGTAGATTCCGAATGAATAAAATAGCTCGCATTATAAGAGAAAATGAAGCAGCTAGCAAAATACAGAATTGGTTTATCGCTATCAAAAAACGTAATTTCTGCCGCCAAGAATTTTTGAGACTGAAGAAGAGTGTTATCCTAACACAGTCAGTAGTCAGAATGCTTATAATTTACAAGAAATTTAAATCTGTCAGAGAGGCAACATTGTGCATACAGAGATACTATCGCTCTTACAAGCTTACTGTAACGGAAAGGCAAAGATATATACAGACTAGAATTTCTATAATTAAAATTCAGAGTGTTGTTAGGACCTTTATTGAAAGAAGGCGTTTCTTCAGATTACGATCAGCTGTAGTAACAATACAAGCTGCTTATAGGCTCAAAAAGGCTAGAGACGTGTTGAGGGCTCAAAGATTACAGGCAGCAGTATGTCTGCAGAAATACGTCAGGGGATTCCTTGTACGATCGTGGTTCGTACGATATATGGAGCGAGTGAGATTTATACAAAAAATATGGAGAGGAAAATTACTAACAAGACTGATTCATTGCGAGTTTGTACAGAAAAGACGGATTATTATCAAGGTTCAGGCTGTCATAAGAGGATATTTGGTGAGGAAACAAATACAGATAAAGAGGGAACAGATACTAAAGACAAGGGAAGAGCAAAGGGTCTACTGGGCTGCTTCCAAAATTCAGGTGAATATTTGCTTTCCCTTTTTTCAGTCGATAAAATACAATATACTGTGACAGATACTATTTTAGACTCTATGGACTCCAAACTTATACTCCATAATACATTTTCAGGCACTATTCCGCGGTCACATTGCCCGTGTGAACATTGCCCACGACAAGCGTGTTGAGGCAATTAGACGCAGATGGCGAGATGGTGGCCTGAAATCGAGCCAGGAGTCCATGAAGGAACGTAACGAGGAAGCTATGGAAGTTCTCCGGAATATCTGCGGTATCGAGACTGTTATTGTCGCTTTTAGGTCCCTTGGTAAGTTTCGTTGGTTCTATTTTTTGAATTATGACAATGCAACATACTACCTCGTGACATATCGCGATGGGGCCTTTGTTACTACGCTATTCTGAGCCGTACCCTAGCAGTCGCCCTAGATATATGTTGCAGTATCGTTTCGCGTAATCACGTCAATCTTGTGTGGGTTTGCCTTTACCCATTTCTCTGCTATTGTGATAAAGGAACTCCTACAACAACTAGGGCTACACATAGAGAGGTTTAACATAACGTCACGCCTGTAATCCCCAAAGGATTAGGCAGAGGTTTACCTAATAGTACACTTGAATTTCACCAATTATGTTTAAGCCTCATGTAATAGGGGGCGAGCCTATTGCTATCAACCGGGCACAAATACAGGCTCCATGGCTACTACCGAGTACTGATGGAAAACCTAGAGAGAGGTGTCAAAATTAATTCATAAAATAATTAATTTCAGAACTACTAACGGAAGTATTCCCGATGTTGTACAACGACAATGCGTCTGCGATTGTTCACCGTGTGTACACCTACATGTCGGTGACGAACAGATCTATTTCTAGTATAGAAGTGCTGAAGTCTGCTGCAGCGGTGCTCGTCAACCTGACTCGCTATAGGATCACTGGACCGAAGATTTATTTGGTAAGATGTTATTAAACACGCAGCTTTTCTAATAGATGTGAGACGCTTTTTTTTTAAACTGGCGAACCTCGCTAGATGGATAGGTAGGTCTGTGGAGTGCCACTAGCTAATTCAATTTCAGGCTTGGATCTTTTTTACACACTAGGAGTATTTTTGGAAGCTGTCTAAATTAATTGTACTTTAATGTTACTTTCACTTAGTTATTGTATTGAAATTAGCATCTTTTTTTACAAATCTTTGCACTTTATGGCGACATGTGTGATTGCACTACCTACATGTTATGTGTACCATCTTTTGTTCTATCTTGTTCGTATATGTTTAAAATATACGCGCGTACATAAATGAACTTTAACTTACCACTACTAGGCCCAATCTGTAAAGAGTAAAGACGTATCTCGCATTGTTATCATGTTTAATCATTTCTTTTTTGTTCCTTGCAGAGGGATCGTATACCGCCTATCCTGAAATTTATGTGGAGGTTCAGTAATAGTGAAACTCAACTGTTCTGCATTATGGCAACATATCTATGGCTGTTTTCCAAATATGAACCAGTGAAGAAGGTAAGGCCACCTACTTTATTCGCCGTAATACCTGTGTTATTTCATTGTTTAAAGTAAAAATCCGTGATTGGTTTCTTCAGGTCAAAGCTCGTTTGTAAATCACCTCATAAATCATCATCGGCTTAGCCTTTTCCCAACTATGTTGGGGTCGGCTTCCAGTTTTGCCGGATTCAGCTGATTACCAGCATTTTACATGGAACGACTTGACTACCTATCTGAGAGAAAAAAAAAACAAAATTATAAAAAATATTTTATTTTATTTGCAGGACCTAACAGAACTGCTAAACCAGCCCGAAAACCACAGGATGCTAGTTTCAATAAAAGGAAATGTCGACAGAACGAAGCGAATGACGACGAACATTATGAAAAGCAAATTCAACACACCACAGCCATCCAAATTTGTCTCTCATACAAACAACCAATCATTGAACATGACCTTGTGTGGCTCAGGACACAATATTGTGTTGCCAGCTTTAGAACCTGACTACGGTATTGCCAGGGTTGATAAACCGCGGTACTTCGAAGATGCCCAACAAGCCATTAGTTGCCTTTTCTTTACATATAAGTTGTGATTATTTACTCGTTTTGTTTGTGTGCATTGAGTTTTAAATTAGTTAAGATCATTTAATATATTCTAGCACTAATATTATTATGTTTTTAGTATTTACTTGTTACTGCCATGAAACATAATTAATTTTAATTTTCGATTATTTGTTTTATCAAGCACTAATTCTTATTTTGCTATGAAATCATGTTACTACTAAAAATTGCATTTTAACCAACTTCAAGAATTGAAGAGATTCTTGATATATTATAGGTACTCATACAATATTCTTCACGTATGCTATTGTGTTAGTTTTTGTTTATTACGAATTTAATTATAATTTTATCTTATGAGTTATTTTTATTAATTAAATCTTTAATTCAAATAACAATCATGCTTCTAGTTATATCATATTTAATGGTTACAAAATGAGTGTATGACTATGACGCCGTTAATATAACTAATTATGACATTGCTTCCCAATGTTTTGTGAGGATAAGGCACAAGGACTGTTAATATTCATGTAATGTACTTCCATATTTAATTACTAATTTATGTAATGTTATGCATTAATTCTATTATAATGAACGATTCAGACAATAAATGACTTAAATGTTAGAAGTTGGATATCTTTTATTTACACATTTTAAGTCATTCTTGAGAGTTACATGAACTTGGAGGGTTGTAATGATGATTTTGATGATTATAATTCTGTAACACTGAATACACACTCACCCATTGTATAGGTTCTCATAAAGATTCTTGATCTTATCCTTTAATAGTGCATTCTTTGTACTAAATTACAAAATACTATTATACGCACTAAAATGTACTCATAACCGGAATGTGTATCAAATCTATGAACGTAGACCTGGCAAAATGAGTACAAGAAACGTAGCAGGTGACCATTTTATTTAATAGTGTATACAGGTCGGTTTCTGTAGTTTCTGCCAACCCCCATGGAAAAAAGGCGTGAGTTTACGTACGATTCATAAAATGCTCTATGGTTACATAGTCAACGACAAGTCATTCTGCTCTATTATTATTCTTCTGTCATCTTGCTGTCAAACTTTATAGGTTATGTTGTCAATCGTACAAAGCTGAATCTTGTTATCCTATTTATTCATTATTTAATTCACTTACAAGCGCTGTAAAAAGAAACTGCAATGGATGAAATCGTCAACTATATACTGATAATATTGGTTATATTGCCAGTGATTCTGTTCTTCAACTTGTGGTCTGGTATCGGCTGGGAGTTGTTTGAAAACAACTAGCGAAGAATCAAGAAAATAATACAATGCTATTCGCGATTATTCTGGTTATAACGACGTCACCCTGGAGAAAGACATTCCATATAGTTTAAAACGAATTAAGCTGTTATTTAATATTAATTACCTACTTATGCTAAGGGACTTGTAAACTATAGTAAATAAATGTATTTCCATAAAAACATTTTTATTGATAACACATTTATAGTATCTTAGCTCTAGAATTATCACAATAGTGTCCTAATTGATAAATCATAACAAATTTTCATAATGATTGCATCATATTTTATGCATTTTGAAGTACAGCTCAATAATATCTCATACCAAAAATATCACATCAATAAGTAGAAAATATATAAGTTCATTTCATGTCTTCCATTCATAAGAATCTTGATAATTGTTTCATTCAGCCCATGTGAATTTAATGTGAATGTGACATTCAACAAATTAATAAGTTGTTGAACATTGGTTACAGAGACACTTAAGTCTTGTAACCAATGTTTATTTCACTTTCTAGTACTTACACTACTATTTGTCTGCTAAGACTACAACAATAGGCACACTGATAAAGTGATAAAGACAATTATTATGTGACAAATCAGACATAAAAGTACACATAGACATTTCCAAAGTAAACTACACATGGTGACTTTAAATTACTTAGATTACACACTAAAAAACCCATCTGAAATCACATTTTCATAGTCCTGAAACATATTTGGCTTCTAATACACATAAGACTGTAAAGCTGTGCTAAATTATACCTAGGCCATAAGCCGAAAATAATAAATATAAAAAATAATATCATTGTCATTTTGATTGAATTTTACTAAAATTAATTCTAATTGAAAAGTACAAAGACCGACCAAGGTGAACCTCGGGCTAAAGCAGAACTTTGTTATGCTGAAAGTTAAAACTCATTCATGCCTAAAAAAATTCTATTTAAAGGCCACTTTCGATATTTTCATCAACAAGACTTAGTCTTCCCTTAGTCAACCTTTCACTCATCCCAGTCTGCTCCCTGCATAGTCTTTGGTTCCGCATAAGGCTGTTTCCTCGCCTTATAAGTGCAGGCCAATATTGCCTGAAAGTCCTAGCCAAAGGTGTTCCTTCAGTCGGACTTTCTGTACTTTGCTAAATTTCGCTAGAAAGTATTAGCTCTTCCATGCCCATATGGCCTCGGTGTCGCCATACTCGATATCTCGCAATATCTTTTCGGGTTACCATGCCAACCACCTGTACAAAATAAAATATGTTTAGTAATCAGCCTGTAAAGTTCCTACTGCTGGGACTCCAGGCCTCATCTCTACAAGAAGGAATGGGCTATAATCCAACATGCGAGCCCAGTGTGGGTTGGTAGATGTCACATTTTGATGAATTTTTGGTTCTAGGACATGACAGTTTCCTCTCGATATTTTGCTTTACCGTTTTTGAGAGCAGTGGTGGTGAAATAAATTACACAAGTAATGGCCTGCCTGGGTTCGAACCCATGACTTCACGGCCACCGCTGCTCTCACTCTGAGGATACAAGATTTTAAACTTTGAAGAAACTGAAGCAAATCTCGCATGGTACATGGGACCGAAGGTCCGGACTCCGATCATTATATTTTGAAGGATCCAACCAGCTTTAGATTCGATAATTGAAGTTGTGGCCGCGGGTTGGATGAATGGGCCTATATGATTTAAGTATGAGCATGCAGATAAAAAATCTCTTGTGCATGTTAGGGCGCCTTCAAATTAGGGCGTTAGCAGCGCGGCAGTCGCGCGGCTGCAGCACATTTTTATAAGAACAGCCGTAACAACCCGTTGATAATTGTTTATAGTCGCGCGACTGCCGCGCTGCTAACGCCCTAATTTGAAGGCGCCCTTACAATCTATTACAAAATGAACCAAAAAAGTACCTAAATATACCAGAGTTTTTACACTTTGCATTTATAGATGAGAAAGATGCAACATTGTAAAATTCTTTATTAAATTATAGTAATATGTAAGCATAGTTACCTCATTAACATCGTTGACTATAGGCAGATGTCGTAACCCAAGCGCTCGGAACAGTTTGAACAAGCGCGGCAGTGACGCTCGATGCGGCAGAGTATACGGTGAGGGATTCATGAACGGTCGCAGATCTATCGTGCAAGTCTTCTCCCATTCTGCTATGTCTAACTATGAACAGAAAGAAGAGCGACGATGAACAATGATTTTTAAGAAGAGAAGCATTTCAATATTCCCAGTTTTAGGGGCGCTACACATTGTATGTATCGGCATCATTCGACAAACTCAAGCGGCAAAAATGATACAGTAGTATTAGCCAAGCCACAATATCTTTAGTCTTACTTGTTCCGCATTTAGACTAACAAGCTTTACACCCAGACTTGATAGTAGACTAGATTTTCTACTCCATAGAGATTCCCTTTGGAATGCGCAACTACAGTTCGGTTCTGAGTCTTTGTTTTTCTGACATTTAAAAGTACCTGTAATGCTTGGCATAGAACTCCAAAGTGACCAATTGTTTGAAGAAGTTTTGCTATTATACTGTCAATGAACAGATTTTTAGGAAACTTCTGGTGAGTTGGATGGCCGACTCGAACATGTGTGTAGAATCAAGTATCTATAGCATCCTTTAATGTAGTGGTCATTGGTCTACTAATAGAGGTCGTGTCGAACTGATTCAGGATTCTTATGAAAAGCGACGCCATTGGAGTTCAAAATTAGTTGGTCAATCTCGGAACAAACGTCTGGGTATACCGAAAACAGTCACGAAAATTCGTACGGCTATAAATAGGTAATACATGTTTGTATTACTCCAGGAATTTGCACATCAGGAAATACCCAACTATTTGTAGTGGGTAAAATCTTTCAAGGAAAATGGCCATTTAGATAAATTTTAGGTAAAGTTCAGAAATTACAACACTAGGGAACCCCCTTTTTTGAAATAATAATAATAATATAATAATATTCCACAACTATCACACAACGCCATCTAGTCCCAAGCTAAGCAGAGCTTGTGTTATGGGTACTAGACAACTGATAAACATACTTATATATTTCTAAATACATACATATTATAGATAAATTACACCCAGACACAGAACAAATGATCGTGCTCATCACACAAACATTTGTCCTGGGTGGGAATCGAACCCACGACCTCCGGCATAGCAGTTAGGGTCACTAACCACTAGACCAACAGGCCAGTCAAATCAACACCTGTGTGTCATTTATTTCAAATGGACAGCCATTTGAAATAAATGACACACAGGTGTTTTGTTTTAAGGAAAATGGTCATAGATAGTAGATATTCAGCTGCATCCGGTTAAACTGGAATCCGAATCCAAAATACACGCTTACATAGATGGGAACAACAAGGCTAGGCAGATGATGATGACAGGCAAAGTTAGTTAGTTAGCCCAAACAAGTCTCTTACCTCATCAATTAAGGGATACCGTGGATATTCCTTTCTGAACATATTCATATCGACATTGAAGTTCGACCACGTGGTGTTGGCGTTTTCATTGTATATCTGGTTCTGTATTAATACTATTAATTGTGAACGTAGTATCATGCCTCGTAAGCGCTTATAAGTTGTTACTTCCACCTAGAAAAAATAATAAAATTGAGCGATTTTCTCTTTGGATGGTAACCAGGCCCCGTATTCACAAATGCTCCGACTTGATTCGGAGACTCATATGTTTATCTCGCTCACTTTCGTAATGCCAAAAAAGATAGATATACGACTTATCGCATTGAAATGTTTGTGAATATGGGGGCAGGTTAAATTCGGTAGTGGAAAGACGATACAATTCGGTGAACGGAAAAGCCGTGGAGTAAAAGGGATAAGTGACAGTAAAAGAGATTTCTTGATTCATGTGAGAGTATTTATTAAAATTAAAAGCATCCATCCAGCTTTTAATTTTCTCTCGACTTAATTAATAATATTCATTTATGGTTGAACATAAGTCAGGACAGGTATCACCATAGATAACAGAAACAACAGGGTATCACATACAAAGTGTGTATGTATTAATTATTATACTCAGGTAAAGTCAAGTGTGAGGCCCACGGGCGGCATAAAAACTCTGACACCAAGGCATCTAAAACGGCCACTTTAGCAGATCATAATATGAATTGCGTTAAAAATCGTAAAATAAACCATTCATAATAGTAACTGCTTCTGTGCCTATTTAGGAAAATAGATCATAATAGGAAAATAATATGAATTGCGTAAAAAATCGTAAAATAGTCACAGGCGCAATGATCTGCCAAAGTGGCCGTTTTAGACCCCCAGGTAAGGCAAAGAAGAATATTCATGTAGGTACTAATTGCTGGACTAACATGTTTCAATGAATTACAAATTGCTCTTTATCTTATCTAAAAATCAGTTAGCAGTTAGCACATGACAGACTTGTAGTGTCGTATCTACGTATGTACAACAGCACCAATATTAAATTAAAACACATAGGTACACAGCACAACAACAACTAATTAATGTGAGAGGGCACCAGTTCCCTGCGGCAGACATATTCTGCCCAGTCCCACTTGAGATTGGCTCTGCCATATAAATGTTGTATACGCTCTGTTATGTTATAAATACCAAAAAAAACTTACATCATCAGCCAAAGGCGGATCAACAACCGGGAATCCATTATAAGACACAAGTTTGAGCAGTTCCACAATATGGCCGACGTTCTCAACGGTGCGCAGCGTGAACACCGGATGTGACATCACCTCAGACGCGTAGATGTTGTGCGCTAGTGGTGGGGGCTCCCAAGGTAGTAGGGGCACTGCTGCTAACTGAATGTGGATGTCATAGATACCCTGGGGAGATGAGGAAGTGGTTAAGCATGTCATAACATAACGCCTGTAATCCTTGAAGGATAGGGGATCGGACATAAAAAAAAACTAATTAGTCCGTCAGATAGATTTCCAAAAATTATTGGACACGTATTTTTTCTTTTTTCACGTAAACAAAAAATGAAGACGATACAGTGCTTCGAAAACTCGTGTGACGTCATATGATAGTACATTTTGTACCTACAAGTGACGTTTCAAGCCCCACTCCACGATTTTTGACACGTTTTATCTTCGTCATTTTTTATTGATTTGATAAAACAAAAAACACGTATTCAATATTTTTCGATAACCTAACTTACGGACTAAACAGAATCATATTATTTTGACCCAGTCCGATCCCCTATTGGGTAAGGCAGAGGTATACCTAATAGTACACCCACATTTCACAAGTTATGTTAAGTCCCGGGCACAAATTCAACTCTGTGGCTGCTACTGAGAACTTCCTGATAGAAAAACCCAATAACACTTTGCCCGACCGAATTGAACCCAGAACCTCATGTTCAGAAGTCGCGCTACTGATCACTTAAAGAGGAAAGCTATATTAAATATGCTCGTCATGGCAGAAATGTTCCTTGAGGTTCTGCTATATTGCGGGACTGTTCGGAAGAGATAACGCGGCATAGAAAGGGCTAAGAAGGAACGTGGGTGGGGTTTTGGCAGTACAAGTCTGACACTTCCTTCCGGTCCGCCGAGAGTCGTCATCATCTAGTGCCTAGCCTTTTCCCAAATATATTGGGGTCGGCTTCCAGTCTAACCGGATGCAGCTGAATACCAGTATTTTACATGGAGCGACTCCGCTTCGCCGAGAGTGGGAGGGGTCATTTGATAATTTCCCACCCACCCAAAAAAAAAAGCCTTTGCTATATTGAAAACGAGCAGTGGCGCTCCCGACTTACGAACAGTGAGTCGTGGGTTCGAACCCAGTCAGGTACATTACTTTGTGTAATTATTTGTTTCATCACCACTGCTCTCAAAACGGTGAAGGAAAACATCGTGCGAAATGTTAATAATAATGTTTTATAACAAAAACAAAAAAAAAAACGGTGACATGTGACATCTAATACCAACCCGCACTGGGCCCGTGTGGTGAATTATAGATAATTAGCCTATCCCTGTACTAGAGAGGAGGCCTGAGTCCTTGCAGTGGGAAAATTATAGGCTGATGATGATATTGAAATAAAAAAAGGGAGAACATTTCAAAACATACCTCATTGAAGAAGTCTCCGGTCCACTTAGCAACGACCAGGGTGATGATGATAGGCAACGCGTTGGAGATCTGTCCCGTGGTTTCTATGATGATGACCGTCAGTGATATGGTCATGCGGACTACGCCGCCGAGTTGGGCTGCCGCCCCGACGAGAGCGTATTTAGCTGGGTTGATTGTCTGTTAAGAACAAAGAGTTTAAAAAAAAAACATGGAAATTGACTGAGATATCAGTGAACATACATAAAAACTACATAAAGTCGAACATACTACTACTAATAAAAAGATTTTTTGGACAAGTAAAATTATTTTGCAAGATTAAATTGAACTAACTTTTCAATCCGAAAACATTTACAAAATGGGACGCTGTAACTGAATTAGAAAAGCAACAAAAATCAAAGAAAAACTTACATTCGAAGGCAACATAAACTGTATAGCAATAGCCAGCAGCCTCCCCCAAGCGGCGCCCGTCAGCAGGTTTGGTATGAACAGTCCACTGCTTACTGACAGACCGAACGTCCAGGTCGACAGCAAGAAGTAGCACACGACGAACGTGAATATGGACCACGGCTTGTAGGACCCGATCGGGTCGTGGAGGAACGAACGCACGGACGCTTCCGGAGTTTGGAACCAGATCGCCGCAAGAGCGTTGTATTCGCCGTCTGCGCAGAATAGCTGCGAAATCATGATAAAGTTTTAGATCACTAATATTATAAAGAGGAGGTTGTAGGGTAATCTCTGGATCTACTATAGAGATAGATCGATTTTGAAAATTCTTTCACTTATAGGAACCTTTATTATCCCAGAGTGTCATGGGCTATATTTAAAAAGTTTTCGTGAGTTAATTTCCGACCAAAACGCGATTGAAGCCGCGAAGCAAAGCTAATAGATCATAACATAACAGTTATGAGATCTCATCTGTGTTTCCAAGCTGATAGCAGGGCAGTATAGACGCTAGCAGTTACTACATTCCATTTTCTTTAATAGATTTTCAACTCAATTGCTAAAGCATTGGGTTCAAAGTTGATAGGGAAAATATTCATAGCTTAATGCGTCTGTACATAAACTGTAGACGTTTTGTCAGTTTTGCTATTAGTTGTTCCAAGAATCGTAATTGAAGACTACTGGGAATTTATTATTGGATATTCTCAATGAGTTTTTGTGTGACCAGAAATTCTAACGCTCAGGGCTTGAGCTTACTATCAATAGAAAAATGTTACCTGTAAAGGCACTTTAGTGGGGTCTTCGCCGAGTGGCCGACAGTCGTTCAGTAGAAACATCATTAGGAAGCCACAAGTAGCGCTCGAGGCTGCGACTAAACAAGCCTCAACCACGCGCAACCAAGGAGTTCCTATGTACCTGGTGGACAAAACTGAACTTAATCTTGGTTGCAGATTTTTTTTTTATACGTTGCCCCACACTAGGAATTTCTCCTGTATCGTGGGTGCGTTTACAAACATTTAAACTCACATACACAAACACACCCAGACCCGAAACAACTATCTGCAGGCCTTACAAATATTTGTTCCGTGCGGGAAACGTACCCGCGACACGCAGCGCAGCAGTCCAATCGCTCAGCCACTGCGCCAACCGTGCCGTCTGTTCGTCGTTTTGGTCGTTTAGTTATTTCACCCTTGTAGTTTTAATTTTAAGCTTGCTATATAGTGACCTTTATTCTCGTTGCAATAAGATTGCTGTTGGGTTGCAACTAGAGATGTGCCGTTGCCGGCAATATTGCCCGAAGTGGGAATTTTGGTGGCAAGATTGTCGGCAATACTGCCGGGAATGGAAATATTTGGGAATATTTCTTAATTATAAGTCAAATTAAGTACGGAAACTATGTAATACCGTACCGTGTGTGTGTGTGTGTTGTGTAACTTTGGCAATATTGCCAATGCTGCCGGCAATTTTAGTATTCCAAAGGCAGTGACAAAATTGCCACTAGGCACATCACTAGTTGCAACTCACTGAAGTGAGAGGTTAAATCGAACATGAATACTGATGCTTGTGACCGAACCTCTCGCTCCACCAAATGACATCTTTATTTATTTATTTATTACATTTAGTACAGCTAAAGCCATTAACACTAAATTAACTAATCCTTTTATTCGGTCTTCTCGCAAAACCACAAGCATTCTAACATTATCGTCTTCCATTCATCAGCAAACAAATCCAGTTCAGGGTTGGTCTCCCAGGGTCCAGGGTTGGTTTATGTAACAGAATGAGACAGAGATACTCTAAATCACTGTTCCGTGCTTGTAAATGTGAATAATAATTATAGTGATAGATTTATTTTGCAAAGGTAAATAATACAAGATGTGTAACAGGGTAAATATGACAAGGTTAGTGTTATTGACCTACCTTCTATCGTAAGCTAATTGCGCCGCAGTCTATCAAAGGCCTTATCTTCACAATCTTATTTATCTACACTAAAAGAATATGTCAAAATACGCCTCTTTTTTATCCGTATTTAAATAACGAGACATAAAGGTAACTACTATAAATAAAAACATTAACACTGGAGATTTACCGCCTTATTCATAAAAATAGTTAAGAGTTGTTTAACTTAAGCTTGGTTTATCTCGCATGCCGTCACTTTCATTTGAATATTATTGAAGTGAGACGGCATGCGAGATAAACCAAGCTTAAGTTAAACAACTCTTAACTATTTTTATGAATAAGGCGGTTAAAGACAAAATTAAACATTATAGGAACAAAAAGATATTATAAAAGGCCTTTTACATTTCATCGAATCAGGTTGATTGTGAAGGTTTCTAAGTAGTTTTACAAAGAACAGTAGTTTGAAATAAGAGTCATATTTGTATATTAAAGTAATAATCATATAAAATCACGCCTGTAATCCCCGAAGGGTTGGGTAGAGGTATACCTAATATTACACCTACCTACGCCAGTTATAGTTAAGTTTCATGTAATAGGGGACGAGCCTATTCCTATCAACCGGACACAAATACAGACTCTGTGGCTGTTACTGAGAAATTTCTGGTGGAATAACTCAAAAACAATCTGCACGGCCCCGGAATCGAAACCAGGACCTCATGCATAGCAGGTAGCCATGATGTAATATAACCCTACAATAGTAATATAAATAGTCCTCACCTTATCCTAAAAACGGCTAGTCTATAATTGATATAGTTCCACAGAGCGCCCAGTAATCCACCGACGACGCCGAAAAACATGAACACTGGCAGCTCATAGAATTGAAAGGGAAATGGTTCCATCTTTCCCAAGTTTAGGAGACCTAAAACGGAAGAGGTGTATTTATTTAGCTTGCCAAATGGACCGAATATTATTTCGAAAATTTAAATTATGCTTGTTTTTTTCTTTTCAGTCGAGTTTTTTTAGTTTTTTCAACTACTTATTTAGGTATCAATGATGAGATGAAATGTCAACTTAGATACGACAGTCCCCCAAAAAGTCTGCCGTTCACCACTCCTTAGTGTTTCAGCAGGCTGTTTGTTTGATGATTACCATTTTTTCATAACCAAGTCTAAAGAACAAGCCTTACGGTCTGTTTTCCCGCATAGCTATAATGCTTGACATCCGAAATATAACACAATAGTTTTACTTCTAATACAATCCCGCACATCGAAGACAATTATTCACCATTTTCGTAGTCGTTTGTACACATACCTGGAAAGCTCAGTTCTCCCGCTCGCCCGTGATACGCAGACAGCGCGCAGTTCAGCGTGAATGTTGACACTACTGTACCGAAGAACGTTCGCCATGTTAGCGCCTGATTCCAGAAACTAGTGCCTTCCTCTAATGAGAACAGTACTCCACCTGAAACAATAAGAAATGCTAGGAAACGGCAGTAACAAGTGTCTCTACTGACAATAATAGTAGAAGCATGGTAATAGATCAGCTCTGGTGGTCCTCCCAGAATGCCCCACCATCGTAATCTAACCATTTGAACAGAAGGCCTCAATCTGTCTACCAATCAACTATCTGGCCTCTTCTTATTTCTGACACTGTGACACTATTGTCAAACTACAAAGGTAAGATGGATAGGCGAACATCATCATCAGCCTATAATGTTCCCACTCAGGGACTCAGGCCATCGGTCTAGGAGAGGGAATAGGGATGGGCTATAATCCAGCACGCGGGCCCAGTGCGGGTTGGTAGATGTCATAATATAATTATGTCTTCGAATTTTTTGGTTCTAGACAGCCGGTTTCCTCATGATATTTTCCTTCACCGTTTTAGAGAGCAGTGGTGACAAAATAAATTACACAAAGTAATGCGCCTGACTGGGTTCGAACCCACAACTCACTGTACGTAAGTCGGGGCTGCCACCACTGGGCCACCACTGCTCTCATAGGGTAACATGTCTAAGTCAAACCACGTCATAACTAAAGTTTATAGATTTCGGCTAAAGTTGGATCGATAGTAGATTGTACATTTTAGATTCAGCTGCTTTGCTTTTTCAACATCATCAAAATTGGAGTCGGCTTCCAGTGTTACCGGATTAAGCTGAGTCAGTTTTGCTTCTTAAACTCAAATCCTTGGGCATAAAACTCGCGAGCGAAATGACACGAAATTCAGCATAAAATATTTGGAAACCTTGGACTAGATAGCAGGGACTGAATTACCCAAAAATTACGGTACCTTTAAATTTCGGTATGACGTCATACCGTTAAATAAGGGTTACCGAAATTTTGCGATACCGTTATTTTTTCCGGTAGTGAAATTCTGAGTATGGAAATGCATACCGGTATATTTCGGTAGAAGTACCGTAACCGTTATAAATATATCGGTAGCGGTACCTAAACCTTAATAAATAGGGGTTTGCTTTGACGCACCGCCTCGCCACTCTGTCTGTCGTTCACTTGCCGATTGTTGCACATTATTAGATTATAAACTACATACGCAAGTTCTAACGTCTTCCACCGCACACACGCGCGCCGTGCATGCATTTCGGTACCGAAATCGTGTAAGGGTTAAATAACGGTTTAGCCCAACCTTTATTTATAAAGGTACCGGTATAGCTCAACCTTTATTTTAAACCGGTACCGGTATATTTTTGAGGTATCTTAACCTTTAACCGTAACCGCTTTCAGTCCCTGCTAGATAGTCGGAGACTTATCCGCACATTTTATGACCTCGACTACAGCGAGTTTTGGCGTTAAGAATGGTTGATTCTGTTACCAAAAATAGGAACATGCTTTGTATTCTTTATTCTCAGTTGCTTACCGAGTCGATCTTTAGGTTAAGCCGTGCTTGCCTAGATTGGTCCATGGATGGATGACCACTCATTAAATACCGAGTTTCCTCCGTGCCTCGGAAAGTATGTTAAACCGGTGGACCCGGGTGTCATTTGTATATCTTCGTCCTGAAAGTCTGACAACCAGTCTTACTAAGGAGTATCGCATTTCCCAGTACTAAGTTGGTTGTGGAGGTCTGATAGGCAGTAGCTTCATGCAAAATACTGGTATTCAGCTGTATTCGGTTAGATTGGAAGACGACACCAACTTAAGTAGTTGAGAAAAAGGCTAGGCAGATGATGATGAATCTCAATTTCTCACCGATAGGAGCGCCGAAAGCTGCGGATACACCGGCGGCCGCGCCAGCTGACACAAAGTCACGTTTCTCATGATCTTCGCGAAAGTACTGGAATATCTTGAAGTCCTTGTTGAACGTCGTGCTCTTGCCCTGAGATATGCCTGCCGCGACCACGGCTCCACTGTGGATCATAGGTCCTTCCTGAACAAGAAATTGTTATTTGGAAGAGAAATTGTATTAGAAGACCAATTTCTAATAACCGCACAGATTTTGCTCATTTTCACACAGGTGTGCTCCACACTAGGAATTTTACCTGTACCATGGGTGCGTTCGCAAACATTTAAACTCACATATAATTATTTATTGAAACTTAAATAATTTGCTCGTTCCATCGTCGACATCATCTATGCCCTTAGGGCAAGATTGAAGTCAAGAGCAAGCCCATTTATAATAAAAAAATAAAACATACACACAGCCAGACATGGAACCTGGACCTGTGGGCAGTGTGGGCCATACAAATATTTTTTCCGTGCGGGAATCGAACCTGCGACACGTAAGGCTCAGCCAATATGCCATCCGTGAAAAAAGAGGTATTCAAAATGAGCAGTAAATGTATACAGTTTTTAGGTGTCACAGAAGAGCGCCTCATTAGGCCTTGCACAAAAGGAGTTCTGAGGTGTATTTTTAAAGACACAATAAAATTGGCTACATGGTTGCTTGATATAGTGCAGGATAATTCTGATGCTATATGCTGACCTTAAAATAATATACCCCAATACTAGTTTCTAAGGTCATTAGACCAGCTCACCTTGCCTCCTGCTAGCCCACCGACGACCGCAGTGATAACACCAATAGCCTTCACTACTAAAGTCTTGATCCTCACCACCCGAGGCACTTTCACACCATTCAGGTAACATTTCACTTGGGGAATACCACTGCCGGCTGCCACTGGCTAAAATGTGATTTGGAATTAGATACTCAACTCTACTCTAGATAAAGTGCAGTTTCGGTTGTGCTGGAGTTGTTATAACAAACATTAATAATGTATTTTATACTTTGGAAATTTAATATTATATAATATAACTAGTATTTGCGTGGGTGCGCGAGCTGCGCGCAGCTCGCGAGGCGTGGAGAGGGGGAGAGGGGGCGCTTTGAAAAATGATTTCGACTAACGCATTGCCCCTTTCAATGAATCTGATATACCTACCTATATACACCTACCTACTACCTACCACATACCTACACCTACCTACTACCTACCTACCTACACCTTCCTACTGCCTACCACCTACCTACACCTACCTACCTACCTACTGCCTACCACCTACCTACACCTACCTACCTACACCTACCTACCTACACCTACCTACCTACACCTACCTACCTACACCTACCTACCTACACCTACCTACCTACACCTACCTACCTACACCTACCTACCTACACCTACCTACCTACACCTACCTACCTACACCTACCTACCTACACCTACCTACCTACCTACACCTACCTACCTACACCTACCTACCTACTACCTACCAATCACCTACCTACTACCTCCTACTACCACTAAAAAAACTTTACCCTAAAGTTTGCTTGTCGTCGCCCCTGAGTTACGCTTCACCCACTCAACCTTCGTTACGCTAAGGAGGTCGCCGGCTCGCTTCGCTCGCCACCTCCCCCCTTCGCTCCACTCGGTCTCGCAGGTTCGCTCCACTCAGGACCTACCTACCACCGGAAAGCTATCATGACATTATCCCTACGCTACGGGGGTCGCCGCCTCGCTTCGCTCGCCCGCTCCCCCCTTCGCTTTACCGGTACCACCATTTTACTTCCCCGAGCCTCCTATCCTATACGAATCTGTAAACAAAAGAGAAAAAAAAGGGGTGAAGAGGGGGGGGGGGGGGTGAAGGGGGGGGGGGGGAGAGGGGGGAGTTTCTAAAAATGATTTCGACTAACTCTATGCCCCTCTCAATGAATCTGAAAAAAAAAATGTTCCAAGTCTCTTAACTTCCGAGATCCGAAAGGGGGGGGATGGAGGGGGGCAAGGGGGTCAAATTTTCAAAATGGTTTTTACTTCCTCAAGCCTCCTCTATACGAATCCCTAAAAAAAAATTTGTAAATTCTCTTTATTTCCGAGATCCGCCTAAAGGGGGGGAGAAGGGGGGCAAGGGGGGCCACTTTGAAAAATGATTTTTACTTTACCGAGCCTCCTCTATACGAATCCGTAAAAAAAAAAATATACGGGTCTTTTAGTTTCCGAGATACGATAGGGAGGGGGGAGAAGGGGGGGGAAAAGGGGGGGTTTCGGACTTTTCCCATAGGATTGAGAGTTCATTGTTTACGAATCTGTCAAAATATACCCACCTCCCCATCCACCATCAGGGAGATCAATTCTGTCAGTCAGTCAGTCAGTGGTAGTTTAGCTTTATATAGTATAATAGCTTTATATAGTATAATAACTAGTATTTGCGTGGGTGCGCGAGCTGCGCGCAGCTCGCGGGGCGTGAAGAGGGGGAGAGGGGGAGCTTTGAAAAATGATTTCGACTAACGCATTGCACCTCTCAATGAATCTGAAAAAAAAAAATGTTCCAAGTCTCTTAACTTCCGAGATCCGCCTAAAGGGGGGGTGAAGGGGGCAAGGGGGTTCAAATTTGAAAAACGAATTTTACTTCCCCGAGCCTCCTCTAAATGAATCTCACGTGTGTTAACACCTACCTACACCTACCTACCTACACCGACCTACCTACTACCTACCTATCACCTACCTACTACCTACCTACTACCTCCTACTACCACTAAAAAAACATTACCCTTAAGTTTGCTTGTCGTCGCCCCTGAGTTACGCTTCACCCACTCAACCTTCGTTACGCTAAGGAGGTCGCCGGCTCGCTTCGCTCGCCACCTCCCCCCTTCGCTCCACTCGGTCTCGCAGGTTCGCTCCATTCAGGACCTACCTACCACCGGAAAGCTATCATGATAATAACACTACGCTAAGGGGGTCGCCGGCTCGCTTCGCTCGCCCGCTCCCCCCTTCGCTTTGCCGCTGTACCACCACCGGACAGGTTTCAACGCCCCTCAATAGTTTTATGTAAGAAAAAAAAAAAAAAAAAGGTGAAAAGGGGGGGGGGGGGGGTTGAAGGGGGGTTAGGGGGGGAGTCTCGAAAAATGATTTCGATTAACGCAAAGGCCCCTCTAAATGAATCTGAAAAAAAAATCGTTCCATGTCTCTTAACTTTCGAGATTCGCCTAAAGGGGGGGAGAAGGGGGGCAAGGGGGGCCACTTTGAAAAATGATTTTTACTTTACCGAGCCTCCTCTATACGAATCCCTAAAAAAAAACAAGTAAAATCTCTTTGTTTTCGAGATAAGATAGGGAGGGGGGAGAAGGGGGGGGGAAAGGGGGGGTTTAGGACTTTTCCCATAGTCATGAGAGTTGATTGTTTACGAATCTGTCAAAATATACCCACCTCCCCATCCACCATCTGGGAGATCAATTCTGTCAGTGAGTGAGTCAGTCAGTGGTAATTTAGCTTTATATAGTATAACTAGTATTTGCGTGGGTGCGCGAGCTGCGCGCAGCTCGCGGGGCGTGAAGAGGGAGAGAGGGGCAGCTTTGAAAAAAAATTTCGACTAACGCATTGCTCCTTTCAATAAATCTGAAAAAAAAATGTTTCAAGTCTCTTAACTTCCGAGATCCGCCTTACTACCTACCTACACCTACCTACTCCTACCTACACCTACCTATACCTACCTATACCTACCTACACCTACCTACACCTACCTACACCTACCTACTCAACCTTCGTTACGCTTCACCCACTCAACCTTCGTTACGCTAAGGAGGTCGCCGGCTCGCTTCGCTCGCCACCTCCCCCCTTCGCTCCACTCGGTCTCGCAGATTCGCTCCACTCAGGACCTACCTACCACCGGAAAGCTATCATGACATTATCCCTACGCTACGGGGGTCGCCGGCTCGCTTTGCTCGCCCGCTCCCCCCTTCGCTTCACCGGTACCACCATTTTACTTCCCCGAGCCTCCTATCCTATACGAATCTGTAAACAAAACAGAAAAAAAGGGGTGAAGAGGGGGGGGGGGGGAGAGGGGGGGAGTTTCTAAAAATGATTTCGACTAACGCAATGCCCCTCTATATGAATCTGAAAAAAAATTCGTTCCAAGTCTCTTAACTTCCGAGATCCGAAAGGGGGGGGTGGAGGGGGGCAAGGGGGTCAAATTTTCAAAATGGTTTTTTCTTCCCTAAGCCTCCTCTATACGAATCCCTAAAAAAAAACTTGTAAATTCTCTTTATTTCCGAGATCCGCCTAAAGGGGGGGGAGAAGGGGGGCAAGGGGGGCCACTTTGAAAAATGATTTTTACTTTACCGAGCCTCCTCTATACGAATCCCTAAAAAAAAACACTTCAAGTCTCTTTGTTTCCGAGATACGATAGGGAGGAGGGAGAAGGGGGGGGAAAAGGGGGGGTTTCAGACTTTTCCCATAGGATTGAGAGTTCATTGTTTACGAATCTGTCAAAATATACCCACCTCCCCATCCACCATCTGGGAGAACAATTCTGTCAGTCAGTGAGTGAGTGGTAGTTTAGCTTTATATAGTATAACTAGTATTTGCGTGGGTGCGCGAGCTGCGCGCAGCTCGCGGGGCGTGAAGAGGGGGAGAGGGGGCGCTTTGAAAAATGATTTCGACTAACGCATTGCACCTCTCAATTAATCTGAAAAAAAAAAAATTTTAATGCAGCTCGCGGTACTACCTACCTACTACCTACCTACACCTACCTACACCTACCTACACCTACCTACACCTACCTACACCTACCTACTACCTACCTACACCTACCTACTACCTACCTACACCTACCTACTACCTACCTACACCTACCTACACCTACCTACACATACCTACTACCTACCACCTACCTACCTACTACCTCCTACTACCACTAAAAAAACATTACCCTAAAGTTTGCTTGTCGTCGCCCCTGAGTTACGCTTCACCCACTCAACCTTCGTTACGCTAAGGAGGTCGCCGGCTCGCTTCGCTCGCCACCTCCCCCCTTCGCTCCACTCGGTCTCGCAGGTTCGCTCCACTCAGGACCTACCTACCACCGGAAAGCTATCATGACATTATCCCTACGCTACGGGGGTCGCCGGCTCGCTTCGCTCGCCCGCTCCCCCCTTCGCTTTGCCGCTGTACCACCACCGGACAGGTTTCAACGCCCCTCAATAGTTTTATGTAAGAAAAAAAAAAAAAAAAAAAAGTGAAAAAGGGGGGGGGGGGTTGAAGGGGGGGTGAGGGGGGGAGTCTCGAAAAATGATTTCGATTAACGCAAAGGCCCCTCTCAATGAATCTGAAAAAAAAAATGTTCCAAGTCTCTTAACTTCCGAGATCCGAAAGGGGGGGGGATGGAGGGGGGCAAGGGGGTCAAATTTTCAAAATGGTTTTTACTTCCCCAAGCCTCCTCTATACGAATCCCTAAAAAAAAACACGTAAATTCTCTTTATTTCCGAGATCCGCCTAAAGGGGGGGAGAAGGGGGGCAAGGGGGGCCACTTTGAAAAATGATTTTTACTTTACCGAGCCTCCTCTATACGAATCCCTAAAAAAAAACACTTCAAGTCTCTTTGTTTCCGAGATACGATAGGGAGGGGGAGAAGGGGGGGGAAAAGGGGGGGTTTCGGACTTTTCCCATAGGATTGAGAGTTCATTGTTTACGAATCTGTCAAAATATACCCACCTCCCCATCCACCATCTGGGAGAACAATTCTGTCAATAAGTGAGTGAGTCAGTGGTAATTAAGCTTTATATAGTATAACTAGTATTTGCGTGGCTGCGCTCGCTGCGCGCAGCTCGCGGGTCTGCCTACCTACACCTACCTACTACCTACCTACACCTACCTACTACCTACCTACACCTACCTACACCTACCTACACCTACCTACACCTACCTACACCTACCTACTACCTACCTACACCTACCTACTACCTACCTACCTACCTACACCCTACCTACCTACCTACACCTACCTACACCTACCTACACCTACCTACACCTACCTACACCTACCTACACCTACCTACACCTACCTACACCTACCTACACCTACCTACACATACCTACTACCTACCACCTACCACCTACCTACTACCACTAAAAGAACATTACCCTAAAGTTTGCTTGTCGTCGCCCCTGAGTTACGCTTCACCCACTCAACCTTCGTTACGCTAAGGAGGTCGCCGGCTCGCTTCGCTCGCCACCTCCCCCCTTCGCTCCACTCGGTCTCGCAGGTTCGCTCCACTCAGGACCTACCTACCACCGGAAAGCTATCATGACATTATCCCTACGCTACGGGGGTCGCCGGCTCGCTTCGCTCGCCCGCTCCCTCCTTCGCTTTGCCGCTGTACCACCACCGGACAGGTTTCAACGCCCCTCAATAGTTTTATGTAAGAAAAAAAAAAAAAAAAAAGTGAAAAAGGGGGGGGGGTTGAAGGGGGGTGAGGGGGGGAGTCTCGAAAAATGATTTCGATTAACGCAAAGGCCCCTCTAAATGAATCTTATAGTCGGGGTGGGTCAGTTCTTAAAATAAAGTCTTGTTCACGGCTTAAACTTTTATAATTAAACTCAGGAAATTACACATTACACGTATAAGTTAAATTAAAACTCTGCCATCTCAAAAGTCTCTCTCTTCCTGACTACCAACATTCTAACATTCAAAGCAACATAATCATAAGAACTTAAAACTATCTACGAAGGCCAATCAGCGGCCGAGTAGCGGCGCGACGACATGCGACAGTTCTGTGATTGGTCGGCGCGAGGCGCGGGAGCAAACATGCTAACGCGTTGGTGAGTATCTTTGAGGCGGCTGTCCTCTATTGGCCCTCTTACGGCCAGGGAAATGGGTGCGTTCAGAAACGTCTTCCGCTATACACTCCCCCTCGGGTTCGTGAAGGCGTCCTCGCTCAGGAACCCGCTCAAGATCGGCAGAAACAAGCTTGACATGACGAGGCCGGCCTCGATTACGCTTTGGCATAATAGGAAGCGGCGGCGTATCATCCCTACTGACAAACGGCGTAAGTTGGGACGCATGGAACCTGCCTAAAACCTCGTCAGGAGAGTTAATTTTGGAAACCAAGTAAGTCGTGGGACTGGCTATCTTAACGATCTCATAGGGCCCATCCCTTTTTGGAACAAACTTAGCCGACAATCCTTTTGCAGCGTTACTCAATACGTGCGACTTCACCAAGACTTGATCACCGACATCAAAATCTAAGGGTTTTCGACTCTTATCGGCGTAATCTTTACGTCTATCCTGTTCTTTTTCTACCCTATCCCTAATCAAAACTAAAGAGTCTAAAAACTTCTTTAGGTAGGGCGTTATTTGGGGAACAAAGTTATCCTTTTTCAGGACGGCCCTAATATCATAACGAACCTCAACTGGTGACCGAAGATTTCTAGCTAAGGTGAGAAAAGCTGGTGAAACACCTGTTGTCTGACACAAGGCAGAGTTCATGGCGAAACGAACTGACGGTAAGTGGTCAGGCCATGAAGAATGCTCGGTGTCGACCAACTGAGCCAGCTGCACCTTTAGGTCTCGGTTTTTCCGTTCGGCCGGGTTTGCCTCCGGATGATATAAAGGTAACAAATCCTGTTCAATTCCTAAAATGTACATACATTGTTGCATTACAGCAGAGACAAACTGTACCCCATTATCCGATATAACACGACGCGGAAGGCCGTACCTAAGGAAATATTCCTCGATTAGTGTCCGAGCACAGACCTCCGAGGTGGCGTCGACCAGAGCAAAAAGCTCGACCCACCGAGTAGCTGTGTCCTCAACCAATAAAATGTACTTCTCCCCCTTCTCTCCGGGAGGGAGCGGGCCAAACAAGTCAATTGCCAAGACCTCTCCCCTTTGATTTAATACTGGGGTCTGTAAAAGGCCTGAAGGCTTCAAGTTTGACGACTTGTACCGCTGGCATGTCGCACAAGACTTAACAAAGTCTGTGACAAACCGTCTCATTCCAGGGAAGAAAAATCGCTGTGAAAGCTTATGTAAGGTCCTATCAATACCTTGATGCCCAGCAATAGGAGTATCGTGACAGTCCCTCAAAACGTCCAGACGTAAACTCTCCGGAAGAACAAGTTGAGCCTCCTCAACGTCGACGTCAGGGTTATAACGATATAGGACTCCTTGCTGCATAAAGTAACCGCGCTCAGACCAGCGTTTCTCTTCAACTGCGTCATTACTTTCAAGACCAGTCATTATCTTTTCTAGTTCCGGGTCGTCCAACTGAGCAGGTCGCAAATCGGCAGGACTTCTCGTGGGTAAGTCAACCACTACCGAACAAATACCACACTGATCTTGGCTACTTTCTTCGCAAGTAGGACGACTCAGCGTGTCGGCCACAACATTGATTTTACCTGGAGTGTATTCATATTGAATATTGAACTCTTGTAACTTAAGTGCCCACCGAACTAGTCTACCTGATGGCGACTTCAAGCTCAACAACCATTTGAGAGGTTGGTGGTCACTACCTACAATAATTTGTTGACCTTCCAAATAACCTCTGAACCGCTCAACGGACCAAACAACTGCGAGAGCTTCCCTCTCTGTAGTAGAATAATTACGCTCGGCGGGGTTTAAAAGACGGCTCGCGTATTCAATCGGCCTTTCGTCTTTCCCCTCACCTTGCAGCAACACTGCACCAAGAGCGTAACTACTTGCGTCCGTACGCAAGATAAACGGTTTACTGTAATCAGCTTGGACGAGTATGGGCGCAGACGTTAAACGCTTTTTTAGCTCCTGAAACGCCTGATTTTGCTCAGCGCCCCATACCCAAGCCTGATTTTTCTTCAAAAGACGAGTTAAGGGTTCAGCGACTTCTGAAAAGTTCAAAATGAACTTTCTGAACCACGAACACGTCTGTAGAAACGTTCTGAGGTGGCGTACAGTACTTGGTGCCTTCATGTCCGCCACTGCGCGAACCTTGTCATGATCAGGTGAAACTCCATCCTGAGTAATGACATGACCCAAGTATTTCACTTCTTCACGCGCGAAAACACACTTTTCGCGATTGGCGCGAAGATTGAACATACGCAACCTTTCAAACACTGCACGTAGATCAGCGACGTGCTGATCAAATCCTTCCGATATTACGAGCAGATCATCCTGATAGCACAACAGGGTCACATTTTGAAGTGAGGCGCCAGAGCGCAACCTGTCGATGAGTCGTTGGAATGTTGACGGCGCGTTCTTGAGTCCAAACGGCATCCTTTTAAAACGATACGTCCCAAAAGGCGTCAAAAAGGCCGTTTTATCTCGATCGCATTCCCTGACCGAAACATTCCAAAACCCACTACGCATATCTAACGTACTCATGATGCAATTTCGCTTGGTAGACTGCACCAGCTCGTCTATAAGCGGCATCGGGTACACATCGGTTTTAGTTATGGCGTTAACCTTTCTATAATCTACGCAAAACCGAACTTGACCGTTCTTTTTAGGCACTAACAATGCAGGCGATCCCCATGCCGATTCGCACTCCTCTATAATACCATCAGCCAACATCTTCTCGATTTCTGACCGCATGATCTCTTTTTTTTGCAGGAGTAAGCCGATATGGAGGGACTGCAACTGGAGCGTGGTCACCAGTATCAATGACGTGCTCCGCAAAAGCAGTTGGTTCGCCCCGTAACTCAAACACGTCCTTATTTTCAGAAAGGAACTGGGCCAGAACCTCACGCTGCTCGTTGCTAAGCTTTGAAGCTTCCTCGTCCCTCAGCAAACTACTAATAGGCACACTTACCTGGTGTGCGGCTTTCTCATATGGGAGATCGAACTCATCAGCACTGTCAGCAAAGTGCCACTTAGAACTACTAAAATCAACACTGATACCAAAATTTATCAAAAAATCTATACCTAAAAGAGATTCATTATTGTCTGCATCCGGAAAAATTAAAAAACTAACGAGCCTGGTTCTACCTTCAAGAGTCACATTCACTTCGGTAGTAAGTACATTCATTAACCTAAGTACACCATCTGCAAGTTTTACATTTTCGACGCCAGAGGACATAGGATGGCCTTTAGCCTTTAGGAGAGCGTATAGCGTATGACCAGCCACACAGCTTTTAGCTGCCGAATCTAGTAACGCGGTACCATTCTCACCTAAAATACTAATCTTTAGCACGGGCCGTAAAAAGGATCTAGCGTTACAATTACCGTTTGACGCAAACTCCCCCTGGTCGCAAGAAGTACAAACACATACCGTTTTAGTACAAAAACAAATACAATTTGCTCTATTTATAGAACAATAAGGATTGTCAACACAAAAACGATTCATAAAATAATTATTACAAGTCTCAGACTTAACGCTAACATTGCTATCAGCACAAGACGACGACGACTTATATAAACAAAAATTATCGTTTAGGTTATAACTATTACACTCTAAACAAACTTTATGTAAACATTTACCGTGACTATAAGGAACAATAGAGTCGGTATCCATAGCTAAAACATTTACATTACGATTTGGAACATTATTGTGAGAACTAAACTTAGTGACAACAGAACCCCCTGCGACTTTTACGGCCGCGGGGTTACCTCGAACTTGGAGCGATGACACGCGTTGCTCGATGCTGGAAGGCGCGGGCGCGCGCGCGGCACCGGCAACCATCACGCTACCTCGCGGCGGCGGGGTAGGCGCTTGTAGTGGTGGCGGCGCGTTGACCTTGGGGCATATGTCGCTATGTACGCTAGGCGCACGATGCGACAGGGAGCAATCGGTTGGTGCACGAGACTCACGTGCAGAAGCAACAGAACAGAACGCTGAATGTCCACTGTTCTTACCATCACTGGGATTACACTTCGGGCACTTAGACTTTGTGATATTCGCGGCACCACAACCGTAACACTTAATGTCTTTTTTATGCTCACTTTTTGGATTATTTTCGTCACTTCTTTTCACTAATTTCTCACACGTTTCCTTTACGTGACCGCTACGTTTGCAGTAAACACAGAACGACTTTGTATTCCCTGCCTTTCCTGTCGTTGAGTCGCCTGTGCGACTACCGGCGACGACGGCAGCGGATGACCGGGAAGCGCGACTCGACGTATCGGTACGAATGTGCGCAGGCTCGGCGGCGGCGCGTGATCCATCTTCGATATGAGACGACGGCTTATGACCTTGACGATCGTTTTGTGACTCTTTTAATGAGTCTTCTACGGCGCGTGCCTTCATCAGCAACTCGTCGAATGTCGAAACCGTAGCTCTGTCGATTCGCTTTCTGATGCGACGATTTAACAATCCATACGTCATATCCAACTCGACGCGTTCACACAAGTCTTCTTGTGGGAGTTTTGCAAACAAGGCACGAACTTTTGCTATAAACAAATCCGTGTTTTCGGTACCTTGTACGAGGGAGAATAACTCGACGTAAATACGAAACGGCGGGCGGCGCTCGCCATACGCACTCCGTAATCTAGTTATAGCTTCATCCCATGTCTTCGTTGAGCCCTTGATACCCTGCCACCATGTACCTGCCGATGAAGTGAGCAGCATGGACATACCTAAAAGAGCATTCTCGTCGCTTATGTTTAGGCATGACTTGTAAACCTCTATGGCATCTATAAAGTTATCTACGGATTCTTCTGGATTGCCGCTAAACTTAGATGAACATTTCGAGAAGTTGGCTGTGGACTTCACGATAGCCGCGGCGGCGTTGGCGGTGGCGGCGGATGTACTTGCGTCTACCGACGCGATTAATGGCGTCGACGAACGTACTTCGCGTAAAAGTTGTTGACAAAATTCTGCTTGCGATTGTTGAATCGATGTTATCAGCTTGGCAAGGACGTCTTGTGGCATCGTTATGTTGCTTGACTGTTCTAGTTCTGATTCCTCATGAATCGAGTCGTCGGCGTCGGCGGGCGACTTGCGTCTTCGCGGCATTTTGCAAACCGATAAATACCTACTTTTCGGAAAAAGCGACAATACACGGCTCGTGGTTGTACCAACCAGCAATAATCCACACGTAGACACAAAACACAGGCAAAGTCACTGTTTATAGTTCTATACACAGTTTTATGCACTTGTCGGTCGTTTTTCACCGTAACACCAAAGTTTTTCAACTTGAACGAACGTGCAACGAACGAAAAGTTTTATCCGCACAACAAAAACTCCGACCCCTTGTTTTACTTTACAAAAACACACGTTGGGCGCCAAGATATAGTCGGGGTGGGTCAGTTCTTAAAATAAAGTCTTGTTCACGGCTTAAACTTTTATAATTAAACTCAGGAAATTACACATTACACGTATAAGTTAAATTAAAACTCTGCCATCTCAAAAGTCTCTCTCTTCCTGACTACCAACATTCTAACATTCAAAGCAACATAATCATAAGAACTTAAAACTATCTACGAAGGCCAATCAGCGGCCGAGTAGCGGCGCGACGACATGCGACAGTTCTGTGATTGGTCGGCGCGAGGCGCGGGAGCAAACATGCTAACGCGTTGGTGAGTATCTTTGAGGCGGCTGTCCTCTATTGGCCCTCTTACGGCCAGGGAAATGGGTGCGTTCAGAAACGTCTTCCGCTATAATCTGGAAAAAAAAATCGTTCCAAGTCTCTTAACTTTCGAGATTCGCCTAAAGGGGGGGAGAAGGGGGGCAAGGGGGGCCACTTTGAAAAATGATTTTTACTTTACCGAGCCTCCTCTATACGAATCCGTAATAAAAAAAAAATACGGGTCTCTTAGTTTCCGAGATACGATAGGGAGGGGGGAGAAGGGGGGGGTAAAAGGGGGGGTTTCGGACTTTTCCCATACTCACCAGAGTTACTTGTTTACGAATCTGTCAAAATATACCCACCTCCCCATCCAACATCTGGGAGAACAATTATGTCAGTGAGTCAGTCAGTGAGTGGTAGTTTAGCTTTATATAGTATAACTAGTATTTGCGTGGGTGCGCGAGCTGCGCGCAGCTCGCGAGGCGTGGAGAGGGGGAGAGGGGGCGCTTTGAACAGTGATTTCGACTAACGCATTGCCCCTTTCAATGAATCTGAAAAAAAAAAATTTTCCAAGTCTCTTAACTTCCGAGATCCGCCTAAAAGGGGGGTGAAGGGGGGCAAGGGGTTCAAATTTGAAAAACGGATTTTACTTCCCCGAGCCTCCTCTATATGAATCTCACGTATGCCACCACCTACCTACACCTACCTACTACCTACCTACACCTACCTACTACATACCTACACCTACCTACTACCTACCTACACCTACCTACTACCTACCTATCACCTACCCACCACCTACCTACTACCTACCTACTACCTCCTACTACCACTAAAAAAACATTACCCTAAAGTTTGCTTGTCGTCACCCCTGAGTTACGCTTCACCCACTCAACCTTCGTTACGCTAAGGAGGTCGCCGGCTCGCTTCGCTCGCCACCTCCCCCCTTCGCTCCACTCGGTCTCGCAGGTTCGCTCCACTCAGGACCTACCTACCACCGGAAAGCTATCATGACTTTATCCCTACGCTACGGGGGTCGCCGGCTCGCTTCGCTCGCCCGCTCCCCCCTTCGCTTTACCGTTCCCACCATTTTACTTCCCCGAGCCTCCTATCCTATACGAATCTGTAAACAAAAGAGAAAAAAAGGGGTGAAGAGGGGGGGGGGGGGGGTGAAGGGGGGGGGAGAGGGGGGTTTCTAAAAATGATTTCGACTAACGCAATGCCCCTCTCAATGAATCTGAAAAAAAAAATGTTCCAAGTCTCTTAACTTCCGAGATCCGAAAGGGGGGGGATGGAGGGGGGCAAGGGGGTCAAATTTTCAAAATGGTTTTTACTTTCTCAAGCCTCCTCTATACGAATCCCTAAAAAAAACACGTAATTCTCTTTATTTCCGAGATCCGCCTAAAGGGGGGGAGAAGGGGGGCAAGGGGGGGCACTTTGAAAAATGATTTTTACTTTACCGAGCCTCCTCTATACGAATCCGTAATAAAAAAAAAATACCGGTCTCTTAGTTTCCGAGATACGATAGGGAGGGGGGGGAGGGGGGGCAAAAAGGGGGGGTTTCGGACTTTTCCCATACTCACCAGAGTTAGTTGTTTACGAATCTGTCAAAATATACCCACCTCCCCATCCACCATCTGGGAGAACAATTATGTCAGTCAGTGAGTGAGTCAGTGAGTGGTAGTTTAGCTTTATATAGTATAACTAGTATTTGCGTGGCTGCGCTCGCTGCGCGCAGCTCGCGGGTCTGCCTACCTACATCTACCCACTACCTACCTACACCTACCTACTACCTACCTACACCTACCCACACCTACCTACACCTACCTATTACCTACCTACACCTACCTACTACCTACCTACACCTACCTACACCTACCTACACCTACCTACACCTACCTACACATACCTACTACCTACCACTTACCTACCTACTACCTCCTACTACCACTAAAAGAACATTACCCTAAAGTTTGCTTGTCGTCGCCCCTGAGTTACGCTTCACCCACTCAACCTTCGTTACGCTAAGGAGGTCGCCGGCTCGCTTCGCTCGCCACCTCCCCCCTTCGCTCCACTCGGTCTCGCAAGTTCGCTCCACTCAGGACCTACCTACCACCGGAAAGCTATCATGACATTATCCCTACGCTACGGGGGTCGCCGGCTCGCTTCGCTCGCCCGCTCCCCCCTTCGCTTTACCGCTGTACCACCACCGGACAACGGTTTCGACGCCTACTATAATATTTGTTCAAACACCTAATGGCTATCTCTAACCGTTATGAAGTTACAGCCCTTTTAATTTTAGGGGAGGTTGGGGAGGGGAGGGTATACAAGTTTCAACGCCCCTCAATAGTTTTATGTAAGAAAAAAAAAAAAAAAAAAGGTGAAAAAGGGGGGTGGGGGGGTTGAAAGGGGGGTTAGGGGGGGAGTCTCGAAAAATGTTTTCGATTACCGCAAAGGCCCCTCTAAATGAATCTGAAAAAAAAATCGTTCCAAGTCTCTTAACTTTCGAGATTCGCCGAAAGGGGGGGAGAAGGGGGGCAAGGGGGGCCACTTTGAAAAATGATTTTTACTTAACCGAGCCTCCTCTATACGAATCCCTAAAAAAAAACACTTCAAGTCTCTTTGTTTCCGAGATACGATAGGGAGGGGGGAGAAGGGGGGGGAAAAGGGGGGGTTTCGGACTTTTCCCATAGGATTGAGAGTTCATTGTTTACGAATCTGTCAAAATATACCCACCTCCCCATCCACCATCTGGGAGAACAATTCTGTCAGTCAGTCAGTGAGTCAGTGGTAGTTTAGCTTTATATAGTATAACTAGTATTTGCGTGGGTGCGCGAGCTGCGCGCAGCTCGCGAGGCGTGGAGAGGGGGCGCTTTGAAAAATGATTTCGACTAACGCATTGCACCTCTCAATGAATTTGAAAAAAAAATGTTCCAAGTCTCTTAACTTCCGAGATCCGCCTAAAGGGGGGGGGGGGTGAAGGGGGGCAAGGGGTTCAAATTTGAAAAACTGATTATACTTCCCCGAGCCTCCTCTATATGAATCTCACGAATGACACCACCTACCTACACCTACTTACCACCTACCTACACCTACCTACTACCTACCTAAACCTACCTACCACCTACCTACACCTACCTACTACCTACCTACACCTACCTACACCTACCTACTACCCCTACCACCTACCTACTACCTCCTGCTACTACTAAAAAACATTAACCTAAAGTTTGCTTGTCGTCGCCCCTGAGTTACGCTTCACCCACTCAACCTTCGTTACGCTAAGGAGGTCGCCGGCTCGCTTCGCTCGCCACCTCCCCCCTTCGCTCCACTCGGTCTCGCAGGTTCGCTCCACTCAGGACCTACCTACCACCGGAAAGCTATCATGACTTTATCCCTACGCTACGGGGGTCGCCGGCTCGCTTCGCTCGCCCGCTCCCCCCTTCGCTTTACTGGTACCACCACAGGATAGGCCCCTTTCAATGAATCTGAAAAAAAAAATGTTCCAAGTCTCTTAACTACCGAGATCCGAAAGGGGGGGTGAAGGGGGGCAAGGGGGTCAAATTTGAAAAATGGTTTTAACTTTCCCGAGCCTCCTCTATACGAATCCGTAAACAAAACAGAAAAAAGAGGTAAAAGGGGGGGGGGGGTTGAAGGGGGGTGAGGGGGGAGAGTTTCGAAAAATGATTTCGATTAACGCAAAGGCCCCTCTAAATGAATCTGAAAAAAATAATCTTCCAAGTCTCTTAACTTCCGAGATCCGAAAGGGGGGGGATGGAGGGGGGCAAGGGGGTCAAATTTTCAAAATGGTTTTTACTTCCCCGAGCCGCCTCTATACGAATCCCTAAAAAAAAACACGTAAAATCTCTTTATTTCCGAGATCCGCCTAAAAGGGGGGAGAAGGGGGGCAAGGGGGGCAACATTGAAAAATGATTTATACTTTCCCGAGCCTCCTCTATACGAATCCGTAATAAAAAAAAAATACGGGTCTCTTAGTTTCCGAGATATGATAGGGAGGGGGGAGAAGGGGGGGGGAAAGGGGGGATTTCGGACTTTTCCCATACTCACCAGAGTTACTTGTTTACGAATCTGTCAAAATATACCCACCTCCCCATCCACCATCTGGGAGAACAATTCTGTCAGTCAGTCAGTCAGTGAGTGAGTCAGTGGTAGTTTAGCTTTATATAATAGAATTATCCTATTGATATTTCGCTAGATAAGAGTGGTGTTTTGGGATAAACCACCTTAACTCCATTGGATAAAGTTCAGTTTCCAGTAGAGCTATTATTTCGTTTTTCTTCTTCAGCCTTTGGCCACCCAATGCTGAGTGTAGGTTTCAAATTCTCAATATTGCTTTATGATGCTTTAATAACTTTTTCTGTGATAGATCTTACTTAGTTAAAATTGAGTAATTTTTATGTTTGAATTATAGCTCACTGCCACTACAGGCTGAAATATAATATCTGGAATACTGATGTTGTAATATTGGTAGCCATAATACCATTACTTAAAGTCGAATTTCCATTACAATTGTTTAATCCAACCACGATAATAAATATTGCGAAATTCATTAGTGACACACTTTGAACTCATATTAATGTACAATTAATTAATAAAAAAATTACGGACCACAATCTGATTAAAGAAATATATATGTCGCATCCAGGTACATAGGACGCTAGTCAGGAAGTACTAAATGACATACATAGTGTCAAACAGTTGTGGGCACAGAAAGGGATCTACGGGTAAATGAGAGAAATAATGACTCCTTTAACTTGTACACAGCTACTGTACAGTCAATTACTAACACTACTGTACTTAAAAGGAAACACCGAGCAGTTCCTAGATAGTATGTGTCGCGACCATGCCCGAACGATCACTGGCTGGCGATCCATGGGACTGAGGTCCGTATCCGACACCTACATCCAGACTCCGCACAACGCCAAACAAAGGCGCTTGTGTTTAAATTTAAGTGCATACTCATCAAAGATCCGACACGGCCATCCTGCATGACACACGTCCTCGTGTGTAAACCTGCAATACCAGAGATTCCCATCGCAGGACACCCGTTCGGTCATTCTGACTTAACCAAGAGGAACTCTCAAACTTCTCTTGTTACAATATTATCACTCTAGCTAGATTATCTCAATAACATGAGACGTCAACCTCAAAGTCACATCATTTGTTTACATAGTCTTTTTCGTTCAAACATTACGACTTAGAATAGTCAGCCCAACAAAGTGCAAGTACTCTTTAACTAGAACCAATAAATCTCAAAATCTCTCAATTTCTCAAAAATCAGTCTTTAAAATCGAATTCAAGGAATGGTGGTTGCTCTTACAGCCATCTTTGTGGCTTCCGATAGTTATCCCTGTAACCATCACGACCATTGTCATTCGAGTGACCAGGTCCCGTAACCATCCCTGTGGCTACCTCAGTAGTTATCCCCGTGATCTCTACCAACCATAGTCATTATAGTGACCAGGCTACGTAACCATCCTTGCGGGGGCTACGCGGTAAACCTCACAGTGACCACTACCGACCATAGTCATCCCAGTGACCAGGTGCCTTAGCCATCCTTTTTGTGGCTACATCAGTAGTCATCTTAGTGACCACTACCGCCCAAATTCATCTTAGTGACTGGGCCCCGTAATCATCCCAGTGATTACAATCGTATAGTCATCCTTATGACCATACACACTCAGCGACCACACCATTACTAGATTTAATTACAACATCAACACATTTGACTCAGTTTTACGTTAAAGGTACTTGACTTTCCAGCGTTCTCTTAACTCTATTCTGAACGCACCAATAAGACGTTTTTCACCGTAGACATTTTAGCTCATAGCTTCACCATTAAATTATTACTCGCTAACATAAAAAGTAGCCTTACTTCGGTTTTATTTTCGAACACGTCCCGGTTCTTCTATGCAATCGACCTTGTCCTCACCTCCCAAGCTACAGCTTTAGGTTGAGGAGATTGAGGTCCGCTTTGTTAATAATGTTCTTAGTGAATATGAATAAGCCACATATTTCATTGCTAATTCACTCTAACCCAGCCATAGCAAACACAATCTTGCATTATTCCCCTTCGAAACAAGAGGCTGGACCCAGACTTAACATTGTCTGGGGTGAAATGTCTATCCCGCACAGTTACTCTCATAGTATCTTTAAGTTTCTCTGAACAGATCATTGACTGTCAGTAACTGTAATAGTAAAATAGTAAAAACAGTACTGCATTAACATCAAGCAGAAGTTGCGAACTTGCTTGTCTCTTATGGCGACTATTATAGTATCTTTCGGCGACTAGTCTCTTACGGCGACTAATCTCTTCAAAGTTGTGTGCTTCGCCGCATGTCTTGCGGACTACTGGTTGCTCTAAACCGGCCTCGGTACAGATGATGTACCCACTGGCAGGAATAGCGCTGCCAGAAGCTCACAGTACCGTGGCAAGCTCTCGCGAAAGAGCCGAAATGGCTTCAGTCATACGACACCCTTTACACTTAAACACCCTTATATCGCAAAGGCACAATACCGTTTTCTGAGGATTGTCATTCACCCCACTCACTGGTGAATAGTCTAAAGATTAAAGTTGCGGAAAGGTAGCTAACTAGCTCCTTGCCTAACCCATTCGTTTCATCGTCTGCTACTCTCCCACCTGGAAGCCTTTAAATAGACTCCGGCCCCAGGCTGGTCGCAGCAAGGAAAACCTGAATATCCACCTGCCCTAGAGTTTAATTAAGTTGCTGTTCCACAAATGTGGCACTTAATATTGTATCCTGCATGTCCTATTGTTTGTTCACAACAGGGACCGATGCACACTACCAAAAGCGCCAAATTACTAGCTCAGTTCCAGGCCAACATAATTCAGACCGCCATCGACACGCTAAGAAGAAGATTTAATTTGATTATTGCCTTTCATTATTTATCAAAATAAAATCACCAATTGAAAACCAACTAAGCCATCTTAGCTGGTAACTTTTAACAATCCTGTTGTTATCATACAGAGCTTATTTTGTGCGCTATGTTTTCTATAGTGACTTACAGTTTCTACTTTAGTGTTTACCACACTAATGTCAACAACACAGCCTTGCATTGATGTCACTTGAGAATCATCACTCCATCAATCAAGACATTGTTAGTTCGTTACCGATTCACTAGTGTGAACTAATCCAAGATTATTTTATTTGGTAAACCGAATACATTTCTTTTCGTTTCTTTTTAAGCGTTGCCCCACACTAGGAGTCTCTCCTGTATTGTGGGTACGTCCACAAATATTCAAACTCAGACACTCAGACACCCAGTTCTAGAACAACTATCTGCAGGCCATACAAATATTGTGGGGATCGAACCCACAACACGCAGCACAGCAGTCAATCGCTCAACCACTGCGCCAACCATGCTATCAGAAATGGATGACTAGTGAGTTTGTCGAGACCAATGTTTAGGTTTCAACTTTGCTCTATCGATGCCGACAGCAACGCGGCGTCTTCGACGTAAACATTGACGAAGTCAAGTGCGATTCAGCATAAAGCACTAACAATGGCTCTCTTACATTCGGTGATCGCGTTACACAGTTCCGAATTGTTATGATTCGGCACTCATGTTGCTTATCCTGTGTTAGGAAAGCTAAGAGTAATCGGTCTCTACATTACAGACTTTAATGAAACCGCTTCAATAATCAAGCTTTGTAAAGCTTTGTTAAGATTGAGATTCAAGTTCTCAATTTAGTCTTAAGAAACAATGAACATTGGTTGTTTTCATGACCAATCATTATATTGTATCACACTATGACATTAATGACTTTACATTAGTGATATTATGCTCACAATTAAATCTGTTCTGTGAATTTTACAAGTCACAATAAAGCTTTCTGCCCAAAGCACTAAACTAAACTATGTTTCATGATTTCATCAGTCAACACTTCACATCTGAGTAGTCTTTTAGTTGGATGGATGGATAGGATTTGCCGTGATATAGTATGAAGACTAAATCACAATCTTATTAGAGCGATACACGGTTTGCTCTTCGGAGCTCAACTCGTTACATCCACCCTGTAGGTACACCAGTAGGTACGCCATAATTATTATGCTACTGCTAGTTTCAAGCTCCAAACAGTTGGATACTCGTTGCTCTACTGTAACCGTTGTTAACCTTATCTCATGTTTAGCTAGCATTACGTTTGAATTCATTGAATTTAACCGAGGAGGAGTTCATGGTTAAACAATCACAGCCACACGGGTGGAACCTCAAGCTATGTTATCCGCCTAGATCGGTCCATAGATGTGCGACCATCCATCACCCAGCAATCCTTCTCCGCGCTAAGAAAAACACGTCAAGCCGCCAGTCGCGACTGGCTCCAGCAGACCCCCGACAGCCGTCACTGGCAGTCAGTGGCAGTCAGTGGCTTGACAGTCTGACAACCCATTCCCCAAAGGGGTACCACATCACCCAGCACCAAGTGGGCTACAGTGGCCAGACAAGCTGCCGCCACAGGCACAACACCGGCCGCACCGACCGGATACCAACCCCACACAGTTGGGAACCGGCCACGCAAATGACGACTTTCAAGTTTATTAGTGTCCTCTGATTTTTTCATATCCGAAACACTTTAATTTCAATCATTCGGAAAACATCGACACCTACTCTCTACGTCTCGCACTGACGTCGTCGTATCCCCATTGGTACGTTTTTCGCTTTCATCGGAAAAGCACGTAAAATTAAACTTAACGGTCACAATGCCCAAAGGGGCACACAGAGGTGCTAAGCACACCCATCTTTTACTAAAACCATCAATACAGCGTTCCGCTACCCTAAGAACCTTCGAAACACAACAACATCGACATTCTTTGAACATTTACAACTCGGTAGTCGTGGTTAAAATATCTTTCAGTTGGGATACATGAACCAAACATAACCGTGTAAACACAAATTAATCATTCTAGCACATCAATCACAAATTCGAATTCACATTTCGACTCGGAAATCGATCCCAGAACTCTCCACACTCCGCAGCTGCCCCTGCGACCACGAGCTCAACTGGTAGATCGCAGTTGCACATTCGTTTTCAACATTCGTTGCAGTAAGTTGCATTCTCACATCACGCCTGCAACAACAAGGGTCAGGCAGAGATGCACCCAACAGTACACAATCCAACCTGGGAATCGATCCCAGGATCGTCAAACAGTCGCGCTCGCGACCGCGATAACCCAACGGGCTAATAAGATCACAATAAAACATGATCACAACAACCAAGTGAAGTAGCAAGAGGTCTTTTCAAAACAACTCTCTTCACTCGCTTATAAAATGATAACGACTCACCGGATATAACACCTTTACTCGTTCTCACTTACACACTCTGTTTCACGTGTCTAACCAGACAGGCATCATGACGGTGGATAGTCACCTCATGGTATCCAAACCCTCATCATCACAGAACTGTGCATCGTGCACATCTGTCTAAGGGAATCGAACCCAACGAATCAAAACAACAGCTCGGCCAGCTGTTTCGTGCGCGAATAGCTATCAAAGCAACTAGCACTGTTTATCGAACAGTTCACGCAATTGTCTATACACACAGTTTTCACTTCCAGGAGATTTCTCAACCCGCTCGTATCCCACTTCTGATGTCGCATCCAGGTACATAGGACGCTAGTCAGGAAGTACTAAATGACATACATAGTGTCAAACAGTTGTGGGCACAGAAAGGGATCTACGGGTAAATGAGAGAAATAATGACTCCTTTAACTTGTACACAGCTACTGTACAGTCAATTACTAACACTACTGTACTTAAAAGGAAACACCGAGCAGTTCCTAGATAGTATGTGTCGCGACCATGCCCGAACGATCACTGGCTGGCGATCCATGGGACTGAGGTCCGTATCCGACACCTACATCCAGACTCCGCACAACGCCAAACAAAGGCGCTTGTGTTTAAATTTAAGTGCATACTCATCAAAGATCCGACATATAAGTACTACGACATACCTCAACATACGCAACCAGCATGGAACCAATAAAAACTATACAAATGTTGGACAACACCCACAGCAAGTAAGGAATGTATAATTTGTCTTGTACCACATATTTGTCCACAGCTGTTAATTAATTAGTCATGGAAATCATATCATTCTAAACCCATTTGAGTGAAACATAATGTACGTAATTGAGTGAGAGGTAATTAAATATTAATTTATTTCAATGTTCCAGCTAAGTTTCAATTATTTCATGAATAATGAGGATAAAAATGCTTAATTTATGCTAAAACAGGGATAAGGTTAATTAAGTCTAAATGGGCAGCTGAAAAAAATTGAAATGATTTTTAAAAGTGGTAGATCAGTACTGGGAAAACATAATTGGGTATCTCAATGAGTGGGCAGATACTGGAACATGGGAAGTATGAGTATGACTGTACATTATACAGATAAATTACAATTCAGTGAAAAGGATACATTTCTTAAGCGCCTTATATTTGATTTCTGAGAATTCTTCAATGCATATATCTATGAAAAATGCTATGAGAGCTGTTACTATTCCTATTAGCAGTATAATGAACCATCTCGCTATGTCTTTCTTGACTATGAAGGCATATCCTCTCTTCCTTTCCTCATCAAGAAGTAGGTGGTTCTCGCAAGTGTCATAGTCTAAACTCTGAAAGAGAAACAGGTATTAAGATTATGGTTTATTTTATCTAATCTATGGTTTTAGGGATTGGGTTTTGGGATGATCTACAAAGTTTAACAGGAATTACCAGTGGAAATACCAGATACTTAGGTACATAAAATACAGATTTTGATCAACCAGTAATCTTTAACAAAATATTGGTTAGATAAAATTTCAAGGGCATTGACAGGACCTTTAATAGAAAAGGTAACCTTTGTTTTAAAACTTACTTCATATTTAGCTGAGAGAACATTCATTGACCCCGGCTCAATCTTTTGTTGTGGCTGCCTTCTTCTAATTCCATGGCTGCCGTGGAATTCATCATCATCTGAGTCCTGCACATAAAGAATTAATTCATAACATTCTTTATTGCTAAAAGTAATAGTATCAACAACTTTCAGATTCCTAAATTCACATTGTTGCAATCAATGTATTGAGTCACATGACTGTGTTAGTTATTCTAAACCAATAATTGATTACACAAAGAGGTCATAAGCCAGTGAGTAATATCAACAAATGCTTGAAACTTAATACTCATAGTAATAGTACATAGCCTGCAGACATAGGAACAATATAAGTAGTACAGATATTCCTACATCTAATCAATATTTCTAATGTTCTTCTACTTACCTCGAAATTCACAGATTTGTTTAGTTGTGTGTAATTAGAAGTACTGGCATCTTCATGGCTTAAAAGTTGAGCTGTGTCTGATGTAGTTTCTATATTACTTATAGAACTAGCAGTTCCATCAACAATCGACGTTGATGACTGGCTTTGGTGGCTCATTTTATCATAATTATAGTCTACCAATAATAAATACTAATAAAAGAAATTGATTTTTTGTTTCTCGTTGAGTTGTAGCATAAAATTACTGGTTCACGACATAGCTGTAATACAATTATATTGCACTATTATAATAAAATGATTAAGCCACTTCTGCACGAACTAGGGACTTTTAGAAAATAAATAATATTATTAAATTCACTACGAATGAGTTGAGAATTCACCAGTGAGTGTCATGTCATTCGACAACGACATTAACAGGACGAATTGACACACGTATGACGTTGACGTTTAGTTCCACAGCCACAGAATGGTAATTGGAATGATATTCTCGACAATAAAAAAAACATACGACATTTCAAAATATGTTTTCATGAAACTTTCACTTTATGTAACCGGTCCACTTATTCTGGATCCCTTATTATTAAAACCAAATATTTGTTTATATATAACAGTTCTATGTAATTTGAACACTGTTATTCAATTTATTTTAACATTTAAGATCTTCATTTTTTCCCATTCACGAAATCTTATGGCGAATAAATTCTGTTTTCAAATATTTCTACCATCGCATGTGACATAATAACTCTTCATTCATAAATTTTAATCAATAATACTATCTTTTTCAATGATATTGATAATACAAAACATTTTGATAATGTTATCATTTTATCAGTGCGTAAACTAGAACAAACTTTCGTGGCTCACTCACACGACGCATTGAATACTTCGTAAACAATAGAGATTTTCAATGTGTGTGTAGCTTGTTCGTTCGTTTGGTTGACAATCGCGATGTGATGTATTCTACATCATCGCATGCTGAGTTATATTTTCAACAAAACCTTTTAATTTTTAATTAAGTTACTTGATTAATTTCTAAATGTTTTCTTTCGTTGTGAATACCTTTCTCTGTTTTAATTTCTAAATATGTGTAATTTGCCGCCGAAGTTCCATTCAGTGTGTCGCCTTTGTTTATCATTCTGTGGCGATAATTGCAGTGATGTTAAACTTCCAATTTTCGACCGTGATAAGGATAAATCACGGCTTTCCGAGATGATAATGGCAAATTTATCAATAATGGTAATAATTTCGGATTATTTCTCGCAATGATTATTTAGAAGGAGGAGTTTTCTCGTGTGAAAGTTTAGCGTAAGCGTATGAGATTGTGGATGCTGATAAGCGCCATTAACTTTCTCGCGGGTGTTGGGTATTTTCGCATTGTGATATCATATTACGGCCCACGCGTCGATTGCTCGGCCGTATGACTAATGTCATTCGTGGAAGTGATATGCGAGCGTGTGGCAGGCGCGCTGTATCAGCGGCCGCGTCGCTGATAACAAAGGAGCGCGGCCGGAGACCACCTCGCGCTTGCCTCACCCTCCCGGCCGCCCCGCTCCTGCCTGGCCCGAGTGCCCTCGACTCTACTCCTCCACAAATACACTACTCAAACCAATGCTCTCCTTGCAGTGCTTATCCACATTATGCTATGCCCTGCTATTTTGAGATTTCAATATTATCTAAATTTAGATTTGTATTTTAAGGCAATCAATCTGCAGGGGGACTGCATCTTCCCATTTTTGTCACAGTGTGCATCCTCCTTGTGAGGCAAGCAACTTGTGGGTTTCTTAAATGTGTTTGTTATCAGATTGCCAGTATTGCCACCAATGACTCATCATCTATGATTACACTTGCAAAAGGTCACTGGCCACATCAACTCTCTTAATGACTGGTGTTGTGAAACTAACACAGGTACATGTCTAATGTGTGAATAATATTTTTAGGTGTCCCCTGAAGACTTGCTGCCACAAGTTGTGTGTGGAGGCTGTGCACACAAACTTGATGAATTTCACACCTTCAGAGAACTATCACACAAGTCTGAACGACTTTTGGAACAGTTTGTGCAATATGCCAATTCACTATCTGGTCCAAAAGAGGTAAGTTTACATCCATACTTCATATTATTTACAGAAGAAAAATAGTAGAACGAGGTTTTAAAAATTTATTAATAATTTCCAAAAAAATATTCATACAAGTCTATTTACATGTTTTTGTTACTATCTAATGGTATGCTGTTAGTTTAATTCTATTGAAATATAATACAATGTATGTAAGTACTAAGTAAGTAGTCCCTAAGCGAAACTGGTATCTGAGTTAATAATGTTGACATAGCGAATGGGCTGGCTTCTGATCTTGTTGTAGTAGCAAGACTTCATTGCATTGACAAGAAGGCCTAGGAGAATGCCTACAGTAACTACAAATGCTACTCCTAAGATGCTGTAAAGGACATGTTTAGGTTTTAAATTAGCTAGGGTGAAACCTCTGTGGGGGGCTGATGCACTGTCCAAAGTGGGGCAGTAGGACAGGGTGATGTTTGTTATGTATGCTCCACTGAGTCTCATAGGTGCTGCACAGCTGTAAAAAACACTTCATGTTAAAACACTACAAATATATTTCTCACTGAGAAGTCAAGATGTGCATGGTGTAATAAAACTTAAAATAGTTTGTTTATGTCATCAAGATTATTAGATATCAATATGAGGCAATACCTAATTGTTCAATACATAGTGATATTATTAATCTGCTATCTGCTGATATTATGAATACTTAATCCTAAATTGATATCTTTTATCTATATTATTATTCTTAAACTTATATTCATTGACCAAATCAACAGGTTTAAGTTTAAAACTTAATTTAAAGTAGGTACTGCTGCATAAACTGCATTATCATTAAATACATCATCACATCAGCTCATTAAATAGTATGACCTCAGTCATTATTTTATTACTTGACCCTCAATAGGGCAACCATCAGACCAATAAAACACTGATTGAATTTGAACTTCCCCATTGACTACTCAAATTGATGGTAGTGAGGATAATCCAATTATAGCACATGGCTTCTACCCTGAGTGGGATTATCTGGAATTCTAGACATTCTTGAAAGAATGTAACATTTCACAAAAGTAAGCAAGGTAGGGACATAGAAGCCACCTATATCAGTCCACCTTAGATGGAGCCATTTTAACTTTTTGTGAGAATACTTACAAAGGAACCTCTCCTATCTGGAACTTGGTGCCTGCTTCCTGCTTAGTGACAATATTGGCTAGATCACAGTTGCATAGCCAGTTGTTGCCAGTCATTCCTAATATCTCTAATTTGTTCCATGGCATCAGGTCAGTGGAAAGTTCACTGAGGTAGTTGTCATCAAGGTACACCTATTTGACAAAGGAAAATTTGTAGATCAAGCAAAAATGTTTCATGAAAAAAAAAAAACGTTAAAACAAGAGGCAAAATAGTATCAACTTATCAAGTCTCTAGGCAATTTGTTCTGAATTTGAATAATGATACATTATTTTATAAGGCCTTTTATCTCTACTAAAGTAGGAAAACCACTTAAATGTTACTGATAATGTTCAATGTAAAAAACTACTCTACATAAAAATATTTAAATACAAAAACATTAATTTTGATCTTATCAGAGCTACAAAACAACTCATGTTTTGGGAATTCCCATACTAGCTTATCTTTCTGCCTTGAGTTGTGGGTACACATGTTGATGTTGTATCTACAACTCAAATGTCAATGTAATTAGTGTAGGATATTGAGATCGTAATAGTTATAATCAATTCTGTTCCAGTTTTAGGATAAATGTGGCAATGTACTGATTGATTGTGTATCAAAACAACAGTAAAATGATTAGTAAGGCTGACCCCGATCGGCGACTGTCATGTAAGCACTCAAAAACTGGGGCAAATTGGATTGCATGCAGTCTATAATCTGATGATTATATGCTAACCAAAATGTGTAGAATAAGTAGATTTGTTTCTGATAAACCATATAACCATAAATGCTCATAATATAATATCAGTCACAATAATAGACGGGTGTCGTCATCCTTAGTAACATTAATCATTGTGAGAATAAACTTAAAGACATGACTCCAAACTAGATTTTGTTCGGTATAAAAATACCAGAATAAATTATTTCCGCTTTGATAATAGGTACCTAGCATAAACGCGCCGAATTCGCATTACGCATACGAAAACTATCGAAGGGTTTTTCCGCGTAGATGCTAGGTACTATCTCAAGTTGGTTGAAGCGTGTGTTACTCACTTCCTTCAAGGTCCATTTGTCTTTCAATCCGCGGAACGCATTATGGCTGATGTATCTCAGATTTCGGTTGTGACAAAGGTGAAGTACCCTCAAGCTCTTGAGTGGGGAGAACGTGCTGCGTTTCACTTCGTCCAAATAATCGTTTTCGCCGACTTCCAATTCGATCAAGTTCGTTAAGCCTGCAAAAAAACTGATTCTATTATTATTATGTACTTCCGTATTTACGAGCACGTGTATACCTAGGTACAATTCCACATGTAGATAAAAATCTAAGGCGATTTTTTGCTGCAAATTGTTTGCATAAGCACCAGAGTATCTGGAATTTTAATAGAGTAAGTGGCGTGCGTAGTTTTCTATAATGGAGTAAATAGTTATTCTTGAAATAGATACTTTGATAGTATAAACTTTATAATATGCTCCAGATTAACATCGTTGCCAAACATCGGGTCCAATTCGTGCTAAATTAATAGGCTAGTGTTAAAAAAGCACTTGAGTGTGAGATTGAAGTGAAATCATGGCGATTGATTTGGCAGTAGTGAAGATAAACAGCGTCGTAAAAATCTTCTTTGATTTTGGTATTTCCCGTGAGATGATAACAACAGGTTCTGCTGTAAGATGTTATTTTGTATTGTACCTATCTATGACTCACTGAAGTCATCTACGATATTTCCACTACGTATTATTTCATTATTTTCTCCATATAAAATAAGATAAATAATCTGTTATTATTAGGCAACGAAACGCTACGTCTAAAAGTATTCTATAAATTGGTTCCGCACCGAATGTTTTCAATATAAAATGTATGCCACTATGCACAGTACTAGAGTTGTTACTAGTTGTTGAACTATTTACCTACGAAGCTGTCATCATTGAGTTCCACAATGGGGTTGTTGTTGAAAGTGAGATACTTCAGGGACTCGCCAACGAGACTCAGACTTTCAGGTACGGTCACGAATTTGTTGTCCGACAAATCGATCTGTTGCAACTTCGACAACCCTTTGAACGCATCTAGGGGTATGTTGTCGATGTCGGTCTTGGCCAAGTCCAATACCTGAAAAAAAAAAACACTATTTATAGGTGAAAGGATAACACAGCGGGAGTCCCCGGCTAACAATAGAAGACGCTTCTCTCAAAGGGTCTACTTGAAGTTACTAAAGATATCTCAGATTTAGATCCTTTGGCGTAGTACCTATTTGAATCTTAATTGGAAATGATCGTTTTATGTAATCTCGGTCATTAATCTTTCATATATTTTAATTAATGGCGGCGAGAGTATCTTGTATAACGTGACTAATAGTCATTCTCATTGTTCTTGACTTTGCAAAGTCCCTTCTAGTAATAGACTTTTTAATATTCTCATGACGTCTAAGCTGAGGTTGACACAATACCTACTTGAAGAACTTGTCCCATCGTAAATCAGAATTTGATTGCTTCAATAAAAAAAACAGAGTTTGATAACCCCGTTTTTTATCACGTTACTCGCGAATTTATCAACAGAGATATTAAATAATTATCAACCTAATTGGTCTAGGTATTCTGCAGGTGTAGTTTACATTTAACCGTAATTACAACGCCAAAGTCCATCTAGGTTTTTTCCAAACAGACAGAATCGTTCGTGAACTTTGTTTTGTAAATAGTTGCGATCGATGTTAGTGATAGTGATCCCTAAATAAATGTAGGTCACCCCATTTTTTGGGTTTCGTAAGTGGCGATTAAAGAATTATGTCAGATAAATGAACAGCAGCGCATTCATCACTTTGCGCAACCTTGGTTTCCCTTGAAATTGTAGTTTAGATCTCTAAGTGTTATGCCAGGAATGATAAAGAGGATTAGGTGTATAGAAATATATTCTAATATCTAAGATACTTACACATAAAAATAATGGATCGTCTTACCTCCAAATTAGTAGCACTTGCCAATGCAAGGATTGTCACACGATCTAGGATCTCAATAGGGTTATTGTTGAGGTACAGTCTTGTCAGGTTGGGCGTATACTGGAACAGATACCGGTCCAGCGAGTGGATGTCATTGTGGCCCAGGTTCAGCGTCTCTAGGGCGATGTTTGCGTATATTCCGTCAATGTAACTCCCTTGGAAAATCTCGCTCCTCAACACCTCGCCTGGAAACATACATTATGTTTACTTTAGTAATACAACTTGGACCCATTTCTGTTTTTGGAGAAGTGTTGTCGATGAATGCACTTGTAGTTTTTGCGTCAATATAACTTCCTGCTTTGTATTCATTCTGAAGCTGCTTACGGCTTATTCCGTCCGCCCACTTTCCTAGTGATTCATAGTTTTCTCTGTGCCAGAACCGTGGTTGCATTTTATTTACTATTTATTAGTTTAGATAAATACTGCATCTCGTAAAATGAATAATGGAGAAACTTTGCCCAACACGCACCCTTGATCAAAGTCAATATAGACATTTTATGTTGAAAATAATAATGATGACCGTACAATTCGTGCAATCTACATATTATTTATTCTTAGTTGAATGTTGTATTACTTTCATCTCTGTGGCCTTTGTTTGATTAATTATTGACTAATGAGCATAAATTGCGATACAGCGTAGGTACTTGATAGTTTATCGTGAGCTCGTAATTGTTTGAGATTACTTTCTAACGAGCGACCAAATCGACAGAATATTTTCAGAGATCATCTCCGTGTACACACTTTCTTCATGATTATGTATTTATGTTGATTAGATAGATGTATTTTGCGTAAAGAGTATTTTGCGACTTCGTATTGTACACAATGACATGAATGTTTAGCTATGAGATAAAATACTTTATAATATTTCCTATACATATAAGTACGGGTTGATAGCAGCGCTATCAGAAACTTGTTTGTTGTCATCAAGGCGTGTCCTAATTTAAAATTCCATTTGTCGGTTCAATACAAGGATATCCTAAATTAGAAAATTGTCTCACAAAACTATAATTACGGATCATTGAACCGGGCCTTAGATTGAACTGTATGTCGCTTGCTCGGGGGATTAGCTCTGTTGTTCTTGTATCGCTAATGATTTTTTTTGTCGTCCTTGTGTGCTCTCTGGGTAGGTATGTTCCGTTTACACTTTGTTGTTAATTGCTTGTGGATCTGAATGCGATAGGTGTGTATAATCTAGATTGTTAACAATAGATGAGAATTTGCTTTATTCTCTTAGTAATCTAGGTATTGCTTCATTTATATCATTAAGATCCAATCTGAGTTAGTCATCGCATTTATAGTAATTATGTAGAAACATTCATGATTAATCTCAATAATTTGTGTAGAAGCAGTAAGGATCCTGTTGGGGATATTTTTGGTAATAGCTTAAGCCACCTGCTAGTTTCCTACAATATTCTATATAAGACAACTCTAGTTGTGCATCATCCAACACCGTCAACTTAATATGCACTTAGAAATACAGAGATCTAAACTCCTTGATACACATATGACTTAGTCAAGGCTATTGTTAGATGGTGTTTACGACATTTTTGTGAATCAAAGTGTTGCAACGAAGCGTTCTTCGGCGAAACCATATAAATAAATGTACCGCTGACGGTGACTAATATTATGAAAGATGTTGAGTGAACGCTCCTATCTCTGTAGAACGAAAGATAATAAATTGTTTACTACATTAGCAAAATTATTGCGCTAACTGATTTCAAACATATATTATGCCATAATTTCGTTGCATTGTAGATATGCCAGTATGCCAAACCATTACAAATACGAATAGATCAAAAACGCAAAAAATTAAATTCATGAATGGGTTTCCAATCTAGATGTATTATGTATATCACGCCACGTCTGAAGGTACATTTAGCAGAATTCATTCACCTTTAGAATGGAAAGTTTGAAATCATAGACGTAATGGAAACTTCTACACTTCACTAATGTTGTTTATGGATTTGTAAGAATTATTTCTTTGGGATTTAGAAAATTTTTATTCAGTGTTTATTTGTCTGCTCGACTTTTTTTGTATAATAGGGTATCTCAGACTTAGAATATTTAAGCGGACTAATGTTATCCGCAAAAAACATAATGATAACGAATCGCTCCTCAATTTTTTTGAGAAGCTACCACAATAATTGTTTTCCTTCCTTTTTTCCTCAATCAGATTGTCATAATAAGACAACAGTTAGAATTTTTAACAAAATAATATAATGCTGTATGTGGAAAATAAAGTGTTATTACAAAATACAATTTGATTTCTCCAAGGCTTCGAACAAAAGTAAAGCAAGCGGATATGCTAAACACTTGTCTACAACAGGATCCATATGTTAAATGTTAATGTCACCTGAGTGATTGCAGTAATCATTGTTCCTACTAAGCATTTAAGTTGAACAACGTATGTAGAACATCACGTCTGTTTAGTGATACATGTTTGCTTTTCTTATGAACATAAATATCTGACCCAGATAAGTCTTTTCTGATCAATAATCACGTATTACGTCTCTCTCGCGTCCATGCATACGATGGCGTTGATAGCTTGGTTTGGGTGGTCAACTGGGCAATCTGCTTAGCCAGTTTCTTATTATTTTGTTTGCTGACTAGGAGTCCATGGTCATTAGGAAGTCTGACATGTATCATGACGAAAAATAACAATGGGTGGGTGAAACAGTAGGGTATCCAGCTTGCCAGATCAATTTTTCTTTTAAATTGTGCAGTACAATTCAACTGAATTTATTAATTTGTTTTATTTTTTAATACTTAATTAAAATTTGATTTTAGTATTAAAAATGTTTGTTATATTCTTATTGCTGCTAAATTACAGACGTATTAGTCCCCCCTCCCCGCATTCCAAGAAATGTTAAGTTATGTTTGCTGATAGGTAGGTCAACAAATAAGGTGATGCGTCAACCTGTTTGTTGACCAAACTGGGCTCTTATCTCACATCTGGCTCAGATATTGTGTGTGTGCTTACCTGTACCTGGCTACCTATTTTAAATCAAATTATATCAACACAATTATTATTATCATACATACCTGATATGTAGTTATTGCTCAAATCCAAGTACACCAGTCCCTCGACTTGACTGAAAGCATCGTCCTCGATGTCAACGATCTCATTTGACTTGAAACTGATGGCGACCCTCTTGCCAGGCACCACGGGCAGTTGCGACACGTTCGAAATTGTATTGTTGAAAAACGTAATCAACACATGCCCATCTGGAATGTACCAAAGTAACATTAACCCAGCTTTCTTTCCTCCGCTACTACAAACAAAATTTAAAGTAACTCCAAACCTAGTTCAAATACTTTGCATAAATCACGTTAATAACGGTTTATAGTCCTGTTAACACTTCATCAATATTCATAAAACTAAGTATTATCATAAAACCTAATCCATTCCGCCCACGGTAAACTTCACTGCAACTATAATCGTACGTACGTTACGTATCGCACGACTCTCCGAATTTATTGTGAATAATTTATTATCACACTAAAACTTGATCAGATGATCATCGACCGATAGTTATTTTTGGGAGATGCTGAATAAAAAACTTGATGGAATTGCAGCTATTTGTTTTGTTTACGTCATACTAGTGCGTGATAGTTTAAGATGATAAATGATCCGTCTCTCCTCTCCCTTTGTATCCGTGACGTTACCTTTGTCTATGCTGTTTATCTTCTCCGGCCATTTTTCGGGAATCTCATCAATGTTTCGGCGCGAACAGTTTAATGTTAGATTGGAGGAATCTTGTATGGTAATATCACATGGAACGTTTTCCGCGTCGGCCTCTTGTGCGCGGTTCGACGAAACTAGGACGCATAATATCATTAACACCTACAACAAAGAAACACCATTACTTATATAATCTTATAGGTACACAAACAGCGATCGTCTCTGTCTTCTATCTCGGTCACTACGGTCACTCACTTTGCATATAGTTGGGAAACACATTTTCATCCAAAATTAGAAAGGGTACTGGAGAACACCTTCGGATCACAATGCGTTTTATCTTATCAGTTAGAAGCCGCCTGATATCACGAGTGACATGAAATGAGCGAGCGTCTCATTGGTCGATGTTTGTTTGTGCTATCGTCCTACTAATAAGTATGAAGCGCCGCTTGATTATCAAACAATGTCTTTTAATTTTAGGAAATCCTGCACATAACGGCGGCAAAATTGGAAGAAATAATTAAACCGCTGAGCGACAGCGAGTACGAGAACGAGTTAAAACACAAATATGCCGAGATCGGCTCTCCGGACTCGACTGAGGAAATGAAGAACTTGGAGAGCCGGCAGGCCGCGGTCACACTACTACAGATAAAAAATTACGACCCAAGTAAATATGCCGTCAAACACGGAGCGGAAGATGAGCCTCATATAATGTTCAACAGTGTGCCGAGTTTACCGCCCTCGGACAGAGCGAGAGAGGTGATGCACTGCAATACCGTCATCGATATTATAAGCAAGGCTGTGGCGGTCGCTCAGCGGGAAAACGAAGAATCTCAGAAGTATCCACCGAGCTACGCGGGGGTCATAGACAGGACGCACGCGACAAGCGCGGGCGACAGCTACCCGCACGAGTACGCTGACGATCAGTACGCCGCGTACGGTGCGCCGCAGCACGAAACCAGCCCCACCAGCAACGAAGACCATGACAATAAGGAGATGGACCTCTCACTCTACAGTTCCGTCAAAAACGAGCCCAACGACCAGAGCGATCCACAGGACCACACGAACACTTACTTCCACGGCGCACTCACACACAAGACGAACTTTGTTGATGAGTACAAGCAACACGTTTTCAGCCGAACCAAAATGAAAACGTCGAAGGAAAATTCATCGGTGTATGAAGATTGTAGTAGAAGCAGTAGTGGTTCGGACCCGGATAGGCTACAGATGGATATATCTCAGATGTCGCAGGTGAGACCCTTGCACAGTTTAATTAGTATTAATTTCAGTAGCATGTTTAACAGAGGAAGGTCAACCAGGTATTCTGCCGGCCACAATAGAAAACGAGAGATAACGAACAAGGTTATGACGTCATTGCATCCAGCGACATTGAGTGATATTTTGACCTCCAAACGTTTTACTGATATCATCAACCTGTTTGTAATTTTATGGGTGCAGTCCCTGGGTAAGATCTGTTATCACCGATTATTTAGCGTTGGTTTCAAGCGCAAATGCTGACAATGGAGTTACTAGGTTCGATTCCCAGGTCACGCTAAGTGTAAATGTGTTTTCCATAACAACTGCGCAGCGCAGTGGCGCGCATTCTGAAGTCAGTTTGTCTCAGAGCGCTCATAATGTGGGTATTATAGTATATACACTACAGTTACTGCCCTCCTTTTTCCGCATATAAACGTTATGTTTTGCTACCAAAACATTTTTTGGGGTAGGGAAATTCCGAAGACTAAATATCATCTATCTATCATATCATAAATAAAAAGAGAAGTCCTGACTGACTGACTGACTGACTCATCAACGCCCAGCCCAAACCCTTGGACCTAGAAAGCTGAAATTTTGCAAGGAATAAGGAAGGATTTTTCGAAATTCAAACCCTAAGGTAGTTAAATAGGGGATGAAAGTTTGTATGGAAAATCGTCATATTCACGCGGGCGGAGCCGCTGGCAAAAGCTAGTAACTAATATGTCTGTTCCTCACAATACCGCCCACCATACTTTCGGGACAATTAGTCATGCTTAATAAACATTGTTTACATTACAGGACGACCCTGAAGAGACCCAGTCAGCTCGATCGAACCAGTCTTCGCCGCAGCCGCCCATGGAACACGAACAGGACAAAGAATCGCTGTGGCAAGCGTTACACAGGCAAAACGGTGAGCACGCATACATACATACAGATAGCGCGCGAGTTGAATGCAGTCGGGGTCTGAGGTATAAAGAGCGGGAGCAGTGTAGTGCTGTGCTATTCACACTAGTGTAATGCGGTAGTGCTGTCACAGCCTACCGCATTCCTAAGCTCTGCATTCAACTCGCGCGCTATCTGTACATATATCATCTTTTGCCTGCCCTAATCACAATAGGATATTTCACCAAATAAATCTAATTAGTCCGTCAGATAGATTTTTAAAAAATAATGGACACATATTTTTTTCTTTTTTCACGTAAACAAAAGATGAAGACGATACAGTGCTTCGAAAAGTCGTGTCAAGTCGTGTGACGTCACAAGGTTAGTACTTTTTTACCCACAAAGTGACGTGACAACTCACAAGCCAAGCCCCACTCATGATCTTTGTTTTATTTTCGCAAATTTGTATTAATTTGGTAAAACAAAAAACCAGATCCAATATTTTTCTATAATCTAACAGACAGACGCCCGAATACTCGAACGTCACTCAATTTTAAGTTGCACTTAAATCTCGTGCTGTCTTTGTTACTTTAACGCAGAGTGACAGAGATAGCACGAGTTTTGAGGGCTACTTATAATTGAGTGACGTTCGAGTATTCGGGCGAGAGTAATTCGATTTTTTTGGTGAAATACCCAATTTCTTCTTCCATACTTCTCTATTACTGGACGTCTCAGTAGCCCCACCCTTTCGAGCCGTCTTTAAAACAGTCCATCAGTTGTTTCTCTTTGTTTTTCACACCCACATTCAGATAATATGTACTTAGAGATAAGGGTGATTGACAGGCTGCAGGATTTGTGATAGCGAGATTGTGTTATCAAATTTGTGAGTAGCGATTCATTAAACACAATCAAGGAAAACTGAAAATAAAAGTTTTTTTCTTTGATTTTAAACATAACATTAATTAAGTTTTTTTCTTTGATTTTAAACATAACATTAATTTCCAGATATTCTAGATTAGCAAACTCTACCGCTCGCTGAAATTATGCAGGTGGTTTGTTGCAAAGAAAACAATCTTCTCTTGGGGACGTTTAAGTTCTACGCTAGTTGAGGTCGGTCTCGCCCCCACCCCCCGTTCTCCTGAAAAGCACGTTAAGTCATTAATCCTGGCTGACATTCGAAAATCTTTGACAGTCGTAGGATGAGTTTTAGATATGAAGATGCTCTAAACTCCATATTACCTCAATGTATAATAACATTAGTTAGAGTGGTAGCTGGCAGTCTATTTTCTAAATAGACTACAAGCTGTCCCAATATACTAGCGAAGACGCTTTATATGACACATACATTGAGTTGTAAAAAAAACATACTTTAATGTGTACGTGTTTTTCAAAATTAGGCTCATACGAGTATCTCCTCCAAAAGACATTCGCACTATCGTTCCATCACTAAACACAAACTCTAAATTAATCATATCATTCAATATGTCATATAAAATGATAAACAATATTTTTTTGCACTTTACATCTGTCATTGACATTTAACATTGAACTTCGTTACTTTTACTTTATAATTCACACAATAATATCATGCAGCATAATTTAATTGTCAGGTTTGGGAATAAACCGTAGAACTGACACTGAACCATGCCAACTTGAACTCTAGTGTAACTGTAAGATGGTTTAATTTCGCCTGTATTGAATCATCCGTCTGCTAGGGAACAACCTGTCAATAATGTGATTTCATTGTATTTGCAATTCATTGTATTAAAATGCATTATTTTATTGTTTTGAAACTAACTACATAATTATGTACTTTCTAGCTAGCACAAGCCCATATAGGTATTATAGGAATTATCTAGAGTACCGTGCCAATATTCTTGGCGGGGCTTACCCAAATAATAAACGTTATCACTTACCACTTATCATTTGTACCGTATGAATTTTATGGCTGCCAAAATTGAGTGAATTAATTGCAGTTAAAACTGCAATTCCGAATCCTCAATTATTTGTAATACAAAGGGATGCTGATATTTTATACTCATAATTACAAATGAGAGATGACACTGCTCTTTCATTAAAGACTAGACTATCCTTTTTCGAGCAACGCTCGAAGGCTACACTGGCCAAATGGTGACCCCAAACCTAAGCTCGGGGATACCACTTGAGGGTATGAGGACCGGAACGTAAAGTTTTTCACCCCATTTGTAAGAGAGAATCCTCTGACCAGACTGGTGTCAGATGGACTAACTGCCCTACCATTGCTTCTAGGATCTTGTATATATTTTTAACTCGCGTATAACTCAGATAGCGCGTTGCAGTATTTAGTTTTGTCAACTTGATTATATTCGCTACAGATCAACTTTGCTAATTGAACTAAAACATCGACCTGCGTGTCTTTTTATAAAGGCCTCCTCTTTATGCCATAAAATACTCAGCAATATATTATCTCGTTTGTCCAGGTCGCAGCGGCGAAGCAACACAGTTACTGCGACGCCTCATCAACAGCAAGCAGCTCGGTATGACGGTATCGCCTCTAAGGACGCCTGCGTCCCCGCTCTCGAGCACCATGCAACAACCGAACAACGGAGCTGTGTCACCGGTCAGTATACGTAGTAGTTAGATTAATGGAAGAATCAGCTGCCGGGGATCTTGGTAGGCGCACTAGTTCCCATGATGGCCGGTGTAAGTGTGAGAAAGGAACACCGGGGTGGTTTTAGTCAGTTAAAGTCTGACATACCCTTCCGCTCGCACCAGAGCGAAAGAGTTTGATGAGGAGTTTCCACTCCCGAACAAAAAAGGAATCAATCAGCTTAGCCTAACGCAGAAAAGTCCTCTCAAGCTGCGCCACAGCACCCTAACCGTTGCCTTCCACATCCAGTCTGACCCAGCCACCCTTATAATCGACGATCCATTTAGCTAGAATGCGTACATACATCGTTGTGCTTGCCCACACGCGGTCTCCATCCAAAGCAACGTGCAGTCCTCATAGCGTTATTATTGACAGCAGCAATCTTAGTCCTTAGATCTCTATGATTTTAAATTATGATGCCTAAATATACATGTGGTCATTAAAAACAGGGGGTAGGCTACCTTCAGAACTGTATTGATGTAAGACACGGATGAAGAATATACCTAGTTAGATTCATTCGTTATTCATATCCCACCAAATAAGGCAAAGCCAGCCACAACTCTGCTATCTCAAATACTAGGGGGATAAGGGAATGTATCACTCTCCCCGCAACCCCAACTCACATTACTTCCTGATAATATGGCAAGAAAGAAGGTTTCTGATGTGATGACGAGTATTAGAGAAGTATGAAAGAAGAATACATGCCGCGCGGCCCCAAATAAATTGGGATAAGTGCATGAGAATGATGATATTGATGATGCTTATGGGATATAACCATAAGTGCCAAAATGTGATTCAGACAGGAACTCTTATGGAAAAGACTCCTTTCAAGTTTCAATGTAAAGGTATACTTAGACATCAAACGCAGATAACGGAACGACAAACAAGTATGATAGATTACTACTTATTTTATTACTCATTTCTACGAAACGTTGATATGAAAGTAAAAATAAGCCGGTGAAAGATAATAATTATTATCCTGCGCAATTCAGATGAAGATGACTTAGATAATATTTGATGGATCCTCGTAAACACTCGTAAATTTACGATGAACGGATAAGCTTACTTGATTGATAATTCACTATTCATCTGTAATGCATCCTATACATATACATATGACCATAACCAAATCGAAGAAGCACAAACCACACATAATTATCTTTAAGTCCCTGTCCTTCTGAAGTCCGCGCAACAGATATTTTTCTTCCATTCTCCATTGACAGCTGTCACGCTGTTATAACTGGCTGGTGTCCGACACTCCACGTCATCATCATTTACCTGCCCTTAACCCATGTCGTTTGGGGTCGGCGCAACACGTCCAAAGCGCGTATTTTGCGTAAGGCTCCTTTTTTAGGGTTCCGTAGTCAACTAGGAACCCTTATAGTTTCGCCATGTCTGTCTGTCCGTCCGTCCGTCCGTCCTCGCTTAATCTCTGTGACCGTTAGCACTAGAAAGCTGAAATTTGGTACCAATATGTGTGTCATTCACGCCGACAAAGTGGTAAAATAAAAATTGGAAAAAAATGTTTTATTAGGGTAGCCCCCCGATATGTAAAGTGGGAAGTGATTTTTTTTTTAATTTCAACCCTGACGTGTGATATATTGTTGGAAAGGTATTTAAAAATGAATATTTAAAATTATTGACATTATCAAAAAATGATTGTAGTAAACCCCTTACTACAATCATTTTTTGATAATGTCAATAATTTCGGAAATAATCGCTCCAAAAGTAAAAAACAATGTGTGTCCCGCCCCCCCTCTAACTTTTGAACCATAAGTTTAGAAAATATGAAAAAAATCTGAAAAGTAGAACTTTATAAGGACTTTCTAGGAAAATCATTTTGAACTTGGATGGAAACAGTTTTTGTACAAAAAAGACAAAAAGTAGTACAAAATTAATTTCTGGACTAAGTTTGTAGTATAATCCTATGCAAGCATTTTTTTTAACTTCGTTTACATATTTTATTATCCTGAACGTATCTTTTTTTAAACAAAAAAAGAATTATTACTACGGAACCCTACACTGAGCGTGGCCCGACACGCTCTTGGCCGGTTTTCTTTCATGTCATTCCTAACACAAACCCTCTAGCTTTTCTTAGATGGCAGACACTGTAGAATTGTAAAAATAATTCTACTATCCTAATTTAGAGTTTACCTCAAAAACTTCGCAGAGAAATAGATAAGTCGTGTATGAGTCAATTTATAAAACAAAGCCTGTTATGTATTCATTATGACCACTTACTGCCTTTTACTTTCAACAGTTTATGGCTGAAGACTTACTATAAAACTCAATTGTGTTAAACGAATAAGGAAATATGTTCGCTTACGTGTTCCGCATTTGAGTTTAATTTTATTATCACCAGTCATGCACGGGACGTAATAATGAAACAATATCTATTTCATATCAATGTGCAGTCTTTGAAATATAATCGTGGTCAGAAATCTATATAAATAAAAAGAGAAGTCCTGACTGACTGACTGACTGACTCATCAACGTCCAGCTCAAACCCTTGGACCTAGAAAGCTGAAATTTTGCACAGAGGTTCCTTTTATAATGTAGACAAGGTTTTTCGAAATTCAAACCATAAGGGAGTTAAATAGGGGATGAAAGTGTGTATGGAAAACCGTCATTTTCACGCGGGCGAAGCCGCTGGCAAAAGCTAGTGTAATATATAAAAGTATCGTAGGAGTCACCATATGCCAAGCCTTGTCCCAATTACGTTGGGATCGGCGTCTAATTTAAACCGGATGCAGCTGAATACTAGTATCACTACATCACTACATATTATAAAACAAAGTCCTCCGCCGCGTCTGTCTGTCTGTTCGTGATAAAGTCAAAAACGACTGCACCGATTTTCATGCTGTTTGCACCAATGGATAGAGTGGTTCTCGAGGAAGGTTTTACTATATAATTTGACCACGCGGGCGAAGCCGCAGGTATCAGCTAGTTTAATATGTAGCGACTGCCTGTTTGACCCCCACAATCCCCGCTCACTGGTTAATATGGTAACCTTTTGAAAGACTTGTTATCAGACTTTCGGGCCACTGACTTACCTGTAACGATTGTCAAAGATGTACAATAGACAGCCGAGACCAAAGGTTTATCGTGCTTCCCAGAGGCACAGTGGAAACTCGGTAGGTAATCGGTGGTCACACATCGACGGACCAACCTAGCTAAGCGCGGATTAACCTGAGTATTTTTTTTTTTTTTTAAACGTTGCCCCACACTAGGAATTTCTCCTGTACCGTGGGTGCGTTTACAAACATTTAAACTCACATACACAAATACCCAGACCCGAAACACCTATCTGTAGGTCATACAAAATTAAATATTTGTTCCGTGCGGGGATCGAACCCGCGACACGCGGCGCAGCAGTCCAATCGCTCAGCCACTACGCCAACCGTGTCGCCAAATTTGCCAGTATTGACTCGGGTCAATACAATACTGACAAATTTGGCGACACGGTTGGCGACGTGGCTGTGTGTGTGCTGTGTAGCACCCCGAGGTGCTGGTATTATTTTGCCATGAGCTCGCTTATTAATTAATTGATTAATAATCGAATTCTCATCTGTTACACCATATAGGATGGAACATACACGTATACTCGCTTGTCTATCCCCGATCGATTTACTATTAGTAGTTACTAAAAGTAGTGCATTTCGCTTGTGTTGTTTGAAGGATTTTTATGGATTAGTGATAATTTTTTGTTATTATTTTTAATCATTGCCCCAAAATAATGTTAACCTGCAAAGATTAACATTATTTTGTTTGTTTTTCACTTCCTCAAATACTAAAAGCTCTTTTAATTGATAGTCGAAAGCGATTATGAGAGTACACAAACAAAATGATAATCTAAAGTTCACTCCGATATTTACGTGGTCTTATCTGTCGTAGCGCTTTCTTGGACTTTTGCCAAGGCTCACGCTTGAAGGAGCTATCTGGTCATGCGTATGTTATCTACAGCCATATGATCCGTTTCGACGTCCACTTCATGACTAATTTCTAGTTTTAGACAGGACGACCGTTTGATTCTTAAATATACGCGTCCCTTGAGAACGTTATACTATTATTGATTTGATTATGCGTGTGTACACGTGCAAGCTACTTGACGGTGGTGAAACACTCGTAAGATATAGTCAAAGTTATTTATTGGTCAGAAAATACAGAACATAAAATAGTCATAGGTATAGAACTAGTTAGTATAAGTACTATTGTGCAAGTCTGCCCTAGGCTTTATGTTTTGAAGCCTCCTTTTTATACCCTTTGTCTATTTTTTGATACTTATTGTTTATGTATTTCTGATGGGGAATTATAAAACGAGCGAATAAAAAATAACTAAGCGACTGATGATGATATACTGTTTTTATAACTTGAGCGGTATTAATTTGAATAAGCGAAAAATAAACTAAATTAACGACAAATATTGATTAATAATAAAATCCGGAACGAGCTTACAAAAAGTGGGTTGTGATAAATCCATTTCAGATATTAAAATTACTAACTGAGCGACAAAATTACTAAGTGAGCGACTAGAAATACACAAAGGGTAACTTAAATATTAAGATAGAGACGATTTTTCCAATTGAGGTTTTACATATTATACTACTAAAAAGTTCAGATTGAGCAACGTTTAATGGTTACTGATATTCTATTTGAGGTCTTATGTTTATTATTTTGATAACTTTTTTAAATGAAAACTACAGATTGTTTGTTGCTAGTCGTCCGCTAAGTGGATGAATCACCGTCTCGCGACAGTATCCTTTATGGGCGGCATGGGCACCGGGCCGTAGGCCGACGAAGGAGGCCGGCGGAGGCCCGGCACTTCGGGGACAGAAGATATTAGTGTTATATAATATGCGAGCGAAGCGAGCGCGCGTCTTGGAGTACATGCGTTGCATGTATGAGTGACGTGACATATATTATTATGATAAATAAACATTATGTTATTTTAATTTAGGGCTTAAGACGATGACAATAGCTATTGACTTCTGATGTTTCAGTATTTTTGGACACGCCCACAATTTTTCCGATACCCTAGCGCCATACTACCAAGTAAGAAACAAATAGTCCAGGATCCGCGGTCCATTTTTGCACTTGATTACTATCAAGCTAATTTTGATGAGACGGCGAGACGCCCAACAATTTCCTGCACGAAACTCTCGAATTCTCGATTGTGGTAAGTAATAGGGGTAGCAGGGATAAAATATGTTGGTTTGATGATTCTCAAAAGTGTTAAGTACAAACACTTTTGAGAATCATCAGCTGGGTTTTTTTTGTTAAATCTGATGATAATTATCTAAATTATTTGAAAAAATATTTGTCCTACAAAATGTATGGTTTGATCAAAGAGTCCCCTTCCTTCCTTCCAATATGTATCGATAACGAAGTCATTAAAAATGATTACTTACTAACTGGGTTTTGGGGATTGGATATTTTCTATTAAACCCACTCTTTACAAGTTGCCTACAAGATTCTAAAAATTATATTAAGTGTTTGGCACTTACTCCATGCACCATCAATACTCCTGTACATCATAAACAACAGGCTAATACACTTTCTGGAGCCACAAATTCCAGAAGAGCAAGCAGGTTTTGTTAAAGGCAAAGACACGCGGGAACAAATCCTGAACGTTCGCCAAATTATAGAGAAAAGCCGGGAATTTAACAGCCCTGTATTGATATGTTTCATAGATTATACCAAAGCATTTATAAGGTATTTATCTATGGGCCAAAGTAGCCTGAAAATAAATAAATATTATTATTATTAACTCTATGGAGGAAAATCAGGAAAACTAGTGCTCTGACCAAACGGGCATAATAATAAAATAATGATTATAACAATAATATTATTTATTTATCATTATTTTTATATTTTCTGACGGCGCTTCCTCCTCAACACCGTCACGAAACGATCATCAGCCTGGATCGGTTCCTTTTCAGGCACAGGCTTCTCGGAAGGAGCATTTTTCCCCACAAGTTAAGACATGGACAATCCAAACAAGAGTAAGACAGAGGATAGACGCATTCGAAATGTGGTGTTTTAGGCGGATTCTCCGAATTCCATGGACGGCCAAACGCACAAATGTGTCTATCCTTTACCAACTCTATATCAAGACTCGATTGTCAACAGTTTGCCTACAGCGTATTTTGTCTTATTTCGGCCACATAATGCAAAGAGGAGATAGCAGCCTTGAAAAGCTGGTCATTGTTGGCAATACCGAAGGCAAGCGACCGCGAGGCCGGTCGCCATTTTACAAATTTGGAAGTGTCTGTCTTCCAAACGATTGGCTTTGAGAAAAAATTGTTTGTGGAACCTCAATGTCATTTTTAAAGACCTGTCTAATGTCTATAGACACCCCACACGTAGGTATAGGTTTGATGAAAAAAAAAATATAGTTTCAGTTCCATGTATGGGGCGACCCCCTAAATCCTTTTTTTTATTTTTGTATAAAAATCGTAAAGCGGTTCACAGAATACTTGTAGAGTTTCAACTGTGTAGTCTCAATAGTTTCCGAATGAAGTGGCTGTGACATACGGGTGGACAGACGGACAAACAGACATGACGAATCTATAAGGGTTCCGTTTTTTGCCATTCGGCTACGGACCCCTAAAAAACAGCTGGTTTGTAGTAATTTTTGATGAGCTCGTTATCAATACATGTTGGATTTAGATAATGATCATCAGATAAAAATAAAATAGTTCTAGTAATAGATTTTTGAAAATCATCAAATAAATAATTATAATAATATATAATCAATATATATTTTATCCCTGCTGCCCCTATTACCTACCACAATCGAGAGTTTTCGTATAGGGTAATGTTGGCGTCTCATCAAAATGCAGCTGCTCACGGAAAATTAGCTTGATAGTAATCAAGTGAAAAAATGTACCGTGGATCCTGGACTAACATTGTGACGCGGTCAATAATAATTTATAGATGAACGGATAGCTGTCAGTGCGGCGCAAAGTGACATACGTCCGTCTAGCACCGCGCCTAAGCGCTCACTGTCGGATTGCTTAGGTAAGAAAGAGAGCGCGATGACGCAACGCTCGAACTTCTTATAAACCATATAATGATTAATTACTTATAAATAATTTATTACATAATCAAAACTTAAAAACAACCAAATTTTGTATTTAAATATGGTACGTTATTGTTATAAATTTTACCAACGTACGTTGATCAGTAATACAGATATTTTTGTTGGAAGATCATTTTAAGAGGTTAGTTTACCATTTTTTTGTATCGAGAAAACTTCTCAAAAACGTGTTTTGAAAACAACGAAATTATCAGAAATATGTTCAAGATTAACATATATTTTTTCCGCCGTGTCAAACTGTATAGATTTGGCTAAAAAATTGTTCAATACAAGCCTATTTGGCTCTTGTCAGCGCCTTAAAACTTTTTTGGAAAACGTTTTTATGTTTTTCGTATATTATTGATTGTAATATATAAGACAAATGGATTTAGGTCATATTATATTTAGGGATTTCAATTTTATGGCATGTGATATTATGTGATATTTAGTTCGGGTAAGTTATCATTCGGACAAATGATGATTAGGACAAAAAAAGTTATGGCATTTTAAATTACGGATAAAAAAGTTAGGTGACACAATAGAGAACCCTTCATTTGATTTAAGTAAATACATATTGCTTTATTTTTTCGGAATACATGCAACCTACCCTTAATTAATTAAATTTCTTAGCTAAAAGTGTTTCTTCAAATAGTTATTTCATACGAACATTTTCAAAAAAAAAAGTGTGGTCATTACTCTACTCATTATAGTAATTTTCAAAGTGATTTTTCTAATCGAAACACTTCATTTAAGATAAAATGCCGTTCAGTATAAATAAATCATTTGCCAAATATTGAAAAAAATGCAGGACGTAACGTTGTCACTCATACAAATATTGGGTCGCTCAAAAATTATGAAGCTACTCATTTTGTATTTTAAGTAGCTCAAATTAATGTTTGTAAATTGCCGTTCTGTTGATTTCTTGTCGCTCACAGTCAGTCGCTCACTTAGTAATTCTGTGACCTAAATTAATTATTTTTGTAACTTAGAATTTTCATTTACAGTCACTCGTTTAAATACTACCCATTTCTGATTGACTTAATACACTTTTGTTCTCACTACCAAGAACCAGCGATTTTTATTTCGGTAGTTAATAACTATTATATTCGCTTATATTGGACAGGAGTGACTGACTATCTAGTAGAAAATTAACTTAAATTCAGAATCTTAGTCATGCATGGGTAACAAGCCATAAGGCTGGCAAATAACCACCTGCATACCTGATGCAGTAAACTGCAAAAAAAATGATACAGACTTATGGTTATGACACAGATTATTTAATTACTCTGATAACACTTATTATGTTTGATAACCGAATTGTATGAACAATGAATTTGTCTGTAATAAAATACTACCTTATACTACGTTAGTTGTGATTGTGATGCGGTGATAAACATTATTAATGAGTCAATCAAATAATGGGCTATCAACTTATAGCAGTAATCAATACACAACAATAAACTATTGTTATTTGAAGTAGGTGATGCGAATGTAGGTGAATGTTATAAAATGTAGTCCTTGGCATAGAATAAGTTACCCTATTTTCTAGTGTGTCATATATAATGGAGCTTATATTATATGCGTGCCTTTTTTTTTTTTTTTTTTTTTTTTGGTGGGTGGAAAATCATCGAATGACCCCCCCCGCTCTTGGGCAGAGCGACGGGGAGTGTCAGACTTCTACTGACTAAAAACCGAACCCATGTTCCTTCTTTGCCCTTGCGCCGAGGCCACGTAATCTAGTACAAATACCGCAGCCCCGACGGGCGTCGGCCCTTGCGGGCCCCTCCTTGCTGACATCTCTTTGAGGCGCGCGTGGAACACGAACGCGCCGCCGACACGGTCTGTTGCCGTCATGACGACGGCCGGACGGCAAGCTAGCCCATTACTCACCGTCCACAGGCCCGCGTCTACGGTGGCCGGAAGCCATCACGTGGCCCCCGACGCCCGGAGCGCCTTCCGCGCCTTCCGCGGCGGCTGGGACGTTGAGAGGATCGCTCCCTCTCTCGTTCCGCCACCTCCTTCGCTAGCATCACTGCTTCGCAGAAGGAGGCGACGGCGTCCCATTCCTCCTCGCCCCGGACCATGGCTTGCACCAGGGCCGGACGCGAGAGGTCACCGCCGCCGATCGCCGCTACGAGAACACGGCGGGGCTCCGCCCAGGCAGGGCACACCTCCACAGTGTGCTCCACCGTGTCCTCCGGTCGATCCTCGCAGTGGAAGCATCCGGGCGTTTCCTCCCGCCTGATTCGGTGCAGGTACCTCCCGAAACATCCGTGTCCGGTGAGGACCTGCGTCAGACGGAAGGTGAGGGCGCCGTGGCTCCTCTCTAGCCACTCCTCAAAGAGGGGACTTACCGCCGCTATCGTGGCGTGCCCTGCACGGGGTTGCGACAGTCGCTGTCTCCATGCCGCCATGAGATCGCACCGGAGGTCTGTCCGCCGCGCAGCAATGTGCCGCGGCAGCAGACTGACCCCCCGGTGTAGCGCTTCCGCGCGCCACTCATGTAGGCGCGCGAGGACTATCGCCTCCAGATCCCACGGCGGCAATCCGGCAAGGAGATTCGCCGCCTCGCGGGAGATCGTGCGGTACCCGCGGACTAGCCTTACGGCCATGACCTTTTGGGGCGCGTTCAGGTAGTGGACGGCCCGCTTCTTCACGGCACGCGCCCACACCGGGGCCCCGTAAAGGGCCATGGACCGCACGATCCCCGCATAGAGCCTACGGCAGGAGGCGTTTGGCCCCCCCAGATTGGGCAGGAGCCACCTAAAGGCAGCCGCGGCCCGCTCCAGTCTGGGAGCCAAACGTCGGAAGTGCTCCACGAAGTTCCACCGGCTGTCGAGGACGAGTCCGAGGTACTTTAAAGTACACTCGACACCGATGGAAACCCCTCCCACCGATAGCTGGGATCCCGACGGTGGCACATTCCCACGCCCATGGAAGCACATGGCCTCGGACTTGTGAAGTGCCACCTCGAGACCCAGCTGCCGGATCCTCTCCACGACTGTTTCAACCCCGCGTGTCATATTCGCGGCCGCCGCCTCGTGCGATTCCCCCCGTGCCAGCACCAACGTATCGTCCGCGTAGCAGACGACGCTGACGCCGTCAGGGAGGTCGGCACGCAGCACCCAGTCGTAACCGATGTTCCACAGGGGCGGCCCCAGAACCGAACCCTGTGGAACACCGCACGACATCTCTCGCCGGTTCCATTCTCCGTTTTGACCAGGGTAGATTACCGTCCTGTCGGACAGGTAGTCCCCGACTACACGACGAAGGTAGGCTGGCACCCGGTGATACCGGAGTGCCTCCCTGATGCAGCTCCAGGGCATGGTGTTGAAGGCGTTGGCGATGTCGAGAGACACCGCCAAGACCACACCGCCCCGAGAGACCGCATCCCCCGTCGTGAGGGCTCTCACGCGCATGATGGCGTCCACCGTCGAGCGCCTCTTGCGGAAGCCGAACTGCTGATCCGCAAGATCCGGACCCATTCCCTCAAGGTGCTCGGCGAGGCGGTTGGCAATTACTCTTTCAAAGAGCTTGCCCACCTCGTCGAGCAGCACAATGGGCCGGTATGCAGACGGCGAGTCCGCAGGGCGCCCCGGCTTCTGGATGAGGACCAGCTTCCCCGTCTTCCAACGACGCGGGAACTGGCCTCTTTCCATGCACGCGCTAAAGAGCCTCTCCAGTCGGGGCCCAAGAGCCTCTGGGTCTAAGGCCAGGGCCCAGGCTTTGCCAGGCAAGCCATCGGGCCCCGGGGCGGTATTTTTGGCTTTAAGACTCCGTACCGCCACTCTCAGGTCTACCCCAGTCACCTCCGGAATGTCGTCATCGGTTCCTGAACCGTCCGCTTCCGGCACCGCTGCTGGCGGAGCCATTGGCGGGGGACGATGCTCCCCTCGCGAAGGGAACAGAGCGCTCACTACGTCCTCCACGAGCTCGGGCCGGAGACTCTGCGTCAGCGGGGGGCCCCGGGTGCGGAGTTGATTCCGCACCATCTTATAAGGGCGCCCCCACGGATCTCTGTTGAGAGTCTCCAGCATCTCCTCGCGGGCCTGATCCTTGGCCCGCAGACGAGCCTCGGAGAGGACTTTCTTCGCCGCTCTGTACCCTTCATAAAGCTCCGCCTCGATGGCTTCCGCATTCGGAGGACGAATGCGGCGCCTGCGATGCCTGGCGTACTGGCGCCGCGCCGCCACACACTGCTGCCGCAGGTGCGACAGCTCTTGCGACCACCAGTACACGTGACGCCGGGCGCTTCCTGGCCGGACTCGGGGCATTGCCGTGTCGCAAACCTCGGTCATGGCCTCCTGGAACCAACCTGCCTCGGTGTTAACGTCGGCGGGCCTGACCGGTGATGACACCCAGGCCTGCACGATCGCAGCTTCCAGGAGGAGCTCCCGGTCCAGCTTCTTCAGCGCCCAGCGCGGACCACTTGGGGTCTGTGGGACCAGCGCGCTCGAGGACTGGGGAGAGACCTCAAACCGGATATACCGGTGGTCGGAGTAGGTCTCCTCCCCCTCCATAACGCGCCAGTCGACGACGCGTTGTGACAGAGCGGGGCTGGCGAACGAAATGTCCACCACCGACTCGCCCCGCATCCGCACACACGTGGCCACAGAACCCCGGTTCAGGATGTCCAGGCCTGTTTCCAGAGCCCAGCTCTCGACCATCCCACCCCGCACATCCGTGTAACGGGAACCCCAGGCCAAGCTCTTGGCGTTGAAGTCCCCGAGTACAAGTACGGGAAGGGAATAGCCTCCGATGACGACACTTAACTCTCCTAGGGAGTTTTGGAACTCGGCGAGAGTTCGGCTCGGAGAGAAGTAGACTCCCACTACTACGATCTCCCCGAACCGTGCTGCTACGCACCCCTGACCCTTCCTGACCATCTCAAGAGCCGGGGTGCCGGCGGCGGCCGACGCAATGATGGCCACTGTGCCACTTAGGTCCTCCACCCAGTCTGGCCTGGGCGGGACAAAATATGGCTCAGAGACCACGGCGATGTTGATCGACCACTGCGCCATGCTCTGGAGCAACAGATCCTGAGCGCAGGCGCAGTGGTTGATGTTCGCCTGGAGGAGGCTTAATGGGGCCATTAATGACACTCCATTTCAGCCCCCTCCGGGACCTCCTGTGACCTCACCGCAGTGGGAGTTGCGGTGGTGGCGGATTCAGCAGCGGCATCGGCGGCTGCGTCGTTGACGACGGTGGAGTTGGTGGCAGAGGGCCTTCCCTTCCCCTTGGCCTTGGCGGGTGGAGCGCAGGCCTTGCTCCCTGCCCGGTGCTCAGCCGGCCTCCCAGCCGCTGCACATGCACTGCAGTGAGGCGTGGCCAGGCAAGCCGCGGCCTTGTGACCGGGCTGACCGCAGCGGAAACATAAGTCGCTGCGGTCCACCTCCGAGGTGCATCGGCAGCCTACGTGGTGCCCCACATGACACCGGAAGCACCTCAAAGGTTTGGGCTCCAGAAGCTTCACCTGCGCCCTGGACCAGCCCACCTTGAGGGTGCGGCCCTCCGCAATTTTCGTCGCCACCGTCACAGGGCAGCTAACCGTTACGGTCTGCATGCCCTCGCGATCCGGGCGTAGGGTGCCCGCCTTGATCTGCTCGGCAGAGCACCCCCCGGCCGCAGTGACGGCGGCTACCACCTCCTCCTCGGAGACCGAGTCGTCCAGACCCAGGATGCGCAGGCTTGCGCACTTCACTGGCCTGGACACTCGAACCTCGTCCGCGTTTAGGGACGCTCTGAGCTTTTCAGCTAGAGCGTCTGCGGTCGAGGCGCTCGATTCCCCGGGAACCTCTATCTTCCGAGCACCTGTAGCGGTGGGTCGGATTACGAGGCCCCCGAGGATCCCAAACTCTTCGAGCGCCAACGTCAACTTGGCTTGGCGGAGCGTCTCGCTGTACGTCGCGCCCCTCTTTACCGCGTCCGGCTGTAGCGTGATGACTACAACCGCGGTCTTCGGGGCACGAAGCCTCGCCGCGGCGCTCCGCTTCTTCTGCCGGCGCTTCCGCTCAGCCCGCCTGGCCTTTTGGGACGCCTTTCGCTCCCTCTGTCTCTCACCTGCCACCTCCCAACCTGACTCGCCCTCGGGAGGCTCAGGGGGCGGAGGAGGTGTGGGTGCCTTGCCCTTCTTCTGGGCAGGCGCCTTGCCATTTTTCTGGGCAGGGGCCTTGTTCTTTGGAGGGGCAGGCTCCTTGCCCTTCGGGGGGGCGGGTGGCTTGCCCTTCTCCTGGGCGGCCTTACCCTTCGCCTGGGGAGGCACCTTACCCTTCGGAGGGGGGGGTCCCGCCTTGCCCTTCTGAGGGGCACTCGCCTTAGGCGGTGGCGCTGGGGCCGGCTTCCCACCTGGCTGAGCCCCGCCTTCAGGCTGGCTGGATGGCCCTGCCTTAGGGTTGCCGGCTGCCGCACCCGCAAATGTCTTTGCCCCCAGGGAGGGGCGCAGGACAATGCCCTCCAAGAGCGAGTGCCTCTTTTCAAGGTCAGCCAGCTTCTGCAGAACCAGGTTCAGGTCCCGGTCCCCGGCGGCCAGAGGCTGACTTTGCCCGCGTCCCTCCTGAGGCACCTCGCTAGGGCCGGCTCCTTGGAGCTCGGCCAGGTTTGCCCGGAGCCTCGCATTCTCCCTCTCCAGACGCTCCAGACGCTCCGTGGCAGCCGCCAAGCGGGTGACCTCCGCCCGCAATTCGGACACCTCGTCCGACAAAGGTCCACCACACAGCGCCTCCGCTGCCGCCAAAATGGAGGTCGAGGCCGCGGCGATCGCAGCCTTCTTTGTTAGGTGCGCCCTCTTCAGAGAGACGTCCCGTAATGCGGCCCGCACGATCTCCGCAAACCCGGCCAGGCGCTCACCAACGGAGCCGCCGCCGGTGACCTGGTATCCACCAGTGTTGGCCTCAACACCGGTCTCTGGCTCACCAGGCTCACCGCGTTCCACCGCTCCACCAGTCTCCATCTCGCCGCCAGAAGACGACGACGAGATGACCCTTCTGTCGAGATGGAGCCCTTCCCCGGCGTCCCCCTTGGCTCGCCGGGCAGCCTCCAGGGAAGCGGCACGCCTTCCTCGAGGGATTTTTCGGGCCGGGGTCAGTCGGTCCGTCCCGCCGGACGATGACTCCTCGGCTCTGGCTCCGGCTCTGGGCCGCTTAAGGAAACGCTCTGCGTTTTCCGTAGCAGCCCCCGAAACCTCACGTCCGGAGCCCGCCAAGCTAGCGCTCGACCCGGAGTCAGAGTCCGACCCCGAATGTCGTCGCCGCTCAATCGAGCTCCTCCGCCAGAGTTTGCCGAGAGCCTTCTCCCGGCACTCGCCCGACACCTTGTCAGGCACACCACCATCTTTAAATTCACTACCGGTCTCAGGACTTCCAGACCGGGAGCCTCCTCGGCTCTTGTTGCCACTGGCAATCGGCAAAGAACGATTGTTGCCCCCCCCAGAATACGAGGGGCTTGACGGTCCGCTAGGGACCGTGGCGGATTCTCCAGCTGCTGTGCAGCTGGTACCGCCCTGGGGTAATTCTCTTTCAATTGTTCCGTTCATAATATTTGTTCCTTTTAGAGGGTGCGGTCCCTGTCTCCTCCTACTTCGTCTCTCCCTCCGCCTACTTGCCGCCCTCACAGTCACGTCTGATGAGCAGACGCGAACCAGAGAGCAGCAAGTAGGGTTTCCTCCTGCGACGGGCACACCGCCCGAGGACCCGAACACTGTTCACGTCTCCGGGCGGTGCGCCCCCCGCGTGTCCCTCTTTGTCTGGTCTCTCGCCTTGGACCTTTCCGGCATGAGTATATCTACCGGCAGAGCCCCAAGGGTCATTGAGACGCGCAAGCCCCACCACGACGGCAACGTGGGAACACTCCGGTGGGGTTATATGCGTGCCTTGTGTATATAAAGTTATGAAATTGGAAAATTTAGTCTTGAATCTACTATGATCGCGCATAACTCAAAAATACTAAAGTTGCACAATCTTGAATCAACCATACATTATATCAAATGTTTCTTTTGTGGCAACTTTAAAATATTTAGAAAAATATATCTACCAAACGGTAACACTGGTACATAAGCTTGCCATAGTAAGAATACAATATATCATCATCATTATTTTGCCCTTATCCTAATTCATTTAGGGTGGGCGCAGCATGTCATCTTCTTCCATACTTCTCATTAGTCGCCATCTCATCAATCACCTCCTTTCTAGCTCCTTTACACAATCCGTCCATCGTTACTTTGATCTTCCTCTACTCTTATAACCCATCCACATTCATACATAGCTAGTGTTTATTTATTGTAATACTTATGAGTTATTATGCAGCGGGGCGTTACAAAAAACACTTCAATTTGCGACCTAACAGTAACAAATATTAGGATGAATGTGAAACGATAATAAAGTTACTAACCTTCATGCTATCCTCTTGTGGTTGGGCAAAATTCCAACTAGTTACTGCACAAATTCCAGCAGTTTAACGTTCTATGTCAAGAGCACAACTGTGTTTTAATTACTTATTATTATAATAATAACAACTGCGCCTCTGATGGACATCGGCGTCGTTCTTATCATTGCAAACACTCATTAATACAACTAGTTTTATGGCGCTTTTATCTTAAGTAATTATTTTGTTTAAATGCCGAAACTTAGTTCCTGTAGAACCAGTTTGTCAATAGGAAAATCAATCATTGGTGCGTATATTGTGACGTAGGTTTTAAGTTACGGAAGCTTATACTATTTAGGCTTTAAGGCTGGTAAATAACTTTCAGAATTATTATTTTAGTTATTCACTATCAAAACAAACAATGACATTTGTATTTGCCGCTCGATACCATAGAGATTTGAAAACCTTATTTTTTACTTAAGACGATGACAATAGCTATTGACTTCTGATGTTTCAGTATTTTTGGACACGCCCACAATTTTTCCGATATCCTAGCGCCATACTACCAAGTAAGAAACAAATAGTCCAGGATCCGCGGTCCATTTTTGCACTTGATTACTATCAAGCTAATTTTGATGAGACGGCGAGACGCCCAACAATTTCCTGCACGAAACTCTCGAATTCTCGATTGTGGTAAGTAATAGGGGTAGCAGGGATAAAATATGTTGGTTTGATGATTCTCAAAAGTGTTAAGTACAAACACTTTTGAGAATCATCAGCTGGGTTTTTTTTGTTAAATCTGATGATAATTATCTAAATTATTTGAAAAAATATTTGTCCTACAAAATGTATGGTTTGATCAAAGAGTCCCCTTCCTTCCTTCGAATATGTATCGATAACGAAGTCATTAAAAATGATTACTTACTAACTGGGTTTTGGGGATTGGATATTTTCTATTAAACCCACTCTTTACAAGTTGCCTACAAGATTCTAAAAATTATATTAAGTGTTTGGCACTTACTCCACGCACCATCAATACTCCTGTACATCATAAACAACAGGCTAATACACTTTCTGGAGCCACAAATTCCAGAAGAGCAAGCAGGTTTTGTTAAAGGCAAAGACACGCGGGAACAAATCCTGAACGTTCGCCAAATTATAGAGAAAAGCCGGGAATTTAACAGCCCTGTATTGATATGTTTCATAGATTATACCAAAGCATTTGATTGCGTGGAGTGGGGCAAGCTGTGGGGGGTTCTTAAAGACATGGGAACGCCTCAACATCTTATTGACATAGTCCGATGCCTCTACCTACACATCAACAACCGCTCTTTCGTCAAAATAGACACCGACTGTTCAAATGCGTTAGGCAGGGATGCATCCTCTCACTTCTGCTCTTCAATATGTATGAAGAGTAATATCATTCAAGACTCTTTAGGGCTGGGACAAGGGGTTTACTGTTGGTGGAAAGTGGATTTCCAATCTGAGGTACACTGATGACACCGTTCTCCTTGCTACAACATTTGGCAACATGAAAGAGATACGGCACAGATTGGAAGTGGAAAGTGGCAAAGTAGGGTTTGCAATAAATAGGCAGAAAACCAAGCTTATGGTGGTAGATCGTGCGGGAAAGCTATCGGGCGCCTATAACATCTAAGGAATCTATACTGTGGACAGCTTCGATTAACTGGGCTCCAATATAATTAATGAAGGTAGCTGCGTCACAGAAATAAAACGGCGGATAGCCATGGCTAAAGATGCTATATTACGCCCCCGGAACATCTGGGAAAAACGTGGTATAAGTTTTAAAACGAAGGCCCGTTTGGTCAGAGCACTAGTTTTCCTGATTTTCCTCCATAGAGTTAATAATAATAATATTTATTTATTTTCAGGCTACTTTGGCCCATAGATAAATACCTTACAGACTAACATACATTTATTATTTATTAGTTTGGTATTTGTTTAAATATTTATTAGTTTATTTTATTTTTTATATGTGTATTAGTATAAGTATACCTATACTTTTTTTATTTTTTTATTAAAGTTGATATTGTTTTTTTGTACCCTACCACAATGTTGTCTTGTTTGACCCTAAGGTTGACTGGTAGAGAATGCCTTGTGGCATTAAGTCCGCCTATGTATCACTATTGTGCATAAAGTTTAAATAAATAAATAAATAAATAAATACATACGATATAATTGACAGCTTGTGTTAGTAAACAAAACCTTAAAACTATATTAGTATCACTACAGTTGCACTACGTCACTGTGCGATCATGTGGCACTTGCCCGCGGAAGCGTCGAAACACCACCCCCTGCGGCCAAAAGTCCTCTTCCAAGACGAGGTGCAGGTAGCATGTCGGTACTCGCACCACAAACGCCTTAAAGTTGACGTTGCGGCGCGACTCGAGCAGCTGCACTCTCGCCACGTACTTGATCTTCTGGCGCACGTACTCCACGATGTCCTCCGTCGTAGTGGTGTAATGTAGACGGGAGAGGTACAAAGGAGTGTTCGGCTTTGCGGCACGAATATGCACATTGGGCTCCGATGAAGCCGTGCCGCAGCGGTTCTTGATGGTTCGCTGACGGCGCTTCCTCCTCAACACCGTCACGAAACCATCATCAGCCTGGATCGGTTCCTTTTCAGGCACAGGCTTCTCGGAAGGAGCATTTTTCCCCACAAGTTAAGACATGGACAATCCAAACAAGAGTAAGACAGAGGATAGACGCATTCGAAATGTGGTGTTTTAGGCGGATTCTCCGAATTCCATGGACGGCCAAACGCACAAATGTGTCTATCCTTTACCAACTCGATATCAAGACTCGATTGTCAACAGTTTGCCTACAGCGTATTTTGTCTTATTTCGGCCACATAATGCAAAGAGGAGATAGCAGCCTTGAAAAGCTGGTCATTGTTGGCAATACCGAAGGCAAGCGACCGCGAGGCCGGTCGCCATTTTACAAATTTGGAAGTGTCTGTCTTCCAAACGATTGGCTTTGAGAAAAAATTGTTTGTGGAACCTCAATGTCATTTTTAAAGACCTGTCTAATGTCTATAGACACCCCACACGTAGGTATAGGTTTGATGAAAAAAAAAATATAGTTTCAGTTCCATGTATGGGGCGACCCCCTAAATCCTTTTTTTTATTTTTGTATAAAAATCGTAAAGCGGTTCACAGAATACTTGTAGAGTTTCAACTGTGTAGTCTCAATAGTTTCCGAATGAAGTGGCTGTGACATACGGGTGGACAGACGGACAAACAGACATGACGAATCTATAAGGGTTCCGTTTTTTGCCATTCGGCTACGGACCCCTAAAAAACAGCTGGTTTGTAGTAATTTTTGATGAGCTCGTTATCAATACATGTTGGATTTAGATAATGATCATCAGATAAAAATAAAATAGTTCTAGTAATAGATTTTTGAAAATCATCAAATAAATAATTATAATAATATATAATCAATATATATTTTATCCCTGCTGCCCCTATTACCTACCACAATCGAGAGTTTTCGTATAGGGTAATGTTGGCGTCTCATCAAAATGCAGCTGCTCACGGAAAATTAGCTTGATAGTAATCAAGTGAAAAAATGTACCGTGGATCCTGGACTAACATTGTGACGCGGTCAATAATAATTTATAGATGAACGGATAGCTGTCAGTGGGGCGCAAAGTGACATACGTCCGTCTAGCACCGCGCCTAAGCGCTCACTGTCGGATTGCTTAGGTAAGAAAGAGAGCGCGATGACGCAACGCTCGAACTTCTTATAAACCATATAATGATTAATTACTTATAAATAATTTATTACATAATCAAAACTTAAAAACAACCAAATTTTGTATTTAAATATGGTACGTTATTGTTATAAATTTTACCAACGTACGTTGATCAGTAATACAGATATTTTTGTTGGAAGATCATTTTAAGAGGTTAGTTTACCATTTTTTTGTATCGAGAAAACTTCTCAAAAACGTGTTTTGAAAACAACGAAATTATCAGAAATATGTTCAAGATTAACATATATTTTTTCCGCCGTGTCAAACTGTATAGATTTGGCTAAAAAATTGTTCAATACAAGCCTATTTGGCTCTTGTCAGCGCCTTAAAACTTTTTTGGAAAACGTTTTTATGTTTTTCGTATATTATTGATTGTAATATATAAGACAAATGGATTTAGGTCATATTATATTTAGGGATTTCAATTTTATGGCATGTGATATTATGTGATATTTAGTTCGGGTAAGTTATCATTCGGACAAATGATGATTAGGACAAAAAAAGTTATGGCATTTTAAATTACGGATAAAAAAGTTAGGTGACACAATAGAGAACCCTTCATTTGATTTAAGTAAATACATATTGCTTTATTTTTTCGGAATACATGCAACCTACCCTTAATTAATTAAATTTCTTAGCTAAAAGTGTTTCTTCAAATAGTTATTTCATACGAACATTTTCAAAAAAAAAAGTGTGGTCATTACTCTACTCATTATAGTAATTTTCAAAGTGATTTTTCTAATCGAAACACTTCATTTAAGATAAAATGCCGTTCAGTATAAATAAATCATTTGCCAAATATTGAAAAAAATGCAGGACGTAACGTTGTCACTCATACAAATATTGGGTCGCTCAAAAATTATGAAGCTACTCATTTTGTATTTTAAGTAGCTCAAATTAATGTTTGTAAATTGCCGTTCTGTTGATTTCTTGTCGCTCACAGTCAGTCGCTCACTTAGTAATTCTGTGACCTAAATTAATTATTTTTGTAACTTAGAATTTTCATTTACAGTCACTCGTTTAAATACTACCCATTTCTGATTGACTTAATACACTTTTGTTCTCACTACCAAGAACCAGCGATTTTTATTTCGGTAGTTAATAACTATTATATTCGCTTATATTGGACAGGAGTGACTGACTATCTAGTAGAAAATTAACTTAAATTCAGAATCTTAGTCATGCATGGGTAACAAGCCATAAGGCTGGCAAATAACCACCTGCATACCTGATGCAGTAAACTGCAAAAAAAATGATACAGACTTATGGTTATGACACAGATTATTTAATTACTCTGATAACACTTATTATGTTTGATAACCGAATTGTATGAACAATGAATTTGTCTGTAATAAAATACTACCTTATACTACGTTAGTTGTGATTGTGATGCGGTGATAAACATTATTAATGAGTCAATCAAATAATGGGCTATCAACTTATAGCAGTAATCAATACACAACAATAAACTATTGTTATTTGAAGTAGGTGATGCGAATGTAGGTGAATGTTATAAAATGTAGTCCTTGGCATAGAATAAGTTACCCTATTTTCTAGTGTGTCATATATAATGGAGCTTATATTATATGCGTGCCTTGTGTATATAAAGTTATGAAATTGGAAAATTTAGTCTTGAATCTACTATGATCGCGCATAACTCAAAAATACTAAAGTTGCACAATCTTGAATCAACCATACATTATATCAAATGTTTCTTTTGTGGCAACTTTAAAATATTTAGAAAAATATATCTACCAAACGGTAACACTGGTACATAAGCTTGCCATAGTAAGAATACAATATATCATCATCATTATTTTGCCCTTATCCTAATTCATTTAGGGTGGGCGCAGCATGTCATCTTCTTCCATACTTCTCATTAGTCGCCATCTCATCAATCACCTCCTTTCTAGCTCCTTTACACAATCCGTCCATCGTTACTTTGATCTTCCTCTACTCTTATAACCCATCCACATTCATACATAGCTAGTGTTTATTTATTGTAATACTTATGAGTTATTATGCAGCGGGGCGTTACAAAAAACACTTCAATTTGCGACCTAACAGTAACAAATATTAGGATGAATGTGAAACGATAATAAAGTTACTAACCTTCATGCTATCCTCTTGTGGTTGGGCAAAATTCCAACTAGTTACTGCACAAATTCCAGCAGTTTAACGTTCTATGTCAAGAGCACAACTGTGTTTTAATTACTTATTATTATAATAATAACAACTGCGCCTCTGATGGACATCGGCGTCGTTCTTATCATTGCAAACACTCATTAATACAACTAGTTTTATGGCGCTTTTATCTTAAGTAATTATTTTGTTTAAATGCCGAAACTTAGTTCCTGTAGAACCAGTTTGTCAATAGGAAAATCAATCATTGGTGCGTATATTGTGACGTAGGTTTTAAGTTACGGAAGCTTATACTATTTAGGCTTTAAGGCTGGTAAATAACTTTCAGAATTATTATTTTAGTTATTCACTATCAAAACAAACAATGACATTTGTATTTGCCGCTCGATACCATAGAGATTTGAAAACCTTATTTTTTACTTAAGACGATGACAATAGCTATTGACTTCTGATGTTTCAGTATTTTTGGACACGCCCACAATTTTTCCGATATCCTAGCGCCATACTACCAAGTAAGAAACAAATAGTCCAGGATCCGCGGTCCATTTTTGCACTTGATTACTATCAAGCTAATTTTGATGAGACGGCGAGACGCCCAACAATTTCCTGCACGAAACTCTCGAATTCTCGATTGTGGTAAGTAATAGGGGTAGCAGGGATAAAATATGTTGGTTTGATGATTCTCAAAAGTGTTAAGTACAAACACTTTTGAGAATCATCAGCTGGGTTTTTTTTGTTAAATCTGATGATAATTATCTAAATTATTTGAAAAAATATTTGTCCTACAAAATGTATGGTTTGATCAAAGAGTCCCCTTCCTTCCTTCGAATATGTATCGATAACGAAGTCATTAAAAATGATTACTTACTAACTGGGTTTTGGGGATTGGATATTTTCTATTAAACCCACTCTTTACAAGTTGCCTACAAGATTCTAAAAATTATATTAAGTGTTTGGCACTTACTCCACGCACCATCAATACTCCTGTACATCATAAACAACAGGCTAATACACTTTCTGGAGCCACAAATTCCAGAAGAGCAAGCAGGTTTTGTTAAAGGCAAAGACACGCGGGAACAAATCCTGAACGTTCGCCAAATTATAGAGAAAAGCCGGGAATTTAACAGCCCTGTATTGATATGTTTCATAGATTATACCAAAGCATTTGATTGCGTGGAGTGGGGCAAGCTGTGGGGGGTTCTTAAAGACATGGGAACGCCTCAACATCTTATTGACATAGTCCGATGCCTCTACCTACACATCAACAACCGCACTTTCGTCAAAATAGACACCGACTGTTCAAATGCGTTAGGCAGGGATGCATCCTCTCACTTCTGCTCTTCAATATGTATGAAGAGTAATATCATTCAAGACTCTTTAGGGCTGGGACAAGGGGTTTACTGTTGGTGGAAAGTGGATTTCCAATCTGAGGTACACTGATGACACCGTTCTCCTTGCTACAACATTTGGCAACATGAAAGAGATACGGCACAGATTGGAAGTGGAAAGTGGCAAAGTAGGGTTTGCAATAAATAGGCAGAAAACCAAGCTTATGGTGGTAGATCGTGCGGGAAAGCTATCGGGCGCCTATAACATCTAAGGAATCTATACTGTGGACAGCTTCGATTAACTGGGCTCCAATATAATTAATGAAGGTAGCTGCGTCACAGAAATAAAACGGCGGATAGCCATGGCTAAAGATGCTATATTACGCCCCCGGAACATCTGGGAAAAACGTGGTATAAGTTTTAAAACGAAGGCCCGTTTGGTCAGAGCACTAGTTTTCCTGATTTTCCTCCATAGAGTTAATAATAATAATATTTATTTATTTTCAGGCTACTTTGGCCCATAGATAAATACCTTACAGACTAACATACATTTATTATTTATTAGTTTGGTATTTGTTTAAATATTTATTAGTTTATTTTATTTTTTATATGTGTATTAGTATAAGTATACCTATACTTTTTTTATTTTTTTATTAAAGTTGATATTGTTTTTTTGTACCCTACCACAATGTTGTCTTGTTTGACCCTAAGGTTGACTGGTAGAGAATGCCTTGTGGCATTAAGTCCGCCTATGTATCACTATTGTGCATAAAGTTTAAATAAATAAATAAATAAATAAATACATACGATATAATTGACAGCTTGTGTTAGTAAACAAAACCTTAAAACTATATTAGTATCACTACAGTTGCACTACGTCACTGTGCGATCATGTGGCACTTGCCCGCGGAAGCGTCGAAACACCACCCCCTGCGGCCAAAAGTCCTCTTCCAAGACGAGGTGCAGGTAGCATGTCGGTACTCGCACCACAAACGCCTTAAAGTTGACGTTGCGGCGCGACTCGAGCAGCTGCACTCTCGCCACGTACTTGATCTTCTGGCGCACGTACTCCACGATGTCCTCCGTCGTAGTGGTGTAATGTAGACGGGAGAGGTACAAAGGAGTGTTCGGCTTTGCGGCACGAATATGCACATTGGGCTCCGATGGAGCCGTGCCGCAGCGGTTCTTGATGGTTCGCTGACGGCGCTTCCTCCTCAACACCGTCACGAAACCATCATCAGCCTGGATCGGTTCCTTTTCAGGCACAGGCTTCTCGGAAGGAGCATTTTTCCCCACAAGTTAAGACATGGACAATCCAAACAAGAGTAAGACAGAGGATAGACGCATTCGAAATGTGGTGTTTTAGGCGGATTCTCCGAATTCCATGGACGGCCAAACGCACAAATGTGTCTATCCTTTACCAACTCGATATCAAGACTCGATTGTCAACAGTTTGCCTACAGCGTATTTTGTCTTATTTCGGCCACATAATGCAAAGAGGAGATAGCAGCCTTGAAAAGCTGGTCATTGTTGGCAATACCGAAGGCAAGCGACCGCGAGGCCGGTCGCCATTTTACAAATTTGGAAGTGTCTGTCTTCCAAACGATTGGCTTTGAGAAAAAATTGTTTGTGGAACCTCAATGTCATTTTTAAAGACCTGTCTAATGTCTATAGACACCCCACACGTAGGTATAGGTTTGATGAAAAAAAAAATATAGTTTCAGTTCCATGTATGGGGCGACCCCCTAAATCCTTTTTTTTATTTTTGTATAAAAATCGTAAAGCGGTTCACAGAATACTTGTAGAGTTTCAACTGTGTAGTCTCAATAGTTTCCGAATGAAGTGGCTGTGACAAACGGGTGGACAGACGGACAAACAGACATGACGAATCTATAAGGGTTCCGTTTTTTGCCATTCGGCTACGGACCCCTAAAAAACAGCTGGTTTGTAGTAATTTTTGATGAGCTCGTTATCAATACATGTTGGATTTAGATAATGATCATCAAATAAAAATAAAATAGTTAGTAATAGATTTTTGAAAATCATCAAATAAATAATTATAATAACATATTAATAACAATATATATTTTATCCCTGCTGCCCCTATTACCTACCACAATCGAGAGTTTTCGTATAGGGTAATGTTGGCTCACGGAAAATTAGCTTGATAGTAATCAAGTGAAAAAATGTACCGTGGATCCTGGACTAACATTGTGACGCGGTCAATAATAATTTATAGATGAACGGATAGCTGTCAGTGGGGCGCAAAGTGACATACGTCCGTCTAGCACCACGCCTAAGCGCTCACTGTCGGATTGCATACGTAAGAAAGAGAGCGCGATGACGCAACGCTCGAACTTCTTACAAACCATATAATGATTAATTAAAAAATAATAATTTATTAAATAATCAAAAATTAAAAACAACCAAATTTTGTATTTAAATATGATACGTTATTGTTATAAATTTTACCAACGTACGTTCATCAGTAATACAGATATTTTTGTTGGAAGATCATTTTAAGAGGTTAGTTTACCATTTTTTTGTATCGAGAAAACTTTTCAAAAACGTGTTTTGAAAACAACGAAATTATCAGAAATATGTTCAAGATTAACATATATTTTTTCCGCCGTGTCAAACTGTATAGATTTGGCTAAAAAATTGTTCAATACAAGCCTATTTGGCTCTTGTCAGCGCCTTAAAAGTTGTTCCAACTACGAACGGGAGCCAAGAATATCATCAAAAATTTTACTACTAAAATAAACAAACGCAAGACTTTTCAAATGGAAGCCTGTGGTAATCTAATCACTCTCTTTAAAACTATTCACTTCTTCAATATTTTGCACGTTATATGTCTGTTCTGAGTTCAGTTCTATACTGAAGAATATTCTACGCTATATAATAATTTAGAAATAGTACCACAAGACAGAATGAATTAACTTCTTTATTGTTAACTTTAATGTTATGTTAATGTTCAATGTTCATTCTCAATACATTTTCCTCGTCTTGGCTAAAGATAAGTGCTTATTGTTGTCAGTGGTAACATACCTATGTACAGTCTGTAACCAAGATTACTTGACCCTCCCCCCCCCCTCTTCTCACACCATTTGCCTTCTTCATCTTTACACGAGGGGTCACGTAATGCTGGGTAAAGAACTGTACTATCCAATCGATGCTAGATCTTTGGAACCGAGATAAAATGTTCGGTTGTGAGAAATGCACTTTATCTATCATGTGTTTGGCTAGAACAATGTAGCTATTACATGGTGTATTGTAGTGTCATTATGATTAATTGTTCATTTTAACGCGTACCTAGCTAAAAAGAAATTCCCCCGTGCTCTTATTATATACGCAAATGTCTTCATTATATAACAGGCACGTGACAAAAGTTATTTTGTCCTATGTCATCAATCTTGCAATAGTCATAGAATACAAGTTCAATAACCCTAACATATTTCTCGACGGCATGTAAAGCCAAGTCAGTTGTTAGGTTTTTTTTTTTGACCCTTTGTATAACCTTGTACGATAGCCAACATTTATTTCATTAGAATAAACGCGTTTTAACGCAATAAGGGTTTTGACTGATTAAGAGTTTTGCCTGTAACATAATATATATAGTCTATAGAAATACTTATAATGAATGCGAAAGGAACTCGGTCTATTGATTGCTTTGTCACACCTTAACGGATTTCGATTTAATAATTATGGCAACAAAGGTCGACCACGACCGGGGTAAGAAGGACATAGATTTTTTTTATCCTAATAGTATATTCTTGTAGAATAATTGACGACCTTCACACGTGCGATGCCGTAGAAAGAAGCTAGTTTTTATTAACATAAAATCACGTCTGTAATCCTCGAAGGGTTACGTAGAGGTGTAGGTACCCATTAGTACACCCACATTTCGCCAGTTATATCTAAGTCCCATGTAATAGGGGGCGAGCCTATTGCCATCAACCGGCCACTAATCCAGACTTCATGGCTGCTACTGAGAAATTTCTGATAAAAAAACCCCATATCACTGCCCGATTGATATCGAACCCAGAACCTCATGCATCCCGTCGGGGCTGCGGATCGCGTCGGGGCTGCGGATCCCGTCGGGGCTGCGGATCCCGTCGGGGCTGCGGATTATCGAAAGAGATGACGTGGCCTCGGCACAAGGGCGAAGAAGGAACATGGGTTGGTTTTTAGTCAGTAGAAGTCTGACACTCCCCTTCGCTCTGCCCAAGAGCGGGGGGGGGTTATTTGATGATTTTCCACCCACCAAAAAATAAAAAATAAAGGACCTCATGCATATCAGTCGGCCAGTGACAAAAATAATGAACTATGTATATTGTTATTGTCAACAGAATGGTGAATGGCAAAGTTCGGGGCGCGGTTCGAGCGTGGCGGGCACGGCGCGAAGAAAACAAAGCTTTCCCGCACGAGCGCAGCCCCTCATGGCCGTAGACCCACCAGCTACCAACACGCAATGGGCGCAAACAGCCTCCGAGAATGTAAGTTTTTTAACTTTTTGATCATCTGAAGTAGGAAGACATCACCTACGTACATAATTATCATGCCTGTATTAAAGCGCACTGTTGGGTGCCTTTTTCTGTTAGTGGAAATGGACATACAAGTATACTTTACAATTTTATTTTGTGGTGTGTGTCATTCTTACAATTTAAAATAACAGCGACCCATAAATCTGAAAAAAGAAGCCACAAACTTCTTTGTTATTGCCTCACACATAAATCTATTGACCTGACAGTATTGGGTCTCTAATTTGAATATATTAAGGTGCATCCACAATTCCCCGCTGAAGTCACTTTTTGTAGAGCAACATTGCAACATATACCTAATGATCCTTTAAGGGTAAACAAGCCAACGGCACGAACTAGTTGGTGGGCGGGGCTAAAATGCATGCTATTTCATCCGACATCACGAGCGAAATGCATAGAGCGAAAGAGACACAACTAAAACGGGCGCGCGATTGTTTCTATGCAGACCTTTGGTAGTATGGATACCATGAAAAATCCATTGAATGTATCTGTTTAAAATAAAATTATTTGAATTCTTTGATAACTAATCTATGCCTGTATGGTTTCACTTTTTTCATTTTCCGACTATATACGTAACTTATTTACACCCAAAGATGGTTAAAATTAGTGCTAAAATATGAAAGTTTCGACGCTCATAACTTCCAAACCAATATTTTTTTCCAATTCTGCTTCCATAGAGGCCATAATGACAAGACCAGTTAATACAATTTTTAATTTTGAACCTACACCGTCAACCAGAGGAGTAATCACCATACTACGTTTGTATGGAAGAATGTCTGGCTTGTGCAACCTTAAAGCGCACTATCACTTGCAAACGTTGCTCCACAATAAGTACCTTCGTTATAGATGCACTTCAAGAGCCCAAAGCAACGAGTTGTCAGTATGTCCTGGTCAATTTCAATGCTGCTAAAACCCAGGCGTGTCTCTTTTCCGCAAAAAGGAGCGATTTCCAACAGTCTCCTACTTTCCGTGGTGTGACCGTGCCGTTAACCGATCACATTGAGCTTCTTGGCGTTACGTTTACGTCAACCCTCAATTTCGGTCCGTTCATCGAGGCTAAGGCTAAACTGGCTGCCAAGAAGCTGGGAATCCTAGCAAAGGTGAGACAGTATTTCACACCGAAACAGCTGCTCAACTTATATCAAGCGCAAGTCCGATCGTGTGTGGAGTACTGCTCTCATCTATGGGATGGATCCGCTAAATACCAGCTTGATGCGCTAGAGTCAATTGAGAAACGAGCCAAGAGGCTCATCGGCAATGACGCGCTTGTCAAGTCAAAGCTCCAGAGCCTTGAACATCGTCGACGAGTAGCTAGCCTTTCGGTTTTCTATCGGTTACATTTCGGAGAGTGTGCGAGGGAATTGCACGATCTAATTCCGCCAAGCCCGTTCCATCATCGGACTACAAGACGTACGGCGATGCGCCACCGTTATATGGTGGACATCCCACCCATACGCACTAAACGGTTTGGGAATACTTTCATTGTGCGTACAGCTAAGGAGTGGAATTCCCTGCCAGAGTCTGTATTTCCTGATAGCTATAACCTAGGGGTCTTTAAGTCAAGAGTGAATAGGTTACTTCTAGGTAAGCGTGCTCCATCGTAGACCGCATCATCACTTTCCATCAGGTGAGATAGTGGTCAAACGCGAACCTATCAATAATAAAAAAAAAAAAAAAAAAAAAAAAAATGTTTTAAGGTATATAGTATCTTACTTAAGCCTCAATGGTCTAGTTTCCCAAGCGCGACTGCTGCGAATTAGGTCTTGGGTTCGATTCCTAGCCTCCTAGGTTGGGCAGTGCTATTATGTTTTTCCAACAGGAATTTCTCAGTAGCAGCCACAAGATTTGTGCCCGTTTGATGGCAATGGGGTCGCCTCCCATCGCGGATTAGAGGCTTGATTAATGTTGTTACACCTCAATAAGGCTCACTAACTAATTTTCCATTTTCTACTCCTTCATGTAGCAGGAACCACCAGAAGCGTCCTCAACGCCGGGAGGCGCGGGGTCCGCCCGTTCAGGTCCCCGCGTGGAACTATCCTGCAGTAACTGCGGTACCCACACCACGACAATATGGCGGCGCGACGCCCGCGGCGAGATGGTGTGCAACGCTTGCGGGCTGTACTTCAAGCTGCACGGAGTTGCCCGACCTACGGCTATGCGACGCGATACTATACACACGCGACGTCGCAGACCGAGGCATGATGGCAAGCATACTAAAAGCAGTGAGTAATGAACAAAATTGTGATCAGCATTATACTTTCCCAATTCATTTGGGTTCGGCGCAGCATGTCTTCGTCCATACTTCTCTGTTTCTCGTCATCTAATGAGACACAAACAAAATAGGGGATCGGACTGGGTCAAAATATTATGATTCTGTTTAGTCCGTAAGTTACATTATCGAAAAATATTGAATACGTGTTTTTTGTTTTATCAAATCAACTAGCTTTTGCCCGCGGCTTCGCCCGCGTGGATGTCGGAAAATACCCCACGGGAACGTAATACCGTGATTAAAAGTACCCCATTTGTAGATCTAGGTAAACAATGTCTTCTCACATTGCTTAAGTATCCGGGGTGCGGTGCGCGGATTAATATAATGATTGAAGAAGGATAACAAATCCTAAAATCTTACAATAGTAACGGAAAACATAACGGAGGGAAAAATCACCTACTTTAATGCCAAATTTGAAGGCCACTATAAAACCCCTTTTAAACCCGTTTAAAACCCCTTTTTAACCCGTTAGGGGTCGATTTTCGAAAAACCCTGACACTTACACGTTATTCCTTATTTTTGTTCTCAAGTATAAAAACTGAGTTTAGAGTTTTTTTATTTTATTTATTTATTTCTCCATTTTACGACTATCTTTACAGTTACCTAATTCGATAGTGTACACAATAACAATATTTATTCATATTTTATAACAAATTACAAACATAGCATTTTTTGTGAACTCACTCAGAGAACAACCAAATATATCAATGTCACAAGCTATGAGGTTAAGAGTGCGGAGTGCCCGCGTCAGTGGCGCCTCGCCCAATAGATTGGTCCGCGCGCGCGGCACCGCCAGCAAGCGTGGCTGTCGACGTCGCCCCACGTACCTGTCCGGAACACACAAACCTATCTGCCCTAAAATATCCGCATGATGTACCTTCCCTCTAAGTACCTTGAATATGTACGAGGTGAGTGTGAGATGCCTCCTGACCCCCAGCTCGTTATACCCAACCATACCCAAAATAAATAAAGTCGGGTACATAAGCGGATAAAATGGGTATACGCCATATAATTTTAAATATAAATATCTAACAAACTTGTTTTGTATTTTCTCCAGCATGATTCTATATTTAGATTCATGTGGAGCCCAGATAATTGCGTTACACTCTAATTGGCTTCTAACCAAAGCATTATATAAAGCTACCACCGCTTTTATGTTAGTAAACTCACGTACCATACGGAGCATAAAACCCAAATTTCGGTAAGCTTTTTTGCAGCAGCTTATGATGTGATCACGGAACGTCAGCCCAGTGTTGAATTTCACTCCCAAATCCTTAACTTCTGTAGCCCTAGCTATTTGTGACCCGTCAAGATTATAATTATAAAGGATAGGAGCACGCGCACGAGAGAAAGTAATGGTCACACACTTTGCAGTGTTGAACTGCAAGAGGTTGTCCTTGCTCCAGGTCACCACCCTGTCTATGTCTCTCTGAAGCCTCTCGCAGTCATCCACTCCACTTATCTCTAGCGATAACTTGAGGTCATCAGCGAACAGCAAACACTTGGCGTCTTTTACAACTTCTGGCAGGTCATTAATCACGAGAATGAACTGCAAAGGCCCAAGGTTACTGCCCTGACTCACCCCAGACCTGGTAAAATATGGCTCTGATGTGTGCCCCGCATATTCCACGTATTGTTGCCTACCACTTAAATAATTTGCAAAAAACTTAAGCAGATGTGGAGTGAAACCAAACGCTGCTAACTTTTTGAGCAATACATCATTATTGACTAGATCGAATGCTTTCTTAAAATCGAAGTAAGCAGCATCAGTTTGCCCCCCACTGTCCACCGATGGCACAAGACTGGACATATGGCTCAAGAGATTGCTAGTGGTGCTTTTTGCCGGTCGAAATCCGTGCTGAGCGTCTGACAACTGACCGCGGACCTGTTGGAATATGCTCTTATGAATAGCAGCTTCAAAAACCTTAGCTGGGGTGGACAGTACTGCTACCGGTCTGTAACCATCCACTGTCATCCCTGAGCCGCCCTTTGGCACCGGAACAACGCGGGTCATCTTCCACCTCTCGGGAAACACAGCTTCATTCAGACATTTATTGTAAATATAATGCAACGGTTTTTCTAACACCATTCGACAATCCCTGAAGATGTAAGGCGGGATGCCGTCCGGTCCCGAAGACCTTTTCGGTTAAAGCTTATGAAGCGCGCAATATACGTCCGATAGTTGCAAGTGATCAAGATGTACCCGCGCCGCTCCATTCTCCCCGCCCGCTTCCGCCATCGCTGCACTGACATCTAACTGGGCCTGCTCCGCACTATACACCGAATAAAAGTATTCAGCAAACTCCTGAACGCACTGTTCATCAGACAAGGCCTCGCCATTCTTTAAAATTTTTCGCGGACATCTACTACCTTTTCTAGATTTAGCATAATTCCAAAACGGCTTTGGGTCTTCCAGCATATTATTTTGAATACGATGTTCATACTGTTTGCGAGCACACACTATTAAATTTTTAACTTTGGTTCTACACTGAGCAAACGCTTCGTAATCAGATCTCGTCCCACTTGTTTTGTACTGCTTATGGAGAACAGCCTTTATTTTTATGTCGCGAATTATTTCAGCAGTGTACCACTCAGGATAAATATACCTTGAGCTTACACGACTTCGCTTTTTCTTTGGAACGCAACCATCTAAAATGGAATTAATAATATTATAAAAATAGTCTAAACTCATTCCTAAATCTAACTCATACATTGGAGCCCAATCTACGGACGCAAGTGATGAGTACAACACAAAAAAATTGGCTTTGTTAAAATTCCAGCCTACTGGTTCATGGGTATCGGCTGTTGGTGTTGATGAGCCCGCGCACTGGCTCTGACGCACCCGCATACTCACCGCCACCTCGAGCGGCGGGTGATACGCGTCCACTGGTACGAGCGGCGCCTCCGCCGCGCGCACACTCACACTCTCTTCCTCCGCGAATGTACTCAACACTAGATCTAATTGTCGACCATTGCAATTATCTACTTTGTTACTCTGAGTGAATCCACAATAACTTTCAAAACATTTAAAATAGTTTATAATGTTGTCAGGACACGAATGTAAGTTGAAGTCACCTATTACAATAGTGTCATTATAATTATTACACAAAGATTCAATAATTCTAAATAGGACCATGTATTCGTTTTCGTTAGAATTTGGTGGGATATAAACAACACATAACAAAAACATGAATCTGTTACGCTGGTACACTGACGCACAAACTAGTTCAAATACCTGATGATCTATGTTGACGTCACCGGGTAGGGACACTCGACGCAGCTCATAACTCGGTGTGGCCACGAGACACGCGCCTCCGTGTTTGCGCCCATCTGCTCGGTCACATCGTATAATGGAGTAACCAGGCGGAATTAATTCCGCGTCATGTATGGATTCATTGCAGCCTGTTTCTGTTATGGCAAATAAGTTTGCGCTTGAAGACTGAACTCCCACATAAAATTCCTCCAATTTAGTGCGGAGTCCCCTTACATTTTGGTAAAATATTTCCACCAGTTTATTCCGGGGGTTGTTGTGTATTGGTTTGTCTCCGAAACCACACCCATTCGCAGAACTCAATGTTCACTGCCCAACTTTCTGGTTGACACAATACTTCGTACTTGCTTTCCGGCACTCCTATAATGAAGGAAGCATAGTCTCTCTCTGTTTTGTGTCTTATTTTCTCTATTTTAATCGATACTTCCTCACCGTATAAAGTTTTCACATGTTTTTCCAAATTTTCTATTGTTGTTTCTTTCTTCAGACGCCATACATGTAAATATTTCTTTCGCTCCGTTCCCTGAATTTCACTTAAACCCACACTTCCTCCTTTCCTCACTTCGCTATTTGGAAATCTGTTTTTTTTTTTCTATTAACCAATGTCCATTTCTCATCTTTTCCTGAACCTTCACGTTCTTTTTCGGTAACATTAGCTGGTATATTTAAACTCGTATCTCTGTTTGTTTCTTGTATCTTTTCGGTGACTATACCGCATTTGCTGATTTCGTGGCCACACATTCCATTGGTAAAATTTTATTAACTACCTCCGTTTTACTTTCCTTTACTATCTTTGCAAATGACACTGCCGGCGTTTTTAGTCCTTTTTCAGCCCCACTTTTCTCCATTATTTTGCTGGCAGTAAGACTGGCCTCTAATTCTTCATTTTTTTCTAAAAGCAATCTTATTCTAGTCTCTAAAATCTCGACTTTATTTGCCTTTTCTTCAACTACCTTCAATATGTTTTTTAAATCTTTTAATTCTGTTTCTGTGCTAACACATTTCTTCTTCAGTAGTATGATTTGTATCGTCTGCTCATCCAGACGAGTTTTAACCTCTACGCGAAATTCCCGCAGTTCATCGAGCACTTGATTTCGGCTATCAATAACAGTGACTTCCTTCGGATTGCGACGACTGCCACGCTCAGTGTTCACGTAACTTGGTGAATGAGTTTCGTCGACCGTTGTGTTTCCTCGGACTGGTGTTTCAGTGTTACCTTTCTTCGGGTTATTGCATGTGCATTCAGGACATACCCATCTCTTCTTGTACTCCGCTGTGAATGCCCTGAACTGCGGCTCCGATATGGTAAGGCAATTCAGATGATACATTTTTTTACACTTTTCTTTCGAACACCGCATATGTAACACATCTTTAATGCCATCATCACAGCCGTTACATTTCGTATCCATTTAGTTTATTTCAATGAGTTAAAAATATTTAATTTAAAGTAATTTATCCAACAAATATAAACACGTCCGCACTCTCGCTCGCACGAGGGTAGAGTTAATCGAATCGAATCCTTCCTTATCTATAGGGAACCTCTGTGCAAAACTTCAGCTTTCTAGGTCCAAGGGTTTGGGCTGGGCGTTGATGAGTCAGTCGGGACTTCTCTTTTTATTTATATAGATTATTAAGGAAGAACATTTTCCATAAAAACTTTCATCTCCTATTTAACTCCCTTAGGGGTTGAATTTCGAAAAATCCTTTCTTATTCCTTGTCTACATTATAAAGGGAACCTCTGTGCAAAATTTCAGCTTTCTAGGTCCAAGGGTTTGGGCTGGGCGTTGATGAGTCAGTCAGTCAATCAGTCAGTCAGTCAGTCAAACAGTCAGGACTTCTCTTTTTATTTATATAGATAGATTAAGGAAGAACATTTTCCATAAAAACTTTCATCCCCTATTTAACTCCCTTAGGGGTTGAATTTCGAAAAATCCTTTCTTATTCCTTGTCTACATTATAAAGGCAACCTCTGTGCAAAATTTCAGCTTTCTAGGTCCCAAGTTCAAGTATATTAACTTAAGGAAGTAAATTTTCCATACAATTTTTCATCCCCTATTTAACTCCCTTAGGGAATAAATTTCGAAAAATCCTTTCTTATTCCTTGTCTACATTATAAAGGCAACCTCTGTGCAAAATTTCAGCTTTCTAGGTCCCAAGTTCAAGTATATTAACTTAAGGAAGACAATTTTCCATACAATTTTTCATCCCATAATTAACTCCCTTAGGGGTTGAATTTCGAAAAATCCTTTCTTATTCCTTGTCTACATTATAAAGGGAACCTCTGTGCAAAATTTCAGCTTTCTAGGTCCAAGGGTTTGGGCTGGGCGTTGATGAGTAAGTCAGTCAATCAGTCAGTCAGTCAGTCAGGACTTCTCTTTTTATTTATATAGATTAAGGAAGAACATTTTCCATAAAAACTTTCATCCCATATTTAACTCCCTTAGGGGTTGAATTTCGAAAAATCCTTTCTTATTCCTTGTCTACATTATAAAGGGAACCTCTGTGCAAAATTTCAGCTTTCTAGGTCCAAGGGTTTGGGCTGGGCGTTGATGAGTCAGTCAGTCAATCAGTCAGTCAGTCAGTCAAACAGTCAGGACTTCTCTTTTTATTTATATAGATAGATTAAGGAAGAACATTTTCCATAAAAACTTTCATCCCCTATTTAACTCCCTTAGGGGTTGAATTTCGAAAAATCCTTTCTTATTCCTTGTCTACATTATAAAGGCAACCTCTGTGCAAAATTTCAGCTTTCTAGGTCCCAAGTTCAAGTATATTAACTTAAGGAAGTAAATTTTCCATACAATTTTTCATCCCCTATTTAACTCCCTTAGGGAATAAATTTCGAAAAATCCTTTCTTATTCCTTGTCTACATTATAAAGGCAACCTCTGTGCAAAATTTCAGCTTTCTAGGTCCCAAGTTCAAGTATATTAACTTAAGGAAGTAAATTTTCCATACAATTTTTCATCCCCTATTTAACTCCCTTAGGGGTTAAATTTCGAAAAATCCTTTCTTATTCCTTGTCTACATTATAAAGGGAACCTCTGTGCAAAATTTCAGCTTTCTAGGTCCCAAGTTCAAGTATATTAACTTAAGGAAGACAATTTTCCATACAATTTTTCATCCTCTATTTAACTCCCTTAGGGGTTGAATTTCAAAAAATCCTTTCTTATTCCTTGTCTACATTATAAAGGGAACCTCTGTGCAAAATTTCAGCTTTCTAGGTCCAAGGGTTTGGGCTGGGCGTTGATGAGTCAGTCAGTCAATCAGTCAGTCAGTCAGTCAGGACTTCTCTTTTTATTTATATAGATTAAGGAAGAACATTTTCCATAAAAACTTTCATCCCATATTTAACTCCCTTAGGGGTTGAATTTCGAAAAATCCTTTCTTATTCCTTGTCTACATTATAAAGGGAACCTCTGTGCAAAATTTCAGCTTTCTAGGTCCCAAGTTCAAGTATATTAACTTAAGGAAGACAATTTTCCATACAATTTTTCATCCCCTATTTAAGACGATGACAATAGCTATTGACTTCTGATGTTTCAGTATTTTTGGACACGCCCACAATTTTTCCGATACCCTAGCGCCATACTACCAAGTAAGAAACAAATAGTCCAGGATCCGCGGTCCATTTTTGCACTTGATTACTATCAAGCTAATTTTGATGAGACGGCGAGACGCCCAACAATTTCCTGCACGAAACTCTCGAATTCTCGATTGTGGTAAGTAATAGGGGTAGCAGGGATAAAATATGTTGGTTTGATGATTCTCAAAAGTGTTAAGTACAAACACTTTTGAGAATCATCAGCTGGGTTTTTTTTGTTAAATCTGATGATAATTATCTAAATTATTTGAAAAAATATTTGTCCTACAAAATGTAGGTATGGTTTGATCAAAGAGTCCCCTTCCTTCCTTCCAATATGTATCGATAACGAAGTCATTAAAAATGATTACTAACTGGGTTTTGGGGATTGGATATTTTCTATTAAACCCACTCTTTACAAGTTGCCTACAAGATTCTAAAAATTATATTAAGTGTTTGGCACTTACTCCACGCACCATCAATACTCCTGTACATCATAAACAACAGGCTAATACACTTTCTGGAGCCACAAATTCCAGAAGAGCAAGCAGGTTTTGTTAAAGGCAAAGACACGCGGAAACAAATCCTGAACGTTCGCCAAATTATAGAGAAAAGTCGGGAATTTAACAGCCCTGTATTGATATGTTTCATAGATTATACCAAAGCATTTGATTGCGTGGAGTGGGGCAAGCTGTGGGGGGTTCTTAAAGACATGGGAACGCCTCAACATCTTATTGACATAGTCCGATGCCTCTACCTACACATCAACAACCGCTCTTTCGTCAAAATAGACACCGACTGTTCAAATGCGTTAGGCAGGGATGCATCCTCTCACCTCTGCTCTTCAATATGTCATTGTACGAAGAGTAATATCATTCAAGACTCTTTAGGGCTGGGACAAGGGGTTTACTGTTGGTGGAAAGTGGATTTCCAATCTGAGGTACACTGATGACACCGTTCTCCTTGCTACAACATTTGGCAACATGAAAGAGATACGGCACAGATTGGAAGTGGAAAGTGGCAAAGTAGGGTTTGCAATAAATAGGCAGAAAACCAAGCTTATGGTGGTAGATCGTGCGGGAAACCTATCGGGCGCCTATAACATCTAAGGCATCTATACTGTGGACAGCTTCGATTAACTGGGCTCCAATATAAGTAATGAAGGTAGCTGCGTCACAGAAATAAAACGGCGGATAGCCATGGCTAAAGATGCTATATTACGCCCCCGGAACATCTGGGAAAAACGTGGTATAAGTTTTAAAACGAAGGCCCGTTTGGTCAGAGCACTAGTTTTCCTGATTTTCCTCCATAGAGTTAATAATAATAATAATAATATTTATTTATTTTCAGGCTACTTTGGCCCATAGATAAATACCTTACAGACTAACATACATACGATATAATTGACAGCTTGTGTTAGTAAACAAAACCTTAAAACTATATTAGTATCACTACAGTTGCACTACGTCACTGTGCGATCATGTGGCACTTGCCCGCGGAAGCGTCGAAACACCACCCCCTGCGGCCAAAAGTCCTCTTCCAAGACGAGGTGCAGGTAGCATGTCGGTACTCGCACCACAAACGCCTTAAAGTTGACGTTGCGGCGCGACTCGAGCAGCGCACTCTCGCCACGTACTTGATCTTCTGGCGCACGTACTCCACGATGTCCTCCGTCGTAGTGGTGTAATGTAGACGGGAGAGGTACAAAGGAGTGTTCGGCTTTGCGGCACGAATATGCACATTGGGCTCCGATGGAGCCGTGCCGCAGCGGTTCTTGATGGTTCGCTGACGGCGCTTCCTCCTCAACACCGTCACGAAACCATCATCAGCCTGGATCGGTTCCTTTTCAGGCACAGGCTTCTCGGAAGGAGCATTTTTCCCCACAAGTTAAGACATGGACAATCCAAACAAGAGTAAGACAGAGGATAGACGCATTCGAAATGTGGTGTCAACAGTTTGCCTACAGCGTATTTTGTCTTATTTCGGCCACATAATGCAAAGAGGAGATAGCAGCCTTGAAAAGCTGGTCATTGTTGGCAATACCGAAGGCAAGCGACCGCGAGGCCGGTCGCCATTTTACAAATTTGGAAGTGTCTGTCTTCCAAACGATTGGCTTTGAGAAAAAATTGTTTGTGGAACCTCAATGTCATTTTTAAAGACCTGTCTAATGTCTATAGACACCCCACACGTAGGTATAGGTTTGATGAAAAAAAAAATATAGTTTCAGTTCCATGTATGGGGCGACCCCCTAAATCCTTTTTTTTATTTTTGTATAAAAATCGTAAAGCGGTTCACAGAATACTTGTAGAGTGTCAACTGTGTAGTCTCAATAGTTTCCGAATGAAGTGTCTGTGACATACGGGTGGACAGACGGACAAACAGACATGACGAATATATAAGGGTTCCGTTTTTTGCCATTCGACTACGGACCCCTAAAAAACAGCTGGTTTGTAGTAATTTTTGATGAGCTCGTTATCAATACATGTTGGATTTAGATAATGATCATCAGATAAAAATAAAATAGTTAGTAATAGATTTTTGAAAATCATCAAATAAATAATTATAATAATATATAATCAATATATATTTTATCCCTGCTGTCCCTATTACCTACCACAATCGAGAGTTTTCGTATAGGGTAATGTTGGCTCACGGAAAATTAGCTTGATAGTAATCAAGTGAAAAAATGTACCGTGGATCCTGGACTAACATTGTGACGCGGTCAATAATAATTTATAGATGAACGGATAGCTGTCAGTGGGGCGCAAAGTGACATACGTCCGTCTAGCACCGCGCCTAAGCGCTCACTGTCGGATTGCATACGTAAGAAAGAGAGCGCGATGACGCAACGCTCGAACTTCTTACAAACCATATAATGATTAATTATAAAATAATAATTTATTAAATAATCAAAAATTAAAAACAACCAAATTTTGTATTTAAATATGATACGTTATTGTTATAAATTTTAACAACGTACGTTCATCAGTAATACAGATATTTTTGTTGGAAGATCATTTTAAGAGGTTAGTTTACCATTTTTTTGTATCGAGAAAACTTTTCAAAAACGTGTTTTGAAAACAACGAAATTATCAGAAATATGTTCAAGATTAACATATATTTTTTCCGCCGTGTCAAACTGTATAGATTTGGCTAAAAAATTGTTCAATACAAGCCTATTTGGCTCTTGTCAGCGCCTTAACTCCCTTAGGGGTTGAATTTCGAAAAATCCTTTCTTATTCCTTGTCTACATTATAAAGGGAACCTCTGTGCAAAATTTCAGCTTTCTAGGTCCAAGGGTTTGGGCTGGGCGTTGATGAGTCAGTCAGTCAATCAGGACTTCTCTTTTTATTTATATATAGAAGGAAGACAATTTTCCATACAATTTTTCATCCCCTAGTTAACTCCCTTAGGGGTTGAATTTCGAAAAATCCTTTCTTATTCCTTGTCTACATTATAAAGGGAACCTCTGTGCAAAATTTCAGCTTTCTAGGTCCAAGGGTTTGGGCTGGGCGTTGATGAGTCAGTCAGTCAATCAGTCAGTCAGGACTTCTCTTTTTATTTATATAGATAAAAAATGACGAAGATAAAACGCGTCAAAGATCATGGAGTGGGGCTTGAAACGTCACTTGTAGGTACAAAATGTACTATCATATGACGTCACATTCTTCATTTTTTACGTGAAAAAAGAAAAATACGTGTCCAATAATTTTTGGAAATCTATCTGACGGATTAATTAGGTTTTTTTTATGTCCGATCCCCTATTGTGATGTGATTAATAAGTTCTTCTATTTCTCCTTTCTTCGATCGCGTCTTGTCGCACGAACATGCGACGATCCCGTAGTCGCGCAACCGAATCATTTCGTTAGGACGAGGCATTTTTCCCATGTCAGAAGGGAGTTGGCGTATTTTATAACTTCGTGATTAGTAGATAATTTGCCTTTTCATAAATATCTGACCTCCACAATGTTATGTTCTGTTATCGGGTTGTCAGACTTTCGACCTTCTAATCAACTATAACTATTGTCAAAGAATCACAAATTACAGCTGGGACCACTGCATTGGCCTTGTTCTATTCTGTCTCCTGCTGATATGGAAGTGGAAATTATGTTTTTTCCTACTCCTCCGCGCGCTATTCTTTTCTGATTAATTTCGTTGCGGGATTCAAGACAGTTAAATTGTTTCTCTGGGACTTCGTCGAGCTTAACCTTTTGACCGCCAAAGTCAAGTAAGACGACGTTAGACGACGGCGGTTTGACGTTAGTGACTGTGGCGCTCAAAAGGTTAATTGTCTTGGCGCTCACAGTGGTTTGGGAATAGTGTGGCGGTATTGTCTTATAAAAAGCTGCTTAGCGAGCGTTCCGAGCTTTAAAATAGTAGGAAGAAGCAAGTCACAAATGGAGTTTTAAATGATGGTGTTCTTGTTCCAGAATCTCGGCGTAGCGCAGGTGGGTGTGGTGGTGGCGGGGGCGCGGGTGGCGGCGCGTGCTCGCCGGGTGACGGCGCCGGGAGCGGCGGGGAGGGCACGGACGAGGCCGTGCTGGCGGCGCTGCGGCGACAGCTGCAGCCACATCTGCTGGCTGCACTACATGCGCATAATACTCGTACTGTGCGACCGCATCGTGATCAGGTACCTTATAGTATACACAAACATAATAACTAGTTCATAAGCATCATCATGAATCCAGCGTGCGACACATATTGCTAATAATAATAATGGAAAAGTTGCTTTAAACGACTCACCGTGTTTTCTTTACATTTGTTACTGTAACATGCATTAGCTATGTAAATAAAGGTGACATAGGCGAGGTTGTTAAGGAGCCGAGAACTGCAGTAACAAAAGCCCACGTATTTAGAAAGTTTTTTTTTTCAATACACGTTTAAAGAGAAAATAACGATAAATATTTTTGTCATTAATTATTAGAAAACTATGAATTAATTATCTTTTTTTGCGTGCTTGCATTTCGCCAGGCTGAAGGAGAAGAAAAGGTAAGAAGCCGCTATACAGCCTTATATAAAAATTGAACTTGAAAAGAACACATTTTTTTATTTAAAAATAAGTAAATATTTGTTACAAATAATCATGTTGATTTATAAATATGATTTAAATATAAAAAAAATATTTGCGCCCTAAAGACTCATACCTTTTTGCTGAGATTAAAAGAAAATTAATCACAGCTGACTATATAATTTATAGTGTCCGACCGAAACACGATTTTCAGCCGAAACCGAAACCGTAAACGAACCTTCGGCCTTGGTCCCAGTTTCGGCCGAAACCGTAACCGAAACCGAAACTTATTAAATATTTATGGAATGTAAAATATATTGTATTTTTACGCATATATACAAAGTTAACACGTGTAAAAAAATGCAACAATTAAAGTAGGTAATTTGGTAACAAAAATAGCTCTTTTTATTTGTAAAATTAATAATGTGAATTAAAATAAAAATACAATCAAAATATTTGTCAAACTTTAAAAAAAATAAGCACTAGATTTTTAACATTACTATATTTGTCAGTAATTTACAAAAAAAAAAAAAAAAACTAAGCACCTCTCATACTAAAAGGAAAAAATGCAACATGACTAATTATAAGTACTGAAGGCCATTCACACTAATTAGAAAAAATATGAAACTTTTTAGTAAAAAAAAATCTATTGGACGATATAACTTTTTTTCTAATTATTTAACAAAAAAATCATAACCCTCCTTTGGCTTTGCCGTAGTTGGGTAAAAAGTACATCATATCATTTTCAAAGATGGTGTTTTATGAAATAATTTTCATTACGAACTTTTTAAATTATATTAATTAGTTAAGGTTTTTAGGCGCTTTGCACATGGAGCAACTATTGCAGCAACTGGCAACTGGCAACTAGCTGTTAACATATATTTCAATTGGATTGCGCACACATAGCAACTCGAGTTTCGAGTTCCGGCAATCGTCAATAGTTTTCAGTTGCAGCAATCGATGCGAATCGATCGATAGCAACTGTTAAACATTATACCGATTTTTAAAGTTAACGTACACGGCGACGACGTCATAAAATTAGAGCAATTGCTGCTTCGTCGATATTCATTGTCACACTGAACGCTGTTCGCTGCGTAGATTGAGCAACTCGGTTATAATGAAAGATGCTCACAGATTGCCATAAAATTGCTGCAACCGTAAACGTTGTAGCAACTATCAACTAGTAACAGGAAACTTTTAAAGTTGCTTAAGTTGCCTCAACTTAAGTTGCTCCATGTGCAAAGCGCCTAAATCAAGGGAGATAGTTGTGTATCGGAACTACGGGGCGGTTCGAATACGGGTACAAATTTATCTATAATATGGATGTATTTAGAAATATATAAGTATGTTTATCAGTTGTCTAGTACCCATAACACAAGCTCTGCTTAGCTTGGGACTAGCTAGATGGCGTTGTGTGATAGTTGTGGAATATTATTATTTAAATCTTGGTGTCAAATTAATTTCTACAAAAATTCATATTTTATAAGTTCTAGGGAATAACTCAACAGAACCAAGTAAAATATCTAATGAATTCTTTTCTATACACACCTACTTACAACCTATTTATTTTACACTGTAGCACAAGACCCTAATTAATGCCATAAAAATACATCATCATTAATCATAAGTAAAAACAAATACCTAATTTTTGCGCGAGTAAAATCACACAACCTCAAATCATCACGATCGCAGCGGATAGCGAACTCAACTGGCACTTGAAGTTAGCTGAATGATGCGCGACAATTCACGTATATCTTGTTTCGGCGGGGCCGAAAGGTTCGGCCAATTATTGGCCGAAACCGAAACTAAGGCCGAAACTAGGTTTTTTGGCCGAAACTAGCCGAAACCGAAACCGAAACCGAACCTTCGGTCGGTCCTTAATAATTTAAACCGATTTGGGCTTAGTAAATAAATAAACGCACGCTAGTGAAGTACATTGTATGTTGAACCTAATCGTAGTGCGATAAAAGCCAGTCCTCGAGGAAGTGTATTGTACATTATATTTTCATTTAATAGCGTCCTTTAATTTTCTCTGAAGGTTCCCGAGAGATTTTCTGTCTCTTAATCTCATGTCGCGACGGTCAAAAATAATGAAAGTACATTACGAGACGAACTACTAAATAGAACTTGAAATAGCAGAAAATTTTCGACGTGCATATTTTATATACCAATATATTTTTTCTGCTTTCAAGCCACTTATTACTAAATATTTTGTACAACATTAATAATGCTATGAATTTCGTCAAAGTGACGCCTGTTTCCATAACTTGTCGCAGGTGAGTCTCAACGCTCCTGAGTACGACGAGGCGCCACTGAACCTAGTTGCGAGTCACGTGGCCGCCGCCGAAGAATCGCACTGACTGCGTCTGTGATAGCCACGCAACTCTCGCCACCACGACGACACCGCGTATCACACCCCAACATATTACTAGGAAACGAATATTCGGATGATTATTTACCTAAAGTAACGTCCTTTCCCAGCAATGGATAAAAAGTATGAGGGCTTCTTATAATATATTTTTCCTGACATCGCGGAATTTTTAAACTGTCAATATAGTGTTCATAATTATAATACATATTTAAAACCAGACAAGAAAGTTGTGAAAATAACAATTATCCAATTACTACAACCATTTGAATACTAATTTTCATATTCATATACTTAGGACAAAATCGCACTCCGTACTAGTGAACACTGAAAGTTTAGCTGAATATGCATCCGAATATGCGATCCCTACACATAACATTGTTTCCTTACAGAACATTGCGTGTATACTGTATCGATAGCTTCTCTTCCAATCTAGGTATAACAGAGTGCTGCCACGAATGTTTTACAAAAGGAGAACTGTTTATAATCTACCTTCAGATTTTTGATTTTCTCCGCCTCGGTGCGACAGGGGCGAAGGGGCGGAGGTAGAGGTCGAGCGCTGGGCTCGGCGTGAATAGTAGTTCGTATTGAGTCGCGCTGGGCGTTGAACGAGTATTATAGTAGCCATAGAATCACGGGTGAAAGCGCACGCGCATTGATTGAATCGACTTGTGGAGTCATTTCGCGGCACCCAATTATACTAGTTAAGCAGTACGGTTAGCGACGCTGTGAATGTCGAACGGGTTATTGATGGTATCATTGGTTTGCCTTGTCACGGGAGTGCTATTGGGAAAGCACCGAGGCTTTTGTGGTTAGACTAATACGGAGTGAGTGTGGTGGCTCGCGTTAACGGCGTGGCTTGCAGCGACGTGGAAGAATCGTCCGGAACTACCAGCAAACCATCGCAAGGTCATATACACTCATTATACACATACACAGTTACACAACTTGCGAGGGGTCAAGGAAGTGAGACCGGCTCGAAGAAATGAGGTAAGGGTAGCTGTAAGTTCAGAAATTGTAATATTGTTCGGAGGCGCGTATCGCGTCTATTTGATCCCGTTAGGACGGCGGCTGTTCTGAGACCTGTCTCCCATGGGCCCGAGATAAGGTTCGGCTGAGTCCTGGCGCGATCAAAATCTGGTAGCAGAGCGTGGTTATACCCACTTGTAAAAATTAGTAGGTACTTGGTACCAATTTACTTGTAAAAATTGTGTTCGTGTTTACAAATTCGACTTGTAGGTGGTGGTACATTGACCTACATACCAGTGTACGCCTCAAGTTGAGTTTGGCGTTATTAATAATAAGTACATGGAATGTGAATATTCGTTGATAAAATAATTTGTTATTTACGTTCGGTTACGCACAAATATAACCTCATCACAAATCGTGTTATGATTGTCAACATTTGAGACATAGAGGAATAACCTCTAGAGCACGTAGAGGAATAAGTTCAAGAGTTGGCATAGCGTCGTAGATTTATTCACTCAACGAATATATTATTATTGTTAGTTCCGGATACAATAATTGTTATTTTTTTTGGTTATTGTTATTTATTATTGCATAATCGCGTATTGAAGTTGGTACTATGGCTCCGTCAGTAACGAAAACTATCGCAGCCAGAATCGAAGCTGAATTGAGATGGTTTTCATCGGTTGTTACGTTGGTAGGTCGCACCGATCGTGAAGATGCGTTATTGTCACGCGCTCGGCAAGTTGACGAACGATATGACGCCGTGTTAAAGTGTCACGCTGAGTATTTAGCATGTCTCGAATCGACGGATCTGTCGTCGGTGGACAAGGATGCTCAGGTGGTACGGGGCAATGTGGACCAGTGTGGGGAAATGTCCATGAGCATAATCCAGGCGGCGGCCGACATTGAGCGATCGCGCATGGGTGACGTCAGGGAATCATGTCGGCCAGCAGGCGTAGGAATTCAGGCGCCGTTGCCACCAGTACATGTACCCGAGTTTAGCGGCGAGTATGCCGATTGGCCGCGATTCCGCGATATTTTTAATAGTGTCGTGCATTCGCGTACGGATCTCTCGCCCGCCTACAAGATGGCTCAATTAATGGGTAGGCTTAACGGTGAGCCGCACGACATCTTGACCCACCTGGAGATTACGGACGCCAGTTATGAGACGGCATGGGGCCTATTAATCGACCGATATGATAATCGGCGATTAATAGTTGATGGCCTCATTGATAAGATTTTTGAAATCCCGAAGGTGTCTAACGTGTACGAAATAAGGTCGAAAATCCTTAATCCGGTCACGGTTGCGGTGAACACGTTAGATCGACTTAAGTTGTCGTTAGGGGACAATAAATATATCATCGTCAATAGGGTTTTACGGAAGTTGCCGATCGACGTGGTGGCGCGCTTTGAGCAGTCACATGGTGGCGAATCGACGGACCACCTCCCAAGTTACGATGACTTGAGAGCGTTTTTAGAAGGCGAGTGCCGGCGGGCGGATTGCCAAGGGGCATCCACGTCGCACCCTCCTCCGTCAACCCGACGTACGAGCGGGCCCAAGCCGGTTGAGCCCCGTCGGGGGGGGAAGAAATACCACGCCCTCCAATCGGAAGTGTGCGCCTTCTGTCGGAAGGAAGGGCACGGTCTCGCCGCATGCGCGGACTTTAAGGCGCAGCGGGTGCATAGACGAAGAGGGGTGGTCAAGCTGCGCTATTTGTGCTTCCGCTGCTTGGGGACTCACTTTGTACGTGAGTGCCACAGGACCACTAACTGTGGAACCTGCGGAGGAGCCCATCACGAGTTGCTATGCCTGGCGGAGAGTAGGGAGGTGCACGGAGCCTCGCCGGGAGGTCACCCCCCCTCTCCTAAGCCAGATTCGGGTGGTCGGTCACCCCCCCCTAGGGGGGGTGGGTCGGCCAGGAATCAGCGGTCGCCGCCCCCTCGGGGGGGTGGGCCAAGGGCTGATCCAGAGCACAACCCGATACCGTCGTCTTCCCCGCGGGGGGGGGATAGGCACCGAGACTCGGGCAGGGGCCCGGAGGTAGTACAGACGGGTTACGCGGCGTACTCGAATGCGTTGGGGGGCATGTTGCCACCCCCGAGTAGTCGCTTCTCCCCGCCTCTCGCAGAACGCCCTCGGCTGACGGCGCGCCCGCCACCGTTCGGAAGGATGCCAGTAGGCTACTTCCGACCGGCACGGATGTCACCGATGGGTCGGGAGGGTTACTACCCGGGTTGGGACCCGTATACTGGGACAGTATTTACTCCCCCTCCGGCAGGGGAGGAGGGAGGTGCCTCCTATTAGCAACTAGCAGCCTGTTCGTCAGTGGTGCCCACCCCGACAGTAACGGTATTATTACCGACGGCTAGGATTACTGTCAGGGGTACTGACGGACAGCCGGTGCACGTGCGAGCACTGTTAGATTCAGGGGCACAAGGTTGTATTGTGTCCAGCTGTTTAGTGAAAAAGCTGGGCCTTACATTAGAGCCATCACGGGATGGCGCCGTAGGTATAGGTGGCAATCGGGTGCCTCACCTCAGGGGTCAGACGACATTCCTGTTCGAGATGGGTGACACGGCATCGGTCACGCGGGTGAATGCCACGGCGATCGTTTTGGACGAAGTGGTTGGGGTCCTCCCTCAGACTCGGTTACCGTCTGCGGTAAAAGGGTTGACCAATGGATTGGAGTTAGCCGATCCCCACTTCGCGATCCCCGGACGGGTGGACGTCTTGCTTGGGTCTGACGTCCTCGGGAAGCTGCTCCGAAGCGGCAAACGGGAGCTGCAACCAAACGGGGTTGTGGCCATGCGTACCGCAGGTGGTTACGCGTTATTGGGCCCAGTACGGGAACCACAGCACTCAACGGATTATAGCTCCATATATTATGGCAGCGTGTTATCCGACGTCCTGCAACGGTTCTGGGCAACGGAAGAGCCACCCACCGCTCTTAGAAATAACCCACGTGATGAGGAGTGCGAAACATTCTATCGATTTAACACGGTGCGCCTCCCATCGGGTAGATTTATGACAAGGTTGCCATTTCTGTCAATTCGACCTCCGCTGGGGAGCTCATGGAGTCTGGCAGAAAAGCGGTTAGTGGCAATGGAAAGGCGCATGAAGCGGGACTCCAACTTCCGACAGAAGTATGTGGAGTTCATGCGCGAATACCTGACGTTGGGTCACATGTCGGTGTCCAGGGTTGACTATCGTCATGAGGAGCATTATGTGTTGCCTCATCATGCTGTTTTGAAGACACCTGACTCAAAGATTAGGGTCGTGTTCGACGGGAGCGCGGAGACGTCTAGCGGGGTGTCCCTGAATCAATGTCTCCATGCTGGTCCTAAGCTGACCAGAGACATTGCAGACATTCTCACGGACTTCAGGAGACACCAGGTTGTCTTCGTTACGGACGTACGGATGATGTTTCGTCAAACTGAGATTCATCCAGACGACCGTCGGTTCCAGCTGATATTGTGGCGAGAGAGCCCAGAAGAACCGATGGTCACGTACGAGCTCAACACAAACACGTACGGATTAAAGCCCAGCCCATATGTAGCCATGCGTACGCTACGAGAACTGGCTGATCAAGAACGGCTCCGCTTTCCCCGCGCGGCTGCTGTCATTGATAGGGACGTCTATGTAGACGACATTTGTACGGGCTCAGACAGTATTGAGCAGGCGCTCATCTTAAGGGATGAATTGGTGGCGCTCATGGCCTCCGGTGGCTATGAACTCAGGAAATGGCTGTCGAACTGCCCAGAGGTACTGGCAGGACTGCCAACTGAGTATCAACAAGACCCGCATTTGTTTGAGGATTCGGAGAATCTTCATGCGTTGGCCATTTTAGGGGTCCAGTATCGACCGAGTCAGGATGCCTTCACATACAGTTGTGAGGCCGAGTTGCTGTCGAAGACCTGGACCAAGCGATCGGTCCTTTCGACTATCGCACGAACGTTCGATCCAACCGGTTGGATCGCGCCGGTCACGTTCATGGGAAAGTGCTTCATTCAGAAGCTTTGGTTTATCGGCCCGCAGAATCATACGGAGCGTTGTGTTTCGTTGCTTGCCTTGACCGACACAAGGCAGCCACAATGCAGCCACAAATGGGAGATCTCCCGGCCGATCGAGTCACGGAGGCTCGGCCATTTGCTGGCGTAGGGACAGATTTCGCGGGGCCTTTCATGGTCAAGACATCGCACCTTCGCAACGCGAAGTCGGTTAAGGCATATCTGTGTGTCTTCGTGTGTCTGGCGACCAAGGCCGTTCATTTGGAATTGGTGGCCGATCTCTCTACGGAGGCCTTTCTGGCGGCGTTAGATCGATTTGTTTCTAGACGGGGAGTACCGTCACTGATTCGGTCGGACTGTGGTACCAACTTCAAGGGCGCCGACCGGTGCTTAAAGGAAATTGTATTGTTTTTAAGTCAGAATGAGCGAGAGATTGGCACGGGCCTCGCCAGTCGGGGCATTTCGTGGTATTTTAGTCCACCTGGATGCCCCCACTGGGGTGGAATTTTCGAGGCAGTAGTCAAGTCTTCCAAGACTCACTTGTATCGGGTCATCGGCTCAACGATTCTCACCTTTGAGGAGTTGTCAACGGTGTTTTGCAGAATTGAGGCGGTCTTAAACTCGCGACCTTTGTGCCCGTTGAGCGCTGACCCGAATGACCTTGAGGCCATGACCCCAGGTCATTTTTTGATTGGCCAACCACTTAACGCCTTGCCGGAATATCCGTATACTGATGTCAAGTTGTACCGGTTGTCACGGTATCAGATGTTACGGCAAATGAGCCAAAATTTTTGGAAGCGATGGTCGCTGGAGTATTTGCATATTCTACAGCAACGCGTTAAGTGGACGGACAGGACGACCCCACCCTGCGTTGGAGACCTCGTTCTGGTTAAGGATGCTAACCTATCACCGTTGTGTTGGCGACGGGGGCGCATTGTTAACCTGATTACGGGCAAGGATGGGTTTCCAAGGATCGCAGACGTCCAGGTGAGGGACTCGATCCTTAGACGGGCAGTTTCAACTTTATCTCGACTCCCGGGAGTTTGAGCGGACCGACAACGGGTCGGTCCGGGGGGGGTGATTGTTTATAATCTACCTTCAGATTTTTGATTTTCTCCGCCTCGGTGCGACAGGGGCGAAGGGGCGGAGGTAGAGGTCGAGCGCTGGGCTCGGCGTGAATAGTAGTTCGTATTGAGTCGCGCTGGGCGTTGAACGAGTATTATAGTAGCCATAGAATCACGGGTGAAAGCGCACGCGCATTGATTGAATCGACTTGTGGAGTCATTTCGCGGCACCCAATTATACTAGTTAAGCAGTACGGTTAGCGACGCTGTGAATGTCGAACGGGTTATTGATGGTATCATTGGTTTGCCTTGTCACGGGAGTGCTATTGGGAAAGCACCGAGGCTTTTGTGGTTAGACTAATACGGAGTGAGTGTGGTGGCTCGCGTTAACGGCGTGGCTTGCAGCGACGTGGAAGAATCGTCCGGAACTACCAGCAAACCATCGCAAGGTCATATACACTCATTATACACATACACAGTTACACAACTTGCGAGGGGTCAAGGAAGTGAGACCGGCTCGAAGAAATGAGGTAAGGGTAGCTGTAAGTTCAGAAATTGTAATATTGTTCGGAGGCGCGTATCGCGTCTATTTGATCCCGTTAGGACGGCGGCTGTTCTGAGACCTGTCTCCCATGGGCCCGAGATAAGGTTCGGCTGAGTCCTGGCGCGATCAAGAACTATTACGAAACACTTTTGTGAAACAATCGCCACAGCACTGTTGAAAAGCAATATAAAAATTAATAGAGTTAATTATACATGCAATAATATTCTTGGTATTATATAGTACTAAATATCTATTTAGTGATAGTTCAGGCCAGTGTTTGAGGACAATAGAGGGAAACATTATATAAAAATAGTTCATTCCTTTCGTCCGGTCGTCGTAGAATAATGAAATGTGAATTATTTTTATAGGAAATCATACATTTTTCATAAACGATACTCACCTAACACTTTTTTGATGGGTTTGGCTTTCCAAATATCTAAACGACCGGTTGAATTTCGGAATGAAAATGCGACTAGAGGTTTTAAAATTTGGCAAAGATTTTCGAAGACGTTAAAGATTTTGGCATTGTTATTTCTGGATACAGTCTAAACGTGTCTTTAGTGTAAATCATGTTACTAGTTCACGTACTCGAAAATCTTATGACCAATATTTCAAAGATCGTCTACAAAGACGGTTTACAATATACAAAAGCCAGGGCATTACGCATTATAACTTCGTTATTTGGTCGCGGGAAACAATATACATTCTTTGTATTAGTGCCTATTTAATGTATAGGAAAGAAAATGGAACCACAGAGAATGTTACGCGAAAGAAAACTTTCCGTGTGTACATATTTTCTTAACATGTGATATGTATGATTGTTGGTCATGCATGTGCAAGCATCGTGCAATTTGTGATATGGCTGCTCGGAACGATCTAAACTTGAGATTATTTCTTGCAGCCGTATGTAATCTATTCGGGTTTGTTCGTTAAAACTTCGCATAGACGCGGGTTTCGATCTGTTATTACAAATCTCAAAAACATAATGACACTATGATATCGGGTTTTATTATAGTAAGCCTTGCCTTAGAATGCTCTCTTTGATATTATTGAAATTATATTTACGGTTACCTATTGCAGGACGCAAGTATTCTTTTAGTTATAGGTCATATTGTAAATTTTATTGTTTACGTATAGTAGGTAGTTTTATTGCTTAAATTCAGTAAATTATAAGTGTCTAATTTATTTCCCATTTCGGTCAGTATTTACAATGTAAGTATTTTTTTATTTCTGTCGAGTATTTTTTTTAGTTAAGGTAACGAAATGAGAAGAAGCAATAATGACAAGCAAATGTGATTCTGGAAATATTGGAAGTCCAGAAACATGAATACCGGGGTAAATTAAAGTATAAGTAAGTAACAACAAGTTACTTTTGGAATTATATAAGAAATAAATATTGGGTTTACCATGCTTTTTTGCATTATCTACTTAAAAATTATGAAATTCCTAAACTAAAGAAACTTTCGAACATTAATATTGTTCACAAATCTGTGACAAATAGTATACTTAACTCATTAACATTATATTTATATGATGTTGCCTTTATACATTACTAATAAAAACCTGTAACTTTGGCATTATTAAAATAGATATATTATGTACATCATAGGTAAAAGATTTATTTTAAGAATTAATTTTCCAATCCATTTATAATATTGGGCATTTTTGGTCGTTAAGCGTTAGAACAAACCATTTAACAGAAACGTTGTGGCATTATATTGAGTTAAAATCTACCGGATTCACCTCATGATGGTCAGTGTTATGTGTATATTATTAGCAGAAAGCATTTACGTTATCTGTATCTTGAACTGGGCTGTTTTGTTATTGCTTCCATTCGACTTATTTAGCTGTGAACTCTGTCACCGTCCTTTACTTGACGTCTCTACTTAATTTAGTGTTAGTTCGTTTAATTATCGAAACCCCACGGGCCAGTAAAATACAGCAGTCTATGAGACATTGTGATAGTACTTAGCTAGACAAACCTCAGCTGTAACCAGCTGAGATATCTGAGCGTGTGATTCTGTTGCAGCTAACTTCAACGTTACGTCAAGCTTATCGTATTTAAAAAGCTTTAAAAATTGAGATTATTTATTCATTCTTATTGGGATCACTGTATAGTTGTCGGTGTATTGTGTACCGTTTAGTATTGCTTACGTTTATTTCGGAGTAGCAGTCTACCTTGACAATAATGTTTCATTAGCGTTTTTAATGAAACCTTAAGTACGTAAATTCTAAAACTGTTTCGCTCTCTAATTAACTTTAGCTCTCTTTATGATGATATTAAATTAAAACTCAAAAGATTTATCCATGATCATTTTTGAACTTGATATTAATAGTAACTAGGGCGTGTTTATTTTTCTAGGAGATCGAATTTTATCTCGAAATATTTTTTATTTAAATTAGAGCCTGAAAATTTTATAGTTTGATAATATTTTTGAATTTGATTGTAATTTTGAGTGTACCATTTTGATTCGATATAGAGCAATATACACAGAATCCTAACGACGCTATTGAATAAAGAGTAAGTAAGTGGTTATTGCTTCAATGCAAGCCAGTTGTTTATGGAATACGTCGCTATGTTAGGGGATTCGTGTTATTATTATTAGCGTACGTAGGACTATTGAAGTAATCCACGTACATGTCATGGATCGTTAGACAGTTCTAAATCTCCACTAATATTGCTGATTGCAGTAGTGATACAGTATTATTTTATTGAACTCTACTCTGTACATTTGTGTTAGGTTTATTATTTTTGTATTTTTTATAGCTTTTATCTAGATTGACTTCCGAATTTAAATTCTTATTTGTAGTTGTCGGTGGTAGTGGAATGTTTGGTTAGATATTTTCAGTGGAACATCGTCTCCTTGCTGCTAGACTAACTCCTTTCGTATTACTGTGTCTCACTCGATATACAGCAGAATACAGCTATGATAGATCTTCCAATTTGGTTATTTATTATGTTAGGTTAATTTATGGATATATCGGTATTAAGAGTTGATGAACAATGTATATCGTCGTTTAGTTACTAACAAACCGGTTGTGTTGTGTGTGCTTACGCTCTAACAAGCATGTGTTTGTGATTTTGTTTTTATTATCACGTCTGACAGCGATGCGGACAGTACCAATACTGTTGTGTATTATTATAATTTATGCTGGAATATGGGCTTCGTATTCATATCCTAGGAATTCCATTCGACATTGTATGTAACATCATTTTTCGAAGATTAAAGACTGACAAGAACTCTCATAATGTCTTCTGTTTTTGTATTCTCTCTCACTTACTATTTCACTCGAGTTATTCGAAAAATGATAATGTAAAAGTATTTTTATTCATTGTGATATATTTTGTTTGAGAATGTAGATGTGTGTATCCGAAAAGCAATAACATTGTGATAAGTGGTGATGAACATTGTATGTTAAACTGAACAGTAAATTCTGAATAATATAGAATGAATATTGTCAATTATATATGTATATGTGCTGGACGAGTGAGCTCTCAATCTGTTGTGATAAACTTGGAACTAGTTTCGGATAATGTTATGATAGCAATTAATCAATTTGAACGAAAGCAATAGACCAGGATGGTCCCGTAGCCTTATAATGTAATCAAAATTAAATATAAATAGCCGTAGTTTTAATAATTATGAAAATATGTTGTATTTGTATTAAACTAGATACTGCGGACTCACTCGTTCAGTAGCAATCATTTGAAACGATAAGCTCGTCTTTAATGTCAAATTTCAACTCGTCTTAGCAGATATTAAGAAAGTCTGCAGGCAATTTCCTTCGTAAAGACGTATTTATTATAATAAAGTAAAGCAATAATTTCCAATATAGAAAGCTTGAAGGACCATTTGTTATTGTTGTTGTCAAATTACATAACTGTACGTATTTATAGTAAGTTTCAGCATAAATTATCCGTTTGAGATTGTTTAATATGACACGTGGCCGGAATACTCATTGTGAAACATTAGTTATTGTTGTATAGATGATAAATAATGTGACTTACGCAGGGATGGATACTTAAATTATTAAAGTTTTAACTGATATATTGGCTATGTAGTGAGTAGAATATTTTTTTACAAATAAATTATAGCAGCTATTGTTTTGTTTTACTTGTAAATTACTACCCCTTACACTAATTATAATAGCCTAGCCCACATGCTGATGCACCGAAGAGTCAATACACATAGACCTGTTCCAAGAAACACATTGTATAACCAGACTATAAGGTTCCCATCCCATAGCTGGGATACCGGCCTTTCTGTGATCGGGGGACACTTATACCACATACGCACTCAGGTTATGTGAGCGGGGGACACTCATACCACATACATACTCAGGTTATGTGATCGGGGGCCACTCATACTACATACATACTCAGGTTATGTGAGCGGGGGCCACTCATACCACATACATACTCGGTTATGTGAGCGGGGGACACTCATACCACATACATACTCAGGTTATGTGAGCGGGGGACACTCATACCACATACACTCAGGTTATGTGAGCGGGGGCCACTCATACCACATACATACTCGGTTATGTGAGCGGGGGACACTCATACCACATACATACTCAGGTTATGTGAGCGGGGGACACTCATACCACATACATACTCAGGTTATGTGAGCGGGGGACACTCATACCACATACATACTCAGGTTATGTGATCGGGGGCCACTCATACTACATACATACTCAGGTTATGTGAGCGGGGGCCACTCATACCACATACATACTCAGGTTATGTGAGCGGGGGACACTCATACTACATACATACTCAGGTTATGTGAGCGGGGGCCACTCATACCACATACACTCAGGTTATGTGAGCGGGGGACACTCATACCACATACATACTCGGTTATGTGAGCGGGGGACACTCATACCACATACACTCAGGTTATGTGAGCGGGGGACACTCATACCTTGACTGGCCTGTTGGTCTAGTGGTTAGTGACCCTAACTGCTATGCCGGAGGTCGTGGGTTCGATTCCCACCCAGGACAAATGTTTGTGTGATGAGCACGATCATTTGTTCTGTGTCTGGGTGTAATTTATCTATAATATGTATGTATTTAGAAATATATAAGTATGTTTATCAGTTGTCTAGTACCCATAACACAAGCTCTGCTTAGCTTGGGACTAGATGGCGTTGTGTGATAGTTGTGGAATATTATTATTATTATTATACCACATACATACTCGGTTATGTGAGCGGGGGACACTCATACCACATACATACTCGGTTATGTGAGCGGGGGACACTCATACCACATACATACTCGGTTATGTGAGCGGGGGCCACTCATACCACATACATACTCGGTTATGTGAGCGGGGGACACTCATACCACATACATACTCGGTTATGTGAGCGGGGGACACTCAAACCACATACATACTCGGTTATGTGAGTGGGGGACACTCATACCACATACATACTCGGTTATGTGAGCGGGGGCCACTCATACCACATACATACTCGGTTATGTGAGCGGGGGACACTCATACCACATACATACTCGGTTATGTGAGCGGGGGACACTCATACCACATACATACTCAGGTTAGCGCTTTCAACCTAACAGGGTTGAGCTGGGGACACCGACGCATGAACGTTTACCCGTTTCTGCATTGGTGTAACTATATACAATGTGAGCAAACGTTAACGATTTCGGTAAAATACACGTTCTTCAAAAGAATAGTAAATAATATAAACAATGTTTCATTCATTATTTCTTAACCTTTAAAACTCTAGGTACCTTTTTTTTTTTTTTTGAGTGGGAAAATCCTCATGGATACCCTCCGCCTGGGGCGAGCGGGGGTTATGTCGGACTCTAACCGACTAAAAACCCACTGTTCCTACTAATACCATGTGTCGGGGGCCCGGGAGATACAAGTACATTCGCGCACACCCCCGACTGGTATCAGCCCACCTTTCGGGCGGGCCTCATCACCAAGTGCGGCCAGCAACCGCACGTTCTCCATGAAAGCGCACAGAGTCCACTGCGCGCCCATTCTTTGGGCCTACCCTTCTGGTGCGGGTTGAGTGAGAGGCATGCTCTCTTTCCCTCTCCGCTGCCTCCTTTGCATGCATCACCTCCTCGCAAAAAGAGGAGACGACATTCCACGCGTTTTCGCTTGAAAGCATTGCTTGGACCACAGTCGGAAGCGAAAGATCACCCGAACCAAGTGCTGCAACGAGGGCACAGCGCTGCTGAGCCCAGGCCGAGCAGTCCACCAGGGTATGCTGCGCTGTGTCCTCGGGACAGTCCACACAGTGATGACAAGCGGGCGTCCGCTCCCGACCTATGCGACGCAAGTACTTTCCGAAGCATCCATGTCCCGTAAGCACCTGCGTCAACCGAAAGCTGAGGGCGCCATGCCGCCTCTCCAGCCACTCCTCCATAACTGGTCTTACCGCCTCTATTGTAGCGAGCCCCCATCTGGGTTGCGCAAGTCGCTCCTTCCATTCAACTACTAAGAGCTGACGGAGCTCGGTCCTTCGTAACTCTATTTCCCGGGGAACTGGCCGCTGACCACACATTAGTTCCGCCTTAAGCCAGCGATATAGGGACGCAAGGATTTTAGCGTCCATATCCCAGGGTGTCGATCCAGCCAGGAGAGTTGCTGCCTCGTAGGAGATCGTACGGTATCCCCTTATCACTCTAACAGCCATTGCTCTCTGCGGTCTTCGAAGTATTGCGACGTTCCGCGCCGTCAGGGTGTCTGCCCACACGGGAGCCCCGTAGAGAGCCATGGACCGCACGATCCCCACGTACAGTTTACGGCACGAGTTGTTGGGACCTCCCAAATTAGGAAGCAACCGCGTAAGAGCAGCTGCAGTTCTCATCAATCTGGGGACTAACTGCTGAATGTGCGGCCCGAAATCCCATCGGCTGTCCAGGATGAGCCCCAGATACCTCATCGTCGACTTGACAACGATTTGGACACCTCCTACTACTATGTTGAAATCCCGTGGTGGTTTGTTCCGAGGTCCATGGAAACAGAGGGCCTCTGTCTTGTGCAAAGCCACTTCTAGACCCAAACGCCGGATCCTTGCAACGACCTGCGCAACCCCTGCCGTGGCCAATATGGCCGCCTCCCTGTGCGTTCGCCCCCGGGCCGTCACCAGCGTGTCATCGGCGTAACAAGTGACGTTGACGCCTTCGGGGAGTGCACCGCGCAGCACCCAATCGTAACCGATGTTCCACAACAACGGCCCTAGCACCGATCCCTGTGGAACACCGCACGAAGTCTCTCGCTGACTCCATTCCTCCCGCCCTGGGTATATAACGGCTCTCTCCCTCAGATAGTCCTCGATAATACGGCGGAGGTAGGCTGGCACACGATGGTAGACAAGTGCCTCTCTGATGCAACTCCAGGGCAAGGTGTTAAAGGCGTTGGCGATATCCAGAGATACCGCCAAGACGACTTCACCCTGGGCAACTGCTTCCTCCGCTAGAACTTTAACGCGAACGATGGCGTCCACAGTTGAACGTCCCCGGCGGAAACCAAACTGATTATCTGCCAGATCTGGCCCCATACCATTCAGATGTCTGACAAGGCGGTCAGCAATTATTCTTTCTAATAACTTGCTCGCCTCGTCCAGAAGTACAATAGGCCTGTACGCCGACGGAGAGTCAGCAGGACGCCCTTCTTTCTTCAGCAGAACTAGCTTGCCGGCTTTCCACCGTCGTGGGAACTGACCACGCTCAAGGCATGCACTAAAGAGGCTTACAAAACGGGGCCAGAGAGCACGCATAGACAATGCAAGTGCTCGACCCGGTATACCGTCTGGTCCTGGAGCGGTGTTTTTGGCTTGTAGCCGCAACACTCCTGCTTTCATTTCTGCCTGGGTTACTGCAGGCACTTCATCATCATCGCCATCAACTCCAACAGTATCGTCACCGTGCTCTGCAGGAGGTGGAATCATTGGTGGTGGGATGTGTTCTGCTCTTGCAGGGAATAGAGCGCAGACCACCTGATCAAGCAGTTGTGGCTGGAGACTCTGAGTAAGTGGTGGAGCCCACGGGCGAAGTTTATTCCTAACCAAAAGATAAGGGCGCCCCCACGGATCGCGATTCAGAGTCGACAGCAGTTCCTCACGGGCTTGAGTTTTGGCCCTACCAATAGCTATCTTCATAGCTTCCTTTGCAGCTCTGTAGCCCTCGTAAAGTTCTGCCTCAATGGCTTCTGCATTAGGGATGCGAATGCGTCTCCTGCGGTGCCTGGCATACCGACGTCGTGACGCTACACAGTTTTCGCGCAACTGCGCAATTTCCACCGACCACCAGTACACCTGGCGTTTGGCAGATGTTGGCTGTGACCGTGGCATGGCCGCATCACATATATGGTACAGAGCCACCTGAAGCCGTTCCACCTCCACGTTGATATCTTGAGGCCTGTCTGGTGCAGACACCCAAGCCTGGACGATAGAGGCTTCCATAAGCACCTCGCGATCTAACTTTTTAAGGGCCCAACGCGGACCTACCCCTCTAAAGGTCGTCTGGGCTGGATTACTGATAGTTTGGCCGGCGACGTTAAATTGAATATATCGGTGGTCCGACAATGTCTCCACTTCTTCCATCACACGCCATCCCTGTACTCTATTTGCTATAGCGGGGCTAGCAAATGAAACATCCACTATCGACCCGCCTCGCTGACGTACACACGTGAGCACTGATCCTCGGTTTAGGAGTAGCAAGCCGGTTTCTACGGCCCACTGCTCCAATACCTGACCCCTTGCATCTGTTCTTCGCGAACCCCAGGCTGTAGATTTGGCATTAAAGTCTCCTAGGACCATCACAGGGACAGGATGGCAACGACTGACGATAGTGCCTAACTCCGCTACTAGGCTCCGAAAGTCGGCGAGAGACCTGTTTGGAGAATGGTATACTCCAACCACTACCAACTCTCCAAGATGTGCTGCCACAAAGCCCCGCCCCCTTGTAACATTATCGAAGGATGGAAAATCAACGGATGCCCGTAATATTAGAGCTACAGTGCCGCTGATGTCACTCACCCAGTCAACTCTGGGTATGACAAAATAAGGCTCCGAAACCACGGCAACATGAATTGACCACTGTGCCATGCTTTGGAGAAGTAAGTCTTGAGCTCTAGCACAATGGTTAATATTACTCTGCAGTACATTTAGATATGGGGCCATTATACACAGTCCATATCTGTATTTTCCACCTCAAAGGCCTTTTGCGTGGCCTTTGTCGCAGCTTGCTGCGATGACGACGACTGTGAAGCAAGTGTTGCTGCACTAGCTCTCGACTGACCCTTGGCACTGCTCTTGGGCGCAGCACAGGTTTTACTGCCCACCCAATGTTCCGACGCAATTCCTGCTGCCGCACATATTAAACAGTGCGGCGTGGCCTCGCAAATCTTGGCTATGTGTCCGGCCTGACCGCAACAATAGCACTGGTTTCTGTAATCAACCGTTGAGCTACATCGAACTGCAAGGTGTCCATCTTCAAGGCATTTATAGCACCTCAGTGGTCTGGCGGCGAGTAGTTTCACCTGCGACCATACCCAGCCCACAAGTATTCTACGGTTTTTTATAATTTTGTTTGCCGCTGATACAGGGCATCTGACCACTGTTGACCGCAAGCCGGCTACGCCTGTACGGATCTCCGAAGCTTTAATGTGCTCTGGGGAACACTCTCCGTCTTTAACGATTGCATTCACCACTTCTTCAGTTGTTACGGAATCGTCCAGGCCCGATATCCGAAGATCAACGCATTTGATTGGCCTGGTTACTTGAATGTCCTCACCGAAAGATAGTCTTAATTTATCAGCCAGCGCATCCGCAAGTGGGCCACTGGCGGTACCGGGTACCAGCAGTATGCGAGCACCAGTCATTGCATTCTTAGTGCGTAATCCCGGGATGCCAAGATCCTCGATTTTAATGACGCCCTTTGCTCTACCTAGCACATCTGCGTAAGATATATTTCTCGCTACTGCATCAGGCTTCAGCGTAATCACCACAGCAGTAGATCGGGGTGCCTGTAGCCTGGCAGCCTGTTTTTTTGCGTCTTTTTTCTGTTTAGCTACCTTCTTTTTAGCCTTCTTGCGAGCCTTTTTCTCCGACTTTTTTGCCCCTACAGTCTGCCATTGATTTTGCTGAAGATCAGTGTCCGGAGTATTAGATGTACTCAGTGCCACCTGACTACTAGTACCTGCCTTCTTTCCTTTTTTAGATTTTGGTACGATCAAGGTCTCTGAAACTAATGGTACCGGCTTCTGTGACGCACCCTCAGCAAGAGTAGGTGCAGATGCTTCAGATGCTTGCTGCGATCTTCGATCCGCTGCTAAGGGTGGGCGATAAAGCCTACTTTCCAAAGTGGAGTATTTGAAGTTAATGCTCTTAATGGCTTCTTCCAGTCTGGCAATCCTGTCAACTGTTGGTGTAGGTTGTCGTTCTTCCACCTGTGACTCTCTTCGCTGTCCTTGATCCAGTCTCGCTAGATGAGCTCGTATGTCGTCGAGCTCCTTCTGTTGTAGCGCTAACTGCTTATTAAGGCGGTCATTTTCCACCTGAAGCCGACTAGCCTCATCGGAAGATGTCCGCTTCATGAGCGCTTCTGCAGCCTCTGCTATTGTCGCTAACGCCATCTTAAGTGCACGTTGGTCGGGCCCACTTAAGTCTTTGGATACCTTGCGCACCCTCTGCACCGTTACCACGGCATTCTGCACCTTGTTGTTTAAATCTTTTGCCGATATTTCAGCAATTTCACCCTGTTCCACCTCTGCAAGTACCTTAACTTCCATATTGTTCCTTAAGTACTTATCTGCTGTCGCAGGGCGTTCTCTACCTATTCCAGCAGTACCAACTTTAGAAGCTGGTGCTGCCTCTTCACCTGATGTCGAATCGGACTCCAAGCTCTTCGCCTCCTTGCGTGTGCGCTTGCGCCAGAGCTTGCCCTTGCACTGCCCATTACTCCCTACACTCACCGCACTTCCCATGCTCATCACTGATGTGGCGTCAGACTCTAACGCAACATCCGCTTCCTGATTATTTAATGTTTTTGTTTTGTTTCTTTTATCCATATTACGTCCCACGAATATGGGGGATTTAAAAAGTACACCTAGGGGCACCCCCTGTTCCTAGGCAAGTGTACATTTTTAACCCAACCAGGGGGTCCACTAGTACCCTGGCTGGAGATGCGCTAGTAACTGAAGCACCATCTGCAACTGAAAACGTCAATTGCAGGTGGTACTACTCCTCAGCCATTCATACCCTCGCCGCGCACCAAACTTGGCATTAGAGGTAATTTTTGAAGAGGTTGTCTTCCTCGTGGCCCGGGCGGTAAAGCCAAGACCCTCGTTCCGTTCCAAGGCATGAGACATGACCATGATCCTCTTTCCGGATTACGAGATTGACGAGTGCAGTCGAGAGAACCTCTTCTGCATGCTCATTAGCAGGATAAGTGCACAACGAGCCTCGCCTCTGGCCCTCCACAAAGTAACCTTGCAATAAGATACTGGTAGAGAACCTACTTACTCCTCTTTGGCCCTACTCGGCCTATTGCTAATTCTCCGCGCTAGCTCTTCCTGAACTTTAGCGTAAAGCTATCCTTCCTAAATGCGGGGTCTTGGAATATCCCCTGAAGCTTGTCTTGCGGAATGTTAGAGATCCCGTATTGGAATTTTTGCCCATTGTCTCCACTGTACACTCCAAAGGGCTAGAGAACGTTTGACCACAGCTGGTCCCCTCCCTTGTCCAGAAGTTAGCTACAGACAGTAATCCCACAATCCTGAAAAGACTACCGCCCGCACCCAGGATGCACCACGAGGAGGTCTTCTGGCACCGCACCCCAAAACTCTAGGTACCTAAGTGACAACAGATCGATTAACCACTGGTCTAGCGCGTCTCCACTAGGGACTTCTTGCGGTTTCCGCCTTAACGTCGTCGCGGTGTAACCATTGTAGAGCGTGCACGTTAGAGAGCCGCTTTCAAACAATCCGACTTCATACTCATTCATTCATGACTTGTAGAGGTATAATTATTTTCGGTATCAAATGACAATTAATACAAACAAATATCTTAAATTAAATTTATTTTCTATCTTATTCACTAAATCCTAAGTAACAGTAACAATAGGTCGTTTGACCGCTTGTCTAGCGCGTCTCCGCTTGTCCCTCTTTTTGTTCTCAGTGAACGCTTCTCTGAATAGTTGCTCACTGTCGGCCGCCTCAGCGTCGCGATGTAACCATTGTAGAGCGTGCACGTTGTAGCCTACCATGTCCTGCGAATTCATACAAAACAGTTAATAATAACGAATTTATAACAGTTCTAAATGATGATCTGTAAGAAGATTTTATACGTAATAAACAACCGTCACTGGATTTGACGTTCACCACTAAAGACCGACCTTAGGTTTGCAACAATAAATAACCGTACTTATTGTCTAGGACAAGGTAATCATCAATTTAATTTAGTAATCGTCTTATTTCATTCGAAACCCCGTAGGGCCGTATAATGATGTTAAGTTCCTTCTCAGGTATTATCTTTTTGAAAAGTGGAACATATCATCATCATCATCAGCCTATATTGTTTCCACTGCAGGGACTCAGGCCTCCTCTCTAGGAGAGGGATGGTCTATAATCCACCACGCGGGCCCAGTGCGGATTGGTAGATGTCGCATATCTTCGAATTTTTGGTTCTAAGATAATTATGCCGGTTTCCTCACGATGTTTTCCGTTTTGAGAGCAGTGGTGATGAAATAAATTACACAAAGTAATGCGCCTGCCTGGGTTCGAACCCACGACCAACTGTTCGTAAGTCGGGGCCGCCACCACTGGGCCACCACTGCTCTGCAACATATTATATAAAAAAAATCATTTGCTTTTGTGCAAAAGGTGCAACTGTGGAAGTAAAAATCGGTAGTCTGTATAGTGCGATCAAATTATCTTGGCAGCTCTGAACATAGGCTTTGCGAAATTTTGCGCATGTAAACTTGGGAATAAAACTGTTATTGCCAGATAAACCAATACTTAAACGATCAGAAAATATCTAATTTAAGCAGTGAGAAATACAAATAAAATAAATATCATAACACTTTTATACATTCGTTGTAACAAAATGACCTGCACGAAGTTCGGAGCTGCCAAGATAATTTGATCGCACTGTAAAGTCGGTTTACTGGCGATACTTGAACGTGACAACGTCTTAAGAAAATATAGCACTTACATTGCTATAAACAAACAATTAGAGTCTGTCAAGCGAGTCTAGTCCCATGAAAAAGGCGGCAAATTCAAAATCTTTCAGGTGTCAACACTGATATAGCACGCTGAAAACTTATTGATAGAGTCGAGTCCACAACCCTTTTACTTTAAAATTCAAGTATCAATAAGTTTTCAGCGTGCTATATCAGTGTTGACACCTGAAAGATTTTTGAATTTGCCGCCTTTTTCATGGGACTAGACTCGCTTGACAGACTCTAACACGCCGTTGCTATGGAACGACAATTAACACGCCGTTGCTATGGAACGCCTCAGAGCGAGGTAACGACTCATGACGTCATCTTTTTTCGTTCGTGCAGCCGGCCATCGAATTATAAGACGTTATCACGTCAAAACTATAGTCGACAGAAATTAACGAAGTTTTTAGGAATTACTGTACCATAGACAACGCTTTGCAGAATGGACGTAATAAAACAGAGTATTTAATATAAAAAAAAAAACGTTTCAAAACTCACTCGTAACTCATTAAGCCGCATACTAGCTTTAGCCTGTATCTGTATCATGTGCTTCAACAGCGCCTGGTTGGCTACCAGCGGCGCGTGGTGTATCTTGAGCAGGAATATGGCGAGGCGACAGAACAGCTCCGTGTTGTCGCCGCGGTCTAGCAGCTTGGGCAGCATCTTTACTATGTCGCAGGCTACGCTGAACGGGATGAGAAGGAGAGCTTCTTCTAGGTCACTGGAAAAAAAGGTGATGCTTGTGTGGGTTACAAATTCGAAGTTCCGCAGTTTTGATGACGAAACTATATCAAACTTTAAATACTGCAAAATTACCCAACAGTTAACAGCACCCCTACAGTTAACGGCGGTTAATACTTTTTAAACTTGAACAACAATTCTCCAAATACTGCAAAATTCAGGTTTAAAAAGTAGTAACCGCCTGACAGTTGTGGTGAATTTTCCCCATTTTTATTCAAATATTATGTCGACCCAATTTTTTTTTTTCACATTAAGGCCTCCATGGGCACTTATACAGCGTCGACAAAAGCTGCAAGGTTCGGGTTGGTTCCTATAGAGAAGAACCGGCCATATTTTCATGTTACAGAATTATTAATCGTTTCTAAAACTGCACAAGGTGTAAAATTCTACAAAGTAGGACTTCAGTCCTTTGTAGAATTTTAAGGAAGGAATGGAATTGTTTCAAGTAGTAGGAACTACTAGGAACTAAAGATAATGAGTGATACATACCTGGACCGTATCCTTTTGACAGTTTCCACTAGGAAGTTTTCGGGCGTGGTGCAATTGTAGGCAGCCATTAGCAATGGAGGCTGAACGAACTGACCACGTGCCTCGGTCAGCTCGCGTTTGTATTCAGCACCCACGGATAAACATTCCATTATGGAATCCGCCTGGGAAATTGTAAAAGAAAAGTGACCTTTATGGATGAACATTTAAGATTGAAATTTCAGCATTTCTTCAATGGTACTTACAGCTTTTTCTGCTCCGATCGTTTTCTTTGTTGGCATGGTAAGACCGGGCAATCCTGGGACTGGAGCCTATGAATAAAATAAAAATTAATCTGATCATTTTATTTTTAAATATAATCTAAGTAGTGCATGAGTGCTTGCGCGGTACAATTTAGGACATAAGTAAGGGGACAGAAAATTCCTTCCGATTCAGTATCCTTCACGGGGCCGTCAACTCAAGCAACTACCCTATCAAACTAGTAACCCTACGCAAAAATTATTGCTGGGAAAGAACTTTTTTTTTTTGGGGAAAAAATCAAACGTGATTTTTTCCCCAAAAAAAAAAGCATGGTAAAACTCAGTGTAGCACACTCAAAACATTTTGCTGGTGGATGATTTGAATATTAAATGGGTCATGGAGACAATTAAAATTAAATTAAAAACTACTATTTAAAAAAAAAATGAAAAATTCGGAACAATATCTCCACTTGAAAAACTGATCGCAATGACGGGGAAAAGAAGTACCTTTCGGATGCATCAAGGGTACTTTTACACCCTATATGTATCTCGAACTGCCCCGTTTGTTTCGTGGTCGCAAAGCGGGGCTGCTGAGTGTGGCGACCCAGCACGGGTTCGATTCCCGGGTCGGGGAAAAAGTGCATTTGGGTTTTTCATTAGGAATTTCTCAGTAGTAGGCCGGAGTTTGGAAGTTGGCGGTATAATACCCCCGTGCCTCGAAAAGCACGTCAAGCCATTGGTTCTGCGCCTGATCTGTCTCAGGTCGGTCAGGTCATGTCGGATTGCCGTCCTTTCAATCGATGAGAGGAAAAGAAACAGAGAGTGCACCTGTGCCTGCGCAAACACTTGTGCACTATAATATCTCCCGCGGCTAGTCCCCGCTAAGATTGGTCACCGTGACCGAAAACGGCCAGGAGGATCATTATTATCCCGTGGGGGCTGCGGGTTATTCGAAAGATACCGCGGCCTCGACACAGAGGGCTAAGAAGGAACATGGCTGGTTTTTAGTCAGTTGAAGTCTGAAACTCCCTACCGCTCTGCCCAAAGTGGGAGGAGTCATTTGATTATTTCTCAAACCGCCAAAAAGAGGCCTATTATTATGTATCTCGATAGAAGTATACATACATGTTGTTCTCCAGTAGCAAGTCCCTCTTCCTGTTCGTCGGAGTCGCCGAGCACGAGCGGCTCGTCCGTGCGCGAGTACAGCCGCAGTGCGCGGTCGCCGCCGCACGACACCGCGTGCAAGCCGCCCGCGCCCACACTGAGGTTCCAACACTCGCCGGAGTGACCCTGGTAACATATACAGTGAAACTTGGTTAACTGGGACCTGGATAAGTGAGAAACCTCTATAACTGGAACTCATGCTGAGGTCCCATGAGACAGATTTGGATATCTGAGACACTGCCCAAGTAGCACACGAGGCTGCTTATCAGCCGAATAACGGATTTCCATCATGCTTGAAGCTGAATAAAAAAGCTGCATAAGGGCGTATAGGGCCTTAATCAGTTCTTATAACTCTTAAATGGGGACAAATTATTCAGCCTTAAGTTCACGTAGCTGCTTAGGAGCTGTTTAGCAGCAATTTAACAGTGTTATAAAGGGTAACGACCGTACTATGCGCTGAATATCGACTGACTAAGAGATCACAAGTTACACTTTATTCAGTAAATATGTCACATCTCGGCTCTTAATAGTTCTTTTAAATCGGGAAAGGCTGCTTGCGGCCAGTGTAAAAGTGAACATATTTGATGCAGCAAACATGTAAAAGCAAATAACTCCAGCTGTCAATTGAACACTTGTTCCGTGGAGTGAATTATACGTGGATAATATTCATATTCCCAGGTAAGTATATTGTTTTACATAATAATAAAAGAAAAATGATTGGGAATGTAATTTCACTGACATTATACATACATACATATTATCTTAAAGTGTAAAAAGTCCCCATCGATCAGACACCTGTAAAAAAAGTTATTCGAGGTCAAAGGTCAAAAGAACCGGTATTTTGCAATTTTCAGCAAAACGGTAAGTTTTATCATAACATTTGCTAAGACAAAATTATATTCAAATAATAATCTATAAAAATGTCTAAACACATTTATATCTAAAAAGCCACCGTTTTTGAGGTATATCGAATATGTATAAGTACACCACGTGTATAAACTACGTGCTTATATTACAACTCTTTCAACTTTTTGAATTGTTATATCTTAAAAACATCTTAAGAACTCGATATTTTTTCTGAGTTATAATTGCCGGTGGAACAATAATATCACCGAGGTTACTGGAAGAAGAACTTGGACACACATAATTTGTTGAATGTACAACATCTTCTGAGCTTTTGCGACTAATATTTTGTACGGAACCATCCTGTTTCAAACTATTTGTCACGCTTTGCGCTACTTCCCGATTCCGACTTGCAGGTGTTTTTTTTCTGTCTTCATAATTCTTTGGTACTCTTTCGACAATTTTCTTCTAATGCCCCCTGTTCTGGCTTTTATTTTCCACGAATTAATCGAATTCATATTTATAAAGCAATAAAATATATACGTTAGTTAGTATATAATCGCCATCTGCTTCAACTAATTACACTGACTGATTACAGTACCACATGTAACTTTTATTCAGGTAAAGTCTGATTAAAAGTACTTATGCGAACCACTATAAAAAATAGCAGTTAATTCGATACACTAGTGAGTCTCTAAGCAGCTGCGAGGCATCTAGTGAAAAACAGCCGCTATGCAGACACTATCAATGGAAGTATAAAGGCTGATTAGCGGTAGGCATATTCAGCAATAAGCTGTAATGTGGGCCACAAATCATCCATTAAACAGCTAATAACGTCATAATAGTTCACACGTGGCCCTTTAATAAGTCAGTGTAATAGGAGTTCACAAATACCTTCTTATACAGCATTTGGTGTAATTTCATCCACTAAACAGCCCTTACTACGGTTAAGGCATTAGAAAAGGTTAAAAGCTGAATAGAGGCGTTGGCAATATACCTTTATAGCACTCTTAGCGTATTAATGGTAGTTTTCTCGGTCTTAATCAGCTTTAATGCAGCTCTTAATCAGCCTAAGCTGTTTAAATATCACTGACAGTTATTATGCAGCTGTACGATCACAAGTGTAAGTACTCTTAAAAGAGTCTTAATACGCATAGAGTTTCGAATAGATCTAAAAGTGAGTAGTTATACAGCTATCTGTGCTACTTGGGTGGGTAAGTGGAATTCTTCTATAAGTGAGACAAATTTGCAGGTCCCTTGAGGTCTCACTTAACCAGGTTTCACTGTAATTGATTTTGTTAGCTCCATCGATTTTGCTATCCACTGAAACTGAAAGAGATGTAACTACTCTGAGCATCCTTAATTTTTGACCGCCACAGTCAAGTAAGACGACAAGCCAAAAAGTACCTTAAGTCGACAGACTTAAGGCACTTATTTTGCTTGTTCGGCTTGTCGTCTATACGTGACTGTGGCGCTCAAAAGGTTAATAGCCAGTTTAAAAAAAAAAGTGCTGATGCTATTCTGCCTAGCCTTTTCCCAACTATGTTGGGGTCGGCTTCCAGTCTAACCGGGTGCAGCTGAATACCAGTATTTTACATGGAGCGACTGCCTAACTGACCTCCACAACCCAGTTAATACTAGGTAATACAATACCCTTTGGTAAGACTGGATGTCAGAATTTCAGGTCACTGACTACCTGTAACGACTGCTAAAGATCTATATATTATATATGGCAGCCGGGACCAACAGCTTGACGTGCTTTCCGAGGCACGGAGGAAACTCGGTATGTCGGGCGGTCACCCATCCACAGACCGACCTAGGCAAGCGCAACTTTACCTAAAGATCGACCTGAGTGGCAGTTCTTATTAAGCCACGAGCTCCTCGTGAAAAAAGTGCTGATGCTGAAAGACTAAAAAGTTGCAAGTTCATTGCAGTATAATTCTTCTAAATATGTTGCATTGTGGCAAATTGACCTTATTATCTTCGAAATAAATTACACAAAGTAATGCGCCTACCTGGGTTCGAACCCACGACTTACTGTTCTTAAGTCGGGGCCGTCACCACTGGGCCGCCTTATTATGGATCAATACAGAAGGATTTGATTCCTTATTTGGTAATTGTAGTATTAACCACATAACTATGAATACTCAATAGGCTCGCCCCCTTTTACTTGGGCCGTAAACATAACTGGCATTCACATCTACCTAACCCTTCAGGGATTACAGGCGTGATGTTATGTATGTATATATGTAATACTCAAACTACAATATCATTTGTATACAGCAAATCTATACTAATATTATAAATGCGAAACTAACTCTGTCTGTCTGTCGCGCTTTCACGCCAATTCTACTCTCAATCAAATTGTAAAAACAGATAGTCCAGAGGCTAAGAAAGGTCATAGGCTACTTTTTTAATGTAAATAAAGGTTTGTAAGGGGCTGAAAAGATTACTTTTGATCGCGATAACCGACCTCCACGTGGGCGAAACCGCGGGAAATCAGCTAGTTTAATGATATCGCGGAAAGGGTCTTAAAGCATACAAAAAAAAACTTAAATAAACACACACACAGAACATTTTAGTATAGATAAATACTCACATGTAACGTAATAATATTATCATAACTATCAGCATCCCACTGCTTCACCTTCCCATCTTTGGACGCAGTAAAGAAGTAATGTGTCGAGGGCACAAAATGCAACGCGGTCACAGAGTCGTTGTGCGCAAAGATGGACTTGTGGCAGTCTCCGAAGTCCATGCCCCAGATCTTCACGTTTCGGTCTGCGGAACCGGTGGCGATGATGTTGGAGTCGTAGCTGATGTCCAGGCAGAGGACTGGCAGCTTGTGCCCGTACAGGGATAGGTAGAACTGTGGGCGAAAGGTTTTCGTCAGGGTTTTTGTTGCCAATGGAAATTGAGACTCTTACCGCCTTATTACAAAACGTAGTTAAACCTGATTTAACTTAGACTTGGTTTATCTCGCATGACGTCTCACTTCAATAATATTCAAAAGAAAGTGACAGCATGCGAGATAAACCAGGTTTAACTACGTTTTGTAATTAGTGCGGTTATTGTTATTATTATTGTCGTATGCAGAGCCTTTTCTAAACTGTTTTGAGGTTGATTTTTGTTCCCGTCGGGGCTGCGAGGAGATACCGCGGCCTCGACACAAAGGGCTAAGAAGGAACATGGGTGGTTTTTAGTCAGTAGAAGTCTGACACTCCCTACCGCTCTGCCCAGAGCGGGAGGGGTCATTTGATGATTTCCCATCCCTCAAAAAAAAAAAAAAAAAGGTTGATTTTTGGTTTAACCGGATTCAGCCGAGTATCAGTCTTTCATACAGCGACTGCTTATCTAACCTCCGTAACCCTACCATTTTGTCAGAGAGCCAACATTTAAATTGTGCATACTTCTTCTTAAAACCTTTAACATCAAGCGGTGCTCAGCTGCATGACCATTTGAAAAGTACCTAAATGATGTTTTTTTTCTCATTGAATGTTTTGGATCTTATTGTTACTACATTTAGGTTTAAAATTAATGTAACACCTACCTTAAAAGTATCAAGGAAGAATATCTTGACTGTAGAATCTAACAGAGCTACTGCAATGAACTTATTGTTTGGACTTATTTTAACTGCACACACTGATTCTTCTAGTTCTAACGTCCTTGTGTGCAACAGTGAGAGGACCTGAAACATAAAGTATCAAAAATCAAAATCAACGATCCTACACTCCAAAAAAAAGGGGAATGCAGAAGTATCAAAGTAGTATTGTTCCTGCGAAAAAGAGATGAGTAATACAGGTCATATAGCGCCATCCCTTTTTTGCTCTATTATAAGTTTTGATACTGCATAGGCCAAGAAGTATTTATTTCCTTGTTACCTTCGCTTTGGATTCGCCTGTTGCGTCTTCTACGAGTTCAAACGACCATAATTTGACTGTTTTATCGCCGCCGCCGGAAAAGCAACCTCGCTGGAAAAAAGAAAGAAAATTGTTTAACATTTTCCACAAACCAAGAACCCAAAAGATTTGAAATCCACCAACCCACCCTGGACCCGTGTGGTAGATTGCGACACACTCTCTCGCAGAGAAGAGGTCTGAATCTCAGTAGTTGACCCTTGACCTAAGAGTATCTACTCTTAGGTAAGATTAAGTTAGGACTGATTTAAGACGTCATAGTAGGGCACCTGGGGGTCTAAAACGGCTACTTTGGCAGATCATAATATGAATTGCGTTAAAAAGCGTAAAATGGACCTTTCATTATAATAACTGCGTCTGTAACAATTTAGTAAAATACATCATAGTAGGAAAATAATATGAATTGCGTTAACATTCGTAAAATAGTCACAGACGCAGTTTTTATTATGAAAGGTCCATTTTACGCTTTTAAACGCAATTCACATTATGATCTGCAAAAGTGGCCATTATTAGACCCCCAGGAGTTGGGAATAGTGTGCCAGGCTTACCATATCAGGGGTGAGTCCAACAGTGGAGCACTCGGCGGTATGCGCAGGCACCTGCTCCAACACTCGGCCGGCGCCCACGTCGGTCAGTAGCAGGGAGCCGTCGGCGCAGCCCACTAGTGCGTGCCTGTCTCCCGGCGCGAAACAAATACTGCAGGGCCGACCGGACGGCACTGGTATTGTACGGAGGCAGGTCTGTGTCGATCTGAATGGGAAAAAAAACATAACATAAATACAATACAATGATAAATGATGTTTATTTTGCAAAAAGATTTTTACAACGCTTTTACAAGTCAGTCTTTTGAAACTAGATGTAGCTGGTGTTTCGTACCTGATTACTCTGAGAAGAAACATCCGAAACAAACTTTTAATAATACTTTTAATCGTCAATTTTTATTTATTTTTTGAATCTTAGATGAGATGAGCGGCTTGGTTTAGTGGCAACCCCAAAATATAAGTTTATACTTTCGGGAATTGAACCCGGGACCTCATGCTCAGCACTTGCGCTTGCGACCACTAGGCCTCGATGGCAGTCGAAGAATGAAAAAGTGCAGTAAATGCAGTATCAAATCATTAGTGATTTTCCAAAAAAACCTATGCTTTTCTGATAAACTTCAATTTATGTTGCATCAACTAACCTGCTCCAAAGTTTGACAGAATCAGCAGAAGCCGAGATAACAGCTAAATTGTCGGAACTGATAGCCACGCATCGCGGCTCCTTCTGATGGCCCGGTTGAGTTATTTGTTTCAGACATTGTACTGCAAAAACACAAACCACAAAAGAATAGTATTACTCTTTGATAAACAATCGTACAGAGAGAACAGATTGCCGAAGTCTGGACTAGGATTGATCTAGGAACCACAACCACTTTTTAGATACCTCCAGGATTTTAATAGTTGGGATCGAGTTAATTGGCATATGATTGCCTTGCCGAGGCCTAATTCGAGCAAAATACTTCTATAGTATGATCATGATGATTATGAGGTTTCTAAATACCTTAGACTATAAAACGTTTTTCCAAAACCATGTTAATATTAGTACTAAGGTCAGTTTTCCAAACGAATGAACGAACGATTCATTCATTTGGAAAACTGACCGTGCTAGTTAGAAAAATATTCTTTAAATAAAAAAAAAGTTTCGAGAATGACCTTCTTGTCCCTCAGCAATTCTCAAGCTATGCAACTCCACAGTGTTATTAGCCAGCGTCACGCCAACACGCAGCTCCCCCGTGGTCCCCAGCAGTAGCGTGGTAGACTTCAACTTGGCCTCCAACTTGATAGATGACAGGCGCTTCACTTCGTCAGTCAAGGTTAGTAGCTCGGGTATATCGGTTGCTTCCGCGTCCGCTTCGCCGGTTTCTTTCAATTTTCTGTAAAAAAGGTAAGTGATTGTAGGTTGCGGAAATGGTAAACTTTCAGGTTTCAGTAATGTTAAGTAGTGGCATGCCTAGGGGCCAACAATACGCTAAGACAATAAGGCAAGCACACTGTTTAGAAACCCTAACATCATGAAGATTAGTAGGTTATAAGAGCAAGCAAACCAAGCTTTTAGGCTTCTATGAAAGTACTGCCACTAATGTTAAGGTAAACTTTCACATGTTCTCAACTTCAAATTAATACAACAAAAACAAGGTTTTTTTTTGCGCTGATATATCTCAGACTGAATCTAATCAAGGTCCAATTTTTTTTTTCTATGAGACTGGAGTTAGAATTGGGCCCCAGTTATTTGTTGTTTTTTTTTTAATTCGAACTCAGTAAAAACTTACATAAATATTTACATCATGAGTGACGACTTTATTTTGTGTGGAGAAATTGTAGCTTTTGCTATAGGAAACTTACTCCCAACCCAAGAATGAACGGAAAAGAAATACTCACGTCAACTTCTTCCTCTGCTTCCTGATTCGTTTGTCCATCCTCATCTTGGCTTCATCATCAGAGCAGAACGAGAACAGCTCCAACAACGCATCAGTTCCGTGACACGCCAACACACTCTGTCCAGGGTCTGTTGAGAGGCCCACCACGCGGCCTCGACCTCCTCTCACTAGTGTGCCTACTTGATGACATTGTAGTACCTAAGAATATTTTAAAATTTAGAAGCAAATTAATTAAAAAAGGTTTTATTCATTGATGATTGATGTATAGGTATTTTTACTAACACAGCATAGAGGCTCTGAGAAACATGCCTGTTTTTGTATGCTTCTTCTTTGCGTATATTGGACTCAAATAATGCCCGAACTGTATAAGGCCCAACGCACACCGGCGGAGGCGTGGCGAAGATACTGAGAATAAATCAATTTAAAATAAACCTTAACAGGCGCGGCGAAACGCGGTTCTTGTCTGCTCTCGTGGCAGCTTGACGGCTACCCGCGCGCGTCTCGCTTTGCATGCCGTTTTCAACCGCATGTCATAGGAGTTAAGGTTTATTTTAAATTGCTACAGTTTTGTATCATCATTTTGAGTCATCTCTGTTTTCAGGAGAATATTGAGGTCAAGAGTCCGCCATTAAAACGAAGGACCATTAAACAAATGCTAAGAACTGTAGGAGACATCCTAATGAATTTGTGATAAGAACTACAACATTGAGAGAAATGAAAGAAAGTCCTCCCCCGGTCTTTGCCTGGAAAAGGCAAACAATAAATAAATAAACAATTAACATATAAAAAAAAGCTGTGGTCTTACTAAACAAACTGTCTCTAGTCTGACAGCCTCAGAAATATCTCACACAAACCTATAAAGAAAGTGTACTTACAGAAGAATCCTCAAGATTGTCCGTCTCTTCAAGTTTGACAATTTCAAGTTGCCTAGATAGTTTCTCTTCATCTTTAACATCAGCTGTCCAGTTCAGTTTCCACACTCTCAACTCCTGGTCCATGCTACCAGTAACTAGATATCTCTCTTCTTTCAGAAGTACTGCAGACCATACCTAAGGAATATTTCATTATTTTATGATTTCATAACTTGAACTGAACATTGAATATGATTAATAGCAATTTAGCCAAAAACAACAACACGAAGAGGTAGAGGACTGTTTAACATTGGCCTACCCTAAAAGTGTCTTCACCCCTTTGTAGGGAAACCTCTGGGACAAAGGGGTGAAGACACTGGTTTATTATTTACTAGTGACCCGCCTCGGCTTCGCACAAGTGCAGAAAAGATACTAAAACCTTCCTCTTGAATCACTCTTTGGGGGGTAGAGGAACAGGGTGTAAAGTTCCTCATCCCCCATAGAAAAGGGAGGATCCTCCGACCGGACGGGTGTTGTGTCCGGCGGGCTAACTGCCCGACAGATGTAAGTCGGGAACTCCTATATAGGCTTATGTCGCGGATAATGTTGATAGCGCGATGTAGGAACTTCTGTCGATCGTTTGTTAGTACGCAGGTGTTGCGATAGATGTCGCTAGTCGCCACATCACTCCCCTCCGAGACCGGAGGTCGAAAGCAGGTTAAGTCTTGGCGCTTGTCAGCCAGTGGAAGGTTCCAGTGAGTCGGAACCGGATGCCGCATAGTTCACGGTGAGTCGGAACTGTCTGCGGTGATGCCCCAGTGAGTCGGGGTGATGCTGCATATTAGCTCCAGTGAGTCGGAGTGATGCAGTGCTTGCCGTGATGCTGCGTATGCTCCAGTGAGTCGGAGTTTGCAGTGCTGCGTAGTGGCTGGCTGCTGCGTCGACCAGGAGAGAAGGGCGTCTCTGCTTGCTGACCGGCCGAAGTGCAGTGTGCTGTGCCAAAGTCGCTGATGAGGCTGGGGGTGATGTCCAGGAATGCACTTCCGCTGCATGCTGGTGGACAGGATACCCCATGAAGCCGTGGCTGCTGGCTGACGGTATGACTCGCTGCTCGAAGGCGAAGAGGAAGTGATGATGACGTTTGAAGTGCTTGCACGAAGGCTGCGCTGACGTTCATGCTCGGGGTCACCAGTTTGGGGGTCATGAGGAACAGGGTGTAAAGTTCCTCATCCCCCATTGAAAAGGGAGGATCCTCCGACCGGACGGGATCACGTCGGGGTCACCAGTTTGGGGGGTAGAGGAACAGGGTGTAAAGTTCCTCATCCCCCATAGAAAAGGGAGGATCCTCCGACCGGACGGGTGTTGTGTCCGGCGGGCTAACTGCCCGACAGATGTAAGTCGGGAACTCCTATATAGGCTTATGTCGCGGATAATGTTGATAGCGCGATGTAGGAACTTCTGTCGATCGTTTGTTAGTACGCAGGTGTTGCGATAGATGTCGCTAGTCGCCACAACTCTATCTATTAAAAAAACCCGCATCAAAATCCATTCATTCATTCATTCATTTATTCATTTTTTTTTTTTTGCATTTTTTTTTTGTTTTTTCATTTTTTTTTTTTTTTTTCATTACTTAGTTTTAAAGATCTAAGCATTCATAGGCACAGACAGCAGGAACCGACTTTGTTTTATACTATGTAGTGATTTACATGTGATTTTACCTATGGTGTCCCTGAATAAAATATCTAATTGATTGGATTAAATCAGAACTATTGTGAACTGTAAGTGCATTCACTCACAGGCCAGGCCAGTTGAGATATATATATTTTTTGCAAATAAAATAGGTTTGTTCACATACTTCCATTTGATGTCCTCCTAAAGTCTTGAAGCAGTGCTTTGTCTCAATGTCCCAGAACTTAACAAATGTGTCTTTGGATGAGCTGATGACACAGTTCTTGCTGTTTACAAACAGGACACTGGTTATAGCTCCCTTGTGGCCACTGAAGCGAGCTTTACCCGTTTCGGAGACAACATCCCAAAGGATTACCTCTGTATCCTGTAATAATATTAATTAAAAATGTATTGATATTGTTTTATAAAGTTTTCTGAAGGTTTTATGCAGTATATCAACCTCTACAATAAAAAATATGTCTGCATAAATAAAACACCAACCAAACAATCAACGTAAGTAAAATCAATTTATTATGAGCGTATGCTACCTCAGATTAGCAACCCTATTTGTGGTGGTTCAAACTTCGCTTGTAACACTGTTAGAATAAAGTTCTAATCAGCTTGCACTACAAAGCGGTTGTTACGTCTTTCGCTGCGGCCGAATAGTGCGAAATTACTGGTATTTTGCGATTTACAAAAAAACTATTGATTGGACTAAAAAAGTAAAACACTATGACTTTAGTTTGTTGTTTGTAGAATTATTTGGAAAAAAAATCAGAACGATGACATGTATTTTAGTATGGTTTTTACTCGTTAAAAGAAATTTTTAGAGGTATCTTCTCGATTTTTTTCTATCGAGCAAAGTTAGTTGTATTATGTTTTCACAACACTATGGCACTAGCATATATCCTGATGAATATCATATATTTTTCTGATGTTGATTACTGCAGTGAATCATATACTTTTACGCATTATAAAACTCGCGTTTGAGGTACCATACGCTCTTAAGGTCCTATTGGGTGGTCTATTCTTGGTCAGGGGGTCGTCTTAGGGGCTCCAACTAAAAAGTTTAAATGTACCTACATAATTAGATGGATTTGTAATACTCACCTTAGCACCTGATACCAAGCGGTGCCCCTGTTCGTCATACTGCAAGCATGTGACAGCAGATTTGTGCCCAGCAAACACACAAACAATTTCATTGTTTACCAACTCAAATACATTGATGTTTCCATCCACATAGCCGGCTGCTACGTGGTTGGTGCCGGGGCTGGCTGCTACTTGTGATACTACTACGTTTTCCCCTGGAAGCACTTGAGCCTGAGAAATAAATACCATAAACAATGTGATTTCAGTGTAAAATTTAAAGGTTTAAATCCTGTTAGGACAAAATGTAGTCCCTAAATTGATAAACTTTAAGTTAAAAAACATACACGAAAATATACAATATCTTTCCAGTCTTACCTTCTCGCCCAGCCTCATATCCCAGATCACAACATGTTCGCATGCTCCAACAGCCATGTAACGGCCGCTTACTCCATTTAATGACACATGAGCGCAATTACAGTCAGCACTTGCAATCACATTGAATGTCCCACTAGGCGCGTAACGTAAATACTGCTTTGTAAGACCCATTTTTCGAAATAACTCTGTTTATTGAGCTAACATAACCTCAAACCGAAATTACTGCACACTTGTGTTTGTTATGACATGTGAACGATGGTGTTGCCAGTTGCCACCAATCAGCCAATACTATGTGACGTTTGAGAGTCCATGCGTTTGAGTCCGTATGGTTTGACATTCGAATCATTTCGGGACCTCATTGAAGAAAATTGTCCACTCTGCTTTGCTTCTTCTCTCGGGTGTCTGTGTTTGACCACGTGCAGTGAAAAAAATTATAAAAAAGTACTTTTTGATAAATTAGTGGCGTATTTTATGAATCCAAAGACAGGCGAAGTGTTCGGCGGAGTGTTATCAAATTCAAAGAGGTCAACATAAGAAGAAAACGATTGATATGAAAAAAACGTAAACAATCAATTTCTTTCATTCTATAATTTTGACATACACTTGAATACATTCATTCAAATGTTCCATTTTTATCTGTGGCGACTTCTAATCGGTGATTCCGTATTCCGTAATTATAATTATTTTTACTCGTATTAGCACATTAAAATATCCCCCACATATGTTTTGTCAAGTGTAATTAACGGAGCGAAGTTCTTAGTTTATTTAGTTGAAGTTTTATTTTCCATTCTGCGGTAATACATACAAATCTGCCTTCAGGTTATTATGTTACTCAACAAAACCAGGTTTATTGTTTTTCTTGTTGATCCAACGTGACGTCCCTTTCCTAAATTTTATTTTACATGTGGCGGTCAGTTTGCCGATGATTAAGAAAACGTGTATGACTTTTTTGCAGGCTAGTGGGTTTTACGAATAGATCTCGCAAGAGCAGTATGGAGGGTACTAACACGTCAGACATAGTGATCATTAGCGGCAATTCGCACCCTGAACTCGCCGAATTAATCGCTCAGTAAGTTTGTGCTCCTCACCCCTCACATAAGTACCATTTCAAGGTTTCAAATATTGGCCTAATGTTTGACACTTGCAGAGGTTAAGTAGTTTGACCTCATTCAAAATTGATTGTATATTTAAATTGAATTAGAGCTAGTCCACTATCATGTCTATGGTGTAGTAATAAGAATGATGTTTCCTTACAGCCGTCTGGGTGTGAGAAAGGGAGGATGTTCAGTTTACCACAAAACCAACAGGGAGACTATTGTTGAAATCGCCGACTCTATTCGTGGAAAGAATATTTACATAATTCAGACTGGAACGAAGTAAGTATCAATGATTATACCCATATAAATGGTTTACCAATAATAACAAAAACTAATTGGAAATTATATGTGCATATACATATTAGAAACTATAACCGAGAATATGTTATCAAAATATCAAAACTCAATAAAGTGTGTGTGAAATGTCTCTCGAATATACTGACTGCCACTAGTAAGTCTGCCAGTTGCAATGTACAAGCATTAAAATGATTGGCTCAAAAATCTACATAATATCCAAATGCTAATAAGAGTATTATTACATGGTCTGGTTCTTAGTAATCAGTTTGATGGAGTCCCTCATTGCTTATTGTTAACTGTCCACTACAGTAGCATTGTTTTAGTTTCATACTATGTTAGTATTATTATGAAGGAGAGTATTGTTTACTACTGTGTTTTATAATAACAATGATTGTATATTATTGTTTTGTAGAAACAACAAAATAATGATGCAGAACAAACTAAGAAATACTGTTAGAAGATTCATTTCAGAAATTTACATGTTCAAAATTCTTTATTAAAAGTTTTTCAAGTAAAATATAGTACTCCATCTAATATATAAAATTCTCGTGTCACAGTTTTCGTTGCCATACTCCTCCGAAACGGCTTGACCGATTTTGATGAAATTTTTTGTGCATATCCGGTATCTATGAGAATCGGCCAACATCTATTTTTCATATTTTTTTTTTATTTTTTAGACATTTTTAATTTATTATTTATATGGAAAAACAACGTTTGCCGGGTCAGCTAGTTTAATTTAAAAATAAATATTACGTAACAACTTAACAAGACTAGAACACTCACCTATAATATTTGTTACAGAGATGTAAACAACAACATTATGGAGCTCTTGATAATGGCTTACGCTTGTAAGACTTCCTCGGCAAGGTCTATTGTAGGAGTGATTCCGTATCTACCATACAGCAAGCAATGCAAAATGAGGAAGCGTGGCTGCATTGTTACAAAACTCCTTGCTAAGATGATGTGCAAGTCTGGCTTGACACATATCATCACAATGGATTTACATCAGAAGGAAATTCAGGGTTTCTACGAGTGTCCTGTTGATAATTTAAGGGCATCTCCTTTCTTATTGCAGTATATTCAAGAAAGTGTAAGTTAATTTTTGGTTTTACATTTTCTCAGCTCTTCTCTCTGTAAATGTTTTATAAAGAAATTTAAATTGAAAGCATTTAAGACTACGATGATGTAAACTAAAAATTCTTGTTGAATATTCAGTGTTCAGCATTGTTGGCAAAGCAAACACAGTATTTAAAATAAATTATGGTTATAACATTCAAATTTTCCACTGCAACACCTTTTAATGTATCTTTTGGCAGGTCTCCAAATTCACCTAGATAACTGGAAAGGTGTCATTTTCATATGAGTTGTTTAGACAGCTTAAAATGGTACTATCCCACTTGCTACCTTCATAAGTAATTAAATAATCTCAATTTAGATTCCAGATTATCGTAACTCCGTGATAGTGGCTCGTAACCCAGGTTCTGCTAAGAAAGCTACTTCATATGCTGAGCGTTTACGATTGGCCATTGCTGTTATCCACGGAGAACAGAAAGAAGCTGAAAGTGATGAAGTTGATGGACGTTACTCTCCACCCTGCTTACCAAAGTAAGTTTCTTGATTATCTTGATCCTTATAAATCACATAACCTGTTCAAATAATGATTGCCATGAGAGTATTGAGAGTGATAAGATAAGGAGTGCTTCGATAATAATGATCCATATTTTTAGTAGTGTTTGCACATTTCGATTTAGGTCTGATAACACTATTTGTAATTACTTATCAGTTATCTTCTAAGTGTTGATCTAATTGTGACAGCTACTATTAGCGTAATGCTACAACAAACAAGTATACCTATCCCATCAGTGATGAGCAAATGACTAACTATAGACTGTGTGTGTACAAAAGATTGTATGTTCCATGTCAGTAAATAAGTATACATGTAGTACATGTGCCATTTTAACAAAATGCAAATCAATAAGAGATGTATCGCTTATTCGGGAAAGCCGACTATCCGTCCATAATAAAATTGTTGTTGCCGAATAGTCTTATTGGCAAAAAGCGCCAGTTGGCTGGACTGAATAATTGAACTTAAATCAAGAGAATTTAATATAACTTTTAACGGCGGCTGCAAGCAAGCGTATTTGGTGATGTTCCATACTAGCGACTCAGCTATACATAAGACGCCACGTACATTAACGATGCTCCTGAACACCACCGGACCGCAATGCTCAACTTAGCCGATTAGTCGAACATTTTGCAACCGACTTGGGGTCAAAAGTCGCAGTCGTGCCAATTTGAATGTGCCTATATTAAACTTTCTTGCTTGTTTTTCTAGCCGGTCCCGCACCATGGATGTATCTGTGGGAGTTCCCGTTCACCCGGCAAAGGAAAAGCCGCCCATCAACGTGGTTGGTGACGTTGGTGGCAGAATCGCTATTATGGTGGTAGGTATCCGAAAAGGGCCCTTAATTAAAATCTTGTTTAGAAATAATGAGCATGGACTCTTTTTTAACTATACTAGAACATCAGTTAGTAGAACTTTTCATAATTTTTAATAAATCAATAAAAAATCAAATTTAAAAGATTGAGAAAGACTTCTTGGGCACACTATAATCAATCAATTACCGTGGTCCAAATCTGTGTCCATGGCCAATAACAAACCACTTAACTTATTACAGGATGACATGATAGACGACGTCCAATCATTCGTCGCCGCAGCAGAGGTGCTAAAGGAATGCGGAGCTTACAAAATATACGTGCTGGCAACCCACGGATTACTGTCATCTGACGCTCCCCGGCTTATCGAAGACTCGCCGATCGATGAGGTTGTGGTCACTAACACGGTGCCTCATGAGCTTCAAAAGATGCAATGCAACAAGATCAAGACCATAGACATATCAGTCCTTCTTAGTGAGGCAATCAGACGCATTCACAACAAGGAGTCCATGTCGTATTTGTTTAAAAATGTCACCCTCGAAGATTAGTCATACCTGATGTCGCTTTCCATGTTTTAATGTTAAGTATTAATTAAGTATTATATTCCTGTTATCCGACCCTCTTTCTCCAAAACGACCCTCTTTCTCCAAAACTCTTCACAGCCACGCTTGAAGAAGTCTTTAGAAAACTAAATAGCAAGTGGAGCGACAAGGGCATCAGCGTGGGTGATAGAAGATTAACTAATCTCCGCTTCGCCGACGATATTGTCCTTTTCGCCTCCACGGGAGCCGAGTTAAGCCTAATGCTCGAACAACTGAGCAGTGCCAGCCTCGAGGTCGGACTCGCGATGAATATGGCAAAAACCAAGGTGATGACCAACAGCACCAAGCGCAATATAGGAATCGGGGGTGCGAGGATTGAGTATGTCCATGAGTACATTTACCTCGGCCAAATAGTCTCCTTCCAGGCAAGACAAGAGAAAGAAGTTGCCCGACGCATCGAGAACGCCTGGAAGAGCTATTGGTCGATGAAGCAAATAATGAAAGGAGCTCTCCCTCTCTCCCTTAAGAGGAAACTCATGGACATGTGCATTCTTCCTACCCTCACCTATGGAGCGCAGACATGGTCATTAACAAAGCGTCAAAAGTCCGCACTCGGGGTCTGTCAGCGAGCAATGGAGCGTAGTATCCTCGGAGTCAAGCTTACAGACCAAATAAGGAACTCGATACTGCGTTCCAAAACTCAAATTGCCGACGTAGGTCACACGGCTGCCAAGCTTAAATGGAACTGGGCTGGCCACATCTGCCGCATGCCGGAGGAGCTGTGGGCTAAGCTAACCACACAATGGGTCCCAAACAGCAGCAAACGACAACGCGGCAGGCCCAGAAGAAGATGGCGGGATGAACTCGACTCTTTTCGCAGGGATTGGCAAATAACATCATTGGATAGGGATAAGTGGAAAGAGGGAAGGGAGGCCTTTGCCCTGCAGTGGGACACGGATGGCTAGTAATAAATATAAATTCCTGTTAGAGTTTTATAGTCTCTGAATTTTATTTTTTGTAGTAAATATCTCAGACCAGTGTACAAAATTGTCATAGACAAAGTATCCTGCAAAGTAATAAGAAACCTATCAGTGATTATAAAACTCTTATTATTTTGGAATGGTTATATAATTCCTTGTTTTGTGTATTATTTTTTTATTTCTTTAAGTTGCTTGTATTATTATGTTTAATTTTAATCAAAATCAAATGTTTAGTTGAGATAACTGAACAATAAATATGTATTTATCAATATCTATCACTGCAAAAGTGCAAATTTAAAGATTTTATAATTATGTTAGATGGCCAGTCTCACTTTTATCGTATTATTTGTCATAAACTGCATCTTGTTTATTTTTGTTGCATTTTGAATTCTTATTTTGTGAATTAACTTGGTGATCCGTACCAAAAATAAGGACACTTACATACAAGGGCACATATTAGAAAGAAAGTTATAAACTGTATCATAGTTATAGGAAGTTTTTTGTTGTACTATGTGGAGGTAATTATTTTTAGGCGTGTTATGTATTAAATGTATAGGTATTCATTAATGACGACTCGGAAGTGTAAACATTTTTTTAACGTAATCTTCGTCAGTAATATGTATTCTTCCTTGCAATCTGACCAATACCGTATACACGGACATTTTCAGCGTTGTATTTCAGGAAGAGCGGGGGCACACGATGCGTTGCGGCGCCGCACCGCAAAAATTCCGACGAATCGCCTTCAATTTCACTGGTCGTGTGCCCCGCCGATTGGTCGAAATCATTGCGGTGCGGCGCCGCAACGCATCGTGTGCCCCCGGCCTTAGTCTTCACGCTTTCTCATTTAAACATAATACAATATAAATATTTTTGTAAAATGTTTTTTCAAAACCATTTTGTGATATGGAGGCGGATAATATCTTTCTCCGTAAACTAGGACTTTAATTTTTGACCCGTATTAGGTCACACTGCCACGACAGTTTATGCGACGTCCGAAGCGTAATTAAAATTAATAAAAGGCGTAGGTATTATTCACATTAAAATTTGTGCTAACACAAATGACGAATTCGGATATTGATAATCATGTCCTTTCCAAGTTTAAATTTAAAAAAATGTTACCAGACATAATGCCTTGCCATCTAAAATAGACTGAAGAGATGACCTTTATTAAATTTGTTCCAAATAAAATACGAAACATGTTTAGCAAAACTCCAGTTGAGGAACAGTTTTTGAAAAATAAGTCGCCGCTTGAAAAACCTAAAACTTCTGCTCCGGCGAAATCAAAACTAACTATTCTATCTAAAATAGACTGAAGAGATGACCTTTATTAAATTTGTTCCAAATAAAATACGAAACATGTTTAACAAAACTCCAGTTGAGGAACAGTTTACATGTTTAACAAAACTCCAGTTGAGGAACATTTTTGACAAATAAGTCGCCGCTTGAAAAACCTAAAACTTCTGCTCCGGCGAAATCAAAACTAACTATTCTACTACCTTTTTTTTATCGAAGTTTATATGAAATGTCAGTAAGTTGCCTAATAAGCAGTGCTTGTTAATTCTGCAATGTTTATTATATTAGAAGACACTTTCTGATCTTTACATTTTATAGAAAGAGTGTTATATATATTATGAGTCTATATTTTTTCTTAACATGTTTGTTGATAGGTAATTATAGCTTTTTTGGATGGCTACTAGATGAATGTATGTGGCAATTTATCCAACTTGATACTGGAGTAATTCAAAAGTGGAAGGAAGGAAAGTCAAAGGTTTAATGAGCTAAGCTCTGTGCCAGACAAAATGTGGATGACTCGGCTCCATCGCTGTTATCAAGTAGCTGATTATTGCTGTGCAAACAACATAAATTGTTGCATTACTGTGAATGGCTAAATATGCACATAACGTTGCAGTCACCATGTACTGGATGACGCTTGATGTGTTCGCGCCCTAATATACGGTACGTCCGGATAAATTGCTATGTTCATGATTTATCGTGAGAATTTTAGTAATCTTACATTAATTAATTATAAGAACACCGTAAAATGTGTAATAAATATAGACTCTATTATAAAAATAAATAAAACTGTGGCATATTTGATTAGTTTTTCTTTAAAAACCAATTTATTTTTCCTCACTTACCATTACACTGAAAATCAAATTCTTGGTTCTACTTCTCCCGTGTCAGAAAAAGCAAGAACTAGTACAATAGTTGCGCCGCATTGCGCGTTGCGTCAGACGAACTTGTACTACTTAGTCCGATGTTGAATCCTACAAATGGATTTCCTTACTATTACTACCCACATAAATGTAGTTGTATGTTTTTTGGTAGGTACTTATGTATCTGTATGAATCACCTATAGTGGGAAAGGTTAGTGAGCCTAAAAAGCGCGTAGGGTTGATGCCATCGTCAGGACTCCTGACGATCGGCTCCTGCTCTCTGAGGACCACAGAACACATATACTCTAGCCCTACCCTACCCTCCAAGTTCATGTAACTCTCAAGAATGACCTTTTGATGAAATAATCATTCTTGACAGTGACATGAACTTGGAGGGTTGTAATGATGATTTTGATGATTATAATTCTGTAACTGCATACGTCTTACAGCCGCGAATCATAGGTTCACTAACATACAGAGCTCATCGAAGACACTCTGTTACCCTAGTTGTAAAGCTGCATAGTGTACATGTATAGTTAAGACGTGTTTTTTTGTACAACGGAATGTAATAAAATCATTTTTATTTTATTTATTATTTTTATTATATAACCTAGCACAGGGCCTGCAGTCTCTACACTAATAACAGCGCTACGAATGTCTCTACGTCGTATCGATGTCAAATTTCTTTAATAGATTTTCAACCAATAAGGTTGAAAATCTATTAAAGAAATTTGACATCGAGCCTAAAAAGCGCGTAGGGTTGATGCCATCGTCAGGACTCCTGACGATCGGCTCCTGCTCTCTGAGGACCACAGAACACATATACTCTAGCCCTACCCTACCCTCCAAGTTCATGTAACTCTCAAGAATGACCTTTTGATGAAATAATCATTCTTGACAGTGACATGAACTTGGAGGGTTGTAATGATGATTTTGATGATTATAATTCTGTAACTGCATACGTCTTACAGCCGCGAATCATAGGTTCACTAACATACAGAGCTCATCGAAGACACTCTGTTACCCTAGTTGTAAAGCTGCATAGTGTACATGTATAGTTAAGACGTGTTTTTTTGTACAACGGAATGTAATAAAATCATTTTTATTTTATTTATTATTTTTATTATATAACCTAGCACAGGGCCTGCAGTCTCTACACTAATAACAGCGCTACGAATGTCTCTACGTCGTATCGATGTCAAATTTCTTTAATAGATTTTCAACCTTATTTCAACCGCATAAGATTGAAAACCTATTAAAAAAGTTTTCGATTTTACGACATAGCGACATTCGTAGCGCTGTTATTAGTGTACTACACTAATAACAGCGCTACGAATGTCGCTATCACTGTGATTGTCTCTACGTCGTATCGATGTCAAATTTCTTTAATAGATTTTCAACCTTATTTCAACAGCATAAGATTGAAAACCTATTAAAGAAATTTTTCGACCTAACGACATTCGTCGCAAGAAAATTTGAATTTCGCGGGCTACCCTAAAACATCCACCTTGGATAGATGAGTATCGCATGGAACATAGAAGAGGGGCGTTCTATACCTAAAAGTGGGTGATTCCGGGTTGAAAGAAAACTGTGATTGTACTCTGAAGTTCTGAACCACATTTTTATAGAGGTATTTAGGTTCGGCGGTAAGTGATGATCCTGTTTTTTCGGATCATTCCCACTAGTTCTACTGCACAGTTCTACGATAGAACTAGTGGGAACTTTTTTTAAATATTTTTCCCACTAGTTCTACGATTCAAGGTGGTACGAAATCGTAGAACTAATGGGAACGAAAAGTCAATGAATTTTTTCGTTCCCACTAGTTCTACGCTCTATGGGTGTTACAAAATCGTAAAACCAGCGGGACTCAAGTTTCTCATTCGTTCTATCACACAGTTTAGGGTACAACTACGGTCCAAACTACCCAGGAGTATAGAGCCGGGAAATATCGTAGTTTTTGGTTTTAAACTAATCACTTAAATTATTTTGAGCACACCATTCCTGGACGAAACTTGACATGTCAATATTGTTGGCATTCAATTATGAGCCTTATTTCGAAGGGGATTAAGCTTGATTTTATTATTTACTAGCTGTGCCCGCGACTTCGTTCGCGTGGTTGTCGAAAACTAAAATGCGTCGCTTAGACAAAGCACAGACTATATGTATACTAAAGTTTAGATGGATGGATGTTTGTTAATCATCCACGTCAGAGCGGCTGAACGGATCTTGATGAAATTTGATACAGAGTAGAAGACTGACACTCCGTTCCGCTCTGCCCAAAGCGGGAGGGATTCTACTGACTAAAAACCATCCATATTCCTTCTTAGCCCTTGTGCCGAGAGCGCGGAATCTCTTTCGAACAACCCGCAGCCCCGACGGGACCCGCAGCCCTGACGGTTGGTTTAGGTAGCCTGACTTGAGTCTAACAAAATTTGCATTTTAAAGCTTAATATTTCACAAACGAAGGATTCGTTAATCGAAAAAGTGTTTGAGCAAATTATCAATCTTTTTCAAAGACCTATCTAATGACACCCCATACTGGGCTTCGCAAGAAAAAAAAAACCTCCTATTTTTTTTATGTGTACGTACAAATGAACAACGCCATCTATCGAAGACGAAGATAAACTGCTAAAATTGAATGCATGGAAAGCGATCAATCACGCTATAGGGTTTAGGCTATGTAGACTTTGAAAGCAGTTCCATTTAGACTTCTTACCTACAGAGTACCTTAAGCTATCATAACATTTAAAGTTATCTTTGGAAGGCATTTATTAAAAAGTACCATATTCGTTTAATAGATGTCGCTGCATGTCTCATTCATGATCATAATGATAAAGTTCTTCTTGAAAACTATAAATTCAAATATCTTTTGATAGACAGCGCCGATTACGATAAAACAAAGACTAAGTAATACCCCAAGTTACGCACAATATTTATGTATAAAAGTTACCTACATTAGTTTCGTAAATTTTACGTGATGCTTAGTCATCGAAACAGACAAACAGACAAACAGATAAACAGACAAACAGACAAAAATTCTAAAAATGCTGGAAATGAGTTCTGTTGGTTATACTCTAACACCCTGACAATTCCTTTTTTAAATATTTTCAATGTACAAAAATATTTTTTCTACAGATTTATTATATGTATAGATTCCGTGTTTAATTTTCAAGTAAAAGAATCATAAAAGAAATTAAAAGAATACTGTCGAGATTGTGGTCGAGATCTCCGACTTACTATTTCTATGATTTTGCTACAACAATAAAATAAACTGTGGTAGGTAATGTTTATAAGAAGAATTGTCTAATTTCAGCAATAAGTTACAGTAACAAAATACTTTAACAGGCCAGTTCTTGTGCATAATTGAAAGATTGAGGTTATATTCCTCAGATAGTTTTTTATCCAGGAAAGTACTTGTTAGTTTTGCCATGAAGTTACTGAAACAAATAATGTTTATGTCTAAGACAACTTGGGTACACTCGTACAAACGGACGTATGCCAGTGCCAGTAGAAATATTTTAAAGCTTAGTGAAAGAGGGATGTATCAGGATATGTTTCCTAATACTGCTGGGTAAGTGTTACAGTACTTTACTTCCTTTATAAAGTCCAGAAAAAGAAAGTCTTAGGTGGTCCTGTGAGTGGCTCTGACAATTATCTTGATCTCTTATGAATCTCCTTAGAATGTAACCGAAAATCATAATTTTTTCCACTGCTTACTATCTGTACACACTACACAGGGATACAGCAATTCTATAATATAGATACAGGACTGCAGAAACACCGACAGACAGATGTGTTGCTGGGGAGTTTGTCCCCCCACTTGTTCTTTCCAGCTAAAACACTAGGAAGTGTCGAGAGGTGGGTGGTTTGGGGGACTGTCTCTTGTAAATAAGTAAAGTCAAGTAAATTTTGACATTCGAAAAGTGCTGATTATCAGCCTAGTTTGAATAAATGAGTTTTGATTTTGACCTTGATTCTGTTTCAGATCTGAAATACTGGACTTATTGAACAAAGCCCCACAATGTGTATATGCGGGCTTTGACCCCACAGCCGACAGTCTTCATGTTGGAAACCTGCTTGTCATCATAAACCTCTTGCATTGGCAGAGAGGTGGCCATTATGTTGTTGCTTTGGTAAAGTATTCTTTTATTTGATTAATTTAGTGACTCTTAGTCCCCGTAAAGGAGATAATAGGGGTGGCTAACAATGGAAGGCTCTCCTGCAACAAAACATCTCTTTTGCCTTACCATTTAATTGAGATATTTGCTTGATATGCGAGGGTGACACAGAACTCTTGTTACATGTCACCACACTCCTACTCTGTCAAGCTACCTACATCAGGCAACCTTTCAGCTACAGTAGGTATACACAACAACCAATCAAGCTATACAAATACAGTTTATGTCAATCTCTCATTATAGGGGAAATCTATACAAAGCAAGGCCATTTTATACTGTGATTGTATAGCTTGATGTGTTGCCTTGTGTACTACCAAAATTCACTAGACTAGCTCAACACCCAAATATAATGCACATACTTTATACATTTTTTATCACCTTTACTTACAGTTAGGAGGAGCCACAGGGTACATTGGTGACCCAAGTGGAAGGAGCACAGATCGCATTGCATTGCAAAGTGACATCATACAAGAAAATATTAAATGCATCCAAAGCAACCTAGAGACAGTTTTTGAAAACCATAAGAAGTATATCTGGACAAATGATGAAAGTAAACTTAAACCTATCAAGTAATAAAAATATCAATGGAATATTTTATGATAATCATTGTAATTTCAACCCTTTTTTTTGTTGGTATATGGGAAATCACAAAATGACTCCCACTCTGGGTAGAGGAGAAGGAAGTGACCTTCTTATCCCTTTGTGTTCCGGGGCCACAGTATCTCTTTCGAACAGTCCTGTAGCCCTGGGCATCATTTCAACCCTAGGTTATGAACATAAGGTTTAAATTACAATGATGAAGTGACCCACTGCTATGATAGAGTGTATAACACATGTAATAGTTCAAATCATTCTCTTTCAGGGTAGTAAATAACGAGACATGGTACAGAAATATAGACTCCATACAATTTGTGAGTGAAATAGGAAGAAACTTCCGTATGGGCACAATGCTATTAAAACAAAGTGTGCAAGCCAGAATAAACTCTGAAATTGGAATGAGTTTCACTGAATTTGCATACCAGATATTCCAGTCATATGATTGGCAGCATTTACTGAAAGAATATAACTGTCGATTTCAGGTAAAACCTTATTAACCTTCGCCATTTTACACGCCACAGTCACGTATAGACGACAAGCCGAACAAGCAAAAAAGTGCCTTAAGTCTGACGAATTAAGGTACTTTTTGGCTTGTCGTCTTGACTGTGACAGACTGTGGCGGTCAAAAGGTTAAATACTACATATTGTTATTATGTAAGTACAGTCGCCAGTACCTACATCAGGTTGTTACAAACTTTGAAATTTATTTTATGCATTTTCAACTTTATTGCTAAAGGCAATAAAGTTGAAAATGCATAATAATATAAATATACTGTATTTTACTGAAGTGTTGTATCTTGAAAATTAACTGTTTCAGATAGGCGGAAGTGATCAAATGGGCAACATAAGTGCTGGGCATGAATTAATTAGCAGAACTACAAAGAAAAGTGTTTATGGTTAGTCTTTACATATAAAACACCACGACTGTAATCCCTGAAGGCTTAGGCAGACATGTTCTTAAGTAGGGGACACTCATTTTACCAGCTTTGATTTAGTAATAAGGCTTGAGCCTACTGACATAACCTGGCCACAAATCCAGATTACGTGGCTACTACTGAAAAACTTCTGAAGGGAAAAACCAATCGTATTTTGCCCAACCTGGTAATCAAACCCAGAACCTCATGTTCAGCAGTTGAGCTTGCTTACACTAGACCACAGCTTTTACTAAAATGCCATAAACAATATACTCACTTTTTATGATAATATATTTCTTGGAAAAGAGGGTAGTATTTAAATATTACCCACCAAGAATATATAATACTAGCTTTTGCCAGCGGCTTCGCCCGCGTGAAAATGACGATTTTTCATACAAACTTTCATCCCCTATTTAACTACCTTAGGGGTTGAATTTCGAAAAATCCTTCCTTATTCCTTGTCTACATTATAAAAGGAACCTCTGTGCAAAATTTCAGCTTTCTAGGTCTAAGGGTTTGGGCTGGGCGTTGATGAGTCAGTCAGTCAATCAGTCAGTCAGGACTTCATTTTTATTTATATAGATTAGATTGTGTTACAAAAATAATACTGATGTTTTGTTTTATTTTCAGGTTTAACTTTACCTCTAGTCACGACCGAAGAAGGCGACAAATTCGGCAAATCCGCAGGCAACGCCGTATGGCTAGATTCAAAGAAAACTAGTCCTTATGGCCTATACCAGTTCTTTATTAGAACAAAAGACTCAGAAGTGGAAAAATTATTGAAGTTGTTCACATTCTACAGTTTAGGAGAAATACAGGACATTATGTTCAAACATAAAGAGCATCCAGAACAAAGATATCCTCAGACCTGTTTGGCTGATCAGCTTACAACTCTTGTGCATGGAAGTAAGTACTTATTAATAACTAGCAACCCGCCCCGACTTTGCACGGGTGGAATGTACGGTCAGCACCAGAAGTATATTAACATTACTCAAAGTTTCGAAGCTGTTTTTTTAATAAAAACTTGTTAGATATTACTCGTTACTACATGTTATTGGAGTGTAAGGACTATTTTAACGAATAATTTTCTGAAACATTAAAAATAATAGCTAGAATCCTGTACATTAAAGAATTAAAATTCTGAAATGTTCAGCTACTTCTGATGCTGACCGTACTACATAATTATAAACCTTTCTCTTGAATCACTGTATCTGTTACTGAAAACTGCATGCACTACAAACAGGGGGAGCGACTTTGTTGTATAGCTATACTATGTAATATTAGTATAAATAAACTCTCTTGAACCGTGCTTTATGGTGATAAAACTCGTAGCAGTATTCCTTGGAAGTACTTCGGAAATATTGTTATGTTCTCGAGTGGCGACTCTGTTTGTTATTTTTACAAAAAGAGTCGTCACTCGAGAACCTTTCTTTCTCATCGGTTGTCGGTTCTTCGAGCGATTTGGCCTGCCAATTGCCACTCCAACTTGCATATTCTGAGAGCTATGTCGGTGACCTTGGTTCTTTGGCGAATTTAATCATTTCAGATTTTGTCGCACGTAGAAACTCCGAGCAAAGCTCTCTCCTTGGCTCGTTGCGTGACTCTGAGCTTCTCTAAGAGGCCAGGCCAGCAGTTAAGGAAGCATAAGTCATTACTGGCAAGTGGCAACACACACTGGTTTGGTTATACACCCTCGTCTTAAGACACTGCGGAATTTTGGACGAAAATATGTCGCGTAGTTTCTCGAACGCTGCCCATCCGAGTTGGATTCTTCGGGCGACCTTCTTGTCGAAGTTAGATCTACCTAGTTTAACAGTTTGTCCAAGGTAGACATAACTATCGAAAACTTCGGAGTATCGCTCCCAACAATTACCGGTACGGATAGAACACAAATCGACATAGTGGCGTTTCTATACATACACTTCAGCACTTCGATATACCTATAGTCGATACGGCACCGCTGAAGAGACTTACACCGCCCAGATTTCGATGGAATCGAAGGCTTTTTCATAGTCCACAAACGCTAGACATAGTGGCCGATTATACTCCTCAGTCTTCTGTATAACCTAGCGGAGTGTATGGATGTGGTCTATGTGCTGAAGACTTTTCGGAAACCGGCTTGTTCGGGAGGCTGGAAGTCATAAAACCTGCGCTGCGTTCGAGACTGTTTGTAATGACCCTCGAGAACAGCTTGTAAACACGGCTCAGGAGTGAGATGGGTCTATAATTCTTCAATCTGGGTGTTGTCAACTTTTTTGAAGAGCACCACCGCACTCCTGTGCCATGCTTCTGGCGTAGTACCTTCGAGTATGACGGAATTCAACTTCTGGAGGGCTAAAAGTACTGTTTTTCCACCCGCTCGCAGAAGTTCTGTTGTGATTCCATCATCCCCCGGCGTCTTTTTGTTCTAAAGCTGTTGGAGGTCTATCCTAATCTCATACAGGCAGTGAACGGAAATATCCGTTCAGGATCTTTCAGGATCTCTGGTTTCGATGAGATGATACTGCCGTTCTCGATCTTCAGTTTTGTCATTTGGCTTTGTCCAATACATGCATTCTTTGCGAACACTTTGGAGCCCTCCCTGGTTACCTACCGTCAATTGCGTTATTCACGATAACCATAGTAAATGCAAAAATTATAATGTAGAAAAATAATTTTGCTGCCTAGCTTGAATAGTTTTCTTTTATTTTTTGATAAATAAAGTGAGTCATTGCATTGTTGCTTTTTTTTTAAAGATTTTTACACAAAATTTTCATATTGCACAAAAATCAGCCACGCCGCCGCCGCCGGCGCCACGCCGCCGCCGAGCGAGATTCATCAGCACGCCGCCGCCGCAATATTTGGGGGCGGCGCCCATCTCTAGTGTGGCCACATGCGTGGTCATTTCCGGTGCTTTACTAACTGGTATAACTTCGATGCACTATGTCCCAGACGACAATGGGGTCACAACGTAACTCACCGCAAACTACGATGTCGCAATATCTTTATTTTTTATTATAAATGGGCTTGCTCTTGACTTCAATCTTGCCCTAAGGGCAGAGATGATGTCGACGATGGAACGAGCTTACCCAGTAGAAGCCTGTTTACTCGCGACTTAAACAGATTAGGGTTATATGAACTCGGAAAAACCGACGCAGGCAGGGAATTCCACTCCTTGGCTGTGCGCATAATAAAGGACCCAGCAAAGCGCTTCGTTCGAATGTGTGGAATGTCGACTAGGTATCGGTGATACCCTGCAGTACGTCTAGTCTCCCGATGGAAGAAGGGAGATGGTGGGATCAGCTCGTGGAGCTCTTGCGCACACTCTCCGAAGTATCAGTATGTAATATCTCGGTGTTCCGTGATGCTGCCATGCTTGTGGCATAGCACCGCTTTATTTTACTTTGCACCTTTAATCCCCTTACCCATTCAGCCTGTTTTGCGTTGCCCAACGAAGCTGCAACGCGTCGAATGGCTTCACCCATAGCATAGCTGTTACAAAACATTGTCTTACATGTTGGCGTTACTCGTGTGAGGCCCTTTGGATGGTACTGCGAAAGCTGGGATGTACGGAAAATGTCGTAAAACTTGTGCGTGCGTCTCCTGCATGATGACATAGTGTTGTGTGGTGGCGGAAAGTGAACAGACGCAGGTTTTCACCGTTACATGTGGAGTGAAGCAGGGCTGCGTCTTGGCCCCCACTCTGTCCGCCCTTTACTTCGCAGTGGTAATTCGTGAAGTCCTTTCCTAAATTACACCTAACGCGTATTAATTTAAAACTTATTATTTTTTCCAGAGGAAGGATTAGAGCGAGCAATGAAAGCCACGGAGGCGATATACAGCAAAGACGTGACGTCTCTAGTTGCACTGAGCGGTACAGAGTTGGAACAAATATTCGAAAACGCGACTGTGACCAACTTGTTGCTGTCACCTGGGATCACCGTGTTGGAACTTGGCTTGAAGGCAAAATGTTTCCCTACTGAAAGTAAGTTATTGTTTCAAATGGCAAAGACATTGTCACTTTGTCGTCAGCCTTGTTAGTAGCTCAGTGTATAGTTTTATGAGCGTCGATACAGCTTACTTTTCTTCATCCTGTCTCGTTAACACTTGATGACGGCACGGTAGGCTCAATGGCTGAGCTATTGGCTGCTGCGCTGGGTGCCGCGGGTTCGGTACCCGTATGGAACAATTATTTGTACGACCTACAGGTAGTTGTTCCGGGTCTGGCTGTTCGTGTATGGGAGTTTGAATGTTGGTATACGAACCCACGATACAGGAGAAATTTCTAGTAAGGCAAGATTTAAAAACAATCTGCCTTTATTGACAACACTACTACCATCACTTAGTACCCACTTTGTTTTTGTAGAACATAGTACACACAAGGTGCAATCTCCCTTTTAAAAGTTTGTGATGTATGGTTAGTTTTGTAAATTTCGCTTTAAAATGATCTAACTGCAGGTGGTAGAACTTATGCAATTCCTTTCTAATTCCTACCCATTTACAAACTATAGTCTTTCCTCACCAGATGACGCCATGAGGATCATACAAGCCGGTGGATTTTACATAAACCATCAGAAAATAAAGAAGATTGACGAAGTAATCACGCAGTCGGCACACATACTGCCCAACTTACTATCACTTCTTAGGGTCGGCAAACGTAACTACTACATTGTAAAATGGCAGACGTAATATAGAGATATTTATTGAATATTTGCTTTTATTTTCATTTTACGACAAAGAATCTGTGGACTTAGAAAATAATGGGTTTGCAATGAAGTAAAAAAACACATTTAATGTTTGGGCTATTTTATTAATACTTACAACAGAAGCTGGTATACTTGAAGTATATTATAATAAAATGCATATCACATAAGATTGTAAACACTACATAACATACTTACAGCTAAAATAATAGTCATTGAAACAGCATTGCGTAGATTACTAACTAATGCATTGACAAGTCACGACGGTACACTGCCATTGTACACATTCAGTTGGTCAACGCCGGATCTTTATAAATACAATTAATTTACTCTGAATACAAAAAATAAAGTCTTATGTTTAGCAGCCAATTAGTCGAATATGCGTCTTAATGGCTAGCAAATAAAATGACTGCCGGCGCTGGCCAAATGTCTGCTGGTCAATGGCGACACACCGTCACAATATCTTAAAATATGGCTGTTCGTTACAATAACATTTGTGCATGCTCCCGCCTGCCGCACCCACCGGGAGTGGTGATTATATTTTTCTAATATCACAAGTATTAATTGCAACATTCACACATTGTACAAACTAGTTTACAACGTTCCATTATTTAATAAGATTAGATTGCATAAAAAAGCTACATAGACAATCTAACCGATATGTCTTTTTGGAATAACATTCCAGGGGTCAATTATTAATCGTCAGACCTACGTATTACGCAAAAGCTGTAATTTCTATTTTGGTAATAGATAATATTATTCAAATTATCACGTGTTATCTTATTATTAATGCTACACTTTTACAAAAATAAATACATAATACTCATTTGATGCAAAGAAAAACGATTCTCAAATTTTCTACGCGACCGCGACTCGGTTTAGCAGAAAATAAGAGCGAACATCAGTCTCGTTGCGACTTCATAATTCACGACAGCGGGAACTAGAATAACTGTGATAGACCACGATCGGGACACACCGCTGGAGTGCCCGGCCAGGTCGACGACCTGCTAGCGTCTGCGCTTCAACCTCGGCATGGGCACGGGGCTGAACGGCGCCGGCTAAAGATCCGTACTCTCTCGCAGTGGCTGCACCGCCTGGACTGTGGGTACTGTCGGCGGAGCCACCGGCGCCGGGAGAGGCACTGCGGCCTGCGTCACCACGGGTACGGGTGCGGGCGCAGACACGGGCGGTGGCGGTGCTGGCACCAGCGGCCGCGGCGGACGGGCCGGCTGCGGCCGCGGTGACGGGCACTCTGTGATGTCGCCCTCCGACTGCGACAACTGCCGGCTGGCCACGCACAGACTGCGCGGCTCCTCTAGGTCCCCGTCTCGTCCACCAGAACTATGCGTACGCTGCACGGTCGCCCGCGGTACTTCCTCGCCCTCGTTCTCGACCGCTATAGTACTTGCTCCCACTTGGATGACCGTGGGGTGTTGTTTGTCGACGGTGTAGATGTGAGTGCGTTCTAGAACTGTTGGCGAGCCGTCTGGGGCGTCGGTGAGGGAGGAGCGCGGCGCGCGGAAACTCTGCGGGCGCAGCGTGGCGGGGCGCTCGGGTACGGCGGGCTTGTGGCGTAGTGTGACGTCGGCGTCGTCCGGCAACGCGGGCACTATGGTGCGCGGCGCGGCCACGGGGCGGGGCGGCTGGCCGGCCGGCTTGGGTGCGGCCGTGAGGCGCCCGGGCGTCGCCTTGTCTGTTGCGTAGGACGTCCGCTCGGCTCCCAGCGACGCGGGACCGCTGTACGCGTCGCCGACCACTTTCATCCTGCTCACGACGCCCGTCTGTGCGGTCACATTTTTCACGACTAGTGTGGTCTCTTTCCCGTCCGCTGACTTTAGTATGTCGAGCTTGTCTTTGTCCAGCTCGAGGCTCTGTCGGCGCGTGTCGAGCAGATTCTCGCGACTGCTGCAGCGCGCCGCCTCTGCCTCCTTCATGGCTCGGTTTTGTCTGTACGTGCTACGGTTGATGGTTTGCACGCCGCTGATCACTTTACCGGTGTCTGCAGATATCACAGGTCTGGGAGGCTTCGCAGGTTTGTCGATATCAGCCTTCGCTGCATTCGCCTGTTCTCTTGCAACATCAGGCGCCGGTTGGGGCTGTGGTTGCGGTTGCGGCTGGGGCTCTACTTTCTTATTTTTATCTGGAGTAAAGTTAGGCGGCACTGGAGCAAGCGGTTTATTTTTTCGCCTCATAATTGGCTTTGGACTTCCATGTGGGGGACTAGATTGATCAGACAATGAGCTGTTGGATTGAGCCTTTTTGATATCGTTCTCAAGCAATATTAAACTAGTGTCGTGACTGTTGCTCCTGGAGTGGCGGCCGCCGTCCGTCAGTTTGCTCAGACTTTGGTGATTGTAGTCAAACATGGACTTGCTCATGCTGCTGTAGTCACCGTTGGCCGGCTCCTGACTCAGTGCAGCCGTTTGGTTGTAGCCGTGGACGAAGTTGGGCGAGAACCCGTACTCGCACTGATCTGGAAGTAGATCCTCTTTGGTGAATGAAATGAAGAAGTTGACGTCGTCTTTATAGAACCAGTCGGCATGCTTGATGAGCAGCTCCACGATGCAGTTGACGGCGGTGGTGATGTTCATGTCGAAGGTGCTGTCGTCGGCCGCCCACAGCAGGTTGGGCGCGATCACGATGGCGAGGTTCGAGGGCGTCATTTTGTTTGTACTTTGGTTCTGTGTCAAAGTAGACAAAAATTTGATAAGATACCTAAGATTTTGGAAGTTAGCCTCGGGTAGTAAGTGTATGGCTTCCCAGAGAGCGTTTAGTCGAGTTTGTTCCGAGGGCTGTCGGGACGCGTTCACGAAGTTCTCGTAGAGGCGGTACGTTAGGAGGGGTTCGGGCAGTTCTCTGAGGTAGCACTTGAGGACCGAGGCTACCACATGCATGTCCCGGTAGTCTCTGGGCAGCGGCACAGTGAACAGGCCCGCGTCTAGAGATAGTTTCATTCTGCGCACTTTCGACGTACCTGGAAGAGACGGACATTATTAATTACCGGCATTGTTATTATGATAACATCATTGAAGCAGTCCGTGTTCTAATAACAGACATCCGTTATGAGAGCATGACAGATGTTTTGCAATCAATATTACAGAATCAATGAACCACAACGCTGAACACGCTTGAATAGTGGAAATATGGAATGTATGATACATGTGATTTGCATATTATGATATTTCCTTCGATCGAAATGAACGATTGAATAAGGCCCAGATTCACAGACCATACTTTGACTTTACTAAGTAAAGTATGATTTTTTGAAAGTAAAGAACAGCTTGACAGGACTAAGGCCCAGATTCAGAGACCACACTTTGACTTTACTACACTTTTCTTTTGTAATTATATCTTGAAATTCTTGTCCTGTCAAGCTGTTCTTTACTTTCCAAAAATCATACTTTACTTAGTAAAGTCAAAGTGTGGTCTGTGAATCTGGGCCTACGAGTTTTGTGTTCTGCATATTTAAAACTAGCTGTTGCTCGCGGCTTTGATCTCGTTATGTACGAAAAATAACCCACTGGGGCGTTTTAAATACTTATAATATAGTCTATAATACTCGGGGATAAAGTAACTTCCCGTTAGTGACAGTACCGAAGACTACTACGTACTATACTACTACCCAAGTAGCACGTTAGTGTATTTTGGAACTTATTCTGCAACTGTAGGTAGCATTAAAGTGATGCAAGAGTGTACGGTATTACTTATAGATGCAAACAGCGCTCGAATTTGCATATGAGTAACTCTTATCACTAACAGTTGCTTTTGAGTGATTTTTGTTCCTGCTTTATAACTTATGGTGGCACTAGGCCGAATTTATTAGTTATAGACGCATATAGGTTTCAATTTTCAATCTTTTAGAACTCAAAGAAGCTTAAGACATCTTAAAATCTCCCATTAAGAACCGTACCTTAATAGGTGGTAATTTTTCCTTATTTGGCACCTTTAGTACTAAATAAGTAGTATATATAAGTTACTTATCACCTGTAGTGGCTGAGTTATTATTGCAGCTCATTTGGAACCTAGTGTAATTTGCCTTTGTAAGGTCTAATATACTCTAATATGCCACTGTAACGCGTAGATCGATTCCAAAAGAAGGTTCTTGAAAACCTTAAGCAACAATTTTCTCTCATTTAGAACCAATTAAGATCTTACAGTTGTAACACTATCGCAGGTTCCGTACATATTAATAAATTTAAATAGAGTATGATTTGTATTTATGTAAATTTCCTACATTTTAGGTACTTAATTGAATAGTTTATGAAATAGTTATGAAATCACTAGTTCACTTTGTATTTTTTTTAATCTACTTACGTTATACACGGTGTAAATCACAGATTGGTAGGCAAGGCATGATCAGCTACCCTTCTGAATGTCTCTTGTATAAATGAAAAATGAAAATTTGCAAACTATCAGTAGGAAATCAGGCATCGAAATAAAAGTCGAGGATTCCAGCCAACATTTACAATTAAATTAAATTTTACTTTATTTACCTTCCTAAATGGGTTTTGTACCCGTCTTGAGGATCCCCAATTCAACGCAAAGGCAACGAGACCTGTTAAGTGAAAATAATCACTACTAGGTACTAATAAGAGATTTTTGGACCTAGGAGCTCTATTATGGTAACAAATGAGTGTAAAAATGACCTGCAAGTTCTATTTCAAATCGCCATTTTTAAAAATGGAGTCCTTGAAAAGTATCTTGTTGAATGGTATTTTATTACAATAACATACAATAAAATGAGTTTTGATAACTGTTTCTGATGTAGTTTGACATTATACTTTTTGTTAAACCATAATGTTAGGTTTTTAACAACCAAATTTTTATGAAGTATTATCTTATTTATTTGATCACCGCATATTTTTTGCTAATTCTTGATTAGATCGAAGGCGCATCAAAATTTACTTAGTAAATATACCATGGTTTCACAATAAAAAACCATTTGCAAGGGCTCATGATGGTTATCCTGCGTTAAACACATAATTTTTGAATACTCGCAAAATAGTTCACAAATAAAAGCTGCCATATCACAAAGCCGTTGTTGTTTATCTCCACCGAAAATAAGAACTTGTTAGGATCTTATTTGTCACTCAACGAATGAACTGTATCGCTTTATCGTTCAATCATTCATTTACGGCGCGCAATTTGCACCGTTAGTTCCTAGTGCCACTCAGGATAACAATTCGAACTCTTATGCATCGTTTTTGCATCTATAAATAAGTAGCAATTTTTCTCCCTTTGGTAACATACAGGTTGCTTATCGGTTCTAACCACCTTTATAGAACTTAATCACGGTGGATTTTATTACTAAAGTTTCCAAAAATATTCCATATGCAAGGACTACATTGATTTTGCAGTTTTTTTTTTTTATAAACTTTAGCCCACGCTAGGAATGACTTTTGTATAGTGAGTGCGTTTACAAACATTTAAACTCACATACACAAACATCCAGGAACCCGGAACCACTATCTATGGTCATACAAATATTTGCTCCGTGCGGGATTCGAACCCGCGACACGCAACGCAACAATCAGTCACCTCAACCACAGCACCAACCATGCCGTCGAATTTGACCTACTGTATCAAGTCAACTCAACTCAAACAATGATTTCTTGACATTTTGTTCAAAATAATATGTCAGTCATAAACTGTATGAGTTAATTATCAACTAATTCGCAAAATAGATAAGTGTACACTTATACAGTGGTGACTACAGCAATAATATTGAACAAAGTAGATTGTGAATTACATATATATCGAGAATTTGAATGCATTTACAGTAACTATAAGCGAAGTGGCGGCAGGCCCAGAAGGCGATGGCGGGACGAACTGGATTCTTTTTCCAGAGATTGGCAAACCAGAGCAGTGGATAGGGATAAGTGGAAAGAAGGAAGGGAGTCCTTTGCCCTGCAGTGGGACACAAACGGCTGATAATAAATAAATAATAAGCGAAGTAATCCAATGTATTACTAAAATTGAGATAGGAAAATATCCGAGCCTTTTCCCAACTATGTTGGAGTCGGCTTCCAGCCTAAACGGATGCATTTCAATACCAGTATTTTACATGGAGCGATTGCCTATCTGACCTCCACAACCCAATTAATACTAGATAATACCGACCCTACCCTTTAGTAAAACTGGTTGTAAGACTTTCAGGTCACTATACCTGTAATGACTGCCAAATATCTATCTTTATCTTATGGCAGGTGGGAATAACAGGCGACCTCCTTAGCGTAACGAAGGTTGAGTGGGTGTAGCGTCACTCAGGGGCGACGACAAGCAACGTGCTTTCTGAGGCACGGAGGAAGCTCGGTACGTAATGGGCGGTCATTCATTATTATTCATTAACAGACCAACCTAGGCAAGCGCGGCTTAACCTAAATATCGTCGGCATATTCGTCGGCACGGTTAGCGTAGTGGCTCAAGCAATGGACTGCCGCGCTGCGTGTCGCGGGTTCGATCCCCGCACGGAACAAATATTTGTAAGACCTACAGATAGTTTTTCCGGGTCTGGGTATTTGTGTATATGAGTTTAAATGTTTGTGAACGCACCCACGATACAGGAGAAATTCCTAGTGTGGGGCAACGTTTAAAAAAAAAAAAAAGAAGTCATTTTTTCAATTATTGCTAACTATAGCTGACGTCACGCGGTTTCACCCGCATAGTTCCCGTCCCCGTAGGAACATAGAAATAAAAAGTAGCCTATGTCACCCGGGGATAATGTAGCTTCCCAATGGTGAAAGAATTTTTCAAACAGGTTCAGTAGTTTTTGAATTTATTCGTCACTACAAAAATATAAATCTTTCCTCTTTATAATATCAATAGAGAAGTATAGATAACGTTAAAATAACTAGCTTAATGAGTCGCTAACTGTATCATATTTTAATTATTATATTATTATTGTTACGACGGTCATCTAGAATCTTCGACAAACTTCGCTAATAACTGTGTAGTACCTAGAAAAGACGAGTAGGTACGAGTTCATTTTTTTAGGTATAGTTACATTGTATTCAAGGTCAGCCGACGCGCGGCGTCAGCGGCAATTGTCATTGTAATTTCGACCGTATGCCGAGGGCGTAAGGTAACTTCTTCCTTGTCGGTTCTTTTATCTTTAAGTTTATTTTTTGTTAATGTTTTTTTGTAGATGCTTTCTTGAATAATAGAGAATTATCTCGAATTTCTTTTGTTTGTTTGGGTATAAAAGGACCGATAGAGGACGGAGTCAGTCAGTTCACTTTTTAAGCGAGACAACGAAAGGTTCGAAGAGTTATCTAGTGCGACAAAGTGTTCAGTACTGTTGAAGTGATTGTGAATACGTGTTTTGCGATTAATAAAGTTAATTCGTGTGTTTAATTGGTAGTGATTTTATTTATCCCATACCCAGCTCGTAACAATTTGGTGTCAGAAGCGGGGATAAATAATGCCGATTCTACCGAAGGACGACACGGATAGTATCCGTACGAGGAGTCAGCGGCAGCAAGGTATGGACCAAAGACGATTTGGGGACTCCCCGACACAGACACCGGGCGGTGTCCAGCCTACGTCAGAGCCAGTCGCTGGCCCATCTGGAGCTACTCCAGCGGCGCCTACTACATCAGCGGCGCCTGACTTGTCTGCCTTAATGGCACTGCTGCAGGAACAGGGGCGCCAGTTACAGGAGCAGTTGCAACGGGATAAGGAGGACCAGGCTCGTCGTCAAAAGGAGCAGGCTCTCCAGTTGCAAGAACAGTTGCGACGAGACAAGGAGGAACAGGCTCGCCAGTTGCAGGAGCAGCGGCAACAAGATAAGGAGGAGCAGGCTCGCCGTCAAGAGGAGCAGGCCCGGCGCCAAGAGGAACAGATGCTCCTGATAAAGGATCTTCACGCATCAGTTGGGAAAGAGCTGAGCGTGATGAAGGAGCAGGTACAGCAGCACGACAACCGTATCGCAAAGGCCGAAATTCAGATCGCCGATGTGAAGAAGGCTTTAAGTGAAATTAAGGTTGGAGACGGGTCTGTAACTTCAGTGATTGCTGCCCCTTCGGTGCGCGGGTTTAAAATGCCTCCATTCGACGGAACATCTTCGTGGTCGGCCTATAAAATCCAATTCGAGGCCGTTATGAAAGTCAATGGGTGGACCAAAGCGCAAGCCATGACCGCGCTCACCTTGGGTCTTCGAGACCAGGCCCTTAACATTCTTGAGGCCCTCGGCAAGGATGTGACCTACGAACAGCTGCTGGAGGCACTAGAGTCCAGATACGGTGACGCGCACCTGGAACATGTTTTTCGTGCCAAGTTAAGGGATCGCGTTCAACGTAGTGCCGAGAACTTACAGCAGTGGGCCCTGGAAGTTGAAAAGCTGGTTCGGAAAGCATACCAGTCCGCCCCTGCACTTATTGATGGAAATCTGGTACAGGCGTTCATCGATGGAATACGCGACTTGGAGGTTAGAGCCGCTGTGAGACTTGGACATCATGAGACGCTGAAAGATGCCTTGGCCCATGCCTTAGAAGTAGAGGCAGTGAGGCAGGACCACCGTACGCACCGGGTCAGGGAGGTTGTAGCGTCACCTGTACGCGACCGCCCGCAAGGATACAGCCCTAGGTGCTACACTTGTGGAGAAAGGGGTCATCTTCGATCAAGCTGTCCTAAGCGCAGCTCACCAAGAGAAGACCAACCTCAGCAAGGAAAGGTGGCTGAAGTGGCTGCCCAACCACAGCAGGGAAACTAGTAAATGCCAGGACTGGGGGGCGGGTGCTGGCTGGTTTTGAAAGAGCCCCGAGGATCTCGATCTCACAAGTACATGACGGGAACAGCCTGACTATCAACGGCGAAGTCAACGGAACTCCATGCAAACTGACGTTGGATACTGGAGCTTCTCACACGGTCGTCAATTCTCACCTGGCGAATCGGTTTCTTGGGGGCTACTTCAATAACCGCGACCACCTTCAATTATTAACAGCTACCGGTCAGCACATAACCGTCCGAGGCCAGAAGGAGGTGGAGTTAAAATTGGGTGATAGAATTTACCGACACAATGTCATCGTGGCCGACATAGTCGACGATTGCATCTTGGGCTTGGACTTCATGCGGAAATATCGTTGTGAGATCGACATTGACCAAGGAGTGTTGAAATGTGGTTCAGAGGAAGTCTTCATGGAAGGTGCACCATCAGGGAAAGTGTACTGCCTGAAGGAAATTGTTCTTCCTAGCAGATCAGAAACGATCGTGCCAGTTAAGTTACCACAGAACTCTGGACACAAAGATCGAAGTGTTCTGATAGAAAGGGTGGACAATGAGTTTTCATGGAAGATGGCACGAACTCTGGTAAAGGCCAACAACATCTCAGCTGTACGAATCCTGAATCCAAGTAACAAGGAGCAAGTAATCAAGAAGGGCACCTTGATCGGCACTTGTGAGCAAGTAGCTTGGATGCGTCAATTGCAAGATCTACCTACCGGAAGCAAAATTAGTAGTGCCAAATTCGACGTGTCAACGCTTCTTGAAGACTGTCATTTAAGTGAAGGAGAAATGAACAAGGCTAAGAAGATGTTACTTCAGTACGCCGGTATTTTCTCTACGGGTGATGCTGACATAGGAAGAACTGGACTGGTTCAGCACAGAATTAATACAGGCAACGAGTTACCTATCCGTCAGCGACCAAGGAGACTGCCAGTTGCACGGGAAAAAGAAGTGGAAACCATGATTGAGGGTATGGTGAAGGATGGTGTCATAGAGCCTTCATCCAGTCCATGGTGTTCTCCTGTGGTCCTGGTAAAGAAAAAGGACGGCAGTATGCGCTTCTGTGTGGACTATCGACGACTGAACGACGTCACGAAAAAGGACAGCTATCCACTGCCTAGGATCGATGACACACTGGATACGCTGGCGGGAATGAAGTGGTTTACCACACTAGACCTGAAAAGTGGTTACTGGCAGGTAGAAATAGACCCCAGGGATAAGGAGAAGACTGCATTCTCAACAGGAAAAGGATTGTGGCAGTTTAAAGTTATGCCTTTCGGTTTATGTAATGCTCCTGCAACGTTTGAAAGGCTGATGGAGCAAGTACTTGCCGGGTTGATTGGGGATGCATGTCTTGTCTATCTAGACGACATAATCATTGTGGGCCGTACGTTTGAAGATCACCTTAGAAACCTAAACCGAGTGCTGTCGAAGATCCAAACAGCAAACCTGAAATTGAGTCCGAAAAAGTGCTCGTTTTTCAGGAAACAAGTGAGCTTTTTAGGACACATAGTTTCGGGGGAAGGTGTTCAAACAGACCCAGAGAAAGTAGTCGCCGTCAAGGATTGGCCAGTTCCGAAAGACAAGACACAGGTCAGAGCATTTTTGGGTTTGTGCTCCTACTATCGCCGGTTTGTGAAGAATTTCGCCGACATTGCGAAACCTCTACACAGACTCACTGAGGAAAAGCAACAATTCTGTTGGAATGAGAACTGCGACGCCGCATTTCAAGAATTAAAGGGACGTCTGTGCAATACTCCTATTTTGGGATATCCTGACACTGAAAGTGACTTTATAGTCGACACAGACGCAAGTAATACTGGAATTGGGGGCGTGTTATCTCAACGGAAAGGAGATCAGGAGATTGTTATAGCTTACTTCAGCAAGTCTTTATCCAAACCAGAAAGGAATTACTGTGTAACGAGACGAGAGCTGCTCGCCGTAGTGAAGACATTGCAGCACTTCAGTAAATATTTGTTGGGACGGAAATTCCAGCTACGAACCGATCATGCTGCATTGAAGTGGCTATTACAGTTCAAGAATCCAGAGGGTCAAGTGGCGAGATGGATTGAACTACTGCAAGAGTTTGACTTTGTAACCGAACATCGCAGTGGGAGAACTCACGGTAACGCAGACGCCTTGTCAAGAAGACCTTGTCCTGAAGACTGCAAGCACTGTGCCAGGCAAGAGACTAAGGAAGTAGTGCCCGTGAGGATGCTTAGAACGGATCTCAGCGATGAATGGAAGGAGACTCTACAACAGGCTCAACAAAGTGACTCGGACATCAAGCCAATCTTCGACTGGGTCAAAGCTGGTGCTCCGAAGCCCAAGTGGAGTGATGTGGCTGCGATGAGTTCCATCACGAAGAGTTATTGGGCACAATGGAACAGTTTGGAGATCCAGGATGGAGTCTTGTGCCGAAAATGGGAAAACGCTCGAGGGGACAACTGTCATCTACAAATGGTTGTCCCTAAAGCTAAGGTACCGGATGTTTTACGGCTCTACCATGATGGATGCTCAGGAGGACATATGGGGGTAAAAAGGACTCTACTGAAAATCAGAGAACGCTTTTACTGGATCCACTGTCGAGATGATGTGGAAGACTGGTGTCGCAAATGTACCAGCTGTGCGGCTGTGAAGGGACCCCACACACGAAGCAGAGGTGCATTGAAAGTGTACAACGTTGGAGCTCCCTGGGAGCGGATAGCACTGGACGTTGCGGGACCATTTCCGGAAAGTGACAGCGGAAACAAGTACTTCATGGTTGTCATGGACTATTTCACAAAGTGGCCAGAAGTCTTCGCCATTCCTAACCAAGAAGCTACAACAGTCGCAGATAAATTGGTTCAGGAAGTCTTCTGTCGTTTTGGAGTACCCTTAGAAATTCACAGCGATCAAGGGAGGAATTTCGAATCGCAAGTTTTTCAGGAGACTTGTCGATTGATGGGTACCCACAAAACCAGAACCACCTCTTACCACCCACAATCTGATGGAATGGTGGAACGATTCAACCAGACGTTGGAGAGATATCTGGCAAAAGTTGTGGAAAACAGGCAAAGGGATTGGGACAAGCACATACAGCCGTTTCTTCTGTCCTATCGGAGTGCAGTTCACGAAAGTACGACTGTAACTCCAGCCTTCGCGAACTTTGGAAGGGAATTACGGTTGCCTGCAGATTTAATTACTGGAACTCCCCCTGATGTCCCACGCAGTGTAACGGATTACGCGAATGACCTGCGTAACAAGTTAAATGATGTGTATGAGCATATCAGGCAATCCGGACAACAGATGTCTGAGAAGATGAAGACTCGTTATGACCGGAAGACAAACAGTCGTGGTTTCGACGAAAGTTCGCTGGTGTGGTTGCATAACCCAGTGCGGAGCAAGGGAAAGTCTCCGAAATTGCAAGCAAAATGGGATGGACCATACCGAGTTGTGACCAGGATCAACGATGTCACCTACAGAATACAGAAGGGTCCGCGAGGTGCGCCTAAGATTGTGCATGTAGACCGATTGGCGCGATATTACGGGACTAATGATGCTCGGGACGAGCATGTCTAAGGAGGGGGCAGTGTTACGACGGTCATCTAGAATCTTCGACAAACTTCGCTAATAACTGTGTAGTACCTAGAAAAGACGAGTAGGTACGAGTTCATTTTTTTAGGTATAGTTACATTGTATTCAAGGTCAGCCGACGCGCGGCGTCAGCGGCAATTGTCATTGTAATTTCGACCGTATGCCGAGGGCGTAAGGTAACTTCTTCCTTGTCGGTTCTTTTATCTTTAAGTTTATTTTTTGTTAATGTTTTTTTGTAGATGCTTTCTTGAATAATAGAGAATTATCTCGAATTTCTTTTGTTTGTTTGGGTATAAAAGGACCGATAGAGGACGGAGTCAGTCAGTTCACTTTTTAAGCGAGACAACGAAAGGTTCGAAGAGTTATCTAGTGCGACAAAGTGTTCAGTACTGTTGAAGTGATTGTGAATACGTGTTTTGCGATTAATAAAGTTAATTCGTGTGTTTAATTGGTAGTGATTTTATTTATCCCATACCCAGCTCGTAACATTATATTTTCCTTTAACTTACCGCCGGCAATCCTGAACAGTCCCTCCTCATTTAGCGCCAGTTCGTGTAGCGTGCACACACACAGCTCCATAGGGAACGCTATAGTGCGCTGTGTGACTCTCAGGTGCTCTTCTAGTGGATACCCGAACACCGGCTTCACGGAACTATCGTCTGAAACAGAAGGGTTTGTTACTATTACTATTTGTTTTCGTTATAAGTGATGTTATCGGGGTGTATTGGCCAGAGAGTTTTTTCAAGACAGTGTACGCTGTTGACCTCAATCTTGTACTGAGGGTAGAGTCGAGGTCGACGATGGAACGAGTTAATCCAAAAGAATCCTTTGACGAATGAAAATTAATTTTCTCTTGTCTTTCAGGAGTTTTAAAAGGTACGTAGAGATACTATAGGTCACTATTTGGGTTAGCAAATTCGTCTCGGCAGTCCCTTCGGAACAATTCGAGTTCTAACGAATGGCTTTTACCCGAACGAATATCAAGAGACGCTTTTGCCGCCAAGCTGTGACGAAACATACCGACCCGGACCAGTGAGTAGTACACCTGAAATCAGGTATGGGGCTGAACAGAACTATGCAGTGTCATCAATCCAAAATCAGGATATTTTTTGCCATCAACCAGGCAATTGGACATTGTTTGGAATTCTAAACTATATTTTAATTTCAGCCCAGGTAGACGATAAAAGTTCTACAGACTCCATTCATTTGGAAGGAGACTCCATCACATCCTTAAATATTTTAACTATGTATGGTAGTTAGCTATAAAATTGATTTTATAAATCAAATTATCAGCATTTTTAACGGAGGAAGGAAAACAGCTCTTAGTGATAACGAAATAGTAGTTTTACCTACTAGTAGTTTTAATAAAAGTGCCGAATATTGCCGCTCTATTTAAGGAAAAATAAAATCATTACGAACTTAATTATTATAGGAAGCTGTAAATCTAAGAAATTGATTACCCGATTGGAATTATAAAATCGGATTGAATTAAAGAAATTGTGTTTCATTTATTACCCCTTTTACGCATCCAATAAGAGCATAAAAACGAAAAGTTTAATATGGCAGTCAAGTCGCCTCGACTGAATCGAAACGTGAAGAATGGTGTCTTTTTGAGCCCAGAGGGTTTCTGCTGCATAAAAAATAAGTAAAAAAACTTTTTAAGTTAAACGGTTTTATGTTAAACATACATTGCAATGTTTAAGATAAATGTACTAAAAACCAAAAAATAATAAAATAGATACAGTCGTGGGAAAAAACCGTGGGGCACGTCAATTGTAATTTCCGCAGCACGACAGTTCCGAATTGACGTGCCCCACGGTTTTTTCCCACGACTGTATCTATTTTATTATTTTTTGGTTTTTAGTACATTTATCTTAAACATTGCAATGTATGTTTAACATAAAACCGTTTAACTTAAAAAGTTTTTTTACTTATTTTTATTTTCTAGTTTTTAGCCGCCATCTTGGATTTTAATTTTATATAGTATATTGTATTCTGCTTGTTGAGCCCTTTCATTTGATACCCATATTGATGGGATTAATAAAACATAAATTATCCGCCATTTTGTAGCGGCGGCCATCTTGAATTTATAATGATAATGAATAAACATAATTGTATTGTCACCAAAATCCAAAGTGTATACAAAATTTCAGATTAATCGGTTGACAGGAAGAGGGTGAAATTTTAATTACTAAATTTGATCCAAGAATAAAACAAACGGGGTGAGCTAAATAAAACCGTTTAAAAATGTGATAGCAGAGGCCTAATGAGAGAATGCTAAAAGTATTCTCGAAAACGGTCAAACAGAAGACCTTCGGGTCTGGGGCATCTTTTATTCAAAAAAATCATTACCCTTCCTTTTGGCTTCGCCGTAGTCGGGTAAAAAGGACTAACCCTAACTTCTGACGGTTGAGTAAGATGATTTCTATTTACAGAGATTACTGGAAAAAGTGATCATACATAATGGATCTCGATTTGTGACCAGTTTATGGCAATAGGGTCGACCCCTATTACATGGGACTTAAACATAACTGATGAAATGTGGGAGTGCTATTAGATACGCCTCTGTCTAACACTTCGGGGATTACAGGCGTGTTTATAAATAAAACAAATTTTGATAAAACTGTGGCGACTAGCGACATCTATCGCAACACCTGCGTACTAACAACGATCGACAGAAAAATCCTACATCGCGCTATCAACATTATCCGCGACATAAGCCTAAATAGGAGTTCCCGACTTACATATGTCGGGCAGTTGGCCCGCCGGACACAACACCAGTCCGGTCGGAGGATTCTCCCTTTTCTATGGGGGATGAGGAGCTTTACACCCTGTTCCTCATACTCCCAAAAAACTACCGATATAGGTACATCTCTTATGAATATTAAAGCCGACACAAAAATCGACACCTGCATGGGCAGGCACACCGCTGTAGCTAAATTGGTATAGTCCAGTCCACAGATGACAGAAACAACAGGAGATATGCCCTTTAGCCGAAAATGTATGGGGACCTGTGTCGTCAGTTCACACACGCAGAGCAGTAAAAACAATAGATATACGCATTCGCAAACACGTCCGCATTTCTTAAAACATTACGTACTACACAATCAATTATAAACCTTATCCCTTCAGACACAGCGTGTATTTACCATGCACCGCACAATTTACTTAATACATTTTGTTTTACTTCGACGCTAGTGATTGACTAAATCGAAAAGTTATCGATTCTTCTATTTATTATTATATTGTAATAAAGTTCTTTTGGAGTCCTGAAAATAATATATTATAAATAAAAAACAATATGTCCAGAAATAATTCAAAATAAAAAAAAGTCATTTATTCAAAACAGGTTGATTAAAAAAAAATATATATATTGATTTGTGTCTGTAGTTAATCGTAATATTAACTTACACCACAGATGTGTTGCAACAGATTTTGACGTTCGAAAAGTACTGACTTTATGCAGCACTTTTGTCTGTCTGTTAGTTTAAGTCCCTTAGGGGTTGAATTTCAAAAAATAAATCCTTCTTTATTCCTTGTCTACATTATAAAGGGAACCTCTGTGCAAAATTTCAGCTTTCTAGGTCCAAGGGTTTGGGCTGGGCGTTGATGAGTCAGTCAGTCAGGACTTCTCTTTTTATTTTTAAGTATATATGTTACGGCTAATACCCGAAGTGCGGCTACACCTAGTTTTAGCCGGTTAGAACTAGGTGTAGCCACTTACTTTTGGTTAAACCTAGTACGAGCCGATGGAGCCGATGGTTTTCGGGTAAAACTAGGTCTATCCTCGCATATGTACTCCATGACGCGCGCTCGCTTCGCTCGCGTATATATATAACACTAATGTCTTCTGTCCCCGAAGTGCCGGGCCTCCGCCGGCCTCCTTCGTCGGCCTACGGCCCGGTGCCCATGCCGCCCATAAAGTCATACTCCCGCGAGACGGTCGTGATATCGGATAGACCTAGTTTTATCCGGCCGAACCTAGTTGTTTTATTTTATTTTCCGAAAACAATCGGCTCGTACTAGGTTTAACCAAGAGTAAGTGGCTACACCTAGTCCTAACCGGCTAAAACTAGGTGCAGCCGCACTTCGGGTTTTAGCCGTGACATATAGATACTTAGATAGATAGATAACTCGAGCAACCAATGAATACTATTTATTCAGTCAATATTAAGCAATAAAAAGCACTTTCTATTTTCAGTATTGCTTGCAAAAATAAGAAAGCGTGATAATATAAACGTTGTTATTAGTATTTATAATACCTATATTTATAATTTGTTGTTTAAACTAAAAATACATTTATTGTATTAGTAAATACATAGTACAGAATATTGGTTTTTCTTATCTCCATTTACGGAAACGCTCAGTAACGCCATAAAATACGCCTTATACTGCAGTAACAATTGTGTAGAGTAATTAATTGTGTAATGCATAATATGTATAATCATTCGTACGTATACGCAGAATCATCGTATAAAATATCGACAACTACAAACATCACAATTAGACATCTCTAGCTCACAAAGACTGACAGCAGCAGCTTTTCGAAAATATTGTGTGAGTGAGAGCATCAGTAAAACACCTATCCATTGCGCTATTAGATCAGCCGATTCACTGGTCGATTTGTACTAAACAAGCAATGGTTTTTGTTCCCAATGAAAACAATTGATTTGGTTTTTCATCATGTTTCTCGTACCACGAAGTAATGTTTTAATGAATTTAATATGAAAAACATTATTTTTGTAGTACTTACGTGTGAAATAAGATACCATCTTTCGTGTAATTCACAATACAGCTATTATTTTTACAAACATTCACTGAACAACGCGGCATTTTGTAAAAAATCACGAGCAGTGAAGACGTCGCAAGTTGACATTCGACTTATTATTGAAAGTGGCATAAGGCCCCGTCGTGGCCACATGAGTTCGCATGTACCACGCCTCCTTGCCATATCTCCTGTTGTTTCTGTCATCTGTGGTCCAGTCCATCGGCGGAAGTATTATATCGATGTATAATAGGTACCTACGTGTCGACGACGGATGTGTACATTACACTGATGCAAAGGAAGCATACATAATTTATTGAATGAAGATTTGGACACATTCAAATGCTTGGCTACTTTGAATATTTGATTTTATGTCGTGGCTTCTATTTCTCTGATAGTAGCTGAATGAGCGTAGCCTAATAAATAAATGGTATACGATTAAAGAGGCCTAATGTATGTTTGTCTTGAATGGCACGCTGTTTCATCTGTCTAGCCTTTTCCCAACTATGTTGGAGTCGGCTTCCAGTCTAACCGGATGCAGCTGACTGAATACCAGCATATTACATGGAGCGACTTCCTGTCTGACCTCCACAACTTAGTTAGTACTGAGTATCACAATACCATTTGGTAAGACTGGGTGTCAGACTTTTAGGCCACTGACATATGGTAGCGGGGACCAACGGCTTATCGTTCTTGCCAAAGCAGGGAGGCAACTTGGGATGCACTGGATAGTCATCCATCCGCGGACCAAAGTCAACAAGCATGACTTAACCTAAAGATCGACTCGAGCGGCAGTTATTGTCGATCATGGTAATAATATATTTATATATGTATCATCATATTCACTATCAAAAAATGCTATATTTATATGTGCGAAAGTGGCCAACCAGAGCAAGTTAGTAAACCTCCACCAATCATACTGTATGGGATAGAAGATCTAACGGAATTAACCAAATTAATAGAGACGGTCATTAGCCCACCTGAATTTAAATACCGAATTGTTAACAAGAACAGCATACGTCTTATGATAAACACAACAGAAGCCTATAAAAAAACCATTGGGATTATTAGAGAAAACGGACTTATTGGGCATACATTCACACCAAAAGACGCGAAGTGCTACCGCTTTGTTATCAAAGATCTGCACCACACTACCCCTCATCAAGCTATAAGGGAAGCAGTCGAAGCCTCCAACAATGAAATCATTGGCGAGATAATTAATGCTCGTTATGGCTCGGACAAAAGACCAACCTCGACCTTCTTTGTGAATGTCAAACAAAGCATTCACAATCGTGAGGTTAAAAACATCCAATACATATTCAACCAAAAAGTTAAAATTGAAGACCCCCGCAAATCTAAAAGCATTGTTCAGTGTCAGCGATGCCAGCAATATGGACACTCCAAGAACAATTGCATGAGGCCTCACAGATGTGTCAAATGCGGAGAAGGTCACAAAACTTCAGAATGCACAAAGAAGGATAGAACCACACCAGCCAAATGCGCACTATGCTCTTGTGACCACCCAGCCAACTATAAAGGCTGTGAGGTCTATAAAGAGATCTTAGCCCGGCGAAACAAAAGCCGTACTCCACGAGAAAGGGTTTATACCCAGACCGCTACAAACACCCTGACCGCTCCACTTACTACATCTACTTTCAACATAAGAGCCGCAACAAACACGCATGAGAAATCGTATGCAGAAGCTTTATCCGGAACAAACTCTACAACCCATGACCTGCCACAAACTCACCAACAACAAAATCAGACACTACATCATATTCTAATGAAACAGAGTGAAAAGATGGACCTCTTAATCCAACAAATAGGCTCCCTAGTGAGTCTAATCACCAGCCTCGTCACCAAACTTGCAAAATGACTTCCCTATCTATAGCAGCCTGGAACATCAATGGAATTGCACCCAACACAAGTGAGCTAGTAGTTTTTCTAAAAGAAAACAAGATTGACATATGTCTGATATCAGAATCACATACAACCGTAAGAAATGATATACGTATACCAGGGTTCTGCGTGTACCTTACCTCCCATCCAGACGGTCGAGCACATGGAGGCAGTGCTATCGTAATAAAAAACAACATCAAACACTGCCTACTGGAACCTTTTGTGACAGAACACCTACAATCCACGGCTATAAGAGTAGAAGATGGATCGGGCTTTATTAACGTTTCGGCGGTATATTGCCCTCCTAGACACAAAATCAATGAGGAAATGTTTACCGAGTTCTTTAAGAAGCAAGGCAACAGATTTATAGCCGGAGGCGACTGGAACGCCAAACATACGGATTGGGGTTCTAGACTCACCGTTACCAGAGGCCGTGAACTCAAAAAATGTATTGATGCAAATACCATGTCAACTCTGTCCACAGGTGAACCTACATACTGGCCTACGGATGTCAACAAAATACCTGACCTCCTTGACTTCTTTGTCACAAAAAACATATGCCTCAAAAACACCCAGGTAGAATCTAGCCTAGACGGATCTTCAGACCACACCCCAATCATATTAAGATTGAGTACAACGACTGCAAAATGTAACCCAAATTATGACATGCTCTACAACTACAAAACCGATTGGCATAACTTTAGAGAGTACCTTGAAGACAACATCAATCTCAAAGTACCTCTGAAGTCCCCTGACGACGTAGACGACGCGTGCTTGTATTTTACCAATCTTTTACAAGTGGCAGCGTGGATCAGCACCCCTGAGATAAAATATTCTGCGCATAGTTCACCTACCCCGACCGAAGTTCGAGGAAAAATCGCAGAGAAGAGACGACTTCGCAGAATATGGCAGTCATCACATAATGAACGGGACAAAAGCCGTCTAAACCGTGCCATTAAGGAACTTAAACACCTTCTTGCGAAAACTAAAAATGATGCCCTTCAACTCAGGCTAGAGAGAATAACCCCTGAAGCTAAAGGAACTCACTCCCTTTGGAAAGCAACTAAGAACTTAGCACAACCTCAGCAACGCTTCCCCCCTATCAGATCAGACAATTCATGGGCTCGCTCAGATCAGGAAAAGTCAGAAGCTTTTGCCACTCACCTTGCCAATGTCTTCAAGCCGAACGAATCTACAGCTCCTGATGATCCTGAAATTGATGCCATCCTCAACCAGGACTTGCAACTTTGTGCCCCACTGCGACCAACATCCCCACGGGAACTGGCTAGATTGATATCTACGATGAACTCCAAAAAAGCACCCGGATTCGATTTGATAACTCCGAAAATTCTTAAGGAGCTGCCAAGAAAGGGAGTAGTCTTTCTGACTATCCTCATTAATGCCTCTCTCAGATCCGCCTATGTCCCTGCTCTATGGAAAATATCACAAATCGTAATGATCCCTAAGCCTGGAAAGCCGGAAACAGATGTTTCTTCGTACCGCCCTATTAGCCTTACTCCAGTACTATCAAAGTTATGGGAAAGGGTCGTCCTGAACAGGCTGAAACCTCACCTTATAGAAAACCAAGTAGTACCTGATCACCAATTCGGTTTTCGCGAGCAACACTCCACTGTTGAACAGGTACACCGAGTCTACCGCACCATAAGACAATGCCTAGAAAAGAAGAAGTATTGCTCGGCAGCCTTCTTGGATGTTCAACAAGCCTTTGACCGAGTATGGCATAAAGGACTATTATGCAAGATAAAGTTGCTCCTGCCTCATTCATTTTACTTGCTGATGAAATCATACCTTAGTGATAGGCAATTTCAAGTAAAGGTGCGAGACGCTAGATCCTCTCTTGCCAGGTGCCTTGCAGGGGTACCCCAGGGCTCCGTCCTGGGCCCGGTTCTATACAATATATTATCTAGCGACCTCCCTCAATGCCCTGACGTATTTGTAGCAACCTACGCTGATGACGCTGCATTCCTGGCCTGTAATCAGGATGCCAACATAGCAAGCAGCATGCTGCAAAATCAACTTGACAGGACCCATGACTGGCTAAACAAATGGCGTATAAAGGCAAGTGCACCAAAATCGCAACACATCACCTTTGCACTCAGACACGGAAATTGCGCCCCGGTCAAATTGGGTCAGGACACTCAGGTCAGGATTCTACTTGGATCGCAGGTTGACATGGAAGGATCACCTAAAGAAAAAAAGAACAGAAATAAACTTCCGATTCAAGAACTTGCTCTGGTTGCTCGGCAGACAATCATCACTCACCTTGAGTAACAAACTTAGAGTTTATTGTTCTATCATAAAACCTATATGGACATATGGGATTCAATTATGGTCTTCCGCAAGCAAATCTAACATCATGTGCATTCAAAGGAGTCAAAACAGTATCCTGAGGGTCCTAGCAGCGGCGCCCTGGTATGCTCGCAACTCTGAAATTCAAGAACACCTGGAAATTCCAACAATTCTAGAAGAAGCAAAGCTCTATCTAGAGAAATACAAAGACAGATTGACCAACCATCCTAATCCCCTTTCACGATCACTATTGATGCCAAATCATTCTAAAAGACTCAAGAAAGCGGATATTGTGCTACCTGAATAAGCAGAATTTGGACACTGGTCCTCATTCTGTAAAAATGTGATGTATCTTGCCACACATCTGATCATAGTCAGTGATGACTGATAGCAGATAAAAAGAGGAACAAAAAAAAAAAAAATATTTATATGTCTTTTTAACAAAATACATATATTTGTGATTCATAAACAAAATTGTACTCTAACACAACTGATAATTAGGTATGTAGAGTACCTAATTAGTTTCAGTATAATAACTAAACATCCTGTTACAGCATATAAATAAATTCACAATCTATTTCATGGTATCAGCTAACCACCAATACTTAACATTAGGCATCACAGGATAATTTTTAATATTTCCTTTAGGCTACGCCTAACAGAGTGCCAACGTCCGTATCATTGTATGGAAATGATTATTGAATAATTATAAGAGGATGTTGATAAAACATTTTGTGCAGACTTCTAATTATAGAACTAACAAAGACTATCTTCTGTTCTATTAACTAATGATGGATAATCTATCATAATCACTATTTAATTTGACATGTAAACAAACTGTTCTTATTATTAAAAGGAACTATTTACGCTTTTAAGTAATTGTATTTTAAACACACATAATTTAATTCAGAATACAAAAAGACAAATTAAATTATTGAAGAAATGAAGTGCCAATGTATGAAAATAACTAACATTATGAATCACACACACATAATTTATTTATAACTAAGCCACTTAATGCAGACTGAGTACAACAATACAAAAATGAAGAGTGACAGTTGTGCTAACCACACACAATTAAACAGAAGTGTGACTATTCACCAATTCAAAATACTTACTAATGAATCGCTCTAGCTCCGGGACTGTATCTTGTAGGGAATGTAGTGCGGACTCATGGTATGCTCTCTGTAGTTTGACATACTGTAGTAGGGTGTGGGCTAGTTGGGCTTCTTTCGCAACAAGTGCAAACATGTCAGCAGCCAGAGCATCCCTTGCCGCCTCCACCCGTATCCCGACATCCTCCAATTCCTCTTTTGCAGCATTCAATTTTGTCGGATTCTCCTCTTTTTGACGCTCTAAGTGCTACAGAAAAAAAACATGTTGAAGTTTCATGTGTTATCTTATCTTGTATATCCACATTGATATAGCTTAATCCAAATGTTATATCTAATCAAAATAAATAACAGTGAATCTAAGTAGTACACGTATAACTGTCCGGGTTAAGGAGGCCAGGAGACCCATGACACAAGTTTTTTACTTAGTTTGGGCTCCTGTCTCCCTTCCATATAAAAGCATTGTAAATTTGATTGATTGTATGTATCTTGTGGGAGAAAATAAACGAAAATTTATTATTATTATATTATTATTAAGTTTGAACCCATTTGGCATGCACAAATAGAAGTATTGAGGAAAATACATTTCGAAATTCATTTAGTCATATACTCATATTAGGTCGAGTATTAGCACCAAACATCTACAAATTAACACTCCTGGAATGTCTCAACTAACAACAGGCAGCTACTAAAATATAACACTTCATACTACATAGTTCCTATTGTTCTAAGCAAGAAAGATTAGAAAATAAAAGGGCTGTGTTACAATTTTTTTGGACAATAACATATTTTATAAGCTCGGTTTCTCAGTCAAAGAGAAGACTGTTTAAAATGTTGTCACTTAAGCCTTAACTTTACTTTTTACAGCTAGTAAGTTGCATATCAGAATCTATTATGATACTTCTGTTAAACAGATACTGGTTAAAAATAATTAATCATCAAAAATATCAGTAGGATTTATTTATATGGATAACTTTGTATCTATATATAAATAAAGAGAGAAGTCCTGACTGACTGACTGACTCATCAACGTCCAGCACAAACCCTTGGACTTAGAAAGCTGAAATTTTGCACAGAGGTTCCCTTTATAATGTAGACAAGGAATAAGGAAGGATTTTTCGAAATTCAACCCCTAAGGGAGTTAAATAGGGGATGAAAGTTTGTATGGAAAATCGTCATTTTCATGCGGGCGAAGCCGCTGGCAAAAGCTAGTTTTTCATATTTATCATCTGTATTTGAGTATATATATTTATTTTTCTTATCTTGAACTGTGTATTTGTGCCTGTTGACTTAGTTAGCCATTCCAAATCTATATTCTTAATGGCTAAATACACAGCATGCCAGTTATCTTCACTAATCAGATTAGTTTGATATTGAATAGCTCTCAAATATCATAACATGGTTTAAAGGTTTTGTTTATATGACGCACATATCTGTTAGAAGCAGATAAGGGATATTTTGTAAGAATTGATCTCAAAATTCAGAGTTTAGATAACTTTAGATAAGTGAGATGGGTATAAGATTGGAACTCACATGATATCTGCTGGCCGCACTCTCCTTCTCGCTCATGAGCCTGCTGAGCAGTTTTTTAGCTTTCATTATGGCCGGAAGGTCCTGATCACTTATAGTAGTTAATGGGGCACATACTAACTGCTCTACCTTCAGTTCGTGCTCCGCTATCTCATTAGCCAGAAATTTTTCAGTTTTACCTAGATGAAAAGAAATCACTTGCATTATTTTTGTACACAACACAGTTAATTAAAAACAGATTTAATGGTACTTATGGCAAATTTAACACTTACCACATTCAAATAAAATATATTTTAAAATGCTATCATCATCATCAAAGTTGCTGGCTTCACACATAGACAACCCAAGGAGGTATTCAGGCAGTTTCTTAAGTCTTTTCTCTCTAGCTGCAGGGTCCTGGCCTTGCGTACTACCAGCCCCTGTTGAGAGGCGTTTGCTGACCAATTGCAAGGCATTTCTGAGGTGCTCTACCTTCCTGTCTGCTGTTTGTAATTCATCTGTTAATCCTTCTGCTTTTCCTGACCTGCTGATAAAAATTTTAATCACCAAATATTAATATAACTAAGAGCTTATTAAATTTTATGATTTATTGAACAAATAAGAAACATTACTTTTTTCTCATGATACTAGCTTCTACATAGGTTCTAATGTTACTGATACAGGTAAAAAGATGACAATAACAACGAGCCAAACCCACAAAGAAGTGAATCTTATCTGATAGCTAAGATAATGTGAAGTACTTTGGTATACCTTGAAAACGTTTGGTCGGCGAGTTGCTTAACCCTATAGAACTGTTTCTTCATTGTCACTAATCAATTTCGATGAAATTATTTTGAAGTTACAAGGTCATTGGACCCAATAGCAAAATAATACAACGATCAAGATTTCGCTAAAACGAACGTAATGTCAGAACGTCAATGAGATCATCCTCATCAAAGAATGTTGCAGTCGTGCTATACGAAAATTAACTACACAAAACTTCCATCAAGGCACTACATTTCCATTTTTCACTTGGAACACATAAATTAGCTTATTTATTTGTAATTTTACGTAAAAAGATTCAGCACTAAAATACACTCGATGAATCAGAAAAATAAAATGCACAGATAATTTATCAAAAAGTTAATTTGTTTATGTAATGTAATGTTTAGTTATCTGTGCATGCTAACAAAACGCCATGAAGTCATTGAAATCAATCGAACAAAACGTGGGACGCCGAGGTCAAGTGGCAGCTGGCAGCACTGAGCACTGTGATACAGCCATACAGCCAGCAGGCCGGAGGTTACTGAGCGACGAGCGTAACCTTCAAAGAGTAAAGTATACAAATTGGTAACCCCTATAATAATATCAACAATTCAGGATCTTGGATGGATTTATGGATTGATAGATCAATGGTCGTATTTTAACGGCCGAAACCATATTCTAGGTTGAGAATTGAGATGTCATTCGTGTTGTGTTCGTGTGTCATTGTCAGTTGTGTTGCTCGTGTAGCAGCCAGTAGATTTATCGTCATGCCGGTTTTTAACCATTATCGAGCAAATGGAACAAGGACAGCTGGATCGTTTGCGTGGCAAACTTATTGAAGCCGAAAATGTATACCCACCTTTTAGGGATACTCAAATAGCATTTTGATCGTTCAAAGCACAAAGTAACCAAACTAAGGACAGAACATGGCATTATTATGTACAGGTGTAGACATTTTTGTATGAGAAGGGTAAAGCTGCGTCCCCACCTGCACAAGTTCGCGTATATCGCAGGCACACACATGAGTCCCCGACACGTAACTTGGCAAGAGTCGTTAGTTGCGCAGAAGTCATTTTTTAGGTCTCTTTTGTGGTGGCGCGGGGCGCGGGGTATGAGGTAGCGTCATCCGCGCGTGCGATTGGTGCATTCAAATGAATACGTTCCGTTCGCTCCCGATTACACTTGCGGTGCACGAAAGTTGTGTTGTTTTTGTTATTTCTTTTTGTTACGAATTTGAGTTGTCGTTGTGTTATAAATTTAGTTTTTGTTAAGAGTGTTGTTGTTTTAAATTTAGTTTTTGTTTTTAGGTTTTGTTCTTGTTTTAAATTTAGTTTTTGTTGTTTTACTTTTAAATGCATTTTTTTTTTATTTATAACACCTAATAAATGTCTTATAGTGTTATACCTTCAATAATAAAAATAAATTATGTCAATAACCATAGAATAATGACAAGCAATAAAAGTAACCACTTTTTGCGGCATAAAGTGTACGATGCGCGAACTTTGAATTCGAATTTTAAAACCTTGCCAAGTTACCGGTCGGGGACTTGGTTCTATATCCCTCTGTACTTTTGCCTAAAGGCGCGTCCCCATCAGGGCCACGCGGTTTCGTGGGGCCGAACCGCGCGGCCGAGCCTCGTGAGTGTGGATGTGAGCGAGGCCTGAGCAGCGCGGTGTAAAAACCCACGTGGCTTCTAGCGGGAACGCGCTTTTAAACATAATGGTGCTTTAATACATAAGTTGGCATTTTTGCCCATGTAATGTTCACGCAACTGGTTGAAAAGATACACTGCTATAAAGACTAAGTCCTAGACACAAAAAAAAACACTAACTTTATGACTAAATGTCACTTGAATTTGACATTGACACTTGACAGTTAAAACAGGTTTCGTGTCGTGTATTTATTTACATAGGCTGCGGTTTAAATTGTACGATGTGCGCTATTGGTACTGTGTTCGTGCATAAAATCGGTTTATTTTGTACAAACATGAGCTCTTCTTAGCAGTGTGACGTCATGATTGACGTCATCGATCGCTACCAACGGCGCACACAAAAATTTGGTAGTACAGTGTGTGCGGAGACGTCAAATTCGAATTTGACAAGTGTCAAGGAAAGCAATTGACTTGTTTTTATTTTGCTTTTAGATGTTGTGTGTTGTTGCACCATTATTTAGATATTATTCAATGAAAAATGTCGCAGTACGTAAATAAATAATTCCGAGAGGGGTTAATATTATGTTCTGTGCTTTCGGCCTATTTCCGAGGTTATAATTTTTGACAGAAGTGACATTACAGGGCTATTGACTGGTTCAAATTGAAAGTGTACCGATGGTAAACATTCAATTTAAACAGCTAGTTTGTAGCGTTGGCACGTTTGTAAAGGATCGTACAATTTGAACCGCAGCCATAGATGTAAGAAAACATAATTTCTTTGCTTTTATTGCCATTGCTCGCTGTGGTGGAGGGAGTTCGGATTTGCGTGTAATATCATTGAAAAACTACGTCAACAACTCAGTTCTCTTTTACATGTTGGGTTGTTAAGTCCCGTGTTGTCTCGTAAACGTTCTTCTTTAGTTAGTAAATAATTCATTTTTTAGTTTAGTTGCGTAGATAAAAACATCATCAAAATGAATCGAAAATTTGTAAACGTTATAATCCTTGGATTTGGATTTATGTTTGTCTTCACTGCATTTCAAACTATGGGAAATATAGAGGTGAGTTTTTTTTTATGTGCCTACCTAATTACTTGCCTGATTATTTATTTGTTGATTACAAATTGATTAAATTCTTTACCATTTTTTACTCTTGCTTCTTGATAATTATTATTTGCACTCACATGAGTAATACCTTTGACTAAAATAATTATACTTTGGTCAGTGGGTCGTCCTATGGGCAAATTTAAATCTAAATAAAACTATCATAACTGACATTTACACAACCAACAGCCACATACATAAATAATTACATATAAAATCTCGATCTTGAAGCACTTACCTAATAATAACAAGTAATATTTCCATTTATATGATAACATCATCATCGGTCATCATTCCACCCTTATACCAATTTATTTGAGTTTAGCGCAGCATGTTTTGTTCTTCCATACTTCTCTATTACTCTTCAACTCATCAGACATCTTCTTTCTAACCATGGATGGATTTTGTGAAGGATTTTATACAATCCATCCATGGTTTCTTTGGTCTTCCTGTAATGTTGTAGCCATCCACATAAAATTTACATGATAACATATAATAATAGTAAATAGTTTTATCACTGTGCTAATAGTTCAGTAACACTCGTTGTTTCCTGGGTCATATTAAACTATGTTGTCGTAGAAAGGATTGCATTCCGCAAGTGGCAGCATCAATATAAATGTCAGGCTGTGGCCTTGAATAATTATATATCAGTGGACAGTGTGTTATTGACCTATTGAAAGCAAATCAAATATTATTTATCTTATTACATAACATGAAGATTCACGAAAAAATAAAGAAAGCTTTTATTTTAATTTTAATATGCAGTATTTATTTAGGGGAGAATGAAAGCAAAAAATGTGTTGCATTGACCCTAAATAACATGGTTTGTCCCAGTTGTGGGAAGGAAGATGTTGATGATGATGAGACAGTATTTATTTAATTTTAAATCATCTCTTAGATAGAATTCTCAAAGGTTGACTAGTATAAAATGCCTGTGGCATTAAGCCACCTCTATATTTTGTGCTTGATACTTTAAATAAATAAATCTTTTAGAAATTATAGTTATCAACATTTTAACAAATGTAACAACAACGTTTTTATATACTTACAATATTTCTCACATCCTTCCATAAATTCTTCCGTGTTTGATAAGAATTAAATTAATTGTGGTAGGCAACCATTATTAAAAACAAAATGTTGTAGTATTATTATAATGCTAGGTGAAGGCAATGCTGCTTTAAGCTTTCAATATTAATTCATTGAAATCACTTTTATTGGTGTGGTAATAATAACTTTCACCTAGATCAATTTTTCTTTTTTACAAATTTTCCTTTCTTTGAAATTATGATTTATTGCATTTATTTAGATTAATAAAATTGTTTACAAATTGAGTATTTACAAATTGGTTTGCCTATTAAATGTTGCAGTTTCACAAGTCAATACAGCTATTGATTTGAATCTACGTAAATTATTCAATAAATAATTTAAAATATGATTATTATTAAACGTGATGATAAGTTCCAAAACTGCAGGATACTTTTTATTATGCAATTCCAAGGCACAATTGTTCCGAGATAAATAAATTGTTTACATGAAAGTATCTTCTCATGCTGATATTCTATTAAGTATGGTCCAACGCACACTAGTAATTTTAAAGTGTGAATACACATTAAATCCGGTGTTGTGGCAATTATCGAATGAATACACGCTGTACACGGTGAATTTCAAATCAATGTATCATTCAAATTGGCTCAGAGACTCCTTTGAGTATTTTTCAAAGTTTTGGTCAGCCTGTATCAAAAATCACTTTTATCATCACTATCACTACATAGTTTAAAATAAAGTCACTTCCCTCTGTCTGTTCCGATGTATGCTTGCTTAGATATTTAAAACTACGCAACGGGTTTTGTTGCGGGTTTTTTTAATAGATAGAGTGATTCAAGAGGAAGGTTTTAGTATCTTTTTTGCACCCATGCGAAGCCGCCAAGCCGGGGCGGGTCACTAGTATATTATTATACTAAATAAGTAATATATAGGTACTTAAGTTAGCAAGTCTCGTTGAGACTGCCTCGTTGATCAGTGGTCGCGAGTGCAACTACAAAGCATGAGGTCCTGGGTTCAATCATAATTGGCGAAATGTGGATCTATCTACTATTAGGTACACCTCTGCCTAACCCTTCGAGAATTACAGGCGTGATGATTTGTTATGTAAACAAATTATTATTATAGTTCACCGCGTAAAAGCGAATCATCATCACAACAGAAAGAGCCGTCTACGGGGCCAACAACATAAGTAACACAATATTACGTAAGATGGCACAATTAATGTAGTAGGTAATTAAATCCTACACGCAATTGCCTATCACAAGTCACAACGCTATGCTATGAATAAGAGTGTGTTGTAAACTACACGGCGCAAAAAACTAAGGATGTACGGCAACGCAATCTAGCAGCCATAGAATTACAGACCCCAGCACCTTACTTTAAACTTTCTCTGATCAAGAGCGGGAGGAGTCATTTGATGATTTCCCCCCTTCAAAAATGTCGTTTATTGCTGGGTATAGACTGTACCAAAACAACACTACGATGCATACCAATGTGCGTGGTGAACTTGACGTGTATAGCGTAGGATAGATTCGGAGGCGTGGCAGTCGTATCGATCACCGCTTTGTGTCGATTTTGTGGCTCTATCTTTATAGACTACTAATGTTTTATGACACAGCACTAAATATTTGTTTGGAAACCGTTATGCGGGCTCTGCTATTACTCCTACGACGGTTCTTAGCTTGACCTACATTGACATACCTCTATGAAAAAAAAAGTGCGTATCAATCGATTTGCAAGCAGGATTTTTCACCTTATTGAACATGATTGATAGACCCTGGTACCAGGGTCTATCAATCATGTTCAATAGATTACCCCAATAGGTTTGTCTCTTGTAAATCTACCATTCCGTACCACGACGCGCGACGCCTGGTTCGAAGAGGCACAGGAAAAGAGCTTAAGGAAAGAATTGGAGGAGGCCCTTCCCCATCAGTTTGACAGTACAGGGTACTAAAAAGATTTAAAAAACTGCTATGTACTTGACCCTATTTACATAAGTGCGTGAAAATAATACTAAAATCAGCAATAAACACCGCGAATTGAGAATCACTAAAATACTTAACAAGCAGTCGGTCCTACACTGTAGATATGCAAGCGGATGCTCTCTGTGACACTACCATACATAGCTGTTGTTTCATAACACATTGAGTAACAGATAAAAGCACATTATTTAATTTAATTTACGGCTCGTAGAGGCATAACATTGATATCTTTGACGTTAATAAGGATCGCCGTGACATTAACCACTTTAAGATACCTTTTATGTTTGGTTATGCAACATTGAAAATTGAGATCATCGTCCGAGATTCGCATTATTGTGCAAGTGCCTCTAGTACGGATCTCCTCAATTGCAATTGTCATGGAGGTGTTTGCTGATTAGCGCACTCGCCTTTCGACCAACCGGTGTAAATATATCGCAATGCAGGAAAGACGGTCCACGTTACATTCTATTTTGTATCACATCCTGCGAATTTGTTTCATAAATAAACACATAACATCCTCAAATAAATTTTACTGCCAAACAGCGATATCAAACGGATACTGCTACAAGATGGTGATATAACATTTAGAGAGAACAGTTATTCAATTGAATGATACTTCCGAAATGAGATACCAATTCAGAAGTGCTGCCCTACTTAGGTACTGGCCTACTTGACATAAATGATTTAATTGATTGATTTTGAGACCAATTTAACTCTCTGAAGGATCCACCTTAACACCAGTCTTCAGCTGGCCTACTTCTTAGTGCTAATATGACATACGGTTTTGAGATAAATTATTATTGATGTTCCGAATTGTGGTTTTTGCAATAGCTTCGGCTTCTTCATAGGTATTTCGTAGCATTGAGAGTGCAAGTAATCCCTTGGATTTGAAGACATAACCGATATCTGATAAACAATAGATACCGATTAAAACGGGTCCCCTATGTTGTTTCGAACGCCGCTGTTGCGACGCACGCTGTTGCGAATTAATTTTCCACTGCCTCACAGGTTCGAAAGCTCATGGACTCGAATGAAGTAGTTGCGAACGACCGGAACGACGCTGTTTCGAAAAACATTTTCACTGCCTCATACGCTCGAATGCTCGTGATTTCGATATTAGAAAGTATTTTCATGGTGACGCTTCACTGAAACTATAACCAGTGAGCTGATTAATTCGATTCAAAGCACTTACATTTAATCAGTGAAGAGCTTGTAAAGCGGGATGTTGACCTACGTAGTTATGTCACTTGTGTTTTTATCAATCAATCATGAAACTGGGTTGATGGACGATCGTCGCTTGCCCATTGCGCAGTTCTGACGGGAGAAAGGCAGTGTGGAGTGCATTTGTAGCTTACAGTATTGCAATGTTATGCTCTATATTACTTTCCCTTCTTATCGCTATCCATTTGCATTTGTTTGTTACACATGAAAGCTTACTTTCAATTGAATTAAATGGTTTAATCCTCGGAACAATTTAATGGTTAAGGATATTGGACAGAAAATAGATCTAGGGTTGAGGCTATCCAAAAAAAATGAGTACCTGATTTAGGTGAGGCTGTGTTTACCGGCTTCGTTTTAACTTTCGTGCATGTTTGCTGTAGATCGATTTTAAAACTTTCAAGCTAATGGTGAATAATAAAATCCCCAAAACGTGTAGTCATACTGAGATGATGTCGCATAAATTTCCGGAGGAAAAATTAAACCATAATGAACATATGAATAATGCCCTGGGAGCAGTGATCTCAAATAAGTTCAGGCAGTTCGAGAAAGAATAATTGACGTCATACAATAATAAAAGTACCCAAACACTGATGATTATTATGTTACGACGCAATATTTTTTGTTTTTAAGTGAATTGTTCGATTAGGTAGCTGATTTATGTGTCATAGTCTACTTAGGCTTTTAAGGTTACTCCTAATCATGGCTAGCCTGGTTCTGCATGCGAAGTATTTGCTTTTGTCTTTACTGCTAGTTTACCTCTTCTTTACTCGAAGCAAATGATAGAGCTGTGCAGTTAGCACACTGGCCATACTGGCACATACTGGTCTTACACAATTTGAGATCATCGACACGTAAAGAAGAAGAAGAAGTTTACTTCTAAAGTTTCTGTCTATCACCTACTTCCCTGTGATCTGCGATGTGCAGAATCCACACGTTGGTGAGTTTGCTTATCAACAAGTAAATGGAGCAGAATTTTCCAAGCTTTCTTGACACTGCAGTCGATTTCTTTATCCTGTGTTTTTCGACTGGTCTTAAATACCTAGTCCAAGTAAATGTAATCATCAACATTGTGTGTATTCTTACTTATGCAAAGTACGAACATAGTGTTAATTAATTAATAAATGTCATTTGACTTATGAGCAGTTAATACAAGTGGATATTTATCATTGTTTTGTTTGTCAATAGCTACACTCGATAAATTCAAGGATTTGTTTGTACTTGATTTAGGTCAGATAGATTTACTGGTAAGATATTTATTTTCAAGGGCCTTTTCAATGATGTGTCATTTTCAGATAATTGGGAGGTCGCAAGTGACGTTGGTACCGATTGTGATGATCAGATAAAATGTATTATTCTGGAAAATACCAGATTTTTAGTTTTATCACTTATCACTATCACAGCACTTTTTCCTTTTAATGTTTACAATGGTTTAATTGAAAGATAGCGGTTTGTTCTAGAGAAAATAAGGCAAAGGAAAGTGTTGCCAAACAACCTCTCGCAAGAAAATTGAAATCGTGACAAGCAAAATGGGATAGCGCATGTTGTGGTAACCGCGCAGAAATAAGAAGTTTTAAGTTCCAACTTTAGTCAGTGGGTTGTTGTATTTATCGCGCAATTATTTGTGTACTTGCTGGACATGGGCGGCGTTCAATGACCTCCTTGCGTAAATACTGCGTCGATACTGTAGTATCCAAAATCAGTGTCCCACTAGGATCCTGTTTCATTCTGGGACGTTTACCGGCTTTACGGTTTTTAAGTGTTCGCATCAGAAGGTGAAGTTTTTAAATATCGATGTTGAATACGTTTTGGACCTTCCAGTATTTATGATTTCACTCACACTTCGGGATTCAGATTCCCAATAAATAAATACTTTGGTACTTTCGTTACTTATAGTAATAAAAAGTTATTTGACGGCATTGATATATTAAAAGGAGGAAGATACGGTACGCGCTAACATCGCAATCAGAAAAACATGCACCGAAACTCACACATGATAGACAAGGACAGACATAAGAGCCGACGCTGTTGTGCGAGCGAAATCGCGTTAGCTGCGACTGCGTCCCTTAGTTTAGTAGGACCATGTGTTAGTACCGTATCTACCTCACATTGATTACATCAATGTTTGACGGTGATTTTTTATTTTGTTCATGTTATACTCTGCAAGCAGCAATAAGATTCTACATTAAACTTGTCATTTTGCAATCGTTCATAAATATCCCCCAAAATTGTTCCATGGACTTTTCCACTCCTCTTAATAAACTACAAGGATATGCAAGCTTGCGTCTTCAAAGGCAGTGAAATTTTAATAATGGTTTTCGAAACTGTTAAAAAAATCGCTGTCGCTCCTTATAAAGCCATGTTTTGTTAATATTTTATCGATATCCTTGTATCTCCAAATGCAGATGAATATTGAATTTGGTTTATTGATACTAAAATTGTAGATTTCGAAATCGAAAGTGTTGTCGCTTCGATGCGTTACGACACTTAAGACATTTTAGTGTTAAAAATCGAAATAATATGCGCTTATAAATATTTTAATGGACTGTACTTGGGGACATTTTTAAAGGCAATCAATAATTCGTGGAGTATAACGGGCTGTTGTCCGAAACTCTACGTCCAAAGCGCGTACCTATTTTGCGTACAATAATAAATAACCGCGATAATGTTTTAGCGAACATCCCACGCATGGTTTCGAAAGCTGGACCAACTAAAGAGGCTGTAAAAATTTTGGGCAAGGCCATAAATGTAAAATTCCAAAATTATTTGCATTGCAAAATTGAAATGAGAGAAAACACGTTACTTCGGATTTAAGATAATAAATTCATACATCTGTTATCTTCCTCGTGGAAATAAAAATGTTTAAACACTCAATGACTTAATTATAACGAAAATATGATGTGTTTTATCAGTATTGTTGAATAAGCGTCTGCCATCTTTCCAGTAGGTACCTACAAATCCTACAATGTCAAGTACTGGAACAGTTCTTGATCTTTTGACTACGCGAAACTGTTTCAAGGTCCAGTCTAAGATAAATCATCTTTATTACTTTAGTTTAGGTACTAATTAATTTCAGAACTGTCTATTTTAAATAAATTATGATAATTTGATTCGTTGAATTTGAATAATGTGAATAAATAATAACTTGGTATCGCGAATCAATTTTGATACAGCTAATAAAATTGGCTTGATCGTAGATCAGAGAAATTTGGTAAAAGTGCATTTGGTTATTTAAATAATTTTCTTTTTAGAATTGATGTCACCATTCATGATTTGGGTATTATCCTTTTAGGCAACTATTCTGTGATAATCTATAGGAATAGCTTTACTTGTTTTTAATAATTCTATAGAATAACTCTAGCCTTCGACATCACCATCATCATAATAATCCGCCTTGTTCCCACTGCTGGGACACAGGCCTCTTTTCTATCAGAGGAAATCCACCACACAGGCCTAGTGCGGGTTGGTAGACCGTAGATGTCACATACCGACATGCCGGCCGGTTTCCGCACGATGTTTTCCTTTCCTTTGTTGTTGTTAACTAACCTTACCAAAACACAAATAAAGTAGAAATTACTCTGCGGAATAATTAATGCAATTCGAAATATCGTAACCGCAGCAATTTAGTAACTATTCGTTGGTTTATTCCCAGAGGAACGAAGTGACGTACACCTACCTCTTGGGGTAATATTTCCTCGTCTATTAAAACAGAACATAGTCATAGATCCTTTTCATAGCCTACTTCAATAAACACCACCATATGGTTATTGGTTGTCATAAATTCATAATCAACACTTTTTGGCAGAGATGCTATACACGTTTTGAAATAATAAAAGTACCTTTGTCGTAACCATATTTATCTTTTTTGTTCGCAGAAAACAGTGTTAGACAGCATATCACACGATGATCCGGAATTCACAGGCGATGGCTACACGTCACTGGCCATCATCTACGCCACGCTGGCGATTTGCAACTGGATGGCTCCGTCCATCATCACCATCACTGGTCCGAGGGGAGCCATGTTTATTGGAGGACTTACTTATTTGTAAGTATTGTCTTTTAACTTTTTGTTCACGTATCGATGGGTCATATTTTGTAGGGACGCGGTAGCGACCTGGACAGCTCTATCGTTCTTGAAACTTCTTCTGGGTTCACCCATGATTTATGCAATACATTCAGCAGCAGTTTAGTAGTAGGATCTTTTAGGAGATCTAGGAGTCTTTCAGTTTGGCAAGTCTATGCTAGTCTTGTCGTTTCCTAAATAGTGTAGAAAGAAAAGACTTCTAAAATATCTAAAACCTGTTGCTGTTGATCGATTGGTGGGTAACACATTCTATCGTATCGTTAATTACTTAGCTGTTAATGACGGGAAATGCACCTAATTTCAAAGGTATTGATTACATCGTTAATGACTACTAACTATTAATTACCCGCTGTAAAACGTTTTCCAATAAAATAGTTGTAAGTATAAAAAAACTGTTGGTAAAATAGAGATTTCTGTGCAAATAAATAATGTCGAATCATCATTGGGGTTTCTTTCACCGAGAAAGTGAAATAAACGATAGTGGAAAACTTTCTCCGATTTAATACCTGAGTTTCCAACCTCCCGGAAAAGTTAGCAACAAGTAACTAGCAACTATTATGTCGTTTGCTTAGATTAAATAATGATAACTTGATAAGGTACAGTCGCCAGCGCATCAAGCTACCCCACATTGACCTTGAACGCGTTATGAGCAGCAACAGCGAGAATCGAGCGAAAGAGATAGATATCTTTTTGTGTGTTCTTGCTTGTAATGTTTGGTGCTGCGGTGCGTCCGTGAGGATGTATGCGTATTCGCGTCTTTGTGTTGAATAACTATCCACAAAAACTAGTTTAGCAGGTTGAATACTTGAAATGAATTGAAAGAATGGCATGGTAATAAAAATAGGTTGGCCGTCACAGGTGGCCAGGCAGATGTGAAACATTAGTAGTAATATTAGAAAAGGGATGATTCCTGAGCAAAATAAATACGATTCTATTTGGTCCGTCAGTTAGATTATTATCGAAAAATATTGAATACGTATTTTTGATGTGAAACATTTAATTTTACATAATTATAGCGGCGGGTTAGACCGACTGTTGGTGTAGCGCCGCGTCGCCACTGCATGCGTCGCAGCAAAAATTCTTTTACAGGAAATTGACCCGTGACTTTGTATAAATAAGGACCACAATCGCGTTTACAAATAAATATCTACTTACAGACGATTAAACTTTCTAAGTTCCTACTTCTATTCCAAGCCCAGTTGGAAGAAAACATAGTTGCATAGGAAAATGACCCGTGCCGTGCTATAAATAAGGAGCACAATCGCCTTTAATAAATAAAAATACTTGCATTTGAAATTGTTCCGTAGAATTACAGATAAGGAGCATGAATGATCGCATTAGCGAAAACAAACGTGGTAATTCAACTATCGAAGAGAGAAATATATAAATGAATAAACCTCTGACGAAATATGGAGTAAAATAAAGAAAAATATGAGTTTATTTTTACTTTAGTTATAATAATAATCTATACTTATCACTACATAGGTAGTATACAATAAAATCGCTTTCTCTGTCCCTATATCCCTATGTAAGTATGCTTAAATCTTTAAAACTACGCAATGGATTTTGATGCGGTTTTTTAATAGATAGAGTGATTCAAGAGGAAGGTTTATATGTATATAATATGCACCCGTGCGAAGCCGGGGCGGGTCGCTAGTATTATTATAAACCTGAAGGGTTTTTTTTGTGGTTAAATGCGCTTATCACAGGAACCGGTTCCAATCAGGGACCGTACAACCCCGCTTGAGAGTTAAGCCTTTGGACAGGGTAACCCGTACATGGGGTAACTCATATCGCTGTGTTACCTTTTGTTCGAGTTACACCCTCGAACCCCAGCGAAATGGTTAACACTTTTATTAAGGTAACCACGTGAAGGGGTTAACCCCTTCAATGACTTAAGCCTTTGAAGAGGTTACCTTCCCGAAAAGCTTTTTTTCGTGTTACCCTGGATTACCTAATAAACTTGAGCTGCAAGTAGGTGGGGGATACTTGCACCCGTGCGCACCTTACTGTTTTTATTTAGTTATTATGAATTTGACAACAATTGATGCGTGATATTTAAGCGAACTAACAATTAAGATGAGTAAGACAGGTAGTTAAATTAATAGTCTTTCTAGTGTTAGGTGGTCGGACCACGTTCATTTATACCCATGTATATACCTAATTTGTTCCTATTTTAGTAAGTAAGTAGGTATTAATAAGATTAATATTAAGATTAACACCAAGGTAATGCTATTTTTTATGTAAGATCAGGCGAAGTAACAAATATAAATTCTTACATTAACCCTATTCTTAGCGCTGTGTAGGTACAATTTGATACATTGAACTTTATGAAAATCTAGAAACGTTCCAAAAGGTATTTTCAAACATTTATTATTTTTTATGGTACAAAAGACAAAATATAATCCAAATTCTAAAAAAAAAAATATTTTATCATTTGTTAATCCAAATAATTATGCAGTAGAAAACAAAATAGCAAACCGACCATTGAAGTCGTCTGGGCGTTGCAAGATAAAAACACTCAAATTTTATTATATTTAGGTCAAATTATTTTCAAAAGCTGTTTAATTCAAATAGGATACATTGGCTACTTAGAAACGCTACTTTCAAGTATCAAAATGGTCTGAAATCGTAAGTAATTTACTGTTTTTTCTTAGTGTATCAGATATGATACACTGCCAGATTCCATCCTTTTAGATAATTTTCGAGTTCCCAATCAAATGATGAATGATGAAAATAAACAAGTAGGTAGGTTTATACACGAAAAATTAAATATTATTACAATGTTTAGCATGTGTGACGAGCAAAATTGAACTATAAGATCATAGCTATTTTTCCATGTGTACAAGTCGCTCGGCAAGCCGGTACACGCAAGATTGGCGGACCGCCGGACGCAGTACGAACGAATGTCATGTGCGGTCGTGTATGCAATTTTGAAACTAATATCGATTGTAAACAGTGCATAATACAATGTCTTGAGTTGGAATGGCTTACCCTGTAACAGTGTTACAGGGTGTTGAAAGGGTAACCCGTTCGTAACAGGGTTTACTATACCCGTTCGGAGGTGTAACATGTATTATAGGGTTTCTTTTTGAAGCGCTTAAAAAAACCCCTTCAAAAACCCTTTCAACGAGTATCCGGACGGTCCCTGGTTCCAATTGAAAAAATCTTTACTTGGCTACAGGTTAAAAGGTGTGTCCAGATTTATGTAACATTTTACAAAACTTGTGTTAAGTATAGAACACGTCTACATTACATAAAATTACTAATTTTTCTATTGAATATTGTTAAGTAACAATGTTTTATAACATGTTAGGTTTCAAGTGTGGATCCACCTTAACATCACGCTATGACCAGAAAGAAAGAAGCTCCTTCTGGTGTTCTAAAAGCGAGGGAATTTATTCCTTTTGAGAGCTTTAGTTGCGTGCGCTGCGTAAACGGCTAAAGTTACGCAACAATCATTATAACGGCATTGTTCCGCTTAAAAAGTAAAAAAAAGTTGTCATTGACGAGCTCGTCGACGAAACTACAGTTTGTTTTTAATAGATTTTCAACTTTAAACTCTAGAACATAAAGTTGAAAATCTATTAAAGACTAAAAATACTCGGGAGTAGGGACGGTTGCGCAGGGGCAAGGAGGTGTGGCCTATTATTAGTGAGACATGATTATTGGCTCCTAATTGTTAGTATGCGCAACCATTGGGCAATTTCAGAAACGTTGAAAAATCCACCAATCACGTTAAGGATACTTTCTTTCTAACATGCCATGCCGCGTCGTAGTTATAGTTATGTATAGCGTTTAGCTTGACGTGCTTGCGACTGTACAAAGTTACCCGTAGAGATACCCTACATAGTTATCTCCGGTGTTACATAATTATAATTGACGTTATACGGATGTAACATTATTTAGACAACCTTTTTGTACCAAGTGCGAAATACTAATGGTCTAATGTCCATCATCTGTCAATTTGTAGGCCATAGACCCGTAGAGTATTGGGGTTTGTGGATCATAGACAACATTATGATGTCCCCTATTCTTTCGTTGTTTTATTAATGAACCAGTATATATTATCATTATTGAAGATTTCATCGTTTGTCTGATTGTCTGTTCATTGTGTTGTTTCGAAATCTAGTGACGGTTAACATTTGAAGGTAGGCTTGGCCATTTTGGAAATTCCATTTTGAATTATTTATTTAGTGATTTTTCTAGATTATGAGTAGGTATCTGTTTTTAAAACGGAAGACATAAACAACCTACTGTTGCAATTCCCAGCATCAATGCGAGAGATAGATGGATATGTGTTACTCACGCCAGAACGGCTGAACGGATCTGGATGAAAGTCACAGAGATAGATTATAGTTTGGAACAGCATATAGGCTATCTACTAATTTCTCACAAATATTACACATTATCATTAATGAAGATTTCATCGTTTGTCTGTTCATTGTGTTGTTTCGAAATCTAGTGACGGTTAACATTTGAAAGTTGTTTTGGATAGGTAGGCTTGGCCATTTTGGAAATTCCATTTTAAATTATTTATTTAGTGATTTTTCTAGATTATGAGTAGGTATCTGTTTTTAAAACGGAAGACATAAACAACCTACTGTTGCAATTCCCAGCATCAATGCGAGAGATAGATGGATATGTGTTACTCACGCCAGAACGGCTGAACGGATCTGGATGAAAGTCACAGAGATAGATTATAGTTTGGAACAGCATATAGGCTATCTACTAATTTCTCACAAATATTACACATTATAATTTCCACGCGATCAAAAAGCTAGTATTCAATAAAATGACAGTAAACAATGCATACTTAACTGATGTAGTTTATTGCCATTTTTGTGCCATTCATCGGAATCTGAGGGATAAAAAATAATTAAAGTGAAATGCAGTTAGCGTGATAATTTAATGAGTAAGTTGCTAATCTAACTACATATTTTAAATATTTTCACATTTTAAAAGTCAAAAATCCCATAAAATACAAGCAAACTTTCACTGTACGTTTGTTGGCATCGTGTTACACCTATTATTATCACACTTGTGCGAATAACTCGGGCCCGCTCCTAACACCTAACACTCGATTTGCAATTTCACTGAAGAATCTCGCGATTCGCTTCAGCTGCTTTTATTAGTGTGTTATGGACGTTGTATGGCTAATAAAAGGTAGTAAATCTGATCCCAGTTGTGTTAAAAAAAAATGATGGCTTTTCGAATCTAGCTGGTAAATTTTCTCTTAAAACTTCGTCTCGACTACGACAGTCTGCTGTTGAACATCGAAGTTGCACTCGGTTCTTTGCCATCCATACCGGCTCAGCCACCTTTTTAAGGCCACCATCATTCATCAGCTAGACTAATGCCCCCCGCATATACATTCAAACAGAACGGTGCTCTTTAAATATTCATCATCATCAGCATATTCGCCGAAAGACGTCTAGGTACTGCTAAACCTATGCTTACTAGATCATGTTCAATCCTTAATGATGACTGCAGAAATTTTATCTCAAGAGAAATTAACAAGCAAAAGATGTTTACTTTTCAATGGTAAAAGTAGCGCCTATTGCGTGGTGGTCTCGCACCGTGGAACTAACATAACTGCTCGTAGAATGCCAGCATTGCCAGTACTATCCGTTAAGGCGCGGGCCCACCGCGGCGCATGCTGTGCACGGGCACGCGGTGCATTTTAGCTGCGTGTATTAATTTGTTTGGCAACGTGGGTCAACGTTTCCACTGGAATACACGTATATGACCAACGACTATGTATAGCGTGGCACAGCGCACGGAGAGGCTACGATATAACACAATAAGCGATTGCACATCGATAAGCGAACTGTACATAGTCGTGGGTCATATTCGTGTACTTCAGTGGAAACGTAGACCCACGTCGACAGCGTTGAGCTATGTAACCACCTATTCAAGCAAGCCACGCATGTATCAATGACGTCAATTCATGCGTAGCCTCTCCGTGGGTTGCAGTGGACACAACCACATACATTTTCTTACAAAGCGAAGCATACTACACGTACGTAGCCTCTCCGTGCACCGCGGTGGGGCCGCGCCTTTACGTCCAAGCAGTGTTGTGCATATTAAGTAATAACTCGTTGTTTTGCTTTGGTGCTCGCGATCTAATTACCAAACCATTTTTGACTCTGGTCTTTGAATTGAGACCTTTGGCAGTGTAGGTTGTTGGTGAATATTCTTCCGAGTTGTTTGAATCTAAAAGTGCCCTATTTAAGTTTATAGAAAAACCAGCCTGGATCTGCAACTTTTATTATCGTATGACGTCGAATTGATTCAGCATCAGGGTTCATCTATGTTTCTTCAAGCTTCATATTTTATAATAATTATGCAAAATCTCTTAAATCTCTTGAAATGGAATATTTCGATTGTTATTCTTATTTGGATAAAGCTATTTTTGTGTAAAATAATGTGAAAGCTTTCAACTTGGGTCCTTTAAGCGTCGAACATACTTGCACTTTTTAAATTTATGATGAGATTCAAATAGTAAAGAAGACATTGGTAGGGGAATCACACGTCAATAATACATTCCAAAGGTATGTGTGATGTGCTGATGCCTTGAGGATAAGGCAGAATAGTATCTATCACAGGGGACAATACACTATCGAGTAGAAAATAACGCTTTGTTTTTTTCTTTGTCTACATAATATGCTTGAACATCTGTCGCATTGTATAGAGTTTGATAAACTATGACTGTGTCCTACAAGTACCTACGACAATTTTATTACGCATTGTGTTGTTAGTACTGAAGTAGGCGTTGTAAACAATGATTACATGCAGTGACGAGGGTGTATAACTAACGGTACTTTCATTTGTAAAGGTACGGCCTTTCTTGATCAATGACCCCGTGGACAAAAATTACCTATCTAAAATTCTGTTGATATTGATTGACAGACAAGACAAAGACAAGTGTACTCATAAGGGAGTTACCCTTTTGTTATGCTAACTCGTACATTGTCTTCTTACGTGCCTAATGAAATGTTAATGTTTGTTTATCAAAGGCAACTTCAAGTTTAAGTTAAAGAAGAAGGTCTTCATTTACATAGAATCGGCATTTGTTATGTGTCGAATTTTTGAATTTGTAATTAAGTACCTACACCTAGAAAAAGAGTCGAATTAAGAGCCAAGCACTAGTCACTAGAGCGTACTAGAACTGAAAGCGATTTCGTGCCTTTTTTCCCATGGGAGTAGGTATGCAGAAACCACAGAACACGACCTGCTACGATCCTATAGTTCTTCTACCTCGACCACGTTCATATAACATCTGGCCATACACGCTAGTCGATCTTATGCTCGTAGGTATTACCATTCATATGTATGCGTTTAAATGTACTTACATTATTGTTCAGTTTATCTATGTGTAGTGTTTTCTATCAAGCTAACAGGGGCCGTATTTTTGAATCAATAGAATTCAAATCGTGTACGAAATCGCAGAAATTCGTATGCGAATCCGTACGAAATCGCTATTTTTGAATATTCATACCCGTGAATTTTGCAACGAGTGGTCCGACCCACTCGTTTCCGATATTCTACCAGTAGAAATGACGGAAATGACGTGATGAATTCTGCGATTTCGTACACGATTTGGAATTCTATTGATTCAAAAATCGGGGGCCAGGTGTTTTCCAACCATTTACTGCAGTCGCACAAACATTCCTGAGCTGGTATATCAAAATATTTTCGCTTACAAACCTTCACTAGACTAGATCACGCCCCCTCAAGGTTGCTCGCCGGCTTTGTTGCATAGTGTTCCTTTCATTTCTTTTAACAATACATTATTTATCGTGTAATGTAACGCTAGATGATAAATACATTTTTGTTTAACTATTGTGAATCACGTCATGATTAAAAATGCGATCTTCATAACAATTTGTGTTTTTTTTTTCAAAGCGTTAAACGTTTCTACAGTAAGTATTTTTTTCAGGCTTGTTAAACATAATGATGAAAAATCTTAGTCCAATTAACATTTTTAACTAAAAACCTGAACATTTTAACAAGCACTTAAACTAGAAACTAGATCAGAATGTTTTGTTGCGGAGCTGTCAACGAAAGTAGGCGTGTAATGAGATTATTTAACAACATGTTTGAAAATACGGTGTAGTGGCACTAGTGGCTATTTTTAATTGCGTCATTCCATTACATGCCGTACCAGAAAGTGACCTTGTATAGATTTGGGCTAATTACAAACTGGTTCTGTCTAAAAAACCTATTAGCTTAGTTTTGTAAACTTGGGAAATACTAGATGCTATTTTCCTGTTGCCCAATTTTCACTTCTGAACTGCGGTTTTAGAAATCCCAATTTGGGCATTGGTGGTGACGTGAAGAGAAACGAAGTGGACGCAGACAATGACATAGTGCGGGTGTGAGACAGTGGCATAGAGTCCACATTTGCTTACCAGAGATGATACATTCTATAAAGTCGTGGTTAGTGTTTTGAAGCCAACAGATAATTACCCGTAGAAAACGTTTGCCCACATAATGAATGATTTAGATTACTTAACTAACTATACTTAGGTGGAAAATTGGTCATTCGCAGTTAAGTTTTGTTATGTTTGTTGGGTTGATACTAATAAAAGATACTGTTGAGTAGACTGTAGTTTAATGAGACTAATTAGAACACATTATAAATAAGAGACAGTTACGCAGTATCACAGACGGGCTCAGATCTAGTAGTGTGGAGTGACAGTTGTCCACCGGAACCATAGCTTATAACTAGTGGTGTACATACTAACTACTTACTAAATAGTGATGTTACAACATCCCCCTTGTTGAGTTCAAATAAGACCCCAGACAAACAATTAATAAGATGTACTATGACAAGCGACTTTAATTACATGACAACATGCTGTGATACTGTAGTTATATTAAAACTAGACAACATTCTTATTAACACTAAGTTACATTTAATCTAGGCATTCTTAATACTACTTAGACTACTTAGTTGATAGCTACATGGTTAATCAATTTCCTCTATTAACCTTCTTGTAGGTTTTACAATTCGACCTGACCTGGTTGTTATGCTTGAGGATTTTTGAGATGAGGAATCTTGAAGTCTAGACTCCTGTCTGTCACCTTCCTCTCTCCCCTGTGACGAGTTGGATTGCATAGGAGGGTTTGCATAGTTATGTGAATACTTATGCCTTAAGTGTATTCTATTTCTCCTATACTGTACACCATTGACATCCTCAACAACATATGACCTATTGTTCATCATTCTTTGTTTGACAATAGCTTGTTCCCAGTTACTTTTGGGATTTCTTTTAAAATAGACATGGTCATTGTGATGTAGCATTGACATTGACTTAGTATTTCGATTATAATTCCTAGATTTGTTTTCATCATTTTTATTGACTGACTTTTTATAATCCTGAAATGTTACTACTTTTGGCCTTAATTTCTTATATGACACTGGAATATTATCTCTTAAGTTTCTAGACATTAACAATTGAGCTGGTGATGACAAATTATTTTTAGGTGTATTTCTATACTGTAATAAAGCTATGTATGGATCTGTTTTGTTTTCTTTACATTTCCTTAACATGTTTTTTACTATTTTTACTGAACTTTCAGCTTGACCATTTGACTGTGAATGATATGGGCTAGTAACAACATGTTCTATGTCCCATTCTTGTAAGAAATTTTTGAAATCAATAGACTGGAAAGGCGGTCCACCATCTGACACAAGTTGCAAAGGTATTCCATGACGGGCAAAAATAGATTTTAAATGAGTAATTACATTTTGTGACGTACTGTTTTTATTTAATAATGCTATCTCTATGTATTTAGAGTAGTAATCTGTGACAATTAAATAGACTAAACTTTCAAAATGCATTAAATCAATACCAACTTGTTGCCATGGATATTTGCATATTTCATAATTTTGTAGTGGTTCCTTTTGATTACATGGCTTGAATTTTGCACATATAAGACATTGTTCTACTAAATTCTTAACATCACTTGACATTTGTGGCCAATACAAAGATTCTCTAGCTAATTTCTGACATTTATTTATACCTTGGTGACCTTTATGTACTTTTTCTAACATTTCTTTATACATTGACTGTGGTACTATTAATCTTGAACCTTTGAACACTAAATCTTTGATTACATGGATTTCACCTTGAATATTCCAAAATGGTTTTACCAATGAACTGACATTGTTCTTGTTTTTTGGCCATCCTTCCTTATAATATTTTTTCAATAATTGTAAGGATTCATCATTTTTGGTTTCTTGTGCTAATTTTGTGCTGTATTCCTTTGTTATTGCTAAATTAGCATACATTAAATTGACATGACAAGACATTTCTGACTCATTTTCAGGTATGTAATGGTCTTTTAAAGCTGCTCTTGACAAAGTGTCTGATATAAACATTTCTTTACCTGGTACATGTATAACTTCTAAATCATACTTTTGTACAGTTAACATCATACGCTGTAATCTAGCGGGGACATCATGCAATGGTTTTTTAAATAAATAGACTAATGGCTTGTGATCAGTATGAACTGTGACTCTATTGCCATATACATATTGGTGAAATTTTTCACAACCAAATTGAATTGCTAGTAGCTCTTTTTCTATCTGTGCGTATCTTTCCTGGGTTTCAGTTAAAGTTTTTGAACTATATGCAATAGGTTTGTTTTTCTGTAAAATGACTGCACCTAAAGCTGATTTTGACGAATCGACTGACAAGACTAATGGAATCTTAGGATTGTAATGAGCTAAAACTGGTGAGTTTGTAATCTCATCTTTCAATTTTTTGAGACATTGACTATAATTCTCATCCCAAGTCCAGACTGAATCTTTTTTCAAAAGATTTCTTAATATTTGTGTTTTTTCTGACAGGTTACTAATAAAAGGTCCTAAATAATTAATCATACCTAGAATTCTCTGTAACTCTTTGACATTTTGTGGTGTGGGCATATTGACAATTGCTTTGATTTTTTCTTGATCTGCCCTGGCACCATCTTTACTGAATATATAACCCAAAAAACATACTTCTGTGACTAATAATTTACATTTAGATTTGTTGAATTTTAAATTGACTTGACGAGCTCTTTGCATGACTTTGTGTAATCTTTCATTATGAACTGACTCATTTGGTCCATAAACTAAAATATCATCTATGAATATTAAGACTCCTTCGATATCACCGAATAGATTCATCATGACTCTTTGAAAGATTTCAGACGAAGCATTAATTCCATATGGCAATCTTAAATACTTATATCTACCAAATGGTGTTTGAAAGGTACACAATTCAGAACTGTATTCATCCAGACGTAGCATCCAAAAACCAGAAAAAGCATCTAAATGAGAAAAACATACAGCCCCTTCGAGCTGAGACCTAATCTCATCAATTGACTTTAGTGGATAGAATTCTCTAATGATGTTTTTATTCAAATTTCTAGGATCTAGACAAATTCTTAACTGACCTGAACTTTTTACGGTTATGACAACTGAATTAACCCATTGAGTTGGTTTGGTAACCTTCTCAATAACTTGCATTTCCACCATGCGATCCAACTCCTCACGTAATTTCCCTTGTAACGCAAATGGAACTCTCCTGGGTGGATCCACACATGGTACTGCATCAGGCTTGAGTTTAAGATGACAGACTGGAGGTAGACATCCAAGTCCCTGAAAAACATCATTATATTGTGTAAGTATTTGTTTACAAAAATCTTGTTTTGATACTGAAAAGACACGTTTTATAATTCCTAACCTTTCACATGTTGGTAGACCAAGAACATTTGGACAATCTAAATTTGCTACTATAAACATTATGGATTCGACAACGTTATTATTATTTAAGTTTAATTTACAATTTAAGTTCACTTGACCTAAAATTGGAATGGATTTTCCACCAAATCCTGTGACATTTATTTGACATTTGGCAAGTGACACTTTTGACAGGTTATCATATGTCTGCTTTGACATTATATTGACATCTGCACCAGAGTCTATGATGCATTTAATTTGTTTACTACCTATTGTTAAGTTAATTTCCCATGACTGTTTTGAATAATTACTTTCCAAGGTGTTGACATTATTTACTTTATAACTGATATCTGAGTGACTGACTAATGATCTGTTATGTGACTGTGAATACTGACTACTGTTTTTAAGCTTATGACACTGTGTTCTGTTGTGTAATCCCTCAGACTTGTGACTATTATCATCATTAAGATGTAAATTTGGACTTCGACTTTTTTTATTTTGGCTATTGGACTGGACAGTGAATCTCTCAGATATGTGACTTTTCTCATCACTGAGATGTTGATTATTTTCAGTACATCTCTCAGACAGTTCACGACGTTCATCACAGAGATAATAGGATTGGGGACGTTGACTTTTGGACTTGACGTTGAATCTCTCCGATATATCACTGATATCATCATCGGGATACGGTGACTGTAAATATGACTGTCCCATCTGTGATACTACTTCTGCTGTGTTTGTGTTCTGTCTTTGTGAGTGAAACTGACGGTGTGACTCTGTGTTCTGACAATATTTCGACTGACTACTATGTATGTGTATATTTGAATGACTTTTACTCGACTTTAATTGACTGTTCAACATGCCAACAAAATATTCTTGACTACTATTATCTGAATTAAACGATTGCAACTGACTGACTTTTTTATTATTGAGACAATATTTAGCAAAATGACCAAAAGATTTACATGACCTGCATTGAACGCCTTTAGCTGGGCACTTGTAGCGATGAGACTGCCCACAGCGGCTGCATGTCTTCGAGTTGCTGGTGTGGTCGCTGTTTGAAGCTGACCCTGACTTGCGACTGCTCGAAGCTGACTGGCGATTGCCCGAAGCTGACCTGCGACTGGAAGCTCGCTGTTGACCATCTCGTCGACTACGGCTCCTCTGACTGAGATGCATGACGTTTTCACTGGCGACACTGGTACCTTTGACAATTTTCTCGGCATCCTGCTGAGCGATTATGAGTGTCCTTGCCAGCTCTTGCATTCTCTGGTATGTCAAATCAGGTTCTTGCAATAACCTCTGACGTGCATGTGACAAATCTATATTGAGGTTTGCTATAAAAATATCTTTAATTAGCGACTCCCTGAGCGTGCCAAACTCACATTCTCTGCTTTTATTTTCCAAATCCGTAAGGAATTCGTCGATGTTTTCGGATTTTTCCTGCCTACGTGTGAAGAATAGGTATCTACACATCGTCACATTTCTTCTTGGCTCGAAGAATTTGTCGAATTTGGACTTGACTTCGCTGAGTGTGCTGCTATCAATTTTGAGATTGAACGTGTTGAATATATTGAGACCACGTTCTCCAATTAGATGCAGTAGAATGGCAATTTTCCGCTTCTCGCTTGACTTGTCTAGGCCTGTGGCTAGCAAATAAAGTTCCAGCTGCTGCCACCATCTTTTCCACGCCTGCGCATTATTATTTGCTGGATCCGACGAAATATGGAGTTGTTGTAGATGTGCGCTTAGACCTTGTTCGTGTCCGCCATCTTTTCTAGCGTCGCCGACGGCACCCGTTGCTTGCATTTTTTGACTGATTTAATTCTTCAGTATGACTTCTGACACCATGTTATGTTTGTTGGGTTGATACTAATAAAAGATACTGTTGAGTAGACTGTAGTTTAATGAGACTAATTAGAACACATTATAAATAAGAGACAGTTACGCAGTATCACAGACGGGCTCAGATCTAGTAGTGTGGAGTGACAGTTGTCCACCGGAACCATAGCTTATAACTAGTGGTGTACATACTAACTACTTACTAAATAGTGATGTTACAACAAGTTTTACAGGCATTAGCAATAATGTACGTAGGTACTAGGTATTGGTACGTTATGGTAGGTAGAAGAGTAACAATAGCATCCAAGTGGCTATTCTACTAATGCTAGTTATGCTTTGTTGGTTGTAAGTAATGTTATTTACGCAAGTCGATAACTATCAGTCATACAATAAGCTAAAGTTTTCAGACTGATGTACACATGCTAAACAAAGCATGTAGATACAGGTGAAATGCAGCGTTTGTAATAGGGGATCGGACAAAAAAAAACTAATTAGTCCGTCAGATAGATTTCCAAAAATTATTGGACACGTATTTTTTCTTTTTGCACGTAACCTTAAAATGAAGAAGATGTGACGTCATATGATAGTACATTTTGACGACACAAGTGACGTTTCATTCAAGCCCCACTCCAGGATCTTTGACGCGTTTTATCTTCGTCATTTTTTATTGATTTGATAAAACAAAAAAACACGTAGGTATTCAATATTTTTCGATAATCTAACTTACGGACTAAACAGTATCATATTATTTTGACCCAGTCCGATCCCCTATTGTATATACTTATGCATATTTGAACAACTAGATAAACAAGAGTAATTTTTTCATAGAGTTGGAACGAGCCATTCTAGTAAAATAATAACCTACAGACAGTAGGGTAAACATACCGGTTATCGGCCGTTTAAGCGGCTTGCTGACTTCAGAGTTGATTTCTATCATCAAGCTGCACTCCAAGACTTTTCTTTTTTTTTTCAATTCATTCTACAATAGTCTAGTTTCATAAAACCTAACGTTTATAAACGTATTAGTGATACATAATTTAAAAAAAAATATTTTTCGTCAAAGTAACAAATATACCGGCTATCGGCCTTTTCACTCAGTTATCGTCCACCAGTGCACTGGTTATCGGCCACCTAATTTACGGTAGAAAAACGACTCATATTCAATAGGTCATAAGGTTTATAATAGTATGAAAGTAAAAAATATTCAATTCACAAAAAGCGGTATATTTTTACTCTCTTCTACGACTTAAAAATACAATTAGGTAACAGATTAAAATATTAAAAATAAAACAAATAGCTAAAAAAATAAAACTTTTGGCTTTAGCAAAAATCCTGAAGTTTTTGGCCTGGCGCTTTTCGAAGGGTTTTTAAATTCGAAAGATTCTGAATGTCTGGGTGTTGAAGTGGAAGAAACCTCGGGGTGTCTTCGATATCATGTCAGAAGATCCCTTAACCTCAAACGATTTTGAATTTTCCAGGATTGAACCGGATTGTGAAGGTCGGGGTGTCTTCATGGTCTTGTCAGAGGATTGGTTAGTATCTGGAGTCTTTGAGGATTTGTTAACTTCTGATGATTTCGAGCGTCTGGCAGTGGAACTGGATTGTGAAGTTCGTGGTGTCTTCGATTTAGATCGCCGTTTTTGTAAATACGACTCTTTTGTGCGATCAAGTTCACGTAAGATTATGCTTGGATTTATACCCAGCTTACCTATATTCTCTTCCATCAGGTAAAACACTTTTCTGGCTATTTCAAAATGCCTCTCGTTCAGAGGTCTTTGTGAACTTGTTTGAGCAGCAATGGTAATTCGTATCTGAGCGTCTTTTACGCATTTTGAAAAGTCTACTTGTTCTCCATCAAATGGATATAGACCGCATTTACGGAATCCATTCTTGACTGTCTGAGTCATATCCATGTCTAGTGTCTCTTTAAAAACTTGTTAAGGTTTTCAGACCTACTCTGCCAATTTTTTACGGTGCGCTTCCATTCTTGTTTCAGAGGCTTGAAGACACTTACATCTGCTGGTTGTAGAATGTGAGTGGCGTTAGGCGGTAAAGCGTACAGAATGATATCATCATTATCCTTGCAGAACTTACTCAGTGGCATGGACATGTGTGACTTATGTCCATCTACGAAAAAAGTACAGGCTTTTTTCGTTTTGTTTCGTGAGCCAATCGTTGAACCCGTTAAACATGTACTCGAAAAATATATCCGAACGCATCCATCCAGTCTCCGATTTCCCCAAAATCCAATCAGACGGCATGCTGTCGACGACTGCTTTAGGTGGTCTTTTATATGGGAACACCACTAGTGGCGGATATATCTCCCCAGATGCTGTTATTACCACTAATACTGTTATATTCTCTTTCTCATTGCCTTTCTTGACAACATATACGTTTTTATAACCTTTAGGAGCTAGAACCTTCCCTGATTTAGGAGACAATGAAACTCCAGGTTCATCAACGTTAAGAATACGACTCGGATCATCTAATATATCTAATGCATTTCATTCATCCAAGAAAGTGTGTAAGTCTGCAAACCATTTTCGAATTGAACTTTCTTTAATGGCTTCTCGCGCCTTTTTAATAGCTTCTGGCTCTCGGATGCTTATGCTTGGATGGCGTTTGAGAAAGCTGAGATACCATCGTATTCCAGGTTTACCTCCTGGAAAGCGATGGTCTATGCCCAGGTCTATTGCAAGCTCAGCCACCGTATCCAGAAGGTCATATTTGTTTATTGGAATTCCAGCTTTCTCCAACTCAATTATCCAATCAACGATTTTCTTTTCTCCATCAAATTAACCAAATAAAGGGTCTGGGCCAACTTTTCTCTTTTGATCAGCAACACGGCTGGAAAGTGTCCTGTATAGTGGATCTTGGAACTCCGTACTGCCGGCATGCTTCTCTTATGCCGCGAATGTTGCTGCGTATATCTGAAAGCGCACTTGTCAGTGCCTCTTCACTATGAGCAAATCTTCGGAAAGGCTCTTCATTTTTTTTCTTTTTCTTTCCATAACTGACAGGTGCCATCTGCAAATAAAAGCATAATTCCAACACCAAGCACACCAACCAAAATGCAGCTATTATCACATATTACCGGTAAATAATTAAGCTTGAATAAGTGGCAATTATTAGTAAACTAGCTACGACCCCGCGGTTAAAAAGTAGGCTTATTCATTCAGAGTAAGGCTATATCTATGCCAAAATTTAATCTAGCCGTTGCAGCATAAAGGGGTAAGAAACAAAGTCAAAAACAAATATAACGGCCAGAAATAGGTTACATTATTACTACTTATCGGCCACCTTTATTTCAAACGGCCGGAATCAGGTCTAATCTTTGCAAATTTTCGGCCTTCCTATTTCAAACGGCCGGAGATAGGTTTTGATTTTACTGGTTATCGGCCGTCAAACGGCCGGAAACAGGTTTAGTTTTTACTGGTTATCGGCCGCTAAACTTTACATATTTTAGAAGGTAATATCTTTGAAAATATGAGGTATACTGGCGGCCGAAATCTAGCTTTAAATTCACAAAATTGTAGCTGTTCACAAATACTATGGAATCTATGTTGGTGAATTTAAGGTTTCCGCAATAAAGGCAACGAGAAATGACGTGAATAAACCGGTTTTGCGACCACCCGGTCGGAAACTAGATTTTGAAATTTATCGTTGACGTATTATCCGACCACCAAAAATATCACAACTTATGACAAGTTTGATGAGTTTGGGCACTTAAATAATGAAATTAAACATTCTAAATACACACAAACCAAATCAATCACCAATAAACCAACAGTAACACTTAAAAACTTACCTTTGAAAATCAATCCACGTGCTATTTTTTTCCCTAAATTTGACACGAGTCTACACACTAAATTTTGAAATGGCGACTGAAGGCTCAGTTCGCAAATTTCGAGGTAATGCCGTTGGATTATGAACCCGTGAAGTTCGTCCCGATCGAATAGCGCGAAATTAGAAAGGAGCGGTCTATACACTGTCTATTATTCAAAATAACGTGCGAAGTGGCCGAAAAGGGGTAGTGGCTGGTAAACCGGTATGTTTACCCTCGAGCGAGACTGATATTTCAACATCAAAGATTGCGTCTAACTTGTAACACCGTGTAAATTGTCATACATTTCATGTCGTAATATTCTTTCTATTTCCCTCAACAGTTTGCTACATGCTCAGGATATGATCTTTATTTTTATTACCCGACTGCGGCGCGCGGCGAAGCCCAAAAGGAGGGCAAGTGTTTGACGTGTATGTATGTCCGTTTCTTTGTTCCCTCATAACTCCTAAACGGATGAAGGGATTTGAATGAAATATACGTCGTTAGATTCGTCTTGATGGCGCTTGTGTTATAAGTAGGTTACATTAAAATTATTGGTTTTAGATTAGAGTGGAAGAAAAGCAGTTAATACATAACCTCACGCCTTTAATCCCCGAAGACTTATACCTAATAGTACCTACACCCACATTTCAATAGAAAAACAGATCAATAGCTACCTATAGAAAATGTTTTTCAATTACCTAACTGTTGATTATTTTCCTCTATTAATTTATGGCGTTTACGAATGAATTCTCGTTGGCGAAAGGCATGCCTTTGTTCTATGTTTGTATGCGAATCGTGTATGGCTGTAACCTTGACCACCCATCCCACTGATATTATGAATGCGAAAGTTTGGAGGTGTGTCTCAATCAGACCGTATCGGCTGAACGTATTGAATGAAATTTTAGCAGAGGTGGTATGTAGGTAGCATCGTAGAAAATGGAAATTGTAGCACAATAGGGAAGAAAACTGTCAAATAGTTCCACGTAGAGGGCGCTGTACGTTGGCTACAAACAAACTGTCTAACTCCATAGAAATTGAACAATATCTTAATATTTTGTGACTTTTTTCAATATTATGGGTCGTTGTGTAGCCTTTGGATGCAAAGAAATAGGCGTTGTCAGATTTCCAAGAAATTTGCACATGAAGAGAAAGTGGGAAAAAGCACTGAAACTAAAAAAAAACAAAACAAGTAATTTTTCGAGGTTATGTGGGAAACATTTGAACGAAACAGACTACGAGACCACTTCTAAGGCGACAGGTTAGTACGATACCTATTATTAATTCGGACTTTTATTAATAATTTGAATGTGTGGGAGAAACAAGGGTCGAACGTTGACTCGGTTTCTCCCACTTCAAGTCAACGTTCGCTCATGGGGGATTTAAGCCGCACTGATATATGCCAAGTATTAACATCACCCAATATTGTTTCAGGCTTTCCACTCCAACGCAAAATTTTGAAGAAATCTGCTGTGCCCTCTTTATTTTGTTGGAATGAATCACAGAGTGTCACCTCAGCTCGAACTGAGCGATTGCAACAGAGAAATGCAAGGCGTTGCTTAATAACAAGCCCTTTATTATCAAACGAACCACTGCCATCTACCAGTTTTGATCTTATTCCAGACATGAACATAGAAGAATTGGTACTTTTCAAATATCTATACATTTTGTAACATTTTAACAAATGATGTATTACCTTAGTTTGTTTAGTATTAGATCATTAAAAAGCAAAAAGTTAGTGAGTGAAGTTTATTTTACAACTTGTAGAACCATAATATTGCCCAGAAAACAGCTAAAAGTCAATAAAATGTTAAATCTATTGTAGCTTTCGACAAGCTCCGCTTTCTTTACTTGTTGCGTTGCTCCTCGTTTTTTCAATTCCTCCTTCAACTGGGTGATACGCCAGGTAGCATACATTGTGCAGCGACAAATTGAGTTAAAAAACCCGCGCAAATACTTAAAAAATCGTCCACACAATGCAAACGTTTATTTCAAAAAAATTGACATGTGTAGCCAAACACCAGCGCCATCTCGCGGCGAAGTTTCCAGGAAACAACCCCATTGGAATCGTTCCCGATAAGTCGATTAACTGTGCGATTAACGGTCGACTTGTGATTTTTATTGGTGTTGATGGTTTTGATTGTCTCACCTCGACATGGCTGTCACACACAGGGTAGTCAGTACAGAATACGGCTGTGCTTTTATTTAATAAAGTAAGTCCATTTATCCTGTACTTTTAATAGGCTTGTTGTCTGACTGTTGAAATGCTGGCAAGCGCTGTTGAAAACTGATGTAGTTTTGGTCAGTCAGTCAGTCGGCGGATAAGCTCCACGTTACAGCAATATTGTCAAAATCGTAAATCTTGAAGACCCCGTAAAAAGGATCCTCCTCGACCTCATTATCAGTCACGGCTAAATTGTTTTCCTCAATATTTCCTACCAAGTAAACAGCCATTATTATTCAAACATATACTTACCAAACCCGATTTATGTTAGCCTGTCTAGGTCCGAGGCTAGCACGTTAGCGGTCATCCAAAATAAGTATTTCAGCGGGTTGCATAACTGATACTTGTTTTATGCCATAGTGAACTGTTGGACATAATGTACCTATAGTGTTGTAACTCGTAAACACTGCTATTGCGCAACAAACAACATTGCATTTACTTGATAGTGTGTTAGTAGCCCACTGTACATCAGATTTGAAGTTCACAGTCGTAGTTGTATGGCATCGTGCCAGAGCTCAACTTTCGTACCGAAATGAAAAGCCTCCGTCTCTTTACTCTTTTTTGTTCTATTATTTCGTAATACTCGTGAAATTGGATTAGCAAAGCTTACGTCTACGAACGGTGAACAATGAACTGGAGCTGTTCTCAGAATTTTGTTTTCAATTTGAAATGTTTTTGTGGACAGATTCTAGTTAGTATTACATCATTTGAAAAGTAGCTCTAGCTAGACAGTCTGGTTACATTTCTCACGATCTAGTCTTGGGGCTACACACGATTTTAGGATCATAAGCTGTTTGTTGACTCTGCACTGTTAAGTTTGTTCCTATCGCAGCAATCGTAGAACGTTGTACGGACCTTAAATTTTTCAACTCCATCTACTGCTGATTTACGGCTAGACATACGAGTACACCGCGATCGAACAATTCAAGTCAAAGAACGAAAGATACTTCTAAACCTTTGGTGCGATGTAAAAGTCGTGTCAGTTTCAAAATCATGACATTGTTCATCATGATTCGTTCTTGCTTCCTTCCCCCTCATATGCCACGGAAAGCGAAAGTCCCCAACAATCACTAACTAGATGTACTATTGCAGGTTCTTCATCGTGACTTTCTTGTTCCCTCGCACGTGGCTGCTGTACGTGGCGAGCGTACTAATCGGCGCGGGTGCGGCTGCGATATGGACCGGCCAGGGCAACTATCTGACGCTCAACAGCGATGCCGATACTATATCCAGGAACTCGGGGGTGTTTTGGGCTATGTTGCAGTGCAGGTATGTAACTAAATACTGGTGTTTCGTTTGAGATGCATTTCAATGCCTAGTGTATGAATTATTCAAATTGGTCGTTCGCATTTCAAAGATTACATCTTCCAATTATTTTTACTAAGTATAATATTCTAGTGCAATAAGAAAACCTATTAAAATATGGATAAAAATCTTGTTAGCATCTAAATTGGTCAATTAACGTAGATATATTATTTAAAGTCAATGACTACCATTTTAGAATATTTCAGCACGCCGATGTTAATTGATTACTTTCTCTTTGCAGCATGTTTTTCGGCAATCTTTTCGTATTTATCAAGTTCCAAGGCAAGACCCAAATTGATGTGGAGACCAGGAATGTGGTGTTCGGTGCGTTGACAGGAGTCTGTGCCGTTGGATTAGTTTTTCTCATGCTCCTCCGCCCCGCTAAGCGCATGCCTACCATCGAAGATGCCAAGGTAAACCGCACTCTCTCGCGTTGAAATAATGCTCGTTTTAACTAAACCACGGCCGACTAGCTCTTAAATAAGATTTTATTGATCCACCTTGGTGATGTTTTTGGTATTATCCGATACCTAACATATATAAATTATTATAAACACAAAGAGAAATCGAGAACAGCAAGTTTCGATTCCCTTGATCGCGTTTTATTTAGCGTAGGATTTTTATGAGGCAGTTTCATTGAGGGCAAACGGGAAGTTAAATGGCAGGTAGGGCCGATGGTCATTGCGTAAATTGGGGCTTTACTGTTATAAATAAGAGCCCCATACATCAACATTATCAAGGTATTGCCCTGATTTAAGATTTTGGTAGATTATTGCCCCTTGCACGTTGCAATGCGGAAGGACAAAGACAACCGGCTTATAACTTTGTTTACTCTTATTATTATAAGTTTGAATACTTGCTTATTATTATAAGTTTGAATACTTGGTTGACGCCTTGTTGATGTTTTCAGGGAGAAATGGTTCCGCATGATGTTCAGGAAAGCCCTATGGATGCGTTCAGAGGTGCCCTGAAATTGTTCTGCACCCGGGATATGCTGTTACTGAGCGTCACCTTTATTTATACTGGTAAGTTAGAATGACGTCTTCATATTTTTGTAAGTCGCCATACTATGAGTATACGAATGGTTCTGTGAATTGAGTAGTTCAAGTTAAAAATTACCCCAATAGCATCCATATGAAGATGATGATACTCAATCATCATCATTTTCCTGACATTGTCCCATTCATTTTGGGGTCGGCACAATATTTTTAACCGACTTCTAAAAAAAGAAGGAGGTTCTCAATTCGGTTGTTTTTTTTTTTATAATTGTTCAGGCATAACTCCGTCACTTGCAAACCGATTTGAAAAATTCTTTTTTTGTTGGAAAGGGTCATGCTTCCCAAATGGTCCGGTCCGGTTTTATCGAAAAAATCGACAAAAAAAAAAAAACTACATTGTCCACATTGTGACCCATGAACATGTGAACCACTAAAAAGTGCAAAATAAAAACTTTTTAACAAAAAATAAAACCGACTTCAAAAAAAAAAAACAAAAAAGTCAAAATAAATCAGTTTCTGAAGTCGGTGGCAAAAAAATGAAATCAAACAAACAAAAGTCACCGACTTCAGAAACTGATTTATTTTTGACTTTTTTGTGTTTTTTTTTTAAGTCTGTTTTATTACCCGACTGCGTTTTTTGTTAAAAAGTTTTTATCTTCTTTCATTCCCCCTGCTGTCAGATGTCACGGAATCATTTACTTCTTTCGCTTTCATATCATTCCTCACACAATTTCTCAATCTTTTCTTTGTTTTTCCTCTCCCTCTCCATCCATCAAGATTCATATCCATCAGTCTTTTAGTCACAGGCGTTTCATCCAAGAAGATACATCAATGTTGTTATTGCTATTCTAGCAGATCAGGGAAGACCATGTTTTGAAAAAGAGAGCACAAAAAAACGAAATACTGTGAAACCTGGTTAAGTGAGACCTCAAGGGACCTGAAAATTTGTCTCACTTAGCCAGTGTCTCAGATATCCAAATCTGTCTCATGGGACCTCAGCATGAGTTCCAGTTATAGAGGTTTCTAACTTATCCAGGTCCCAGTTAACCAAGTTTCACTGTAGTTACTTTCTTTATAAAAGTTAGGCCTACAGTGAAATGTGCTTCTTGGGTGGTTATTCCAAGAATGAGGGATCAATGACTGCCGGTTACACGGTCCCACCTGAATACTAATGATTATTCTCCAAGTCTTATATTTATTGTTCACTTTATAAACTTTAAATAGTTTAGAGACTATTGAGCTGTGTTGTGCATGAGGTCATTAGCTCGATTCCCAGGTTGGAAATAGTGTCATTGGATTTGTCCATCAGTAATTTCTCAAAAGCAGCCCGTATTCTAAATTTGCGCCCGGTTGATGGCAATAGGCTCGCCCATGTCGATGTGAGAGAAGAAGTTCTCCAAAACTACGGAGATTGGCGGCGACGACCTCTTGCGTTCGGCCCGGGCCTGTGGACGGGTATGGTCCGGGGCGAGAGGGAATGGGACGCCGTCCGTGGTGAAGGCCAACGTAGGCCCGGGCCTGTGGACGGTGAGTAATGTGCTAGCTCACCGTCCGTCCATTTAATGTCGACGGCGCATTCGTGTTCCACGCGCGCTTCAAAGAGATGTCAGCAACATAGCAGGGGCCCTCTAGGGCAACCGGCAGGCCTGCCAGGGCTGCGGGTTGTTCGAAAGAGATATCGCGGTCCCGGCCACAAAGGGCTAAGAAGGTACATGGGTGGTTTTAAGTCAGTAGAATTCTGACACACCCTTCCACTCCGCCCAGAACGGGAGGAGTCATTTGATGATTTCCCACTTCCCACCTTCCAAAAAATAAAGAAGGTCTCCAAAAGTTTCTGTTTTAAGGCGCGGTCAGGTAAGCAGATCAGTCCGATCACCGATGTCAATCAACCGGTTATTACCGGTTCAGTAAAATGAATCTGCACGTGTCTATAGGTAAATGTCATTAGCATTGCAGTAGGTACCTATGAAGGTAGGTACGTACACGTGAATGTCGACGTATTCCCATTCGAAGATATTGTTATTGTAAATTGACTAGAGCATTCCAACTTTAATTTAATTATTGTTGTACAGGAAATGAGGACGTTGTATTGGTAATACCTCTGCCTAAGTCTTTCAGAATTACAGGCGTGATGTTATGTTATCCTATAATTTCGTTAGGAAGGATATTCCAGAAGAATAATTTTGAATTCTTGATAATGTAAAGAGCATAGGGGACGACTAGGTTCCCTTAGTTAGTACTTTCGCTGTGTAGACTATAGATGAAAACAGGCTAGTCTATCATAAATAATCCCTAAAAATAAATTAACCTGCTCACTTATTAAGTTGAGTAATAGAGACGTAGGGAAGAAGTAGACATGCTGCGACCACCCCAAATAAATTAGGATAATGGCTGGAGAATTATGATGAAAATATCCACTGCTGGGAGAGATGTCCTTTCGGTGGCTTTAAGACAGAGTGGGGCATAACCCATCTCGCGAGCCCACAGGAGATTGATAATCATAGAGACCAAATCGCCAGGCCATGCACCGTGTTCCATACAGCTACTATGAACCTGTGTTATTTCACTGGTGGGCAAAAGCTTTTCTCCATGACTTCAGTTCTTTCGATCCAGAGCTAATAACCGTGATACTATGATACGTGATATAGCCTAACATTTGAAGAAACCGGAATATTTACAAAAAACAACACACATACAAAATTGAAACAGAATCTATCCATTAGTTTTTACACCATTTCGGAACATCTATTTAGATTTTTACTATTATAATATCTTGGGTTTTCTGTGACGTTTACCAAGTAAATTCTATAAAAGAAAAACAACCTTTTTTCCAGGTGTGGAGCTATCATTCTTCAGTGGCGTATACAGTTCTAGCATCGGATTCACACTATCCATGGGCGAGAATGCTAAACAACTAGTGGGCCTGTCTGGAGTCTTCATTGGTTTGGGTGAGGTGCTTGGTAAGTTGGCAATTTGAATTTTATCAACATAAGCATAAGGTTCAAGTTACAAATTGTTATTGGTGCTTAGTGAGTTGGAAATGTCAATCTGAATTGGTTCTAATCATTGTAATTTAAACCCTATGCCACTGTGCAATAGAATGCTTACTAGAAGTTTGTGAGTTGTTAACGTAAACTTGACATTAAAAAGTACTGGCATAAGGTTTGAATTACAATGATAGACTGATTGTAAAATTGTACGACTAACATGTAGGCTTCAGAGTAGTAAACATCTAGGTTTAACTAGGTCAATATGATATTTGTAGAGGCCTAAAATATATTTGCTGTTATCAGTATCTCTAAATAAATTAGGTACTTACAATTAAAATTCATAATGTTGCTCATACCGCCAAAATACCAGTTTGTTGTAAATTAATTATCTGTCATTTCACAGTTGAGCAATTTGTAATTAACCAAAGTTAAGCCTAACTGTAACGATTTGTTTTATTATCAGTTCAAAGCAATTCAATGTCTTTGTAATGGTACCTATCTAAAATCTTTGAAAATTAATCTTTTATGAGATTAATATAATTATCGCCGTTGACAAATATTTGTATTGAGCAATCGAACCGTTAAATATCAAATAGATAATAAGATATCTTGACCATATCTGTCTATTCATTAGTTCTTGCGTAATGAACTTTTAAGTAAGAGCTAACAACAATGATAAATATTTACTTGACACAAATATATGCAGTTTAATTTAAACTTTATGTCAAACGTCATAAGATTTATTATGCTGAATTAAATAATGTTTGCATAGACATTTTATGGGATGGCAGTGTTTAATTAATTGGTCCGGGCTAATGTCAGTTAAATTATTTATGTCGACGCCTGAACTCAAAAAAACATAATTACCTAAGATAATTCATAACGTAATCTTAGTTGTCAAAAGATTACTTTGGTGTTTTCCCAGTTTTCAAAGAAATCATGTCAATATTCAGAGTTTCAAACATAACATAGGTAGCGAATATTGACACAAAATAATAATAATAAGTATTTAAAAATGTATCTAAATTTGTTAAAAAGTAAATAAAGGGAATAATAATAATATATTCATGTCAGGTTGTGGAATTGGACGTTATTTTGCAGAAATCAATGACAGTAAAACCTTTACGATGGACAGCCAGTCTTACCAAGGAGCAATATGCCCGTTGCACTGTAAGCTGGTCTCAAAACTTGGCCACTATCAACTTAGTCATCATTGGCTATAAATTATAATAGACTCCGAACCCAAGTCGGCCGTAGCAAAGACAATCTCATCAGATCCCCGGCTCATGGACGGTTCAGATCTCCAGTGTGTATTCGGCGTATCTCCACAGACAATGGCCCACTCAATCTTGCGCTGCATGCCCTGACACTGCAGGTGTCAGGGCATGCAGCGCTTGACGATCTAATGACTGCATCAGCGAGCGGAGTTCGCGTACGTAGCTGAATATTGGGCCAAATTTATTTAGTGAAGATTTGCCATCGACAGTACGCTAAGAAGAAGTTTAGTTTAAATAAGTTTTCCAAAACCTTTACCTAACCAACCCACTCATTATTCCAGGAGGTGCATTATTCGGCATCCTCGGTTCAAAAACGACTCGCTGGGGCCGCGACCCGATCGTGATCATGGGCTACGTGATCCACCTGGCCAGCTTCTTCCTCATCTTCATCAACCTGCCAACCGTGGCGCCCTTCGGAGACACCCACGAGACCTCCTACATCACTCCGTCTCCTGAACTGGCGATGTTCTGCAGTTTTCTGCTAGGATTCGGAGATGCCTGCTTCAATACTCAGATATACTCAATTCTGGGAGGGAACTACGCGGATAACAGTACCTCGGCGTTTGCTTTGTTTAAGTTTACTCAGGTGAGTTTGTTTTGGATTTTTGAGTTGTATTTGACTTGTTTTATTATAAGTAGGTGGGTTTTGTTTATTTATTAAGTGGTGTTAACGAAAAGAGTTGGTTTCCGTTTTACCAATGTTTTGGCCAATACAACATTTATTTAAATGCGAAATACTGGACTTGGCAGACAAACAGACGGACATGAAGTGATCTTAATCCTATAGGGGTTCCGTTTTTCCTTTAAAGGTGCGAAATCCAAAAAATTATCGATTCGATCAGTAAAAGAAAACGACAAATAATATTAGGAGAGGAAAAAATGCTTATTTACCACAAATGACATAATAAATGCACACAATTTAAAACAATACTAAAAAAAACTTAAATCTAAACAAGAAAGATCACATTGTGTTATATTAAGTACTAGCTTTTGCCCGCGACTTCGTTCGCGTGGAATAGTGACTTCCGGCAGATTTTTGGTTTATCTCGCGAAAAAAAAAAAAAACTATCCTATGTCCTTTCTCAAGTTCCAAACTATGTCTGTACCAAATTTCATCAAAATCCGTTCAGCCGTTTAGGCGTGAAAGAGTAACAGACAGACAGAGTTACTTTCGCATTTATAATATTAGTATAAGTATATGGAGTATGGATGTTTAATAGTTGTATTCTGCAGTCTTTTCTGAGAATAAATCTTGATATACGATTGACGATACAAAAGGTTATATTTGTCTGAGTAAATTATAGAAGGAAAAAAATAACTTGCTTTGTTGTCGACTTTGTTGTAGAGATAACCTTCTTTGTACGGAAATAAAAAATGAGGATATACTCGATGTGCGACCTAGGTACTGGCACATTATGTGTATGCAATAGGTTTAGTATATAACTAAACTGTTATTATTCAAATCGCATAAACTGTGTGACCTTATCGAGAAAATTGATTATATTAAACCTTGATATCGATCGTCGTTAGTATGTCATGTACCTATTACCACTACTCGTACGTGTCTCATCGCCAGATCGCCGATGATTAGTGAGAAGCGAGTAGGTAGGTAGAGGTAGGTAGGTGGGTCGGTCTATTGATCACAAGCCGGCAAGCGCTATTGCTGGTTGGCCGGGGTTTATATGTTGATTACAATAACATTCGATCCTTTGAAATTCGCGGACTACCCTGGCGCTTCACCCTTCTATAAATATTTATTGTACATGTATAGAGTATAGGTTACCTACTTTTATTTTGTTTGTACGTTTCTTGAGCTAAAAAAAAAGGGTAGGTCTGCGATAGGTCAGGTTGAGGTGACTTGAACTTGTAATAAAACTTGTGACAATCGCAGAGAAAAAAAAACACGGTAATGACGCGGTTGTTTCTCACAATGTGCGACGAATTAATTAATGAAACGCATTTACTGGGACAGCTGATTTTAGGATATGATTGCAACCATTGTTAGATACAATTGAACTTTTTATCGACTGTTGTTGTTATTGATATTATTAACTATACCTAACTACACGACATATTTCGGCATGTGGACTGTTTTTTTTTCTATTTGAAATTCATGCAAAGGAACAAGTAAACCCATAGCGTGCCATTGTATATAAGATAAATTATTCCTTTTGTTTGTATTTTTTTTTGTGTGCAATAAAGAATAAGAAAGAATGATTAGATCTGACAACATTAACCGCAGCCCAATAATGACTTACTAGATTTATTCCACCATCCCCTCTGGTTGCTTACTTACTGCCTTATTGTATCTTGCAGGGGCTAGATAATAATAATCTGTACCTAATCCATTTTAAATTGTCTGTTTAGAGTTTGAATGTGTGCCCAGTTAATGGCAATAGTGTTGTCCCCTATTACATGTACCTTAGAAACAATTGGCGAAATGTGGTTCTACTAATAGTTACACGTAACCAAGTATACATGTAACCTTTCTGGGACAAGCGTGATGTTACACATAACATAACATCACGCCTGTAATCCGCGAAGGGTTAGGCAGAGGTGTACCTAATAGTACACCCACATTTCGCCAGTTATCAAGCCCATGTAATAGGGGGCGAGCCTATTGCCATCAACCGGGCACTAATCCAGACTTCGTGGCTGTTACTGATAACTTCGTGCTGGAAAAAGTCAATAACACTTTGCCCGACCCGGGAATTGAACCCTCATGCTCAGCAGTCGCGCTTGCGACTTGTGATGTTATGTATATGTTATGGACCAAGTGATGAATTGGGCAGTATACATAATGCCCGGTCATTATGAAAAATGCCCAATATGAAAGTGCAATTTGATAATAATTATTCAAATAATCAAATTGACTGGGCATTATACATATTGCCCATCACCTGTTGGGCAGAGTAATACAAACACATTTAATTACTATTTTTTTATTGTTATTGTCATTTAACTTAAAATAAACTAAATATTAAACAACTTAAATAATCGGTTTGTAGGGTACCGAACACGTAACTAGGAAAACTTGGATGCAAGAGCGAGCGAAGCGAGCTCGGGACTTGGGGCACCCCGACACGGACAGGTTAGGTTAGAAGGGGATGGCGGGGTCGATTGAGCGAGCGAAGCGAGCGAATAGACCCCGCCATCCCCTTCGTGGTTATTTTTTTTAAAAACCACAAAAACAATAGCGCTTGAAGTCCGCCGCACGAGCCGCGCGCTGAATGGCGGTCTCTGATTGGTCAAAGCGTGTCACGCCACGCGTACTTCCCTCCCCGCCCTCGCACCGAGTCAAATATAGCTTTATTATCAAATTGCCCAATTGTCATGTAGCAATATAATAATGACCGTGCAATGTGATAAATAATGACGTTAAGATAGTAATTAATCACTTAGCCCGATAAAGCTAGACATTATTCATAATGCTCGTGCATTATTAATAATGCCCGCATTAATCACCTGGTCCATAACATATATAAATTGCGTGTTAAAACCCTCATATTTCTGTTTCCAGTCACTAGCAGCAGCGGCGTGCTTCTTCTACTCATCCAAGGCCTTCCTCTCCGTTCAGCTGACGATCCTCGGCATCCTAGCCACCCTAGGCACGGCGACCTTCGTGCGCGTAGAGTGGGCGGCACGAGCCCGCGCGCGCGCACTCGCACTGGACGCGGACGACAAGAACTCGCCGACCACGCATGCGCTCGCAGATAATGCGTTACACTATGATTGAGCGGTAGGTTTGGCTGAATTTTTGTGGTTTTAGAAATATGGGTTTACTCTACGGGAATTGTTAACTGCATGTTTACGAAATTCGGTCTTAAAAGCATGTCCTATGGCACAGCTACACAGGCCTCTATGCGACTGAAAATTCGGTCTTATTGCGGCGAAGTAAAGCTGGTATTAAATTGTTTTATTCGACATGTGGTTGACTTAACTATCTCTAGGTTAGGTACATCTTTGAAGAACAGAGTAAATCGTTCAAGTTTCTAAAATCATTAATATTTTAGCGGGTGTTATATGTGACGGCAAACTCGGGCAGCCGTAGGCAGCCAAGTAAAGAAGTGTAAATAAGATTAAAGCTTATTAAATTATAAGTAAATTTATTTTTTAAATAAATCTTTAACAACACTAAATTATGTTAACACGTTCGTCGTTGTGAAAAAGTATTGTCTATGCGCCTGTATGTTTAAACAAAGTTTAAATCATGCAGGCGTTTAGGCAATTCTTTTTCACAACTTGTTTTTAAAGTTTATTTTAAATGTTGTTTAATCAATGCGTTTCAAATAAGGATAGGAATGTCAATGACGTCGATCAATGAACTATAAACAACAGCGAAAAAGTAATGCATTTTTTATTTTATCTATCTTGTAAAAGTTATTTTTAAATTATTATCGTTTATTCAAAAGCGTGGGAGTGTTGAATCTCACGCCATCTTAAAAACGACTGGTTTGTTCACCAATCGTTTTACCGCCTTATTAATAAAAATAGTTAAACCTGGATTAACTTACGCTTGGTTTATCTCGCATGCCGTCACTTTCTTTTGAATATGTTTGAAGTGAGACGGCATGCGAGATAAACCAAGCGTAAGTTAAGCCAGGTTTAACTATTTTTATTAATAAGGCTGTTAATGTTTAAGCCACCAATTATTTTTTTCTTTGTTTTACTAAACCCTGGTGCGTAGGCTTTGCCTAGTTTAAAGACATGTATTTAGTGGGTCTACTTATTCGATTTGACGTCCTATTCCTATTTGAAACGCATGTTAGTCTTTATGTCAACAAAAAGAATTTTAAATTAATTGATGTGTTGATATCAAATACTGTCGAATAGTATTCAATTCAAATTCTTTATAGAGAAATCTGTATATTATGGAAGTATTTGTTTTTTGTATGTATTATGTTTTGTTTTAGCAAATTAAATTACTCAGGATTTAATGACAAAATAATGCTTTTATTAGGTGTTTAATTTTCTTTGTAAAAGAGTGTTTGTCTAAATAAAAATGAGCTTGGATGAACTGTACTCCTAGTACCAGTATCTACTACGTTATGACTAGTTATGAACTATGGCAATCTTCGCACAATAAGCCCCAGTACGCACTAAAGACATTTTAGTTGACATAATTCAGTTTGATTGATCAAGCAAGCAGTATGAAGCGTTGTTTACTGATTTTAAATGAAGCTAGAATATACTCGGCCATCATCATCTTCAAGTGGAAGGAGGGAAGGGAGGCCTTTGCCCTGCAGTGGGACAGTACAGGCAAATAATAATAATAATCATCATCTTCCTGCCCTTATCCAATTCTATTTGGGGTTAGCGCAACACGTTTTCTTTTTCCATTCTTCCCAGGGCCTGCAGTCTCTACACTAATAACAGCGCTACGAATGTCTCTACGTCGTATCGATGTCAAATTTCTTTAATAGATTTTCAACCTTATTTAACAGCATAAGATTGAAAACCTATTAAAGAAAGTTTTCGATTTTTCGACTTAACGACATTCGTAGCGTCGTTGTTAGTGTAGAGACTGCAGGCCCTGTTAGTCACAGTGGCATTTACTCCTTTCTCTTTTTCATATCATTCATTAAAATATACTCTGCAATCAATACTGAAAAAAAAAAAAATCGCCAATTAGACCTATAGTGCGCACTGGGTTTTCATAAAATAATGTTCCATCACTCATAGTCCTTGGCGCATGAGTAGTAAAGTTTTGTAAGCAAAATACAGCGAGCTTTAAAATGACTTATCAATTATTTGAATAAAACAGGGAATAATTTATTGTATTCTATGATTCTATCCACACTTTTCTTAAGGTCATGAAAATTATTTAATTTCATCAATTATTACTATGTGATTAAAATATATTTATATTAATGTATGGACGGCAAAGTGTGGTGCTCTACTCATAAAACTGAGTGTAAAAAGTGTAAAAATATTTTTGTATAGAAAGTAATATATACTACATAGAAAAAAAGTAAAATATTGTGTAAGGAACATTATTTATTACTAGCCATTTGTGTCCCACTGCAGGGCAAAGGCCTCCCTTCCCTCTTTCCACTTATCCCTATCCAATGCTGTTGATTGCCAATCCCTGCGAAAAAAGTCGAGTTCGTCTCGCCATCTTCTTCTGGGCCTGCCGCGTTGCCGTTTACTGCTGTTTGGGACCCATTGTGTGGTTACTTTAGCCCATAGCTCCTCCGGCATGCGGCAGATGTGGCCAGCCCAGTTCCATTTAAGCTTGGCAGCCGTGTGACCTATGTCGGCAATGTGAGTTTTGGAACGCAGTATCGAATTTCTTATTTGGTCAGTAAGCTTGACTCCAAGGATACTACGCTCCATTGCTCGCTGACAGACCCCGAGTGCGGACTTTTGACGCTTGGTTAATGACCATGTCTGCGCTCCATAGGTGAGGGTAGGAAGAATGCACATGTCCATGAGTTTTCTCTTTAGGGAGAGAGGGAGAGCTCCTTTCATTATTTGTTTCATCGACCAATAGCTCTTCCAGGCGTTCTCGGTGCGTCGGGCAACTTCTTTGTCTTGTCTTGCCTGGAAGGAGACTATTTGGCCGAGGTAAATGTACTCATGGACATATTCAATCCTCGCACCCCCAATTCCTATATTGCGCTTGGTGCTGTTCGTCATCACCTTGGTTTTTGTCATATTCATCGCGAGTCCGACCTCGAGGCTGGCACTGCTCAGTTGGTCGAGCATTAGGCCTAACTCGGCTGCCGTGGAGGAGAAAAGGACAATATCGTCGGCGAAGCGGAGATTAGTTAATCTTCCCTCGCCCACGTTGATGCCCTTGTCGCTCCACTTGCTAGTAAGTTTTCTAAAAACTTCTTCAAGGGTGGCAGTGAAGAGTTTTGGAGAAAGTGGGTCGCCTTGTTTTACCCCTTTTTGGATAGGGAATGATGGTCCTGTAGTGTTTATTTTTATGGCTGCTGTGCTACTTTGATAAATTTTCTGTAATAATTTAATGTATAGAGGTTCAATGTTCTGGTTTTGCAGAGATTCAAATATGGCGTTGTGCGATAAACTGTCAAATGCCTTAGAATAATCGACAAATGCGAGGTATAGGGGTAGGTTAAATTCGAGATGTTTTTCAATGACCTGATTAAGGGACTGTAGATGGTCGGTAGTGGAGAGGCCACGGCGGAATCCGGCTTGTTCGGGAGGTTGATGCTGATCTAATTGGCCAGAAATACGATTCTCAATTATCTTGATAAATATTTTGTAAATGTGAGAGATGAGGCTGATGGGGCGGTAATTGCCGATGTCAGTCCTATCACCCTTTTTATGGAGGAGAATGACATTCGAGTGGCAAAAATCATTTGGGAAAACACCTGTTTGTAAAATTGAGTTAAACAAGTTGCAGATGTATGGCAACAAGGTAGGCTCTGCGGCTCGAAGTGATTCGGTTGTAATACCATCTTCGCCGGGACTTTTATTGTACTTCATGCCTCTGAGAGCCTGGTGTACTTCATAGCCATTAATAGCTGGGATCTCTTCAGGACACGAGTAGACTTCGTTTACTTCGGATGTTGACTTGGATGTTTGATTGTCGGAATATAGGGATTTATAAAATTCGGTACTTATGTCAATAATTTTTGTTCTATCTCCTTGCTTAACGCCATTTTTATCTTTCAAATGAGTGATTGTAGACCTGCCTACTTCCATACCACGCATAGCCGATTTTAGGCATCGGTTGTTGGTTAATGCAGCATGGACGAGTTGTGTGTTATGGTGCCTTATGTCCTTTCTGATGCTTCTCTTCACTTTTCGATCTAGATCCCTATACCCTGCAGATTGATATGTTATATTCTGTCGCTCTTCTATAAGACGTGTTGTGCTGTCAGTGAGTTTTCTTTTCTTTTGCTTGAGACCCACGATTTTTTGACTGGCGATTTTAATAGCTTCCTTAATGTTTTTATACTGAATATGAACGTCCTCTGAATCTGTATCTAGTAAACTAAAGGTGTTTTTAATATTTATATTGAACTGTTCTCTATTTGCAATTAGTGTACATTTGTCTAAACGTTTGATTGTATTTTGAATAAGTTTGTTGCGATGTAATTTCAGATCAAAATGTGCTGTTATTCGTAATGGCCGGTGATCGGAGCTGAATTTTAATTTGTTGAGTATATTTATGTTTTTAATAATGGTTTTGCTTGAGGATAGGCAAAAGTCGATTTCATTTTTTGTGTGACCGTCAGGAGAAAGCCATGTCCATCGACGTTGAGGTTGCTTAACAAAGAAGCTGTTGCTGATACTAAGGTCCTGCCCGAATGCGAATTGTAGAAGGCGATGGCCGCGTTCATTTCTATCTCCTAAGCCGTGAGGTCCCAGAACATTGGTGTTGTCAGAAGATGTTCGCAGACCAATTTTAGCATTGTAGTCGCCTATAACCAATGTCCAAGTACCCCGGTGTTCTTCACAGGCTTTATTCAGCAGGTCATAGAATTCCTCAACGTCATCATTGCTATGTGAAGATGTTGGAGCATACACTTGGATTACTGTTAGTGTTTTGTTTTTGTTGATGGAAAATTTTAATAAGGCAATTCTGTCCGAATATGCTACAAATTCGACTATGTTGTCCTTCCATCGTTTTGAAACAAGGAAGCCAACGCCATATCTTGTGTTTGTTTCTCCGTAATGGTAGAATATGTTAGATTGCCTCTCAAATGTGTTTTCTCCTTCTCGTCGCACCTCTGCTAAGCCGACAATATCCCATTTGATGTACTCTAATGCATTTTCTAACTCTACTAGACGCTCTTCAGTTCGTAAAGTACGAACATTGAATGTTAAAATATTTAAATAATCAGTGTCCTTTTGGCTTGCTTTGGTTGTTTGGCAGTGGACCGTCGCCCGGAGATTATGATCCCCAGCCCCAGGGTGCACCTGCGTACTGCCAATAGCCGTGCACTGACTGGAGCTGCCGAGCACTGGGGGATTGGCTTTATTTGTGTCGTTCATATTGGGAAGGGGTTTAGACCAAATTAACCCACCACGCTTGTCTAATGCGGGTTGATGGGTGCGCAGTAGACCGCCTAACTGGGTCTTTGGGCGCCGCCGTTGACGTACGTGACGTACATCCGCCACCACCCTGAGTCGTCATCCTGCACTGATGCCGCCTATTCCATCCAGACCTCTAGGAAATCCTTTTCCGAGCCCAAAGATGGTTTATTGTGGTGTGAGGTTGGTGGTTAGAACACTCACACTAGTATAGGTGGATGAAGGGTGTTGTTATCAGCCACCTACACTAATCCCTTAGTCGACTCTTACGACACCCATGGGAAGAGAGGGGTGGTCTATTCTAGGCCGGAACCACACAGCCTACAGTAAGGAACATTGATATAATAAAACCCTAGATGCACAGTCTCGAACAAAACAAACAGTCGAAGCTGTCGCCAAAAACTCACCAATACACGCACTACTACATGTAGTTATCGTCACTATAAACCTATTTTTTTTGGCAAATTCAACCTTACGCAGATTCCTTTTACAATGCAGTTATAAAAAGCAATATAAAAAGTATTTTGTACGACCGTGCAGAGACGCGAGCGACGCGAGACTATTTGAAATGAGTTCATTGTGAACTCATTTTAAGCGGACGGTTTTGAGACGCGGAGTGTGTATCTTGGGTTTTATTATATCAATGGTAAGGAAGGACTTCTAGTCACATAATTTGAGGTTTTCTTAAATGAAATTTTAAAATGAACTTATGTAAATCTGAAACTGAAACATTCCTTTTATATTTTCTCCACTTAATTTTAGTTTGTAGATATAAGTATGTACTTTTATATCAGTTATTTTATTTTCATGCTTTTAACATTCCTGGGTGTCTGCAGGCCTATTAAAAATGAATAGTATTTAATTGCTGTTACTATCTAGTCTTATTTTCTTACCTAAAATAACAGTTGGAAAACAGTTTGTGGAATGCTATTGAAAATAAAATATTTTAATAACAAACCTGTTGTTTTCATATTTTATTTATGAAACTACTTGAGACATCTGATTTTTATGAAAATCACTATTCCTTTTCTATATTAGTTTCTGCAAATATTTAGCTTTCTAAGACCAAGGGTTTGGTTTGCATGAGCGTTGATTAGCCATGAATGAGTGAGTCAGGTCACTAGACTGGTAAGGCCTCATTGCGCCTTACCAGAGTGGTTTTTTATATGCCTTGCCCCAGATACCATCTAGGATTATAGGATATACAATAAAAAAATCAGTAAACTTGACAACTATTTACTTTACAGTAACTATTATAATAAATAACAAATATAAATGCCTACACTATTTACTGGTACTGCCACTGTCTTCGCCAAGTTTGAAGTCCATAGGTTTGTCGTAGCCCATCATTTTGGCGTAGTGCAAGGGATCGGTGAAATGCCTTGCTTCTATGAAGAGTGGTGCTCCTTTGGCTTTCAATGTGGTGAATGCACCGGGAATTTCGGGCACCTCCACATCCTCCACTTTGAAGTCATGCTGAAAAATAATGGTATACTTAGTCAGTTTATTATTGAACTATTTTTTTTTCAATTACGAGCCCTGTCTTTTTTGGTTAAAAGTTAATAATGATGTTTGTGTGCTACAATTTTCAACCTTAACCTACTAGTGGTATGCATAACCAAGATCTTTTCATAAAATAAAGAGTGTTTTCATATAATATAATGAGACAAACAATGTTCTATGAATTTATTCTGATATTCAAACGGCTTTCCAAAAATGATCAAGATATACTTTCACTGCAGTAAGTAGTTCTATTTTAAGCTCTTGTGGAAAGGCATTTTCATTTCACAACAAATCATCAACTACCAAGCAAGCCTTTTTCTTAATGGAATCAGTTTTTAGTACAAACTAGCTGTGCTCCGCAACCTTCTGCCCAGTAATGATGATTAAAATCACCAATTCAACCCTCTCAGTTTATATTATTTCCTTGAATAAGTATTTGATGAAAAAGGCATTCAAGGAAGTTAATTGGTGATTTTAATCATTATTACTCAGTAAAGCCAGATTTGTTACGCTTGTGAATCCTAACATACAACCTGACACTGACCGGTTTGCAAAAAACATAAAAATTATCCTAAACACTAAAGGATACACACCTTTTTTTTCGCTAGGAAGAAATTGATAGTGGTGGCAGTGTATGTTGATGTTGCAGGGTCATAGTGTATCTCTGTCACATACTTCTTGGTTATAATATGAAGTAATATAGGCGTGACGAATGTGAAGAAGCCAACTACCGAGCAAAGTGCTACGATTAGTGAAGTACTGCCTATTGTTGCCGCCTCTTTGATGATTATAGGTTGTGCCAGCAACCCGGCCATACTGGAACTCAACGAAAACACTTTCACACCCTTTATCTGCGGCGTCAGTGGACCATAATATATCTTCTCCAAATTGTTCTCATCATCTTTCAATTTGATTGAATAATTCCTGATAATTGCACTGGTACAGCTGCTAATTGATTTTAATTTGGAGGTTATCTGTTTCTGTGTGAGAGGTTGGATTAAAACCCGACTATGGTTAAACGTATTTAGTGCACAGAAACGCAACATTTTGTCTTGTTTCCCTTTAATAGTTTTTATATTTATAATTTAGTAATCAATGCCATTGGACTTTTAATTTCCAATCCTTGAGATTTTGGCGAAATGACAGTGACAGTGACATACCAAATAAACAATAATAATTTGCAAAAATCCAAAAATGATAGAATTCCTTCTGTTCAAAAACTAAAGACCTAACTCTAAGTCAAAAACAGAGAATTAGATTTTTTTTTTTAGACAGTAAAATTACCTAAATTGACAATTAACAATCAATCCATCACATTATCTCCGGGTGTTTCTGTTCTTTAAGTTCTGTGGTTTCGGCTAACGGAGAGTACTTGCATAGACACAACCTTGTAGAGCCAGGATGATACATCAGCACAAGGGTTGATGAGGAAGCGGTTATGAGGAAGAGGATGCGGATGAGGAACTATTAGAAACACGTTTTGAGGAAGAGGATGAGGATATGAGGAGGAGGATGAGGATGAGGAAGAGGATGCGGAAGAGGAAGAGCTAACATTTCGCAAATTAAATTATCCAGTTCGCGGTTTTTTTCGTGAGATGTATCCCAATACTGATGTCTTTGTAATGCCTCCTGTAAAGTTACTTGTCTCTTAGCCTGTTGAAGAGGTGTCTCTTCTGACAATTTGCGTTTATCAACCGCGGTTTTTTAATGTTGTATTATTTTGTTCATGCTCTGCATATTCTACTTCATGGTGTGACTTGAGATGACTTCTTAACCCTGAAGTCCAGCGCCCTTTACTACGTTTGTCGTTTAGTCACATATTTTACATCTAACCGTATCAACGCCCATTTCACTAAAATACGTCCATATAGCACTACATTTTGGCTTCATCCATACTATATACTATACTAGCTGACCCGTGCCCACTTCGTTGGGCATAATTAGTCGAAAGTAAGCTAATTACGTTTCGAAAAATTCAATTTCGGGGACGTCCGCTGCGTAAGGAGCCGACCACGACCACGCGACTGAGCCGCGCGGTACCTACCTCTCAGATCAGATGTAAAAGGCCACGCCCCTTTCTCCCGAAGCGGGCACGAACGCGAACCGAATTAAACCCGAAACCATACCGCGCCCGCCGCTGCGTTGCTTTTTTCTCCGATTCACTTTGCAAAACGGACTACCACGTAAAAGCCTTTTTATTTTTCGGTTTTTTATATAGCCTATGACACTCAGCAATAATGTGGCTTTCTATTGGTGAAAGAATTTTTAAAATCGGTTCAGTAGATCCCGAGATTACCCCTTACAATTTAACAAATATACAAACAAACTTTACCTCTTTATAATATTAGTATAGATAGTATAGATTATATATAGATTATAGATTATAATATTATAAATGCGAAAGTAACTCTGTCTGTCTGTCTGTTACTCTTTCACACCTAAACGGCTGAACGGATTTTGATGAAATTTGGTACAGACATAGTTTGGAACTTGAGAAAGGACATAGGATAGTTTTTTTTTTTCGCGTGATAAACCAAAATCTGCCGGAAGTCACTATTCCACGCGAACGAAGTCGCGGGCAAAAGCTAGTCTCATATACTTTTTAACTTAACAATAAACCTAATTACGACTTTAGTAGTTCTAGTTACTTACGACCACTCAAAAACAAAACAGAGACTGGCTTAGTGGCTAGAGTACCACACACACAATAGCGTGTTGTATTGTATTATATTTCTAAAACACGTTCGAGCCTGTTCGTGAAAGTACCTAATGCAGCGAGCAAAACTTTTGTTTACATTGAATATGTCAACAACACTTCCTCATAAATTCCTCTTAATGAATGAGGATGTGGAAGAGAAAGAGGAATATTTTATGCCTGATTTTGGGGATGCGGAAGAGGATGAGGAATGGCTAAAAAATGAGGAACTTCCGCATAATGAGGATGACGAAGAGGAATCCTCATCAACCCTTGTACATCAGCAACTTAGTGGCAACTTGTACACAACAACAACAACTTGTATACAACCTTGTGGAATCGGAAGTGCTAGTGCCGTACTAATACCAGAATATGCGCGACCATGTCCCATCCCATCATAATATGGTCCATCATAATATGTACCTATCATAATATGGATCATAATATGAATCGCTCTGTTCCTCACGTATCGCTTATTTAACGCATAATAATTATGCATGCATCATAATATGTTGTATCATAATATGGATTATAATATCATAATATGCATCATAATATGTATGTTATCATAATAATGTATCATAATATGGATCTAATATGAATCATTATATGAATCATGATATTCAATGAATCGTAAGATGAATCGTAATATGAATTGTAATATGAATCCAATTATGAATCGTAATATTAGTCGTAAAATGAATTGTAATATGAATCATAATGTGAATCATAATATGAATCATAAAATAAAAACGTAATATGAATTGTAATATGAATCGTAAGATGAATCGTAACATGAATCGTAAAATGAATCGAAATATGAATTGTAATATGAATCGTAATATGAATCGTAATATGAATCATGATATGAATCGTAAGATGAATCGGAATATGAATCGTAAAATGAATTGTAATATGAATCGTAATTAGAGTTGCCGCGAATACTCGCTATTATTCGGTATTCGGCATTACTCGACATTTTTTTGATATTCGTCGAATACCGAATAATAGCTAGTATTATTCGGCATTCGGCGAATAGTCGTCTAAAATAAACTTTTAATAAACAAAAAAACTAATGACTTAAAAATAAACATTTTTTAATTATTTTCCCAATTAAAACAATACAAAATATCAATTATTATCTGTAATATGTGCCTGTGCCTATCATATTCATGAAATTAAATTAGCTAGGCTTTTTAATTAATATTTAAAATCCAACAGAGGCAGATTGTGGTGCAAAAAAACAATTTTTTCTGCACGTTCGGGAGCAAGTCGGTTTCGTTTTTCCTCGTAAATTAAACCAGCCACGGAAAATAGTCTTTCTGAATAAACAGAGCTTGCTGGTGTGATTAAGTATCGTTTAGCAAGCTTACTTAAAATAGGAAATCTATTCTTATTGGTACTCAAAGTCCACCATTCATATGGGTTTATTTTTCTGTCAGCCTTTGGTAATGCGATGTAGTTGGCGATTTCTTCAGCAGTGGCATTCTTGGGTTGCTCTTCAGTAGGTTGCTCTATAGATGATTCTTCAAAACATGCCCAAAATAGTTTATGAGTTTCCGAATCGATCTGCTCACTTTCATTGTCTAAACGAGACCTTTTGGATGCCGTTTCTGGATCCGAATCATCATTTTCGTCATCTAAAGAAAGCCTAAGACCTTCTCTGAGCGCAGCTCTACGGATCCGTTCAACTTAATAACAAATGCGTGCCGCCTATCCTAAACACAGGCATATTGATTGAGTGGGAAATCCCCTATAATAATAAACGCTGGGTTTTTTTTTTTTATTTAAGATGGGTCAGCTCTTGACCTCGAGGCTATACAAAATGGGGCTATACAAAATGGGTTATACAAAATGGGGTATTCCTCGTAAACTATGAAAAGGGTTGCCACCATTTAAAAGTGGAAAATTAAATTATTTGTAAATATTTATAACACGAAACAGATTTCTTTAACTTTATTGTTTTCTTTTCTCACAACCTTAGAAGAAATTAGAAATATTTTTAATGTGTTTTTTATGTCGAATAGTGATGTCGAGTTATTCGACTATTCGCCAAAGTGAATGGCGATTAATCGGTTTTCGACTATTCGCTATAACCACTATTCGCGGCAATTCTAATCGTAATATGAGTCGTAAAATGAATTGTAATATGAATCGTAATATGAATCATATATGAATCATATATGAATCATAATATGAATCGTAATATTAATCATGATATGAATCGTAAGATGAATCGTAATATGAATCAGAATATGAATCGTAATATGAATCATAATATGAATCATAATATGAATCGTAATATGAGTCGTAAAATGAATTGTAATATGAATCGTAATATGAATCATAATATGAATCATGATATGAATCATAACATGGATCATGTTATGAATCACAATCATAATAAACTGTGACGTCTGTATAAAAAATAAATCTAGAGGAAAATACAAGTTTGGACTAATGTCCCACTTACGTCCCGCTACCTATCCGTTTGAAATAGTGTCTATAGATACCCTAGGGAATTTGGTGGTGCTCGATCAACCAAAACATATTTACATCTTCTACTAGATCACTTCACTCGTTACGCCTATATTTTGACATCCAAACCCAGAGTGGGCATGATTTTATAAAACTTGTCCAAAAAGTATCACAAGATTATAAAATTAACTTAATTCTATAGACCAATATCCTGTTTAAATTCAAAATAATTCATTTTTTTTTAGAAAAAGAAAATATACCTATAGTTTTCACTGTGGTTTATGCGCCATTTTCAAACGGATCAATCCGTTTGTAATTTCGTTCAAACGAAAGATTAAATCAAACGTTACATAATAAAATTAGTTGCAAGATTAATGAAAGGAGGGATAAAATCGCTAGCTATTGCTCATGAATGCACGGAAAAATATAACGAAACTGAAAATAGTGTAACAGGGTTCTCCCCAAAGTATTTACTGGAGGGAAAAAATGTAGACATTCTAGCAGATGAACTGAAACAAAATATAACACAAAATCATCTTTTGCGAGACCGAAACATTCCTTAGAAAATAGCATAAAATCACACAATTATAACAAACAAGAATTGTTAAAAACAGAAAACATTTAGAATTAAAAGTCGGAGATTCTGTATATGTTGAAAACGGAAATAGGCTACCGAAAAAAACTAGATGAATTGAAAATAGGACCATATCAAATTGTAGACAAAATATCCAATTCTTTTCTTTGTAAATTGAATCAGTTTTTTTTTTATTCGATGATCCATATTCTGATTCATATTATATGGTTCATATTCTGATTCATACATGGTTCATATTATGATTCATATATGATCCATATTATGATTCATGTTATGATGAGCCATATTCTGACTCGTATTATAATCCATGCTATGATTCATTCATAATAAGGATCATAATATAAATGTTCTATCCGTGTTTGAGTCGATGCTTAATCGGTACCTAGTACCTACGTCACTGGACAGATCAAAAGTCAAAAGTAGTCAAAACCCAGCTGTCGGCCATAGGATTTACCCCAAAATTCCTTCAACTCTTCTCGAGTTATCTCTCTGACCGTCTTCAGTATGTTAAAATAATAAAACCCAAAGTGTTACATTTTCAAATAAAAAAAAAAAAAGATTTGGTCTTTTTGCCACCTTTCTTGACTAATTAATGATGAAAACATAGGGGGCGGCCAAATACGGGTTGCACCCCGATAAAGCCTTATCTTTGTGCGTGATACTTTCTAGCCGCGCCACAGTCGCATTAATGTACATGATAATATATTATGTTCATTATTGTATGTAATATTAGGGTCGTTCTCAAAAAAGTGGCACCGCTCGAATAAATTTATCAATTTGAGAAAAATTATCAATTATTTAGTTTTTTTTATAAAAATCCATTCTGGGTGGCTCTCTTATGTTGAATTGTTCTAAGGGAATAAGAATTTTACATGAATAGATGAAATACAGCTATTTAAAAAAACTAGCTTACAGGTTAAAGAGATATTGTACAGGTTACTGAGAAAAGCTTTCAGGTTAAAGAGAATCAAACAGGTAAATGAAAAATAAAACAATTTTTACCATGCAAAATCAGTTTTTATTATTATTAACTCCGTCCTAATCCTGCCCAGATCCTAAATCCCGAAAGCTTTCAACTCGAACTGCATAATCGCTTCCAATGCCTAACCGAATGCGAAACAGTGGACGAGCTAAACAACGGGTTGGTGGAAACTGTCCATGCAGTGGGGTATAAGTTCTTCAATATCCCACGCCGGAAAAAGCCTCAAAAGCTCTCGGCAAACACAATCCAGTTGATGGAAGACCGGTCTGAGATGAAACTGCAATCATCAGTAGATATGTCGGTATACGGTAAACTCAATAGGCGCATCAAAAAAAAAAAAACACGAAGTCCATTCGACACGACTTGCGGTCCTATAATACTCAATGTATTAAGACCGCAATTGAACGAAATCAGGGCTCCAAAGTGTTCGCGAAGAATGCGTCTATTGGGCAAAGCCAAATGACAAAACTGAAGATCGAGGACGGCAGTATCATCTCATCGAAGCCAGAGATCCTGAAAGAGCTAGAGAGGTTTTATGGACAGTTGTACACCTCGACCCTATAGCCTGTTGTCAGTTAAGCTCAGGACTCCAGAGCGAAACTGACCCGACACTACACTGAGGATATCCCAGACGTCAGCCTGTATGAGATTAGAATGGCCCTCCAACAGCTTAAGAACAACAAGGCGCCGGGGGATGATGGAATCACGACAGAACTTCTGCGAGCTGGTGGAAAACCAGTACTTTTAATCCTCCAGAAGCTGTTTGACTCCGTCATACTCGAAGGTATTACGCAAGAAGCATGGCACAAGAGTGTGGTGGTGCTCTTCTTCAAAAAAGGTGACAACACCCTATTGAAGACTAATAGACCCATCTCACTCCTGAGCCATGTGTACAAGCTGTTTTCGAGGGTCATTACGAACTGTCTCGAACGCAGGTTTGATGACTTCCAGCCTCCCGAACAAGCCGGTTTCCGAAAAGGCTTCAGCACCATGGACCACATGCATACGCTCCGCCAGATTATACAGAAGACTGAGGAGTATAATCGGTCATTATGTCTAGCGTTTGTGGACTATGAAAAAGTCTTTGATTCGATCGAAAACTGGGCGGTGTTACAGTCTCTTCAGCGGTGCCGTATCGAATATAGGTACCTAAGTATATCGAAGTGCTGAAGTGTATATGTAGAAACGCCACTATGTCGATCCGATTACAGGACGAGAGCACGAAACCAATCCAATTGCAAAGAGGCAGGGAGACGTTATTTCACCGAAACTGTTCACGAACGCATTGGAGGATGTTTTCAAACTCTTGGACTGGGACGGATTCGGCATCAACATCAACGGCGAATATATCACTCACCTTCGTTTTGCCGATGATATAGTCATCATGGCTGAATCGCTGGAGGATATGAACAAAGCTCAGAGGCCTCAGTAACGTTTCTCAACAAGTGGGTCTTAAAATGAACATGAACAAGCCGAAAGTTATGTCGAATGGCCGTGTTCCACCCGTACCGGTAGCTGTTGGGAGCGATACTCTCGAAGTTGTCGATAGTTATGTTTACCTGGGACAAATTGTTAAACTGGGTAGATCGAACTTCGACAAAGAGGTCGCCCGAAGAATCCAACTCGGATGGGCAGCGTTCAAGAAACTACGCGACATCCTTTCGTCCAAAATTCCGCAGTGTCTTAGGGCGAGGGTGTATAACCAGTGTGTGTTGCCAGTGATGACTTATGGCACAGGGACATGGCCCTTAACTGCTGGCCTCTTAGAGAAGCTCAGAGTCACGCAACGAGTCATGGAGAGAGCTATGCTCGGAGTTTCTTTGTGCGGTAAAATCCGGAATGAGGAAATTTGCCGAAGAACCAGGGTCACCGACATAGCTCGCAGAATATGCAAGTTGAAGTGGCAATGGGCAGGCCACATCGCTCGAAGAACAGACAACCGATGGGGACGAAAGGTTCTCGAGTGGCGACCACGAACCGGAAGACGCAGCGTTGGTAGGCCTCCCAGCAGGTGGACCGACGACATCGTGAGAGTCGCGGCCAACCGGTGGATGCAAACGGCAGGCTGCCGTTCTTTATGGCGTTCTATGAGAGGCATTTGTCCAGCAGTTGACGTCTTATGGCTGATGATGATGATGATGAAATATTAAGCTAGTATTCACACATTTCAAAGACAGTTTTATTTAAACAATAACAGGCAAAGTCTCTTTAATCTGATAATAGTCTCAATAACCTGTGCTTTCCAAACAGGTTAAAGAGGCACAGGTTAATGAAAATAATATGGTTTTGATGTGATAACAACAAAATGGTGAATGTTTTGGAGTTTATACTTATAAAACAATAAGAAGGCAGTAAACTACACAATCTAACGTTTATACTCGCAAAGGTTGAAGTCAGATTAAAGATAACATACCTGTTACAAACTCAGATTGATCCGATTCGACATTATTTCTAAAAAAATGGCACAAATTTCTAAACTTTTTTCCTTGGCAGCAGTTAGTCCGATACTGCTTGGTTATTTTACGCGGTGGTGGCACGTTGAGTAAGTAATAGTCTTTGTGTGATGCGCGTTAGTGTGCAAGCACAGGTTATGGAGAAAATCACTCCGGACACGATTTGAACTTGAATAACTTGCAAATTATGTTCATTATTAATGTACCGTGTAAAAAAAGATAAATTTAATAATATACAGACTAGTATTTTAATAATTTTGAACCCATATTTTAAGCATTTATTTTTTTATGTTTATTCAAAGTAAACTCTTTTAATTTGGACATGGCAGGTTAGTGAGAAACAGATGTTACAATATTATTTTGTTGTAAGAATATCACTTTAGTTTGCTTAATATTACTCGGCCTCTGTGTGAAAAGTCTCTTTAAGTACATTATCGTGTAGAATTTTGTAAAAAGCATTAATAAAATCATACATTTCCAGTAAAAACCGCCTGACAGGTTACAGAGCCACTTTTTTGAGAATGATCCAATATTAAAAAAAGAGAGAATAGAGAGCAGTGGTGGCCCAGTGGTGGCGGCTCCGACTTACGAACAGTGAGTCGTGGGTTCGAACCCCGTCAGGCGCATTACTTTGTGTAATTTATTTCATCACCACTGCTCTCAAAACGGTGAAGGAAAACATCGTGAGGAAACCGGCATGTCTTAGAACCAAAATATTCGAAGACATGTGACATCTACCAATCCGCACTGGGCCCGCGTGGTAGATTATAGCATGATTATAGCCCATCCATAGGCTGATGATGATAAATGTACATGATAATATAATACTATTATGTTCATTATTGTATGTAATATTAAAAAAAACGAGTGCTATATAGGTTCGAGAGAATTTAAAAAAATCATGCTTCCTAGCCGCACTAGTAAACAGGCCTAAACAGGGGCCCTAGTCTGCTATTCAATAGTGTCAGAATGGTCGATCATTGATCTCATAATGGTTGATTGACGACAAGCCAAAAAGTACCTTAAGTCGACAGGCATAAGGTACTTTTACTCTCAGGGAGCGCTTCTTTGGCCACCTGAAGAAAGTATTTAATAGTCTTTTGTCAGGCGGAAATAAGGTGCGTGCTTTCAACGGTTGGGTCATGCCGGTTTTGATGTACTCTTTCGGCATACTCAAATGGACTCAAACAGAGCTAGACGCCCTGGATAGGCGGGTCCGTACATTGTTGACGACGTATCGAATGCATCACCCACGTTCTTCGGTTATGAGACTGTATATCCCACGGAAGTGTGGAGGTCGAGGCTTTTTGAATGCTAAGACTCTCCACAATCGTGAGATATGCAGTCTCAGGGAATATTTCCTGGAAGCCGACGTGGGGATGCATCGAGATGTTGTCGCGGTGGACAAGGGCCTTACCCCGCTCTCCTTGGCTAAAGAGAACTGGCGCAAACCTGTAGTGCTTGACACTAACGACCGCTTGGAGGTATGGCAGAGTAAGGAGCTTCACGGACGCTTTTTCCGGGCCCTACATGGGCCCGATGTAGACTTCTTAGCGTCCGTGGCCTGGCTACGTTTCGGGGAACTCTTCGGAGAAACCGAAGGTTTTGTCTGTGCAATTATGGACGAAGTTATGATGACGAATAACTACCGGAGATTTATTGTGAAGGATGGTACGGTTGACATATGTCGGGCATGCCACCGTCCGGGCGAATCAATCCGTCACATTATCTCCGGATGTTCTCGTCTGGCTAACGGAGAATACTTGCATAGACACAACCTTGTAGCCAGAATTATCCATCAGCAACTTGCTCTGAAATACAACCTTGTGGAATCGGAAGTACCGTACTACAGGTATGTGCCCGACCCAGTTCTCGAAAATGACCATATCACACTGTACTGGGATCAATCCATCATCACTGACAGGACTATTATAGCTAATAAACCTGATATAGTGGTGGTGGATCGATCAGAGCGGCACGCAATGATTGTTGACATAACCGTCCCGCATGACGAGAACCTCGTGAAAGCCGAGAAAGACAAGCAAATCAAGTATCTTGACTTGGCTCGCGAGGTTGTCGACATGTGGAGTGTGGACTCAGCGATCATTGTGCCGATAGTCGTTACAGCCAATGGCTTAATTGCCAAGAGCCTCGACCAACACCTGAGGAGGCTCTCGTTAGGCAGCTGGATCAAGGGCTTGATGCAGAAAGCGGTACTCCTGGACACGGCTCGTATTGTTAGGAGGTTCCTTTCTCTGGAGCCCTGACCGCCGGTAGCTTGGACCCTGTTCCCGATACCGGTGGGCTACAATTTTTTATATTTTTAAATGTTTTTTTTATTTTTGTAAGGAATATTTAAAAATGTATCAAATTTGTTGAAAACTTAATAAAGGGAATAATAATAATAATAATATTCCACAACTATCACACAACGCCATCTAGTCCCAAGCTAAGCAGAGCTTGTGTTATGGGTACTAGACAACTGATAAACATACTTATATATTTCTAAATACATACATATTATAGATAAATTACACCCAGACACAGAACAAATGATCGTGCTCATCACACAAACATTTGTCCTGGGTGGGAATCGAACCCACGACCTCCGGCATAGCAGTTAGGGTCACTAACCACTAGACCAACAGGCCAGTAATCTCACGTGGATGCGCTGATGATGGAAGGTACAACTCCTCAACGGTTAGGAGATGAAAAAAACTGACTCAAAATTAGACGTACCACAACTTAGGGACTGATACTTGTATACTGTGATACTTGTTTCAGGCTATATTAGGATAACCTAATGATAGAAGGTAAATCCGAATCCAAACTAATATTATAAATGCGAAAGTAACTCTGTCTGTCTGTCTTTCTGTCTGTCTGTCTGTCTTTGCTTCACGCCTAAACTACTGAACCGATTTGTGTGAAATTTGGTACAGACATAGTTTGGAACTTGAGAAAGGACATAGGATAGTTTTTTTTTTTTTCGCGAGATCGGGAACTATGTGGGTAAAACCAAAAATCTGCCGGAAGTCACTATTCCACGCGAACGAAGTCGCGGGCAAAAGCTAGTCTAAAATACGGTAAATAATTTTTTTAGTGTTTGGATTTCGATGTCAAGAAGACTTTCGTACTAGAGTACTGCGTACCACACTCGTAAAAAATTTCGAAATAGCGTGCGTCGATTCGAAATCACACATCACTCCCGCTCTAGGGTTATGTTTGCACACGGGCGCTGTATGGGCTAGAGACGACTCTGAGTGGAAATAATTGTTTACATTTTACGAAAATTTCAACATTTACCTACTATTTTTGCAAAATGTTAAAAAAAAGTTGTCAGAAACGACATGAAAAAAAATCCGCTGCTAAGAACCGGAACTCCGGATAAGGACTGTCAACGAAAAACACAGAATTGACCATAATTTTAATGATAATTTGCTCGCTGACTTTATACAGGGGTGGTGAAACAGGTCATCAGAAAGTTGGTAACTTTAGAGTCTCTCTTTACGTAAATGTCTCCTTCTGTTTACTTCCCCATTGTTAGGTAGGTCACGCACGCTGTAGGTACTGGTTCACTCAATAGCATGAACTGTCGGGCAGTTGTCAACATCATAGCATATACCGGTCTCCGCGTCCAGCACCAAAGAATCAGGACAGTCACACCTCGAGAACCCACAGACAGTTCCAACCAGCATCTCCTCAGGATGTTCGCAAGTTCTTTGAGCGTGCCAGTATGATTGGGAGCAGTTGCTTTTTCTTTGAATCATCCATTCTGGACATTTATCCACACCTAGTAAACAATATAATATTATCAGATAATTTGAAACAAACTAAATAGGATTCTTATTTTCTATAAATATGAATCCTACACATACATGGTACCTATTGGTTCTTTAAAAAGATTCATTGAATACACTCACGGAGGCCAAGATTTTGTAACAAAAGAAACCAGTAGGAAAAAAAGAACCCTAAAGGGGAAGCAACAATATAGGTTATACCTATCTCGAATTCTTGACATCAGAAGCATAAGGTCGAATAAAATGTAGTTAAAAAACTAAAAAACCCGACTGAAAAAACGGAAAAGCAAAAAACAAGCACATTTTAAATTAAACAAAACTTGTAAGCAGGCGGGGTCCATTCTATTTTCATTTCATAATTTAATATTCAAATGAACCCCGCCTGCTTCCAAGTTTTGTTTAATTTAAAATGTGCTTGTTTTTTGCTTTTCCGTTTTTTCAGTCGGGTTTTTTAGTTTTTTAACTAGGTACATTTTTTTATTTAACACTTTTTAGTCAGTTTTCATTAACTTCGTTATTACTATTATAAGACGGTAGATTTCGATTCGATTTTATATTCATTCCGTACACGTAAAAGAATCCGGTTAAATAAGTAAGAAATGCGATATTGTTTGTTCTAATAACTTTAAATCGTTATATATCCTAAACGGTTTTATAAAATGAAAAAGGAAACCTAGTATTCATTTTCAAATACCTATTCAACGATACCCCACTTGACATGGTGAGTCAATTTTTTTTTTTTTTCATTTTGACAATATGGCGACTAGTTGTTACTATAGTGAGTATTGTTTATTGTAATGTTTTTAGTGACACTCGCGAGGTCAAGACGAATCGATTGACGTACGGATCATCAAAATCGGCCAAGGCGTTTGGCCTCTACAATGCCACATAGGAACAAACATACATACATACATACATACATACATAGACTGATAAACACATAACCCTTCTTTGCTTTGCGCAGTCGGGTAATTAAATAGAAATACAGAGAGTTTTGCACATCCGACCTTATGCTTCTGACGTCGAGATATACTTATCAATAAGGATCGTATTCCTTATTGATATTGATACGAACCATTTAAGGGCCCTTTTATTGCACATTAAACTAATGATGATGAAAGAAAGAAACCGACAGTCACGAAATAAAAATGTTCCAACACAAAAGTATTCTAATGATCGTCCAACGCTAATCGTTCGACGAAGCATTTATCTTACAGACATGGACAAATATGGTGGTTATTGTAAGTACTTATCCACCGTAAGCGGAACAAACAGACAGACAAACAAAAAAATTACATACGAAAACATATTTTTGTTATAATAAGTGCCACATCTTTCATATAAGTATTCAGTATGAAAGTAAAATGCTATATTACAAACAGGCACTTAAATTTTGCTTATTTGTATAGATTTGGCAATAGCTTTAACGTTTTGGCAAACTGATCAAACCCTTGAGTTTGAATAATATACTCACATGTATCGTTATGCCAGAGGCAATGCGTACTCGATGACTGGATATAGGACGAAACGACACTTACGCCAAGCAGGAAGACAGCCCACTTGATCATTATGACTAGACCTGTTAACTGAACTAGGCTCACTGATGTACTAATTCCTTTGCTTTGCTGTAACTGAAGCCGTTGTTAACATAACCACTGACACCTGTTGTGTTTATAGCACTGACAGATCCAACAATGCGATTGGATCCTTCTACAATAGTTCTTTGTCCATTTAACATTTCTAAACAATGGATCGAGTTCATTGGAGAAGTAAAAACAATATTTTATTTAAATACCTTTTTCGTTACTCATACTTGGAAAGTACCTAGGCCTGGAGATACCTGAGGAGCTTGAATGTTATACTTTTCAGCCCTAGGGAGAATCGGTTTCATCTGACAGCTGTCAAATTATTTAAAAAAACCAGTTCTGTTTTCACATAAATTTTCTATTGAACCATATTCCAACTTTATAATATGTGCAGCCACTGAATAAAAGCGCGATGTACCTAACTATAATATTATTTAGTTTCAACTAAGTATTTCTTTAAATAACATAGATTTGGGCAAATGATAAATAATGGCTGAATAGCTGGCCGACCACAGAAAAAAAAACATCCAAGTGGTTTTGACTTTTGAACGCATAAAATAGGTGTGACAATAGTAAGTAAACTTGCCAAGTATCATGTCAAACCTCTTTGATGCGCAACAGTGTTTATTGCATGGCCCCAAACATAGGCCCCAAAGGCCCCAATCATATCATGTGGATACGCTCATCTCTGCCTCGTTGATCCAGTGGTCGCAGTGGCGAGTTGGCGACTGCTGAGCACGGAGCACGGATTCGATTCCCGGGTTGGGTAAATTGTTATTGGGTATTGCCATCAGAACTTTCTCAGGAGCAGCTACAAAATCTCGATTTGTGCCCGGTCGATGGCAATAGGCTGGCCCCCTATTACATGGGGCGTAAATTTAACTGGCATAATGTGAGGAACCTACCGAATCCTTCGGGGATTACAGGTGTGATGTTATGTGAAAGATACACAGAAGGAATAATGATAATTATTATTATGGTCTTTAAAATGTGCCGCAGTGTCGATTTATGAGTAAAAGAAGAAAGAATTGTATTCGAGAGATATTATTATAGGTAGTGTTTTGTATGAATTAATTTATTTTATCTTTATATTGATGCTTACCTGCTGACCGCTCCTCATTGCCGGTTTAATCCTCATTTTCAAAGCAAGATAAGGGGTCGATTCATCGGCCTAAACAAGCACAAGTGAATGGCCACAATGCGGCTATCTACCCGCCGAACAAACACCACCTATTGATTTAGTTTATCTGTTCGCAAACAAGGCACGCGCCCTCAGGCACGAACGACGCGCCGTCAACCAGATATACCATAAAGACTATAAAAGAGACCGTATACCCAAACCGAAAGATAAATCTTTCACTTTCTTGAAAATCATGCCACGCTTATCTACCGCCACACATCCGCAAAAACCGAGATTCTGGGTACCGATAAGGATCTGCGTAGGTATAATAACTTTATTTTATTTATGTTCATCGAAAAAATTTAACGCATCTAAAATACAGAGCTTAGTAGACAATTAGCATTGTAGCAAAAACTACCATAATTTAGCCATTAGTTGCTAGTATTTTGATGTGCAAACTTTACGCCGAAAGTTTACGGGTGGCTAAAAAAATGGAGAATGACTCGGCACATCCTCTGTTTTGTAAACGGGTCTTCTAAGCTTTCGGTGTAAAGTCTGCACAAAAGGGCAGGTAATTATAACTTTCAAAATAATTATGATCTATATCTGTTAATGTATTTTAACTTAAAGGTTATTAAATGAATGGTTAACTTTCTACAATAATTATTATGGAACTACCTGTGATGGTAAGGTAGAAAATTTAAGTTTGCAGTTTATGATTAATGGTTCATAATTAGGCACCTACGACTAATCCATTTTTTCATCATCCAACAATGCTAAACTGTAACTTGTAAGAACCTTGCAAGTTTGCAACTAGCAAGTTTTAGTTGATAATAGGTATTTCATGGAATTAAAACCATATATCTACTCAGAACAAAATGTGCAATAATAAATACCCTGGTGACTTTTAAAATTCAAAGTTACACGGTTACTCTAAAAGTTAACCTCGTAATACGGTAAACCTTTCCCGCCAATTCAAAAAGCCCTGTAAAAGCATTTAGACATTTTCGATACCGATTTCTGCCTTATCATCTGTGGCATAAAGTTGAAATTTGAGTAACATCGGATCCAATATCAGAGAAAGAGATAACATATTGTTGCCTCAGTCTTCTAAAGTGTTATTATAGCCATCTCTTTTACTCGCTGCAGTAAATGAGCGTCAAAAAGTTTTGTCTCTGTCCGTAGTTTAGTCGAGTTTCTGAGTTGGTAAAGCACTGTCGCTTGTTGCAATCGCGGCACAAGTTTGTTTACTTTTGTAAAATAACCGAATAAATATGGAACTGACATGAAAGGATTGTTTTAAAGTGATGTGATTGGAGCAGTGTTACATTTTGCTGTTATTGTAATATATTTTTCGTTGAAATGGAGATGAGAAGATTACTTTGGACTGTATTTTTGGGAGTTTTAAGCAGAGCGGAGGCGGGAATGATGGGTGATCAGTGCGACTGGACTGGCAGGTATGTTGATGTTGAAACCTCTATTGTTTGGCATACTTTTTATTCACCAATTTGAATATGAAATCAATTTAGTAATTAGACATAATTGCTTCTATTGTTGTTTTTTGAATTTTGCTTGTATTATGGTAATTTGTTTTTGAAACATGGTAGTTAACGTGTTTCTAATTTGTTTACCTTCTTGATTGGTTTTGAAATATTTTTAATGTTTTTGTTTAGGTATGTAGGTACCCCATTACTTACATCAATTGTGTAAATAACTAGATACCTACCTACTTGTACTGTAGTTATCCACACTAACTAGATATTTAACAAATTACGGATGCTAGTTAGTAACTAAATACATAGATAATCACAAATTTATCTAAGTATCTACTTATTAACACAACGACACACATCACAACTGCCTGCTAACAACTTTATTGCAGGTATACCAACCTAAACGATTATAAAGCTTACAAAAGCTACATCGAACAATGTATAGTTAATTAATACCGAGTACCTACTAGGTACCTGCCTACCTAGCCAATACACTCATTGTGTCCTAAGATTGTGTCAGCCTACCGCAGTGCACTGGTCAAACAACCTCAAAGGCTCACCAACTCTACCTAGGTACCTTATACTATGTGTTAGCAAGCTATTTCTCACCTCTTTTGATAAAATTTGTTACCTGCATGTTAATAAATAAATTATATACCTCAAAAACCTAAGCTCATTATATTTAAATCACAAAAGAAAATAAGAATCCAATAAGTATGGCGAATTCGCGCGGAATTCGTTCCAATCAGAATATTAACAATCCTGACCCGAGGCAAAACATCCTTTCTGGGGGCAATTTGCTTAATAAAGCCAAATTTATTTCCATATCATTTGCGATTGCGTGTCCTATGTTATTAACAGCCTCTCTTGATGTTATTCATGATGAATCAATCATATGAATCATTCATCGAATACCACGAGAGCACGACATTTTTATCATAACTACCCACATTATTGGTGCCGCCTCGAGGTAGTGCTTCTTATAATTTCACCGTATATTTTGATGTTATCTCTAAACACAATATTTTATGAAGCTGCTGTAGGGGACTGAGGACTGACAATTAGTCAAAAAAGTAATTATGAAGTAGAAGACTTCGAATGTTATAATAGCCACAGGCTCATTTATTGCCTCAACTTGCAGATAATCTTTTGAGCAGCCTCATTTGCATAGCTCAAATCCGTTTCTAAGTATGGCCATTGTATCTTGTTAGACACTCGTACAGGTACCTAACTTGTAGGAATACACTATACACCCTATTATAAGGAGATAAAGATAAAAGTTCGTCTTGCTTCTTCGAGCAATGATTGATCACGATACAATCCAGTGAGCAACACGAGCTCATTAAGTCTCCCCACTCAAAGTACACTCATAATCGATGTTCCGATGTCAACACGTTACAACATTAAAATAAAATAATTGTTATTGTTAATGGGGCCCGGAAACGATGTCAAATGGGGACATTGGGGGCTCGATTACGGAACAAAAATCAACAAGTGGGGTTTCCCTGCAGGGGCGGCGTGGGAAACAGAAGTGGAAACTGTTCTCGTCAACCCTAACTTGTATTGTACATGACCCTTCCGGCTAAAAGGGTGGCTCGCCCTTGACGTATCATGTACTTTATTGATTTAGAGATATGGATAGAATTTCCGATAAATGTAATTGCTACAGTGTTGAGCAATTGAACGAATTATAAAAGATGAATATAATTTATTAAATCACAAGTTTTGTTGAACGCCTCCGAGAACCCAGAAAACGACCGAGGATGGTAATCAATCAATATCACACAATGTGTTACATTGGTGCTTAGTAGAGAAACCACGTACGGTCCCATGTAACACATAAATATTTTGTTAAAACTTTGTTATTATGAGAAAGTTTCACCATAACCACGTAAGTAGGTGAAGTTCCCATCAGATAGTGTTTATTTTTCTAATAAACAAACTATCAGCTAACGATACTTTAGTCCAGATGAATGAATCTCCAACGCTTTGGGAAAAACATATCACTATAAACATTTACATTACTAATACTGTACTTTTACGACTCGACGATGACGCGTTAACATAAGTGGTAATAGAAATAATATAAAATGAGAAAATGCGCGATAATATCTACGTGCGAGAAAGTAAGCACAAAGATTAGCCGCGGAGAAGCTATCAATGCAGAGACTGCAAAAAGCAAATTGAGTGTCAATGTACCAGCATCATTGTGAACATTGAGGAGCATTCAAGTTCATACATTAATATTTATTAGGGAGGGAGGAGTGAACGGAGGGGCCCGGGATCTGTTTATTATAATATCCTCCTATTATAACGCGTTCGCACGATATGCTCCAATACGGCTGATTGGTAAATGCTCCACGCCGGCCGATTGTATGAACCCTCTGCATCAATCTGTATGGGTGTATGGACTATTTATATCTATTGAAATTAAAGTTTGACAATGGGAATGAATATTGAATTACCTGTAGCCTGTAGCTAACGCTATCCGGGTTTTTGGGTCAAAAATTGATAAAATACTAAAGATAATCGTAGGCGCATTAACTAATCAGAATAAACCTTTGAATGGATCAGAACTTTAACTGGATGTAAACGGATTGACCCTCGTACTGACGTCAAAATGTGCACTGAATTATAATTGACTAATTAAATTGCCCCACGCAAGTGCATCTTAACAACGGATGTGCGTAATGACTGTGACAACTGAATGTCACGAAGAATAAAACTTGGTATGAAGTAACATGCGCAAAACGTACACTCCAACACCAATGTTTCACCATTTGTCAAAGTCATGCATGCCTAATGAGAACATTCAGAACTGTGGCCGCCGTACTCTTATCACATTCCATGGGTAACCAAAGTGTTTCAAACATATTTACAAAACACTTAAATATCAGGAAAGAAAAAACTTCAACAATAAGACGAAGATAAGGCATAAGTAGTTTTTATCTGCCTGGCGCCTTTCAACACTATTGTGTTCTGACTGACTTTGACTTCCAACAATGGTCATTGCCACTAAATAGTTAAGTGCCAAATATAAAAAATGCCTTACAAATATTGCTTCAAAATTCCTCGTAGCCACTAAACTATTTCTCCTAACCAAAACTTAAATGCGTCTTTAAACAGATTTAGAATCTATTAAATGGCATGTTTAAGAATGAAGATTAAGTATAATTTAGCGACGAATTAAAAACTATTCTTAGACACATCTGAATTGTAGAGCTAGAGACCTAGCCTGCAAATGTGCTATGAACTGTGAGAACATTTACTTAATGACATAAGGAAAAACCAGATAGTAATAATAAACTATTTGAGGATTTTTTTGGGGATTCATCAAGAGTTCATTAAGGAGATGTGTCTTGAAAAGAGCTTGGTACGAATGTTTAGACAATTGGTACGGTACAGCACAATGATGAATCAACTCATTGTGCATTACCGGGAGCAAAGGAAGTTTATGTTTAAAATACGATTAGGTACGTACATTATAAATAATAAGATATCAAAGCACCATTACAGTTGTAGACAACAGTCCTTTCGGTATCAGCTACATAAATATACATTGTTATTTACGGGAAAATTATGTTTGCGGTTTTACTTCCTGAATTTGACCCATTTATTGAACGTAGCTAACCGCTACGGATGTCACTATCTCAATATTTGCGTAATGGTCAACCACGATAAAAACATCAGATGGTGTATGGTGGATTGCGAAGCCGCGGGCTCTCACGCCCTCCATATGGTGCGGCGCGTACGCGTTACGCTGTTTTACGATTCCGCCTGTTCCTGGAAGAAGTTCCCGTTCCATATCCCACAGAGGTTCATTATCATTAGTGATTCACAGCCCGGTGCCACGGCTGGGAGCTGGGACCGCCCAACCAGGACATTTCACATGGCACGGTCATGGGAACTTGTGGGAATATGTTCGTTATACCGAAAGAAAACAAGCATCACATGTTGCTGGATGAAATCACGGTTATTTTTAAGCGACGATTGTTTTTATTCGCTCGCCAATTGAGGGCAATCAACGACACGTGTTCCGTTCGAGACGCTCGCCTTAGGCATCTATTGAGCTCGTTGATACTGCGTCTAGTCAAATAAATGATCGTAAAACTAGCTGAGAGTACCGATTCTTATTGGGAGCACCAAATTACTCTTAATCAGAATCTTGTACCTTCATAGAATACAACAGAAAAAAGTTTTTACTGTCTTTCAAGTGGACTATCACCTAAGATACTTACTCGATATTCTAATTCGTTCCCAGATACTTGACCGACTCCCATTACTACTATCATCTTTAGCCTCATAACATATCTGCATGTAACTCTACTTACAGAGAATTTTTATTACGCTCTCAAGCTCCAATCACAGAGATAATGGGTGCACGTTAGCTGGTCGCTGAAGGGTAATCCAATGCTTGTACCATGTGCCCACTTATCTTTTTGTCGTAAAGTTCCGGAACATTCTGAGAATTGAATAATATCTGACGTTCACAAGTTTTTTGGCGTTGATTGTTGTAATGATTGTGACCTACTTCGATTGGTCTGAGTCACGCTAAACTAGGTACTTGACTACTTGATTTTGAAAGTGTAAACTTCTGTTTCATCTGAATTTTCCTTATTCGAGAAGCGTCTCTATCAAATAAGAACGTTCGCTGTATCTAATAAGATGGTAATTCCACTGTATAAAAGCTAATTGTTTCGTTTCCATCGAACACGGTTTCTTTGAAACTGAACTAATTAACAGCGAATTGTGGGACGGCATTGTGTCGATGGGTCAATGAAGCCCCTCTTTGTGTCGCTACTGTTTACTCTTTCAATTCGTTCCCGGAGATGTTCTGTTTCTACGATCATTATTCAGGTGATAACTGTAATGTAAGCGGAGATATGTATTGCGGTAGCGTTTGATCAATATCTATTTTATGACCCTTAGGCCTCAGCTAATACACACCTATACGTGCCGCTTAGCCCATGAATACGATTTATACAATAGTAAACGTATACGTTATCTCGATGTATGATTTATTAGAAAATAGAAACAGGTTCCTAATCAATAAATCCGAAAAAAAAACCTAACCAGTGTCGTAAAGAAGTTGAAGCAATAATTTTAGTCCAAATGGCACCTTCGAAGGACTATCAAAGCAAAAACACGTTAGATTTGCTAAAAATATTCGAATTCGGGATCACCAGGACCTTTTGAATAATGCATTAGACGCGTCTGGTCCATTATTAGTGACGGTGCGCGGGCGCAGGCCCTTGCCGCACGAGCTGCATATTAATGCGCTACAATTTCGTCGGCCGATGTCAAATTACAATATTTCATTTGAATGTATTTCCGAAAGATATTCCTATGATATATGCTCTGTCACATAAAAATCACGCTTAGAATAAATTATGTCTGTTCACCTCTACCTTCCATTTTTCATGATTATGATTCTTAAATACATCCGCATAATAATTATGTAGGTACTTATTATGTTAGAGGACAATGTTTAAATCTGATACTTTTAGTGAAGCTAATATAAATTCAAATTCAAATTCAAATTCAAATTCATTTATTTGCTAATATGGGTAATTACATAGAGTTGTTAAAGTTTAAAATAGTTCAACCATATTACGCCTTAAGGCATGCAAATTTAAAGCTTGGTCAGAGCTATCACAACATTATTATTTATTATACAATTAATTGCAACAATAATTTATAATTAACAACATAATTTTGGCAAATAATATTCAAACATTAGCAAATAACAATGTCACTAGAATAATTAAATAATATAAAATTAAAAACAATCATGTATTAAAATATTGAGAATGTCAAGATATATTTGTAAATAAATGTCAAAAATAATAATAATAATGGATAAATAATTAATCAGTGCAATAATTACATGTCACATCAACAAAGCATTATTTCTGAGTACAATATGTCCTTACATCCTCTCTTAAATAATCCTGAATACTATAATAACATTTGAATAGCAAAAATCTCTTTAATTTCTTTTTAAATTCATCAATGGATGGACTGTCTAGTATAGACTTTGGTAAATGATTGTATATACGCGGTGCCATACTGAAAATGCTTTTGGTATATAAGGCCGTCTTGCTAGATTTGCAACAAATTTTATCACCATGTCGTTTACTTCTATACTTGTCAAAAAGATGTTTGTAAGTTCTTGCGAAGCTAGCAATCTCATAAATGTAGACACACGGCAATGTTAATATATTATATTTGACAAAATATGGTCTGCAGCTATCAGTCTGGTTGATGTTAAACATTCCCCTAATACAGCGCTTTTGCGCCTTGAATGCAATGTCCTTATTGGTGGAATTACCCCAGAATATAGTACCATACTTTATCAAGGACCCCACGTAGCCATGGTATGCTGCAAGTACAGCAGAAGTTTCTACCGTTTTTGCCAGCATATGTAGGGCGTATGATTGCTTATTTAGTTTTTGAATTAAAGTATCAACATGTGTCTTCCAATTCAAATTATAATCAATTGACATGCCTAAAAATTTAGTAGTTGCTATTTCATTTATTTTGTTTCCTTTAAAATTTATATTAATGTCAGTAAATTGGGCTTTACGATTGCGAAATATCATAATTTTAGTTTTGTCAAAGTTCATTTTTAAATTGTTATCAGTAAGCCATTTTATAATATCACTTAGAGTTCTGTTTATATCTTGTTCTAGAGATTTTTTATCGTCACTTGTGAAAACGACAGTACTATCATCAGCAAAAAGTATAGTGGGATGATTAGTTACTTTGGGAAGGTCATTTATATAAATGATAAATAGCAGAGGGCCCAAAACACTTCCTTGTGGTACGCCTTGTTTGATTTCTCTGTATTCTGAAGTGTAGTTGATTTCTGTACTTGTTTTGGTGCATACTCGAGTAACTAATGTGGACTGCTTTCTGTTGGTAAGATAAGAAGCTATCAGCTCCAATGGAGTGCCTCGAATGCCATACCTGTATAATTTATTTAACAGAATTTTGTGATCTACATAATCAAAGGCCTTACTAAGATCCATATATAATGCACACGCCGGAATTTTATTGTCTAAGCTAGTCATAACTGTATTCAGAAAATCGTAGATGGCCATATTAATGGTTTTATTTTTCCTAAAACCTATCTGCTCTTTAGCAAATAAATTGAAATTTTCAAAGTAGTCATTTATTCTGTCATAAATAACTCTTTCATAGACCTTAGAGATCACCGGTACTAGTGCTATGGGCCTATAACAATTCATATTGTAGGGATCATCTTTTTTGAATAGAGGTTTAATGATTGTTAATTTAAGTTTATCAGGAAAGTATCCATGTAGAATCGACAGATTAATGACATGACTTAAAATGCAGGATATTTTAATTGGCACTTGTTTTAGAATTTTAGTCGATATACTGTCATATCCAGTACTGTTGGTATTTTTTAAGTTTAAAATTATTTTGTGTATTTCTTGAGGTGTAGTTGGATACATGAATAACGTTTCCGAATGATTAGGAAAGGTCTCTATTTTGTTCGTACCAGTTGAGTTACCTTTTAGTTGGTCTATAAAAAAATTATTAAAGGAATCCGCAATGGTCTGAGGATCATCAGTACAATGATTACCGTCTATATTAATTTGATTGATTTCGTTTTTTGGCACATTACACATTGTTTTACTAATAACGTTCCAAGTAGCCCTACATTTGTTTTGAGCTGTATGGATAAAGTAATTATTTTGAGACTTTTTTGTCAGTTTTATAACACGTTGTAATCTACTAGCAAAATTTTTTAAATTGGTTTTGTTTATGATATTTCGATTCTTACGATACTTCCATAATAATTGTTGTTTACGCTTGCAGCATTTTTTTATTCCTTTAGTCATCCACCGGGGTCGTATTTGAGAATATCTTCGAATTCGAATATATGGAAAACATAAATTATAAAATAAAGTAAATAAATCATAAAAAATGTCAAAAGCTTCCTGTGGGTCATTATTTTCAAATATAATATAAATATAATAATAATATGCAAAATAATCGATGTTAATGCTTCGTTAATGACGGCACGGGCCGGTTTTGACGTAATTCGAGTCTGATCATGCGGCAAGATGGGTCCAGCCAAGCAAGCTCCGTACGAGACTTGCGAGTCCTGACATCTGTCAGACATGGACAGGACATACCACCCATAGGAAGGAAGCTAACACCAATGATGCGTTACGAAAACTTTCCTTGACCGGAAAAATACTTTTTGCCTCGGACAACATACCGCCAGATTTTGGCGTCGAATAATATCATGTTTACTTCATTTTTGCATCCACGGCCATTTAGGTCCATCATCGGTTCTGAACAAAAAACAAGTGAGCGGGGACCAACCGATTATAATGTAAAAAGAGGTTCGCGGTCGTTCCATAACCGATTGCAAATGGCAACTGCCGCAGGGCCTGCTGCGCCATTTATAGCTCTTCGCAATCTCGACTCCTAAAAAAACCATGCAACAATTTTCTTCGGTGGATCGCTCCCTATCTATCGACGGTTCGAGCTTATAATTAAATGAGATAAGTTGCCGAAAGACAATAAAAATTCGGCGTCACAAAAACTGCCAAACGCCGCGGTCCCTCTTCAGAATGCCTCTGCGTATCATACGATTGTGTCTCCTGTTTTTACTTTATCTTTTGTATGGTGGACATTTTCACCCTTTTATATGAATCGGTCGGGTATTCAAAATGTATGCAGACGCTTTACTATCACAACTGTTGTTTAATTACTGTTCCGAGGAATAAAGAAGAGAATTGAAGAGTTAAGAGCTGGCATACGAAGCCTCGTTTTAAATTGAGACTGGAATGCCATAAAGTGAGGCTCAACTCTCATATAATAACTCGTTTTGTTTACACAACGACTTGAAGCCCATAGCCAGGCGACACAACAATGGCCGACCACTGAGCTTATGCCGACATCCGTTCAGATTTCGTCCGATAATGGACTAAATTGGCTTTAGTTCGCTTAATAAGGTGTATTAACTTTGTATCGGTGTCTCGGTGACAATCGTGTTTCGCGTTTGCGGCGTCATGAAAAGATTTTCTCGCTATTCAAGAAGGCGTTGTATAGGCTATTCGAACCGTTTTATTAGCTCTTGCATCCGCAAAGATGCATCACTTCCTTTTATGATTTCATGTTAACTCATTTAATTCCAGCCGAATGCGCTTAGGCCACGCTTGAAAAGTAGGTGTAACTTAATTCCAGAACATGCGAAACGACACACGATACTATGAACGGGACGGAGCGATGCGTCGGATTTTGACACGTTTTTTTCTAAAAGTGTTATGAAAAGTGCAGTACATAAACACAAATTATAGCACACGTCGTTATCTGCGCATTTTATGACTAGCGGTTATAATGCGCACACAACCATGTGCATTGAAATGCGCTTAGTCAGATATTATTGTATGAATGCAACGACATTGGCTTAGGTGCTTATCAAATCGAGCACGACAGCGGCTGTACACGGGTACCTCAGTACCTACCAGTAAGATTGTATAGTCAGGGACAAGCGCTTGGATTTATGGGACTGGTCCGGTAAGCGGCTTAGCAGCTACCACAATAAGAACGCCACGATCACCGGGGCTTTTCACACCTCCTTGTTTGGGCCGCGCGTTAGCGTTCACGCCTTGTGTGTATCTACCCCTAAAGTTCGCGCCTTACCTTTACATATCATGTATTCATTATGTAAAAGCATTTTTTATTTTTATTTGAGGTGGTCAGCGCTACGCTTTTACACCTTTTGAATCCTGCGGCGGCATAATTTTGTAGGGACTGTTAAACATTCGGGAAACTTCTTGGAAGGAGTTTTGACGAGTGTGTGATATGTCTCGCTAACGCAACTACATCGTTCATGTGCTTAAGTATAGCAGAAGCGGCGAAAGCAGACTCACATGACCTTATACAGGAGTCAATTAATTAACTTTTACTGAGCTTCGTTGAATTATTCGAGATTTTGATCAAACAGCTATTAGGTATGTTGTAGATCTAGTCTATGGGACAATCAGTTCTACGAAACGCCTCCAAAATTAGAAACATGCGTTTTATGCTGTGCAACGCAACTCATAATGCAAATGTGGGTTAAGTAGTGAGATCGATCTCTCTCATGGTGAGGCTGACCTTTCATCAGCACATCAATCAGATGCTGTGTACGAAAGTACACGCGATTATGGACGATTAACAATTGAGAGTATATAACGTTTTTGTTCTCCAAATGTATCTAATGATGTATGTGGTAGAGCACACATATGAACCTTCTACAAATCTCCACTTAACGATATGTGGATGTTAAATAGAGAGATCGATGTGTAGGTACGAGAGTGACCTTTCAACGAGTCATCAATCAGAGATGCTGGATCACAAAGAGTGTCGATGCTGCGTCCTGCGTGACTCCGGGTCGTGATAATCGTGAGCGGTCGCTATTGTTCAAGTGAAAGTTTACGTTGCGCTGGCAACGACAAACGACGTTACGAGCCTTTTGCGTGTTACCAAAACATCATTACACGAGATGACAAAATTTGTACATTTCCATTCAAATTAACGGCTCACAAATCAGATACTGCTGTGTATAAAACATGAGTCATACTTTATAAGCAATTTTTGTGCGACTATAGCTGACTTGACCAGCATCGCCCAGTATTTTGAATGACATAAAAGCAAATTAACAACAGATTGAGACCAAACGCAGAATAATTGCACAGAACTCGTTAGCAAGAACTTTTGAACAATAAACGATGGACCTTTTATACCAAGATCATGTTCCTTGACGACACAATAATTATCGTAATGGCCCTCTAAAATATCAGCGACAAGTAATGTCTCCATCATCGTGGATGTAATTGCCAAAGGGTTTGTTGTCAAGTTAATCAAAATTGCATTACGTGTCGTTTCGTCACGGGCCCTCGCCGACAATCGGCGACAAAAAAGTGGCATTCATTTGACATACCCGAGTATCGCTATTGCAATTCTTGATGATTGATGGCACAATTTATCGAGACTGAAACGATGATGAGGTGCACGTATACGCTTTCTTGTCGCCTGTCGTACTTAATGCGTACAAGCGTGCAGTTGTCTGCTGCTAAATAAAAGACGGACAAAAGTTGATAATCGAAATCTGTCTAGTCGGAGATGAGCTGCTTTTGTATGCCTGAACATGTCTCAGCATCGATCCCTGATAATTTCCTTGTAGAACAATAAAATTAAGACCTTGCAGACTGTACGTTCTGTACAAGTAAGACGTCGACGCTCTACTATCATTATTATAATGATGGCAGCGCGATAATGCACCTGCGTGACATCACAATAGAACATTATCGAGTGTTTACAGTTAATATTTAGATATATCCAATAGCTGGCCGGGCGTGGGCGGTTCGGTTGGCGTCTAACGAGTTATGTAAACACGCCGCGAGAGGTGACCACTGAGCCACATAGCTCATGGCTCATGTGGCTATATGAGCAGTGAGCACGCGCACACGCCGACCAAACTACTCCAAGTAGCCATGTACCGCTGTCAAGGGTGAGGTGTCATTTCCAAGATGTTTAGAAAGCGAACACATTGTGTGTCCGTCGCTATGTACTAAACATTGTTGGAATTATCGGGTGAACATCCTGTTCAATAATGGAGATGTCCATGACATGGGGAAGATGCAGTGGAAATTTTACTGACATCGCAGAATTATCATGCCAACTGTTTTATGCACAACAAAGGAGTTAGAATCAAGTCAAGCAAGACACTATTTGCACAAAAATAACAATATTTTTGGAAAATAGATAAGAAAATAAAGCAGTGAAGGAATGTTTGCGTAGGATGTGGATGTGGAATTTTATTTGCTCGAGCACCCCGGACAAAGGCCTATTTGTGGTTCACCATTGTGTTGGGGTTTAGTGGCTTCTAAACCACTCCACGTACGTGCCAAAGCACAGAACATTATGTCCACCTCGCAAGAAATATGCGGCCAATATGTACCATTCATTTAGCCACAAATATCTCTTCGTAATAATTATTATTGAAAACTTCTAAATTATAATGATTAAATTGTACGATTTCTACAGCAATTAAATAAATAACTTGTAAATACCGCTAGCAATTTAGATATAATCTAAGTTATAGAGTCAGATAAAATCATTATTTCTGATCGAATCATCGGCGGTTTCTAATTTGATTCGCGGTGCAATATTCAATTTTTATCTTCTAAATAGTGATCTAGTAAAACGTTTTATTATTAGAGTTCATTAAACTTGGCTCGAGGCATTGTTGAATCAATACTGCATGAAATAAGATATTGTTTGCAGAACACTCCGGGGCCACCGCTACTCGGTACTCCGGCGTTATGTCTAAATCATAATATTTTCCTTTCCAAGCCGATTCCAATAAAATAGCCATTGGAATGGTACCATCTGAGGAGTTCAGACAAGGTACCGTATTATATAACAAGTATATCGAGCCATAAGCGCGAGCTTCGATGCTCTTATAAAAATAAATTCGTTCGTATTTAAAAAAAAAAATGTAAGCTCTTATTGAGACGCAGATAAAATAAATAAGGATGATACAGATTCAGATGACTTTATATAAATAAGATCTTGTCAGTTTACAGAAGATATCAACGAATAGGACGCAGACATTTCTGGCATACTTGGTATCATCAAATCAGAACCGCCTGGGGATATAAATCACAATTAATAAGACATTGTGTAGTTGCAAGAAAAGGATGCGAATATCTGTGTTGGCAACCGAGCGACCGCGCCGTTGTCATCTTGCTTAATTTACGAAGTCGGCCTTTGGTACAGCACTAATTGGGTCCTAGTTCTGACTAAACGGACACTCAGTTTCAATGTAACACATTTGCATACCGCCAGCTATACATATCGGCCTAGAACAATCCTAATGTATTCATATTATTTTATATTATTCAAAAGCTTTAAATGCCATAGACGAACGTTTTTCGGCTAATCAACCTTTTATAGCTTTAACCGTTTAGTGTTACCTGCGCTTTGGGTTTATTGGACGTGAACTTTTAGGTTCGTTTCTAAGCATTTGTTAAACAAATTAACTAAATGAAAATGTTTCGGAAATATATTCGGATAGATGTCCAAATTATCTCCTTATTTATAGCTATCAATTAATTCTGAGTGAGACGGCGGCTAGCGGTCATTAGTGGTAATTACATAGGCAAATAACAGAAATATGACACCAAACGAACCTCTACATCTTACTAAGTACTTCTTAGATAGTGCGCCAGTAAGTAATTTATGTTCTCTGTTCTAGACGTTGTAAAACTTTGTGCTGTAGCCGTTGCGACAATACCGTGAATTTAAATAAACGGTCCAATCTATTCAGGTTACGACATTGTTCCTTTCCCTTCTCCTTGTTCCGACCGGCTGTCGATATTATCTCAACTCTGATTTCGTAGATATTGGATACCCTACCTACCCTATAAAGTGTTGTGGGTAGTTAGAAATGTAGACGTGTTTTAATGAGATCGGTAAATCAAATGGAATAATACAAGTGGCGAAGCGGCGCGTGCCACAAGGCCGGTCAAGTGAAGGAGTCAGATATCCTGGCGAGCGCGGCGCGGCGGTCTCTCTCGCGCACGCGCAGCGCCGACGCGCGCTCTATAAGGCCTGCCAAGTATTATGATTACTCTATAATGGAGATTTGACCAGTTTGGCAAGCCGTACGCGTTCGTCATTGCTGTCGTTACACCATAAAATATCCACGTGGCTCTGTAAGGCAGTGCATACGACACCGGACACCGCTATGACTTTATTCAAATCACCGCCAGATAAAAAATACCCGCGCCATGTATAGAAAGATGGCGGCGCAATTTGAATGACGTATTTGGTGAGATGTCAGAATTTGGCGTTCATTTACCTACATAATGAAGCATGATCAAGTATGCATCTTGATGTTATTTGGGGCAATTAAAATGTAGCAATCTGTATGCAAGAGTCCGTAATTGCAGACGTCCTTTTTAATTGGATTTTTGCGAAATACGTGGGTGCATAAAGCAATGGTTGGCGGTTAGCTGTACAAAAGTGTGCCGGCGCGCCGCATTCGTATTCTTAGTCATAGTGCTTGGCCAGACTGCAAACGCGGGCGCGGGGCGGGCGCGGCGCGACAAACTTAAACGTATGGAACTTCCTTTGAGTGTCCGTAGTGGGCACGCGGGCGCGGGAAGCGGCGCGGGCTACTTTCCGCGGGGAGCGCGCGGGCAACTCGTGCCATAGCTCGTTCATACAAGTGGCCGCAGTAAGTGCGCGGGGCGGCAAGCGATAAATCGCGCGGGAGCGGCGTATCTCAAACTTTAGTCTGCGCCAGATAACCAGATAAATTGGATTTATTTATTTAGCTTTAACTTTTATTAGTTAAAGCTTAAGAAATTAATTCAATTATTTATAATTATTTATAGAAGTATCCAATTAATTAAAATAACCGAATTTTAAAATTCTTACCAAAAAAAAATCTTTTTTGGATTTTGCACTCATACCACCAAATTAATTTTATTAACTCCATTTTTCACTTTTAGCATTTGCCATTTAAAGTAAGAATTTTCCAATAAAAACAAGTCTTCGTCATCCATATTATATTTTGACAAACACTGGACGAACAGTTGAACGCGACAACGCTCGGAACGAAATCGCGGTCCAGTGCGGACAGGCAAATCGCGCGCGTTCCCGCACCCGCGCCGCTCCCCGCGCCGCGCTGCCAGTCTGGCCAAGCACATAAAATAATACTTACAAGTTTAGCAGGATCGCATTGGCAATAGCCGGGGGCGTTCTGTCTCGGCTCGGGTCCACCGTTAAATAATAACAAGCATGTACGTAGTTCCACGGGCTATAAATTGCTGGCTGCCTCCGGGCACTGGGCACGCAATACCAATGCGGAAAATATTATGGTGTTCTGTATAGCTAGAGCGCAGAGCGGGTACGGGTTTGCCAGCGGCGATGTAAAGCCTACTATTGTTGGTGCTCTGTAGTTGTCAAGCCAGTCGCTTGGACGGTTACGTAGTGGAATACTTAGCTTGAGCCCAGCTATTGTGCCTTTGTTTATGTGCCGGACTTATTCGTACTTTGAATTTTGTTAGTTTATCAGTACTATGGGATAGGATGTAGTTTCTCGTATTTGAAACAACTTTTGCAATCAAAAGCGTTTACAATCGCCTTGGTTTTTTAATCTCAACTGAAACCCCTCCCTTTACAGTCTTCTTAATCGAGGGTTGATAACAAATAGGTGGATTTAGAAAAAAAGCGATACAAGCGTGCGGCTTCCCTTCCAGGCGGTCGAACATTCTGTCTCGGCACATTCCGGCGCATTGTGCCTGACCACGGAACGACCACACCGCACCACCGCATTACATAGCACTTATTGAAAACGAAACACTTTGGACACGGGACAACGTTTTTGTTCCAAACCACAAACTTGGTGAAACTGGTGATCTATGAAAGAAGTTCAATCGTTATTCAACGAACTGGGAAGTATACACTTTTCTTTTTATTACTTGTAATGTTAGGCTCGTTGCGTGCTTGTCTTTGAACCGCGGCTACTTTTTGTCTCGACCTAAGTTTAAAACTTTCTTTAAGCACGTGATGTCTAGTTTTTCTTATCATCTATAATGTAGATAAAACAGTTTTATTTTAATGATATCTTACACGACAATGTATTATTCGACATGATGAGTAATTTCCCGCATTTCAATTGAGCGTTTAAAAGTTGAGTCGTTGATGTCTTTTGTATGGACTGAAAGTTTTCTTACGAAAAGTATCATTGAATAATTATTTAAATTATCTGACAGTAAGCTAGTTGTAAATAAATGAATTAAAAGCTCTTATGTTTCCTAGCTAGAATGACTTGCGGTAATTAAACACTGTGAGTCTGGGCAAATTAAGCTTACGAAACTCATTGTGAAAGCGTAAAAGAAAGTTTCATTAGGTACTCAACTAATCCTTAGATCCTTGACTCTAACGTCTAATTGAATGCTAAAAAGATAGAAAGTACAACAAACGAAATAAATAGGGCAATGAAATTGTAAGTGAGTGTGAGTTTAGTATTCAGTTGGCAAACCGCACGAGTGTTTCACACGAGTTCACACGACTCCTTGCGTATTCCATGGGCGTGCGCGCGTGAGAATCTTGCCCCAAAACATGCGGGTTTGTGAGTCCCTAATCTATTAAAATATTATCGCGAGTACGCGCTTTTGATTATGATGTATGGCGAGAAAGATGATAATTATATCTGATGGGAAATCAATTCGCTACAATTGTAGATTGTCGATTGTTTTTTTGTGTTTTCAAATTAATCTTCATCGATTCGAATTCTAAAACAAAAAAGTTATTTTAAGAAAGAAATTTTGAATGGTTTTGTGTGGTCGACATATTATTATGTATACATATTATGTCGAGCATTGCTTTTGCTTTTAGAGCTTCGGCGCTCTGTAATTCCAGCCTTTACTTGACCAAGTTTATGGATATTACTTTCAATTGAACTAGTTCCCCGTTCTACTTTAAAAGTGGCTAAAACATTTCCTAGCACTGCACTGCAAGAACTACTTTAATTAAAACATTTACATCTAAATTGCTTATTAATAAGAAAACGTCTCATAATACCGTCATACTACTATTAAGGGTAAATACATAAGATAAAACCACTACTTTATAGGTCTACAATCAGAACCGTTAGCAGTTTCTAGATTTGCAACGATATGCAATAAATGGACTAGTTCCAAGTGTTCGCCCATAAATATGGAGCTTTCCAACATTTACATAAGAACGAGTCTACAATCAATTCGAATTATTTCGTAACTAGAGTTCCGTTGCTTTACATGTTTTATTATTTGGCTAGTTTTTGCCCGCGGCTTCGCTTGCGTTAAATTCAGTATGTTTTTGTGGATTGCATTGGCCAATGCGTGTCTATCTGTGTACTTAATTTCATCCAAATTCGTCCAACCGTTTCAGTACGAAGACGACAACGATGGTTAAATAAAAAAAGACGGGTTGCACTCCGGGAGTGCCGGCAGAAGTGAAAACTTGATTATTAACGTTGAGCATGTTTGATATTTTGGAATGGTTAGGGAATAATTTTGCACCAATTGCTTTAACAGTATAAAAGTACTATCATTTATGTGGTAGAATACAATATTGATTTATTGCGCTATCGTACACAAACATGACAATTTATATTACATTAAAAATTTAACACTTTAAAACTATTACAATTATTTTACATTAAAAAGTTTATCTCTCCGAAAAATCAACTTTCATCCATAATTTCAACGACTTTTTCACCATCATCATTACCAGAACTATCATCGCCAATCTCTAAAACTGATACGATAGGTTTATGGTAGCTGAAGTAAGAAACGAACAGTTTTGATTCGAACCTATTTAAATGTCTAATAAAGACCGCATCAATAGTAGTTTTGTATTTCGTTGTGCTAAGATTGCGATCATTCGACATAGTTAAACCAAATTCATTATTTAAAAATTCAATTATTCCGCCATAACTATGCTAACCCATTTATTTTGTCTTTCCCTGTCCTCCGATCGGAACTCCGATTGGTAGGAGGAGCGGGAATATTTTTTTCAATACACTTCCTCGAAAACTAGCTCTTATTGCACTACGATTAGGTTCGACATGCATCATATTTCGCACGCGTGCGGTAATAAGAATACAGCGTGCTGTAATATTATTACCGCACGCTGTAATCATAGAGCAGCGGTAATTCGATTAAAACTTATGAAATTAAAAAAAAAACACCACTGACTATTATAGAGCAGGCGTGTTTTTTTTTTAATCTCGCCATTTTGATCTGCGTCTTTACAGCGTAAATATTTTTTGAATATTTAAATTGTGTTTGTAAAAAGAATACTACTAATAAACGTAAATATTTTAAACAATTATTTACTTTTATGAACAAGTAAGCATTTTTTTGTGTTCTTAATTAAAAAATATTTAAATTTTATATTTTTCCTGTGAGGCTGTTTGGCGGCTTTATACCTTTGCTTCTTTTTCAACCTGGCGAAATCAAACTGCGGAAAAAAAGTAAATTAAATCATAGTCTCATCAAATTTGTTGACAAAAACACATAACGTTTTTAGTTAATTTCTTCGAAAGTGTATTGAAAAACGTCGTTTGATACACGTGGGAATTTGTTATTGCATTTCTCGACCCCATGAACACCCTCGCCATACGGCTCGGGTGTTCAATCTGCCTCGAATGCAATAACAAACTTTCCGCACTTGTATCAAAATGTACTATTCCCATGCCTCCGATTAAGCATCATAAAAACATTGTACAGTCTAGTTCAAAATAAATTATTTTTGTATTATATTGACTGTACAGTCGACATCGTTAACGTTCAGGGTCAAAATGTCCAACTCCCACACGACTAGTCTAAGATCGATAGTTTCCGAGATATAGCCGTTTCAATTTTGACAGCTGTCATCCGAAATGTAGATCTCATTGAGATCTATCACTTGTCCCTACACACAACTAGTCTAAGGTCGATAGTTTCCGAGATATAGCTGTTTCAATTTTGACAGCTGTCATCCGAAATGTAGATCTCATTGAGACCTATCACTTGTCCCTACACACAACTAGTCTAAGGTCGATAGTTTCCGAGATATAGCCGTTTCAATTTTGACAGCTGTCATCTGAAATGTAGATCTCATTGAGACCTATCACTTGTCCCTACACACAACTAGTCTAAGGTCGATAGTTTCCGAGATATAGCCGTTTCAATTTTGACAGCTGTCATCCGAAATGTAGATCTCATTGAGACCTATCACTTGTCCCTACACACAACTAGTCTTAGGTCGATAGTTTCCGAGATATAGCCGTTTCAATTTTGACAGCTGTCATCCGAAATGTAGATCTCATTGAGACCTATCACTTGTCCCTACACACAACTAGTCTAAGGTCGATAGTTTCCGAGATATAGCTGTTTCAATTTTGACAGCTGTCATCCGAAATGTAGATCTCATTGAGACCTATCACTTGTCCCTACACACAACTAGTCTAAGGTCGATAGTTTCCGAGATATAGCCGTTTCAATTTTGACAGCTGTCATCTGAAATGTAGATCTCATTGAGACCTATCACTTGTCCCTACACACAACTAGTCTAAGGTCGATAGTTTCCGAGATATAGCCGTTTCAATTTTGACAGCTGTCATCCGAAATGTAGATCTCATTGAGACCTATCAATTGTCCCTACACACAACTAGTCTAAGGTCGATAGTTTCCGAGATATAGCTGTTTCAATTTTGACAGCTGTCATCATTATTATTATTATTAATTATTATTATTATTATTATTAATTATTATTATTATTAATTATATTATTATTAATAATTTTATTATTATTATTATTATTATATTATTATTAATAATAATTATTATTATTATTAAGCGCCCTGCGCTGCCTAAACGAAACAGTAGGCCCAGGCATACATTTTCGCCGCGCCGTAGAGAGGGGATAGCTGTCTACTCTCCATCCGTCTTACGCTTTTTCGATCAGGGTCACGTGGTCACGTGTCCTGACGAATTTTCGATCAGGGTCACGTGGTCACGTATCCTGACGCGAGTTTAAGATTTTATACCCATCACAGAACAATTTCCCAAAGTGCTCAACGCCGCTAAAGAAGTTTTCACTTCAATAAATAAGGAATCATTTTTTTTTGTCGTATCTGGATATGAATTTTTATTATCGGGATCAGGAACGAAGAAGTTTTCAAGCTTCGCAACTGGTTACGAATCACATTTGCGAAAACGGCCGGAGGATAACAAACAGACATATGAAAAAAAAACATAGGTACCTATATAAACTTTTGCATTTATAATAACAGTGTTAACACTCAATAATATATTAACACCAGTCGATACATCGAAAGTTGTTTTTAAAATTGTACAAGTTATCTCCATAGTAATTACTGTGATGTAAGTAATTACAGGTAATATATTAATTTATTAGAAGTTTAAGGCTGAGGCTACAGTAGGCAGCGATTTGCGATGCGACTGGAAGAGCGAAATTTTTTGAACTGAATTGAATTGATGTACGGTGTAGCCATATACGTGAGCATTCATTTACTTGTTTTAATCGCTCATGTGTCGCAGGTCGCGTCGCGGCCTAATGTAGCCTCAGCCTTACTGTCTTGTATATCAATCGGTATATTTAAATGTAAATGGTCAAGGGCGAGAGAACAGGCTTGCGAAGAAATAACAACTTTTAGTTTATAGTGATACCTATTAGAATAATCAAGAATTGATTGATTGATTATTCTAATTCATGTTTTATTAACTATTCGGTGCCAACATTTTATTATTATCAAAATATAAACGAACATAAAATAGTCTATGCTTTGACTTCATCGTCTACCTTTTCTAACTTTGTTAGGGTCGGCTTCTAGACAAACGTTATGCAGCTCACTAAAAGTATTGTTACGACGGTCATCTAGAATCTTCGAGAAACCGCGCTAATAACTGTGTAGTACCTAGAAAATACGAGTTCATTCTTTTAGGTACCTATTTCCGTAGTAGGTATAGTTACATTGTATTTCAAGGTCAGCCTACGCGCGACGCCAGCGGCAATTGACATTGTAATTTCGACCGTATGCCGAGGGCGTAAAGTAACTTCTTCCTTGTCGGTTCTTTTATCTTTAAGTTTATTTTTTGTTAATGTTTTTTTTGTTGATGCTTTCTTGAATAATAGAGAATCATCTCGAATATCTTTATTTTGCGTGGGTATAAAAGGACCGGAAGGAACGGACCAGGAAGACGTTGCGTTGGAAGGCCTCCCACTAGGTGGACCGATGACCTGGTGAAGGTTGCGGGGATCCGCTGGATGCGAGACGCACGGGACCGGTCAATGTGGCGACACTTAGGGGAGGCCTATGTCCAGCAGTGGACGTCTTTCGGCTGAAATGATGAATGATGATGATGATAAAAGGACCGATTGAGGACGAAGTGAGTCAGTTCACTTTTAAGCGAGACAACGAAAGGTTCGAAGAGATATCTAGTGCGACAAAGTGTTCAGTACTGTTGAAGTGATTGTGAATACGTGTTTTGCGATTAATAAAGTTAATTCGTGTGTTTAATTGGTAGTGATTTTATTTATCCCATACCCAGCTCGTAACAATTTGGTGTCAGAAGTGAGGGATAAATAATGCCGATTCTACCCAAGGACGACACGGATAGTATCCGTATGAGGAGTCAGCGACAGCAAGGTATGGACCAAAGGCGATTTGGGGACTCTCCGACACAGGCAGCGGGCGGTGCCCAGCCTACGTCAGAGCCAGTCGCTGGCCCATCTGGAGCTACTCCAGCGGCGGCTACTACATCAGCGGCACCTGACTTGTCTGCCTTAATGGCACTGCTGCAAGACCAGGCACGTCGTCAGGAGAAGCAGGCTCGACGTCAAGAAGAGCAGGCTCGACGTCAAGAAGAGCAGGCTCGCCAGTTACAGGAGCAGCGGCTACAAGATAAGGAGGAGCAAGCTCGCCTTCAAGAAGAGCAGGCTCGCCGTCAAGAGGAGCAAGCCCGGCGCCAAGAGGAACAGATGCTCCTGATAAAGGATCTTCACGCATCAGTTGGGAAAGAGCTGAGCGTGATGAAGGAGCAGGTACAGCAGCACGACAGCCGTATCGCAAAGGCCGAAATTCAGATCGCCGACGTGAAGAAGGCCTTGAGTGAAATTAAGGTTGGAGACGGGGCTGTGGCTTCGGTGATTGCTGCCCCTTCGGTGCGTGGGTTTAAAGTGCCTCCATTTGACGGAACATCTTCGTGGTCGGCCTATAAAATCCAATTCGAGGCCGTTATGAAAGCGAATGGGTGGACCAAAGGGCAAGCCATGACCGCGCTCACTTTGGGTCTCCGAGACCAGGCTCTTACCATTCTTGAGGCACTCGGCAAGGATGTGACCTACGAACAGCTGCTGGAGGCATTAGAGTCCATATATGGCGACGCGCACCTGGAGCACGTTTTTCGTGCTAAGTTAAGGGATCGCGTTCAACGTAGTGCTGAGAACTTACAGCAGTGGGCTCTGGAAGTTGAAACGATGGTTCGGAAAGCATACCGGTCTGCACCTGCACTCATCGATGGAAATTTGGTACAGGCGTTCGTCGACGGAATACGTGACTTGGAAGTGAGAGCCGCTGTGAGACTCGGACATCATAAGACGCTGAAGAACGCCTTAGCACATGCTCTGGAAGTAGAAGTAGTGAGACAAGACCATCGAACACACTACGTCAGAGAAGTTGTGGCAACACCTGTACATGAGCGTCCGCGAAAGTACAGCCCTAGGTGCTACGCTTGTGGAGAAAGTGGTCACCTACGGCCAAATTGTAAAAAGCGACGCACACCGAGGGAAGACCGATCACAGCGGGAAAAGGCGACTGATATGACTGCCCAGCAACAGTGGAGAACTCGCGGTAACAATGATGAACTTTCAAGACCTTGGCGTGAAGACTGTATGCAGAGTTCCAGACAAGAAACTAAGGAAGTTGTGTCTGTGAGGAGGCTAAGAACAGATCTCAGCGACGAATGGAAGGAAACCATACAGCAGGCTCAGCAAAGTGACTCGGACATCAAGCCAATCTTCGACTGGATCAAAGCTGGTGCTCCGAAGCCCAAGTGGAGTGATGTGGCTGCGATGAGTTCCATCACGAAGAGTTATTGGGCACAATGGAACAGTTTGGAGATCCAGGATGGAGTCTTGTGCCGTAAATGGGAAAACGCTCGAGGGGACAACTGTCATCTACAAATGGTTGTCCCTAAAGCTAAGGTACCGGATGTTTTACGGCTCTACCATGATGGATGCTCAGGAGGACATATGGGGGTAAAAAGGACTCTACTGAAAATCAGAGAGCGCTTTTACTGGATCCACTGTCGAGATGATGTGGAAGACTGGTGTCGCAAGTGTACCAGCTGTGCGGCTGTGAAGGGACCCCACACACGAAGCAGAGGTGCATTGAAAGTGTACAACGTTGGAGCTCCCTGGGAGCGGATAGCACTGGACGTTGCGGGACCATTTCCAGAAAGTGACAGCGGAAACAAGTACTTCCTGGTTGTCATGGACTATTTCACAAAGTGGCCAGAAGTCTTCGCCATTCCTAACCAAGAAGCCACAACAGTCGCAGATAAATTGGTTCAGGAAGTCTTCTGTCGTTTTGGAGTACCCTTAGAAATTCACAGCGATCAAGGAAGGAATTTTGAATCGCAAGTTTTTCAGGAGACTTGTCGATTGATGGGTACACACAAAACCAGGACCACCTCTTACCACCCACAATCTGATGGAATGGTGGAACGATTCAACCAGACATTGGAGAGATATCTGGCTAAAGTCGTGGAAAGCAGGCAAAGGGATTGGGACAAGCACATACAGCCGTTTCTTCTGTCCTATCGGAGTGCAGTTCACGAAAGTACGACTGTAACTCCAGCCTTCGCGAACTTTGGAAGGGAATTACGGTTGCCTGCAGATTTAATTACTGGAACTCCCCCTGATGTCCCACGCAGTGTAACGGATTACGCGAATGACCTGCGTAACAAGTTAAATGATGTGTATGAGCATATCAGGCAATCCGGGCAACAGATGTCTGAGAAGATGAAGACTCGTTATGACCGGAAGGCAAACAGTCGTGGTTTCGACGAAAGTTCGCTGGTGTGGTTGCATAACCCAGTGCGGAGCAAGGGAAAGTCTCCAAAATTGCAAGCAAAATGGGATGGACCATACAGAGTTGTGACCAGGATCAACGATGTCACCTACCGAATACAGAAGGGTCCGCGAGGTGCGCCTAAGGTTGTGCATGTGGACCGACTGGCGCGATATTACGGGACTAATGATGCTCGGGACGAGCATGTCTAAGGAGGGGGCAGTGTTACGACGGTCATCTAGAATCTTCGAGAAACCGCGCTAATAACTGTGTAGTACCTAGAAAATACGAGTTCATTCTTTTAGGTACCTATTTCCGTAGTAGGTATAGTTACATTGTATTTCAAGGTCAGCCTACGCGCGACGCCAGCGGCAATTGACATTGTAATTTCGACCGTATGCCGAGGGCGTAAAGTAACTTCTTCCTTGTCGGTTCTTTTATCTTTAAGTTTATTTTTTGTTAATGTTTTTTTTGTTGATGCTTTCTTGAATAATAGAGAATCATCTCGAATATCTTTATTTTGCGTGGGTATAAAAGGACCGATTGAGGACGAAGTGAGTCAGTTCACTTTTAAGCGAGACAACGAAAGGTTCGAAGAGATATCTAGTGCGACAAAGTGTTCAGTACTGTTGAAGTGATTGTGAATACGTGTTTTGCGATTAATAAAGTTAATTCGTGTGTTTAATTGGTAGTGATTTTATTTATCCCATACCCAGCTCGTAACAGTATTTTACATGGAGCGACTGCCAATCTGACCTCCACAACCCTGGGTAATACGCTAGAATTATATTATCTGTGGTAATACTATCTCCCTTTGTGAGACTGGTTGTCAGATTTTCAGGCCACTGAAAACCTGTAACGACTGCCAAAAATCAAAGATATGGCAGCTGGGTCCAACTGGCTGCCTTAAAGTGCTTTCGGAGGCGCAGAAGAAACTCGGTATTTAATGGGTGATCATTATCACCAATTCATTGACCAACCTAGCCAAGCACGGCTTAAACTAAAGATCGACTCGAACGGCAGTTATTATGATCTGATGGCTTTAACAATAAACTTTTATGTTCAGATACTTTAAGAAGTATCTACAAAAAGGATTCATAAACCGATAGCCACGTTACGTTACTAAGGAGGTATTAAAAGTAAAACTACGATGTTTATTTATAGGCGTGTAAAAAACACATTATAATCCTGAACGCAACGTAACACATAACGCTATGAGTTATGGCCGCTTAACTTCAAGTAATCGGATGAGACAAACATGTGGACAACATACACGAAAGCTTTGTTGTATGGTGTACCCTTTACTTTGAACCTGCAATAAATCTCTGCCCAAATTTTAAATTCTTGTAATAAACAACCACAAGATATAGGTATGTTACTTTGGCAATGCCCACATTACGTTTATTGTAGTTTTGTCGCCAAGGCTGTAATCTTCGAAGTGGCTTAGACTTTTGTTGCTCCTGGCAATCATTATCGATCTTCCTCTTCATACAGAAATATGTTTGGGTAAAGTAAGAAAAGAGACCGGATATCTGATTTTTTTCTACATGAAAGGACTTAAATTCGAACTCATCCAAATCACCGAGGGTTTCTGAAGCCCTACGAATGCTTCGAATGATATTTTTGTTATGTCGCGTATTACCACATTTAAACTAGGTACAAAAATCCTCATTCACAATGTATTTGTGGTACGGGAGCCATATTTTATGAATCATATTTTTTTATCCATGACCCGAATTTCATGTGAAAATATACCTTGGGAAGATGCTTTCCCTCGTGGTTTAGGGCGTCGCATAATTGACAGACTGACAGCCAGACGTGTTGACTGACCGTCTGAAACGTCACGGTGACAAGTGTGACAACTGTCACAGCTGTCAGTCATTAGATAAAGTCGTGTGAACTGCGCTTATCTCGCGCAGGCGACTGATCACGCGCGAGATAGAAATAGATAGAATCCCACCTTGTGGGAACTATTTGATGTCAGGTGATTTTGATTTAACGATACCTATCTCGATTCCCTATTTTGGCACATATTATTACAAGTAATGACACTTCGCTAACTGACTCTACTTCACAGCTTCTGCTTCTTATTGTACCAAAAGCTTATCCATACTTTTCCTTGGCAGCTTTTAGCCCATACGAAAAAAAGCTGAAATATACCAGATTTTAAAAAAAGCTCTATTAAATGTTCAATTTTATCCCAAAACCAAAACACCATTAATTCAGCTATCGAACGATACGTGTGTGATCCCAGCACTATTTACAATTCACAGGTAATCAATCCTTATCGGGACTTTTATGACGAGCTAGCCATAATGTCGGGATAGTTTATTTTATATAGATCATCGCTAATCAATTCCCACGATTCGCACGCTGTGAAAGTCCTGGTATCGTGTCGAAAATCCCTATCTTTTATCGATATGTTTTCCCATGCCAACTATTCATGCAACAACCTTTTTTGACGTTTATTTGCATACAATGTTATCTATGTATATCGATTTAATCTCGTGTTATATTTCTGTTGGTATATTTGGAGCAGTTTGGAGATTGTAGACATGTAACAGGTGTATTTTATGGGTTAAAAGATTTTAATTACTTCATCGAAGTTTGCAGTTTCTGTAAGCTAACAAGCGATGTCTCAATAAAGTTTGAAAGTCTCTATCAATTTCAAACTTCTATTAAAACGTCAAAATATCGATAACGATAGTTATTTCAAATGAATTCCTGATGCTAAAAAATATTCATGATGCAGTAAACGCAGATACAATCGTGGCCAATGAAATATGATAAAGTGTCCCGTCATCACGAAACACTGAATATTTAATATTATATTATTTAAATGAGCTAGGACTGCATCTAGAGACACGCACAAAGTATGAGAAATGTCGACCCGCGGGGTCCACATTATTGCGTGCTTTCCAAATTACATGTAGGTAATTGGAGCTGTGTTTTACTGAGCTCGCGTGTTTTTGTCTCTTATTATTACATTTTGTTCCTTTTATTTGCCTAGTTATAAAATTGCAGCATTTTTATAATAATTAATGTCGAGTAAGGACATTTTATAAAGCAGACATTTGTTTTCATGTTTTTTTTTTTTTTTTTTTTTTTTTTTTTTGGCAGGAGTGGGAAATCCCCACGGACACCTCGACTACCTCACAGGCTGTGAGATAGTCGAGGTAGTGCCGGACTCGAACCGGCTAAAACCACACTCCTGCTCTGCTCGTGTCCCCCTGGCTAGGACAGGGTCCTTGTTAGGCTTTTCGTTTTTAACAGCATTTTTATTGTTTATGTTATTTTTAAAAAAGTTTTGTCTAAATTAGTTTGTTATTAGTTTTTTATTTAATTCTTGTAATTATTTGGTTTACTTTATTTCTTATTTTATTCTGTGCTTAATCTAAATATCTTTTCTAGAAGAGAATTCCATATTTGGAAAAACACAAGTTTTCAAGTGACTTTGTTTCTTTTTATGACCTTTGATGCCACTACTACTGTTTTCATGTTTAGAACTGTAGCAGATATGTCGAGTAGGTACCTACTACATTTTCATGAATGGTAGCGAGTATTTATGTTGAGCAGAGCAGAGGTCAGCATGTTTTGAATAAAACAGATTATTTACAATGTTTGTCAGCATGTGTTCACATGTGTTGCGCGGGCGCCGGTCGATGGCGACGGTGACGTCGGTGGCGCCGCCCGCACATGCGCACTCAGCCTAATTCATGGCCAAACCTCAACTGACACTCAAGTATTAGACAAAAAATGATTTCATGCCACCCTACACGATTTATTCATATGTCCTAATAAAACTAATTTGGAGCGGACACGCCATATTATTAATTGGCAAGTTTCTTGCAAATGTTCCTAAATCGGAGTGTGATATAAAAATTTAAATTAATTATTCCTCCATAGATGTCAGGCAATTTAACCGTAAGCAGTTTTTGTGCCATACTGGTTTTCGACATGTTAGCCTTTTCTCTGCAGGATTTCAAATTTTTCTTAAGTTTAGGATATTTGCAAGAATTGGTGTTTCTTGCAATGTCGCAAACTCGCAATACATTTCACGAAAAGTAACTGTCAGCAAAACTTTACCCAAGAAAAATATTTATTCATATAGGTAGGTATCCTATCAACTACCGTTCAGTAGCAAAATATTGAAGTCATCAAAAATGCATGACTCCAAACATTTTATGATGACGCTAACTGTGCATAATTTGTGCTTACTCGTGCTTATGTCACAAATAACATCATACATAACACCAGTCGCTAGATGAGATGTACTTGCTATTTACTTTGTGTGGAGCACGCTGTATGTCGTGTCGTGCTGTTTATAGAGGCAGTTAGAGCCACTGATTGGACGAGATGACTGTGCACCTAGTATGGCGGACATGGCGGTGGAATGTTTGCTAATCGTATGTAATGACGTGTAGGCAAATGAAGGGGGTATTTAGCGGTAGCTAATTTAGTTAATTTGATAGTTGTCGTGAGGTGCGTTTTCCTAGGTTTTCGTTTACATATCATGGGTTTTCCCGCGAGATATGGGTGTGCTATTAGGTACACGTACCTCTCTCTAACCCTTCAGCGATAATAAGCGTGATGTTTCTGTACTTTCTAGACATGAGTAGGTAATGGGTTAAATAAGAGACAATCTAAACCTTCCGGTGACTGTCAACAACACTATTCGTTCATTGTTATTCAAAGAGATACTATAATATCCATTTAAATTTCGTTTATCGCCATCAATTGATTTACAAGGTGCAGAATAGCAATTACCTCCATATTTCTTAGCCGCTGACAGAGGGGCGCCCACGCGCCCCGCACGAGTTCTGCTCTATTATACAATCAGGACGAATCAGCACAATGTGACACACGAGCACACGGACACTCACCACGCACGCCACGGAGGTCAGCTCACTCACCCATCCAAGGCTAGCTCAATACCAACCTAATGATCCTATTATAATACTCAAACTCAACCAACAATCTAACTAAAGAGTACAAATCTTTTTGATCAACGTATAATGCTCGCAGATTCGACATTGCGCATCAGACAATTTCCTAGGTCTGCCCACGTCAATTACACTATTTTACACTATCGTGGCTGGCACGTCATTATTCTGATTGTTTCCTGGCAATTCTCGCTGTAAGAGTCTATAGATGCAAACAGTAATTTTGTAAATAGCAATTGAAAAAATGGCCGCGCAAGTTTCACGTAGCGAAATAACGACGGCTTATAATAAAATTTTGAAATTGATTCCATGAGATTGTAAGCGATTGTCGCGGGCAGTACAAAAATGTTGCGTTCTCATTTTAATCGTGCGTAGCCGAAGGCGAGGCGAGTTTCTCTCGATGATCAATAGAGCTGGTCGAGGCATTGTATCGAATGTATCGCTCGACGTACGTATCGTATATGAATACAATAGCACGCACGTGCTGTCGCCTACGGCGTCCGCCCCTACCATTGTCCAGCCAGCCATTGTTTCACGGAAATCCTCCGTACATGTCTTGACACTCACAGTAATATCCTATTTTGATAATATTACCATGTGTGATGATTAGTCATCGCAGGTAATAAAACACAGTGGCACACGTGGCACAGGATAATGCTAAAGAGGAAATGACTATAAAATTTATTGGTTCAACAGGGGACATCGTGATCGTGACAAAGATATTATAGTAATACGAGATTCCGATCATACACACATTCTTGTCGATGATCAACATTATAATTGTCAGTTAACAATGCAAGGACCTTTATATTCCTCATAATATCGTCAAAAATAATGTCTCTTGTTGCCTTTAGTTCAACGATTTTAGTTACCTAGTCTTCTTCGTCTTTAGCAAGCAAAACTATTTAGAACGCATTTACATTCGTATACAAGATTGATTAGCTACAATTTTTCTTGGTTTGTGAAATCTAAGTTTCCAAAGACAAAACCAAGCACATTTGAATACAATAACGAGCTAACACACTCGCTATCTATTAGGCAAGTCACAATGTGGTTAGACAACTAGATCACGGAACTGCCTTGCTGTTGCTTGTTTAGCTGTTCCTACAATCGCCGTACGCTCGACTATGACCTACAAACTAAAAAACCTCTGACTACCACCTCCTTTGTGCGCGAGCGCATTCGATTCTTATAGGAATTGAGCTTGTGCGGGTGAGCTTAAATTTAAAAGCTTATAAATCTTTGTCTGAGTGTATGTGTGAGGGTGGACTTGACAAGAGCAACTCGATAGCGACACAATGCCTGGCGTATTACCATATTGTAAGAGCCGGCAGTAAAACTTGTTTTATGTTAGTGCAACGAATGTAGAGCTTTAGATAAAGCTTTTGTAATGATAAAAGTAATTTGGTGCAAATATTTTTATGGCCAGCTAAAAAATAAATCAAAGCTTTCATCTAACAGCCTTTCAATTTTCTTTTTCATTTGTATTGCGGTGTACCGCAGTACTTTAATAATGAAACATTTTAGTAGGAATAGTACAATAACGGAATTTACGTCGGTTTCGTATACAATTTGTATCTATACGGCAACAATAGTCGGCGCGTGGGCCGGCAGGCTGCGCGGGCGCGGTCCGCAGGGCTGCTAGCACTAACTGTAACACTTTCCTATTATCTACTTATAATAAATAATTGCCTTGCTTTTACAGTTACTGATAAGATATGAATACATAGTCTAGTTGCATTGCAAATAGCGAACTTAGTTAAGTCTTGCATGTAATGTAGAAGTTGGATCGGATACAGGCTTTAATATTTTTGAAAAGACGTAACAACTATCAATTTGTGTTCTTTTTTGGATCAAACGATAATGCCAGAACACTGTTAATACCTTTCCTATTTGAAACGTAAACCTCCACATAGGGAAAGCTCGTGGCCATCTCAGCACAGCCAGCCCTACAAAGAAACGGAGGTTGAACGCACGCGTCATTGTTATCTCTCGCTAGGTTTGGGCGAGAATAAATAAAACTCTTCGTAGAAAACACACATTTATTTTATTATTCTGTCGAGGCTCTTGTAATGTCGCGATAACGCTTTATGGGACCTGTTATCGTGCACTAACGAACTTTCACAAACACATAAGACTTACCAAAGTTATAGGACCATAAAAAATGTATAGAAAACTTAAATTGGATCTCACACCGTTACCAAATTAACTGCCAATTTTTATGATATTTGGAAAAAGACACTAGGTTAAGATATTTTATATACCTAGCTATAAACTCTCGATTTACATAACCAGTCCGATTGTTAGGTTTTTTCATCTAATAGTGTGGTGAATCCTAATGGAATAGTCATTCCTAACGTATTTCTGCTTGGTTTGCCATATTAACACGAATGCGTTAAAATTTGGAATTTATTACTTGGCAATAATCTTTTATGTAGAATTATAAAAAGCTTTTGAACATAACTTTTATTAAAAGCTGTAGGTATAACATTGCTATAATATAGCAACCATAGAAAGCCTCTTCGTATGCCGAAAATACGAGACATTTAAAACTAAGATATACCGGTTCTCCGTCGATCAAATTACTATGTATCTATCTAAAGTAATTCTACGTACATAAATATCAATAATTTTAATTGATATACAAATCAAAGTTAATTGATCTCGGATCATTTCAACTGTTTCTAAAATTGATTAAATTTTCATATTGCAATGCCTATGCCTATGCCACTTGGGTCTTGTGCCGAAGAATAAAATAACATAATCACTAATTGGACTGCGCGCGTGACTCCATTTTAGCCGTAATTCTTTAGACTTTTTATGAATGAGATAGATAGATATAAAAGTGTATTGTGTGACAGAGAGGGGTGTAGTTGGTAGGGTGACGTTAAGGTACATTAGCAGCTTTTAGGCCGGTATCGGCGTCCGCGTCATTTGCCTGGTAATGGACCGGGATTGCCTCAATTTGAATCTGCCGACCGTCATCTTTTTGTCCACTTTGCTGGTTAATGGATCACGGTTACTGTGCCGTCTTTCTTGTTGTTTTGTGCACTCGTAATAAAAATATTGCACTTTATGAATATGAATCGTGTTTGAATATTGATTTACTGTATAGCCGAGTATGCTGCATAACACAAATATCTAACTTGTCGTTTTTTACAATTTTTATGTTCACAGCATTCTACATAAAATAAGTTTGTTTATTTATTCCAAATATTCGTGTCTTAATAAACATTTGATTATGTTCCAATAGTTTTAAAAGTAAAACCTGCCGCGGTCCGCTTGTTGCAGTTAACACCCCTCGGCACAGATTTTTTGTGTTGTGTTTGGAAACAGGAAAAAAATCTATGCGGTTTTTATAAGAATTGTTTTTGTGTGTTTGTCTTAGCGCGCGCCGATAACGTACGTGACAGGGCTCCAACACTTTGTAGTTTTTAACTTTTATATTATTTAACAAGCTTTTAACCTGGACAATTTACTAGAGCGATTAACGTACCCCCCTGTTAGACTTTGGAATGTACAATAATTACCTAGTAGGTACCTACTGAAACTAAGTATTACCTACGTGGGTAAACTAGGCAACCATAAAACACCAAAATGTCTGCATAAATCACTGCCAGGGGCGCCCTTGGACTGTAATTTCTTAGCAAAATAACGTTCAATTAAAATACAGCTATAAATACACCTACGTAGCTTAATGATTCGGTTTTAATTACAGTTGGCCATTTAAATCTATTTACCCAAATTGCTTTGGCTGATTAAATAATATTAATCAAGCAAGATGATGGCGACGTTACTACATCAAAGCTTGAAGTTTAAAGAACAGGTAGTAAACCCTTCTTGTGTTAAAAGGTTGTTAACCCCCGTAGACAGGGGTGCACTAGCTTCACGTGTTCGTCGCGACGGGCAGGGGTGCCCACATGATCTTATAGTCCCACTTGTTGCTATTAGTTAGTAATTTACAACACATATTTTTCAACATTCGCCCATTAGCGGGGATTAGGGAAGTCTCCCGATGACGTGAAAGTAGGATATGACGCGACAGAATTCCCCATTGCCGTCACACCGTGATCCGTGGGTAATAAAAGAAAATCGATGCGTTGTCAGCCGAGATCGAGCGCCGCCTGATTAATGTACACGTTGGGACACACTGCACGCGGGATACATTTATATTGTGCGTAGGAGTGAGATGTATGCTGATTGCTGAGCAATGACCCTTTTACATGGCAGTTTTAGCGTCGAAAAGGTTGTTGTTTAAATGTTGTTCCATAAAATCCAGAATTCTGAGGCAGATTCGATCATTCGAGCTTGGTAAACTTCAGGCAAAAGCCATTACAGTACCAATGTCAATCGTTAATAGAGCCTTATAAGAAACTAAAACACACATACGAAGAGTATTAAATTAGCTATCTCATCAAACAGGATTTTCCATAATCATCTCAAAAGAGAACTGATTGCAAATGAGGACCTATTCAGTCTGAATGAGACAAGGCTCGTAAGTGTCGACAAGTAGACAGACGGACAACAGAACACGGGCCACAGACAATGCACTCTAACATAAAAGCGACGCCATGCTTTTATTGGTCGGCCATGTAAAATCTTTACGTGGCATCGTTTTATAGTGCGGTGTGTCGTATAACTCGTATATTTTAGCTTTATGGCGTGTGGCTGAGCCGCGCCGTGGGCCGGCGGCGGCGTGGGCGCTACTCCAGAATCGAGCCCACGTGCCCGATCGCAGATACCATTGTCCGCTCCGGGCTTGTTTATGGGAGCACTCCGAGATACCGACGAGAAATGACACCTTGATCGCGTGCCTTAATCTACCAACTCCCTGCTAAGAACTTTCATCTAGATTTCGCGTTGATCTAATTTAATAGAGCTAAATACCGGTTTATGGTGCTGCAGTTCAGAAGAACAAGTTCGAGAGCAATCTTGCACCACTTTTAAAACAAACTTAAAACAAACAGATATTTATTTACACGTTCGATAACCGCATTAAATTGAGTGAATTCGAGTAATAACCGATTGAAGATGAAGATTTGGTCGATGACACTATAAATGACTGCTATAAGTTGCATGTAGCGTGTAATCTTGGAACAATAACCACCAGTGGCTGATACAGAATTGGCTCGTAAAAGCGTAGTGGCTTGAAGCGGTAGCAATTTGAGTGTGTTTTTAATAATTTTTATATGCGGGGATAAATGGAGCCGGTCGGCAGTGTCGCGTTGGATACGGAATACGTAATGAGCTTCACTGTTAAATTAATGATTACGGTAGCCGCGTTCCAATCAAATCGCCCAAATATGAATAAGACAACTTTCTGTGCTATAAATAAATGTACTAGCTAGACTGTTAATTGTGTGGCTACTGTTTGCGCTGATTGGTCTAATATGACTCGACAACTTTTTTGATAACTTTAACGATTATAGGGGATACATCATATTCATCATCATCATCAGCCTGAAATGCTTGGATACAGGCCTCGTCTCTAAGAGGGAATGAGCTAAAATCCACCACGCTGGCCCAGTGCGGGTTGATAGATGTCCCATGTCTTCGAGTTTTTGGTTACTAGGACATGCCGGTTTCCTCACGATGGTACTGTATTACAAACATTCACAAATGAACAAGGACGAAGAACGACTACTCATGGTCATTTACTCTCCTGTCCTAACTCTTCATCGCCTAAGAAAGTCTGTAAGCTAAACTCACCTTTCTTTTGTTCTCAATTCAATTCTCAATTCTTTATTGCGTACCATAATGTATACAGGATATTAGGGAAAACAGTTTCATAAGTCTCAATTATGGACCCTGTCGGGCACAGCACAGATAAAAGTATAGTAGAGAGGAGGAAGAACGCTCGGCGTTTAATAATATACAAGTATTTATTTAGTAACATTGTAACCAATTACTTTAAAAATAAATATTAACTATAGTTTCATATATTTATTATTATTTTTATTTAATATGTACGTTATTTGTTTCCAGTGGCCTGACATCAACTACGGAACGAGGAGTGACTCCAGTCTACCTTCGTTGTCGAGAAGGAACCATCTCGTGGATGTACCCTCGGGGAGCATTGCGGCTTCTGTTCCGACCACCCCTGCCTGCTGATGAGAGGGACTTCAAGGTCTGCGTGAGGGTCATACGGAGACCAGACCCGCCTGATCTATTCCATACTCTACGACTTAATGATACAGGTACTTTTTAGTAAATATTATGTATTGCTTTTATCCTATTACATGGAACTTTAACATGGCGAAATGCGCATGTACAGTCGAACAAGCTAATAAGTATACAGCCAGCTAACTTGTATTTACTTTTAAGATTAGACAGATACATTAGACTGATTTCAAACGATACAGCGTTTGACATCAGTCGCTTAATGCGAAACACTTGATAAAACAAAATTACAATCAATATTTTCAGTGTTATAGAATTATAAAGATCTCTACCCTGTATACTTATTAGCTTGTTCGACTGTACTATGTATTACGTACATCTCAGTGACCAACCTTCGGGGATTAAAGACGAGGGAATTATGTATCTCTTCACACAGTAACAAACAAAAATATAAAAAACGGAGTAAATAAACAAATTAAATAAAAGTGTGGAGTTAGGGATGATCACAGATGGCAAGCGCTCTGCGTAAATTGTCGGTTGTGTGGACCCTTTTTGAATACCAGAGTAAAACTCCTTCAACATAATGATTTAATTGTGGAGGCCTACTAAGTAATGCATTCTTTGCAGAAGTCGCCGAGCGGTTTCCAGCGCGTCTCTTTGTGGAGGGCGCTCGTCGCCTAGTTCCTCTGTACGCGCCCAATGACGGCGACCCAAGGGAACTTCGATGCTTCCGAAGCCGGCACGGTCGTGCTGCGCTTTACGTCGAAGCTGAACCAGAAGACGGCCCTCAGAAGAGAAAAGCTACGTTCAAATACGAAGCAAGACCCCTCGTCCGGAGACACTACGACCCTAACACCGCAGACTGCAGACCTTGCACCGAGTCGGAACTAGAGCTGGCCTTCTGCACCAGCGACCTCGGTAAGACCTCACACACGTAATCTCATTACTCCTCTAGCTGTTCCCTCACCGCAATAATGAGTAATCACGAACCCTTCGCCTTCGCTCGCTGAATGTTAATAAACCCGCGACGACGACCGCACAGTAATTTGTCGCCATCATCGGGATTCCTCGCGCCTCAAATTATATTAAACGTTGTTATACTTGAAAATAATTTTATCATTTTTCCTCGCTTAACTACCACGAAGTATTTACAAAGCGAAACCATTTATCTAAAGGGCTCGTTATTTTTAAATTTTAAACAATGTTGAATTTTTACGCAAATGGATTCAACCGAAAAAGGTTTTCGCATTGTTTGTCGAGGCTTTTGTATCGCCGCAAAGTGCTAGTCGGATCTGTGCTACTATTAGATTGCATTTCATACCGGTCATGACTCACGGAAGCTTTTGCATGTAGTGAGCGAGCCGGGATGAGCTGCTTAGATTCAATTTACGTCTGTAACGACGTCGACGGTGCTTGACAATTAGTGTATACCGGATCGACTAGTATGGTCGTACGGCACGCGACGCGGCGGGGAGTTCATGTTAATAGTTTTTTCTGGTTTGATAAATTATAATAGTTGAGGAGTTATGTCACTGCAGCGCATGCATCCCGCCGAGTCGCCCGCGCACCCACGTTATTAGCCGCCTCCAACACGTATCATTGATTTTTTGTTTGTCATTCCACACAAAAAAGGTAGATATTTTTGGATCAAGGCAACGTACGTGTTAAGGTTCTCTGTCAAATAAAAATGACAAGCTATTGTTAAATTGTCAAGAAATGGGAAATTATTATCCGATTGTTTCTGTTTGTATTAGAATAAATAACTTATGAATCATTAGTTATCAGAGAATGGAAGATTGTTTATTAGGGAGAAACGGGAAATTAATGGTCCCGACCTCCCGACACACGAACTTCGGAACATAACTAAACGCTCGTAGTTCAACTGCATATTTTGGATATTAACACTAGCTTACAATTAAATGAACAGTTGTCTTGATAACATACCGCGGTACTGAGATGGTCATGATGGCTCGTTAGTGAACCTTCTATGTAATTATCGGTTGTCGAGGCCGGGTTGATGACCGTTTACCAAAGACTTGGACTATTCACTTATCTTGCTCAAACAAAAGCTGGGCGTAGAAAAAATCCGGCTACATTTTGCGCTTACTCACGGCGCGGACAAAAAACACGGACAATGGGGACACAGTGATTAATATCTGGACAATAAATCTGGTGTTGCGACAGTACCTAGTGGTTGAGCTACATTGTGCTACAGTTTTAACAGTGCGCTTACCTCACCGAGATAAGTGGGGGACATCTACAGGCTTTTGTTGCCAACCAAGTTTCTTACAAGGAAGCTTTCAAAAGTTTTCTTGAGAGTTTTTTAATGAAGCATGCTTAGTTTACTGAGGCCAAATCTTACATTACTGTAGGTATGCTATTCGCAAAAGATGCTTTGGAAGTAGGGTTGCAGACTCCAGCCCGATAAGACAATAGAATTCATAATATGCTAATATCTAAAAGACACAAACTAAATAAAAGAGCTAGTGAACAGCTTAATTTAAATATTAACTTGGATAACACAATAAAATTATATGGTGTAGTAAACGTGAAAGAATGGCGCCGTGATCCGTGAGCCCGTGACAACAGTGGAACATTTAAAGCCGCGCTTCAGTTAAAAGGAAAACTCGTCGCTGACTCAATTGTGTGCTCGAAACACGATCTAGAGATAGCTGTCATTAAACTTTATAACTTCTAATTTGTTTGTGCCGTAGCAATTACTATAATTAACAAAACACGACTTTCAAACAAAACAATCTACGTAAAACCAAAAACTCAAAGATTGATAATAATTTGTTTTTCGATAAAAGGAATGCACATTTACATATTTTAATAATATGTAATGACGCAAATATTATTATTGTGGGATAATTCCTCGAAGAGCTTTATTCACAATGTTTATTAGGATCAAACCAGTATTTCTTTTGAATAAACTAGGTATTCCTAACGATTTTTTGCATAAAACATAATAAAATATTAGGTAACCTTGATTTCTTGCGGTCTGAATTTATAACATAGGTATTAATATTTAAATAACGAGCTGGGTAGCGAAATATTACATAATTGACAAGAGATAAATCAATAAAACTCGTCCCATTTAAAATGTCTAACTACCTTTTTATTTCATTACTTGACTTCTTCTTAAAGGAGAGACAGGTCATGTAATGCAAGTCCGAAAACGTTTACTTCACTTTGGTTTTGAAGTACAACAGTTGCTATAACCCACCATCTTTTTTCCAGTATCCCGAGGCGTGATCGTGATGAGCGAAGCTCGCGAGGACCTGGACACGACGCAACTAACGCTGCGACTGACCAAGCTCATCAGAGCAACGTCAGGAGACTCGTCAGAACCCAAAGACAAGGACAAGTCCGATGACCTGGCTGATGAATATGACGATTATTATAGGTAAGGACTGATAATTTATTTGCAAATGACTTTTCGTTTTTTTTCTAGTAAAAGGTAACGTCACGGCTGTAATCGTCGAGCGGTTAGGCAGAAGTTTATGTCCTAAAGTATACAGGTCACTGAGGTCACCCACATATGGCCAGTTATATTTAAAAAAGCCGCCTAATAGAGGGTGTGCCGAGCTTTAAATCCTGATATAAAAACTCAATAACACTTTGCCAAACCTGGGAATCGAACTCAGGACCTCATGCTCAGCAGCAGCGTTTGCGACCACTAGACAATCGAGACAGTAGTCGGTGCCTCGTTTGTCTAAAGCAGACTGGAATCGCTAAATCGGGATTTAACATTTTGACCGCCACAGTCAAGTAAAACGACAAGCCAAAAAGTACCTTAAATCGACAGACTCAAGGCACTTTTTTGCTTGTTCGGCTTGTCGTCTATTATATACGTGACTGTGGCGCTCAAAAGTGTTTCAAAATTCCATTAAGTCTTTCAAAAACTTCAAGTAAAGTCGATGGATCCTCTGGTCTTAACCCCACTTTTAATTTGACTTATCTGCTTACCCCAGTCTACGCCAGCCATCGAGACAAAGTTCATACACGCTACATCGTTATGAGCGCAGCATTTAAAAAGTAGATAGCATGTAATTGCAGTCCCCCGCGTAGATAATTGCGAATGACCGCTTACATAATCCTTTAGGTAGTGATTACGAAATCGTGTATGAACAACGTTTTAGAAGTTTGAACTGCGAGTCAAGGCATTGTAGTTTAACAACCAATATGTTTATAGACAAAATAATTAAAGCTGACAGAAGTTCGAACGACTGGTTCTAATATTAACTTTAGAAAACATTCGGAGTTGAGTCCGCATCTGTTTATTAGATCTACCCCCATCATCAAATTTAAACGACTCTTCCCGCTCTGGGCGGGAGTATCAGACTTCTATTGACTAAAAACCACCCATTTTCTTTCTTAGCCTTTTGTGTGTTCGGACACAAGAAGGGCTCGGGTGGTGGTTGGCGTCGGGGCCGTGGTATCTCTTTCGAACAATCCGCAGCCCCGACAGGAGGCAGGCACCCCTCTAGCTAAGACTCGGGAATGACAGTCGTGATGTTACACAACGTTACATTACTTCTTGCGTAGACACACCCAAATTGATCAGATAGAACAAAGTTTTAGGAAACTCAAGTAAAACGTTGCTGTTTGATAATATCTAGAACCTGTTGTCCACCTACAGGCTACATTCTACCTACACTGACGACTGACGCTCATAAACTGCTGGCTGCAGTAAAAAGTTATTATAAGGGTTATCTTTGTTGCATCTCTTCAACATTTAAATTGGGCTCTGAGATGGAAATTATCTGTCTACTGCCTAGTGGTGTAAAGAGATTCTCTTAAATTGTAAGACTTAGGAGTAGGTACCGTTCTATATTTTCAAATAAAACTTCTTGTGCGTTATTTTGTAGCAGACCAAACATTGAAAAGTTGACACTTGGTTTCTGAATAATCTTGCGCTGACTTGTGGCATTCGACTTTGGCATAGATCGACTGCTGAGCATGACGTTCTGGGTTCGATTTCCGGATCGGACAAAATAATTATATTGAGTTTTTCCATCAGGCATTTTTCTCAGTAGCAACCACAATCAGGGCCGCTACTACCACCTCTAACAAAACAATCCTATTGCAGGAACGTTTTGATTCAGGCTTAAAACAATAACACTTTGTTTGGTACCATGACCTCTACAAAACAATACTGTTTTACTCTTGCTTAGTGCGGGGAAAGAACGAACGATCTGTAACATTTGTCTATTCCCTGCTTTAACATGAAAGAAGCAACTAGCATTATGTAAACTGTATAACGCTGTCTCTTTCTCAAAAATCCGGTCCGAATCGTATTCCGAAATAATAGTCATGAAACAATATATAACTATAAGGAAAATAGAAATATTATTTACCATACAATTTTTCATTTTTATAGGTAGTTTTAAGAAAATACATAATTAAAATCGTAACATTTATAAAATCTTTGAGGATTTTCCTTGACAAAGTAAGAAAATGTTTCGAAGGAGGTTAAGCCCTTCATTGTAACATAATAAGATTCGGACCAGTGTTTTTTTATAACTGGCTGGTATCATTATCGTTTTATATTAAAGTGGCAATCATGTCAATGCATTACGTCATTATACTTGTCAGTGAGTGGTTGTCAACAAAATTCAATAAAATTACCTAAATTACATCTTATGTTATATAATAATTCTAAATTAAATTATGATATTTACTTTTCTTGTGTGCTGTGATTGTGAATATGAACCGTTTTCGATATTCATATATTTATGATGGACTTATGAAATATGTACCAAAATGCTGGTTCTTAAAAGGATGCGATAGGTACCTACTCATCTTATCCTTATTTTGAAGCTGGCTTAATTGAAATAAAAACCTTAACGTGAACGTGGACATGCCAATGTTTATTTTCCCTTGAGAGATGAAGAGCAACCAATGGATAGACCAAACAAAACGTCGCAGTATGAAGGCTTCAGTGAATAGTGTTCGGAGAAACAATTTTCGAAGAATAGTGTTTCGAAGAAACGTAGCGGACCCATGGAAAGAATATCATTAAAACTGCATCCATGCATCTTAAAAACCACCACCTATCACTATGGACCATGGAGCTGGTTAAAATAATTCCAGGAAATTCGAATATGGACTGATCTACGAGTTGTTAATCGATATTTTAAACTGTATAATAAAGAATTCTGACTATAAACCATTATTAACTTTGATCGTTTTATTTATGTAGGTACCCAAGAACTTTAGGGTCTGCTAAACTGCCTGTAAGAAGTTGTGGATGATTTCAGGGTGACTATGTTCAAATGATGTAAGAGCGTTCGGTTAAACACGCTTGTGCGTTCCCGCGAGTTTGTAAAACTAGATTGATTTTCAGTAGAAATGTTTGGAAGGCACTCTATGCTTCGGAAGGCACGTATAAGGCTGCTTTTCATCAAGCACACATCCATAGTACGCATCCTTCCATATAGAAAACATCTTAGTTGAATCCGCTTCCACCAGTGCTAAGCTATGTGCAATGCAATTGTGCACCAATGGATATGATTGGCGGATAAATAACGCATTCATAGCAACGTAGCATAGCGCATCTCTGGTGGAAAAGCACCCTAAGCCGGTGGTCCCTGTCACCAAATTGCTGTCGTCAAACCATGTTTAGAAACTCTGACATTATGGTGTGTGGGGTCGTTAGACCTTAAGACCGTCATTTTCAAGCATACAAACAATAACACAGATATATTATAATGGTAGTTTATTGATTCTCCAGCAATACAAGTTATAGGTAGGTAATCTATAGCAACAGTACATTTTACAAATCGATGTAAATACAAACGACAACAACATCCACTTTTTCTGAGGCATCTTTGGCAGCCTTACATACCGTAGTATGTCATGTAAAGCTGACTAACATAAATATGACAAAATACAATTTGTATTAGTAAAGAGAGCCTTAAAACTATGTTTGTAACACTTATCGTTTATTTTTAGTGGGTGTAGTGAGTTTTGTTCTTGGAGAGACTGTTTATCCAGTTAAGCACTAAGTCTTTGTGCTGCACGTAGGTACATATGGCACTTGCCCATAAAAACGACGGAACACCACTCCCTGCGGCCTAATGTCCTCTTCCAACACGATTATGCAGATCCATAACATGTTGGTACTTACACCACGAACGCCCCAAAGTTGACGTAGCTGTGCGACTCCAGCAACTCCACACTCTCGCCACGTAGGTACTTGGTCTTCTGGCGCACGTACTCCACGATGTCCTCCGCCGTACTGGTGTAGTGTAGGCGGGAAATGTACACCGGAGTGTTTGGGTTCGCGTCACAAATATGCACGTTGGGCTCCGATGGAGTCATGTCACAGTGGTTCTTGTTGGTACATTGACGGTGCTTCCTCCTAACACCGTCACAAAATCATCATCAGCCTAGTCATAGTCTCTCTAGCTCTTCCTCCTTTTCGGAATGCGAGAAATACAAGATCGGTCGATGTGGCGATGCTTGTAAGATGCCTACGTCCTGCAGCAGACAATTTCTTGTTGAAAATGATAAAGATGATACACTGAAACCACTGAAAACATAGTCCAATCGAATACTTTACGACACCATAACATTATGCCTGTAACATCCGAAGGATTGGGCAGAGGTGTTTAATATACACCCCTTGCACGTATATAAATGTGTTTTTATTACGAAGTATATCACGGTAGTACATTTCTTTTGTATATAATTTATAAAACAATAATATATTCGTCGCCCCAGATCAACTTATTTAGAATGTCAAACATTCCTGCTATTTGACATAAAAACAATCCTGCTCGCTGTCAAAAGGCACGTCGTGGTACCAATTGAATGAACTATTTGAGGTGACGTCATCAAAACGATATCAAAACTGATATTTTTAGCAGTCCTGCATTAAGATTGTTTTAAGGACGTGATGGTACGAAAATGCAAAGTAAGACTTAAACAGGACTGTTTTAAGACGTTGTAGTAGCGCCCCTGGATTTGTGCCCGGTTGACGGCAATAGGCTCGCCTCTTATTAAATAGGACTTAAAAATAACTGGCGAAATATTTATCTATGTCCAATACTCTAACAAAACCTTCATCTTTCCAGGTATGACATCGACAACACACTAGAGCGCACTACACACCGTAACCACAAGCGGCGGAAACCGCGCAGTCTTCACGCGCACGTGCACGTATCTTCGGTGTGTGGGGCGGCCGCGGGCGCGGGCGAGTTCCTCGTCATGGCCAGGAGACGCCTGGGAAGGTACTCCCTGGTCTGTGCGCCCAGGATAGACGACTGGGCCGAACTGGTGAAGAGACGGAACGCTGATGGTACGGCCCATTGCTTGCTGCAGCATTAGAATGAGGTCCCCGACGGTGGGGGGGATTTAAAGTGCTGTGATTGGTTAAATTCGTGAAAGACGCTTTTGATTGGTCGGATGATTATGATCTGATTGGTCGGATGATTATGATCAAATCTTAGTGCGCAGAAAACCTTTGTGTAAAGAACAGCTGGTTATTTCATAGAGATAATATTATGAATACAACAGTGAAACATTGTTGCTTCAGATTATATTCAAGTCCTATTTCAAGAGTTTTATCTATAAGTTATGTTACTGCTTGCCATAAAATCAGCTTGCGTATCAATGCAATATTGTACAAAAGTTCTTATCTTTATTTATGTATCAAATTTTTTATATTTACTGTAAATGATATATTTGTAGATTTATAAAGAAAATGTGGTCCAGAGTGCCAAAATATGTAAGATCTTCATTTAGACGTAAGGTTGATCTCAGCTCTGTACATATTACAATTAAGTGGGATAAAGAAAGCCATATTAGTTAAGCACCATAATTAGATATAACCTAATATATTGCAGTTTAAGTGTGATTTAGAACAGATTATTTTTATTTTATATAATATACATACCTACTTAGGTGCCCCACTGGTCTATGAAACCTTGTATTGTTTTTACTACAGAAATGTTACACAGAAAAAGTGGAATATAGATGGTTCTTGGATATCAAATCAAATCATTTTATTATCAGGTAATTAAAGCCCATAGATAAAATACACAAAATAATCTTATATAGCTAAACTTACCACCTAAATTGTCATAACAAGCTGGAATTGTTAATAAATCATGTAAATTAAAACAAGCAAGGTTACCTATATCCGTTTTTGATGTCGAACCTCAACTTGCGAACTATCTGTTCCATTAATATTCTTTGAAAACAAAGTAAGGTGACCTATGTAGATATTATGGTGCTGCCATAAACAATGTCTTCTTTAGTGCTTCCATAAACAGATCCTTTATTTTTTTTTGATATTTTAATTTCTATATTATCGCCTGAACTTACCATTCAGTCCGTGTGAATACTTTAGTAATATATTTTGTACAAAATTCTAAGTATAGTTGTCGATATGTGATATAGTTTACAACGAGTATGTTATGAAGTGCCTAATGTATATACGAGAATAAGCTATTGACAATACATAGTGTTTATAAATATACACATTATTAAGTAAAAAGAAATATTGTTGAATAAAATAGTTTAACATTTATATTTGGTTTCCTTTCTTTGTACCCGTTTTAGTTATACAAGATTCAGAATAGGGATGTTCATCACCATCATTCTCCTGCCCTTATCCCAATTTATTTGGGGTCGGCGCAACATCTTCTTCTTCCATACTTCCCTATTTCTCGTCATCTCAGCAGTCACCTCCTTTCTAGCCATATCATTGCAATAAACGATTTGAATTTAAATTTGAAAATCATCATATATAGAATAGGGATGTTAACTGACATAAAAAAATATAATGATTCTAATTAGTCCGTCTGTTAGCTTGTCGAAAAATATTGGATACGTATTTTTTGTTTTATCAAATCAATAAAAATTGTCGAAGATAAAACGCGTCAAAGATTTGAGTGGGTGGTGACGTCACCTCGCTAAAAAATGTCATACTAATGTCTTAGAAAATGACGTCACACGAGTTTTCAAAGCACTCTATCGTTTTTATTGTTTGTTTACGTGAAAAAAGGAAAATTTGTGCCCAATATTTTTTTTAAATCTATCAGATGGACTAATTAGATTTTTTTAGTGTATTTTCTGAGTTTGGATGATTCTTTCATATATCCAAATCGTAGGCGGTAATATTAAGTAGATCCTCACCGAATAAGGAACACCTGACACCACATTGCGCTCCAGAACTCTGCTGACGTAGCTCGTAAAGCAGCAAAAGTAAAGTAGGACTGAGCAAGCCATGTTTGGAGCCCTGAGACAACTAGACAGGATCGCGGCAGACCGAGAAGATGGTGAAACATCTTGGATGGATTTCTCGTTAATTGGAGTAAACGTGCAACATCGTGAAGAGTGGAAGTAATGAGTGAAGGCCTTTGTCCAGGAGTAGGAGAGAGCAGACTAGCAAAAAAATAGGCGGTAACGAGTTACTGATGAGGTTTTAATCTCCGTGTTGTAGGTAATGTAGGTATTAAGAAAAATAAACATGAATATAGCAATTCGTTTATTGAAAAAATCACAACTGATACCACATAGAAAAACTACTCGGCACGGTTTAACTCTTAACTATATATAATATCACATAAACACTTTATAATTTGATAGACTATATACATAGACATTTATTCGTATTTGGTACACTTTGTGAAAATACCAACCACTAGGTGATCGCAGATTTCAATAAAAACAAAACAAAATAATTCCTTTACATTCGAGTTTTAAATAAAATTGATAACTAGAAAAGAAACAACGAAAAAATATTAAAAAAAAAAAATATGGATCGGATAAACAATGTGTAACAAATTAAATAATTATAATAAATAGTATTTTACAGTCACCGAGTCGAACCGGTTCAAAGTTAGTATAGAAGTTCTTTGTATTCAGTAAATAATGAACACATCAGTTTGAACAAACCGTCTTACACAAGCATATCCCAAGAGAACCAACACCTCGGAAAATCTCAACAACCCAAAATGTAATAAAACAAATACGTTGAAGATTTTTACACTACATACCGTTTGCCGTAACTACTGAATACTATTTCCATGTGAATCTAATTGTTAGTTACTTTCCACTGCTCACAAAACGGAAATAACAACAGGTACGTAGTTTACAAAATGTGATAACTGATATGTATTCAATGTCTTTTCAAAATATATGTTTTTCGTGTACTACATATGTCGGAGAGATTGAGTATCAACAAGTTGTGTAGTCTAACTTTAAACGTACCCCAAAATTTAACATAACTATGTGTTTGAACATCAATATAGTACAAGTTTAGAATTTACCACTAAAACAGTCCAACAATGTATGTAGGCAACAATATTGATCCAAACATTCATAAGATTTTTACATTTTTACGTAATACATTATGTATGCAAAAGAAGTTGTAGAAAACAACAAGTATCTATATTACAACAGCTCTTTTGGCATTTTATTTGAATATATTCATAATAGTAGCAATATAAAAGTGAATTAATGCTAAGCAGAACTAAATGCTATGGATTAAATTACGGAGTAATACCGATATCTATATATATATATAATAGGTATTTAATTAATTTATCATATAAGTACTCGGTAATTTGACCCAGAAGCTCACTCGTACATCCACGTTTTCAGTAAATTCGTTCTAGTTAACACACACACCACCGTTACCGACATTCGCCACGACAATGAGCAAAGTTCTATCAGCCTTCATAGTTCGGAACCATCTCTCTATGTATTACGCACTCCTTTATACTAACCACATTCATTAAATACGAGTAATTAAATATTATAGACATCTGTCCACCAAAGGTATGAAGAGGAACATGGAAAGTAGAGTAAATTAAAAGATATTGTCTCCTTTATTCAATTTTAGTGGACAGACATCCCTTAGCCAGTACTACAAACTTTCAAAGATGTGTAAATGCAATTTATTCGTTCATAAATACAGATAGATAAAAGAAAGATGACGCGATGTGCAAGCCAATTAAAAATTTAGTTGTGCGCCAAATTAGAAAATTATGTTGACAGAATGTCACCGAGATGCAGATTATGATAACGTTTCAAGATAAAGCAGATAGAAAACACATTAGAAAGTCTGTTAAACTACTAGAAAAATATGAATGATCGATAACAACTACAATATACCGTTTAGGTCAATAGTCTTCAAAATATTAATTTAATTTTTATAGATTTACAATTCTTTATAATTTTTCATAAAATTTAATATTGTGATTACGAATAACAGGTTAAGACGGAATTATTGTCAAAACATTTATTTAATTATGTAACGCGAGGAAGCTCGTTGTAGTGATGTTGCGAGATTTAAAACTCATGTATTCCTCAAATTAATGGAATATTCGTTCGAAATAAAACATTTAGTTCAAGTAGCGAGGGATACAAAGTAATTCGGAACATAACTGATAAAAAAATAAAAAATACTAAAATTATAAGACAAGCTACAGTCTAACTAAACGTTACATCACGTTAATAAATAAATAATACATGTAAATACAAACGTGATGAACATAAACATGTCGCAGATTCAACACCGAGGCACAATATTTAGAGTTGACAATTTAGAATAACGCCATCTATCATCGTTTTTCGGATCTATCATCGTTAAAGTCGGAAACGTCAAGCAGTGAGCTTGGGTGAGGTCGATGCAGAGCGTGGCAGGTCTGGTTTGTCAGTTTTCGGTTGACAGATGACAGCTGTCAGTTGTCATATGTCAAATGTCAGTTGTGAGTGGTCGGTTGACGTTGACGTTAGACGCATTTGACTTGAGGGACGTTACTTTTTGGTGAGACACGAGCGCGAACGGTTGTGATGCCCGCCTGTATCGAACTGACCGCGTTTCCGTACTTTAATCCATTTCCATCGGCTTGATCGTTTGAGATTTTGTTAATTTGTTATCGGTAGTAAATAAATAGGCGGTTGTAATCAGTGTTGAGACTATTATTTCGAACATCCGCCATGCCGAACTTGGACTCTGACAACGATGTACCCGAAATAGTTGAGCTACCGTCGTCATCAGAAGTGGTATGTAACTCTAACGCCTACATAGTGTAAGTAACAGTGCTAGACCGGAAAAGTGTAAAGACAATGCGCGTGCGTCTGAAAGTGACATAGAAACGGAAATGTGGTGTTTTATGTTCGAGCAGCTAAACAAAAACTTAATGACTATTGTGCAAACAATGAAAACACCTTTTGCGAGTACGGATATTCGCCTACCGCATTTTGACTCGAATATTGTCCCGCGTGCTTGGTTGGCAACAGCCGACATGTGTGTTATCGATCCGAATAGTCAAGGTGCATCGTTGCGGAGAAACGGGACGAACGGAAGTCACACATCCACTGTAGGTGCGTCGTAAGTCGGCACCTCCGTCGCTGGTCGTCCTCCGCTGGGCCTCCTCCGGGTAACCGTTGGTCTCACCTGGTGGGGATGGACCGCCGGGGTGCTGTGAAGACAGCAGCGCCGTGAAACCGGCGCTGTGGCGTGCCTACAGGGGACGCAGCGAATTCCACGAGACTCATGGGAGAAGTTTCGTCATGTCTGTCGTCCATATCTTGTCCTGGGATGAAATGGAGCGATTTTAAGGAGCTGTTTATAGTCTGGAGTGCCCCGTATGGTGATGACGATCGCGAAGAACCGGGATTCACTCGAGCTGAAGAAAATACGAAGAATGGTGCGATGACGTCACGGTGCGCTGAGAATTTACTTCGGCAGCGGCGCCGGCGGCGCGGCGGCGGGACGCGGCTTGGCGGCGCGGCGGCGGGACGCGGCTTGGCGGCGCGTGCTTGGCAGCGCGGCGGCGCGGCAGGCTGACCATTGACCAAGCAGTGCCTGCAGCCTGCAGCAGTGGCAAATAGCGAGCGACGCGTTGAAGTTTGCTATGTGAGCAATCCTAGCGGTGTGCTGATGAATTTGGTGAGTCGTATCCATTTTACTATGATTCTGGTGCCGAATGCTCTCTGATCAAAAATGTTTCGTTACAGTTCAGTGGCAAGCGTGTAAATAACATTGTAAATTGACCCGGGATAGGTCATGATAGTTTGTACTTCACAATTATTTACTGAGGTTATGATTATCGATTTACTATTAGATTTTATTTCATGTTGTACCGGGTAGTTGTTTAAAAAAAAATGATATTTTAATTGGCGTTGAGATTTTACAACAAGGATTTAACGATAGTTAGACGTGTGATAGTGTTGTTTTTGTGTCGTGAAAAGGTTGTTAGGTTATGTGATGTTTCAAATAAGCTCAAGAATGCTTCTAATATTCAAATTGATTTCAATACAGTTGATACAGATGTTCCGTTAGAATTTCGTTCCCAATTAATTAATCTATTGACAGCATATTCATCTTTGCTTACTAGTGATTTCTAGATCCCATATTACAACAAGACTAGTTGAATACTAAGTGGTCAACTTAACATTTAAAGTACCTAGCATAGTAAGAGTTTTCTTATAACCTGTAACGTTACAGGAAAAATAAAGTAACATGTTGAACAACCCTACTTTAAAAATTATTTTGATAAAGGCTCGAAATGATTATCTTGATGGTGTTGTGCATGTAACCGGATGGAGGTTACATGTGGAGGTGACCGGATAGAGGTTGCCTGTTGTGTATGTAACCGGATGGAGGTTACATGTGAAGGTGACCGGATAGAGGTTGCCTGTTGTGTATGTAACCGGATGGAGGTTACGTGTTGATGACCGGATGGAGGTCGATTGGTTTGATGCTTATAACCGGATGGAGGTTATAAGTGTGATGATGAAGACCGGATGGAGGTCGATTGTTTTGATGCTTATGGCCGGATGGAGGCTATAAGTGTGATGATGAAGACCGGATAGAGGTCAGAGTATGAGCACTGCAATATTTGAATGAGTTTCCTATTATTTGAATGAGAATGGGTGTTGTTCGATATGTCAGCTTTGGGAGAAAGAGTTTGTTTTGATTTCATTAGAACCGGTAATGATTTTGACCAGAATACCTTTTATTCCCTACCCACTTGGGCCAGGAATGGCCGAACGACTGGTATTGGGCAGACTTCTGTAAGGTCAACTGTACAAATTTTGACTTTAGTTCGATGGAGTTGTTTTAGAAATTCTATTTCACGTTTTACCCGACAATTATTTGCGATTAGTTTCGTCAAATGAGATACGATTTGAGAAAATACGGTTAATTGAGACATGTGACGCAATTGCTGACTGTAAATTTGACTTTGACACAATAGACACTGACAAAACGAGATCGGGTGATGATGAAGGGGTCAGACCTTAAGTGAGAGGTAAAAGATGCAAATGTAGTATGCAAGTGACTCATATTGCATACATTGCAATGCTGTTCGTTGCTGCACGCGTGTAAGTGTTTATTTGAGGGCTGTGACCAACGTCCAGCATGGCAATGTAGCTAAAGGTGCTAAATAAAGGCAATGTGTTGAGTTGAGTTGATGTTGGGTACCGGATGGAGGTCCCATGGTTGCCGGATGGAGGCAATGAGATGTGTTGAGGTTGGGTACCGAATGGAGGTCCCATGGTTGCCTGTTGGAACCTGTGTGTGTTGTATGGTACCGAGCAGCGCATTGCATACTGGATTTGATCGGATACTAGATTTGGTCGAAAGTTGATGATTCTTGAAGAATGTTGATTTCAATGTTGAGATTTTCTTTGAGATTTGATGAGATTATGGATCAGAACAAAATTTTGTTTTGAATTGTGTGTGTGTGTTAATACTCCGACGTCTTGGTCAGGGAGACCGAGTAAGGGACGATTTACTTTCCGTGAATTCTTGTTGCATATACCTCACACGAGGACGTGTGAAATGTCAAGATGGCCGTGTCGCAGATTCAACACCGAGGCACAATATTTAGAGTTGACAATTTAGAATAACGCCATCTATCATCGTTTTTCGGATCTATCATCGTTAAAGTCGGAAACGTCAAGCAGTGAGCTTGGGTGAGGTCGATGCAGAGCGTGGCAGGTCTGGTTTGTCAGTTTTCGGTTGACAGATGACAGCTGTCAGTTGTCATATGTCAAATGTCAGTTGTGAGTGGTCGGTTGACGTTGACGTTAGACGCATTTGACTTGAGGGACGTTACTTTTTGGTGAGACACGAGCGCGAACGGTTGTGATGCCCGCCTGTATCGAACTGACCGCGTTTCCGTACTTTAATCCATTTCCATCGGCTTGATCGTTTGAGATTTTGTTAATTTGTTATCGGTAGTAAATAAATAGGCGGTTGTAATCAGTGTTGAGACTATTATTTCGAACATCCGCCATGCCGAACTTGGACTCTGACAACGATGTACCCGAAATAGTTGAGCTACCGTCGTCAAACATATAAATCATAATATACATAAATATTCTTAAACATAAAGCATAATCCTTGTATTCGACGTGACATAGTAGCAGTTGCTGGCAACATTGAAATCATTTTCGCGAACAAGAGAAAAGAATAGAAATTATAATGAATAATTTTACTATGCAATTTATTTTCCTTTTTGACCTAGTAGGACTACTAGGACTTGTTAACGAAGAGAAAAACCTGCACAAAAAATGTAACTTTAGGCAATTTTACACAATATTTTTTAAAGTTTTAACGTGTATACAACATCCGAAAAGAAAATAGTTTACACAAATCTATATTATTAAATGCTAACTCTAATTTAGTGTTTTTCAACTTACAATATGTGGTGTTATTTTATATTACATTTCTTTTGCACATACCTAATCATTACATAGGCGTCATTGCTATAAGTTTTAAACATGTTCTAGCCCTTCTAATGTTATTGATTTGACTTCGTAAATTATTTCGAATACTCAACAATTTTGGCGAATTTGGTTATTTCAACTATATAATCGGTGCTGTCAGTTTTCTCGGAGCCATTTTTTTTTGTTTGTGGCAAGAATTTTTGTTAACTTATTTTATGACTTTCATAAATCCTAATATATGACAGTTATTGTTTCATTCATTTGGGTAGCCCGTTAGAAAAAATAGCAGCTGATTACAATTAAATGAATATTCACAAAATAAAATGCTATTCGACCATATTATTGTATCTATAGATTAGGAAAACCTACCACAGATAAAAAATGGGACTATTTACTAACACACTTTGAATTATCTCGGAAGGTGTTTCTAAAGTCAAAGTTTTTCTGTACTATTATGGAATGGGATTAAAATGACGATTTAAATTAGCGTTTCGTTTAAGCTAACGTAATACTTTTGTAATGTTAGACCGCATTAACATTAATATAAGTAGTCTTCATAGCATTATACTGATGTAAAAATATAAACTATAAATAAATAAATTAAATAGGTAATACGCATAAGAACTGTATTTGGGGCGTCATGATAGTTAACAATGCTTTAATTTTTTCTATACCCTACACATTCTTGACAATGTGTTGCCATCAAACAATTTATCCACATTAATATTCTTTTCTGGCAAACCACAATACCATAGAGACATTAAATATTTGAACAGTTTATTGCAATTACTGAATACAATTTAGGATCACATTCAGCAGCTACATAAACAAAACAGTCGTGCAAAATGCAATCCACAGTGTCATCTCAAAATACATATTAAACGTCAGACATAAAGACTCAGATTTGTACGTACAATTTCAGGGGAAGTATACCGGGGTAGGCGTCATGACGTCTATCATAAAGTCCTCCATGTTTGGTAGAACTAGAATCTTCTCGAACTCTTTGCTGAGCTTCTGTTCGATCCAGTTGGTGATGTGAGCGAAGCGAAGCGTGCGCGCTCCCACTGCGGGCCGGGCTTTTAATACTAATTGTGGGTTCGTACGGAATCTGAGGAAAGGTAATTATAAAATAAGCTTGCGAGGACTATCTTCTACTTTAATGGCCTTTTTTTTTTTGGTGGGTGGAAAATCATCGAATGACCCCCCCCCGCTCTTGGGCAGAGCGAAGGGGAGTGTCAGACTTCTACTGACTAAAAACCGAACCCATATTCCTTCTTCGCCCTTGCGCCGAGGCCACGTAATCTAGTAAAAAAACCCCCGGCCCCGACGGGATCCGCGGCCCCGACGGGTACTTTAATGGCCTCAGAATAAAGTCTATTACAGTTGGCTGCTTCGTTCTTTGAGTGGTCGCAAGGTCCTGGGTTCGATTCCTTGAGTTTTAAAATTAGGATTTCTCAGTAGCAGCCACGGAGTCGATTTGTGCCCGTTTGATAGGCTCGTCCCATATTGCATGGAATTTGACATAATTGGTGAAATAAGGGAACTATAAGGTCTGCCTGACTCTACGGGGATTACAAACGTGATGCTATGTAATTAAGTTTACTATCCAATATCACAATATAAATAAACTCAGCAATAGCCGAATGGAGGGAGTTTTCATTCCGCATTGATTCTGTGTAAAGGACACAGATGTCCGGAGCTGCGGGTTTTTCGAAAGAGATACCGCGGCCCCGGACACAAAGGGCTAAGAAGGAACTTGGGTGGTTTTTAGTAAGTAGAAGTCTGACACTCACTTCCGCTCCACCCAGAGTGGGAGGAGTTATTTGATGATTTCTCAACCACAAAAAAAGGACTTTTCGGTCTTTTCATTCCACAGAAATCAAGAATTGAACGGGTAATATCTTACCCGAGCCATATCCTATCGTGCGGCGGTGGTGGCATGTTAAAGGCTAGTCTTCCCTCCAGAGCTTGCACTTCTAGATGCAGCTTGATATCCGTGTTCGATAGACCCTCCATAGCACGTTTCACGTACTTGTAGTCCGTCACCTAGACAAAATAAAACGCAGTTAGGTCAATATCTAGGTTCAAGGATTACACTGCAAGACGTGTTAGCGGCACGGGCAGCATATATTATCATGAATTCAAGTAATTATTAAAAAAAAGTAAAAACACGCAGCGCATTTGGAAGCAGGCGGAACAAACTCCATGTATTTTCAATTTATTTCATTAAGCCCCGCTTGCTTCTAAATGCGCTTAAACGCTACATTAATTATAGGCTAATTAACACAACTGTACAAAAAATATCGTAGTGTTTACAACCGGCGTGCTTGTATGAACGTGGTAACTAGGCAAAAGGAGTATGTAAGTATCGTAGCAGGTGGTATTTTTAGCTGTAATTATTTTTTTTAAATGAGGCATTTGATCTATATAATAATTCAATAGTTTACTTAAAAATAAGTTTTAATGGCGATTCATTATAAGCTGAATAAAAGCTCTCCACGTACTGCAGATGTTACATAACTCTGAATAAAAAGTCACGTCTTCTTATTAAGCTTTTATTTGAGAAATAGTGATCTGGTAGCACAAATATCTGAATAACACTTGATTATGTTACTAAATATGATTAATTATACAGCTAATTAGGGTTGAAAATAAAATGCGATAGACCCAATTTTTCAGGAAACTTTATATTTATTTATTTATTATATATAATTACCTACATTCGAGAGCAATGAATTAGGGTTATATAAAAATACCCGAGTCTCGGAAACTAAGAATGAAATAAATTGTGATTAATAGACAAACAAATAATGTTTTAATTATTACCCAGAAAAACCCTGTATAACATTACTATTCAGAAAAACCCTGTATAACATGTTTAAAAATGGTACTTTTACAAGTAATTGCGGAATAAGAATACATCATTCAACTTCCATCTGTGTTAGTTAGCTATAAACCATGACTTTATTTCTAATATACCGAAATAAGCTCTATAGAGAACCCAGAAATTATGTTTATACAGTAGCTGAATAATCGATAAAATATGGAAACTTATGTGACTTGAAGACAAAATAAAAGCGGTTATTCAAAAACAAGCTTTTTAACAGAAATTAACTACAACATTATTCAGAAGACTCACTATTTTACAGCATATAGTGGTTTCATAAGCAATAAGCTGAGTCAAGTTGGTATATTAGTATGAGATAACTACGTTTATTCAGCTACTTATACTATTATACAGATAAATGCTGTCCCAGGAACTCTTTTTCAAATTAAAGTCATCTGTAATGCTTTAGGCTTAACAACATCTGTGTTATATGCGTTATAGAAGTTATTACTAAGCTTTAAGAAAAATAGTCAACTTAATACAAATTTTACTAAGCTAAAAGAGTTATAAAGGCCAAAAGAGAATATTATTCAGAATTTGGCTCTTTCAATATCCACTTACTCACACGTTTTATAACTTATAGCTGTAAACATTTGCGAAATGCTATTACTCAAACTTTGTTCAGCATGTCTGTGTTACTTGGGTGGTTTCTGCCTACCCCCATGGGAACGAAAAAGAACCGTGACCGTCATGGGAAAAATCGTTCACGTTCAAAACGTCAAATTTCCAAAATGTGGGAATTGGACGTTTTCAGAGTTTGACATTATGGGAATTGGACGTTTTGAGAATTGGACATTTTGAAACCGTTGGACATTTCGACCGGGAAGGGGAAAAAGGGCGTGAGTTTATGTATGTACGTATAATGTCTCGTTAGTGGCTGACGAAAACTAAAAACGCACCATTACATTATCCCACACATTTTGAATCAAGCATTAAGGACGCATTCCCGATTGATAAGTCAAATCATTACTTTTTTAAACAAAAGTATGTTTATTAAATACAATGCTTTGTATTTTTAAAATGTTTTTGCTGCTTATTGTAGATAGATGTGCAAGGTACAATTTTAGATATGTCCAGTTTCTCAATAAATGTACCGAAGTAAATTTTTTCACTTCGGTACATTTATTGAGAAACTGGACATATCTAAAATTATATTTATAGTTAAGAATTGTACCTTGCACATCTATCTACAATAAGCAGCAAAAACATTTTAAAAATACAAAGCATTGTATTTAATAAACATACTTTTGTTTAAAAAAGTAATGATTTGACTTATCAATCGGGAATGCGTCCTTAAAATGGTAATAAAAAATCCATACTCACTTGTTGAAAATATTTGTTAGTGGCTATCTTGTCCACCATACGTAGGAACTTTTTCTTTGAAGATACACCTTCGGGAGCGGTACTAGATGGGGATCTGGAATTCATAGTACATTTCAATGAGTTAAACTGGCAATGTCGCCAGTATCTTGGGCATATTACACGCTGACAGCGTTGAGGAGCAGTTTTTTTATGCCATATATAGTTTCTTGTTAGTTTATTTAATAGTTTTTAATTAATAACGTGTATAGTTAGTTACTCTAAAAAATATTAGTATGGTATAGATAGATGATCATTAAAGCCTTCGTTGGTCTAGTGGTCACAAGGTTCCGGGTTCGTTTCCAGGTCGTGTCAAGCGTTATTGGGTTGCCACTAAGAGTTTCTCAGAACAGGCCATGGAGTTTAGATTTGTGCTTAATAGATGGCAATAGGCTCGCCAACGCATACACATAATATATTACTTAAACATAACTGGCAATATGTGGGTGTATAGTCAGCATCAGAAGTGGATTAACACTACTCAGTTTCAAATTAGGTTAAAGAATAAGCTGCAGTCCTGTACATCAAATAATTAAAATTCCGAAATGTTACGCTACTTCTGTTGCTGACCGTACTATTAGGTACACTTCTGCCTACGTTTTCTAAGTTTACCAGGCGTAATGTTGTTAATGAAACTCACCCAACTTCAGAAGTGATAGTCTCGTTGCTGTCCACGGGCTGCACGGGCGGACTCTCGTCGTCCTCGCTGGACTCCGCCGAGTCTTCCACGTCGGAGTGGTAGATCGCTGACTTTCTCTTTAATAGGAAATTATATTTTTGCTCAATCTTTTTCTTTATCGTGTGATGGGGCCAAACCGGGCCAGGTTAGGTCCCATCACACGATTGTTGTTGTTTACAAACACTGTGATTCGATTTCTGTTCGACGTATGTATACTGATATAAAAGATAGACTGTATGTCTATCTTTTTTTAGCATTACAAAAGTGAGTGAGATACAAGGGCGGTTTCAGCAGGGGGGGGGGGGGGGGGGGCACAGACGGTTCTAGAGTTCCCATCACAGTACATCTTACAAATCAAATGTCGGTGACTTTGTTACATTGACTTTTTTGCCTCAGACTTCTGAAAGTAAAGTTATTCTAGACTTTAACAGTGTTATTTTTTTACTCGACTACGGCGAAGCCAAAAGGAAGGGTAATGATTTTGGCAGTCTATGTATGTAGGTATGTATGTATGTATGTTCCACCGTAGCGCCTAAACTACTGAACGGATTTTATTAAGTCGATTGTTTTATTTTTGCAAGAATTTTTTTTTAACAGTTAGTCTGGGTTATTTTTGCCGACCTGTCCCATGACACGACCCCCATCAAAAAAAAAACCAGGATCCGCCTTCAGAGATAGACGTACGACTTCCGAATCAAAATCGAAACGAAATGTTTGTGCGATCAAAAGGTTATTAAATACACTGCATTATGAACCTAAAAGCATTGGAATAAGAGCTTTACAAACAAGTGAGTTGAAAATAATTAGAAAGTGATAGTTACCAGCGTTTGTTCCGTAAGCTCGCACGTAGTTGACGCCGTTTGTATGTCCACGTCGTGTCTGTGATGTTCTGTCGTCAGTATTTGTTCCTCTAGCGTCATGTCTGCAAATATTATGGGTTTATTAGTTTTACTTTCATCAAAGTTGTTAATTATGATTTATATAGAGGATAATCTAATATTATATAGAGCTAAAGTTTGTGAGGTTGTAGATCTACTAAACCTATTTTGAAAATTTATTTACCAATGGAAAGCCACATTGTGAGTATCTTATTGATGTAGGCCCCGCCCTCGTACCGCATGTCCGCGTCTAGCCACACCCCCCGCGCGTCCCACGTGGGTACCTGGACGCGCTCTATAGAAGGTTTCCATGTACAAATACTCACTTTTCTCCTTCAGCTTCATAAGGTTGATCTGCGTGAGTATAGTGATGTAGGCCCCGCCCTCGTACCGCATGTCCGCGTCTAGCCACACCCCCCGCGCGTCCCACGTGGGTACCTGGACGCGCTCTATGGAAGGTTTCCATGTACAAATACTCACTTTTCTCCTTCAGCTTCATAAGGTTGATCTGCGTGAGTATAGTGATGTAGGCCCCGCCCTCGTACCGCATGTCCGCGTCTAGCCACACCCCCCGCGCGTCCCACGTGGGTACCTGGACGCGCTCTATGGAAGGTTTCCATGTACAAATACTCACTTTTCTCCTTCAGCTTCATAAGGTTGACCTGCGTGAGTATAGTGATGTAGGCCCCGCCCTCGTACCGCATGTCCGCGTCTAGCCACACCCCCCGCGCGTCCCACGTGGGTACCTGGACTCACTCTATAGAAGGTTTCCATGTACAAATACTTACTCTTCTCCTTCAGCTTCATAAGGTTGATCTGCGTGAGTATAGTGATGTAGGCCCCGCCCTCGTACCGCATGTCCGCGTCTAGCCACACCCCCCGCGCGTCCCACGTGGGTACCTGGACGCGCTCTATGGAAGGTTTCCATGTACAAATACTCACTTTTCTCCTTCAGCTTCATAAGGTTGACCTGCGTGAGTATAGTGATGTAGGCCCCGCCCTCGTACCGCATGTCCGCGTCTAGCCACACCCCCCGCGCGTCCCACGTGGGTACCTGGACTCACTCTATAGAAGGTTTCCATGTACAAATACTTACTCTTCTCCTTCAGCTTCATAAGGTTGATCTGCGTGAGTATAGTGATGTAGGCCCCGCCCTCGTACCGCATGTCCGCGTCTAGCCACACCCCCCGCGCGTCCCACGTGGGTACCTGGACTCACTCTATAGAAGGTTTCCATGTACAAATACTTACTCTTCTCCTTCAGCTTCATAAGGTTGATCTGCGTGAGTATAGTGATGTAGGCCCCGCCCTCGTACCGCATGTCCGCGTCTAGCCACACCCCCCGCGCGTCCCACGTGGGTACCTGGACTCACTCTATAGAAGGTTTCCATGTACAAATACTTACTCTTCTCCTTCAGCTTCATAAGGTTGATCTGCGTGAGTATAGTGATGTAGGCCCCGCCCTCGTACCGCATGTCCGCGTCTAGCCACACCCCCCGCGCGTCCCACGTGGGTACCTGGACGCGCTCTATTAGCGGACACGCGCCCGCTAGCGACAGCTCTGTCACTATTAGAGGTGACATGAAGGCTGGGAGCTGGAAACAGAAGTTTATGGTTGAAACATACAAACATTTGAATTAAAATTATCACTACATATAACTCTAAAATATATTTTAGTTAAGTAAAGTTTATTTTTTTTTTTTAGCTTGTAACTATATGATAGAAACACAAGTGAAATGCGATCATTACAGCACCATTTCACTTTGAGCAGAGTGCATAATTTTGAAGAAGAAATAAGAAATATGAGTAAGTTTACCTTAAGCGTATTGAGTTTCCTCTGTATCCTGTCCTGCAGCCGGGCAGTCATGAGAGGGTCCCTCATCAGGTCGAACATTATTCGCGCCATCATAGTGTTGACCCACGTCACTTCCGACGGAAGCAGTCGGCAACCGCAATCCGGCTGGGGAGTTTTGTTCTGTAGAGTAAAATACATACATAAAAAATAACGTCTAAAACAGGGACTGAAAGCGGTTACGGTTAAAGGTTAAGATACCTCAAAAATATACCGGTACCGGTTTAAAATAAAGGTTGAGCTATACCGGTACCTTTATAAATAAAGGTTGGGCTGAACCGTTATTTAACCCTTACACGATTTCGGTACCGAAATGCATGCGCGGCGCGCGTGTGTGCGGTGGAAGACGTTAGAACTTGCGTATGTAGTTTATAATCTAATAATGTGCAACAATCGGCAAGTGAACGACAGACAGAGTGGCGAGGCGGTGCGTCAAAGCAAACCCCTATTTATTAAGGTTTAGGTACCGCTACCGATATATTTATAACGGTTACGGTACTTCTACCGAAATATACCGGTATGCATTTCCATACTCAGAATTTCACTACCGGAAAAAATAACGGTATCGCAATATTTCGGTAACCCTTATTTAACGGTATGACGTCATACCGAAATTTAAAGGTACCGTAATTTTTGGGTAATTCAGTCCCTGGTCTAAAACGTTCTCTTGGGCAAAACCCTGCCTCCTCTTTTCCCAGCAGTGGATTATGTGCGCTTCGCCAATAAAGTATTGTAGGATTTGATAGGAATCGGTCCTGATAGAATATTCTTCTATGGGCCTATCCCAGTTGTAAATATCTTCTATTGATGTCAAACGATATAGACTAGAAAATGGTTTGTATTATTTTCAAATAATCTATACTAATATTATAAAGAGGTAAAGTTTGTGTGTTTGTATATTTGTAAGGGGTAATCTCGGGATCTACTGCACCGATTTTAAAAATTCTTTCACCAATAGAAAGCCACATTATTGCTGAGTGTCATAGGCTTTTTATTCCTGTATTCCCACGGGAACGGGATCTACGCGGGTGAAACCGCGGGACGTCCGCTAGTAAATAAATACAATAACAACACCAAATATACAGCTCTAACTTTGCTATTATATCATCTTACAAATCTATGATGTGTACGCAATTTTTTTTTCAACACACTTGCTCATAAAGTGGCTATAATTTCACCGCAATTAGGCACATAATGACACCTATAATCAAACTGTGACTTTTTCATTACTATTATTCACTAGTGAGTTATAGGGTTTTTTTTTTAATTTATTTAGTTGAGTTGCTACGTTCATAAAAAAGTTTCGATACAAAAAAGATCGTGTTCAATAGTAAAAATAAATTAATGTAAAAACTTAGTGCTTGCTCATATCAAGCAAATTTGATATTTAAATAGATAATTTCAACTTGTACGTTTTTATTAAATGAAACTTTCACTCAAATAATATATCTTTTATTTTTTCTGTAATAAAGAAAACTTTTTCCTCATTTTATACGTGGCTAAAAATCTATCGCGCTCATTCATAGTCTATGGCCGGTTGCCATAGTTACAGTATGACCATTTTAAGTGTGAATTTCATGGTGGCGCTACTGGTCAAGAATAAATGCATCGCTACGTCAAACTTAGTACATTTATTTTAGTTCCGTGTTTTCCCGCATGCACAGATAAGTTGGTAGAACTGTAGATGCGCGCGCATAGGAAAACCGATTAATTTTTCCCGCTATTGTGAAAAAAATCAGAACTCCTTTTAACTGTTTAGATGACTTTTTAGTATTATTTTCTTCACAAGTGTGTTGAAAAACGTCGTATGATACACGTGTGTATTGATGATTACCGTCCTCGGCTATCTTAAGACCCTCACCTGTCGGCTCGGGTCTCAATGGCGCCTCGGCGGTAATCACCAACGTTACACACTTATACCATAATGTACTATTATTCATACTAAATAACGAAAAAAATACTCCTAACTGTCTACATTCAAAAGTTCAGTACGCCAACCTTTATTACAAAGCAGTAAGACTGGTTTTTCAACGTTCAAGTGTAACAACTAAGGCAGCGTTTAAGTATTACGTAACGAATTAGGAGGGAGGGCGGGGCATTTATAAATCGTTTCTTTCTCAAAATTTCAAATTGTAGTGAATAATCGTACAGCAAATCGTGAGGGGGGGGGGGGGTTATATCGAAAGAGATAACGCGGCCTCGGCACAGGGATGATTTCCCACTCACCAAAAAAAGGGGGGAGGAAGTCAAAAATTCGTTACGTAATACTTGAACGCTCCCTTACCTAACTATACCAACAACAATTAAAAACAAACTATCAAAAAAGAAATAAAGTTAAAACAAACTTTTTTCTCTTTTCTTTTCTTTTTTTTGTTCTGGTATCGTTCGCGCGGTGACGGCTCTATTTGACACAACGAGCCTCTTTCGCAAGTAGCGGTAGACGTCATATCGTGATCCTGTTTTACGTGTTTTAGTATTAACCTACAGTACTTTCACAGTTAATTTACGTCTGACAGCGGCAATCTAAAGATAATTATAATGTAATGGATATAAAGATCACTGTTATTTGACAGATCAGTCACAGGCAGCAGCCGAATAGTAATCTTATTTTAACGAAAATAAAGATGACTGTCATTTAGACAGTGATGTCCAATCAGAAGTAAAAAAAAGTAGTTTAAAGATTGCGAGGCGGGAGAATACAACGACCACAATACAACACCCAATCACCCTGTATTTCTTTGATGGGTTAGAAATGTGTATCTTTATAAGTGCACCCGCATTTTGACAGTTATGTTAAAGTACGAGTAGTATGTAATAGGGGTGGGTACAGTCACATCTACAGTGCTCAAATCCAAGCTAAGCTTAACTAAGAAAAACCAAGAAAAAATATTGGAAAACCGAAATAACACTCCGCCTGATCTGGCTCCTTATTCACAAACACTTTGATTCGGAAAGTTGCATGTCTATCTCGCTCACTTTCGTAAAGTCAAAAAAGATAGACATACGACATGTTTCATTCGGTTTCGATTGATTGCGTGTGAATAGCTATGCTAAGAATCGTACTCAGGACCTCATACTTAGTTTTGAGGCCAGCTCACAGTAAAACAATTCAAAGAGTTGATAAAAACAATACTCTAAAGACATCCAGTCTAACTTAGCCAAGCAAAATTATAAGTTAAAACAAAGCAAATAAAGTTCGTTATCACCTGTAAGATTTTGAGGAGGTATGGCCAGAAGAGTTTTTCATAATCACTATCCGGTGTGGGCTGCGTCATCGATGTAATCGTAACACCACCCGTGCCGCCTAGCACGTCTAATGAAGTGTTCTGAAAGGAAATAAAACTGTTCATTATAATCATAACATCACGCCTGTAATCCCCGAAGGTAGGCAGAGTTGTACCTAATAGTATAACCCACATTTCGCCAGTTATGTTTGAGTCCCATGTAGTAGGTAGGCGAGCCTATTGCCATCAACCGGGCACAAGTCCAGACTCCGTCGCTGCTACTGAGAAATCATCATCATCATCATTTCAGCCAAAAGACGTCCACTGCTGGACATAGGCCTCCCCCAGGCGTCGCCACATTGACCGGTCCCGTGCGTCTCTCATCCAGCCCATCCTAGTGGGAGGCCTTCCAACGCAACGTCTTCCGGTTCGCGGAGAACTTCTGAGAAATTCTTGAAGTAAAAACCCAACAACACTTTGCCCGACCTGGGAATCGGACCCAGGACCCCATGCTCAGTGACCACTAGGCCAACGAGTCAGGCCGGAAACAATACGTAAATGTGTATGTTACTCCTTCACACTGAAATGGCTAGACGGATTTGGATGTAATTTAGTATACAAATGGTCTGTGACCTGGAATAACACAACGTGGGCTAAAAAACCAGCCAAGTCGCTGGTAAAAATGTATATATTTGTATGGCCTACAGATAGTTGTTCTGGGTCTAGACCAAAGAAAAGATGGGTGGAGTGTGTGAGGAGTGATACGATGAAAAAGGGAATAAATTATAACGTGACGACTGACAGGGTAGAATGGAAGAAAACAAAACGTGTTGCGCCGACCCCAAATGACATCTATACTTCTATACTAATATTATAAAGAAGTTTGTGTGTTTGTATATTTGTTAAATTGTAAGGGGTAATCTCGGGATCTACTGAACCGATTTTAAAAATTCTTTCACCAATAGAAAGCCACATTATTGCCGAGTGTCATAAGCTACTTTTTATCCCTGTATTCCCACGGGAACGGCATCTACGCGGGTGAAACCGCGGGACGTCCGCTAGTGGGATTTATAGAGCAGGAAGATGATCAAAAAAAAGAAAAATAATAGTTCTCACAGCTGCCTTATTGAAGGCGACAGTTTCTTTCTCAGTGAGTTTAAAACATGCCAATTCGGTGTTATCCTTGTTGTCCGAAGCGGGATCGCTGCCTGATTTGTCGTCCGCCGCTGAGTTCTCTGCCGAGGCCGCATTGGCGTCCGCTATCGCTATTATTAGTCGACGGTACCTGTGAACAAAGAACATTATTCTAGTTTGAGAGTTCAGTTCAGTTCCAGTTTTGTACTCAGTTTTGTAGATTCATTTATCAAACTATTGTGTATATTGTGTATACAATGAAGTGTTTAAAACAATTGCGAGGGATTCTTGAATCATGTGCTATGGTAAAAGTTTGCACGCTAAAATCCTCTACACCATGTAACAACGTGTGTAATATGATTGGTTGTATAAGGCAAATTGTAAACAAAATTGGAAAGCTTATTAGCCTAGCTTAAGGCAAAGGTCTTCCCCGTGCAAATTTTTATCTATAGTGTATTCACGGAGACGAGTTAGTATAGCGCCTTCTCTATCGCACATTATCATACAAATGACAAGGACAAAAAAAACTTTTTTAGGGCCAGTGGGCGTTAACAATACCTTAGAAATGTAAATATGCGTTCACACTGCGCTTCTTAAAAGTTCGCTTAGTTTATTCCTGCGGCTTCGTCTGTCGTATAAATTGAGAGACATATTTTATTAGATAGAATTTGTTTATGGGTAGCTACTTTTTTATTTAACTGATGGATATGAAGGAAATAAATATAATCGAGAGTTAATAATTAAATTTTCTTTATTATATTATAATATCTGCCTATACAAAAAACAAGTTTATAACATATCATCATCATCACTCTCCGTACTATCACTACTGTCGTCGTTTCCTACATTTATTATACTTATTAACGCCTCGTCTGAGATGATTATGTAGTCTACGTACTATTCGTATCAACAAACACGCGTTTAAAGAATTTGGTAAAAAAAAATTACCAAATTTTAAAATATGTAGTGGCCACCCTGCCCGCTATGGTAACACTGACAGATAAACGTCTCTTCATTATGTCTTTCGTGTTTAAACGAACAGCGTTTTTTTCTTTGATAAAAACTTTTATTTTTGATAAACAGTGTAATTGCTACGGTTTAACAACATATTTCTTGTGAAATAGTTATAATGGAGAAAAATAAAGAAAAACTTAGACGAAAACTGATGGAATTACTTGATTCTTCGTCAGAAGTTATGTACGAAAATTCGCCATTTTGATTCAACATTTTTTCTGTGTAAAAGTGAATAAAATACAACAATTACAATTGATGAGGCATAAATTTACATCAAATATATCACTTGAGATATTACGAACGAATATACGAGTGAATAAAAGACCTAAGCGATAGGACGAGCGCCTATACTTGGTCCAAAAATCTACCTGTTATTGCAGTAATAAATAGTAACAAAATAAAAATGTTACATCTACTCAGTAGAACAAGTGAGTGCACAGACCTAAGCGATAGGACGAGCGCCTATACTTGGTCAAAAATCTACCTGTCATTGCATTAGTAAATAGTAACAAAATAAAGAATGTTACTTCTACTCAGTAGAACAAGTGAGTGCACAGACCTAAGCGATAGGACGAGCGCCTATACTTGGTCCAAAATCAATTTGATGTTGCATAGCAAACATTAACAAAATAAATAATGTTACCATCACACGGTACTACGAGCAAGTGCATGTGATTTCTATCAGTAAATTCCCACCGCCTATTTTTCACAACTTAATAGGCAGGTATCATACGGTACTACGAGCGAGTACATGTGATACATTAACCTGATAATCTTCTTCCAGACGAGCCAGAACCAGTTAAAAAGAGAAGCCGAATAATTATTGAATCTGACTCGGAGGATGAAGTGGAAAATACTCCACTTATTGATCACATACCCAACCTTTTGGAAAAAATGGGACATATTAAAGCGCCTGAAAATACTTTTCAAATAAATGACCAAATGAAAGACTTGTGGAACAATATAATACAAAATGGCTTAGAAGAAAACATCAAAAATGACATTTTGAAGAAGATCCCCAAAATAATTGACTGCCTTACACCTGCTCCACAACTAAATCCTGAAATTCAGGCTGCGATGACAGCTCAAGCTGTGACAAGAGATAATCACTTATGTGAGAAACAAAACCTAATTGGCTCAGTTATCTGTGGTTTAACAGATATACTATACAAAAACTTACACACAAACCCTGACCAGGACTGTGAATACCTAGGGAACTGCATCAGGTTGTTATGCCATATTCAGTACAAAGAATCTCAAACAAGACGCGCTGTCATCTTACCTGGTCTAAACAAAAAAGTGAAAGACACTTTAGAAAAAACAGAAATAAATAACTTTCTTTTCGGGAAAGATATAAATACAATATTGAAGGAAAACAAAAATATAGAAAATTCTGTTAAGGACTTGAAGACTTTAAACAATTGGGGCCCGTCCTCATACAGGAAGCAAGGGGGCGGGCGAGAGTACAACCGACCACGACCACAACAACAACCACAACCACAGAAGACTGCTGGGAAGCCACGCAAGTCCTACCAACATCATCTTCAACGTCAGAATTTAAGAGCAATGACGAAACAACCCAGGACATTGCAAAACAATCGCGGACGTCGACGTTACTAGAGGCAAGTTATGCAGGTAGATTACAAAATTATTACAAAAATTGGCACTTTACAAAAAATAAGTCTGTTTTAAATTGGGTCAAAGATGGATACTCAATTCCTTTAATACATACAGTGCACCAAGGCAAGATCCCTGAAAATAACTCCTTTACCAAAACAGATAAGCTCAAAATATCACAATGCATACAAAATTTAATTAAAATTGGTGCGGTAACACTTGAAACAAAACATGTACCAAATCAGTATGTCTCAAAAATATTCATAGTACCAAAACCAAATGGAACATCTAGATTCATATTAAATCTAAAACATTTTAATAAGTTTGTTCCAACAACACATTTCAAACTGGAAGATATAAGAACAGCATTGCATCTAGTTGACAAAAATTGTTACATGGCATCACTTGACCTGAAAGATGCTTATTTTTTAATAAAAGTAAATGATGATTCCCGGAAATACCTAAGATTCTTATTTAATAAAAAATTGTACCAGTTCAATGTCCTACCATTTGGTTTATCAACGGCACCATATGTGTTCAACAAGATCATGAGACAAGTAGTTACTCATCTTAGAGCAAATGGAGTCACTTTAGTGAATTATTTAGATGATTTTCTCTTTATTGCACCCAGTGAAAGTGAATGCAGAAAAAATTTGAATACAGCCTGCAAATTTTTACAATCTTTAGGGTTCATCATAAATTATGAAAAAAGCCAGATACAACCCAGCAAGCAATGTAAATTTTTAGGTTTTATTTTAAATAGTGAAAAGTTTACATTAAGTATCCCTAGTGATAAAAGACAAAAAATTCACGAAAAGTTAAATTCTATAATACACAAAACTTATTGCAGCATCAGAGTTTTTGCTTCACTTTTAGGTTCTTTAACTTCAATTTGTCCTTCTGTCCCCTATGGGTGGATGTATACTAAAATACTAGAAAGATATAAATACCTAGCCTTAAAACAATCTAGAGAAAATTATGAATCAAAAATGAAAGTAAATCAGGAAATTATAAAGGAGTTGTATTGGTGGGATGACATAATTTTTACTTGCTCAGCACCAATTAAGCGGGATAAATATAAATTAGAATTTTATACAGATGCCTCTACCACAGGTTGGGGAATTGTATGTGACCAAGAAAAGTTACATGGACATTGGTCAACAGAGGAAAGCAAATATCATATAAATTACTTAGAACTATTAGCAATTTACTTTGCATTAAAGTGTTTTGCAAAAAATGAGAGCAACTGTAACATATTGATTCGATCTGACAACATCACAGCAATTTCATATGTTAACAGAATGGGTGGCATACAATTTCCTCATCTAAATTTATTATCAAGAAAAATATGGCAGTTTTGTGAAAAAAGAAAAATATATATTTTTGCTTCATACATACCGTCTAAAGAAAACATAGAAGCAGATGCACAATCTAGGATACGCAACATAGAAACAGAATGGGAACTAGCACCATATGCTTTTGAAAAAATTGTAAACAAACTAGGTTTACCCGAAATAGATCTTTTTGCCTCACATGCAAATAAAAAATGTGAAACTTTTGTTTCATGGAAAAATGAACCGGATTGTTTTTCAGTAGACGCTTTTACCATAACATGGACAGGTCTAAAATTCTATGCATTTCCACCCTTCTCTATGATTTTGCGTTGTTTAAAAAAGATTCAAGATGATAATGCTGAGGGTATAATGGTTGTGCCTAACTGGCCTGGACAGGCATGGTATCCCCTCTTCATATCCTTACTGCACTCAAATCTTGTTTATATAAAACCCAGTCCAAATTTACTTTCATCCTCTTTCAGGACTTGTCACCCTCTTCACAAGAACCTTACACTGATTGCAGGAATGTTGTCAGCAAAACCTACTTAAGAAAAGGATACTCTTCAGAATGTGTTAATGTTATATTAAGTTCATTAACTAAAAATACTTTACAACAATATAGTTCATGTTACAAACAATGGTGGAAATTTTGTAAAACTAATAAAACTGATCCTACGACTGAATCGGTTCCCGCCATATTACAATTTCTCACTGAGAAATTCCACAGTGGTGCCTCTTATGGCACATTAAATAGTATACGATCAGCTTTATCTCTACTTTTAGACTGTGAATTAAGTGCAAACCGAGATATAAACAGATTTTTTAGAGGTGTATTTAAGCTAAGACCAAATAAACCCAAATATAGTGAAACTTGGGACCCAAGTATTATATTAGATTATATAAGCAATTTCTACCCAAATACAGCATTAGATTTAAATACCTTATCTAAAAAATTATTAATAATATTAGCATTAACAACGGCACAAAGACTTCAAACTTTATCTTTGATTACAATTGATAATATTGCCACAACCAATGATTATATAAAAATAAAAGTTCCTCAATTAATTAAAACTTCTAGGATTAATGGTCTTCAACCACTGTTAACTTTGAAATTTTTTACCGAAAACCCTAGTGTTTGCCCTGCAAAAACACTTTGTGACTATCTAGAAGCTACGAAATTACTACGCAAGAACCATAGTAATCTTTTTATTACTATTAAAAAACCTCATTCCCCTGCTTCAACCCATACTCTTAGCAGATGGACAAAAGATGTTTTGTTAGAGGCTGGAGTAGATACCTCAGTGTTCTCTGCATATAGCACAAGACATGCTGCTACATCAGCCGCTCACAGAAAAGGTCTGAATATAGATTTAATTAAATCAACAGCGGGATGGTCTCAGAGGTCTAAAAATTTTGCCATATTTTATAATCTACCTCTTGAAACAGGTGATAATTTTGGAGAATGTATCCTTAGAAGTAATAATAATAATTAATGTTTGACTTATAATAAATATACGTATTATTAAATTATATGGTTAATTATTTCATTATTTCGCCAAATCTTTCAACATCTACATAATCATCTCAGACGAGGCGTTAATAAGTATAATAGAATGATCAAAGTAACTTACCTGTAAGTGAACTTCGATCACTATTATACGCAGTTAACGCCTCGTCTGAGGCTCCCTCCCTTTCAAGAATTTCCCACCCTGCTCAATAATGAAAACAAAACCCATAACCCTCCTTTTTTGCGTAGTCGGGTAATGTGAATACTTTAAACTTAATGAAGAGACGTTTATCTGTCAGTGTTACCATAGCGGGCAGGGTGGCCACTACATATTTTAAAATTTGGTAATTTTTTTTTACCAAATTCTTTAAACGCGTGTTTGTTGATACGAATAGTACGTAGACTACATAATCATCTCAGACGAGGCGTTAACTGCGTATAATAGTGATCGAAGTTCACTTACAGGTAAGTTACTTTGATCATTCTATTATGAATCTTTCAGTCATTGCTTCCACATTTCTGTCCATGGCATCCATTTTGTAACGAGAATATTAAACATGTTATAAAACACGTGTTTCAACAATGAGAATATAACAATAACTTAATGATAATAATAACAATGGATGTAGCGCACCTGGGCCAGTTTACTATACCTACAAAAATTGGGAAAAAGTATTTTATTATGATAATGCTCATTTATTACAAAATAACAATAAACGGTACATAAGAGCATACAGTCACAAGTCACGTCTGCACAGTACGGGAAGTATGAGTAGACTAAAAAGTACTCGTACTGTGTACACCGCCTTAGCGTTTATCACTGACCAATCGCAGTTAAAAAATTGTGTGAGTGAGATAGCGCTCTACTAACTCGTCTCCGTGAATACACTATAGCAGAGGGAGAGTTAACTGATATAAAAAAAACAACTTAGTAGTACTTTTAATAAAAACATGCTGAAAGTCAAAAAATAATATTTCGTTATGCGTAACTCGCGCTATATAATGTTTCCTGTGTCGTCATAAAGCCAAGCTAACCTAACCTAACTTTAAACATAGTAAGGTATAATTCAGTGTTGCGGGTTGTTCGAAAGAGATACCGTAACCGCGGAACACAAAGGACTAAGAAGCAACATCGGTGGTATTTAGTCAGTAGAACTCTGACACTCCCTTCCGTTTCGCCTAGAACGGGAAGAGTCATTTGATGATCTCCCAGCAACAAAAATAAAGATATAATTCAGAACATAAGGCATATGAGGTAAAGTGTCGCAATAGATAATTAAATGATGATTCAACTGTTACACACAAAATAATTAATTACATCAACTCTTAATAGACGTAAGAAGCATTAGTTTATACACTAGAATGAAACATTTTCCTTCTGAAACTCAGTTCGCTTGCCGATTAAATGATAAGGGGTATCTCTGCTATAATCGGTACTTTATACTGATAATGTTTCGGAACGAATAAGGAAAACTACGAATAGGGAAAGTAAACAGGGGTTTTTTTTCGAGATGCCGTAATTAGTGAATAGGATTTGGATTTTAACAGTTTTTTTTTTAAATAAGTCTATTCTCTCGTAATGCTCGGTAAACGAGGGACGAAATAAAAACATTATGTTAATGGGTCTAAAACGAAAAGTAGTGTGACGTCACATTTCAGCACATTTTTTACCTAAAAGTGACTCGTCATCCCTATTAGAAACATATCTGCGTGTATACCAAATACTAGCTTGTTCAACCGTACCTACATTGCATATTCACTAGTTTGTAGGTAAGTAAAATAAACATGTGTTACCATTCGTGTTTGTCTCTCCCGGTCCGCGCAAACAGGAACAGATTTGAGTGCTTGTCTTTGGAGTGCATTACATGTACGCTCCATTCGCCCTCGCTCGTACCATCTGCTGCTATCTCCCTTTCCTAAAACAGTTACAAAGCAGAGTTTTCTGGTGAGTGCTGGCTTATGTGATAATACGACTTGAGAAGTCTGACAAACATTCTTACTAAAGGGGAGTCTCAGTCATCATCATTTGATAAATAATGTGTATTTTACTAAAACTTTTACTTGTGTTTTTTTAAATTTTGTCGATGTTTCGTACCCGACTACTCTGAAAAGATACGAAACAATTAAACTCAGATAATCATAGTCTCTCTAAAGGTCTAGACATAATCTTGGTCAACTCACATGAGGATCATACAGATTATTGCCTGACATGGTCTTTTGAAGAAATAAGCACACAGATTTGAATTTCTTATGAATTTCAAACATTCCGTGAACGATAACCACACGGTTTACTTTTATCAGTATTTTTTAAACAAGTATAAAAATACTAATAGTTAATCGCCCGATTAGCTTAGGACCTATTGTTATTATTATTGTATTCGTCATTTAAAGTATAACCGTTTTGATAGGAGTCAAGGTTAAGCGATGACGACGCGTCAAAGGAAAATACATATACATGAGGAAGTTGCGAATAAAAGACACAATTACATCGAACTATGATTTTTTGCAGCCAGTTGGTGTAAAAACCAAAGGCATAGAATAGAAGCAAGTTTTTTACGTGTGCACAAAATAATTTAAGTACGGTGTTCATCGTTTTTTTTTTCGTTTTGTACGCTTGGGTGCTATTTATATTATCTGTCGTAGATTAAGATAAACCAATAATCTATAAATCAATAATCAATAGAGACTATAAAGTCTCTTTATTGATTATTGATTTATTTATCAGACTACAAAGAGGTTCACTGTGTTGGTAAAACAATATAACAGTCCGAATTGGAGTCTGCAAACGAGCTATGGAGCGAAGTTTACTGGTTGTCAAACTTACGGGCCAAAACCAAAACCCAACCCATATAGATGATGCTGGACTTCCAGCTGCTAGGTTCAAATGGAACTGGGCTGTTGGAGGAGCAATAGGAAAAACTTATCACTCAGTGGATACCAAATAGCAGGAAACAGCAACAGGTGATGGCGGGATGAGCTGGACTCTTTCTCAAAGGATTGGTCTACAGTCGCACTAAATCGCGAAAAGTGGAAGGACAAGGAGGAAAGGAAGGCCGAATGGGTTAGAGATACTTGAAAACGCTGACCCGTGCATGCAAAGGTGATTTCAACCTTATAGACATGCTGCGTCGACCCGAAATGAATTGGGATAAGGGTAAGAGAATGATGACTGTTTTAGTTACTCACCGTTTCCTCCAACAGGTCCTTAATTTTGGTGAGTTCATTGTCATCAAATTCGTCGTCATCATCTTTAGTGCTGGTTGCCGACTTAGAAGTGAGGTCTATCTCTTGTTCATAGAAGGTCTCGTCAGCCAACTGCTTATCAGTCCGCACTGTACTCTGGCTCTGAGTCTCCACTGGTTCCGTTGCTGTGGACACGTTGTCTGTCTTCTTATCTAAAGAAGAAAAGAGATAGTATTACAGATTGCCTTGCAGTTTCTTCCACTACTTTCTTTCCCTAGTTAAAATACAACGAACACAAGAACGCGGAGAACGGGAGGGGGGCGCGGCTTTGGGAACTGACTTATGTTATTCTTGCTCTGTGTTGTCTTCCTGTTTGTTATTTCCCCGCCACGGAAAAAAATATTTGTATGGCCTAAAGATAGTTGTTTCGGGTCTGTGTTTATGGTTTGTGTATGTGAGTTTAAATGTTTGTAAACGCACCCACGATACAGGAGAAATTCCTAGTGTGGGGCAAAGTTATTTTGAAAAAAAAGTTGTTGTTTTGCTGAAGGGTCTTACCCAGTACCAACTGGGTTTTGCAGATCAGATAGGTAGTCACTCCATGTAAAATACTGGTATTCAGCTGCATTCAGTTAGACTGGAAGCCAACCGCAACATAGTTGGGAAAAGACTAGGAATATGACGAGTACAAATGAGCGCTAATGACCTGTAACAACAGGTAATTAGCGCTAACAAACAGATATAGGGTATATTAAAACTTGCATAAATAAAAAGTTGTATAAATGAAAGAGTGTTTTATTTACCTGCAGTGCTACCATCAGCTGGTTTGTAGCATGAACATAAAATACATTATTATAATAAATGTTTAACTCGTTCCGGTACACTGAACGCTTAAAGAGATGCTAACAATAAAACTTAAATCATTTTTCGAGCCTCTCACTGGGCGGTTGGATCACAGACCTGATTCAGAAGGCAGTACTGTAAAGCAGTTCCTTTCATTGGATCCCTAACAACGTATATATAACTTGGCTTATCTTTTTAAATGTTTCTTTTTTAGGATTAGATGTTTTAAGAAATATTTAAAATTGACAAAAATGTGTAAGAGACAAATACAGCAAATAATTAAACTACAGTACCCGGCGATAAATATTGCACATCGACCTTTGGAAAAATCAATGCAATTTATTCGTTAATTAAGTTCTTATTTTGTATTTAGCTTGCCGTGATACATTTTCGAACCGACCTAGCTTGCGGCAGTTATATATAAAAGTACAGCGGAAAAGAGATGTCTCGAACAGTCATTTCGTATATATTAGTTTCTGCAAAGGTCGATGTGCAATATTTAATGATTTCCCACCCTCCAAAAAAAAAGGATTGTAGTAAGTGGTGTTGTTTCTAAGCACATCGTGGGAAAAACGCGTAAGTTTACAAACCAACATACGCAGTATATACCTATCAATGCTCCACGGTGTAACAGACACCGATGTGTGTATGAATATGACTCAGACTTCAAAAATTACCTCTATTGCACAAGATAAAGCAAACAACTGACGTAGTTTTATGAAATTACTAGTTTATTGCGCGCGGTTTCGCCCGCGTCTAGTTCGGTAATTGTCCCACGGGATCGTACTACCGGTATAAAAAATATCCTATGTGTTAATTCAGGTTAAACTATCAGTGTGCCAATTCTCATCCAAATCCGGTCAGTGGTTATTGCGTGAAAGAGTGACAAACATCCATACTCAAAAACTTTCGCATTTATAATATTAGTAGGAAGTGGGAAGTACGGATTAGTAGGATTAAAATAGCAACTCACCTCTATGCATTTTTCTAACGATTCTATGCCTAAGGCCTTCCTTTCCTGATTCCCCATCAGAATGCGAAATACTGAAACAAGATAGTAATAAAAACTTAAGTCAAATTAGTCATAGGACAAAAATTTATCAACACTAAAACATTGAAAAAAAAATACCATTCGCACTTTATTCTTTCGTGACATAGAAGATCCAAAAGTATGAAAAAAAAATTAAGTTGACGATAAAAAAAAAAAAAATGTTGGAATCCTTTATCTCGACTTTTTTTTACAGTTTTGTCTTATTATAACCAACCTCTTTTCCCTTCTTCTCCACACAAATTTTCTTCTCTTTTCCGGACTGGCATTGGTCTCTGTCTCCATCTCATGTTGTTCCTTCTTCTTTTCAGAAGTAGCTTCGGCTGTCTTCTTTTCTGCTGACAAAGTTTCCTTCTCCAACACTTGAATCTTTTCATTGTCATTTAGTACTATGCATATCGGATATTTCTTGCTCCATTGTCTACAAATAAGGAAAAAATAACATATTGATAAGTATATATTGTACACCAAGTTGTATTTTATGCCGCAAGTTAGTACTTAACAACAAATCTACAAAGTGCTAAAACTCAGTAAAAATGATTAATCCGGGGACCGAATCCAAGGACCCAACATTCAGTAATCGCGCTTTACAACCATCAGACCGCGATTTACTTTCAAACTCGTTTCATGTACATATTGTATGTTGAGAATGACCATCTTGAAATGTGCACTCATTTTTTCGATGCCAGTAGTCATCGGAGCATGAAAATGAATAAGTTACATTATCATAACTCCGTGTTGTCCTAATTTTAAGTGTTTATCATAATGTTTACTTTGTTAACGTTTAATTTTTTTGTTGTCAATTTGTTTTGTCCTGTTGCGAAACCAATAAACACTTTTTCTTTCTTTCTTTCTTTCTGTTGGTCGCGAAACAAATCCTGGCTTGGAAACATTCGCGATTGGACCGGTATCACGAGTACTGTTGAGCTGTTCCACGTAGCAAAAGTCAAGGAGAAATATTCTGAATTAATGGCTAACCTAGTTATTGGAGAGTTAGCAGAGAAAGAATAATACAGAATCCAAGAGTCTTGACAATAGCTGAGGAGGCTTTCGTTAAGCAGCTGAATAAAGTTTGATAAAGAAAGTGGTACTCCTAGACACAGGTCGCATTGTTAGGAGGCTCCTTTCTCTGGGGGCCATGCATGACCACCGCTAGCTTGGACCCTGTTCCCGAAACCGATGGACTATTTCATGTTATTTTTTAAAGCGTTTTGTAAGGCATGTTTAAAAATGTTAAAATTTTGTGAAGGATTTAATGAAGGTACATAATCAAACACGTGGAATGCATACTCAATACAAGAACAAACGCACTGAACGCACTCTATTAGTCAAGACCTTGATCGTAGTTATATCAAGGCTGATAGTAACTAGTAAGTACGAAATAGATACACCATACATTCCTACATCAATTATCAAATTTCCATACTCGTTTAGTTATAATGCTGTAGTAGTTATAATAGTGAGCTTATCAGATTGTTATCATCAATATTAGGTTACTGCGATTCTTATCAAAATGTTTAAATCATTAGACAGGAAATCTAGTTTGTGTAAGTTTTTTGATGAAAATGATGGCATGCTTTCTACAGTATGAGAAAGTTTATTATCATCATCATCAGCCTATAATGTTCCCACTGCATGGACTCAGTCCTCCTCTCTGGGAGAGGGACGGGCTATAATCCACCACGCGGGCCCAGTGCGGGTTGGTTGTGATTGTGAACTTTAAAGTAAAGTGCAGTTATACTGTAGGTAAATTAACAAAATGGTATGTTATCGTTGTACAGACGAAAGCTTAACAAGCATGAGTTTGAGAATGAAACACACAATGGCACTTTTTAAATTACGCCAAGCCCGTCACACTATTATATTCATATCCAACATTATGGCTTGATAGGAAAACAAATATGTCAGCCGCGGTACATCCCCGGAGCATGTTTGCAAAGATTTCGACTCGACATTCGACACAAGCGTCTATTCAATATCCCAGTACTTATATACCCGTTTTATAGTAAGTAGGTCTTTATCACAATAAATTGAACGTCAGCCAGAGTTAGTAGCACCGTACTTATGTTTATGAAGTACCTATTACTGTGAATTTATTTACTGGTCTCACACTTTAAATGTGTGAAGCGCATGCCTATTGTTTTACGATTGTAATTACAAAGGTGATCTTTGATATTATATACTCTGACTCAGTACTAAACGGTCTGTTCGGCTCGTGGGTTTTTTAATGAAGCATCGAGTGCCAGATGTAAATTTTTTGGGAGACTGTTTCGAAGAAAACATAGATATTTTTAGACTTATCAAAGGCGTGGGTGCGATACGAGTACCTGTTATGATTGCGAGTTCCTGGAACTTTTCCGTTAATAAATGTGCCACTGTTGTCTTCGATATCTTTTGCTTTTAATTTCCCAAGGGCCTGTTCGTGACCTTAATCTTTGTGGCGAATGAGATCTTCGATGGAACGAGAGTGCTCGAAAGGTACCCGAGGTTCATGTATGTTTTGAAAGCTGACATTTAATAATCCACGCGTTAAAATACTTTTCCCCAATCAGTAGGCCTACTGATTGCCTACTATTAGCAGTTTTTTTTGCCTGATCTTTATTTGAATAAAAATATTTTTACGTAATAAGTCTTTTTTTTTCGACCAAACATGTTTATAGATTTAGTAAGATTTGAGGATGACACAGGAACTTGGAGACGGGTGGATTCAGGTAATATGTGAAAACCATGAATTAGGGCCCAAAAAATGCAATAATCCCACCACCAACATGTTATTTAGTTTTATCTTATCAGTTACACAATACCGCATAACAACGGGAACTTGTGCGCAATGTTTTAATTAATGAATTTTATCAAAAAGGAGGAAATCCGTAAGTACTGCAACATTGAGCCACTGAGTACTCTTTTACATAACATTCGAGTACGTTCGTAAGTAGGTACCTAATCTTTGTTTCGAAACAATTGCAGCTTGGTTCACTTTTTTGTAATTATACGGATGGTTTAATTATGCCAATTGTGATAAAATTTAGCACAAAATAGTTCATTCTTTTTATATTTTTATGAGAGTTAATAAGATAATCGTGACCATTAGAAGGAATGTTGGAGGTATTTGCCCAGCAGTGGGATAAAATAGGCTAGTTACAATAATAATAAAAGAGAGTCAACAGACACTTTTCCTCATTTCAGTTATAACATTTTAACAATATTTGCATACTACTATACTACGCAAAATTAGCGTGAAGCTTTGTTGATATTTTATTGATACTAAACATTCCGGTTTTCTTGATGATAGTGAGATAAGACCTTGATAGCGACAGACGGTAGTTTTATGCCTGTGTCTATTTAATAATAAGTACTAAGTACAGATAGCAATAAAAGGATCAAGCTTGACAATCGAATCGATCAAGATTTAGATTTTGCATCAAGTATCTACTTAGGAATATCGTACTTAACATATTAAGAGGAAATGCGAGTGCTGTCTCTTTCTACTATCGCTGTCTCTCTCCGTCCTCCTGCCCTCAAATACGTGCGATAAGGACAACTGTAGAAAAAAGTTAGAATTCGAGGTTTGGCTCTCGCCTGTTTCCTCCTCCAATATTGAACCAATTTAAAAGATATTTTAGACAATGAATAAGGAGGTTATATACTACGCCGCTATGTTTTTCTTTTTTCGTTAATAGTTGTCAAATTTGTACACTAGGACTCTGTTAACAGCGATCTAAACAAGCAATTTTGAGCATTTTTTGAGGGTTCTAGTGCTTATAAAAATAATTTATCACCAAAAAGGAAAACATAGGGGCATAGAAATAGTTAATATTTATTATTCTGTAAAAAACCATTGCTCTAGGGTCATTAACCAAAAAGAAAACAGGCGAGAGCGTTTGTATGGAGAAAAGACCACTCGCGTTTCCTCTTAAGGGCCGATTCAACCAAACTAGAGTAAGTTTTTACTCGAAAGTAAGCGACTGCTTTGTATGACAATTCTTATTCTCGAATAAACAATTGCATAGTAAGTGGTAGTTTACTCTCGAGTAAAAACTTACTCTAGTTTGGTCGAATCCATCCTACTGCAATATGTCATAATATTATTGGCTTTAGAGACGCATAAGCTTATATACAATAGTTAGGTATAGGTACTTCTGAAAGTAAATATTATTGACACAGCCTCGCGTTGTATAGATTTCCTGTACAATGAGAGATACGCATAAACTGGTTTTGTATAACTTGATCGGTCGTCGTACATTAACTATACATATTTGGAGGATAATAGAAAGTCGCCTCCTAATGACCACGACCACTCTTGTCAGAGTGGTCGTGGTCATTAGGAGTCGCTCACAAGTCACAACTGCGGTCGTTGTCTTCGCAATCTTTTTCCTATTGTACCGGTGTCTATTGGCCGTATGATAAGCACATTCTGCCAGGCAGATCTTGGAAACAGATTGGTTGGAGTCTGTCCATCGGGATGGTGATACTTAGACAAAGTGGTTTTTTTCATTCATTAAGTATGGTATACGAAAATTAAGTACATAGTTTCTGCAAATTATATGTATAATAGGTTCATGATTCATCCCATGTGTTAACAAGCGATCATATGATGAGATGAAAGAGTGTGGGTTCCCTCACATGTAATGTAACGGAGAATTTCAATTTTACGGAGATAAAACTTACGTCAGGACAAGTATAATATTTGAACATGTAACTACAGATACAGACCCTTGATCTAAATATAATATGAATATGAACAGCGCACACGCCACACTGAGCGTTCATTAACCCAATTGTTGGTCAATTGCACTCGTGCGCATGTCGAAGGCCCGTCTATGTCAACAGCTTATCAGCGTTTGTTAGTGACCTTTATGGACGTAAATTATTTCATATGTTAGAATACGTCACTTTCTATATTTACATTTAGGTATGCATACTTATCATAAATTAAAATTGCTTTTTGTTTTTCTAAACCACAACGGTTTGGTTTTCACCTTAATTTAAAGTTAATTTCGGAAGGTTTAATACACACATAGGTACCTAATTAAAAAATCTCCATATTGTTTTGTGAAGGCGTAAAAAGCGAAGCAGGGCCAGTTGCTAGTCTAGTACAAACGAGTAAACAACCGTTTAAAAGATGAATAGTAAACAAGTTCAGAAGCAGGGCTGCGTAAGTGACTGTAAAGTCTTTTTCAACACATTTGCTCGAAATAGTACATTTTGATACAAGTGCGGAAAGTTTGTTATTGCATTCGAGGCAGATTGAACACCCGAGCCGTATGGCGAGGGTGTTCATGGGGTCGAGAAATGCAATAACAAATTCCCACGTGTATCAAACGACGTTTTTCAATACACTTTCGAAGAAATTAACTAAAAACGTTATGTGTTTTTGTCAACAAATTTGATGAGACTATGATTTAATTTACTTTTTTTCCGCGGTTTGATTTCGCCAGGTTGAAAAAGAAGCAAAGGTATAAAGCCGCCAAACAGCCTCACAGGAAAAATATAAAATTTAAATATTTTTTAATTAAGAACACAAAAAAATGCTTACTTGTTCATAAAAGTAAATAATTGTTTAAAATATTTACGTTTATTAGTAGTATTCTTTTTACAAACACAATTTAAATATTCAAAAAATATTTACGCTGTAAAGACGCAGATCAAAATGGCGAGATTAAAAAAAAAAACACGCCTGCTCTATAATAGTCAGTGGTGTTTTTTTTTAATTTCATAAGTTTTAATCGAATTACCGCTGCTCTATGATTACAGCGTGCGGTAATAATATTACAGCACGCTGTATTCTTATTACCGCACGCGTGCGAAATATGATGCATGTCGAACCTAATCGTAGTGCAATAAGAGCTAGTTTTCGAGGAAGTGTATTGAAAAATGCATTTACGGAGCCTTTATACATTGTTCGAAAGTTAAAAATTACGCACTATACAACGGAACGTGCGGTAAAATATGTACTCTCACCTAAGTACCGTGCGGTAAAATAGGTACTCTCACCTAAGTACCTATTTTACCGCACGGTCCATACCCCGTTGTATAGCACCGTTCGTATTCTTTACGGTTTTTTTTTTAATTTCCATAAAAAGTAATACAAGAATTCCACCAAGGAGTTTCACATTACTAGAATAAATAAGCTGACTTAACGAACCTCCTTGGAAGAGCTTTTGTTCAATACGTTTGTCTCACTTTAATACTAAAGAGTAAATGAGATGAAAGTTGTAGTTCTAATTTTGACCACGTGCATGTGGCGCCATTTGCAAATGCGCGGCATTTTAATATTAAAACGTCAAAGGTTGTTGCGACTTTCCGACTGTTATTTATAAACAAAATAATATGAGTTCAAGCGAATCCGATATTAATATGAAATCTACTCCACCTGATATTTTAAATGAGGCGCAAATTGCAGAAAACAGTCTCTTGTCGCCAAAATCGCGAGAGCGCTATTTAACTACAATAATTTTATAGCATGGAAGACTCGAAGAAATACTCAATCATTCTCTGAAAATGTTTTGATGGCTTACTTCAATGAATTACGTGTGAAGTATAAACCGTCCTCAATGTGGTCAATATATTCAATGTTAAAAACCACTCTAAAAACCAATAATGACATAGATTTAACAAAATACATACAACTACATGTATTTTTGAAACGACAGTCAGATGGCTATACAATACAAGCAAGAAATCAAAAGTATTCACTGCAGCTAACGTAGAAAAATTTCTTAATGACGCGCCAGATGAAAAATATTTAGGAACTAAGGTACGTTTTTTTAAATTTTTTATTTGCCATTAAAAATAGTTTGAAAAAATTGTTACATTACATAATTGTACTGTTTTCTCGCAAATGTGTTGAAAAACGTTGTATGATACACGTGCAGAAATTGGTTTTTACAAACTCGTGACTATAGTAACCCCTCGACTTCGTCTCGGGCTTACATTCGTCTACTCGTTTGTAAAAACCAACTTACCGCACTAGTATCATAAATAACTATATTCTATTAAGGCTATCATAGTTCACTAATGGGCTGATCCACTAGTATCATAAATAACTATATTCTATTAAGGCTATCATAGTTCACTAATGGGCTGATCGGCTATCATAGTTCACTAATGGGCTGATCGTTGAAAATTGATGTAACTCAAATTGAGGACTAGAAAATAGTACCTAAGTAGCTTCTAGATCTTTCTTATCTCTTTCTAGGAGGAGATGGAGACGAGTCACACCCATATCTATAAATAAGTTCGATCAAAGTATTTGAAATACGATTTTTGTTATGTAGTTTAGTAATTGCTTGAAGTTGAAACTGTCAAGCTTTGACGGTTCTTACTTCGTTAATTTTTTTGTTTATTGCATACAAATAATTCTTAAGTAATTTATTTTAACTTGTCTTAACATAGATACGGATGTTAGACCTGATTTTTTCACTAGATGGAAATAGAAGAGTGGTCTTTGACTTTGTGGAACGCACCAGATGTTATCAAGGGGGTTTCTTGCGTCAATAAGCGGTATCGTTATCTATTACCTGGAATAACAACCTTTTTGTGGATGAATTTTATTTTTAAATAAGTAGCTAAGCCCACGACATTCGTTCTTCTGAAATAATTCTAGAAAATATTATTTTCTCATCTGAATGGGATTTTGAGAACAATATCAAGGGTTTTAATTATTTGCACGGAACCCTAATCCTTGTTCTAAAATAAGAGTAAGTACCCTATATTAGACTTTATAACATCAGCTATCTGCGATTAAAACGTCCGTCAAAATAGGTTAGTCCTTTCGGAGATAAGCCAGAACAAACAAGACAACAAAAAAAAAAAGTATCACGCTTAGAATACTTACTCTTAAGCATTCAGTAAAAAGTTGTCATTTTCATATTACAGACACTTCAATTTAATTTATTTATGTAGAAAAAAACTTGTTGGGTAAAAGTACTGACACATACTACGTCATTCCCCCAATTACTGCCGTTCTAGCCACCTACCTATCCACTATTCCCTAAATAGAATGGCACACTATTATTAAAATGTTGTTCATTAAAGAGGAACTAACATGATTAGCATATTTCCTGCCGCACTATTAAAACGGCTGATCGAGTGCGACATTTAATATAATGAAGTCAAATATCGTTCGATAATAGAGCAAGGCGACTGGATGGCGGAATATATATTATAATTCTTAAATAACACTTTTGCCGATAAAATGGAAATTTCTATCTATACATAGATAGAAATTTCCATTCTATCGGCAAAAGTGTAATTTATATAAATTGTCTTTCAGCTTTTTATTGAATGCCTATGAAAGTAAGTACGGTACTTATAACAAAACCACATTGTTTTAAATGTTTGTCTGTCTGTATGTCCCGGAACGACTGGGCCGATTTTGGCAGGAGTTTTACTGGCAGATAGCTGATGTTATAAGGTGAAACATATTTAGAAAAAGGAATAGGTAACAAAATCCGATTCTAGATCTAGGGAAGTAATATTTTTTTTTTAATTTCAGATGAACGAAGGTCGCGAGGCACAACTAGTAAATAAATAATTATGTGTGTGGTCGAGTGCTTATGCTTTTTCTCGAAGATAAAACCGGTTACGTAGTATAGACAACCGTAGCGACGGTCGATCGAATTGGCAAGAGAATGCTGATGATGATTTACCTTCTTTTAACTAATCCGAGAGGCATCAACATAACTTTAGCACCAGTCAAATTGTACAGCCTGTGTTGGTAGAACGCCACCTTATCTATTTTATTAAATCTCAGATCCGATTTTTTCTTTCTTGACACTAAGAGTACCTACATCTGACCAGCGTCCGATTAACATACTATTAGTGAAGTTTGGTTCAGAACCATACCTAAATGTGTAAACCCGATTCGCTCTTGACCGATTTTATATAAATAAATAGTGGTGCGTTACTCACCTCCTTTTTACTAATCCGAGAGGCATCAACATAACTTTAGCACCAGTCAAATTGTACAGCCTGTGTTGATAGAACGCCACCTTATCTATTTTCTCGTCCCATAGCGCCCTCTTTGCTATCTTCGTCGTAGTATATGATATCCTTAGGTTGCATCCTACAAAAAGAACAAGGGATTATTACTATGCATAATCATCATGCATCACGCCTGTAAATCCTAAAGGGTTACACAAAGGTAAATAAAATAAAAATAAAAAAAGCCTTATTTCCAGTTTAAACAAATTATCTTAAAGAATATTAAATCTACCTTTATACTTAATTAACAAAATAAATAGAAAACTTAATATCTATGTAACCTAATTTATTATCTTACTATACCTAAATTATAACTAATATTAAAACTACACAAAGGTGTAATAGTTAGTAAGTCCCGTGTAGTAAGGATTGAGCGAATTAACCTCCAATAGTGCTCCATTGGTGGCTGCTTCTGAGATTTTTTTGAATTAAAAACCCAATAACACTTTGCCCGACCATGGAATCGAAACCAGAACCTCATGCTCAGTAGTCGCGATTGTGACCACTACACTAACGAGGAAGCTATAATTACTATGATAAAAAAATAATGCAACCATTAGTTTTGACGACACGGTTGACGCAGTGGCTCAAGCAATGGACTGCCGCGCTGCGTGTTGCGGGTTCGATCCCCGCACGGAACAAATATTTGTAAGACCTACAGATAGTTGTTCCGGGTCTGGGTATTTGTGTATGTACCCAAACCAGAGTTTAAATGTTTGTGAATGCACCCACGATACAGGAGAAATTCCTAATGTGGGGCAATGTTTTTATAAAAACCAACAAAAAAAAAATTGTGAAAGATAACAGGATTAATAACTTCAGAGTCATGAACATTCTTAACGAAGACTACTTCTTTGTATCTTTTCGCGTAAACAAAAAGATTTATTGCCATTTATGAGAGCTATCTAAGTGATAGTGAAAGTTTACAGTCAGTGCCCAGCATTACCTAACCCCCATCACTCTTTTTCTTTTTGGGAGGGTGGTGGGAAATCATCAAATGACTCCTCCCGCTCTGGGCAGAGCGGAAGCGAGTGTCAGACTTCTACTGACTAAAAACCACCCATGTTCCTTCTTAGCCCTTTGTGCCGCGGCCGCGGTATCTCTTTCGAACAACCCGCAGCCCTTCTCACACCACTTGCCCTCTTCTTCGTTATACGAGGGGTCAGGTTATACGGGGTACTGACTGTACGATAATGTGACTCACCTTCGAGTTTCATAAATGCAGTCGTTGTCCTATTAATGTGGTATGTAATCGGATTATAATCCGGACCTCTGTAGTGGTTTATCCAACCCTAAAATTATAAAAAAAACGTTTTGGATTGCTTCTTACAAATGTGTTCATTCCGCTTATTTCTGAATGATGCCTCTTTAAAATCAAGGTCCTACTGTAGACACGTCTCTGGCATTTCCTTTTTTTTCAGCAACTAATACTTTCAGCAAATATGTCCATTTAAAAATGCCTCATTTTTACAACCGTGATTAGAAGACAACCAATATACTACAAATTCGAAAGCATTTAACATTAAAAAATAACAGGCTCCTAGAAATGCTCTTTCTTCAAATTTTAATATCAAAAACATTGAATCGGCTCAGTTTTTGAGAAGAAAAAACGACGATACGAAACGTCGATCTCGTCAACATTTTTGTAATATTATCGGTCCGAGCTGCAGATGGATGTCCCTATAGCTGTCTACGGGAGCAGGCATAACGCAGCGCGAAAGCAAACGTTTCTTCAAATACCTACATCGCAGACCATGTTCCATCGCAGGCCATGTTCCATCTTAACCCTGAATTGAAATGGAAGTCATGGGGCCTTTACCCTGAGTGGGATACCTTAAGGTAACAGTCATTCTACATCAACATCAAGATGAAAGTGTTACTAACCTCGTATTTTTTTATAGGCGTATGTTCCTTCACAGACGGTATTGTATAAGAAGGCGGCATAGTGCTACTTCGACTTAGTTGGAGTATGGCCGGACGGCTCGGTTCATACTCACTAAAGAATGTGTCTAGCAACCAGCTCTTCAAGCAGCTGGAGAAATAAAACACCCACAGGCCGAGCACGAAACCGTTCCAAATATTAGATTTCGGGTACAGGAAGTAGCTTATAAAAATGAGGAATGTGAGAAAATACAACGGGAAACCAAAGAAATGGTTAGGTCTGCTTGCCAATTTCTCGTCTTTTAGATTGTCTTTGCTTGGGGGCAAGCCGAAGGTCACACGGCCCGTTCGTTTTTCAGGGTATGGGTCTGTAGGTGTTTTAGGAGCTAAAGGAGGGTCCGTCTCGTTTATATCGCCAAATCCGTCTAAGTTATCTTCTAAGGCTTCGACCCCTGATTCTACCTCCATCTGGGCGTCGCGGTCGTTCAGTACCTCTTTTCTCACTTCAGCGAACTCGTTGTAGATCGCTAAAAACAGGTTGACGTTAAAATTGCAGAAGATAAGAAAATAAGATAAGATTCAGTAAAATAGGCCTTGTTAACACCAAGTTTTCGCAAAACCTCTACTGGTTTCCAACAAAAATGGTCAATATATTTGCTGTACATTTTTTTTTTCATGCCGATACCGGATGTGTTTTATTTAATGCCGATTCATCCACGATTACTGGTAAAATACCCAACAAAAAAAAAGTTCTTTGACTTTTACTACGTCAAAGTTTTACCAGATCCATAAAATAATGGCTGAAGTGCTTAGAAACAAATTAACAAGCCAAATTCTTACTCACCCAAATTCTTGTGTGTATCATCACTGGAATCCGAGTACTTATCAGCAGGAACACTTGGGTCCCGCTCCGTGGCCTTAGCCGTCAGGGGTTGCGTCATTTCCGATAAATTCTGCATACTGCTCTCTAGCGAAGATACCTAGTAAAGGAAACTGGACTTTAAAACAAATATCTACGTCAAATAGTTGCTGCATTTCACGATTTTTAAATTGTCTCTTTTAAAGCTCTAGCTTAAGGTACAAATTACGATGAAAGACAATCGTGAAACACAACAACTTTTTGTTACGGAGACAGGCGACGTTCTGAAGTTTAGCCCTACTGAGGCGAACAGTGCGTATGCGAGTTTATGTAAAGAGTATTATATTTTAGAGGTTGCAAGTGTGAGCTTTGTTATTAGATAATCCTTAGCAATATGGGGTAAAGCAAGGCTTTATAGTAAATTGAGTGCAAGTTATAGATATATAAGGTGTAACATAATACAATATGTAAGACTTATGTGTGGTCTCTCGGACTATGACACTGAACTATTTTTTCTACGCGATTTTAAAATCAGAAAAAAAATATTACTTTGTATTTCTCAACATGTATGGTAAAACAAAAAAAAAGTTGTGAATTTTCAAAAGTCATAAATCAATAATCATCTGGTGGATGCAAGCGGCAGGTTGTCGTTTGTTATGGCGTTCTATTGGAGAGGAGTCTGTTCAGCAGTGGACGTTTTCAGGCTGATGATGATGATACTGATAGAACAAAAGTTGTTTAGTTTTATGGTCTGAGACGCCACACGAGAGGTCTTGCGTTTATTATATTACATCCTCATAAGGTTCTTTTTTATAAAATCAACTAGTCATAGCATCACACAAAATACGATATTATAAGTTAAATATTCAGGCTTTAATTCATAAGCACCACATGATAAGCCAGTCATAGGCCATAAACGGACAAACTTTGCGCAAATATTATTAGCAATAACATTCATAGGTTATATGACAAAATGCGCAGGATGCAGTGCTTTAGAGCCGGCACAAATACCTGGCGAAGCACTATATAACGGTTTCAGTTGGCAAACAAATATCAAACTTGCATTTCTTCAAATAAAGTGGGAAATCCATATTCTAAATCGCCTATCCAAAGGCAGATCATCATCTTCCTAACCTTTTCCCAATTAAGTTGGGGTCGGCTTTCAGTTGAACCGGTTGCAGATAATCCAGTATTCTACATGGAAAGACTGCCTATCTCTGACCTCCACAACCAAATTAGCATTGGGTTTCATGATACCCCTTGGTAAGATTGGTTGTCAGACTTTAGAAAGATCCCCAAATGACACCAAGAAACCAACGGCTTAACGAGTTCTCCATTAAAGCTCCGAGGAAACTCGATTTGTAAAGGATGGTCAATGAACCATTCACGGACTAACCTAGCAAAAACAAGCTCGGTTTAACCGGAGGATCAACCCGGGCAGCTGTCATTACTTAGCCACTAGCTTCTCCTCCTATTTAAACATTGCCTATGGAAAGTTTATTTATGTAATCTCTTTTTTAACTAGCGCAAGATTGATATTTGTTCACCGGTAGAAAGTACGCAGAGCTTCGCTAGATAAAAGCGGCAGTTGGCTCTTTGGGAAAACGAAAGTTTTTCATATTAGATACCTAAACATACAGACACTGACAAATGCTGGTATGCAGGAACTTCTGTTTATCACTTACATGATCTTCGGCGTCGATCGAGGTGGGCTATGGCAGTGTCATCAATACAATACTTTAGATAGTGGGTACTTGTCAATGTGTAATGAATGAATGTTTCTTCTTGATTATTTTGTATATACGCCAGCATATTAAACTACTATGATTTGTCGATTTTCTTTAGAAGTTTTCAACTTTATGGCTAAAGAATTAGGTTCAAGTTTGAATGGGACAATTTGACAGTTTCGGTAGCTTGATGTGCTGGTGTCTATACACAATATGGCTTATTGCTTTCAAATTTTGAGAAAATATTTGTGTAAATGATTGGTTTCATGTAAAATTCCGAAGGCGACAACAGACTGCAGCAACAGGACTATGTTTGCTTAAATTCTACCAATGCCGCCAGTTGCGATTTTTCAGGTCACACAGAAAGTGTTGTTTTGGTCTGTCATTGCAGTCGCCTACGAAATCGGCATTTTCCAAGTAAAACAAGTAAGAAAGTAATAGTATAGGTATATACACTGAAGTAGGTCTTAACACGTCGGTCGGCTAACTATTAGATACAAATACTACAAGCGTATGATCGATGCTTCCGGGATGCCGGGCCACCGACATGTCCACCAGTGGTGGACGACGAGATAATGCCTAAAAATAATCGCCGCTGGCCACCAGCTCACCACAGGTCAGCAGCTGCACAGCAACTCAATTTTAAACACGAGTATTCCCGTTGGCCACCAATGACGGATACTGCCTCAACTTAACTAACTACGTAACTTACTTTCTTTTAACTATTTTTTATTTAATTATATTTTATCTGAATAAATAGACTAGTAATAGATATACTTTTGGTGGACAAGCCGGTGTATGGACACCGGAAAGCATCGCGTATGATAGGCCCTTTGTGTTCTAGTTAAGGACAACTGTGATTCCTAAGAAGTTGGCGAATGTTGGCCGACCAATGTGTACAGGGTGTTGGTCCAACTTACCTGGTTGTCTGTATCTCCTACACTCTGCTGATCCAAATCCTTGGTTGCAGAATTTTCTTCTGAATCTGACATCGAGTTTTCTCTTGGTATTGATTTTTCTTTTGTATCTGATGTAAGGAAGGTAATATTATGAGTAAAAAAAATTACACATCTTTTATATTTTTCTAAATTTCTTAAAAAACTAAAAAAATATTTTAAAATAGTAGCCCACCAGCATCGGGAATAGGGTCCGAGCTACCGGTGGTCAAAGCTCCTGAAATAGGAACCTCCTAACAATACGCATCGTCTTTTTGGACAGTACTGGTTTCTAAATCAAGCCCTTGATCCAGCTGCCAAGCGAGAACCACCTCAGATGTTGGTTGAGGCATTTGGCTATTAAATCCCAAAAACTACACGGGCTTCGAAACCTGTGAGGTTGTTGGTTGGTGTAGATGGCCATTAGGCCATAGCTATCACCACAAGCCATTGGCCGACACGGCTATCGACACAATGACTGATGTTAATATTTTATTATTAAACGGTTGTATAGTGTGAACAGTTGTTTTTTATTAGGTTTCAAATTGAGGCAGAAAACAGCCCCGTGGGTCCCGTTGGGGCTGCGGGTCCCGTGATCCCTTTGGGGCTGCGGGTTGTTCGCAAGAGATACCAAGGCCTAAACATAATGGGCTAAGAAAGAACATGGGTGGTTTTAAGTAGAAGTCTGACACTCCCTTTCGATCTGCCCAAGAGCGGGAGGGGTTATTTTATGATTTTCCACACCCAAAAAAAAGGCAGAAAACAGCAACAATGTAACTTCTTACTCATTATTGCCGTATTACTCGTAAAGAAAACAATATCTCTTTCAGTTTTTTCGAATGAACAAGTTTCTTTTACAAAGATGATGACGAAGGCTATTTTTTTTAGCATAATAACCTTTTCTGTCATAAGGAAATTAATTACTAGTTTTGTCTAGATACATGTATACGAAATTCATTAACAATTACATACATAGTTCAGTACTTACATAAAGAGTACTTATTGTGGTCTGCAAATACTGCATGTGTAGGTACGCAACCTACATTATGAAATTGAAATACTTAGATTCTATTATGACCTTGCACCTACTTTGGAAGAACAGATTGTTGTAAAATATTTAATAGTATAGCCACTTGAACTACAGAATGTTTGGTTTAGAATTCAGCACTAAGTATATTACAGGGTGTCCCACTGTTATGGCACATGGAAGGAAAGTAACCTAAATATTGTAATAGGAAATTTTCTCTAAGACTGCATTTTAATTTAACAGAATGAGAATTTGTATACTACACAATGAATCCCATTTTGATCAATTAAATTGATTAGATCAAATTCCATTGTTGCAAAAAAGTATTTGTACATTTTTTAAATTCTTTTACATTTTCTTAATATTATTATTTGCATATGATGCAACCAGCACCACAACAACTGGGCTTTAATATTTTTTATCACAAAATGACTAACCATAACCATAAACTGACTCATTTACTAATGAAACAATAGATCAGATATCAATTACAGGTTTTTTAGTGATAAAGTGTTGTCAAGACAGCAGTAATAAAAAACTTGTATTGATAACAGATTAATGTAGTAAATAATAAGTGGCTTGTTTATCATTAATAGTTGTTGCAAGTGTTTGGTGTCTATTATGAAACTTGATTTGTCTGTATGTTAGTGTATTGGAGTCTACTAATACAGGTTTTTTTGTGCTTAACAGGAGGCTCCAATCATCAACATTTTGTTTCTTTGTGGTTGATGAATAAACAACTTTATTATTTTTGTTTTTAGTGTACTCAGCTGTCAATGCTGTCATTAAACTACTTCGCATGGGGTTGTACAACCAGAATAAAAACTGTCTCATGTGTTAATTCAGGTTATAAACTATCTGCTTTATAAACCATGCATGCAAGAGTCCAAAGCCACAAACTTTTATATTTGAATAGAAGTAAGATAAGCTTGGTATTTCTAAATAAACTAATAAATATTCAATGGGAAAGATCAGATCAGATCAGATCAGAAAGATCATCAATAAAAGAATACTTTCACTTGGTAGTATTCTCATAACAAATAAACGGTGTTTGTTAATATGGTGTGCAATAATAGAAAGTATGCAATGTGTATATAAACAAGTGAATAATATATTATCTATTTGTAAATGGACTGCTCTAGACTGTGAGGAACAACTGTTCACACTTATTACATTATGTAATCCCATTACAAAATGGTTGTCATAAAATAAATCATCATTGCAACACTTGGCATTAACACTGAAATTGTGTTCTACTTCTTTACCATGTGCTCAAACTGAAGTCAGACTTTTTATGCCACCCTTGGGCCTGCCTGACTTGGCTTTACATGTAATCGAAAAATATCTCCCAGGCATGGTGGTTCCTTCACTGAAGCAAGTGATAATAATAATAATAAGCTGGGTATTATGAGTTCAGTGACAATCTATATATATAAATAAAAAGAGAAGTCCTGACTGACTGACTGACTCATCAACACCCAGCCTAAACCCTTGGACCTAGAAAGCTGAAATTTTGCACAGAGGTTCCCTTTATAATGTAGACAAGGAATAAGGAAGGATTTTTCGAAACTCAACCCCTAAGGGAGTTAAATAGGGGATGAAAGTTTGTATGAAAAATCGTCATTTTCACGCGGGCGAAGCCGCTGGCAAAAGCTAGTAATAAATAACTTCTTACCTTCAACTGAACGAGTTTTCATATCTTCAACCGCTTGAGCAATTTTAAACTTGAAATCATGGAATATCTTCCATGTTTCATTGGGCTCCTTCACATCAGGAGTCACGTCAGGCGTACTACGCTTACCCAAGCGGTTCAAGTACTCCTTCATTGGAGATGATGTCACTTCCTTAGGCACAGCAGCCTTCACTTCCTCGGCTTCCTTCGGTTTAGGTTCACTAGGTTTGGGATCATCAAGCTTTTCCAAGACCTTTTCGGAACGCATTGATTTAAAATATTTGTCTATGATGGATGATGACCTCTCTCCTCTCTTAGGGCTGGCATTCTCAACAGGTGTGCCAGGAGGAGGGTCACACTGTGGGGTTGGAGGGTCATCATCACACACATGATACAACTCCTCTAATTCCTCATTATTAGCATTATACCTAAAGGATAATGAAGAATTTGGTGATTTACCTGAAAGTACAAACACTGTTATACCGCTGGCATTTTAAAAAACATCACTAACTTACTATTTTCGGTTACCCATTCTATATTCAGCTTAACTAAATTAACATTGTACAAAACACACTCTAAAAATAAAACACAAAGGCAAGAACGCAGAAAGCTAAGAATTATAACGAAACACGATTGGTGCGGCGAAGTGGCGATCAATTTGTGGCTGATTGTTTGTGTTATCGTCTTTGTTGTCAGAGGAACAACATCCAATACCGAAACTTGCACATTTTAATCTGTAGGCTGATAAACAACCTCGCGGACAATGACGTATACTGTTTATTTATGTAAAGAACACTCATAATCCGCGAATATAACCGTATGCTAAATTTATTTAATTAAAGCTGCTGGCAAATAAATTCGACACATACCCACTCCAGAGATCTCCATTTTATCAAATTAATGACAATAATTATTTATTTAGAACCATTGTTTTATTCATATTAATCACAACAAACTCCTATTATAATTATCGTATATTATCTTCTAGAGTCTATTTCCCATTAATTATAATAAAACTTGCTGCACTCGCTGGATCAAAAATAAGATTTTCTTGTCAATCAACAAACTGTCAAACCAACCAGTCAACTACTCTATTCACGTCAAGTTGTCAAATTGCAAATGTCATTCCTTTCTTGATGCGTGTTTAGGCGATTAAATCGCCTTAAAAAAATATTAAGAGTGATTGAATAAGAGGTTTGTCAGGCACAAACCTACAAACGGAGACAATCTAAAGTACTGATGGACCTAGGAAAGTAGGAACGCACTTAGCTGGTGCTGCCGTCTGTGTGAATAGGGTGTAAAACAATATACCAAAAAAAATATGTACCTACCTCTACATTTTGTTTTCCCAATCCCAGTCACATTATCAATAACTTATAAAGTATTATTAGGTACGAAGTGTTTTAACATACGTGTTTTACACGTAAAGATAAACCAAAATCTTAAAATCAAAATACCAAATGAATCTAATGATCATGACTGTATATTTTTTATTTTTTAGACTTCATGCACAAGAGTGGTACACAAAGAGTATAGTAATATTAGATGACTTAATGACACAAGGCATTTTATCTAAATCGTTTCAGCCTTTTAGTAATTAATTTACACGAAAAAACAAAGAAACGGACCTATCCTTTTTTTTATTTTATTGGTGGGTGGAAAATCATCGAATAACCCCCCCCCGCTCTTGGGCAGAGCGAAGGGGAGTGTCAGACTTCTACTGACTAAAAACCAAACCAATGTTCCTTCTTCGCCCTTGTGTCGGAGCCGCGTTATCCTTTCGACAAGCCACAGCCCCGACGGGAACGGACCTATCCTCAAATATACACACAGGTAAAACACATAATACTTCTTTTGAGTTGGGTCTATAGATTTTGTTTTGATTGGTTGCTGGCTGGTTGCAAAGTCAGCAATTCTCAGTGTGATGCGAAATCAGTGATTTTTCGATGAAGTACTAATAAGGTGTCTCTTTTAAAATAAATAATAATGAGTTATGGATGCGAGAGTAAAATACCTATATAAACAAAAAGAGAATATCATAGCCGTACAATAAAAGTTCATGCAGTCAATGTCATGTTGAAGTCTCTATTTTACTCTTTCATTATTTTTATGCTATTGCATAGCTTCTATCGCGGACCTTGAGCGTGGAGAGCGAATCCAGAAATTTCGTAACGAAAATTTCAACCAGGTTGCTATGGTTACGGAAAAAAACAAGGTTGTCAACTGAGGTTGTCAAATTATTATTATTTTTTTTTTGTTTTTTTTATTTATTTATTATAATAGAAGACTATACTGTCTATACTAAATATATAAACTAAACTAACCTAAAAACAAACTAACTATAAAAGGGCATCGAAAAACTCCTCCTCCTCAACGCTGTCAGCAGGTAAAGTACCCAAGAGACTGGCAGCGTTGCCGCGTTGTATGGCAACACTTATCCACTGGCCAAAGAAAAAGCCAGCCCTTGGGTCGGAGGAAGCGTCAACAAGGCGTTTTGAAATATCCTTAAAAAGGCTGTGTGCACTAGGACCCCACGGCCCTAAAGTTTCAACCCCAAACGGCTCGAAAATATAGTTTCCACAAAGGTTACTATATTTACGCCGCTTGAGGTTCTCCGCAGCTGCAGCGGCAGCGCCAGCACAACACGAAGAGCTTGGTAGATGCGATGGCGCAAGAGTATCGACGCAAGTTGCGTCCCATACTAAAGGCCTACCCATCTTCCAAGGAAACAACGACATGCCGTCCGGTCTTTTGCCATCGTCGCGTGCCAAGCCATTTGGCTCTAAGACAGCAGGGACGTCGACGGTAACAAGAGCTCGTCGGATGATGTCGAATAATTTATAAAAAATGCTATGCAATAGCTTTACCGCGGCAGTCTCCGAGTGCCACATTCTCTTTTTAATGTATCTGAACCATGTTGCACTGTACAAAGAGAATCAAGTGGAAATTCTTTCAATGGTATGCTAACAGCAGCGTATCATACTCATTCCACTTAACACTCCGTGATGAGAAACAATCGACTAAGCACAGCTCTAAAGTGATTCAGTATAATCTGTGTGACACTGACAGCAGTCGTCCTCCTGTCAAAAATAACATTCGCGAGGGTTCTTCTTTTGTAGTGTTTTGGACTTTTGGTTTACGCGTATATTACATCAAAAATAATGGAAATTACACATAATATGATTAAATACAAAGTGCATTAAGTTTAATGAGAAACATGAAGTACTTATTTGTGATATTGTTTTTGTTTGGTTCGTACGGTGCAGGTTCTTTTGTGGACAGTGGTGGAAAGGTGAGATTGCACCGATTGCGGCGCATTTATTATTGAAAGAGCTATGAATTATGTGAATACAAGGATATAGTAGTTGTGTGTTGAGCGGTGTTATTGTTGTTGTAGGAAAGTACGGAGTTGTCTCGTGCTTTCGATGACCGGCCTCTGTTGTTTGCCACGTTAGGAGGCGGCATGGTCGCGGTGGAGCCTTTGGCCGGCAATATTATATGGAAACTAAAAGATGGTGAGCAAAACTATTATTATTTGTCATTTCAAATTAATTTACAGCTTTTACTTTGTAGGAAAATATAACATAATGGATGTTAAGATTATTGTAGAATTTGATATAAGTATTTAGCACTATTATGTGGTAGTATTTATTGCTTTTTTCCTTCTATAGGTCCTCGAAAGTTTAAGATTACTATTGTGTGTTGACTAAGTGCTAGTGAAGTTAAGCTATGTACTGTGTCTGCTTAATAAGTTTTGTTATGACAACATCCAACAATTAATTGCATGTTTCCATTCGCTATCAGTAATGATTGCATCAGATCTTGATCAGTTATTAATCTACTTGAAGAACATATCTGTGCGGAAGCTTAAATTGAAAAAGATTACAATAATCACACTCAAAGCATTTATTTTTACTTCAATCAGACCATTATAGGCACTTTTGAATGTCAGACAGACAAATAAAATGCATCTGCAGTCACAAAGCATAATAACTTGCGAAAGTACTGTAGTTGCCCATTCCAAAGCATAGATCTCAGTGGAGAAGAACGGGCAAGAAATACTCAACATACAGTTAATTTCACATATGGCTGATCTATGATAAATTAATACTTATTTGATTAAAAGATAAGAAATAATACTATATCACAGTTAACACGGTTAACCTCTAATAATTCTATTTTAGAAAATGTAATTTTCCGAGGCCTAGATAAAAAGATTAAGATAATCATTTTTTTTTTTTTTTTTTAAATAATAATATTTTTATTTTTGGATAAATCTTTCAAGATTTATCCAAAAATGACATTGTTTCCTTAGAAACTGTTAATTAGTGCTATACACCTTAATTATTTTGACTTTGAATAAAAATTAATCTTTGGAAATCAACAAGAGTTATTAGAGTTATTGCCTCCACTGTTGATTATATCACTAAGTAATTACTTACTTATTATCTATAAGTATCAATGGATTTTCATATTGGTTAATGACTTAATCCATCATTCTTTTTTAAATATGATGGCATTAAAATAGAAAATGTATTAGTTTTATAAACCAAGCCTGCCCTCACCCACATGATAATTGAAAGAGATGTTTTAAGGCATTATTGCTTAACTTATTCAACGAATATGACACAGTTCTAATAAATTATAACATGTTGTGAGAAATATCTGTTCCGCAGGCTATTTACGCTCATTATAAGTAACCATCTGTCATACATATTCATATATTATCTACACTTAATGAATATTACAATTTATACCGCAGTGAGTGTATGAAAGGTGCTTGCTTAGTGATTAAGTAGATTAAAAAGTTCGAATATGTATTAATAGGTCATAGATAAGAAATATTATCACCTTGTGAGTGCCAGACGTGCGTAGATTAAACAAGTTATCAGTAAATATTTGTGGACAGTTATATATTGCTTTTATATTATATGCATGCATATGTTGGAATGCATGGAGTAGTGTCAGGAGTATCGACATTTGTTATTTTGCTTTAAAATTAATTGGTGAGCTATGATGGTGTATACTAATATTTGAGTATTAATCGTTATCATCTTTCTACCCTAGTTCCAATTCATTTGAGTTAGCACAACATGATTTCCAATGCTTTTCGGCATTTTGTGGTTGCTTAAAAGCCTTATTAAGCTCTCATATCTCTCATTTGACGGCACGGTTAGCGCAGTGGCTCAAGCAATGGACTGCCGCGCTGCGTGTCGCGGGTTCGATCCCCGCACGGAACAAATATTTGTAAGACCTACAGATAGATGTTCCAGGTCTGGGTATTTGTGTATGTGAGTTTAAATGTTTGTGAACGCACCCACGATACAGGAGAAATTCCTAGTGTGGGGCAACGTTTAAAAAAAAAAAAAAAAACATTTTATTTAAATTTTCCTTAGTGACAATTTATTTACATAATGGTATTTTTAGTTTAGTTTTATGTACTTTTAGTGTTACTATTGCGTTTACTCTTGTCCTGTTTTTTTTTGCAGACTGTATTGACATACACTAGAAATCATCTATATTAATATCTTGCATTATCAATATTTAACTGGCTCACTCTTCCACTATTTTTTTTTTCCTTGTTATTGCAATCTGTCCAGGAGACATTCAACAATACTTATGTGGTGATGGATGGTGTGAGGTACAGGTTCGTCGCTTATCACATTCTTTTCTGTTTCTCTAGAACCGGTAGTAAAAGTCCCAAACCAGCATGCAGACCTGATGCCCCAGTTTCTCCCAGACCCTCGGCATGGCACCCTCTACATGTACGGGCCTCGAGAAGACCAGCAGATGCTGAAGAAGTTGCCGTTCACCATACCGGAGCTCGTCGCGAACGCGCCGTGTCGGTCTACTGATGGTATACTTTATACCGGGAAGAAGAGTGATACCTGGTTTATGCTGGATCCTTTGACTGGGTCCAGAGAACATGTTTCAGGTATGTTTTTAGCATTATCTTTTTATAACAGTAACAAGTTAACATTTACAACAGTGTATAAGGAGGTTCACTCATGTCGAGGTAAGGAATTATTGTCTATTGGACAATGATAATATTTGTCTAAATTATGACCTAATTTAATGAAGATAAGTCTGTCTAGTTTCCTCTGCTGTCTACTCTGAAGCACGACTTTGTTTCTGGCTTGTGCCAGAGTGGTGGACTGTATTTTTTAGTCCATGTTCAATTTTAAAAGGTTTCAATTAATCAAAATCAAAAATCATTCATTTAAACTAGGTTGAAATTAGCACAAAAATGCGCGTGCTGAAGTCTGAGTCTGGAGAATCAGAACTATGAACGTCAAAGTTTCCAATTGACAGATCCCCAAAACGTCCGCCCTTCGTCACTTCCTAGTTTTTTATAATCAGTTCCATCGAATTGAATTTGCTCGTGTATGTTTCCGTAAAAAACTAATATAGATTTGAAACGCTACGGTTGCATTCACTAGAACAGCATAATGATGTGTAGGCTTATCGACGAACGGTAATTACAGTGCGGGTACGGACATGTGGTCCAAACCGTCCAAATGACGTGTTTCTATCAAATGTAGATAAAACTGCAGAGATCCGATAGCAAATCGGAAACTTTGTAATTATGTGGGCGTTTGTTAATTCAAATACTAGTTTCGTTCTCTTTGGGCCCTAACTGGATTAGTTAGGGCACGAGAATGTACTACTGGGATAAATATTTTTTTATCCTAACCCAGGATATTTTCATCGACATCACACTAATAATAGGAAGCGCGACTGGTGAGATTGAGGTCCTGGGTTCGATTCCCTTGTCGGGCAGTGTGATTGGGGTTTTCGATCTGAAATTTCTCAGTAACAGCCACGGAGTCTGGATCCGTGCTCGGTTGATGGCAATAGGCTCGCCCCCTATTACTTGGTACTTACTTTTAATGACGGAATGTGGGTGTACTATTAGATACACCTCTGCCTAATCGTTTGGGGATTACAGACGTGATGTTATGTTATATTCATCAAAACCCATTCAGCCGTCAAGGCGTCAAAGTGTGACACACAAACTAACTTTCACATTTATAATATTGGTTAGATTTTAATTTTTCTCAAACATGCTTGGAAATTTGAGCATTATTTTGACAACCTTCTTCGAGATAAATCGAAATTGCTGTACTGGCCAGATACATGCGACCAGCGGCCGGCAAAAGTTGTATGAAAATCCATATCTGTCGTGTTTAGCGGCCAAATAAATTACATACTAAACTCATATCTGTCGTGTTATTTAAAAATGGAACGATCTTTTACTCTGAACTTTAAATTTCGAATTGACTGAACTCTTCAACGCGTGAAAAATTATTGTTGTTTATGTGATTTTGAAATAGTATATTTCATTAAAAGTGCGGAAAGCCTGTCATTGCAACGAGTTCCGACAAATGTCTAGCTGAGCCGAGGCACAGGGCACAGCCGACGGCGAGGGTTGACAGTCGGAACAAGTTGCAATGACGGTTCCGCACGTGTACTGAACAACTATTTTCAATACAGTTGCGAAAAAAAACCGGCCAAGTGCGAGTCGGACTCGCGCACCGAGGGTTCCGTAAAAAAAATATATTATGTGATGTAACTAAAAATTTATGGTTTTCGTAATTATTCCTTTTTCTATGCTATAAGACGTTGCTTCGTACCAAATTTCAAGATTCTGAGTTCACGGGAAGTACCCTGTAGGTTTTGATTCCCTTGCGAGTGTCGAAAATTTGCGGCATAAACGGGAGTATCTTGATGTAACTAAAAATTTATGGTTTTCGTAATTATTCCTTTATCTATGCTATAAGACGTTGCTTCGTACCAAATTTCAAGATTCTGAGTTCACGGGAAGTACCCTGTAGGTTTTGATTCCCTTGCGAGTGTCGAAAATTTGCGGCATAAACGGGAGTATCTTTTGATCGCGTTGACTTAGAAGTTTGATTTTTTCACAGCTCCAAGAGACCATAGACTTGAGTATTTGATATGAATTTCAGCTTGATACCTCCACGCGTTCCTGAGAAAAAAGGTCTTGACAGACAGACAGACGGACAACAAAGTGATCCTATAAGGGTTCCGTTTTTTCCTTTTGAGGTACGGAACCCTAAAAATGAAGCAATTTAATAAAATAATAAAACCGTAATAATTAAACTCGCAAAGAACATTTTTGGAAAATGGCGCCAACCGTAAAAGAATATAAGCAGAGACTTTTTTTGTTTTCTTCACCCATTCTGGGTAGGCAAAGGTAACTATGCCCATACAGTCAAGTCTTCAGTAGTTTTTTTTATTGATATGAAATGAAAATGAAATTTAATGAGATGAAATGGACTGAAACCTTTAACTCATTGAATCAAATAATTAAATCTGATATTGAAACAAATTAGTAGCTTCTTTAGAAATATTTGCAGAGAATCATAAAAACTTATATGATTTTTTAACCGACTTCTAAAAAAAGAAGGAGGTTCTCAATTCGGATGTTTGTTTGTTTTTTTTTTTTTATGTTTGTTCGGGCATAACTCCGTCACTTGCTAACCGATTTGAAAAATTCTTTTTTTGTTGGAAAGCGTATACTTCCCAAATGGTCCCATAATTTTTTTATTGAAATCGGACAAGCCGTTTTTTTAGTAAAAACTTCGTGGTTGATTTTTTTTTAATGGACATTATTTTGACAGTTGGGAAAGAGAACGCACGAGTTCGGAAATGGCAAAGAAAAAGCACGAGTACGTAATAATATCCCACATCCCGAACGCTATACGTCCCTGAAATACGCCACTTTTTGAGCAACTGTATTAAAAAGTAAATTGTATTTAATTTCCTCGTACTTTTCTCAAATAGAGAAAAGTACTATACAAGCCTTGGCCACAACTAGGCATTGATGGACTTACGTATGTGTGCCTCGGCTTCGCCTCGGCCCACATTTACACGTTCGTCCATCAATGCCTCTGTTGCTGGCCGCTACAGTAATGTACTATAGAACAAAACGGCCTTTCATCACACATCTTTGTTCTAAACGCGTTGATCCGGTAAAAAGTCGTAGTAAAAGTTACCGAAGTGTAAAATAGTAGTCATGAACATTAACGGATGGTTCGAAATTCAAACGTTCGAAAGCAACAGCCAGTGACATAGTTAAATGGAACATAACTTTTTACTGAAATCCGACGAGTACTTTCGAATGTTCGCTATTCAGACAGATTTTCCAAAATTGGTCTATTGAATGCTGTCTCGTTAGTTTATTGTTTGTAAGCGTTACTGTTGTATTTGAGATAGGTAGGTACTAATACTGTTGTATTTAGTCAGTTCCCAAGTCGGGCAAACTGTTATTGTGTTTTTACACCACCTGATTTCTCTGTGGTGACCCGGAGTCTTTGTCTTGATGGCGATACGTTGTGCGTGGGTGTACGCACTCCCTACCCTACACTCCTGCCTTTGAGAAAATGAATATATGATTTCGTAGTGTCTCTCAATTGGCTTTTTCAAGAGACTCACTGCAATTTTTCCACGTAGTATGATAGGCCATCAAACTTAGTTGTTTTTTCAGTTCACCGACCGATGATTCACATTTCTTATCACCTAAATATTGATACAAGACATCTCGTCAGCACATAAAGTTAGATAATATGACATTTTTGTGTGACGACATGTCTTCACTAATGTTATAAAGAGGAACGATTTGTATTTTTGTAATAAAATTTAAAACTACTGTACCGTTTTCAGAAGTTCTTTTTCCATTGGAATGCTACATTGTACATTATCCCTGAGTAACATTGGCTGTATTTATTACAAATTTAAAAAATAAATGTTCACCCGAGCGAAGCCGGGGCGGGTCGTTAGTTTATGATAATGCAACCTTACCTTATTGCTAAAAGGGATGAAACTGCTGAATTTTCAGTTTTTTTTAAATTCCTAGTTGTAAACTGAAATAAATATTTCGAAAATCGTTGCAAGCTAAAACCATAAAGTTTTTTCCCATCAGAAAAATAAAACAACTGATTGATAAAATACAACGGTATTCGTTTATGTTGATACAAAATTCATGTATTTTTTTCTGATTCTATTTTTGCATAATGCCAATTTGTGTTGCACGATCATGCCAGACTTTTTAGACTGAATGAAAATTGTGCCATCAATTTATTTTCAAATAAAATGCCTCTTCCACTTTATATGTTTTTTTTTAATGATTTCATCCAAATAAATACCAAATGACTGATTATTTGTAATTCATAGATCGGTAATCATAAATCAATTAGGAGACATTCATCATTTCTATCCATCATCAAATTGTGGGCATAAAAACAAAACATTTTAATTATATTTCAGTGCTTGTAGCACATCTTATTTGTTTATGAGGCATGCGGTGCTAACCTGTAATTAATTGTTACACTAACCTTAGATATTATATACTTACTTATTTAAAAATGTTATCAGTGTAAACAATTGTTAGTTGGCCAATAAAGGAAAAAAAAATAAAAAAACATTCGTCAACATACCTTTTCTGATAACAACTCCTCACATTCCCCTCTTATTGTACCACTATGCGAAGTTTACATTTCTCTGTCTGTTATAGGTTTCGACAAGTCAAAGATTTTCAAGAATTCTGATGACAATACATGTACTCCGGACAAGAAGAGAGGGATCTACGTAGCAAGAACTGAGTACAATATACTGATGCATGATTCTAAGAATCAGAACCATAAGTGGAATGTTACGTTCTTTGATTATACGTCTTTGGCTATGGGGAAAGAGATGCTCAATGATTATGGTAAGAGTTTTTTGTGTTTCTAACTTCCATATTAAAATGAAAGCAGTTGTTGATTACATCATCCTGCAACAACAAATTACTGTCTGTTTATTTAGATAAACATAACTGGCGAAATGTGGGTGTACTTGTTAGGTATACCTCTGCTTAACCCTTTGGGGAATACAATCATCATTATCATCATTTCAGCCCGGAATCACCCACTGTTAGGTATATTATGCTTCCTCCTTCTTGTGCTACTCTTCTCTGTTTTGTGTGGGAATTAGACTCAAAGTGATATTGAGGCAATGAAGAGCCATTTTAGGGAATAACATCTAAAACATCAGTCTGCGTTTGCAATTAATCTAAAATTGACACTATATAATATAGATACAATAACCCTCCTCTTGGGCTTCGCCGCAGTCGGGTAAAAATTAGTTGTGTTAACATGAATTGGGATACAACATACACTGCACTAACTGTTTTGATACTGAAACAATCATCTCATTCACGGCGTACTTTTATATAGAGTTGTATTGTATAGTCGACCAAGAAATTGGTTTACCATCTCTAAGGTTGAATATCATTTGCACGTACAAAACATCAAGTGCTATTTTCACGTCAGAATCTGTCAATCTGTCATCCTTAGCGAATAATTATGTTACTGGGAGATGTCATCAAAAGTGGTAAACCAATTTCTTGGTCGACTATACTAATATTGAAATAATATCTGCAGTATCATATCTTTCTCCTTTTAATCCATCCAAAGGTTGTACTTAGAAGATAGCTTTTGGCGATAAGACCTCGTTTCACCGTATCACCCTGTTTTATCCGTTAATTCATCATCATTAAGTATCTTCCTGCCGTTGTCTATATCTATTTGGGGTCGACGCAACACGTTTTCTTCTTCAATTCTTCCCTGTCAGACGTCATGTCCCCTATCAGACATCATGACATTATTTACTCCGTTCTCTTTCATATCATTCCTCCTTTTCCCTCTCCATCCATCAACATTATACAGAGTGTAAACGGACCCTTCACCAAGCCGTCAACCTAGGATTATGTACATATGGATTATTGACAAACTAAGAAACTTGACGTATAAAATTATTGCTGGGAAACGATTACGTCGTACGATAGCGCTCAATGTAACGCATTCAAACTATTGTCTGACGATTGCATTGTACAAGGGGTCATGGATGTTGTTAAAGTAACGTTTAAAAATTAAAACTTTTGCTTAATATTTTTTAAATAAAAGATTGACCTCCTAAATCTCCGTCACTACAATGTTACCGAATATTGGCCAGAAATAAAAAAATATCACAATTAAGGGAAGAACAAGTCTTTCGACTTCGATCTTTTTGCACCCTTTATACTCGTCATTCTCCTACCCTTATCCCAATTTATTTGAGGTCTTTGAACGTGTCTTCTTCCATACTTTTATGACTCGTTATCCCAGCAGTCACCTCCTTTCTAGCGATTATAGTGTACACAACTCAGTACACAATAAATGATTTTTCTATTCTACAGGCATAATCCACTTCACATCGACCTCCAACGGCCGAGTGATGTCTTTCGACCGCAAGACGGGAGACCTCGTGTGGTCGCACAACTTCGAGACGCCAGTAGTCGCCGCCTACTTGTTAGACAGAGACGGACTTATCACTGTCCCTTTCAACTCCATTGGCGATGACACGCTGGACCATATCATGGAGGATGCTACAACTTTGAGCAATGGACATGGGATTAAGAACTCTAATATTGAGTTGTAGTAAGTATTATTGTTATTTACTTTTGCTCACTTTCACACCACACCAGTGACGTAGATTTAAACTTCCATTTCCATATCTGACTTACGATTAATTGTTTATAACAATTAATCGAACCACCACCACCACCACCAACCACCGATCGTTTTTTTTTTTTTGTTGTGTATTGTTTTTGTTTAAATATTGTTTTGTGTATGTTGTTTTTGTTTGTTATATCATAGATTTATTAAATACTTGCGACCCGCCCCGGCTTCGCACGGGTGCAAATGGATGTTATTATACATGTAAACCTTCCTCTTGAATCACTCTATCTATTAAAAAAACCACATCAAAATCCGTTGCGTAGTTTTAAAGATTTAAGCATACAAAGGGACATAGGGACAGAGAAAGCGACTTTATTTTATAGTATGTAGTGATGTTGAAATCCGAAAGACTTCATGATTAAGACTGATAAACTGGTTCCATTTGGAATTTAATGTTATCCTGATTATGGGCGTTTACTTGACAAAAACACACCCTTAGGGAATACATCTGTGATGTAAAAAAAAAATCCCGTTGTCAACAGGGAGTTGTCGATATGATTTCTTACAAAACCTTCGATCAATTATACGAAACGTAAGCGTCCCATTGGCGTTATTTACCTCTACCTAGCGAGGAAATACAACCGTGATTTTACGTGTATTTGTATTTTCCGTTATCACTCGTAGGAAACTATTTGCGGATTGTAGTACTCAATATTGCGTGCCAGACAATCGACACAAATGTATGCGATGGTAATGATTGACACTTGTGGCTCGTAGCGTATGTTTCATACCGATAATCGAATCGATAAACCTCGTATTGAAGCGATAAAAGTTAACGTTTCAAAGGAATGATTAAGTACCGATGGTAGTTTGTTATCTTTAAATGGTTTGGTGGTGTTGAGAGCATGAATGGAAGGGAACTAACAAAGTACAGCATATCTTCTACCCGAAACTGTCAAATTTTCTCATTCAACCTTGAACCTTACGCTTTGGCGATAAAGTTGAAAATCTGTTAATTATAGTAGCTTGATGTGGTAGCGTCTGTTCATGGCTGATGTAGGAGGCAACGCCTGGAGGGTGTGTCTAGACGAACATCACTGATAGTATCAGCCGCGTTCTTCATAAAGGCCAGGTGCTTAGTACTTTGCAACTCGCGTACGTCTATGACCAGATGTATAAACGTAGGCGAAGCGAAAGGAGTATGTCAGCATCGTAGCAGGTTTCTGCTTACCCACATGGGGAAAAGGCGTGACTATGTATGTATGGAATATTTTTGATATCGATGTTGACGGTATGTAATACCTCGTATAATGGTTGCGCGTTTACCTCAAGTAAATAAGTCATATAGTACTCGAAGCCGAGAATAACGATCGCATTCAACTGAAGGACTTTTATGAACTATTTATGGATAGAAGTCATCGAAGTAGCAGCGCAAATATCAAACATCATTTACTAGTCTTTAGTTACAGAAAAGAACCAAATATACACCTACATAAACTCACGCTTTTTTCCCATTGGCGTAGGCAGAAATCACCGAACGCCACCTGTAACAGTTTTACATACTTCTTTGGCCTTGTCCACGTTCATACATCTGGTTATACACGGTTGCAAGTACTACGAACCTGATCTTTCTGAAGAACATCACAAAAATATTTCAGTTGCTGACAATTTGATTATAATACATTGATTACTAAACAAGTACTTTCACAAAAGTAAACACTATCGTTATGCTATTATCAACCTTATGTTTACCACGATAAGATTAATTTATATTATCGAATAATACTATTTTGTTCTCATTGAAAGCCTTTGCAACAATCTCATTGAAATTTATTTCTTTGTACGCTTCAGTAACTTTATTCCGCGTTTAAATGCATTTGATTTGTTTTAGTATTTTTTTTATGTGTAACATAAAAAAAAAACTATGTATTTAATCATATTATGCCTGTTTGCTGGTTCTAATCGGGATATAAGTTTATAGATTATTTAAATGATATTTAAAATAATATAAACATAAATGTTAAAACCAGATCTTCTAATTCCTCCTCGTTCACCTAACCCTGGTCAAAAGTCAGTAAGAAACAAAACAATACCATGCGATTTTTTTTCAATTATTTTTATTTGTTTCATTCATTTACATTCCCAATTAAAACACACTGTTTACGTTGCTAACATTTCTAGGTCAAGCACGCAAATGAGTACATTATTACTTGTGTGGTAAGAGCCATATTCCTAGACATATACTGATTGCTCTATACCAGGTGACAGGCGTACCTTAAGTATAACCTCTTTCAAGGAAATAGGTCGAGTTTTTCTGTCACCCTGTATAAATTGATATACTTATTGTTTTTTCAGCCCCACATTATATGTCGGCGAGCATAACCACGGCCTCTACGCGCTATCATCGCTCGTAGACAAAAACACCATCACAATATCGACCGGCCATACACAACCCTTACTCCTGGAAGGCCCGTCAGAAGCCGAGGTCAAGTCAGAGACGCCCCCTTACGAGCCTTTCAAGAACGTGCACTATAAATTGAAAGATTTGAACATCCATGTAACAGCCCCGTATCTGTTACTTGGGCACTATAAGGTGCCCGAACTGACCACGACATGGCTGCCTCAGCTGCCGAACACAAACTTCATAAATGTGCATAATGCTCAGAACAGTGCCATCAAACTGATTAACGGACAAGTTCATTCCGAAGGCCAGAATGATGTCGAAAACGAAACCAATTTGAAATCGAATCCTAATTCGATTTCGGTATCGGTGCAAACAGAGGACCTATTCGAAGGGTTCGACTTCAGACCTGACCTATGGTACAAGAGAGCGTACTTATGGTTTCATCAGCAAGAGAATCAAGTGCTAAAAGTCGCTCTAATAATTCTAGTGGGATTGGTGATCACCATGTTCTGGTATCTGCGTTATCAGGTAAGCGGTATTAGATTACTATATAACGTAATATGTAGAAAATAAAATGCGTGGTTTTATCGCCACGTTGTTGTCGTGTTGGAGCCAACATGCCGTTTCCAACGTGATTAATATTTATTTAAGTATTGCATTTATTTTTCTTATCACCCACAGCGGTATGCTATTGAAATTGGTAATGAAATTTTGGTGACGGATTAAAGTTAGAATGCTGGTTACTTAGCATAACGGTATTTAACTGTTCGTTATAGTCGTTGTAAAATTGATTGATTTATGTTACTACTATGGTTCGTTACTGTGCTGGTTAAATGCATTTACTTATTTGACTGTAGATTATTGCATTACCTTTTTAGTTTATGACGGTGACTGACTACTGACCATGCATGGTATTATTGAAAAAGTCAAGGTTCCGTTTTTATATTTATAGCATAGGTAGTGTACATGTAATTGATTGATAAGAAATACGGAGAAAACTGTTTTTCCAGCATTGTTTTCTATGCTAATAAGACTACTTTCTATGCTACTTTGGGTAAGTAGCCCGTGAAATTCAAACTCCCTTAAGGTTTTTGCATTTTGCAGTACAGGGTCAGTCGCGAATCTGATTTGAATATAATTCGCGACTGTAACAAATTTATATGACTTTACACAGTTAATAATCAATACAATCCTCTAATTTAATTTAATCTCATCGATTGAGGATCGCAGGAAATTTTACGAGTTATCCAGGCGGCTCCACCTCTACATTGAATAAGAATGATCGTATAAATTAAATAATTTTAAATTTTATAATAATATACTTCTAAGTTTTATAGTATACGACTGGCCATGCGGCTGCATGTAAATATTGATTTACTACAATTGCCTCTACGTAGTAAAAGTCTTGTTTTAAATTCGTATCATACCACTGCTGATGAGAAAAGGCAAATTTCCCTTGTTTGTACAATTGGAATGTGTTGAATTTAACAAGAACATGGATCTTTCTTCTCCTGAATGTTCAGTTAATTTAAACTTTACTACAAATAAGATTGACATAACAACAGTTGAATATTAGTATTTTATAAAAAAAAAAACCCAAGGTCAAAATGTAGTGTTTTTCCAGTTACGACACTCGTTTGATAAATATTATCAAGAATATTTATAATACTGAAAACGGGGATATTTACTATGTTTACTTTTTGTTTCGAGTTTCCAATATTTCGGCGCTGTTACGAGTGTAGTAGTAGTACCATGATCACGGATACACTGAAATCATTGCGGGTTTTATTGACCTTGTCAGTTTAAAAACTTACTATCAAGAATAATCGCAGAGTTTAGAATTGTCTAGAAAGATACATAATTATGATGTTTTAACTTATAAAATCCTCAAGTTGGTCTTGTGTCAAAATTCCAAGCGAGAAGAAATTGATTGATTGGTTTTACGTTGATTAAAAACACGAAGAGAAACGTAAAAACCAGGTTTATCGTTCCTCTATATACTTTGTTGCTTATCACAGTTGCTGGCATTACCTCTTAAGTCATCAGGTTACTTTAAGCATGATAAAACAGCAGGAGAAATTACATACGGGCATTTTATATCAATAAAATTTTTGTCAGTAGGTCAGTTAATTGGCAATCTTATTTTGTTGAATTACAAAACCCAAGTTTTTAATGTAAACTGAACGATGGATAAGAGGTCAAGACGTTTACACTTATCAGGCCTTATAACTTTTACGAAGACCAGTGGTATCAGTAAAGAAATTCCCATGTCATAGTGTGACGTATCTGAAGATAAATTGAATAGACTGTAGAGAAGATCTTTAAAGTTTAAACTTAACGGCACCATATTGTTAGTTCATGTTAGTGTCACAAATAATCCTATCGTGGGGTAATGTCTGAAAACTGAAACAAATACTGGTTAATTGGTCATGTAGATGAACTAGACGAATCATATTTCTCTGCCCTCCCCTTCGGACAATACTTGCGTGTTAGTGACTTCATGTTAGTGACAACAAATTCCATTATATTTATTCCACTTCCTTGAACAAAAATATGTAACTGACCATATTCTGTAAAGATAAATGTAGGTATCGAAAGCATTGGAAGCGGCTCTGAGACAAGGGGCTAAGAAGGAACTTGGTAGGGCTTTAGTCAGTAGAAGGCGGACACTCCCATCCGCTCCCCCCGGAGCGAGAGGAGTCATTTGATGATTTCCCAGTTTCCTGCCCACCAGAAAAAAAACTGGCCAAAAGTCGGACTTGCGTGCACACGAACGGTTCCGTTCCATTGTAGTAGATATTGAGAGATTTTCCATGTTTTTTATACACCATAGACTTCTTATTGGTTTTCCTGTAATCTATAAGTGTTGAAACTAATTTCTGTAGTTTTTTCAAAATGTTAGGCTCAGTAGTTATGGAGATAAAGGGGGGGGGGGAATCGGGGTCGGACGGACAGACACACGAGTGATCGTATAAAGGAAAAAACGGAACCCTAAAAAGGAACCGAAGGACAATAAATTACCCTAAACTTTTCTTTTTACAGGCTCGCGAATTCCAGCAGTTATCTCAAGGAGGTTCCCGTACCTCGAACGCTTCCACGTCATCTAATGGTGAAGTGACTGGCCAGTTGGTGGAGATCGGCGGCGGGGAGGTCCGCATTGGGAGGATCACCTTCAATACTGATGAGGTACTCGGGAAGGGATGTGAAGGGACCTTTGTTTACAAGTAAGTTTTAAGGTTATTTGGATTGAGAAATTGATTTAAAAAATACCGTTAGAAAAAATGGAGGGAGGCCTCTGCCCAGCAGTGGGCCAATATGGGCTATATTAGTTATGTTAATAATTATGAAATAAGAAAGAAAAGAAAGAAAAAGTATTTATTGGTCTCACACAGGACAAGAAATTAATAAAAAAATTGACATAAAATAAAATAAAACAAGAGGAACACGGCGCTGGTATTCTGATGTCATCCCAGGTGACGCCACGTAAAAACATAAATCTATATACATATTATATTTGTATCATAAACTAGCTGCTAACTCATTCATTCATTATAATAATTATACTCCTAACTTTCGTTCAAACCACATTATTTGGTTTTTAACTTGTCCTTTATTTTATTTCCAGAGGCACATTCGACAAGCGAGCCGTGGCAGTGAAGCGCTTACTACCAGAATGCTTTACGTTCGCCGACCGCGAGGTGGCGCTGCTGCGCGAGTCTGATGCCCACGCGCATGTCGTACGATACTACTGCACTGAAAGGGATAAACAATTCCGGTACGTATTCTGTAGGCCGTAGATATCTTTATTACATGTAACGTTTACTACCAGAATGCTGCGAGAGGTGACGCTGTTGTGAGAGTCAGATGCGCACGCGCATGTCGTTCGGTACTACTGCACTGAAAGAGATAAACAATTCCCGTTCATATATTGTAAGACGTAGAGAGCTTTATCGCGTGTCGTGCATCTCTTTGGGTTTTTACGATTGAGATAAATACGTCATACTATGCTATCTTCAGTTTTGTCCCCAACTGGTGCTCAATAGATGTGAATCCTTCAACCATAAATAAAGTATCCAGCTTTTAGATCTTTTTCGTTTTTGTGTGCCTAACTTGGTGTCAGCGTTTTCATGCCGCCTATATAAGGGCCTCTGTCTTGACTTTACAAGCCGTCGAAAATAATCTCTTAGGCGTGCTGGTTTCCGCACGATGTTTTTCTTCACCGAAACAAATGACAATTATACAATAAGTACATGAATTCGACAAATCAGAGGTGCGCGGTGGTTTAGATGACTTGCAGTCGAGTCTTTTCATTGTGAATTTATTGTAATGTTAAAAAATCTACAAGGAGCTCGTGGCTTAATAAGAACTGCCACTCGGGTCGCAGGTCAGGTCGGTCTGTGGATGGGTGACCGCCCGACATACCGAGTTTCCTCCATGCCTCGGAAAACACGTTAAGCTTTTGGTCCCGGCTTTCATTTATAGATCTGTGGCAATCGTTACAGGTAGTCAGTGACCTGAAATTCTGACATCCAGTCTTACCAAAGGGTATCGTATTACCTAGTATTAACTGGGTTGTGGAGGTCAGACAGGCAGTCGCTCCATGTAAAATACTGGTATTCAGGTGCATCAGGTTGACTGGAAGCCGACCCCAACAAGTTGGGAAAAGGCTAGGCAGATGATGATGTTAAAAAACCTACAATGTAACAATAAATGGCCAGTTACAACTTACCTAGCTCTTTATTCATAATGGTTCTTTGTAATTAACCTAACATTTTTCTTCAGGTACATAGCATTAGAATTATGCTCGGCGACATTACAAAACTACGTTGAGAAGAAACTCGACTTCGAGTGCACCATAGACGCCGTTGAAGTTCTGAGGCAGGCCACGTTGGGACTCTCGCACTTACATTCCATGGATATAGGTAAGGATTTCTATATTTTAACTGCGTAAAAGTATGAAGAATTGGCTAGTTAGTAATATTTAGTTAATACATAAACATTTCTGAGATAAAACGCACAGTTTGAACCATCGAGACTAGATGCTTAAGGATTTTTGATAATTTCAGAGGCTGAGTAAAAAAGAGATTGTAATTTATTTTCAATGGGAGACGCACGGCTTGTATAATTCATAATTTAAATTCTTCTTTCTACCTGTTAGTTATTTATTTGTAGTTTATAAGTCACTTGCACGGGTTATCTTTAATTATATTGCGAGTTTTGAAATCGAATGCCATCGAATTAAATATTTTGAATGAAGATTTATTCCGCATCCGTTATTCTATAGCGGGTAAAGATATAAAAAAAACGTTTCGAGATTCTGTATGCCTAAAGCACTTGTCCGCTGGTTGAAATTGAACCTTCTCCTTTTTAGAGGTCGCTTTTGAAAATTCTTTTGTTTCTGACAATCATTTGAAGACGTCAGAGAGTGAGTAACATTGCAAATGCGTTTCGTTATTTGTGTTGCAAGTTAGATATAATGACTGTCATCAGTTTTCATATCAGGACCGATGGTTTAAAATGCCTCGACTACAAAGCGCAAAGGGATAGATATTTACAGATAGTTTGTGGTAAGCGCAGTTTGACAAGTCACTCAAATCAGTACGAATAGTCACTAATATTTTATGCCTTGTTTTTTTCAACAGCATACAGTATTTAGTCACTAGACTGCTTATATGAGTTCCGTGTTTGGGTTTAGCAGGTGCACCACGTCGGTATGTAAGATACAATTTACGATATGCAGAACAGGTACTGGTTTTTGCCTACACATGTATCGCTTAATAAAGTGGTCATTTATTCAAGGTGTAACGTAAGACCTTCCGTGTGCTGTCTCGCTCGGGCCATGAATCTGAACAAGTAATTCTACGAGTTTTTGAAATTCGCATAAAAACTGGTCTTTCAAACTAAAAAAAAAGTTACGAATTTCCAAAAGTCATAGAACAAAAGTGGTTCAGTTTCATGGTCTTTGTATCTAGGTCTTGCGTTTATTGTATGATAAGCTTTTATAAAAACCTGTCTTTATCATTTTCATTTTAAGCAGTGCTGATGAATTCATTTGAACAAAGAAAGGCCTACCTGGAAAGAGCTCACGACTAATAATTTGTGGCGTTTTTTTTTGTGTATTGCATTTCGCAGTTGAGCCTAGGAGGTTGTCGATTGCTTAACCGGACTATTCTATGGGTGTCTTGAGTGTAAGGCTTCCGGCCCAGTCAAACTAAGGGAGTACACGCTAAGGGCACCCCTTGTGGGGCACGAGCCTCGGCTTAGGACGTCTCTGGGGGAGGACAGCAAGGGGACAGTCTGAATCTGAGTGAAATCGTCATTTAGGAGCTGATTTAGGAGTACAGGGTCAGCCTCGCAGTCTGGCTCGAGCTAGGGTTGGGAAGGGGCGCAAGGCGTGTTTTATCCCATGGCTGCGGGTCTGTTTCGGGGTCGCGGGACTGTTCGATAGAATACCGTGCCCCCGGAACATAAAGGGCTAAATAGGAACATGAGTTGTTTTTAGTCAGTAGAAGTCTGGCACTCGCTTCCGCTCCGGCTCATTTGATGACTTCTCAACCACCAAAAAGGAGGCGTGTTTCCATTGCTCATTTTATGTGTAAAAAGGTAATACAGTGAAACTTGGTTAACTGGGACCTGGATAAGTGAGAAACCTCTATAGCTGGAACTCATGCTGAGGTCCCACGACACAGATTTGGATATCTGAGACACTGGGTAAGTGGAATACCTCTGTAAATGATACAAATTTTCAGGTCCCTTGGAGGTCTCACTTAACCAGGTTTCACTGTACTATATCTTCTTAAAACCTAACTAACACACATGTTCATCTCCCCAGTTCACAGAGACATAAAGCCTCACAACGTGCTGCTATCAATGCCGACGGGCGCCGGTGAAGTTCGCGCCATGATCTCTGACTTCGGCCTGTCGAAGAAGCTGAACTTGGGACGAATGAGCTTCTCTAGACGGTCGGGGGTTACGGGGACTGATGGCTGGATCGCACCTGAGATGATTAATGGGGAGAGAACGGTACGTGTCTATAGACGGATTTGTTAGATAACATAACATCAAATTTTCTGGGAGTGTAGTCTTTGGCAGAATGAACGCAATATTATGTTGGATAGTGTACAGGTTACATCCAGAGTTATTTACTATACAAACCTTGTAAAAACTGGAACATCTTGCAGTCATCAAGCGTTTTTGGCCAACATCCTAAGTTGTTGCCCAAAAACGCTTATTTGAACCATTAATACTAATGATAATATTATCCGTGTTAGGTAACTGGACTTATCTCAGCTGTATACATCTCTTTGTGTCAATTGGCCTTGTTTTGATCTTTGTGTCTATTGGCCTTGTTTTGTTCTGTCTTCTGCCGATATGGAGGGAAGTATGATATTTTTCCTAATCCACCGCTATTATTTTCTGATTAATTTCGTTGCGCGATCCAAGACAGTTAAATTGCTTCTCTGGGACTTCGTCGAGCTTCATTGTCTCGGCGCTTTTCTTGTGGTCGCCACTGTTGATTCTGGCTAACAGGAGTTACAGTGGTTTGGGAATAGTGTGGCGGGCTTGTCCCATTTAAAAAAAAGACAACTGGGCTTATCCCAGTTGATACGTCCCTTTGTGTCTATTGACCTTGTTTAGCTCTGCCTTACTGATATGGTTTTCGTAATCGTCCGCTATTGTTTTCTGATTCATTTCGTTGCGAGATTCGAGACAGTGGAATTGATTCTCTGAGATTGCGTCGAGCTTCATTGTCTCGAAGCTTTTTAGTTGGTCACCACTGTTGATTCTGGCTTTTATAAGTTGCATAAAAAAATACACGCACTCCGGTTGTGTGCAAATTAGATTTTATGCATTTACTACATGTAATGTTTTCTTTTGTTACAGACAACTTCAGTGGACATATTCTCATTGGGTTGCGTGTTCTACTACGTATTGTCGAAAGGACAGCATCCGTTCGGTGACATGCTAAGAAGACAGGCAAACATCCTCACTGGGGAATATAATCTGGAACAACTAGAGTAAGTTTAGATTTATCTTTCTTTTATGTTTTATTTTATACACGAGATTTACACACAAAAGTACCCTTAACGAAAAAGTGAAAAATAAACTTTAGAAGAAAAATCAGTTTCTGAAGTCGGTGGCAAAAACATGAAATCAAACAAACAAAAGTCACCGACTTCAGAAACTGATTTTTCTTCTAAAGTTTATTTTTCACTTTTGTGTTTTTTTTTTAAGTCCGTTTTATTTTTTGTTAAAAAGTTTTTATTTTTCACTTTGTAGTGGTTCACACGTAAGTTCACATGTTCATGGGTCATAATGTGGACAATGTAATTTTTTTTTGAGTTTTGTTGATTTTTCAAAAACCGCTTGTCCGAATTCGATAAAAAAATTATGGGACCATATGCAAAGTATACCCTTTCCAACAAAAAAAGATTTTTCAAATCGGTTTGCAAGTCACGGAGTTATGCCCGAACAAACATAAAAAAAATATATAAACATCCGAATTGAGGACCTCCTTCTTTTTTTAGAAGTCGGTTAAAAATCGGTCGCTAAGTCGTATCGTTGAAAAATTCCTTTAATAGATTTTCAGCTTAATTTCAAAAGCATAAGATTGAAAATCTATTAAAGATATTTGACATCGATTAGATATTTGTCGTAAATATTTGTAGAGACTGCAGACCCTGGACCATACCTGGGAACCTTCTAGTTACGGAGATATTGGCGGTCAACGTTACATTTTTTTTTCAAATATCAGTTTTTGAGATAATAATTTTACTTTAATTGCTGCCATGACTTTTACCATCGTTATGTTTTGAGTGTGAAACTCGAAAACGTGATTTTTTCGCCAAGTAATGGAGATGTTTCCCAGCAATAATATTTGCGTAGGTTGGAAGGTTGGTTTGATGTACATAATGCTTGGTTGACGGCTACGTGAAGGGTACGTTTACACTCTGTATACTGAAAGCTTTTCCCGACTAGTGGTTCTGATTCGTTAAACAAAAGAGCCCAATTTTTTTTTGCTAAATACTGATCACAACGACTTGATCAGTATTTCACAAAGAAATAAAAATGGTTTGGTTTCAGGTTTGTTTACGGACGAATTCTGGGGGCCTAGACTGACCGATTTGGCAGAATATTAATATGAATTACGTTAAAATTCTTAGAATGGTCACAGACGCAGTTTATAATTATTATTATTCTATTATGATTCAGCAAAATTCTTTTTTGGTTTTTTTTTAATGACCCTTCCCTTTCTGGGTGGAGCGAAAGGTAGCGTCAGGCTTGTACTGACTAAAACACACCTATTTATCCTTCTACAGGCGCACCAGTCTTTACATTTCCAATTCATTTGAATTGGAGATTGAAATAAAAGAACGGTGGCCCTTGTCTTCTGAAACACCTTTTATCTGCCTTTTAATCTCGACATATAATCACAATATGCTCAATTTATGACCTTTTCAATCAGCTCCAGACATTAATAACGTCACTTTGTCCACAGTAAAGTTTTGCCCGAAGATGAAGTGCTGATAACGAAGATCCTCATCCGAGCGATGATATCAGACCGTCCTAATGCCCGGCCGCCGTGTGAGACCGTGCTCAAGTATCCCATGTTCTGGGGCAAGCAGAGTATACTCAACTTTTTACAGGTAAAATCATTACTTGTTGTGTTATAGTAGAGAAGATTCTCATTCATGTATTGAATTTGGCCTGGTATTTCCCACGTCAGATATATTTTATCCATGGAACAGAATTTACATCTCTAACTTAGCATTGTTATTCAATTGAGTCAGTTGACATTCGAGAAAGTCAATCAAGAAGAATTAATAGAAAAACTTTTTGACGAAAAAATAACCAACAAAAACTAAAAAGTATAAATAAGGTCCCAAAATAATGTAGGTAACAAATTTGAGGCAGCACCAAATACACCATCTAATCATATTATGATGGTAGCTTCATCGATTTTCCTTGATTATTTGTTAAAGTCGGACCTCTGCTTAAAAGGTTCGTGACCACTGATAACACATAAAAAACAACCCGTCGAATTGAGAACCCCTCCTTTTTCATCGGTTAAAAATGAATAACTCATAAAAACTATAATATATTTTCCTTATTTAGGACGTTCTACATATTTACGCCTGTCACATTCCGTGATAACTATTTACAACGCAAAACGACTTAATTATATGTACACGTTATACTGTATTTTAAAATATAAATTGATGACACGGTTGAATCATGCTCACACACAAACGATAAGAAACGGCGGCGGCTAAATATAAAACAACTGAGGGCAAGTGTACTCAAACCTGCGTCTACGCATATTTATGTACGTCTCAGGACTGATATGTGCTACAATCGGGTCAAGCGCATATAAAATTAAGATCATTAATATTTTTTTGTTTAAAACCGACCTTTACAGAAGCTCGTGGACTGCTATCAACGTAATAGTAGATTAGTAGCCAAGGGCTGTAAGGCATCAATTGCAGCCCGAGATATTTAGGCGCACGAGCGCAGCGAGGGCGCCAATAGTTCGAGGGTGCAATTGATGATTACACCCGAGCTAACTACTCTGCTTTACATCTCGATTATGAGGTAAGAAGAAAACCGGCATTACAAGAATAAAGTTTTCAAATATCTCTCTTTAGAACTTTCAGGCAAAATATTGTTAATTGCTGCTTCAGCTTCCATTTTCATTGAATCGGGAGTGCAGCTTATATCTCCATTACTTCCAGAACTCATGTTTTTTTCCTAATTAGCACGTAATTATAAAAAAAATCCAAAAACAAACAATATTGAAAGTAAAGTTTTCTATTACCGTCTTTTTCATCTCTTTTTAATTTTTTTTTTTTTCAAGGACGATATTGAGCTTCGCCGTTCGATATTTAAAATTGATGACTATTAAGCCTCCCCCACACAGGCGGTATACTCATACGAAGACAAGGCTGAATAGCGAAGCGACCTCTTTTGTCATTGGGCTGAATGCATGATGTCTATTGCCAGTACTATGATGGTTAGATGTACGCGAACATTTTGAAAGAGTGAAGTGTTTTTTTTTTAAACGGTTTTATTTAGCTCACCCCGTTTGTTTTTTTAATTACTTACCGCCCTAGGGCTTTTCTTGCGACATTAATGCCCTGGAGCGCTAATTGGTCACCTACAAGCCCCATTTGGGGGTAATAAGGACCTACTTACCGAATATGAGAGATGTAAAGCACATTTTATGAGCAAGGGCATTAAGAGCATAGCTGCACATTGATTTAAACTTCATTACATATCGGGACCGCTCATTATTGGAAAGCACACTGAATAGTTGCTCCCGGCGTCATTCGTAGATCTTAGACAGTCGCTACGGGTACCTAAGACTGCCTAAGAGGTAGGCCCATTTCATATAAAAAACCTGTCTTTCCTAGGATTTACATGTCCCCCAGTAACTGGACTATGGATAACAGAGAGGCAGGTAGATAAATGGCGGGTGTTTAGACTAAACAACCGCAGCTTAACAGTTTAGCTGCGGTTGGACTGGAAGCTGAATTCAACATGATTAGGAATGGGAAAAGGCTAGGCAGATGGTGCATGAACTGTTGTTCTAATAGGCTCGCCCCCCTATTACATGGGATTTACACTTAAGATTGAACAAGCCAGTCATTCTTCCATACAAACTTACGAAAGTGATTACTCCTCTGTTTGACGGTGTAGGTTCAAAATTAAAAATTGTATCAACTGGTCTTATCATTATCTAGGTCTGTATGGAAGCAGAATTGGAAAAAAAATATTGATTTGGAAGTTATGAACGTCAAAACTTTCATATTTTAGCACTAATTTAACTCATCTTTGGGCGTAAATAAGTAACGTATATAGTATGAAAAAGAAAAAAGTGAAACCATACGGACATAGATTAGTTATTAAAAAATTTAAATAATTTGATTTAATTTGATTTTTTATTTTGAACAGATACATTCAATAGATTTTTCATGAAACCAAATATACCAAAGGTCTGCATAGAAACAATCGCGCGCCCGTTTTAGTTGTGTCTCTTTCGCTTTATGCATTTCGCTCGTGATGTCGGGTGAAATAGCATGCATTTTAGCCCCGCCCACCAACTAGTTCGTGCCGTTGGCTTGTTTACCCTTAACTGCTGAAATCTGGATGTACTAATAGGCACACCTCTGTTTAATCCTTCGGGGATTACAGGCGTGATGTTGTCTCCTGAAAACTTTTACTTTAGTATATTTGCCACGAACGAGAGGCTAAAGAAAGTTGAAACGGGGGGTTCAATGAGTCGTGTCTTGATTTTGAAAATGTGTTTTGGTGGCGGTACATGAGCACTTAATAAATACCTAAGGCTCATTAAGGGGTTATTAAACTGTTTTATCAGTGTAACAGTGTGGTAATCGCTGTTCTATTTCATACGTTATTATTACTGAATTGTTTTCCTTGTTTTGTACTTGTCCGATAATATATTTTTTATTGAAGCATCAAAACTTCCATTTCCATTGCGATAGGCGTATTGGAAATGGAAAATGTATCCAGAATAGTTTAAACCTTCGTTGGCTTTACCCTAGTTGGGTAATTAACGTACTGCTGTATTTTTAATTTAAAAAGTTCTCAAAACTCAAAAATCTTTGTAGACTTACCCACGGCCACGATCAGGAGAAACTCCAACTATAAGGTAGTGTTTAACTAAAAAAAAAAAACAGCTTTGAAGTTCCATGTCTTCCACAGGATGTAAGTGACCAAGTAGAAAGCGGTGGCGGTGGTTCCGAAGCGGCTTTAGAACGCGGCGCACGGCGTGTAGTGCGCGGAGATTGGCGTGCGCGCGTGTGTGCGGCCGTGGCTAGCGACCTGCGCGCGAGACGCACGTACCGGGGCGACCGTGCCGCGCATCTGCTTAGGGCGATACGGAATAAGGTATGTGCTAGGATGATGATGAATAAAATTATGACTTGTTTATGAGTTAACAAGCCAAAGAGTACCTAAGTGGACAGACTTAAGGTACTTTTTTGCTTGTTCGGCTTGTCGACTAAACGTGACTGTGGTGCTCAAATTAAGGTTAAGTAAAGCCGCATTCAGGTAAACATCGCATCAGGCAGATTGCTGCCTGCTGATCTCACATTATATTCAAGAACTTTGAAGTCTACTACTACGGAAGCGGATTGACTGCGGCAATCGCCGAAAAAATATCGGCAGCTACCTGCTTTCTACGTGAAAACCTATTATAAAGCTGTTGAGCTTCTAGGTTTCTTAATCAAACTACACAACGCCGCTTATAATCACCAAACTTCATTACGCACAGCAGGAATCTATTTGAAAACTCATTTTTTTATAAAGTAGTCTTAGTAGTCTATTTGAAAGAGATATAAAGTTAATTGTGCCACGGCGATGTGCTTTTAAAACCCTAATATTATTCCAACAGAAACATCACTACAGAGAACTAGAAGCCGACGTCCGAGACAGCTTAGGCAAGTTACCAGACGGGTTCATAACGTACTGGCTACGAAGGTTCCCGCTCCTTCTCCCACACGTCTGGCTGCAAATGCAGGAGTTCAGACACGAGGACATACTCCAAGCATACTACCCGCACTCCTTCACCTTCAATAGAGAAGATGTCACAGAACTAGACGAAGAAGGAGAGATAGAAGATGATATACCCGTTGAAATGTGTGATCCTGGTAAGAACGTGCTTTTCGTCAAAAGTAGAGTGTTCTTTGACGAGAACCAAGAACAGCCCAGGTATAGGAAAGAAGGTTCGCCAAAAGGGTCGCCAAAAAAGCGACCTGATTGGCGGAGCGATGCGCAAGAGAGAATGAGACAGGACGATGTGAGATTGAGAGATAGACACCACTACAAGAAGAAGGAAAAGAAACGGGAAGAGATCCCAGTTTGGACATTGCCTCCGCAGTGAAGTGTAGTATTAAGAGAAGTTTTTTACTTGGCCAGAAGTCACAGGGAGTAGTAATCGAGTTAGATAGTGTTAGTATTGTCTATATCGAACTTTATACAGTCGGTACACGGTACGTTGATCCATGATTCAATATTAACCACAAGGTTGATATTGGCTTGATGCTGTTAGAGAAAAAATAACTGAAAAAGCGATAGTGATAAGTTAGTAAAATGAGATGTGTCAATTCCCAGCTGTGGAAATGTTAAAGTATTACTTAAAATAATTGTTTTTTTTTATGATTTGACAAGATTATTGGCTATTTTATTTAATTATAGGCCTACTTCGTTATTGAGAAATCATTGAAGATGAAATCTTGATAGTTTGTTTCTGCTAATTTTAAGACAAATGTTGTTTTTCTGGTCAGGTTGTAGTGATGGGATTCTAATTTAAAATGCACAAAATTATCGGTTTTGTGATGATTATTTATTTAAATGAATTTATATTGATATATGTTTAAGGTTAATGTAATACTATAGTTAATATATATCCCACAAAATGAAATGATAGTACCTACTTTGTAAGAGATCTCTAATAATTTAGTTATATTTAGCATTTTTATTGTAATAGTAATAGATAATACTAAATAGTGCGAAAGAATAGTGTAGAGGGTTGGGACCAAAAGGAAAGATACATAACTGTACTTTTCAAATGTATTTCGATGCCACGTTTATACAAAATCATGTAATTTTGAAACAAATTTCAAAATACTAGTTTTATAGGCACTTGAGGAAGGTCAACATGAGAACCTTGGATGCTCAAAAATGTGTTTAAAATAAAGGCACAAATTACTTTAGTTTGGAACCAGGTAAAGTTTACGATTTGGACTTAGCTAGAGAGCACATTTTTATTTATTTATTTAGTTGTACTTAGGTCAAAATCGAAAAAGCGTGTTTTGCCTATAGCGATATGTGGGTGTTCTATTATTTAAACCTCTGCCTAATTCTTTGGGGATTACAGGCGTGATCTTATTTTATGTAAGTAGTTCAAAATCATGAAAATGCAAGCTCATAGATGAGGTCCTAATTTGGTGACTAAGCCGGGTATAAATGATCATATCCGTGTGATTTATTTATAGAACAGTTTTCAAATATCTACTTTATGTACCTCCTCTATTGTTATTATAGAACTACGAATGTGCTCTAATCTTTAGAGTATTATTTACTATCAAACTCGAACGTAAATGGCAAAGTAGTATAATGATAAATCAATTATGAATGGACATTAAATAATTATGATGCTTTCAAATATATATAATTTTATGATAATCAAGTGCTTGTGTCGCCATTCTCGATGAATGCCACATTTCTGATATGCTCAGTAGGTTGTCTAAATATGGAGTTATGTTCATTTTAAATAGCTCATGGGCATCATTTGACTAGGTTGCTCTAACCGTTCAATAGTAACCAGCTTTGTCGGATTGGCAAATACGATAAAAAAAAAAATATTAAGCGGATTTTGGTGACCGATCGACTTAATTTATTAATGTAAACTTCTTGTCCAAACGTTAGCACATTAACCTACTATAATCTGTATAATTTATTTAATTGATTTTCAACTTTATTGGCAATGTATTTGGTTCAAGGTTGATTGGAAAAAAGAAAAATTATTTTTGCTTGGTGTACAGAGCTGATGCATAGGCGGATTGAATGCTGCAAGGCATTCTCTACCAGACAACCTTTAACCTCAACTTAAATACTTTAAATGGCGTTATCATACGCGTTTCTAAAACCAGTTACTTATATTTATGTCTTATAAACACAATGAATTCCTTACTGGGTCGACTATAAACCGGTCAAGTTAATAATAATAATAGAACTCGACACCAAATGTCATTACCCCGGTTAAGTGGTTAGGTTAATTTATCGATTTCCTCAAACCTTTTTCTTAAAGGATAGTTACCTAGTTAATAATTCTGACATTATCGTTTTTATACTGAACAAAACATCTATATTTATACATATTGTTAACAATTTTATTTAATAATTCCTGCTACATTTTGTTTATCAAACTATCACAAATTCACAATAGAATGTTAATATAATATTTATTTTCGAAATGAGATTCGTTTCTGGTGCTATGATTGTTATGTAAATATGAAGTGTAAATGTGTGAAACGTGCAAATATTAATAGATTGTGCTAGAACGTAAATCACACTAGAATTAGGAACCTTTTAAGTTCGTGAGTGCTTCATTATGCGACTGACAAACATTGTAACCGCGGAAAGTTATTTTCCTATGCTCGACCGTACAATGCTTGGCTCTTGCAGTGCATTGAGTTTCAAAGAGAAAATAAAAATCTTTTCTTTCGTTTAGAAAAAGTTGGACACGATTACTGACCATGTGGGGCTTTTGGTTCAAACCCCCGGCCGGGCTAAGTTTTATTGACGCTTACCAAATAAATTTTCTCAGTAACAGTCCTGACTGACGTAGCGGCGGTTATTGGCAATAGTTTCACCGCCTATCACATGGGAAAAATCTGAATTATATAGAAAATGCCTCTATGTGGGTACAAAACTGTTTGATCCTTCGGAGAATATAAGCGTGATTTTATTATGCTTTTTGGCTTTGCAGAGCGTCGTTACTATAAATAAATGTCTTACTTACTAGCTACTTATAACTTAATATAAATCAAAATAAAATGAGGATCCTTTAGTCGACATTGGTTCACTAAGCGACAAACAGAACCGCAGGTGTGTTATCGAATATTCGATCGTAATTCTATATTCGTGTGTTTGACATTCAGTGTAATGACGCTTGGACACGGTCGTTAGCAAACGATTGAATTTGTAAATAATACTGATGTAGTAGTTATTTGCCATAAGCGCAGTTTCAATATTATTTTTAGAGTTGAACCACTGATCATATTGGGAACTATTTCATCATGTTCTCGTTGCGATTTTTTTTCTGTAAAGTAGATTGGTTTATTAGCTTAGCACAAAGCTTGCGTGCCGGCCCCAGAAAAAATGCATACGGGAATCGTATCAACAACGACCCGAGGCGCGCTTAATTTCATCAAAAGCTTATGATGTTGTTAATTTTATAAAACATGCATAATTTGATTGTAATAATGAATCTAATCTAAGCTAAGCGCATGTAAACTGGCTACCTACCCAATAGCTTTTACCTTTTTTAAAGAACTGTAGCTCATAAAACCTGTTTATATGTTAATTATCAAGGTCTGAATCTTGTTAAAATAGTGTGGGTGTTACTGTTACCAACCAGATTAATAAAAGTTAATTTTATTTCTATGATACTATACTAATATAAATATTGAAGTATGTTCTTTTAAATAAAGTGCGTCTGAAAATGTATAATCTGAAGGGATATTTCGCAATATCCACTCAAGATTAACATTCGTTGCGCAATATTACGCATGCTCGTGTATGATCTACCTTTTAAAGGTCAATAAACTAATGTAGGCTCGTTAACCTTGAGGCGCGTGTCAAAGAAGGTTCTTTAGATGTAGATGTTATTTTTAAGCGTTGAGAACCAAGCCGGACACTTGCGCACTTGATGACCTTTTTGACTGCATCATCATCATCATATCATCCCGGAATCACCAACTGCTGGGTATTAATAGGCCTCCCCCTTTTCCGCCATATATCCCGATCCTGTGCGTCTCTCATCCAGGTGTTTCCTACGACTTTAACGATGTCGTCAACCCAACGAGCTTTAGGACGGCCCTGGTTCCTATGGCCTAACTTTGGCCACCACTCAGTAAACGGATTACGCGTTGCATTTTGGCGCTAAGATATTTGAGCTTTATGCATCGACGCGCTAAAAAAAATGGAGCCACAATTTTGTTCGTTTTTTGGTTAAAATAAATGGGTATCACACCCTTATCAGCGCTGTATAGTCCTGTATATAAAGCAAGGAATCAATTAACTATAAATACTAATGACTCATATTAATGAATCACTCATGGAATAAATAATGCATGAATAATGTTCCTGTAACTTGTAAATATTAAGTTAAGTACTTAAATTAATGTAATTATTAATTAAGCGTTGATCGCAACAAATAGCTAATAAGATAATTTGTAAGTGAAACTAATGACCTAATTATATATTGAGATTGGCATTTTATACGTAGATAATACCTACAAAGAATTTTACCAAGTGATATTTTAATGTTTTTTCTATAATATAGGATTCAAAATGTATCCTGTTTGTATTGATCGTTTAACAGATGCTCAAATTGTTCATATTATATTTATTAAAATATCAAATAAAGATGTACCTACCACATACAGGCAGAAATTATTGTTTTATTTTATTAAGAAAAATAAAAATATAATGTTGGCTTCACTATAAAGTTTATTGTCAGTCAAAACTTAAAAATAAAATAACAATGATATTTAGTAAAAACTTAAAAAAATACTATTGTTAATTAATTATCAGTCTTAGAGGAGTCCTGTCAAATGTAGTTGTGGAAGATAAGAGATAGAGTAGAAAATGGCACAGATTTTGAGACCTTAGTGTATGTGCAAATGGCAACTTAGGAATAAGAAAAAAAACCCACAAGTACACCAATAGGAAACTATAGGAATTATAGCAAATTATATGAAAGCAAAGCAATGATTTAATATTTTAATTTGAGTTTGCGATGCAGATTTTATATTGATATTGAAAAAAAAAACACTTGAATGGTCCTATTGGTGACTGTTGAGCCTGACTTGAATATACGAGTAGCAACAGGTTTTAGAACAGTAACCTTCAACCGAAACCTCCGAGACGCACCTGCTCTTAACCGAAATAAATATATAAATTGACAGAAAACTGCTACAAGTATAAATTAGAATACACATTTGGAATACAAATATAAGTAGCATTACTTTCCCTTGGCCGAAATGACATAATGCCTCTTCCAACGATGTTATTATTAAAATAATGAACACAAAATCATATTATTGTGACTTTCAAAAAAACCATTATGATATTTATTACATAATTGGAATGTATGGGAAAATGCTGGATTGTGATTCAACATAAATTGATACAAAATTAAAGCTATGAAATACATTTTCCTTATAAATAATATTTTGGTCCTATTCTAGTTAAAATACCTCTTGTTATGTCATTACATTCCATTTGTATACTTATCTATCAAATCTATAATTGTTAGATGAACCTTTTCTTTAGCTACAGTCAGAGCTGTTTTATCTGCCCCGTTTAGCATGGATAAGTCTGGATTGTAACTGAGCAACATTTTTGCAGCCCCTATGTTCCCCATAGCACAAACATCGTGCAAAGGTGTATTCCCTGCCATATCAATAGCGTTTATATTTGCACCATTGTCTAACAGTAACCGAATAACATATGTTTTATTATTCAGAGCCGCTACATGCAAAGGAGTTTGATTCTTCTTATTAATGCAGTTGACATTCGCTTTATTATGTATCAATATTTTACACAGCTCATCTGAACCATATCTAGCTGCATAATGCAGGGCAGTGAAACCATTTGTGTCTGTGAAATTGATATCAAAGTCTGATGAATATGATTCAGTATTCTTCTTACAGACTGAACATGCACACAATGGGTGGCAGGGAGCACTCTGTTCAGAAGTATCAGACTTATCTTTCATGTCTATATAAGCAGCATAGTTGATATTCATGTAGAAGCAGGCCAGTTTCACATCTCCATATGATATGGCTTTCAATATCCTGTCATATAATTTCAGATTTTCCACTGCTTTTGAGGCATTATTATTTTCATTGAGTTTAAGTTTTTGTAACTTTTGAGCAACAGGGCTATCAGCTTTGCAGTTTAGAGGTTTGACCTCATTGTTTGTGATGTGTATGTATTCATACAAATTGGGAGTGCAGGATTTGAGGACCTGCAATATCTTCAAATTGTGTGCATAATCAAATGCTGTTTTATTGTGTCTATTCTGTAAAGATGGCTCAGCTCCATTTTCTATTAACAATCTAGCAATTCCTTCATAGCCCCACTTAGAGGCCAGATGTAATGGGGTGTTGCCACTCTCATTCACACAATTTATTTTAATCTTCCTTCTACTGTGCTCCGCAAAGTATATAAGTGCTTTGACACAATTCAAATGGCCATTATTCACAGCCATGTGGAGTGGTGTGTTCTTGTCAATGTTTGCTTTATTGATGTTAGCACCAGAATGTAGAAGTAGGAGTAAGGCATTTTGATGGCCTCTAGAGGCCGCATAGTGCAGTGGAGTGCATTCATTGAGGTCAGTTGCATTTACCTCTGCACCCATTTCAAAGAGAGATTCTACTATGTTGGCCTTCCCATGGATGCAAGCCACATGCAATGCTGTCAGCCCATGGCTGTCCCTAGAAGTAACTGTCGGGGAAGTCTTCAAAAGATTCTTAGATATTTTGCAACAACATTTCTTGCAGTTGCACAATGGATGACAGAGTTTATGATATATTTCTGTATCGCTGTCATCATCGTCATCATCATCTGATAAATTGTTTTCCATAGTTATTTTGAGGACATTATTTTGATTTAGATGCATAGTTTGAAGATGTTTTTGATTCTTCTGCAATATTGCTTGCACTTGTTCACAATGATTTGCTTTTATTAGCTCAAAAATATAGTCCAAAGTTTCTTCTTTGCTGTTGGTATCACTTGTGGAAATGGATTCAGTCCAACTGTTCTTTCTTTCTCTATTCCCGTTCAAATTCTCTTCTGTGAGATTACTTTCATAATAATAGGACTCTGGGTCTGGGGATCCAGTGAGTGCACCCGATTGTATGTGTTCTATTACAGCTTCCAAAGTAGTAATGAGAAAGGCACTTTCATCACCATCACCCTTACCCGCACTGCTGAAGCGGAACTCTTTCATGTATGTTAGTTGACTGTACCAGTTTGGGAGGCCAGACTTGATGACAAGGAACACAAAAACTGGTAACAGGTCATCAGCAGTTAGCAGAACTATATTGTTGCTGTCATCCTTCTTGTTGATGGCATTTAAAGCCTGCTTTACACATAAAACCTTTTCTAACACTGTGTTGTAAGTGTCTATTTTAGAAAGGATTTGTTTAGCTTTAGGCACTGCATGGTATAATTCTTTCTTGATGTCCAGATCTCTTAGCTGAATGTCACACATGTTCCTTATCTTTTTATTGAGGTGTGCATCTTCATATGCACAGCAAGTACAGATTGGCTTAAACAAGGCATCAAATAGTAAATGCTGCATGTAACACTCTACAGCTAACTTGATGTTTTCCAACACTTGTTTACAAGACTTGGATTTGTCTCTAAGTCTTCTGTTCTGTAAGGCAATTTGAAGGCATTGTGTGTACAGTTCACTTACTGTGTCTCTCAGAGGGCCCACGGCAACAGGGAGTGTAGGATGAGTCTTCAAGAATGACTGCACACTTTGTTCTATTTGATCCAACACTTGACGTCCAGCAGCTTGAGTCCAGAGCAAGTCAATGCAGTCATTGATAGATGTCAGGTATTCCTTAGATATTGTATTATCACTGAAATTGACAGTGGGTTCAAGGGGGGTTTCTATGCACCACACTTTGTATTTGATGAAGTCTTCTGTGTAAAATGTTTCTTCAAACAGGATATGGCTTTGCAGGGGTAGGCCTTTGGTGACTTCTAGTGTGATCACTTTATTGGTGACCGACACTTGTTTCTCGGTGAGCGTGCTGTAGTGTGTCTCCGGTAACTCTTCACTTGGCACAAGTAAATGAGCACAAAAGTCCTCGACGGTGAACACGCGAGTACTTAAACTCCCGATCCGCGGCACACATATTACCCAAGATTGTGTGATACAATGTTGAAACAAATTAACGTATTCAGTCTTTAACTCAACGAAGAATGGGTTATCAGAGATGATCTCGTCGTAGGTACCATCCATTGTGGCGTTATTTTTAGAAAAACACTATAAACTTGATGAATAAACGAGCACATTAGGTGTCCTAGTATGGCTTCTCGGTTTGGCCGTGTCGGACCGAATATTTAATTAAGTTTTAAGCACAAAAACTTGCTACTCGCGACCTTGCGTCGCTAACACTACTGACATTACTGACAGATGATCTTTGTTGACACCTAAACTGTCAGTGACCTAATAAACATTACCACAGATAAATAATTCCTATTAGGAACACTGGTGTGTGGGGATGAAAACGCCAATAATAATTTTATTTAATGGGGATAAAAGCCAATGAATTACCCTGCTTTACTACCAGTGGACGATTGCACACAATCCTAATCTATTGATGATTAGTTTATGGTACAAAATAATGTTGTTGAAAGAGTAGGAAGGCTTGTAAAAACAAGACAATAGTCGGTAGTCGGTAGATAATAAATTATGCCTATATTATAATGGTGTGAGGAGCTCGTGGCTTAATAAGAACTGCCACTCGGGTCGATCTTTAGGTAAAGCTGTGCTTACCTAGGTCGTTCTGTGGATGGGTGACCGCCCGACATACCGAGTCTCCTCCGTGCCTCGGAAAGCACGTTATGCTGTTGGTCCCGGCTGCCATATATAAAGATCTTTGGCAGTCGTTACAGGTAGTCAGTGACCTGAAATTCTGACATCCAGTCTTTCCAAGGGGTATCGTATTACCTAGCTAGTGTAAAATAAAAGAGTAGTTTATATTTATGCTTTGTTTTATTCACTACAAAATCATAGAATTGTAATAATAACCCTTAAGTAGTACTATTTTAAATATTTATATTTATCAACATAGATTTAATTACATTAACCATCATTATTTAAACATATCGAATTTAAACATTTTCAAATAAATATTACAATATCAACTTACTCAATAACAGGTGATGTTAGCTCCACGAACGTCGCACACAAAGTGAGTTGCCAAGGATGGCGGCATGCCTTTTATACAATGATAGTGGGGATGGCGCCATACTTGCGAGCTTGACAGTTATAATTATTTTAATATTGTTTTGCAGCTAAATTAAGATTTTAGGTAATAAATAATCTTGAATTATTTAACAACAAATAATGTGATACAAAATAACATATTAGGAGGCACAAAATGACACGTGTTTACATAAAATAAGCTGGAATGCGTATCTGAGCACGTGTCTGAGTAATTCTGTGCAAGTGTGCTTACAGTCGGCCATCCAAGCAAATTTTAAGTACGTCCCCGTACTTAGATGTTAATCAGCAATCAATTTAGTACAATAGCAATAATAGTATGTAAGTTTAACAATATAAACACAAATTAGGTAAATCTATTGGTCTTAATTAATATAAGCAGACTCCATTAGTCCATAGTAATATATTTGACCCCATTGGTCTTACAGTATTGACCCCATTGGTCTTAAAGTATTGACCCCATTGGTCTTAAAGTATTGACCCCATTGGTCTTAAAGTATTGACCCCATTGGTCTTAAAGTATTGACCCCATTGGTCTTAAAGTATTAACCCCATTGGTCTTAAAGTATTGACCCCATTGGTCTTGAATCAAACTGTAGACCCCATTGGTCTAAATAATCATAGACTTTTCGCTTAAGACGTTAAAACGTCATCATGTGGTCTATTGAAACAAATCCATGGTTTTAACTTATCCACAGCAATTACACTAGAATATTTTTTGTTTCCCTTTCTTGTAAGTGGCGTCGTGTCCTCTACTTGGTAACGGTCATGATCGAAAATATTAGTGATTTTGTAAGGGCCCTGATACTTTGGGATTAACTTTTTACTACCGCCTGTAGAGGGAATTTGCCGTTCAACCCTTACTAAATCCCCTATATTATATTTGATAGATTTGCAACGAGATTTATCAAATGTTGCTTTTTGAGTCTCTTGTGTGGATTTAATATGAGAAGAAACTTCAGTTCGAATTTCTTCGAGACTTTTGTTTATTGGGGTGATATCATCATCAATTGAAGAAATTACTCTACTATCACTGGAGCCCTGTGGCCTTATTCCAAAAAGAGCCTCTGCAGGTGTCTTATTGATACCTTTGTTGAGGGTATTATTGATACCCCACTGGACATCGGGCAGGTGGTCTTCCCATTTGCTTTCGCATGTTCCAACACATTTAGCTGTTAACGAGTCAACGATAACTTTATTATATCTCTCCACCTGACCGTTGGCCCGTGGAGTAGCAACTGCATTTAATACATGTTTGATGCCTTTATCTAATACAAACTTTTTAAAGAGGTCACTTGTAAATGACGTGCCTCGGTCGGATATAATTCGTTTAGGCACACCAAAGATACTAATAAACTCTCGCAAAATTCTAATGGTAGTGCTTGATTTTGTATTTCTAACCGGTTTCAAATAGATGTATTTCGTAAACGCGTCAATTATCACCAAAATATCGTCCCCGTAGAGGGAAAATTAAATAACTCCGATTTTGGCGATATTGACTTTTTCCTATTTTCAAAACACCTAAAACATGCCGCATATTTTAGCCTTACAGGCATTTTCGTATCTTATTCCGTTCCAAAAATATAGTCATTTTTGTCGGAAAGATGGAATAATAAATATCTTCAGACAAACACTATTTTTTTGAAGGAATAATAAATAAGTCAGTAAATAAATCAATAACTGTGGTCAGTGATAATTTGAATGTCAAATAAATTAAATAACATGAATTTTTTCTCAACTTAAAAATTCTTTCACAAAGCTAACTAAGTTCTAGGAAAACTAAATAACTCTACTTATTTAATTCTGCTATTCAGAATTCTGATATAACGTACCTAATTTATAAATACTTGATGTTATCTATTTCTTCTACAACTAGATAATGATTAATTATAAGATGCTAGGCAAACAAAATTAATTAAATTAAGTTGTTTATAATTACCCTATCACAAAATGCACCTGAGAAAAGTTGATAACTCTTCTGCTTTCATTTGAATTGTGACTCTTACGTTGAAGTATTAAGGTTACTTTTTTGTTAGGTATTTTCGTTAATCATTTTTTTAATAGTGAAACCATACGGTACGTTAAAATCAATTAGTGAATAATTTTCTGTAGTACCTAATAGTGTAATTTTCAATTCTGCAGGGTTAAGTCCCTCGCCGCGGTGGTCCTCATGGAGTTGTATTTTGTATTTCTTATCGAATACGTACTGTTTGGGTACTCGATCGTTAACAGCTTTCACCAGGGGGACTTTGGATTCCTTCTAGTGCCACAGTATGCTGCGTGTACTTTTTACCCCAGAGTCTTAGCATATTGAGGCGCACCGCCGTCATCGTTGCTTCCAGCAAAACGAACAGGTGGAGCGGCGGAATCCCCAGGATGGCTTCGAGGGCTGCGGTCGGAGTAATACTCATGCAACGTGTGATCGCCATGCAGGCGAGCCTTTGCATACGTTGCAGCTTGTTTATGGCTGTTATTAAGTTTGTGCGGGACCACCAGACCACTGCCCCGTAGGTGATCATGGGTCGAATTAACACGCAGTAAAGCCAAAGTATAATTTTAGGGGATAGGCCACACTTCTTACCAATCATCCTCCTGCACTGCCAAAAGGTGATGAGGCCCTCTTTAGCTTTTTATCAAAATACACACATACATACATTAACTCACGCCCTTTTCCCATGGGGGTAAGATGGCTGCTCTAATTTAACTTATTGTCCAGGATAGCTCCCAGGTATTTGACCTCGTTGGTTACCTGGAGCTCAGTATCGAATAGCTTACGTAGGCGATGAGGGCCTAGCATTCGTTTTCGGGTAAACATGACAAGGTCAGTTTTTGTGGAGTTCGCTGAGAGGTCGAACTCAGCACACCATCGCTCAACTATGCGTAGCGCCTGCTAAGTGGTTGCAGATTCTCCCTGTCACCTTTTGCGAGATGAGGATGGCGAGATCGTCTGCGTACCCAATAGTGTAAAAGTGGTTAGCATTGAGCTTCGCGATTAGGTCATTAATCACCAGATTCCAGAGGAGGGGCGACAGCACTCCTCCTTGGAGAAAGCCCCAGGCTATCACTGCTGACTGCTGCTTTGCACCAAGGCGGACGACTCGTTTGCTAAGCATATTGGTTATCTAGTCTATCAGTACCTGTTCCACCCCGTGTCGAAAGAGAGCGGCGCTGATGCTGGGGAAGTTTGTTTTGCCGAAGGCTCCTTCGATATCTATGAAAGTACCCAGGCAGGTGCCCTTCTGATGTATCGCTTTTTCTATCCGGCCAACCACTACATGAAGAGCGGATTCAGTGGATTTACACGCGCAATATGCGTGTTGATTTGCGTGAAAAGGTATTGCTTTTAAAACGCCATCCCTCAGCTATCTCTCGCATTTATCTTCTCCATGGCTTTCAGGAGAAAGGAGGTCAGGCTGATCTGGCTTAGGGATGAATATGACTTTCACTTGTCTCCATCCTTTCGGGATGTGCCGAAAGGCCAGGCACGCCCACAATATGGGCACCAGTCTTACAGCACCGGAGGGCACACCCCATTGCAGTAATGCAGGGAACACCCCGTCCGGACTGGACGCCGTGAAAGGATGGAAGCACCCGATCGCCACTGGAATTCCTCCAGCGTGATCATCATGGTGGGCATAATTCCAGTCGTTTCCTGTTGAAGTTTGGTTTACCTCAGTCCAGTCAATTGTGGGTGTGAAAACGCAACCTGGGAAGTGAGTATCAATAAGGACGCGCATCGCCTCTTCTGGAGTAGTGGTAAGCGTGTTGTCAGGTTTTCGGAGCACTGCAGGTCCAGCAGAGTTCTGCTGTGCTAGTATTTTCCTTACCCTGTTTGCTTGTTGGCAGGATTCTTTTTTGAGTTTTATTTAAATTGTATTTTACCTACCGTATTACGAAATATTTTTAGTTGAATTGAGTCGTTTTTACCTATTTTAAGTTTCTCATAGTTTCTCTTACTACTTAAGTATGCCTTACGTAATTAGGTCTCTGATTTTAGAGCTATAATGTTATTATTTGGGTTCAAATTATTTTCTGTTTTGATTTGAAAGAATACTTTAAGTTAATTTGTTTAGACTTGTTATAATTGGTGTAATTTTGTTTGTTTTTTTAAGTTTGTGGTAAGATAAGTATCTGATTACAATACTCTTTTGCTTAATTTTATTCTACTTTTCAATTTCTTCCTTAAAATAACTTTATTAATATCATAATACAGCTTTTATTTTATATGAGACCAATAATAGTTAAAAAAATATCAAAGAAATAATAACGTACAAAGCCACAAAATTTTACATTTTAAAATATTTCGAGTTTGATAAATTCAATAACTGCATTTATTTCTCCAAATTTTACTCTACCAATATATTTAGCTTGTAGGAAAACTAAATAAATAGCCGAAATAAGTAGCTAACTGTAGTTACGTTATAAATAACAGTTGTGGGAAAATTAAACAACTTGATTTTTTATTTTTTGTTAAATTATAGTTAAAGACAGAGTTCACTTCGTTAAAGCATAATATAAAAGGTAATCAGGTCCACCAAATATAAAATTACCCACAATAAAATTGTCTCACATTTTCTAACAAATGTACATTAACTGAAAAAAAAACACTAAATCGCGTTTATCTCAAAACTACAAAATCAGAGTTATTTAATTTTCCCTCTACGGGGACGATATACACATTACCCCTACTACTACGTACAAATGGACCTGTATGATCCATGTGTATAGTATCAAACGGCACGTCTACTTTATGGATTGGGTGCAAAAATCCGGGTCTTTTCCCACCAGGTGCTTTACTATACGCGCATTCTAAACATGAGGATACATATTTTGTAACAAAAGTACGCATATCTGGGAACCAATAATGAGCTTTTATTTTTTCTAGTGTTTTGTCTAAAGCGAAGTGGCCTATATCGTCATGATTCTGTTTGACGATTTGCCATCGAACGCCTTTAGGCACAACCCATCTGTCTCCATTAGGTGTGATTCTAAAAAGTTTACCATTCTTAATTTTATAATTTTCTTTTATTTCTACAATATCGTTAAATTCAGAGTTGCTTAAAATCCCGATAATTCGTTGAAGTTCTGAATCTGAATTCTGAACTGTTAAGAGCCAGTCTGTTTCCGTTATAGCATTAATCATTTTTTCCGAGTGTTTACTGATGGATGGGTTGCGACTCAAAGCGTCTACATGAGCCATAGAAGATCCCGCTTTGTACTCTATTTCAAAATCAAATTCTTGCATTTGGATCCACCATCTGGCTACTCGGGGGATCATATCACGTTTCATGAAAGTGGACCTTAACGAATTACAATCGGTCACGATTTTAAAATGTATCCCTACTAAATATACCCGAAATTTTTGTAACGAGGCTACCACTGCCAAAGTTTCCAGGTCATAAGAGCAATAATTTTGTTCTTCAGGGCTAGTTTGTCTACTAAAATAAGCTACGGGTTTTAAAATATTCTGTTCATTTTTCTGGAATAATATGCCACCGATACCTATTTTGCATGCGTCGGTGTGCAATTCTGTTAATGATTCTGAATTATATAGGGCTAATATCGGTTTTTGAACTAAGATCTTTTTTAAGGTATTAAATGCATTTTGTTGATCGGGCCCCCATACCCAACCAGCATTTTTTTTGAGTAACTGTGTCAATGGCTTTGAAATAATCGAGAACCCCTTCACGAACCTACGGAAAAAACTCGCTAGCCCTAAAAACTGCCTTACATTGTGTTGATCTTTTGGTACAGGAAATTTTTCTACTGCCTCTATTTTAGCGGAGCCTGGTTGGATACCCTCATTTGAAATAGTAAACCCCAAATAAGTAACTGAACGGCCAAAAAAAACGCATTTTGATAAATTAAGCGTAAGACCTGCTTCTGATAGCAAAACTAATACTGATTCTAATTGTCTCATACCCTCTTGTATTGATTTTGATGGGATGATTATATCATCTAAGTAAGCTAGTGCCTCTTTATGACGTAAGTTTCCTAAAACCTGATGCATCATTCGTTGGAATGTGGCTGGAGCATTCGCTAAACCGAAGGGCATTCGGTTAAATTCGAAATGGCCTTCTGGCGTGACGAAGCCTGTTTTATGCCTATCCTGTTCTCTGATAGAGATCTGGTAGTAACCAGATGCCAAATCAAGAGCTGTGAAGTACATATTCCCAGCTAACGTATCAATCTGGTCATCTATAAGTGGCATTGGGTAATTTTCGCGTACGGTATTTTTATTTAAGGCTCTATAATCGATACAAAGGCGGTGACCGCCAGTTTTCTTTCGTACGAGCACAATAGGGCTAGCAAAAGGGGAGACTGAAGGGCGTACTATATTATTTTGAACTAGTTCATCTATAATATCCCTGACTATTTCTTTCTCTTTAATTGCCAGCCTGTATGGCCTATAGACTACTGGTGTGTCACAGTGCAGGTCAATGTTCATTTCACAAACTGAAGATTGCCCCAACTCAGAGAGCGTAAACGCAAAGCAATGTCGATAATTATTTAATAAGCAAAGCAAGTCATCAATCGCTTTTTTGCTCAATTCACCAGCAACGTTTAGGTCCGATGAACAGATTAAACTCATTTGTTGATCTTGTAGTTTAGAATTGGCTACATGCAGAACGTTTTTTTCATTTTGTTGATTAGCAGTGATACCCCGTGCAATTAAAATGTTGTCTTCTAACCATAAAGGCTCGGAACTTAAGCTATTTATAGCAATTTGTCCGGAACCATCACTATCAAATTGATAAATCCCAGTTAGAACATAATGGAAACAGTTATTTTTGTTACGCAAGCCACCCTCAACGTAAAGGTCACCTGTGAATTTGGGTTCTGTATAGACTTCTAAAATAGTTAAACCTTTCAATTGAAAATTTTTAAGGTTAAAAATTTTAATTTTCTTGAATTGGATTTTATTATCAATAATATTTGGTAAAATATCAAAATGTTCACTGGTTTTCTTAATCAATACATGAGGTTGTTCAGTAAAGGTTTGACCTATCATAAGGGGAACCTGCATAACACCATCTGGAACAATTAATACTTCAACTTCAGCCTTGACTCCGTCAATTTCGACTAGAGTATTGACCTTACCTAATGTATGCACAACAGAATTACCAAAACCTCTGAGTATAGGCAGATCTCTTGTTTTTATCTCTATATTCCCCAATTTGCACAATTCAGATTGTTTAAGCATCGAGCATTCACTGCCAAGATCAACAAAAGAGTTCATTTCTATGTCGTTAATACGCACAGTTTTAAAATATTTATCTGAAATTTTACCATTGATATCTACTCTGTTAACAGATTTTTGAGTCGGAATTATTTTTGAATAACAATTTTCCGCCTCATGACCAACTTTCATACATTTAGTACACTTTTTGATTGGTTGAGTACATTGACTCACAAAATGGCCTTCCTGTTTACAGTTATTGCAACGAAGGACTCGGTCTTTGACGCTTGGATTCTTTGCTTTATCTGAGGAGTTCGTAACAGGCTGATTTTTAATAATATTAGATTTGCGGTCAGAATTTTGTTTTAAACTTCTTGAATTTCTTAAATAAGTGAGCAACCTATCCAAGTCCTCATACTGAGCCGCTTCGGCACCTAACCTAACGGCGCGATCATCTATGCCGTGTAGGACACATTCCACCGCTCGTTTACCACTTATACTACATCGGTTAATAAGAGTAATTTTGTCATAAAAATAATCTTCAAGGGAGTCTCCGTAACGTGCACGCTTAGACAGCATGTCTGCCAACATTTGACCATAATTCTCTTCCGAGGGAAAAGCCGATATTAATTTTGTTTGCCATTCGTTCCAAGAAAAGAGCACCGATGGTAATCCTTCATACCAACGTTTTGCAATGCCTTGAAGTTTAGGGAGTGCAAAATGCACTATTTGTTTTTCATTCCATGAATAAATGGCGGCACATTCATTCACCTTGTGCAACCACATACCCATCGTTTGCTCTTTTCTTGCGGGGTCAAACTCGGGTATTGTATTATTGAAAGAGCCCATGTTTTCATGACCCGGAGCAAGTGACCTCAATGCCTGTACTAAAATATGTAAATCACTACTGCCTTCGTTAGAAGCAGCAGTGCTACCTGTAGTTCCTTGTATTGCTGAGGGAAGATGTTGCACGTTGTGATTCGTGCCTTGTTGCCTGCTGCTCTGCCGCTGGCTGCTGCGCCGCTGGCTGCTGCGCCGCTGGCTGCTGCGCCGCTGGCTGCTGCGCCGCTGGCTGCTGCGCCGCTGGCTGCTGCGCCGCTGGCTGCTGCGCCGCTGGCTGCTGCGCCGCTGGCTGCTGCGCCGCGGGCTGTCGCGCCGCGGGCTGTCGCGCCGCGGGCTGCCATGCCGCGGGCTGCCGCGCCGCTGGCTGCTGCGCTGCGGGCTGCTGCGCCGCGGGCTGCCGCGCTGCGGGCTGCCGCGCCGCTGACTGCTGCGCCGTGGGCTGCCTTGCCGCTGGCTGCTGTGCCGCTGGCTGCTGCGCCGCTGGCTGCTGCGCCGCTGGCTGCTGCGCCGCTGGCTACTGCGCCGCTGGCTGCTGCGCCGCTGGCTACTGCGCCGCTGGCTACTGCGCCGCTGGCTACTGCGCTGCGGGCTGATGTGCTGCTGGCTGCTGCGCAAAGGGCTGCGTGATCGACTGTTGCTGGGTATATGGCCAATCGGGTCCATCACGCGGCCTCGTATCTGCTGCAAACACAGTCTTGAACTTTGTGATTGCTGCTGCAAGGAGTGATGGTGTCTATGATCATCTGCACTTTCTTTCGGTTGCACTTGTACACTCTCCAAAATCGGCGAGGCCAGCACTCTTTGTCTATCCATGTTCTCGACCGAAAAAGAAAAAAAAACACACATATTAGAATGAGCTACTATCCCACTTCTGAATTGTAAAATAAAAGAGTAGTTTATATTTATGCTTTGTTTTATTCACTACAAAATCATAGAATTGTAATAATAACCCTTAAGTAGTACTATTTTAAATATTTATATTTATCAACATAGATTTAATTACATTAACCATCATTATTTAAATATATCGAATTTAAACATTGTCAAATAAATATTACAATATCAACTTACTCAATAACAGGTGATGTTAGCTCCACGAACGTCGCACACAAAGTGAGTTGCCAAGGATGGCGGCATGCCTTTTATACAATGATAGTGGGGATGGCGCCATACTTGCGAGCTTGACAGTTATAATTATTTTAATATTGTTTTGCAGCTAAATTAAGATTTTAGGTAATAAATAATCTTGAATTATTTAACAACAAATAATGTGATACAAAATAACATATTAGGAGGCACAAAATGACACGTGTTTACATAAAATAAGCTGGAATGCGTATCTGAGCACGTGTCTGAGTAATTCTGTGCAAGTGTGCTTACACTAGTATAATATGAACTGGGTTGTGGAGGTCTGATAGGCAGTCGCTCCATGTAAAATACTGGTATTTAGCTGCATCCGGTTAGACTGGAAGCCGACCCCAATATAGTTGGGAACAGGCTAGGCAGATGATGATGATGATAATGGTGTTAAAAAAACCAAATTAGACATTTTCGATTTCGTTCAAATAATTTTACTTAAAAAATCTTAAAAATATTTAAATTTACAACAGTCCAATATTATAAGCGTAGCCAAACGTGTCTACCCCCTGCCTCCTCGACCACCGCCGAATCCACCGAAACCTCCTCGGCCTCCGCCGAATCCTCTGCCGCCGAACCCTCGGCCACCGAAGCCTCTACCGCCAAAGCCGCGACCCCCGAAGCCTCGACCTCCAAAGCCACGACCGTAGCCGTATCCACCAAAGCCGCCTCCGCCAATTATTATTGGCACTGGGATAGGCACTGAAATAATTATGATACAATTAACATAACATCAAGCCTGTTATTAAAAATACCACATTTCGCGAGTTTTTATTAAGTCGCATGTAGTAGCAGTCTGTAGGAGGCGATCCTATTGTCTTCAACCGGGCTTGAACTTGAACCCAAGGCTGCTCCTGAGCAATTCCTAATAGAAAAACCCATTAAAACTCCCCGACCTGGCAATGAAATCCAAGACCTAAACTAGGTGATCTAAACCTAGGTTTAGATCACCCATAAATATAATAAAAGTGAGATACCACTCGACTAAACTATAAATTCTTAAAAACTTGTTTATGCAAGTGAATTACTGTAGTGAAAAAAAAAATTAAAACTAGATGTTCAGCTGTAGTGCTTTCGAATATAGGACCAATGGTAATTTTGATAAATTATGTAAACGATTTATATGGTGGGCATCAAGATAGAAGAAGAAGGTACCTACCTACTGCTGCTAGCTGATCATTAAATAAATGTTTACTCATTATGAATCAATGTAGGTACCTAGTTGTACAATAATAGATGCCTGGTACATAATCCTGTATTACAGGCGGAAGAAGCCCTAACAATATACGAGTTCTTAAACCTAGTTAACTAAAACGCCCTAAAACTAGGTACTTACCTACTTAAAACTAAGCGGGTGTGTGTTTTGTGACTCATTTATGATTGGGTACCTATTCATTACGCAATAAATAGTTATGGAAACTTAATGTATTAATTATGCTTCGGTAATTATTAAATTAAGGTAATCGTTTTATTTAAATCTATATCTATCTACCATAATGGTATCCCATAGTGCAAACACCAGCACATCAAGTTATTCGAAACTGTAAAATTTTCACGATCTTTTAGCGATTTTGAAAATCTAGTAAAAAAATTTGACTGATTACCTATAGCTTGATATGCTAGCGTAATGGTGTAGGTAGGTACTTGCCTGGCCTGCGGTAATAAGGATAGTAGTATGGGTCATAGAATTGTCGTTTCACTCTCGATGAAATTTCCTTTGTGGTGTCTCCATTGCCGCTGACATCTCCAATTTCATTTTCGTTTAGTATATTCGCTAATGGATTCGATTTTTCGTCCAACTGTTGTGTTGTTTGTCCCTCTTTTGTGGAACGAATTTCTTGTATTCCTATCAGAAATATGACGAGAATAGTTAATCCGAAATTCTGAAAGCAAATATAATAAACGGGTGATGAGCGATGATTCCATTATCCCGATGCGGCTGTGACAATCAATCTTAATTTCATGTGTTGATAGATTATTGCATAACATTGTTCGTACGTTTACTGGATTTGGATTTTATTAATCGATGACGTTTTAATAGAGTTAGATTAGTATGTTTATTTATAATAATGTTGGACACAATCATTTGATTGGTATTCTACACGTCATAAATTAATTAATACAAAACAGGAGCACGCTTTCTTTTAATCGAGCACTTTTTATAACCGAACTTAAAAAGAAACTCTATAAAATACTTACACTGATATCCATGTTGTTTTGTCTTTCCTAAACGACTGATAGAAAATGTATGGCCATCCATATAATATAGGTACCACGAGCAAATCGAGTAAACATGCTAATTGATGGTTTCTCGACTCATCTTGCCTGCAGTATAATAATAGATTTGTCTTTGTAATTCCCCACATTGGTATTCTTATAAGTAATTTCCCGTAAAAGGTACTAAGTGCTCTAATTTGTGGTTTAAGTCTAAGTAGTCTTAGTGTATTGATTTTTTTGCTATGCTCTATGAGACCTCTACCTACTCTACGCTCGCGGGGTCGTGTATTTGACTTCACTTCCGCTAGCAAATCCAAGTAAAAATTTTTTTTTTGGGATATCTTCGTGATTTTTTTCTAGATCAAGCAAAGTTAGTTGTATTATGTTTTCACAACACTATGTTACTATGCATATATCCTGAAGAATATCATATATTTTTCTGATTTTGTTTACTGCAGTGAATCATATACTTTTACGCATTATAAAACTCGCGTTTTACGTCTGTTGGCCTATAAAATTTGAGGGTTGCGCTCGACGCTCGGGGCTGCGGGTTGTTCGCAAGAGATACCGCGGACCCGGCGCAAGGGCCAAGAAGGAATCTGGGTGGTTTTTAGTCAGTAGAAGTCTGACACTCGCTATCGCTCTACCCAGAGCGGAAATAACCCCTGTTATTTGATGATTTCCCCCCCCCCTCCCCCCAAATCAGATTTCTCTGGGATGACATCATAAGATCCTGATTTCCTTATCATGGTACGGTCAGCATCAGAAGTATATATATTAACATTACTCAAAGTTTGGAAGCTGCTTTTTTAATAAAAACTTGTTAGATATTGCTCGTTACTACATGTTATTGGAGTGTAAGGACTATTTTAACGAATAATCTTCTGAAACATTAAAAATAATAGCTAGAGTCCTGTACATATAAGAATTAAAATTCCGAAATGTTCAGCTACTTCTGATGCTGACCGTACCACCCAACAAAAAAGAATGTTCTAAATCGGTGCAGGCGTCTTCGAGTAATCGGTGAATATTATGTACCTACCTACATAAAAAAAATGCCGACGAATTGAGAACCTCCTTCTTTTAAAAGTCGGTTAATGAGATTTACCTTCTATCATCGGGTCAACCTAATAGCCTGAAAGAATACAACTATCGGTCCATAAAAAAATAAAATATAATAAGCTGTTACTGTTTACAATCTTATTCTTACCTGCTATACTAATCACCCTTTATATTAATACTTGTTACACTTAATTATGTTCCATAAAGTATATCGGTAATCGGTTTATTTTCCGTAGCAGCTTGTCTCTCGATAAAGGCCTCCTCTAAGGACTTCCATGCAGCTCGATCCCTAGCTATTCGGATCCATTCAGGGCCCGCCATTTGTCTGAAGTCGTCTTCCCAACGTAAGTATACTCTGTCTCCCTTTGTTTATCTTTTGTCGCCCCTAGGGTACGACGGTCCATAAGTACGTATAATTTTAAAGGAATTTTCTTTCAACTCCTAACCGTTGAGGAGTGGTACCTTCCATCATCAGCGCACCCATATGAGATTATAATTACCAGACGCAAATTTCCGCAAATACTTGAACAGCTTCAGAAAATATATGGAAAACGTAATCAGTGGCTATAAAATTTGAGGGTTGCCCTCGATTTATCAGGGATCCCATCATCAGATTCTGACTTGGTGACAATGGGACCACCTCGGGGGCATACCCTTTAAAACGCAAAAATAATTTTAAAAATCGTGAATGGTCACGGAGATAATTATGCGCGGACATACTTAAAAAGTACACACGAAAACCTCCTCCTTTTTGGAAGTCGGTTAAAAAGTAACACAAATCCTAACTATAATAAGCGATAGTGGGTTTTTGTACTTAACTAAAACTATCTATAATGTTTATGTATGATGCTAATTATTGCACTTACGTCAAGCTTTTTTTTTACTGAACGGTCGTTGGAACTGTCGGAAGAGTGTTTTGACCTTAACCATGGAGCACAAACCTTAACATACTTATGGACATTACCTTGTTATTGTCTTTTTAGTTCCGTTCAAAATTCAAGATTCTTTATTTGCATGAAATAATTTGATGCAAATAAAAAATTAGGAATCTTGAATCAAAAAGAAATGACCATACAATATGGTCTTAAAAATAAAAGGTTTCACACGTTCAGTTTCCAATTAACATATTGTAATCTAAAAGTGTTGCACTTGCAATTTTGATAAAAAATGAATGTGAATAATGTCAAAGACAAAAGTAGGGTGAGCGTCACTAGAAAGCGATGTGAAAATATGGAAAATCAAGACCAAAATAATAAGGATATGAGAAGAAAAAACTCTAATTATTACGCTCTTATTATTATGTGTTTATTTATGTACCTACACCCAACACACTGGCACAGGTAGTAGCATACCATACACTACAGATAAAACTCTCCTACAACACATTAGCTTCTGAAGTCGGTAACTTTTGTTTGTTTGAATTGTTTTGCCACCGATATTTTTCACTTTTTTTTCGTTTTTTCCTTTTTTCTTGTTGTACCACCTATCTTAAATAATAGTACATTATGGTATAAGTGTGTAACGTTGGTGATTACCGCAGAGGCGGCATTGAGACCCGAGCCGTCAGGTGAGGGTCTTAAGAAAGCCGAGGACGGTAATCATCAATACACACGTGTATCATACGACGTTTTTCAACACACTTGCGAATAAAAAAAACGTGTGGCACTCGGAAACTGCCGCGGTAAAGCTATTGCATAGCATTTTTTATCAATTATTTAAATAAACAACCTCAGTTGACAACCTTGTTATTTTCCGTAACCATAGCAACCTGGTTGAAATATTTTCGTTTCGGAATTTCTGGATTCGCTCTCCACGCTCAAGGCCCGCGATAGAAGCTATGCAATAGCATAATAATACAAGAAAAAACATTTTATTTAGTAGATAAAAAGTTTATTTATAGAAACAATTAGTAAATGTGCAGTTAGTAAAATTTTATTTTACTGTTTTTTAATTTTGTATTACTGGCCATGGTTCTGTATGTCTTTTACAGTTATATTTGTTAATTCTTGTATCCTACAGTTACACCAAATATTAAAGCAACCTGAAAAAAAAGAAAAAAATAATTATTAAGTTTAACACACAACACGCTGAAGCTGAAGTCACTTATATAGATATTTAAAATTAGTTTAACTAACCTTAGTAAGCAGATATTGGGTATCTGGAGCATCTTTTATACATTTTTCAACATCGTTAGACGATAAAACCTTTGATTTCTTGCTTCTAAATCCATCTGACAGTCTTTTTATATAAGCTGCTGACAAATTAGAGTATGTTTTTAAGTCCACTCCATTCTTTGTTCGGACTGTACTTTTTAACATTGAATAAATACACCACAAAGAGCTAGGTTTGTAATTAGAAGATAATAGGGTAGTCGACTGACTAAAAAAAATATGATTCTGTTTAGTCCGTCAGTCAGATTATTGAAAAATATTGGATACGTGTTTTTTGTTTTATCAAATTAATAAAAATTGACGAAAATAAAGCTTGTCAAAGACCATGGAGAGGGGGCGTTTGACGTCATAGTTAGGTAAAATTGGACCAAGCTGTGACGTTTCACGACTTTTCGACGCACTGTATCGTCTTCATTTTTTGTTTACGTGAAAAAAGAAAAAATACGTGTTCAATATTTTTTGGAAATCTATCTGACGGACTAATTAGTTTTTTTTTGTCGACTACCCTATTCTTTAAAGTACGCCAAGAACACATTTTCAGAAAATGACTGCGATTTCTTGGTGTTTTGCCACTGCTTGAAATTTTGGTACGCTAATAGATATTTCTCCTTGGAGTTTTCGGGTAGCAAATTTTCCATAACGCTTAGGGCTTCAAATCTTACATCGGGCGGTGTACAACATGAATAATTTTCTTCAAAACTAGACATTTTAACTAATAAAATAACTATAATAACAGTGAAAACGAGTTGTGTATTTTTTTCGCAGTAGCGGGAAAATATTATGTTTTTTTTTAAGCGATCAGCCATAGACTAAAAGAGGTTTTTTTTTTTTTGCTTATCGTGGATATAGTGTTTGGAGCCACGTACAAAATGGGGAATTCAAATTTTTATTTATCACAGAGAAAACAAAAATTATATTTGAGTGAAAGTTTTATTTATTAAAAACGTACTAAGTTTAAATTATCTATTTAAATACAAAGTTTCATGAAATGAGCAAGCACTAGGTACATTAATTAATTTTTACTATTGAAGACGATCTTTTTTGTATCGAAACTTTTTTAAGAACATAGCAACTCAACCAATTAAATTTAAAAAAAAAAACCTATAACTCACTAGTGAATAATAGTAATGAAAAATTCACAGTTTGATTATAGGTGTCATTATGTGCCTAATTGCGGTGTTTTAGCCACTTTATGAGCAAGTGTGTTGAAAAGTACTTTTCATTACTCATACTCTGAAAGTAGGTCATAACATGCCTGCGGAGCGGGTTGAAAGTACTACTTTTCAGCCCTAGGGAGAATCGCTTTCTACTGACAGCTGTCAAATTATTTGATGTAATTGGGAGCAAGCCTTTGCCATCAACCAATGTAGTTAGGAGCAAGCCTATTGCCACCAACTGATGTGATTAGGTACAAGCCTATTGCCACCAACAAATGTAATTAGGAGCAAGCCCATTACCATCAACTGATGTAATTAGGAGCAAGTCTATTGCCACCAACTGATGTGATTAGGTGAAAACCTATTGCCATCAACAAATGTTATTAGGAGCAAGCTCATTGCCATCAACTGATGTAATTAGGACCAAGCCTATTGCCATCAACCAATGTAATTAGGAGCAAGCCTATTACCATCAACTGATGTAATTGGGGGCAAGCCTATTACCATCAACCGATGTAATTAGGGGCAAGCCTATTGGCATCAACCAATGTAGTTAGGAGCAAGCCTATTGCCATCCACCGGTTTAGGTAATTGGGAGCAAGCCTATTGCCATCCACCGGTTTAGGTAATTGGGAGCAAGCCTATTGCCATCAACTAATTTAATTAGGAGCAAGCCTATTGCCATCAACTGATGTAATTGGGGGCAAGCCTATTGCCATCAAACAATTTAATTAGGAGCAAGCCTATTACCATCAACCGATATAATTAGGAGTGTGCCTATTGCCATCAACCAATGTAATTAGGAGCAAGCCTATTGCCATCAACTGATGTAATTGGGGGCAAGCCTATTGCCATCAAACAATTTAATTAGGAGCAAGCCTATTACCATCAACCGATATAATTAGGAGTGTGCCTATTGCCATCAACCAATGTAATTAGGAGCAAGCCTATTGCCATCAACCGATGTAATTAGGAGCAAGCCTATTGCCATCAACCGATGTAATTAGGAGCAAGCCTATTGCCATCAACCGATGTAATTAGGAGCAAGCCTATTGCCATCAACCGATGTAATTAGGAGCAAGCCTATTGTCATCCACCGATTAGATTTAACCAATTTTAAGTGTTTCTCTGTTTACTTTTTTAATTATTTTGTAATTTTTATTTGTCCTGTGTGAAACCAATAGATTCTTTCGATTTAGGTAATTGGGCGCAAGCCTATTCCCATCAACTTTCCTTGTATTCGTAATGAAAAGCACAGTGTTTACCTCGGGTTAAAGACTTATTTAGTCCCTCGAACTATTAGCGCCCTCGCTGCGCTCAGGCGCCAAACCCCGTCTCGGGGACTAAATAAGTTCCTTTCACCCCTAAGGTAACAAAGTACTATTATTTGTGCGTTTAGCGTGAATCTTTGGATGGCATCTTGAGTCAGGGTTTTAATCTGGCAAATACTCACAGGACTTTATTTGTGTCAAAAAACAAATAATTCCAATGGTAAGTATACATATTTTAACCATGTTTATAGTTACGGACAGCATGTGGAATTATTTGCTTGACTACATAGTTTCATAATATTTGCTGAAAATATATTTATAGTGGACTTTTGAAATTAGCGTGATTCTTGAAATTTTAATAAAATATTGTGGATAAAGGCGGGTCTGAGTCGGCGGGAAAACCCGAGGGAAAACTTAACGAGAACTTCTGCAGGACTATGATTTCCATGTTGGTTTTAATTAGGTTATTATTTACATAATTACATTCCTTAATAAATCGTAGACTAATAAAGGTTGTGGCATGAAACAGTCATAAACGAGTATTTAAAGGTAAAGTACAGACGTGATTCATTAGCGCGTCCATGCGAATTTAATTTCAGGCGACGAACCAAAACAACAATACCTATCAATCTGATTCGGTAAAAAAGGTTCCGGTTTGTTGTCAGACATTGCGTTGTTATTTTAATATGACGAGGTGATGTGTGTGCCGTGCGCTCGTATAAATATTTCATCGCATACAGACCGGAATATGAAGTGGTTAATTTAAATTCTGGCTCGTCTGCGCGCCGCGGACGAACACTCCCCGGTTATGCCACTTTTTATTTTTCACTTTTCCATCCCCCCCTCCCCCCCACCTCCCATACTTCCTTTCTGAATGCAAGTGGACCGTCGCTTTTATTACTGAAGTTTGTGCGAAACACGAACGATTTTTCGGAGCAATCCATTGGAGCTCGTAAAAATGCAGAGCGCGAGTCCTTCTATAACAGTAAGTAACTTCGTGAAATAGAGGAAAATTGGCAATAATTCACGGCGCAAAAGAACAAGCCACCGTCATATTCATTGAAAGTTGTTCGGTAGTGACGCAATTTTGCATTTTCAATTTGTTATCTGATGTTTATAGCTTGGCATACCTACGACCGATATTTGCCTGAATGGTTTCGGTGAGGGTAATTAAAGCTGCAGGCTTCTATAGTATTCTACACACGGCCGACCGCACTAAATTCTCGTTCGACGAACCGCATTTCGCAGAACTTTTTAAATCCTTTCTATAAGTAAGTACATAAGCCTTTTGTCACTTCGTTATTTTAACAAAAATCAAACATGGTAAATATCCCGTTTATGATATTATTAGTAACTTCGTTATTTATGTAATACACCACATATTTTATGTACCTAAGTATATTTGGTTTCAATTAAAAACATACTTTCTCTGTATGGCTTGAATTTGATTCCATTTGCTTTAAATCCGTATCAAAAGATTTATTCATCTCCATCACTTTTTAATCAAGAGGAAAACTACAAGTAAGTACCTACGAAACAAGTCCAAAAAGCGCTCGCTCAGTATCAGAGGAGGTAATAATATACCTGCCTCTTTATCTAAAACCCGACTTGAAAATGTATAGCTATGAACTTGCAAAGGTTGCCGCGAACTGTAGTAAAAAGAGCCCGCCCTCCCTTTTATGTTCCCAGGAGGGCTTCGGTGAGTGCCGGGTGAAAATATTCAAGAATTCTGGTGGTTTTTTGAAGTAGTATTACCCAAATAAGTAGGCATTGTATTAAAGAAATTGTATGGAATGAGACGGAACGAGGGCAATCTTTTTCAAGTCCACGTAATGTTTTTCGCATTGAGTTCGGTTAGTTCTCAGGCACTTAGCGTGATTATGCGGTTGAGTGAATGAGCCTTATTGTTGAATTTACGTAATCTTTTTAAGGTTTTTATCAGGAGCTACTTTTTCCTTTTGCTACTAGCTAGTCTATTAGTTGTAGATTATTGTAATTTGTTGTGTGTTTAATTGTAACTGTAACAATATCGGCATCAAAAATATTTCTTAGCGCATTGCTCAAATAAAGTTTCGGGCCTTCAATTCATCATCCCCTTTTATTAGTAAGATGTCATGTTTTGGAAAGGTATTTCCTATCTACCAACCCATCAAATCAATCAAAACCACAATACATACATAGAATTTTGATTCTAAAGCAGAGAGATAATTTTCTAGCTCTGTTTTCGCAAATAGTTCCCGCGCACTTGCCAATTTCACGTAATATTTCAGGCACGAGCGAATCCAATTGTTTCAATTTGTATCTCCGTTCTGAATACATTATTATCGTAGGTTTTACTCATTGCATATCGTCGGGTGACAGGAAAAAATCACTAAGTACAAAAAATAGGAAAATGTTATTTTTACACTAAGTAGGTACATTAAAATATCAATAACTATCCCAGGAAAAAGTCATCATATCCATAGGTGCATTAATCTACGGAATTCCAAGAAGCAAAACTTTTTTTTTTTTTTTTTTTTTTATTATAAATGGGCTTGCTCTTGACTTCAATCTTGCCCTAAGGGCATAGATGATGTCGACGATGGAACGAGCTTACCCAGTAGAAGCCTAAACTAAGCCTAAACCTAAACTCACTAAATTCAAAATATTTGCTAAACTCGGCAGGTAAAAGTGCACTTCTTACACTTAATTAGTTTTACCTGGCACCATTCTCGACCGCCCCAGTGTCAGTGTCAAAAGTTAGTTTGACGTTAGTGAGTGACTGAAGCATTTTTAATTGTTGGCGGTTTAAAAAGCTGCCATTTTAAATGCCATTTTTGCCATGCCAAATTTAATGCCATTTTAAAGACCTATCTATAAATACCCCACACGAATAGGTTTCATGAAAAAAGTTTTTGTCTAACTTTTAAACTAAAAGAGTGAACAATCTAAAAAAAATATATGGTGTAGATCGTAATTTAAACTTTCAACCAAAATTGTTTTGAACAATATAATTATAGTAAATCGTTTTTGAGATACATCACATTTAAAAAACCGCAAATAAAACTTTGTCATTCATACAAACACTATGAAAAACCAACTTATCACAAAATAAGTTTTTCTGTTGCCGCTTTAACAAGATATAATACAAATTATAGGGGGCTTCCCTACTATTATGGTACGGAACCCTTCATTTGCAAGTCCGACTTGCACTTGGCCAGTTTTTGTCTATTTTATTATTGAAACATTAAAAGTTTTTATTTCTAAACAGTATCAATTATTTCACTAAGTCCCATTAATCATGATTTTTTTTTCCTGGAAAAACTCATTAAGTACTTTTTAATTAATAATTCCTAAATAAAACGATATTTCTATAAAATTGGTTTATAGTAACAAATTGTAGATTATATTGCATCTTAACCGTATTAATCAAAACATTTGTTTCCGAAAATGAAATTTTGACGTCAAAAAAACTATGAAAATGCTAATTACTCCATTGTTTATGTTTGTTACTTAGTGAATTTTTCCTGTCACCCGACGATATATATACGTAGAATGTAGATGTTGGCTTAGCGTTGACACCTGTGTTTTGTTAGAGCTTAGCTGTGTGTTATCTAAGTAGGTGATTACACCTCGTTGGGTACACCTTAAGTTGTTTCGGGAAACGTTGGTCCCATGTTGGTCTACTAATATCAGTTGTTATGTTTGGCCACATCTACTTAAAACTCTAAAATGAGGCTGTAGTGAATACTTACTCAGACTAAATAATGATCTACTTGTAAAAGTTGTTAGTCGCCATTTTCGCTGTTACGCCCTTTTGAAAAGCAGTGTGCTTTAAACCCTAAACCACCAAGATACAACAAAGGTGTACACACCTGTCAATTTTACACACCTCTACATTTTAGTATCTAAAAATAAATCTTCAACATCGCGTTTTGTTTACATTCTCGCGTTTAGTTGACGAGTATTCTCCGGCTCGACACTCAGTACTCTGTGCGTAGAAGCGACCCCTGGCGGCGACAATACGCGTTGCTCCCAAGTGTCACTTGTCGGTAGCTGAATAGAGGCCATTAGGCCCGCCTCAGCCGAGCAGGGCGTTTCCGCAGTGCTGGGGTACCAAGGGAAATACTCCGGAAAACACCGTCTTCAAATATGTATGGCAGGTATATTTAGGTTAGTGTTTACGAGATGGGCGGTTAAGTGATGGGGTAGAGGTTTTCTTAACTTGGATAAGGTCATTTGGATTTTGTAAGGATTTGTGCACAGAGACAATTTCAATGAATGGGAACTTTCATTTGATATACATATAGTAAAGCCCGCTAGATTCCAAATCTATGTGATTAGAAACTCTCAAAGGAATCTTTTTTCCAGTTAAACTTCATTATCATCATCATCAGCCTACAGCAATTCACTGCTGGCCTCTCCAATCGCACGCCACTAAAGTCGATACTCGACAACTCTCAGCCAGTTGCTACCAGCTCTACCCAGCGAAGATCTTCGCTCCACACCGAGCCTGAGGGCGTCCCACCTTAGGCCGGTATCCACCAAAGCGGAGACGAGCTGAGCGGAGACGAGACGCGCAAAATTCGACCAATTATTGGAAGGGCAAAAGACCAGATGTAAATTTAAACTAATGTGATTGGCCGATTTCCGCACATCTCTTCTCGTCTCCGCTTCTCTCCGGTTTGGTGAAAACCGGCCCTTACGCTTGCCGATTCGCGGTCCACTCAAGAACACGTATGGCCGGCCTAGTGCCGCTTCTGTTTACCTATTCTGTAAGCTATTTCGACATTTCATAAAACTTATAAAAGAACAAATGCCAGTTTAAAAAAAAAAATATAGCCAAGACACAGACTTCATTCCCCGAGCAACATTGAAGACAACATTTTTCTGTCACACCAGAATCAGATGAACACGAAAGTTAATTGCAAACGAGTACGAAACAGTCTTTTTCCAAACACAAACAATCGTGGGAATCGTAGAGCGCTGCACAACGCTGCACAGCGCTATAGAGCTCTGCAGCGCTGCAATAGCAACCCTTCACAAAATGGCCGTCGCCGTTACTGCCTTTGTCACAAAGCGCGGTGAAAACTGACGCCTGAAGAATTGCTTGCCAGTTCGCCGCAAACGAACTGCTTTGTTCAGTGTTGAATTCTCACAACCTATTCAATGGCTTTAAATATTTATTGTGCATTACTGGTATCGTAAATATTGAACTACCTTGTTTGCCGAGAAGCGCTGAGTGGAGAGAATTTATTTAGCTAGAGTTTGAATGGACTAAAACGCTTTTGTAGTAAATTTTCTTTAGGCCATTCAATGGTTATTTTGGTATAAATTTACCAAATATCTACAGACCGTACCTAGTTGATTCAACTTTTCACAAGTTTAAAAAAGTACAAATTTTTAATTTTATAACAGCTTCAATAACCTCTGCGACCCTTGTGACCCTTCAATGCATTCATCAGCACAAAGTTTTGAGTGTGTTACATTGAGTGCTACGGTGCTACCTTAAACCCTGATTTTTCACCACAAAAAAGTTTTGATGCTTGGTTGGCGGCTTTTTACGCCTTGTACATTTAACTTGCGAGTACCAGTTGAATGCGACTTCATCTTCGGTAAAAAGTATTATGTAGGTACGTTAGGAATGAAGAAAGTTTGTATAACCTTCTCCAGGCTCAGGGCTGCACAGGTAACAAACATAAGACAATCACTCGCATTTATATAAGTCATCATCATCAGCCTAGCCTTTTGCAGCTGCCTATTGGTATGAATGAAAAAACTAGCGAGTTGTCCAAAGAGTCCTATAAGATAGCATTCAAAAATTCTCACTAATAGAATTAACTCCTAATCACCTTCCCAACCATAGTTTTAAAAATAAATTCATCAATATTTCAAACACCAATGTTTACTCAAACTTCACGCTAAAAGTTTAAAAGTAAACCGTGGCATGTACAGTATTCCAGCCACATCGGATGCAGTGGAGCAGCGATTGGCCCTAAAAGCGTATTCGTGTCCGCCGAGTTTCTCGATAAACTTTTTCAGCGTTACACTGGCACAGAGAGTCGATACAAAGGTTTACAGTGTTTCGGTCGAGTCGAGCTTTAAATCTCTTGATAGTCATCAGGGCTACTTAGGTAGTAAATGTATAGTTATAGTATAGTGTGTAGTTATAGTATAGTGTATAATGTATAATATAGTATAGTGTGTGTTGTACATTTTCGGGTCATAATATTATCGAGAGTTTTAATAGAAGTATATGGATTTTCTCATAAATTGTGTATCCCTAATAGAGCAGCCGGTGTATCAAACTATCAACCAAAGTTTTCGTTGTTAAAACATTGATACTTTATTTTTCTCAGCTACGGTGGAGCATACATTTGACCAAGGAGACGTAGATGGATTGTGTGAGGATTGATATGAAAGAAAAAGGAATAAATGATAGCGTGACAGTATAGGTACAGAGGAGAATGGTAAAAAAAGTGGAGGCCTTACATGGGACAAGGGCAGGAAGATGATGACTGGGGCACATGTTTATGTGGATAAGATAAGATAATTTATTTATTTGCGTAAAACATGGTATACATAGGTGTTGTTAAAGCATAAAATACCATACATGTTTTGCTTAAAGTTAAAGCATGCAAACTTAGAAATTAACAAAATTTAAATTTACAAGACATTATAATTTAAATTCAAAATAGTCATTAATGCTGTAGAAATTGTTTTCATTTAGCCATTTGTACAATTTAGTTTTAAATAATCTGCAATTTAATATTTTAAATTCATTAGGTAACTTATTATAAACACGTACACACATAGCCAGACAGCTTTTGTTGTATTTTGCTAGCCTAGGGAGCTCATGTAGTACAAGTCTGTATGGATCACGACGACTTCGAGAACTTATTTCCTCTGCTGTTTTAAATAATTCTTTATATTTCCTAACAAACATACATGCTTCATACAAATATAGTGAAGGTAATGGTAGCAAACCAAGCTTTTTAAATATAGGTCGACATGACTCATCAGATGGTATCCCGTATATGGCACGTAAACATTTTTTTTGAGCGACAAACGCTCTATTGTGGTAAGATAGGCAGTCACTCCATGGAAAATACTGATATTTGTTTGCATTCGATTAGACTAGAAGCCCTAACATTGTTAGGAAAAGGCATAGAGGCAAGGGTTAGAGTCATGTTTGATAAAAAAAATGATCGAGCCGATCATTCTAAATCGCGTTTCTATCTTTACGATTTACTTGAGAGTATGTTAAATTTTTATGTACTTAATGATTTTTATTTATTAAAATCCTCATATTTAGTAGTTCGATTTTCAAAGATTCAAAAATCTTAAGCTGCAACCCCGCCTTAACAAAACTAGGTACATCTTTATGGACGCATTTACGATTGATAAGTCAAATCATTACTTTTTTAAACAAAAGTATGTTTATTAAATACAATGCTTTGTATTTTTAAAATGTTTTTGCTACTTATTGTAGGTAGATGTGCAAGGTACAATTCTTAACTATAAATATAATTTTAGATATGTCCAGTTTCTCAATAAATGTACCGAAGTAAAAAATTTTCCCTTCGGTACATTTATTGAAAAACTGGACATATCTAAAATTATATTTATAGTTAAGAATTGTACCTTGCACATCTACCTACAATAAGTAGCAAAAACATTTTAAAAATACAAAGCATTGTATTTAATAAACATACTTTTGTTTAAAAAAGTAATGATTTGACTTATCAATCGGGAATGCGTCCTTAAAATAACAAATTTTTCGTACTACGTGCTCAAAAAAGTGACATTCTACGCCACAAAAAGCGAACATACAACATAGTCATTTTTAATCTGTTAAAAACAGGGAAAGAAAATTGTACTGAATTTCATTCATCCTCTAGGTGGAGAATGTGATTTCTATCAATAATTGGACCAATGTTCCGAATGTTAACTTTTACTTTTAATTGTCATTATTCTAATATATAAAATTCTCGTGTCACAGTTTTCGATGCCAAACTCCTCCGAAACGGCTTGACCGATTTTGATGAAATTTTTTGTGCGTATCGGGTATCTATGAGAATCGGCCAACATCTATTTTTCATCTTTTTTTTTTTTTTCTGAAATTTTTTATATGGCAAAACAACGTTTGCCGGGGTCAGCTAGTTTTTAATAAATGCTTATCTCATAATATTATTGTGTTAATTTTTTCGCAAATGGTACGAAAAGTAGAGTATTTTCCTCGGTGATAAAGCTGTCTTAGTCTTGGGTGAACTTAAGTCCTTCGTTACGCTCGCGATTTAAATCGTCACCCGCGACAGATGACACTGCTTTATCCCCTTGGTTAATAATCTACTATACCTACTTATCTGTCCGAATTACTTTTTAAATTCTAGTTTGAAAAAGTGTTGACCTGGATATAAATGCCTAGTTTAAAGTAAAACGTACTACTAAATAACATTTCCAACAAGTTCTGCTAAATGATAAGCACCTGTAATCAGTCAGTTCTTATCTTTAATTGCCCGATCAACAAAGTTTATTGTACTACAATTGTTTCTCTTATCATTGGACCTGACTAGAAAAAGGACTGCCTGTCGTTTATGTAATTTTATAACATTCGATAATATTATGATTATCCATCAACATTATGGTGCTATTTGAAATAGTCAACATGAAATAATCGAGTTAGGTTAGAAAGAAAAAGAAAGAATGAATCAAAATAAAGAAATTACATTTAATTGCCACTCTAATGTCGGGCAACTAGGGACAGACACTGGTTTTCAAGTGTACAGTCACCTGCAAAATTGCATGGATACTTTTAGTCTTTATTAGTTGTGAATAGAGTTCAGAACTGTCCATGCATTTTTGCAGGTGACTGTACCTGGAAAAGCTGAAAATAATTGAAATTTCTCCGTAACATGTTCCAATTTTAGGTAGGTAAACATAATTTATAAAATAGATTGAAAAACAAGAGGGGTATATTAGTAGGTAGTTACCAATTACGGTCATGGACCTTTATGGAATATTAGTAGGTACTACTCGGTCACATTATCTTGACGCTTGCTTGAGACGCTTGACACTAGACGCAGAGATGCGTCAAGTTAATGTGACCGCGCTATACATCTATACCAACATTTAGTTCTCTCGGAAAATCCTTCATCATCAGCCTATAATGTTCCCACTGCAGGGACTCAGGCCTCCTCTCTAGAAGAGGGATGGGCTATAATCTACCACGCGGGCCCAGTGCGGATTGGTAGATGTCACATGTCTCCGAATTTTTTGGTTCTAACACATGTCGGTTTCTTCACGATGTTTTCCTTCACCGTTTTGAGAGCAGCGGTGATAATAGTAGATTGTATCATAAGGGAGCAAAATAATATTTTTACGGCGAGGGCGCTTTTTTGAATCCAGAGCGAAGTGAGGGATTCTAGAGTAGAATCCCGAACGTAGTGAGGGATTCTTTAGTAGAATCCTGAACGTAGCGAGGGATTCAAAGTACGTCGCCCGAGCCCAAAATATATTTTTCAATACACTTCCTCGAAAACTAGCTCTTATTGCACTACGATTAGGTTCGACATGCATCATATTTCGCACGCGTGCGGTAATAAGAATACAGCGTACTGTAATCTTATTACCGCACGCTGTAATCATATAGCAGCGGTAATTCGATTAAAACATAAGAAATTAAAAAAAAAACACCACTGACTATTATAGAGCAGGCGTGTTTTTTTTTTAATCTCGTCATTTGGATCTGCGTCTTTACAGCGTAAATATTTTTTGAATATTTAAATTGTGTTTTTAAAAAGAATACTACTAATAAACGTAAATATTTTAAACAATTATTTACTTTTCATTACTCATACTCTGAAAGTAGGTCAGAACATGCCTGCGGAGCGGGTTGAAAGTACTACTTTTCAGCCCTAGGGAGAATCGCTTTCTACTGACAGCTGTCAAATTATTTGTTGTAATTGGGAGCAAACCTATTGCCATCAACCAATGTAATTAGGAGCAAGCCTTTTATTGCCACCAACCGATGTGATTAGGAGCAATAGCCTATTACCATCAACAAATGTAATTTTATTTTTTTTGTTTAAAAAAAAAAACAAAACGTTGCCCCACACTAGGAATTTCTCCTGTATCAATTAGGAGCAAGCCTATTGCCATCAACTGATGTAATTGGGACCAAGCCTATTGCCATCAAACAATGTAATTAGGAGCAAGCCTATTGCCATCAAATTATGTAATTGGGGGCAAGCCTATTGCCATCAACCGATGTAATTAGGAGCAAGCCTATTGCCATCGACCGATGTAATTAGGAGCTAGCCTATTGCCATCAACTGATGTAATTGGGGGCAAGCCTATTGCCATCAACCAATCTAATTAGGAGCAAGCCTATTGCCATCAACCGATGTAATTGGGAGCAAGCCTATTGCCATCAACTGATGTAATTAGGATCAAGCCTATTGCCATCAACTAATCTAATAGCCTATTGCCATCAATTAATCTAATTAGGAGCAAGCCTATTGCCATCAACCGATGTAATTAAGAGCTAAGTCTATTTAACGATTTAGGTAATTGGGGGCAAGCCTATTCCCATCAACTTTCCTTGTATTCGTAATGAAAAGCACAGTGTTTACCTCGGGTTAAAGACTTATTTAGTCCCTCGAACTATTAGCGCCCTCGCTGCGCTCAGGCGCCAAACCCCGTCTCGGGCACTAAATAAGTTCCTTTCACCCCTAAGGTAACAATGTACTATTTATGAACAAGTAAACATTTTTTTGTGTTCTTAATTAAAAAATATTTAAATTTTATATTTTTCGTGTGAGGCTGTTTGGCGGCTTTATACCTTTGCTTGTTTTTCAACCTGGCGAAATCAAACCGCGGAAAAAAAGTAAATTAAATCATAGTCTCATCATTTAAATTTGTTGACAAAAACACATAACGTTTTAAGTTAATTTCTTTGAAAGTGTATTGAAAAACGTCGTTTGATACACGTGGGAATTTGTTATTGCATTTCTCGACCCCATGAACACCCTCGCCATACGGCTCGGGTGTTCAATCTGCCTCGAATGCAATAACAAACTTTCCGCACTTGTATCAAAATGTACTATTGCACCCGAGTGATACACTCGACTTTTCATCACCCTCTATGAGAAAATAAAAGGCGCCTCATATGTTATTGTAATATTATTATTTAATAAAAATAGAGTGACGACACGTTAATAAATCCATCAGACATATTAATTACGAATATGTGTCCAGTTTTACGTTACACAACACACAAGACAACACGTTACTAAACAACCTTCTACTCCATATTAAGAAATAATTGTCGTATGCCTTTAAATATTTCTCCCGGGATTTTGTAGGCATTAAGTTTTGTATGACGTTATTAGCTTCTATTTTTATTGTTTCAGGAGTTAATGCACTATCACTTTCAGAACTCGACGTAGAGCTCATTTTTTTTGCACAAAATACAATAAAGTCCGTACCGATTATTAGAACAGGGAAGTAAATCACGCGCTTTTTTTTTTAATTTGGTTACCGCGTCTCATAGCACACCGTACAGCCAACACAATACAATTTGCGTTCGATTTCAATGAACGATTCATGTTCTAAATTCAAATCTCATTACTGCCCGCTAAAAAGTCTAATGGAGAAAAGAGCTACTTTGCTCGCACTTAGAGAGGAACAAAACGACACTTTTCGAATAGAAGGGATGAAAAATAAATTACGTAAAGTAATGCACCTCTACCTTGGTTCGAACCCACGACTTATAACTGTTCATAAGCCGGGGCCGCCACTACTAGGCCACCGCTGCTCTCTGCTCGCGGAAAATCCTTACAAGGAAGTTAATTAGCTGTAGGAAACGCCACAGCTTACAAGTAGGTTGCTATAAACCAGCCATTACGTAATTAAGTAGAGAGTTTATTATTAATCAGTTGATTGGCGGCGTTATCAAATATCGGTACACGATCCAGGTCAGCCTATTGTGGGTTGCGGCCGTCGATCAAATCACGGTGATTGTTCGCTGAGCGCGGCGCACTCAAATCAATGCCTTCGGATTACTCAAATGAATTACCTCTGTTATTAATGTTCCATTAAGATTATCTCGTTCTATTCATAGATGGGGCTTATACAACATGGCTACGGGTTATTTGAAAGAGATATCGTGGGCCCAGACACAAAGGGCTGAGAAGGAACATGGGTGTTTTTTTGTTAGTAGATATCTGACACTCTCTACCGCTCCTCTCAGAGTGGGAAGAGTAATTCGATGATTTCCTACCCTCCAAAAAAAATTTCTTACCTACATAACACTAAGCTCTGGGTCCTTTGCGTATCCTTTCGTAGGATAGTATCTTTTAGACTGAATTCCGATCACGATCATTAACGAAGATTATACAGAAAGTACTGTGACGTCAGTGACTGTCTCGTTGGTCTAGTCGTCGCAAGCGCGATTGCTGAGCATGAGGTCCTGGATTTGATTCCCGTGTCAGTTAAAGTATTCATCATCATCAGCCTATAATGTTCCCACTGCAGGGACACAGGCCTCCTCTCTAGGAGAGGGATGGGCTATAATCTACCACGCGGGCCCAGTGAGGATTGGTAGATGTCACATGTCTTCGAATTTTTGGTTCTAAGACATGCCGGTTTCCTCACGATGTTAAAGTAAACTAAGAAGTATCGCTAAGAAGTATTACTGTCAGTTAAAGTATTACTGGGTTTTTACTTCAGGAATTTCTTCGTAGCAGCCACGGAGTTAGTATTTATGCACGGTTGATGGATTAGGCTCACCCATGGGACTTAAACATAACTTGCCAAACGTGTGGTAATTAGGTACCAGCGTAAAAATATGAGATACCTACCTACTGTGCAGACTTTCATACTGAATGAAAATACCAACTCATACCAAAAGTATAGTTGGTAGCTAAGCAGGTGTTTTGAATTATTAGGTCTTTACCTATGAAATTGCAGATGTGTATGAGAATTTTAAAATATAAAAATTTTGGTAATTTTTTATTTCAGCTAATCAAAGTACTGGCCCAAATAATCTATTCAATTTTGCAATTTTGATGGCAGTTTGTTTATCTCTTTACTGTAGAAGTCTGCCGGACGGGAGGCGATGAAGTCAGCGAAAGCGTTTTGTACTGCCTCTCGGGTGTTGAATTTTTTCCTACTTAAAAAATTGTCTAAATTTTGAAAAAAGTAGAAATCTGTTGGGGCAAGGTCCGGTGGCGTATTTCCATTTCCGTGTTCATTAGGAGGCAGTACTGCCATGAAACACGCACGGGTTTGTCGCGCTAACTGCCTTTACAAACTCGTGTTCAATTCAGAGTACGCGTCCTCCAATCGCGCACGGATTTGCAAGGAGCATGCTTTACAAACTCGTGTTCAATTCAGAGTACGCGTCCTCCAATCACGCACGGATTTGCAAGGAGCATGCGCCTTGGATTAAGCACCACAAATCCGTGTTTGTTTGAAGGCATTTTTGTGTTTAATTAATGGGCAAGAAAACTCATACGAAGTGTTTAACTTTTTATTGTCTATTGATTGGTATTGATTTTGTACCTTAATTTTTGTGATAGATAATGTAATGTGTAATTGAAATGTATTCCTATTTATTAATGAACTCAGTTAAATTGTATGCTGTGATTTACCTATTTAATTCAATTCAATTTATTTGTTGTTCCAAATGTAGCACAAATTGTTTTATTGACTGTTATTAATTTTGTTAACAACCTATCTTTTAATTTTTTCTTTTGTATATTGTAATGTGTAATGGTAATATGTGTTCTTACTTATTGATGAACTCAGTTTTGTAATTTTTATTAAGCGTTATTAATGCATGATTGCTAATTAATTAATTTAACCACAAATAGTGCATGCGGTGTTAACCTATTATTAATTGTTGCACTTATAAATGTAGCTCTAACCAATGTTTTGTAAATTGTATTGTGCAAACAATTGCTGGTTAACCAAATAAAAAAAAAAATTATTAGGACCAAAATAAATCTACATAAGATGCACGAGTATGGTATTGTATTGTAGGCAATCAACGTAAGTAGGTACATAAACAAATATAAAGAAGTAATTTTATATAATCAATGTTTTTTGGCAGGAGGCTGATTATCATCAATATTAGATGCAATATTATGAAGACGTTTTCTTTTCACAGTTTCTGACTTGGCTGGTCGTCCTGATTGAATCCTTCCACTGCATGGTAGACCTCTTTCTTTGCGGCGAGCGATCGATGTTGGTTGTACATGAATTTGTTATGAATGAATTACAAAAACACAACTCAAACGAAGTGGCGAGACGCGAGCAAGCGTAGTTTACCTACGCGCGAACTTCATGGCTAAGTTCCATGCACCATCGCCTTGAACACGTGTTTAGAAGAACAGTTGGCGTTGCAAACCCGTGCGCGATTGGAGGACGCGCACTCTGAATTGAACACGAGTTTGTAAAGGCAGTTAGCGCGACAAACCCGTGCGTGTTTCATGGCAGTACTGCCTCCTAATGAACACGGAAATGGAAATACGCGGTCCGGTGAGTACGGTGGGTGACGGAGAGCTTCCAGCTGTAACTCTTGTAGCTTTGCGATGGTCTGTCGTGAAGTGTGAGATCGCGCGTTGTCGTGCAGAAGCAATGGGGAAGAGCGATTGACTAGTCTTGGTTGTTGAATTGCGAGCTTCTCCATCATTGTTTGCAATTCTTGGCAATAGACATCTGCCGTCACTGTTGTGCCATTCGGTAAGAAGCTATGATGTACAAGTCCGGCACTGGTCCACCAGACAGTTACCATCATCTTCCTATGAGTAATCTTTTTTTTAGCGCACTGATTAGGTGCTGTACCCGGGTCCACCCACCGAGACGAACGCTTACGGTTATCGTAAAGGATCCACTTTTCATCGCAAGTTACAATTCGATTAAGAATTCCCTCGTTTCTATGCCGATTCAGTAGTGCTATGCATGCTTCGACGCGTAAATCTCGCTGTTGGTCGCTTAGTTCGTGTGGCACCCACTTATCTAGCTTTTTTATCTTTCCGATTTGACGCAAGTGCTTCAATGTTGTTTTGACACTAACTCCAAAGACTGCAGCAAGCTCAGCCGTAGATTGAGTTGGATCCGCTTCCACTATCGCCATCAATTCGTCGTTGTCGACAATGGTTACCGGCCGACCGTGGGGCTCGTTCTTCAACTCAAAATTTCCAGATTTAAAACGATTAAACCAATAATGGACCGTGTTTATGCAAGCAGTGTTAGACCCGTACACGTCGTTAATGTTTCGTGTTGTTTGCGCAGCGGTATTTCCACGTAGGAACTCATATTCGAATATTGTACGAATTTTCAGTTTATCCATGGCGCCAAAAACTACCACAATGTCACAAAAACAAAAAAACTATCTAAAAACAAATGACTGAATTTGAAATTAGAATAACACGTCACAAATTTATTTGAATTTCGAATTACGCGCCAATCCACAGATAAATAAATCTGAAAATGCTGGTTATAGAATCGGCAATTTAAAGACCTATTATTACAAAAAGCATTCACTGACTCTGTCTCAATGTCTGAAATTCAATGCATTTGAGAACCAAAAAATATTCGAAAGGAATTCCGATTTTTGCCATTCAGCGAGAATATACGATGTTTCGCTCGGTATTCATCAGTCGATGATACTTTACTATTTACTAAAAACTGGTCGGAGTGTTTATATGCACAAAGGTATGGTGATGGATGAGGCCGAGTGATGGTACCAAAACCAGGGAATTTTGTGAATACTTAGTATGAACACCGGGAAGATCGCGCAGGTTCCGTTTTACCTTAATCCTGCTGAAAATAGTATCGATATAGTCAAGTCATCACTCACGTCAGCTGTCATTTGAAGATTTTTGACAGTCGTTACAAGTACCGAGTGAGTGTTTCGAAAGTCTTAGGTACCATATTACCAAATATTAATTGTATTGTGGAGGTCAGCAGGGCTATTGCGTATCTTTTAATGACAGTGGCTAACCTATTCCGCCTTATTACAAAAGGTAGATAAACCTGGTTTAACTTAGACTTGGTTTATCTCGCATGACGTCTCACTTTAATAGTATTCAAAAGAAAGTGACAGCATGCGAGATAAACCAAGTCTAAGTAAAACCAGGTTTATCTACCTTTTGTAATAAGGCGGATAGTGTCTATCAAATAACTGTCTAATCGTTAGTTTAAAAAAAAATGTACAAAACCATAACCAATTTACAGTTAATTTATGGACACTTATGATAGCCACTGACATTAAAAATATACGCAATAGCCCTACTGATCTAAGTATAGGCAGTCGCGCCATGTAAAATACTATACTCCGCTGCATTCAGATAAACTGGAAGCTGACCCCAACGTAGTTGGGAAAATGCTAGGCAGAAGATGAAGTAGGTACCAGCCTCCGTTCCATTCCAGCCACATTGTTAATGTTTCATAGTTTTTTACCTTCCTTAGCCCATGGTTTCTCAATTGTCTTTTATCATCTTTTTTAACAATGGACTAACATAGGCCCTAATCATAATAGGACCGATCATTCAAGAAGAATTGAATAGGAAACACAAATACATTGGAATACTAGCAACTTGCCATAGACTACACATATCATCCAATAGCACACCACACAGGATACATGGATAATTCAGAGCCAGTGGAGGGTGGCGTGACCATAGATAACGCGCCGGAAGTAGAGGAAGGTGTCGCTCGCGAGCCGGAAGTGGCGCGATCCGTTGCGTTATCGCCGCCGCGTCCGGGATGAGCTGGCAACATTACTGTGAAATATTTATATACGTTTATAGTTTATCTACAGGATGAGAGGGATGAGAGAAAAATGTAGCGGGTTAACCCTTTCAGTTTGGTCTACATGAATCAAGTCTCCGTCCGGTTTTGCCCGGATTTGTCCTAGTTTTGTCCAGGGAACGTCCGGTAGTTTTTTAAAAAGAGATCGGATGGAGCTCGTGTTTGCAGACCCTCTTGGAAAGCTACACAGCGCTGTTTGAGAGAGGTTAGTTTGCACTTGAGCGCGGAAATAAAGAGTTGGGGTTTCAATTTAAAGGTTTTCTAACTCCACAGTGTTATTATGATTTACGAAAGGGTAAACTAATTACTGGGTATTTCAGCGAAAGTATCGTTTCGAAACCAGCGCTTCTTTTTTTTCTTTGTAGGGTGGGAAATTATCAAATCCTCCCGCTCTGTGCAGAGCGGTAGAAAGTGTCAGACTTCTACTGACTAAAAACCACCCATGTTCCTTCTTAGCTCTTTGTACCGAGGCCGCGGTATCTTTTTCGAACAACCTGCAGCCCCGACGAGGTCAAGGTGGTCCTTTGTCAGGATGAAACGTGTAGCTAAAGATGTAGTAATGAGCAGTTTTAATTTTAATTTAGCCTATATTGTCCCAATGCTGCCCTCCCCCTACATAGTCTTATAATCACACTACAACAACAGGAAACCCTTTGCCTTCTATGATATGATGACGGAAATTAGTCATCATCGTCTGCAAAAAAAGATTAAAATTATTCAATCAAGTTTTGCCAATTATTCAGATTTACCTACTAAAGGTCTTATAATAACTACTCATTCTAAGATCACATTGCAGTTGAAAGCAGGATACATTTGGATTTACTTAGTTTTCTATTTTATCTCTCGAGTATCTATCTATATTTTTGTAAGTACTACTTACATATAGTAAACACGTTTAAAATGTTAATTTCAAAAATAAAACCATAGAAGTTTCCAGAGCAATTTTAATGAATTCAACATGCATACTAGGTAGTTAGTATGTTAATATTCGCAGCGAATTTCGAAGGTATAACAATTATATCGGCGAATGATGCTGCACGGAGTGCAAGCATGCGTACCGGCAAATTGGTGGGTCAGACGCGCTCGCGACCACAGAGCTACGAAGAGTATGGAGAAGGTAAAGAGATTTAAAAAAAATATAGATAGTGTAATAGCCGCGTACTGACTGAGCGCGCAGCCTCGCGAAGCATGCGCGCGAGGTAATTCATGCGGTCGGTCAGATACAGGACGTGCCTCGCCTGAGGAAAACAACGAAAAAATGAAAATGATGCTGTCGCGCGCCATACGCCCGAGGCTGCCTCGCGAGGCTGTGCGCTCAGTCAGTGCGCGGCTCATGTGGCTGCAATGATAATGCTAAGGGGGATGTGTGGTGTAACCCGAATGGGTAAAATAGGGAATGAGTATTAAGAGGAAGTTTGGAAGTGGAGCCGGTGACTGAAAAGTTGTGTGGTAATCGGTGATCGTGGTACTATGGATGGACATGTGAGGCAAAGGAATGAGGAAATGTTGAGTGTGAATGTAGATGACTATAAGAGTAGACGAAGACCAAAGAAATCATGAATGGACTGTATTAAAGATGATATGGCTGGTATGGCTTCTTTTTCCATACTCCTCTATTGAGAAGTATGGAAAAAGAAGGTACGCTTGGGCCAACCCCAATTAAATTGGGATAACGGCAGGAGAATGATGATGATGAGTGCACAGAGGAAGTTCAAGTTTGTTTTTTTATGGTATCGGTTCCTTGTGGCTAATTGTGCCCACAGTGCATCGGAGTGGTGTTAGTAAGGAAAAAAATTCGCTGTCCTTGTCCCGGTCCTATCGTAAAAGACCGGCCGCCTACTTGTTACCCGACTGCGGCGAAGCCCAAAAGGAGGGTTATTTTTTAGCATGTTTTCTGAGGTGTTTTTTTTACCTATAACATTTCTCACGATATAATTATTGTTGTTAAATTTTGTTTTCATTACTCATACTCTGAAAGTAGGTCATGACCATGCCTGCGGAGCGGGTTGAAAGTACTACTTTTCAGCCCTAGGGAGAATCGCTTTCTACTGACAGCTGCCAAATTATTTGATGTAATTGGAAGCAAGCCTATTGCCACCAACTGATGTGATTAGGTGCAAGCCTATTGCCATCAATAAATGTAATTAGGAGCAAGCCTATTGGCATCAACCAATCTAATTAGGAGCAAGCCTATTGCTATCGACCGATTTAGGTAATTGGGAGCAAGCCTATTGCCATCAACCGAAGTAATTGGGGGCAAGCCTATTGCCATCAACCAATTTAATTAGGAGCAAGCCTATTGCCATCAACCAATCTAATTAGGAGCAAGCCTATTGCCATCAACCAATCTAATTAGGAGCAAGCCTATTGCCATCAACCGATTTAATTATGAGCAAGCCTATTGCCATCCACCGATTTGGGTTATTGAGAGCAAGCCTATTGCCATCAAGCAATGTAATTAGGAGCAAGCCTATTGCCATCAATTGATGTAATTGGGGGCAAGCTTATTGCCCCCAACCGATGTAACTAGGAGCAAGACTATTGCCATCAACCAATTAGGAGCAATCCTATTGCCATCAACCGATGTAATTAGGAGCAATCCTATTGCCATCAACCGATGTAATTAGGAGCAAGCCTATTGCCATCCACCGAATAGATTTAACCGATTTTAAGTGTTTCTCTTATGTTTACTTTTTAATGTTTTTTGTCAGTTTGTTTTTTCTTTCTTCTTTCTTTCGATTTAGGTAATTGGGCGCAAGCCTATTCCCATCAACTTTCCTTGTATTCGTAATGAAAAGCACAGTGTTTACCTCGGGTTAAAGACTTAACTAATAGTCCCTCGAACTATTAGCGCCCTCGCTGCGCTCAGGCGCCAAACCCCGTCTCGGGGACTAAATAAGTTACTTGCACCCCTAAGGTAACAATGTACTATTATGAGTTGTAGTTTCTTCAGATTCGTAGGTAATGACTAGATCTAAATCGGTATTTTTCACGAAAACGCGCCATTTGTAAATTCATTTAACTAAATATTTATACACACATGAATATAAATTTCGTAGCTCGCAGTTTCATGTCACGCCTGCCTCGTTCGCTGCATTTTAGCGCCAGAATTATTGAGGTTCATTAAAATTTACCTCTTTGCTTCATACTCAGTTCTGTTTCAGAATTATATTCACATAATATCCAACTCTAAATAAAGGCTAATGCTGTTTACAGAACCTTTTAGGAGCTTTAATAACGTTATAATTGGTACATTAATTTACATAATTTGAAATAGATTCAGTTGAAGTCTGATGTTGTTGCCTTCAATAAAATATATTTCAAATAAATACTTGTTATGACAAAATAACATCACGCCTGTAATCCCCGAAGGGTTAGGCAGAGGTGCCATATTCTGCCAGTTATATTTAAGTCCTATTTAATAGGGAACTCCGTGGCTACTACTGAAAAATTCCTGAGGTATTGAACACAATAAACATTTAGTTTCCCCAGCGATGTTCAAAAATTCAACGATTGATATACAAACGGGAGTTTGTACAGTACATTTTGAATTTTTATCATCGAAAAACTGTGCTTTTCATGAAAATGCAAAAATCGTTCCGAGGAACGGAAGGTAAAATTTTTGGGAAAAAATAAGGCTAGAAAAAGCTCTGACTGTACTTGCTGCAGCTAGAATTTGTTACAATATGGATTTCCACGCTCGCCCACGGCGACTTTTTGAAGCGATGTAGTAGCGATGCTGCCGCGCATTCGCATCCATGTCCCTTCTTAGCCCTTTGTGTCGAAGCCGAGGTATCTCTTTCGAACAACCCGCAGCCCCGACGGGCTAGCTGTTTACCCTCGCCCACTAGGCTCTTAGGTTTTTATATCGAAAAACTATTAGAACAAGTTGATGGGTTTGATTTAAAGAGCGTTTTGTTTCACTTGTTTTTATCCGACTGCGGTGAAGCCAAAAGGAGGGTTATTGTTTCCTGCGAAGTTCAACAACAACTAGCGACAAAAATATTCATGAATAAAAAATTAAAACCGTTTCCTGCGTAATTTGTCCATTGTTAAAATTTTAAACCGCGTCAAAAAAACTTTGATCTCCGATTCGATGCGATCGCAATATTTGGTTTGCGTAAATATTTAAAATTTTGGGCCGCTGAGCGCATGTAGAGAGAGCAGATATTTTAAAATAAACGATAGCAATTTCCAGTGAAAAATTTAAGTTCAGCTTACAATGGACGGGGATCGCAGTGGCATGGTAGTAACAAGTGATAGTCGAGTGTCCGGAAGTGCTCGTGCGGATAACGCTCCGGAACGTGTCCGATTCCGGCCGAAGCGCTGCATCGCACGCTTCCGGTTCCGGCGAAGCGCCACTGCCAGCCAGTTTGTTTAATAACCTCCAATAATGAACAATTATTTCGTTTCCCGAACAACTGCATCTGCAACAAATAAACAACACGAGGCAGTTGGAAAATAGTTGAATAAGGAGCAATGAGTACCTATACTTTATTTATTCTTCTTAGTCCTTACAGTTTAGTGTCCTTTTTTATTGCGTGTACAGAAATAATAAATAAAAAAGATGATTTTAATTGAAACTTACGACACATTAGTTCTCCTAACCGGATAAGGAACATATTATTTAGATCATAGATTGATAAAATTTCTAGACTATTTCAGGGTTTAAATGGAAAGCACATAAATGTCCTGGGTAAGGTAGACTATTGAAATCCGTTTAGCTGGTAAGGTAAATAAAAAAATATCATAAGTATAGATTAAACCATCCTATAGCACTCAACATTTGCAAAAACATGCAAAGTTCATAACCCAGCACTCCCTGGAAAAGCAAAAACAGTTTACCCTTTAATCGAGGCAACAAAAGTCGTATATAAAGTTGTTTAAATAATTGTCGTCGGGTTCCATTTTAGCTGATTGCTGGCGCAGTCTCTGTGACCTGCCTTTTGTAGTGCGCACGCTTTGTGTCGACGCCTCGCCGAGGCGCCTCGTGTGTGCCTCAAATTATGATAATAACTCCTTCATGTTATATCTAGGCATGTGCGCTAATCTGAGGGTTAAAACTGAGGAGGACTGAAGAGGCTTAGGGCTTAATGTTATGAGATTATTTTTCAGTAAGTTACTAAAAAACAATATTAGGTGAAGGAGCACAACTGTTAAATGATTTACTGGAGGATTTAAAGATGTGTGATAGTTTAAACATTTTTAAATGAAAGCTTTACAAACATGTAATGTACCTACGTCGCCAATACCCCAGATGCAAATATTATATTATTTAGCTGTATGCATTTTTTATGACATCGTCGCAATTGTGAACAAAAATCCCATAAGTAAAGAAAGAATAAAAAAAGCACTTCGTACTTCATTAGTGAACTGTTATTTAAGTTCTGGAGATACCGTCATGATCGTAGAATAATGTCGGTTTTGAAAAAAATACCAAAATCACTTTTTACCGTATTTGAATACAACATTGTTTAATTATTATCACTGCATTAAATAAAAAATTGTATGTCTTTTAGTTTTCAAATTAATCAGTCGGTAAACTGACGGATTTGATAGGCGCTCATAGTAAAGTGACGCTTGTGTATACTCGTCCATGTACGACGCGCAGGGATCTCGCACCACCCCCTCCCGCGCCCGACGAATCTGCTCAATCGTCATTATTCGTCGAACTCGCTCATCGCGATGCACTGAATTAGACTATTCATAAACAATTACATTAGTTTATCTTTGTTAGCCTTTTTATTAATTATTTCATGCCTACTTAGTTTATTTTTTTACGTATTTTATTAAAAGCTATGCCACAATGAAAACTGGAAGATCAAAACTTATGTTAAAACTTGTTGAACAATAAGTAAAACCGAACAAATTACGAATTTATCTCACCAAGAGTGCATTGATGAGGAAGACTACGTACCAGGGACTCCAGGTAAGGTAGTGATACGTACTTACATTATTTAATTCATGTTTTGATTAATTTTTTGCAAAGTTAACAAGTAAAGCGTCGGTTCTGCCTATCCGTCGGTTTTCTACGGAACGTTAAGAATCAATTTAAAACTTAGTTTACATAAACATAATCATTTGTTATGTGATAGTACTATAACATTATGTTGTGTTGGTGTTAAATTTGACAATTTTAAGTTTCAAGTTGTATATAACTTTAAGCGGCGTCAGGCGGTTCATTTTTCTATGGACATGATAGTGTCGCACGATCTTATCCGACGATATTCTGCGGACACATCTTTTTAACTAACGGTCTTATTTGACGATCCGACTTTGTTCTTAGAACCAAATTCACTACCACCTTTTTTCTACTGAAAAACAATCATTATTTGTGTATATTTGATGTATTTTCCTATAAGAATATAATCTAATCTGATTAATAATTTACCTGCATAAATAAAAAGAAGTAAATTTTATAATTTGTAATCTTTAGAATATTTTTAATGCGCCCGCTTGTGACCTCTCAGGAGTCAAACAGCTGAGAAGACAAAGGCGTGCGCGCGCATGTATTCCGATGTTGTTAATATGATAAAAGTGAAAGAGTAAAAAATCATTGGGAAAGTTGTTTGTTATCATAAGTACAATCACGTGTCTAACTGCCGTACTCAGAGAACGTTAATGATTACTTAGGCCGTTACTTAGTAAAGGTTTTGACAGTTTTGTCATACAAAAAACTGTCAAAACCTTTACTTGGTGATGGCCTAAGTAATCATTAAACCTCTCTGAGTGCGACACTAAGTGTCGTTCACTAATTACCAGTCAAGATATATAATTATTTATTACCATAATTAATTATAATACGAGTATAATTATCTATATCATAATCATATCTTTTCGGAATGACATTCACCATCACAACATCACCATAATTTTTCTTTCTTTCTTTCTACAAGGATGTCTTTTCAGATGACGAAGACCAAGAAACAAGAGAAATCATAAAATCTACAGATGAAAATATGAACAAGAACGCACCATCACCTACTTGTGTTCTTGGAGAAGATCCTTTTATGGCCGTGTATCAAAGTGCATCCTCACCGTCTTTACTCCCGTCAGAAAATCAGCATGGTGTAGTCTCCCTCTTAAATATCAACGTAGCCTTCTTAATCCCTCTAAATACCTCTACCTTGATATCAGATCTGTCACCTTAACCGATTACCCCGGTTGTTGAAAACAATGAACAAACACCTGTGCCATGAAACCCGTTATGAAGTATGTAACGATTTTTGCTGTCCCACTCACGATAGTGCAGACTATATCAACTGTCCATCAATCAATACAGCTGTGTCTATGGCTGATAATCAATGTTATTGATATATGTGGAATGAAGGTGTTTCTTAAAATAAAAAGAGTGGGTCTTAAAATGAACATGGATAAAACCAAGGTTATGTTGAATGTTCATGTAACACCCCACTCCTATAAAGATCGGAGAATCTACACTCAAAGTTGTGGACAATTTGTCTACCTGGGACAAACGGTGCAGTTGGGTAGGTCTAATTTCAAGAAAGAGGTAAATCGTCGAATCCGACTCGGCTGGGCAGCGTTCGGGAAGTTGCGTGGTATCTTCTCGTCTAACTTACCCCAGTGTCTCAAGACGAAAGTCTATGACCAGTGTGTGTTGCCAGTGATTACATACGGGACCGAAACGTGGTCGCTCACAATGGGCCTTATCAGGAAGCTCAAAGTCACCCAAAGGGTAATGGAGAGGGATAGCCCTCTCACTCGGAGTCAAAAAATGAAGACATCGGCATGAGAACCAAGGTTACCGACGTAGCCCGAAGAATTGTCAGAATTAAGTGTCAATGGGAAGGGCACATTGCTCACAGAACGGATGGCCGATGGGGCCGAAAAGTTCTGGAGTGACGACCGCGAACCGGAAGACTGCGTTGGAAGGCCTTCCACTAGGGGGACCGATGACCTGATGAACCCACTGAATGCGAGACGCACGGGACCCGTCAATGCGGCGACACAGGCGGGGGGTCTATGTCCTGCAGTGGACATCTTTTGGTTGAAATGATGAATTAATTAGGTAGGTTCAAATAGGTTTGGATCCTTTGGGTTTGGTCTTCTTAGTAAATAATACTGTTGATAATTACTTAATTGGAGCTTAATGTTTATTACATTGATTAAAAAGGGTCCAAAAACTAAACCAAATATAATGTGTTTTATTTGTGAAACCCTACCAACCGCAACCTACCTATTTACATACAGACCACCTGCCTACCTACTTGCTCATGGTTAAAGTAGAATATGGCGGAACACACATCCGCCAAAATATTACCCTATAAGTCAATAGAACATGATCGGAAAGTCACATTCGTCACTCTTTGAACACGAACTTTCCGAAGAACAATGTCGGATAATACTATGCGACTGTGTTGACTCCAACGTAAAATGAAGCATGTGATTTTTCGGGAAAACTGTTCAATTATAAGTTATTATTTTAAATTCATTTTAAAACAAACCCTATTTTTCACTAGTATGCCAATTTTCAAAGTTATAGATTTAAAATTAAAAAAGTTATCTCAAAAAAACGAACATAATTATTTGAAATGGCTGCCCTGGAAAGTTTAATATTTGTCAGATCCGTCACTATTCTACGACTATGACGATACATTCTTTAAGCCATTACCCTAAGGTCACCCGTGGGAAGGGGTTTCAGTTTTGGTAAAACGTTGGTTTGTTTTGCAACATTTTCAAATTGAGCGGGTTTTTGTCGTACCATCTTTTGAGCACAGTAATATGTTTCGCTTACCAAAATTTATAGCCCGATATGCTTAGGTACTCACAAAATTCAGTCATAAAGATGGATCGTCCCGTCAAACTCACCCAAACTCATACATATTCATCAATTCAGTCATTTTTTGTGCTCAAACTTGTAACCAAAATATTTTATAAAAAAAATACGGGCCTACGGCTTATATCGTGTCAACCTCATTATTGTTCATACACCGTGAAAAGAGAGCGCACCGAAATTTTAAATTGGTTACAAAATAATATTGCGTTTTTTGCTCTTTACATTGCTGAAATGATTTGTCACAAAAATGAACGGAGCGCTCAAAGGATTTACGTTTCAGTGACAACGCAATAGTAAATAAAAAATACGAAAAATCAAATACAACAAAAAGAACGAGAGGAAATAAATGTGAAACATTCGTGAATTTTTTGAAGCTGAAAGCGGATTTTTTTGTTTTTAAAGATTCAAAAGTAGAAATTATTTACTGAAGCAGAATTTCAGGATTACAGCTGCTTAAACAGTTTACATAGGTAATGATATAGGTATAATCAGAGGGACGTGTCGGAGAAACAAATTGCGGAATCGATCGGTTTCCGCGAGTGGCCATTAGTAAGACTGTTCGAGGACCCTCGTGGTCTCACGCGCCGAGCGTGCTTGAATCAAGTGCTTTGTCTCGCCCTCTCGACTACTCTCACTACATGTCACAATACTCGATTGTTAGCAGCGTATTAAATTCTGTTTAGACGCGCCCCTTGACAGCTTGTTGGGCAACAAAAGATTTCAAGTAGGAGGGACAGTGTTATAATTTTTATACGTATGTGCAGCTTCCCCTGAGTAGGGTATTAAATGATGCAGCCAGTTGGAAACTTTGGTACGTGATCCTACATTGATCAGGCAGGCGATTTGCATCAGCTTTGTAAACAGAGTGCGGATCAAAATTGCCCTTTAATATTTGTTTAAATGAGTTTAATAAAATACTGGAAATACGAATAAGTGCTGATACTTGATGATGAAGCTTTACACAGAAGCTAAGTGCGTCATTTTCATTGTAGAGCATTTTACAGCCATTCAGCATTTCCGCGATTCTTTGAAGCTCATAACTAATGCACATATATTACTATGCAAGGGTACTTAACCGCGAAAATATGCAAAATTACGTGTAACGTGCAGCGCGAGCCACATGTGGGGGGTTTTTAGGAAAAGTGGAAATTGCAATAAGGGCGCTTTTAGAGCTCATACATGTTCATTCACGCGCCCGTGCCACCACGAGTGATGTACTCGCATATTGCACGCTCTTTAATATTTAAATGACTCACTATTTTATTTTACTCCAACAAATAAACTAGAAGCCTTTGCTAGCCTTAAAGCGAGGAGTGTGTTCTGTTTATTACCTTTCCTCAAGTAGTATCGAAGTAGTCCACGACGACACCGCTTGATACAGATAAGGCACGCCGCACTACAGTAAGAGGGGATGCAGATGCACAAAGCTAGGACCGAGGGAAATGCATCCACTTCCAGTAATGGCTATTTGATTAATGCCAGAGATGTAGCAATAAAATAGAGTGACTGATAATCCGCTCGTTAATGAAGAGCCATTATTAATGACCCTCATAATCTCCACTTTACCCAAATTAGAATACAATGGATTTGTTTAATTCATTGTAGAGGTGTATTACAAGTTGTTCTTGTATAAACGATAGCAACATTGAGTCTTCATTAACAGGCTATCAGTGTTTTATTTAGTCATTACCGTGCATCATTAAATTATTTCCTGACATAATAGGTAACAGTGACCATTTGGTGACAAAATGTGAACCACTCATTTCGCTCAGATAATTATGCTCAGCGGTGCTTTTAAACGAAATGTAACACATTTATTTGTAACTAGCTGATGCCCGCGGCTTCGCCCGCGTGGATACTGTGTAAAAACAATCCTTGATGTGGATTATATATCATTCTAAAATTTCAGCTCGATCGGTGCAGAACTTTTTGAGTTTTTGAAGCGTACACAAACCAACATAACATTTTTATATATATAGATTTAACTGAAGTGGAATAAAACAAACAAACTGACAATCGGTGGCCGGTTAATTGCCACTCGATATTACAAGACTCGTGATACAACCACTCGAGCCAGCGTGCAGCGTTCGAATGTATTGTGTGCACCAATGTACCACTTCACAGCAGAGCTTTTGTGATCGTATATACCTATCTCCGCGATATAGGTATTTGTGGTATAACAATGCAATCAGGGGCCCTACTATGACGTCTTAAAACAGTCCTAACTTATTCTTAATCCAGTGTGGAGGAGAGATAGCGCTAGACACCCCGTATAGTTCTGTCACGTTTCCACACTGGAATAAGATTAAGTTAGGACTGTTTTAAGACGTCATAGTAGGGCCCCTGATATTGTTTTTAATCAATCGATGGTACTGTTCGTATTCGACGTAGGATCCAATGCAGCTCATCCAATTTTTTTTTTTATCCTAATAGGTTGAGTGCTGTCGATGATTTTTTGAAAGGCTTGTTATGCATTAAAAATATATATTTTTTTGCTATTGTCAGCAACTGCAATGTATGCAGCTGTATATTGCCCTGACACTTCTCCTATTCTTTTTCAAAGTAGCCTTCCGTGAGGTTCGTCAAAGCTAAAAACTGGAGTGAAAAATTAGTCCTTTAAGAAACAGTTCCCTTTACCGTACACCTCTGGAGAATGTGGCAAATTGCGGCGCATGTAGTACAAGGGCTGTACAAAGGGACATGAGGGCCCTCCGCGGCAGCCCTGGGTTGCCAGCGGCGAAGCGAGCCCCTCCCCCTACCACGATTTATGCACGCGCCGTAATCGATGTATTAATGTCTGGCAATACTGGCTATTATGCGTGACACTTCATTTATTTACTAGTGTCCGTCCGTGGCGTGGCTCGGTCGTTTTTATTGTGTTTATGTTTTCAGAATAAACAAAATACACAAAAGCGTTTCTGAAAATCTGAAATATTATAAATGTAAACATTTGCTGTTTTTTTTTTGCATGAATGAGTTGAAATGATGAGTGAGTTGACTATGAATAGTTGGAACATTTTATATAAACTGCATATTGGCACAGAATACTTTGGACTCTACCAAAATGAGTTTCCACTTCCCAGGCTTTTTTCTATTTAACATTTTATAGGTTTACTGAACAATCGTCTTGAATTCACAATCTCGAAATCCATGAACCCGAATTTCCCCGACACTTGGTAAATATTTGACACTGATTTTTTACTCTTATGATAGGCAAAGAACATAATATAGTTCAACAACCGTTGCATAGGCGTTGCACAGTGTCAGACTTCTGCTGACTAAAAACCACCCATGTTCCTTCTTAGCCCTTTGTGTCGAGGCCGCGGTATCTCTTTCGAACAACCCGCAGCCCCGACGGATTTCGTACCTTTAGACGAGAAACAGTATGTTTAACAACATTTCTTGTTAAAGTAACAAAATAAGTGTCATTAACATATTATGTTCTATATCACCATGTAAGATATTTTTCTCAAACATGCTTGGTTTGAGCATTATTTTGACAACCTTCTTCGAGATAAATCGAAATTGCTGTACTGGCCAGATACATGCGACCAGCGGCCGGCAAAAGTTGTATGAAAATCCATATCTGTCGTGTTTAGCGGCCAAATAAATTAGGTACATACTAAACTCATATCTGTCGTGTTATTTAAAAATGGAACGATCTTTTACTCTGAACCATAGCAACCAAGGAGGTGACTTATTATAGGTTTTATTTAAATTTCGAATTGGCTGAACTCTTCAACGCGTGAAAAATTATTGCTGTTTATGTGATTTTGAAAAGAAAATTGTATTTAATTTCCTCGCATTATTTGAGAAAAGTACTATACAAGCCTTGGCCACAACTAGGCATTGATGGACTTACGTATGTGTGCCTCGGCTTCGCCTCGGCCCACATTTACACGTTCGTCCATCAATGCCTCTGTTGCTGGCCGCTACAGTAATGTACTAATAAAAAACCTAACACCGAATAAATTCAAACAACCAATAGATTAATTTTTATCATTCCGCCTATGGTAGGCAAAGGCAACCCAGTAGACAGCCATACAGCCAGCGAGCAACGAGCGATGCATTCGAATCATTCGAACGATTGAATTGATTAATCCGGCGCGTTGTTCACAAACAGCCTGGTTGGGCAGTCGCCATCCCGATGTGACACGCATGACCACCTTCCATGGTGCTTTGTCGCTTCCTACATGATTTACTGTTCATGTTGCGGGTAGCTAGCTTACCTCTGCTTGCTCTTAATTTTTGGGCTGTAAACTGTATCTTAAGCTTGAAATGCTGATGAGCAAGTGAGGCAGGTAGGATACCCGTCGGGGCTGCGGATAATTATTTATCTTGCTATTTATCTTCTAAAGAAAATTTCTGCAATCACAGTTTTATTATCTTTTTTTTATATTCATTTAGTCATATTATTTTGTTTGTTTGGTTCAGCAATTAATTATAAACACAAAAAAAACTCTCGGTCGGAATTGGCGTATAATATATAAGGTCCCATTAAAATAGGTGGACAATTTTTAACACAGCGTTCAGTAGGTCTAACCAAACATATCTAAACAAAAAAAAAACATTAAATAAAATGATTCTTTTTTGACTTAAATTAATTAATTGCCGGCACTCTAGAACAAACTCATCCTTTATGAGTAGTTAGGTACTTAAATGCGATTTTCTTAAAAAAAATACCACCATCCTTATTTTGGTGGTCTAAATGATTTCTGAAATTTTGTCCACCTATTTTAATGGGACCTTATACAGGGTGTCCCGTAAATAATGGATCAAACAGTAACGGGTAGGTAGCTTACCTAATTTCCAACAACTAATTTGAATATTAAAAAAAAAACCGTTACAGTAACCAAGATATTATTTTTTTTTCGAATTTTACCATTTTGTCTTCCAGAATTAAGTTTTTTTAATGCTGTTGCTGCAAATGATGACATTTTTAGGTATGATTTTTATCTAACATTTCTGAATAGCTTACTAATGTTATAATATACCATTTTTTTGAATACCGTTTTATTTGTCTTAGAAAAAAAATCTTGAGTTGAAAAGTTTTTTCTTTACGATGATAGGACCAAAATTGAAAAATTTCTCCTGTAAAAAAAATGTATGACACCGAAGACCGAAGACGACCATTATTTTAAAAACTTGTACATTTAATAAGGTTTGCAAATTGGTATAAAACTTACGTCTAGTCCTTATCGTTACAAAGACATTGCTATGAATGTGATGAAGAAGACAGAAAATAAATTAAATTGGTACTATCCAATTTTTTCCTTTTCGTTATGGCTTATGCTTGAATGCTTGTAAATAATGGATCAAACGTAACGGGTAGGTAGCTTACCTAATTTCCAACAACTAATTTGAATATTAAAAAAAAAACCGTTACAGTAACCAAGATATTATTTTTTTTTCGAATTTTACCATTTTGTCTTCCAGAATTAAGTTTTTTTAATGCTGTTGCTGCAAATGATGTCATTTTTAGGTATGATTTTTATTTAACATTTCTGAATAGCTTACTTATGTTATAAGATATAACCCGGTTCATTAAAGAAAGGAATCTAAAATGGCGGTTTTTATCATGTCCTCACGCTCGCACACTATAGTGAGCGAGCGAGAGGACATGCCATGTGTTGCCATTTTAGATTCCTTTATTTAATGAACCGGGTTATACCATTTTTTTGAATACCGTTTTATTTGCCTTAGAAAAAAAATCTTGAGTTAAAAAGCTTATTCTTTTTTATTGGGTAGGACCAAAATTGAAAAAATTCTCCTATAAAAAAAAATTAACTACCTGCTTCGATTACAAGCATAACTACCTTAACTACCTGCTTCGATTACAAGCATTCAAGCATAAGCCATAACGAAAAGGAAAAAATTGGATAGTACCAATTTAATTTATTTTCTGTCTTCTTCATCACATTCATAGCAATGTCTTTGTAACGATAAGGACTAGACGTAAGTTTTATACCAATTTGCAAACCTTATTAAATGTACAAGTTTTTAAAATAATGGTCGTCTTCGGTCTTCGGTGTCATACATTTTTTTTACAGGAGAAATTTTTCAATTTTGGTCCTATCATCGTAAAGAAAAAACTTTTCAACTCAAGATTTTTTTTCTAAGACAAATAAAACGGTATTCAAAAAAATGGTATCTTATAACATTAGTAAGCTATTCAGAAAAGTTAGATAAAAATCATACCTAAAAATGTCATCATTTGCAGCAACAGCATTAAAAAAACTTAATTCTGGAAGACAAAATGGTAAAATTCGAAAAAAAAATAACATCTTGGTTACTGTAACGGTTTTTTTTTAATATTCAAATTAGTTGTTGGAAATTAGGTAAGCTACCTACCCGTTACGTTTGATCCATTATTTACGGGACACCCTGTATATGCAGCAATACATTTTTAAATCCAACACATAGTTGCATTTTTTTCTTTTTATGAAACAAACAAATAAAAGAGTAAACGATGAAAAATGTGTGTGTGGAAGAATAATGAAATTCCTCCAATGCGCAACTCACATAAGGGAGATTAATCAAGAAAATTGTTAATGTTTACGAGCTCGTGTTGTATGTTGGCAATTACTAGCACTAATTAGTTATCTTTTTACACAGTTTGTGTCTAGAATGTGTTTTATGTGTTTTTTAACAGCGATAAAGTGTCACCTTTGCTCCAACAGTGGGATATAATGGGTTAAAGTAACTACGTTTTGAAATAATATTTATTTAAAAACATAGTTACTTTAACACAATAATAATGATTTAATTATTTATTCGAGTAACTTAACTCTCAATGAAAAATAGAAGCTACATACAACACGAAACTACTACTACTATACAGAAAAGAAAGGAAAAGTTAACTCCTTCGATTCCCAGGTCGGGCAAAGTGTTATTGGGTTCTTCAATCAAGAGTTTCTCATTAGAAGCCACGGAGCTCGGATTTGTGCCGGTAGATGGGAATGGGCTCGCCCCCTATTACATGGGACTTAAACTTATCTGGTGTAATATGTGTACTATTAGGTACACTTCTGCCTAGCTTTCGGAAACTACTGGCGTGGTGTTATGTTATGTTATTCTACTTATATGATTAAATACAACACTAAAACAATGAAGAGAAAAACGAACAAAAAAATAGCATTCTGTTTTTCTTTCAGCAGATTGTCATGTAAAACTACCTTTGTTTGTTCTTACTTCATGAATAATATCAAAACTCACTATTACCCAATAAATGTTGGTAGTAGGTACTTCTACAGTATGTTAGTTTAAACAAGGGACATATTGAAACCCGCAATAGGACATGCTTACATGATACTAATAAAAATATGAGCAAAAAAAAACACTGATAAATAACAGATAGAACCATACCAAATATTTTGGAAAAGCGTCGCAACCCTTGCGCTTATCAAAGAAAATGTGCGCGGTTCAATGACTTTTGAACGTACAATCCATTTTCTCTTTATATTTTAAAACTGGCGTAGGACAATGGTGAAAAAGAAACGTCGAATTAAGTGAGATCTGGAGAGCGTGTAGGGCCATGACACAATTACGTCACAAATTAAGGTAATAGTTGTTTTAGTAGAATCGAATACTGAATACCCTCCTTCAATATATCCCTTGTTTAACCTAACACACTGTATACTTACTGCATGCAAACAAAACTCCGTTTGCCAACATCCAACATCCATGAAAGTTTGATGAAATGTACGCAATATTCGTCGCAGTTAATCGTGACACTTAGCTGGTGCTACAGTCATAAGTACTGATAGTTAATTTACCAGGAATGCATGAATAGCTGAGCGTGTGATTCTGAAGCGCTTGCAGTTGGCTCAAGAGGTTCATTTGAAATTCATATAGTAGACGCCCGGGAGTCAGAGAGACTGGATCGGGTTGAAGTTTTTTAAATTGAGCGTGGAGCGTGGAGTAACTCTTGTGATGTGCGTGGTTGTTTTTTGATATGTAGACAGGTGTACAAGAGAGGAGATCGTGGCTAAATGAAGGTCGATCTCTAGGTTAAGTTGCACTTTCCTAGGTTGATTCGCGGAGGGGTCAACCATTACATAGCCAGTTTCCTCCATCCCTCGGAAAGCACGTTAGGCCGTTGGGTTTGGCTGTCATTTCTAGATTTTTGACAGTCGTTACAGGTAGTATAACCCAAAAGTCTGACAACCAGTCGTATTACCCAGTATACCAACTGGGTAATGGAGGTCAGATAAGCAGTCGTTCCATGTAAAATACTGATATCAGCTACACGCGGTTAGACTGGAAGCCGACCCCAACATAATTGGGAAAAGGTTAGTTCTACCTAACCTTTAGGTAGGTGTGAAAGAGAAGTAGAACTAAGTAGACTACTGGAGTAGAAGAACTAATTTAACTGTAGTTTGTGAAACAACAGGTCCGGAAAAGTCAACACAATATGCCTAACTATAGTTAAAGTATAGAATTTGTCTTGAATACCGGTTTATTTACAGGTTCGTGATTAATTTCAGCTTTGTGTCCGGTTTGGAGAAATGGATATTACATTATGCCTTTGCTGAAACTACTTAGTTCTGTTTTCGCAAATGAAACAAACAGTCACCAAACAAGTTTTATGAGCCATATATTTACTTGAGCTTTAAGGTTGTAAGTCGTATGTTACTTGTGAATGTAACGAGAGGTATTTATTATCCTTCGTACGACATTAAATTTCTATCGTTAAGACTAGCAGATAAGATCTCAAAATACATTAAAAGAACAAAAAAATACATCATAAAGATCTATATTGAAATCCTGATAATGATCAGAAGCAGAATAATTAATGCATTAATACTGCATCACCAATTATCCCGGGCATCGAATATTGAACGATTGGATGTGAATTTGTATCGACCGCAGAAAAGTACTGTGGCGAATACATTGCCGCCACTTTGTTTCAATTAATTAATGGGATTTGTGGGATATTAATGGCAATATTAAAAATAAATCACGCGTCTATCCATGTATGAGCCGGGAAAATTGGAAAAGCTTGGTACCCTGGTAACAGCCGGGATTAACGACGGTACGCAAAAAATATTAGGAGATTTAGCGATTAATTTTGTATTCATAAAATATCGATGTTGTAGGCAGGCACGGTGATACCTACTACATAGAAACTGTTTTCTCTATTTAAATTGGTTCTATAAATCTAAACATAGGTACCTACAAAGAAACGATAGAAAAACACAATTGAACGTTTGATTGATACGATACCTACACTCCACAAAAATATCGTCGCGGAAATACAATGAAATCCCACACGTAATTTTTATCCAAGACATTGTCGCTTCGTTGGAGTTTGACTCAGTGGGCCACCCATAGCGGCTTAGCGAGGATTCCTCGCCCGCTTCGACGTAAATAAACTGTTGCCAACACTATCCACTTTTTCAACATAACAGCCTGTGATAAATAATAACTGTTCAGTAAATATTCACATGACACTCGTGTTTAATATTCTACGCGCCAGCTTTTAGTCTGAAAGTTTTAATAGTCTATCGCAGTCATTCCGTTCACTGATCGCAGTATGGACTCTGTTATTTACAGGTTGAATGTATCGTTTAACCTTTTGAGAGATAGAACAAAGAACAATGAGATGTGGCGGTTTACGTCCAAGCTTATAATGGAGAGTTCTCGGACTAACATTAATAAATCTGACTAATATTCTACTGAGAATATCTAAAATGTTCGCGACTTCTGACATTTTAGAAAACTGTTCGTGGAACCTGGTAATTCAAATACCGTTTTATTAAAATAATAGATTAATTTTAAAACAGAACTAATTGGCTCTTGATATTTGGCCATAAAATTAATAGAAAGCTGTAAAGTAAATATAAAGTCCGCAGTTTTCCATTCTCAGACGATAACTGAGTATTACCGATGTCTGATCTTCCGCTGAGCACTGGAAATAGCTCCATTTTTCAGCATTTTCGTTTAGACCGCCATTAGCGAGATACCCCAAACCGCTCGCCTCGAAAGCAAATAAAGATTTGGAATACCTTGAAACTTTCAGCAGATTTAAAACCAATCACAAAGACATATTGGACGGAGATTTTGATTGTTTATTTAGGATTAAATCTTCGGAACGCATGATTTGTTTTTAATAATGAAATTTTGATTGGATTAATGTGATGAATATGGATCGCCGATGCGTGGTTTAAAATTTTGACCACACTTTTTGGTTTTGGCAAATATTCGTGACACCGTTAAAGCCTGAATATAAAAACTGCAATTTTTGACGAATATGTTGGACACATTTATCGCAGCTACACGAAAATTCGATAAAGGATATTAATATTGGCACTGTATCGGTTGTCTATGTGAAGTATCTAGGTACCGTAATGTATTGCACAATGCACAGCCCGTTAAAGGCCGCAACCGTCGGACTGGCTTATACAGCTGGGTACTAATGCCTCTCCGCCTAAATCTACCGTACAAACGTTGTACATTTATGTTTTAGCGTCTTTAAATATTTATAACAAGTGCCTACAGACAGACATACGAAAGCCTACGTATGATGCTTATTTACATTGTAAATTACGTATGCGACATTCACAGCTATCTGTAAGGCGCACAGAATCCTCTGGCTTCTTCCAGAGCAACAGAGGTGACATTTTCATTTAAAATATCGCCGCGTCACAGATCCGGCGTTACAGTATTTACATAAAACACTCGTATTCAGCAAATTATGCGGGTATTCGAATGTTTTGATCGCGGAATCCAGATGGAGCCGGTATAAATCTCGCTTTGAGCTCGGCCGGCATTCCTGGCAAGTTACCGAACAACAGTAATGAAGGTTTAATCTGCTAAATTTCTGCATAATCCGGCGGGATCTCGGAGACTCGGCTTTGCTCTCCGCCTATAATTATAACTTTAGTTGTATCTACGTGTCTTTATTAATTCGTAAGCAGATGAACACAGTGAGGATTGTGCGATTAGTAACGCTTAATTGTAGTGAGAATTAACGTTTACATGATTGTTTCCTTTGGTGCTAAATACGTGAGCTTAACTACTTAAGGATAACGAAGTGAATCCTTCCGGAAAATAAATGGGATCCCGTCTTTATTAGCCACACTTTCTCAGGAAAAACTTAAAAAAAAAGTAAGGTAACTGTTGACGACGGTGTTATGGTCCGCTCGTCTTTTTAAATTAAGTTTAATTTGTACTTACTTTTGTTTCAAGTATGTTTCCTACAGTGTATGTAATATTTTTTATTAAATAAATAATGACCAACAAGAACGGACTGCATACGGGCGCGCTCATTGGCTAATACGCGACACCTTCACTCCGCCTACCGCTGCGACCGCCATTGCTGCAGGACAAACGATCAGTGGATCAGTGTGCCAAAAAATCCCGCGAACACTCCACGCGCTAAAAACGCGCCCGCGCATTCCTTTTCTAGTCGGTCTGTCAAACCATCAACTGTCGTTTTCCTCATTTCTCACCATCAGCCAATACCTACCAGCTACAGTAACAAAACGGAATCCATAAAACATCCCATCTAAATACTTAATCGCAAAAAATTATTTCTATTTCACGAACAGACAATAAGTCCATAATTTCGCATCTCATTAGCGCGCCTTTTCTCAAATTCACAAAGATGTCGTAATAAATTTTAATACTTTTCGTAGCGGCCATTACAATTTGCGCAAACGACATCGCATTACACGAGGTGGCTAAGAGCACATTTTAAAAGGGCGTCTGAATAATTCCGCCAGGACTTGTACCCGGGAACCGGGACTAGCGACTGTAGTTAGGACACTCCGTTCTTAATGACTACGTATTGTTTTAAGGAAGAGAAATAGAATAAGGTATTAAGTTTTAACTTTGTTTTATGAAACAAAAAAGGTTCTTTTTACCCGACTGCGAAGGCAGGATGTTTTTGAGGATTATAATTGTGTTTATGGTGTAATTTTACCGACCTTTTACATTGTATAGTGGCTGAATTTATTGCGAACATACAAAATTCATTGTTCGTGCTACATGAAATATTCAGATTAATCGTCAAATTAATTATTTACATGAATAAAATTTATAATAAACCTATTGTAGTTAAAATAGTTTTTAATATTAAAATTCACGTAGACATTGAATTCATGATGTATAATACTGTCTACAGAGTAAGGCCCTTTGGACTTTTCCAGGTAAGCAATTTTCTTATTCAGAGTTGATTCAACGGTGAAGAAATGGCAACTTTTTAGTTCACATTAGCTTGTAAGATGCTTACGAGGTCATATCACCCAGGTGAACACAGGACATTAAATTAGTGTCCTCAATTCTCCTGGGTGAAACTAATATCTCCCAGGTGAATTGAGGACAATACTTTAGTGTCTAATGTTCATTAGACACTAAACCAAACCACAAGAAAAAAAGACAGTGTATAAAAAAGAGCACGAATAAAAACATCATCGAATAACAATAACTAAAGCCAATCCACTATTTCATGGCACATCTGTGTCCTTGTCTATGCTAACACCTTTGCAGCTTTGGAGAGAGCATTTAGATAATTGCGGGATAGGCGCGGTACTTTGTTGGTCGCCGCTTTTGCAGCGCTGCAGCTGCGGTGCACTGTGGGGCGCTGTGTAGCGCTTTGTGCTGGATAATAACTGGTGTTACATTGTTCGATGACAGCTGTCACACGGCTGCGGTCGATCTGCGACGCCGACGCACGTTCGTTGTGAGTTCATTAAAATAATGACGTGGTCTGGCAATGTAGGTATGTTGCAGTTATCACGTTCTGATTGGAGCTCTTGTTTGAGTTTATGCTGTGTCGGTTTTAATTGGTTAGGTATGTTTTGAATTGCATCAATTAGTGTAACAACTCTATGAAATGTTTTTTCCGCAAAAAACATTGCTTCGGCAGAAGTAAAGAGATTCCTACGCTGAGTTAGATACCTGCTTAGGAGTATTTTTAACCGAATTCCAAAAAGGAGGAGGTTTTTGTATATTTGTTATCTCCGTCATTATTAAACCGATTTACAAAATTCTTTTAAAATCTCACAATGTACAGTCAACAGCAAAAGTAGATGATCAAAATCAGAAATTCAATACTAATGAACGGAGTTCGCGTCAGAACTGTGTGGCGTCGAAGTGATTCCAAAGTACGTGAATGTAAATTATGCCAAACATTTACTACTAGTACAACTGCCATATATTCGTGATCTGCCTTAAATTAGTATTGAATTTCTGATTTTGATCATCTACTTTTGCTGTTGACTGTACCTACTGCTATATTATGTAAGTTTTGTGTAAGAGAATGTGAAGAATAAGGATAAGCTTTAAAATGTTTGTCAAATAACGTAGATAGGTGAATATTAAATTAGGATTTGTTTAAAGATGCATAGGTAGCTCTACTGTGAATATCGCATACCTTATATTTATGTATAGCACCTAAGCTTTTTATGAAGTAAACAACAACACCAATATTAATCCGACTCGCTGAATAGCACTCAATGATATCTCTGCCGACTACACAAGGGAAATGAGCGTGATATTATATTTTGCAGCCAACACAGCTTTATGTGGCAGTTAATCAGGCGGGAGTAACGACGGCAGACATCAAAGGTTTCATAACTTCTTCACTCCGCTCGACGCTTTCAGGATCATAAATAAATATAGCATCCTCTTTTGTATGCAATATCAATTTTAAAAATCTTTCAAATTGTTTGATAATTTTTAAAGGTCGAAAGGTGGGTTGACTATTAACTTGAGTAGGTATACCTATAAGTACACGTTTTTATTTATTTTTCTGACATTCAAAAGTGCATGTGGTCTAATTAAAATAAATGGTTTGAGTTTTACAAGCTGCCTAGAGCCTGATACTTATGATCGAATTTCAGTTTAAGAAGGAACAGAACCTGCGAGGTAGGCATTTGAAGAAAGGGACAGCTGCAGTGCAGCCCGATGATATCACAACAATGCCTTCTCGAAAACTCACTCAACCGGCTGAATTACTTTTGACATAACATTTTAACGAAGTGTTTGCCAGGTTCGTCCTATCAATTTATTTTGTGTAAAAAACTAGTAGTCCGCCAATCATGACCATAAAACATATATTTTTATTTTTAGATATATTAGGTACCTATGTGTTTGAAGCTCAGGCTACCTTTAAAGTTTTAATTTTGCGGTACCAAATGCTTCCTACGTAGTAATAATAATATGAATGTTCTACTATATTGCCGTGCTAAACGTAAAAGCGGTATCTCGAGGAAAGTGAGTTTAGAGAATATTTAAGTTTTTTAAATAAAGTTTGGTATAGGTAGGTACTCATTGAACTTTTTTATTCATTAAGACTTATGTTTCCCAATAGATACTGCTGTTTGGCTTAGTTCAATAGATACGTATTTATTTCAGTTATCTGATGGCTTATTTTTTTTTTTAAAGCTATCTCTTTTACTTTTGAGCTTAGCACGCCAGTATTATAGGAAGGTTATTATAGGAAGGAGGAAAATCAAAATGAAGGAATCAGTAAATTAACTAGATAATTACAAAACAATCAAAATTATTATAATAGAAAATAAGGGTCCGATAAATGCAAAGCGCTCTATTCCATGAAGCGATTATTCCTATTTCCACTATTCAGAGTTTTCAAAATATACGCGTATAAGCTGCGCTTGCACTCTCCCACATAGGTGCGAATCCTACTTAAATCATCTGTGTCTGTTTGTAATATCAAAATGACAATTTTTTTACTGAATGCATACGAAAATATATACGGTACAACAAACACACTATATAAAAAAAAATGTCTGTTTGTTTGTTCTGGTTTATCTGGACCGATTTTGACGGAACTCTTACTGGCAGAGCTGATATAACTAAGGCTTTTATAAGAATGAGGGTTCCATGAAAAATAATTAAAACCATTGAGATTGGTAACGAAATCGAAGTTACCTATATTTTTTATAATAATTTCACGCAAACCAAGGTCGCGGGCAACAGCTAGTTTGACAATGTAATTAAACTCCGCGTCGATAACTTCAAAATGAAAATCTGTTTCAGTGAAGAGATATCAGCAACAGCACAGTTTACGGCTTCAGATACCAATAAACAGTAAATGAATCGTAAATATTGGAGAGCGTAAAATTTTTAATCTTCACTGAAGAGTAGCTATTCTGCTTTCCTCGTTTTCTCTGTCTGCTCGTAATGATTAAATCGGATTACTGCTTATATTACTACTATTTCGTTTTTGTAATCGGGTTTAATGATATTCGATTAAAACAATTGTGTGCATAGGTATACAGTCGAGCGGATTTATGTTCAGGTTAAGCTGCGTTAGTCTGGGTTGGTCTGTGGCCAAGTGTCCTCTCATTATATCCGGTTTGCTCCGTATTTGGCAGTGGTCCGAAAGTCTGACAACCAGTCTTACCCTACCCAGTACTAACTAGGTTTAGGTCAGATAGGCAGTCACTCCATGTAGACACTTATAACTGGAGAATTGGGGGTGTATCATCTCTGCGTAACCCTTATAAATGCGTGATGTGGTTTCAGTCGAAAGGAACAGAAAAAAGATAGTGCAAAAGGGATCCTTATTCGTAAAGAAATCTCTTGCAGCCTGCCTGCTCTCCCATCCCTGCCAACCATCTCTGTTATGCGTAGGGTAGGCATATAAAACAATCAACCATATCCCCTAAACGTTGAAACCAGCTCACTGAGTCAGTATGCATCTGGATCTGTACAAGTGTAAATAGAACAATACGTACACGTTCCGGACGATTGCGCGCGATCGATGTCGGGACACCAACTGATTTCCCTGCCATTGAGCCTGTTCGTTTCACTGTCCACATGCCCTCGTAAATAAAATGCCCTGGTACAACTGGCATTATTTATGCGCTTACACACATGATGTGTTGGGTCGTTGCAGTTTATTTGTCGAAGGAAATAAAATATATGTGAATGGCTTGCTTGAACAAATTATAGTTACTTTGTTCATCTTACGATCTTCTTTAATGGTTTCAACAATACTCAGCCTAAACTCATTGACAGCATTGAGCGAGGTTCCCTTTCCCGGCGAAGACCTCGGAGTTCCTAAAAACACAAAACGAGTAACATAGGTTGGATGAAGTTATTGCAAAGCTCTAGTGCAATTTACAAGAACAAAACTGGCCTAGTGCAAGTCGGACTTGCGCACGAAGGGTTCCGTACTTGCCCGTCGGGGCTGCGGGATGTCCACAGGATATCGCGGCCACGGTATATAGGGCTAAGAAAGAACGCGGGTGGTTTTTAGTCAGTAGAAGTCTGACACTCCCTTTAGCTCTGCCCAAAGAGCGGGACCCCTCCCGCTAAAGGGATGATTTTCCACCCAAAAAAAAGTGTTCCGTACTTAGACTTCAAAGGTTTTCCTGTAATCTATAAGTGATGAACTAATTTCTGTATTTTTTTCAGAATTTTAGGTTCAGTAGTTTCGGAGATAAGGGGGGGGGGGGAATGGTCAGACCAGACAGACAGACACACGAGTGATCCTATAAGGGTTGCGTTTTTTTCCTTTTGAGGTAAGGAACCCTAAAAATATAAACAATGAATGTTTTTGTGTTTGTTGTGTTTTGGAACTTATATTGACAATCTTCAGCTAGCCTTTCTACTATGATCGTGGCATTGTATTTGTAGTGCAGTAAAGCTCCTAACAGTGATTTACATTCTAATGTTATGTATCAGCTTAAACCTCGTGCAACTTAGAAGCTACACACATATACTTTGTAGGCACGTACATACATGTATTGGCTATCCAATATGTCCGTCAGGGGCGCTCGTTTGTTTAATAATAATTGGAAATCGGATTATGTCGCATGCCGCGTCGGAATGTTTGCTTTCATCAAGTGCTCACAGCAATTCTACTGAGCTAACAACACTTTTTTTAAATATAAACAGTACAAAAAATTGTACTATACGTTTTGTCTTTGTTTTGTCACTGACTGACCCAATAGAATTGATAAAGTCCATAGAAAGCTTTTCCGTATTTCCTCCATTGACAGTCCTTCAAAAATGGTCGCTTCCACGAAATAATAGTTTGTCGGAACGGTTCGCCAGAAACGCTATTTATTCGTCGACAGTTGCACGAAATTACTCTTTTCCGAGAACTCGTAGTGGCTATACTTAAAACTAAACGGGCCAATTGGTTTTGAGAGGAAGATGCAATTTGCATCGTGCTTTTAGAAGCGATAAATTCGACAAACTATTTGATGTAGAGAAATTGTTTAATTAATACATAAAATATTTTTTTTTTTTTTTTTTTTGTTAGCCTATATTGTCCCACTGCTGGGCAAAGGCCTCCCCCATAGTCTTCCACTCTTCTCTCCGTGCGGCTTTCTCCGGCCAATCTTGTGCAAAAGCCTCTAGGTCGTCACGCCAGCGTTTTCTAGGCCTCCCTCGGCGACGACGCCCGTCCTCTGGCACCCACTGCGTGACGACCCTAGCCCATCGGTCCTGATGCATTCTGCAGACATGGCCCGCCCAATCCCACTTTAACCCAGCAGTCTTGTTACCCACATCAGCGATTCCTGTTTTTGAGCGTATTGTGGTATTTCGAATTCGGTCGCTGAGCTTGATACCCAATACGCTACGTTCCATCGCTCTTTGGCAAACCTTGAGTTTGGACTTTTGTGACTCGGTCAGGGACCAAGTTTGAGCACAAATATTATTATAGTGTGCAGAAATTAGAATCGTTTGGAGACCTAGCCGCTTAAAAAAATCCCAAACAATAACAATAAAAAAAGGCTAAAATAACTTTATTCTCGGAAGTCGGTGGCATAAAAGTCTATGAAACAAACAAAGTCGCCTTTGGATTTTACCAGAAAAAGTACATAATTTAAACAATCCAATAATACTGAAGTCATCAATGCACGTATAAAAGATAAAAGAAAATGGTGAAATAACATAACTTTATCCTCCTCTTTTTTAGAAACCAGTTAATAAGATTATGTCTGTACAATGACCTCTTCAAAAGTAGCAGTTAGGCCATAACGTTTAATAGCTCCACTGCGAACTAACTAGTCACTTTAGCAGTTGGGAAGTACTTTGGGTAAAGAGTATACTCTCCGGCATGCGGTTTTGAACTTGGCGGCGCACTGCCGTGCCGTGCTACCAAGTACATTGCAGTGGTACTTGTAATTTACAGGCTGTTAAGTTTAAGCATTTATTAGCTATAAAGTAAATTATTACTTGTATTAGCTATCGAGCTGCCAATGTTTGCAAATAGTTGTTGTTTAATTAAGACTTCACCACGAATCGGAAGACGTTTGCGTTGGAAGGACTTCCACTAGGTGGACCAGTGACCAGGTGATAGTTGCGGGAATGCGCTGGATGGGAGACGCACGGGACTGGTAAAAATGGCGACAATTGGGGGAGGATATGTTCAGCAGTGGTCGTCTTTCTGCTGAAATGATGATGAATTGAGACTTCAGGCAGATAATAAATTCCCGGTCGACTTAAAAATATTTCTTCCCTATTTGAATCAGATTGTGTTAATAATTGCAAGGAACGAAACGCATTCATAATTATTGACACGTGTCCATAGACTGATGCTTAAGGATCAAAGACGTGATTTTTTTAACAGGAAACTGATTTTTTCCATATTTCTATACATAAGAGCCTAGTTGAACAAAGTACAGCCCCGCAATCACAAATATAACGCAACCTCAACATACATGTCTGTAATCCGTATACAACCAGATTGTCACCAACACATCACATCACTCGGTCTTGATTACAGTACCTACGATACAAGAGGACACACATTTTCGCACGGACCCGGCTGCTTTGCAAGTTAATAACGTATTTGGCGTCGTTCTAAAGGCTACATATTCACAATGGTGGGGGCTAACGGGTCTAGGCGTCCATCAGGAATCGGATTTGTGTGGAGAACGGGTCATGCCGCTAGCGATAATGGAAAACGGATTACCGCGAACTCTCTAACTAAAGCTCGTGATCCGTACATGTAGGTCGGTTGGGGGTGTGTCTGTCGACGGAATTTACATTGAAGCCTTTATTAGTGATGTTGTACATTGTCTTCGAGGTTTTATTTTAATGTTTTTGGTTGGTTTTTATGGTTGATGCTGATTTGTTGACAGATATTTTTTTTAATGGTTTTTACCAGTTTTTAATTTCGTGAAAAAGCTGGTATTTTGTTGTATTTTGATCTGACTTTAACGTACTCATGACCTCACGATTTTGGTAAAAAATATAGTGTGGCTACAAAGTTAGCTTGCAGATGTGACCGGTCTACCAATACCATTATTTATTCAGGACAAGCTCAGGACTAAGCATAAATAAAATACCAACTTATCTCGTCTTATAACAAATTCATTACATCAATTTATACGAATAGTGGTTGATAAGCATTTTAGTGAATTACTAATATACGTTTTTGTGACTAAATAATTAGAGACGAAGATTATCTAATTAAAATAACTACACATAACATAAGTATTAGTTAAAAGTTAAAGTACACATAAGGCTACACATAATTAAGGGTTATATTGTGAGAAGTGGGCCATATGCGGTTGTGTCCTAAATATATGCACGTGTAGTCGTCAGTGGCTAGTATTACCTGACCCGTTTTCTCACACCACTTGCCCTCTTTTTCTTTATACGAGGTTTCAGGTAATGCTGGGTACAGACTGTACTACATACAGCCAAAACACTTAATGGGCATTGGCCAAAAAAACGAACCTGTATATTTTAATTTCATTTAGTTAAAATATAGTATTTTAAGAAACTAATTAGAATATTTATGAAATTCAATGGCTAGTTTAATTTATTGCTGGAAAAGATTCCTTTGCTCGTTCAACGAGAGACACTCTAATGTAAGTTTGTCATGGCATCCACATGAAGCTAAGGCTTGTTCAGAGTCGCGGGAACCGCGTGTTTGTCATACAGTTCACGATATTCCTTCTAACTGTCAAAAAATTACTATTGCGATTTAAATATACGGACAGGTGGTTGTTACTTTATTTACTTCACAATTAATTTCTCTATCTTTACTGAGTGTACTAAGAAATATTTCATATGACGTCGGTACGCGATTTATGTAACACACGAGAGTCAATAGGTGTGTATTTAGAAATGTAAGTCCTCGTGGGATGATATTAACTGTTATTTGTAGATTTTCGTAACATCGAAGTCGAGTGGGAGTTTTATGTTTGCAGATTTAATTCAACTTTTACTACTTCATTTTCACTGGAAAGATTTATTTCTCGGTCCGCACATGGCAATCGCAAACTCGCCAGTGTGATCACGCAATCTACTTACAAGTCTACCAACACCACAGCGAGCTTCTACAGTCATGATGTTTTGAATTCGCAGTGCAGACAACATTCAGTGTCTGATCGCTGCGGAACTCCGCGCCCGATTCGTTGTGCCTATGGTCATCATATCATCATTTCAGCCAAAAGACGTCCACTGCTGGACATGGCCTCCCCCAGGTGTCGACCGGTCCCGTGCGTCTCGCATCCAGTGGGTCCCCAAAACCCTCACCAGGTCATCGGCCCATCTAGTGAGAGCACCTTCCAACGCAAATTCTCCCATTTCACGGTCGCCTGTGTATAAGACGTGTGTTATAAAGATTGTTTTATTATAAATAGAAATAGTAAAGTTATACCAGTGTTTTACTCTGAGCCCACAATCCCACAAATTCTGTGCCTGGTATTGTGTTAAATTGTAATTTCAGGTACCTATAGTTTGTTACTTTGATAAGATCAGTGTCCCAGTGTGTTTTTATTGCATGAAACCCATCTTCTCCCCATATAATGCTCGAATCTAACGGAATAAATCTTGCAATCCGACATAATTATTCTTAGATCGGTTTTTTTTTGTATACCTAATGCACCGAGACGAACTTTATGGCTCGGGCATGAGTGTATGTTACCCGGATTTTGTAAACTATAATTAGGTTGTCGTTGATAATGCCAGCTGAAAAAATAGTTGAACAACAAAGAAAACTTTTATTCACCTAGAAACACAACCTTTTTATAGATCCTGTAACTTTTTGGGGAAGAGAGACTACGTATTGTAATAGCGATATTTAGATTTCCATTGTTGCGATGTATGACGGAAACCAGTCAGCATTAAACATAGTTGGCGTGCTTTCAATTCGCTGTCTATTAAATTTAGTACAAACTGTAATGCAGTTCCTAAATTATAAATGGACAGTTATTGTTATGCTTCGCACATAATAGTTTTACCATTAATACGTAATTCGTTAATGTGGTACAGTCGGTCACGGTAATATTATCATACAGTAGTTCGACTTCATACAAACGGACGAAGCGCGAGCTATACCTACGCGCCTCGATTATGGGATGCGCCTGGGATGCAGACAGTTGCGACTGTGCCACAGTGACGAACGGACGGTGTGTTGTTTTTTAACAATAAATGCGCGATGTTTTCTCTAAAAATAAGACAAGTACATTTAATTTACATTTTTTGTGTTGTTTTTGGTTTTATGAATTCGTTAATAACGTATCCAGAGATAACTTTTTTTAATTACCTGGAAACTTTGAAAGATAAGACTATAAAATAATTTCACTTACTAGTAGGTAGGCTTATAATGTGTGTCTTTTTAATGGATACGTATTTCTTTATATGTCCCGAAAAAAAACATGGTTTTTTAATTAAATCTATCAATCAAAAAACAACACGCATGTTTATTGAACAATTTCTATTCAATTCACAAAGTATTTTATTTGTTTTAAAAAGTATATTTACGATCACAAAACTAAATGGAAACACAAAGTAGGCACATGTAATTAAAATACTGGAGGCGGGCAGCCCTTACGCATGTTTACGTACCGCGTGGCTGTAGGCATTTATTTCAAGGACACGGCCGAGTCACACTACTGACATATTTATACTGTGAGTCGGTAGTGGTAGTTCTACAAAGTATTAATAACATTATTAAAATTATTGGGTGAAAATCGATGGGTCATGTTATAGGTTATGTTCGCATAGACTAGGGGGTAAGCCTATTGGTATCAACTGAGCACAAATCCAGACTTCGTGGCTGCTACGGGGAAGTTCCTCATGGTAAAATCCATTAGCACTTTGGTCGACCCGGGAATCGAACCCAGAACCTCAACTGTCGCGCGTGCCCAAACCAACAAGGCTAATTTAAATATTAAATGAACAGTAATCTAATATTCTACACTATATAGGACGTGTTTAATTTTTCTGGCTAACTGTCCATTGTGGCTGGTCGTTACGTGAACGAGCCGACATTGTGTGCGTAATTGTATCATACTATATGCATTCGCCACAATGCAGTACACACTGTATAGGACTAGGCTGCGCTAGTGCCCATTGACCAACAATACAAGGAGAACAGTAGGCTAGCTTATAATTTATGAATGAGGAATATTCGACACAATATCGGGTCGACGATGCATTGATTTTTGTTTGTGACATATTTCAATTCCTAACAACTTTTAGGGTCAATTTCACCAGGTACGATTAATAGACATACCTACTTGGTGGCTATTTTCATTCAAATTGTGTTCCAGTTTTTGTTTATTCGGTAAGAAGTCTACTTGCACATCGTAAAATTGGACCATAATCAAAGAAATTTAATAAAAGTGGTTTTTTTATTGAAGCGTATACGCTTCAATAAAAAAAAACACTTTTCAAAAACAATAATAATAACAATAATAATTTCACTTTTCACCACATTTCCAAAACTATAGTTTTGGAAATGTGGTAAAATTAAAATTTCGAAGATATGTCACAGCTCCCAACCACATTCGGGCTTTGTGGCGGAATAATGGATTGCCTCCCATTAAGAGGATGCCTGTGTCCCAATAGTGGGACTAGGACTGTGGAATACTTATGATATATATATATATATCATCAATGCACCAACATATCGAATGTTCCTCATTCATAAATTATAGCCAGCGTACAGTAAGCTGTTCGCCATGTATAGTGGCCTGACGTAACCTCGTCTTGTATAGTGTGTACTGCACTGTATAGTTCGCATAATATATATATATATGAGAGACGAGGTTACGTCAGGCCACTATACATGGCGAACAGCTTACTGTACGCTGGCTTTAATTTATGAATGAGAAACATTCGACATGTTGGTGCATTGATCTCATATATGATGTACAGTATTTCAATTTAAAACCTTTACTAACAAACTTAAAATCTTAAAACTCGTTACAGTATAAGTTTGAAGAACACAAAACAAATTAATAGTAATCATTGTAAATTATCTTCTGCTAGTTTCTCAAACCCTTGTGTTGTTCACAGGTTTTACTTACTCATTTATTTCACTACTAGCTTTTGCCAGCGGCTTCGCCCGCGTGAAAATTACGATTTTCCATACCAACTTTCATCCCCTATTTAACTCCCTTAGGGGTTGAATTTCGAAAAATCCTTCCTTATTCCTTGTCTACATTATAAAGGGAACCTCTGTGCAAATTTCAGCTTTCTAGGTCCAAGGGTTTGGGCTGGGCGTTGATGAGTATGTCAGTCAGTCAGTCAGTCAGGACTTCTCTCTTTATTTGTATATATATAGAAAGAAGATATGTATACAGATTAAGCTAGTTTCACTAGAAATTCTATAAACACAGGCATCCATCTTGAATACTAAGTGGCTCTAGTGCTCGAGGCATGTAAGACGAGTAGTTGCGGCGTGTTGATCGCTCGCCGTGCACTATCGCCGACCTCGGGTAACAATCCGATTTGTTAAATGTGTATTGATTCTTTCTTCATTGGACCTAGTTCGGGTTTTAGATCATGTGTGTGTGTGTTGAGGTAAGGTGCATACTTAGTTGATTTGATAGTGATGTTACGAACGCAGATTTTTATTTTAATGTCTGTTTTCAGTAAAATTAGACAATGCCTAACTGAGTGATATAGCAGCGACGATTTTCTTGCTTAAGAAATTCATATACCAAAAGTGCAAATGCTGTGAATTACAAATACTTACCTCTATTCAAATTCTAGCTGAAATATGAAACCAAAAACTCCCACACAATTATATTGCACCGTCTCTGTTCCATAAGACATTTTAAGGGTAAATACACCGTAAAGTATAGGACGGCAACAGCAAATGCTCCCCCAATCCTTACTTACCAATAAATGTTTCATTCGGAATACCATTTACAAGCACTTTACACTTCCTCCGGAATTCAATTCAATTTTGAATTGAACGTAATGTAATTAACGACTTAGTTACGCTCTGTTGGCTCTTCGATTCATGGCGAAAAACAGACGTAAATTCCAATTAGGTGATCATGGAAGAAGGATCAATATAACGTAAATAACCCATAATTGATGCCTTTTCAATCCTTTTTAATAAACGTTTGATGAATGTTTACCAATATTATAAAGAGGTAAGATTTGTATTTTTGTATGTAACGAATTTTAAAAACTACTGGACCGATTTGAACAACTCTTTCTTCGTTGGGAAGCTACATTATCCCCGGGTGACATAGGCTACTATATATCCCTGTATTCCCACGGGGACGGGAACTACGTGGGTGAAACCGCGTGACGTTTGCTAGTGTAGAATATTTACAGGAACGTTACTGGTAGTCAGCGGTCCGAAAGTCTGACAACGGACTATGAAAGTGCACCTGAGTCTGCGCACACACTATTGCACTATAATATCCCCAGGGCCAATGGATAATCTCCGCTAAGATTGGTCTCCGTTACCCAAATCGGTCTGGAGGACCGTAATAAACGTTATATTTTATCGCTTGTTTTGTTCATCTTTTCATGTAAGTGTTAGTTCATAGAACCCAATTATCTATTGGATTACTAATTCTGAGATTGAATACAATATTTCCAACCATAAATCTAAACAAGACCGGATAATCTTTCATCCCGCGAAGATGTTTATTTTTTAAAGTTGTCCGAAGGACGTTTCATAACGGATGGAACTGAGGGAGTAATAAATTATGTTATCTTTTAACATTTTTATCATTATTTACCCAATAAAAGAAACACCCTTACCGCGTTCCCACTTATTCCGTAAATATAAGTAAAACGTGCCCATATCATCGTACTCTTTTATGATCATTCTATTTGCTTAGATAAGAGGAATACGCTGAGAACTCAATTAAGTATAATAACCTCATACGTATAATATATGTCGCTTTGTCAGCTTAACTCTCCTACTTGAATATTATTATCATAAAAAAGGTACGAGCGTCCGCACTAATAGCTGCTCCATGTGATAAACATGGCCACCCAACTTTGACCTGTAAACCAAGCGTATAAAGAAGAAAATTCCAGTTTACTTAATATGAATTTGTGTGTTTTCCTGCGGGGTTCTGTACTAGATATCAAGAGTGGTCTCGCTACGCTATATTATGACATAATTAGAAGAAATTGCGACGGTATTATAGTGGGAGCGCTAAGAGGATTCAAAATCTTCTTCAGTAAAAGGTATGTGGTTCATACAAGCTTAGGAACACACAGAGGAAATTATAAAGCGGTGTTTAATGTTTAAATTTGGAATTTAGGTGAAGAGCGCGTGTTTACAGGTCCTTAGACATCGTTTCGACGTCTACCTACGTTTGCCGCCGCAGTACTACACACAAGTGCTCGAATAACCGTTGTTGACACTAAAATAAGGCTTGAAAGGCGCCTAAAGCCGTAAACTCCTAAATAGCACGTCTCAAACTTTAGTTAATAAAATATTAATAATCGTGCTATCGACTACACCGAAAACACTCAGTAAAGTACAGTTGAAGTTCACAAAGTGCTATAAACATGCGGGGCACGATTTTTAACGGGCATTGTATTATTTGGTGTGTGTTCTGTTGGGCGAGTACATAAATCGTGTAATGGGTGGTATAAGCAAGCAAGTTGCCAAATAATTCACACGAAAAGTGCTGTAATAGGCTGGGGGAGCGAGCATAAACAATAAAATGCTATAAAAATTCACGGGGAAAGTGATTTTACCGTTCCTACGAGCAAAAGCTTTTTAGGGACCACATTATGATAATAAACGTTACTTTAATTTTGCATGGTTAGCGTTTAGAGGCCACATAAACGATAGATTTCGTTGTTAAAGCTAATTTCGTGGCCCCCGGACGTATTTATATGCGATATATTTTCACTTATGATGACGCGCATCGTAAAATTTTAATGATGCAGTGCACTATTATCGACTGGTGTTGGAAAAGGACGTAAAGTGAGGTGGCTTCCCTTGTTTATATACGTATGTTACATTACTTGCATAAATCATTTAGTTTCATAAGTGAATATATCTCTCTCCAACAGCGAAAAACTCACTTGCCTTTTTTATTTTTTTTATTTATTTATTTAAAAAAAGTTACATGAGTGGGTATAATACACATCTTCTGCCGAACTGCAGGACAGTTTATCGGCAGTGTTCTCGTGAATACAGCTCTAGTTCAAATAACATTAAGTACTACTTACATACATCGTTAAGGGCAACACATAGTTTTGTTATAAATGTAGGGAAGGCACATCCCCCTGTATTTTTAGTGCGCCGTCTGCTCACATAGATGAACGCCACACCTAAATGGACACATACTCGAGCTGCCCAGTTGTTATATAAAGAGAGAATTACAGTTAACTGCATGGTCTACACTTCTACAGCTCCAGTATCCGTACATATAGGTACCCTGGTGTCTATAACACGGCTTCTATCAGCTAGCCAGCCATGCCAGCACGCGCGGCGAACGAACACGCCTCTACCGTCCCGACCACCGCCACCTCAGGGCCCTGATTTTTGAATCAATAGAATTCCAAATCGTGTACGAAATCGCAGAATTCATCACGTCATTTCCGTCATTTCTACTGGTAGAATATCGGAAACGAGTGGGTCGGACCACTCGTTGCAAAATTCACGGGTATAAATATTCAAAAATAGCGATTTCGTACGGATTCGCATACGAATTCTGCGATTTCGTACACGATTTGAATTCTATTGATTCAAAAATACGGGCCCAGCTCCCGGTGGCAGACGAGCTACCCATCGCGAGTGAGACACAACGGCGGCCGCCCGACCGACAGCAGCACGTCGCGCGCGCATGCTAACATGGCCGAACCATTCTTTCGTTATGTACATAATATGCACACCTCACTCGACCTACTCGCACAAAAACTCGCCTGATTCAGACGCTAAAAGATAACTTTATTTCGATAAAACTAAGCTATACCTAGATAATAATAATATTCCACACAACAGACGTATTAATAGACGTCATAATATTTTGAAATACATAATAAATATGACAACATATACTCGGCATGCGCTGCAATGCACTTTTTTCTATCTACTACCTACCTTTTTTTTTACTTTTCTACCTACCTACAACCTAAACATAAAATACTTTTCGATTTATTCCCATACCTATCAAAAATTAATAAAAAAATAAAAGCGGTCGAGCCGTTTTGGAGGAGTGCGACCACCAACACTGTACACGACATGTTTATAATAATATATTTGATCTAAACATTTATCCACAGACAGCTTTTCAAATAATTTCTTCAATTTAAAGAAGAAGATCACTCGAATTTCCACATAAATAAAACACTATTCTTATTGGAACCCAGGGACTTCTTAATACCACAGCGCCGGCGACTTCACATTGTATTGCCACGTCTTATCTATTTGCATAATTGCCACAATGGATTCCGAGGCCCAAAAAGCCTGTATTTTTAGAAATAAAATAGCTGGTCTACTGAATACTAATACTATAGGTAGATAAGTGTTTAAAGTCCTGTATTGTATCTTTTCACGTCTTTGCCGCTGAATCTATACATCCATACTCTATATCATCACTACATAATATAAAACAAAGTCGCGATCTTGATCTTGATCTTTGTGTGTGTAGATCTTTAAAACTACGCAACGGATTTTGATGCGGGTTTTTTTAATAGATTGAGTGATTCAAGAGGAAGGTTTATATGTAGCACATTCCACCCGTGCGAAGCGGGGACGGGTCGCTAGTAAATAAATAAAATGAAATGTCTATTTAAAATTTCAAAATATCAATTTCTTGCTTAAGGAATAATTTTTATTATGCCTCTCTTATACTTTCTCAGTAGCAGTAGCCATGGAGTCTGAATTTGTGACCGGTTGATGATAATAGGGGTTCTTTTTCAAGGAAAGAAAGAAAGAAAATTGTTTATTTGACGTCAGTATAGTCGACCAAGAAATTGGTTTACCACTTTTGATGACATCTCCCAGTAACATAATTATTCGCTAAGGATGACAGATTGACAGATTCTGACGTGAAAATAGCACTTGATGTTTTGTACGTGCAAATGATATTCAACCTTAGAGTGGTAAACCAATTTCTTGGTCGACTATACATCAAGCACACACATAATAATATTAAAGAAAAGATTACAAAAATGGAAATACATACATAGTAGGTATGTGCTGTGTGCCTCACGGCTGCGCCAAAAAGGTTCATAAAGGACGAGGGAGGGAGGGTTGTTTAAGGGACTTAAACATAACCATGGTGAAATGATGGTAAAGTTCACCTTCATTTCAACAATTGAATACACCTCTGCCTAACCCTTCGGGGATTACAGGCGTGATGTTATGTACATTATTAGGTATTTCTGTAGTGTGTTAAATTGTTGCTTAAATTCTGTAGCGAATAATAGAGCACAAGTAATTGTTAGTTACGTTATACATAACGACCCCTAATATTACAATGGTAATGGACTAGTTGATTGCACTGAAAACCACTTTATAGCGCTACGGGATTGCAATGTGCAGTTTTAGTGGCTCTTGTTGTAGTTACATAATAGTACATTTTGATACAAGTGCGGAAAGTTTGTTATTGCATTCGAGGCAGATTGAACACCCGAGCCGTATGGCGAGGGTGTTCATGGGGTCGAGAAATGCAATAACAAATTCCCACGTGTATCAAACGACGTTTTTCAATACACTTTCGAAGAAATTAACTAAAAACGTTATGTGTTTTTGTCAACAAATTTGATGAGACTATGATTTAATTTACTTTTTTTCCGCGGTTTGATTTCGCCAGGTTGAAAAAGAAGCAAAGGTATAAAGCCGCCAAACAGCCTCACAGGAAAAATATAAAATTTAAATATTTTTTAATTAAGAACACAAAAAAATGCTTACTTGTTCATAAAAGTAAATAATTGTTTAAAATATTTACGTTTATTAGTAGTATTCTTTTTACAAACACAATTTAAATATTCAAAAAATATTTACGCTGTAAAGACGCAGATCAAAATGGCGAGATTAAAAAAAAAACACGCCTGCTCTAGTCAGTGGTGTTTTTTTTTTAATTTCATATGTTTTAATCGAATTACCGCTGCTCTATGATTACAGCGTGCGGTAATAATATTACAGCACGCTGTATTCTTATTACCGCACGCGTGCGAAATATGATGCATGTCGAACCTAATCGTAGTGCAATAAGAGCTAGTTTTCGAGGAAGTGTATTGAAAAATAATAAAGTTACAGTAAATAATTCAGAATAATTTAATGTTTTTTTTATTTATTGTAGCTGAAATATAGTTGCCATCGAGGGCAAAACCTGGATGAGACTGGCACAAGAACGTGGCGATTGGCACCAGAAAAGAGAGGCCTATACAGCAGTGGGTGAATTCGGGCTGTGGATGATGATGATGAGCTGAAATATTGTATACCTACCAGTGCGGGATGGTGGGTTTTTTATTATTTTTATTGCAACTTGGGCTGCGTATGATAAGTGCCACATATTATAATATTTTTTTGGTATGGTGTTCTCAGGGTATTTTCCTTCACCGTTTAAGATCAGTGGTGATGAAATAAATTACACAAAATAATGTGTCTGCCTGGGTTCAGGTAGCCGGGGTCGCCACCACTGAGCCACCGCTGCTCTCCGATTCATCATCATCATTTCAGCCGAAAGACATCCACTGCTGGACTTAGGCTTCCCCTAAGTGCCACATTGACCGGCCGCGTGCGTCTCGCGTCCAGCGGACCCCCCGATCCACGCAACCTTCACGAAATCATCGGTCAATCTAGTGGGAGACCTTCCAACGCAACATTTGCCGTTCGCGGTAGTCACAATTAGAACATTTGGCCATTCGTTCTGCGGGCAATGCCACTTAAGTTTAGCTCTCCGTTACTTATTATTAAGACATAATCAATATTGTCGTAACGTACCAACGACGTTATGACCCTTGTTAAAATACCTAGAATAAAGTTTGCGAGACCGAAACATTCAGCAACAAAAAATACATTCATCTTTCAAGAAAAATCTGCCTAAGTGCAAGTCGGACTTGCAAATGAAGGGTTCCGTACTTAGATTTCTTATGGTTTACCTGTAATCTATACGTGTTCAACTAATTTCTGTATTTTGTTTCAGAATTTTAGGCTCAGAGATAAGGGGGGGGGGGGGGGGGGAATGATAGGAAAGACAGACAGACAGACACATGAGTGATCCTATAAGGGTTCCGTTTCTTCTTTTTGAGGTACGGAACCACAAAAGTATAAGTAGTGCAATAACCAGTCGTGCCTCGGTTGACCTTAATAACCCGTCTGAGATGACAAACGGTGACACACCCCAAGGTGGTTATTAGATTCCACCTCGACACTCGACATGTTGCATAGATTTCAAATTGTCACTCCTGAGGATGATTGCAAGGAGCCTTCTTATGTGTTAAATATTTTATTGAAGAACATTTTTGTCAAATGATTAATTCGAATAGTCCTCATTTTCAATCCCATTCGATATCTATTTCATGAAAGAGTAATTAAATTGCACTTAGATAGTTGTATTTATAACTTGACACTGACCTGCAAAAAAACTTTTGAAATTCACAAAAGAGATAAAATGAGAGAAATAAAGAGAGCAAATCAACTACATTCTCGTCTACATTATTGCAGTCTTGTATGTTTAATACACTATTTTGTTTTAAAATGCAGGTATGCATATTTCCAAATATTTATCTTAGTAAAAACCACTTAAAAATATGAATAAAATAAGAAAAGGTTGAAAACAGGTAATAATTAATGTCTAAGCAGATTATTCATCATCCCGCTAAATCTCGCCCGGTATTCCTAAGACCAAGATTTTGGAGCAGAAAAATTTAGATAAAGCACACAAGAGTTGGCTTTGTGTATTTGCACCGAAATGTTGACGCTCCTTGCGGATTATAAGGATTTACTGTTGCCGCGGAAAAGTATTGCGCCGGAACAAAGGGTAGGTATATTTTAATAAAAAACTTAGTGGCCTTGCATAAATAAATGTTTGTTTGGCGACAAAGTAGGGAATTAAAAGGTAAAAACCACCGACATATTTCATCCTTTAAACAATAGGGAAGAATCTAGATTAAGTACATTTCAACATTTTTTTCGAGATTAAAATCACAAAAGGTTTTTTTAACCTCTGACAGTCATCTAATTCTCTCCTAAGCCTTACAGTATTATATATAGCACACCTGTACGCAATAACCCAGTTTAATACACAAACAGCTTAATATGCTAGTAAGGCAGTCCAAAAATTATTCTCATTAGCTTATCTTCGCAGCGAAATTTTGAATTTAGCCTTATCTCAAACGGCAGGGCTAAACAGGCGCGCTACGCCGGGTACGCCGGCTACGGCGTAGCTATCAGCTACGGCGTAGCTATTCAGCTACGAGAGAAGGTTAACGTAGTACGTGCCCGTGTTGTTGAGCATGCTTCACATTGATAGCGTTTTGTACGAAAAGTTTTTTTTAATACAGTTGCTCAAAAAGTGGCGTATTGCAGGGACGTATAGCGTTCGGGATGTGGGTTATTACGTACTCGTGCTTTTTCTTTACCTTTCCCGAACTCGTGCGTTCTCTTTCCCAACTGTCAAAATAATGTCCATTAAAAAAAACCAACCACGAAGTATTTACTAAATAAAATCATAGAAGTTTTTATGATTCATGCAAATATTTCTAAAGAAGCTACTAATTTGTTTCAATATCAGATTTAATTATTTGATTCAATGAGATCTCATTAAATTTCATTTTTATTTCATATCAATAAAAAAAATCTACTGAAGACTTGGCTGTATCAAAATCATATGTATAAAAATCTCTGCATATATCCTTTTACGGTAGGCGCCATTTTCCAAAAATGTTCTTTGCAAGTTTAATTACGGTTTTATTATTTTATTAAATTACTTCATTTTTTCGCAACTGTATTAAAAATAGTTGTTCAGTACACGTGCGGAACCGTCATTGCAACTTGTTCCGACTGTCAACCCTCGCCGTCGGCTGTGCCTCGGCTCGGTTAGACATCTGTCGGAACTCTTTGCAATGACAGGCTTTCCGCACTTATAATGAAATATACTATTGTATATTTTATCATGTCATCTCAGATTGAATGTATAGAAGTGATGATGAGATTTTTACCACGTTTATGACCATGTCAATTTAATATTATGAGCTTGTTTTACAAATGTTAAAGATATCTTATACTGATTTAAATTAGGAGCTCGTGGCTTAATAACAACTGCCACTCGGGTCGATCTTTAGGTTAGGCCGCGCTTGCCTAGGTTGGTCTGTGGATGGGTTACCCCCATTACATACCGAGTTTTCTACGCCTCGTGCCATATATATTTCTTTGGCAGTTGTTACAAGTCTGGCAACCAGTCTTACCAAAGGGTATCGTAATACCTGGTATTGTCTGGGTTACGGAGGTCAGATAGGCAATCGCTCCACTATGTAAAATACTGGTATTCAGCTGCATCCGGTTAGACTGGAAGCCGACCCCAATATAATTGAGAAAAGGCTGGGCAGATGATGAAAGATATCCTAATTATCCTATACTTAGTAATCCACTACAATAGGAGTAAAAAAAAAAAAAAAAACGACAGTTACAAACATATTAAGTTCTATGACGAATCATTACGAGATTTTTCTCCGTTGCTATGTACTGAACATTATGAGATTATTAGGAGATTATGGCAGACAAAAAATTGGATGAGATAATATTTTTTCATGTACAAATTGATAAAGATTGCTGATTACGTCTTAAGGTGGAAACCTTGATACAATTTGAAATTATGATATTTCCTCGAGGACATTTGAGTAATATGATTATTAGACGAATGTTTCAGTTTACTTCGAAATGAAAGACGTAGTAGGTGTGCTCGTTAGCATCAATGTGTGGAAGCTACATATCATTTTAACAAATAAATATGATGTTGAATCTTATTTATTTAGAAACACGTACATTCTAAGCTTATCGTTTTTACCAAAGCGCTTGAATACCTAGGGACTTTAACCTCCCGTCCGCTAATAAATCTCCAGGAGATTTATAACAATGGCTTTTTAATTGTGTCTATAATAAGGCGTATGAGCTCATAATTGAAATTGAATTATGTATAAAAAATATTTTGTTAAAATAAGATGCAATGTCTTAATATTTACAAAAAAGGGACCGTTATCTTGTTAACACGATTATTTTGGAAACTTTTTGCCTCTACAATATTAAATCATTATGCTAATAATGTACCTGGTTATACTTATTTCTAACACTGCTTCGTCGGTATATTACAAGCGCAATTGCTGATCCTGAGGTCTCTAAGGGTTCCATTTACAGGCAAAGTGTTGTTGGGTTTTTTAGTAGCAGCCACGTCTGAATTAGTGCCTAATTGATGGCAGTAGGCTCGTCCCTATTACATGGGACTCAAAAATATAACTGGTGAAGATCTCTGCCTCCCCCTGAGTTGAGGTCTTACATTTGAGGCATTCATAGGATTTGTCTGGTTAAACAGAAGTCAGCTTTTTAGGTTGACCTGTGAGATACCATGTAGAAAAAAATGCCTCTTCCCTTCCAAGATTACAGGCATGATGGTATGTAATGTTCATTTTTAACATACTTACTATAACATATAATTAACCATTTTGTGGTCAAATATAAGTTTGTTGTACATTTCTTTGTTCGTTCAACATCATATTTGTAGCAACGGCTTACGAAACACAGCTATTTGGTGAAGCCCTTTGGCAAAATAATCTAGATCGAAAGGTCAGATTTTACTATCTGTACTTGTAGCAAATAGCTTCTACTTAGACTTGAGTATAGACGTAGTTGTAAGGGCCACTGCACACTCTCAGTTATGCCTTATTTCTGGAAAATGTATAAAGGAGCTCGTGGTTTAATAATAACTGCCACTCAGGTTGATCTTTAGGTTAAGCCGTGCTTGCCTAGGTTGGTCTGTGGATGGGGTGACCACCACATACCGAGAAAAAAAGCCTACAAATATTTTTTCTTTCTTTCTTTTTCTTTTACTAAGGGCTCGTTTACGGTGACGCGGGGCGTTGCGCGGCGCGTGCAGAATGCTCTTTTCGTGTTTTTTTATCAATTTACTGAGAGACGAGTCCACCGCAACAAACGCTGCATTTTAAACAAACGAGCGAAAAATCGCTTCTCGTAAAATAAAGTTTTGAATTCGTTAACCTTTTCATACATCGCCATGTGTTTGAAATAAAAACGTTGCACGCGCCGCGCGACGCCCCGCCTGTACGTAAACATGCACTAAGAACTCGAAGAGAAAGAAAGATGATACTGGCATGCGTATACCTTGGGCAAACTGGCTTCCTCGGTTGCTAACAATTAACGGTTGCTAGTCCAAACTGAAGTACCTCTGCCTATTCTGTCGTCATAGAGCTAGTCTTGTTTTATTCTTCTCCCAGTGTGGAAAAGCGACAGAGTTATGCTGCGGTTCTAGCCTCATCTCATTAAAACTGGAATGAAAATAAAACAAAACTGTATTAAGATGACATGGTAGGACTTCGGTTTGGCCACTCCACGTATCATCATCATCAGTCAATAAATTTTCACACTGCCGGTACACGGGGCTCCTCTCAATGAGAGGGAATGGGCTATAATCTACCACGCGGGCCCCGTGCGGATTGGTAGATGTCACATGTCTTCGTATTTTTTTTAGTTCTAGGACATGCTGGTTTCCTCACGATGTTTTCCTTCACCGTTATGTTTTCCTTCACTCCATGTATAGCAGGCCTTAAAGAGGCTGTCATTACCGACGTATCTGTTGAGTGAAGTAAGTTGTAACTTACTGTAACTTGTAGAGGCACGATGGAGGCTAAGTTGCCAAGCGTTAGGGTTTAAGTAGAATGTCTTCACTTTTACCGGCTCTCGACTTTTACCCGATATTATATATAAGGTTCTTTTTTGTAGGTACATAAAGCTGTAGGTTTATACAATTTTGTTTGAGTGGTGTGATGACTTATAGTAATAAGTAGCACTTTCCTTCGTTCGAAAAAATTGGGATGGCTTGGCTAAAATGCATGATATAAATATATTTTTTAACCCATATAACCCACGAATAATGTGCCTTTCTGATATTTTTTTTTAATGGAACATTAGTTGCCTCTGTATATAAACTTACAAACAAATGTTACCTCTTTTTATAATATTAGTACAGATTAATACCACACGGAACCGTCCCTGGATGAAACGCAGGATAATGAGTTACAAAACAGACACCCACACAGTACAGTGTGGATACAGATACCCGCACGCACACAGGCACATACTATAAAAATTTAATGTTAAATTCGAGTCACTCTCTGCTAGTCTTAATATTATTTCTGTGTACTTCGTAATTGGCGTAACGTTTAATATTTTATGTTCATGTACATAGACATAAATACTAAACAACAAAATAGTACTTTTTTTTCGCAAAATTGCTAACAAGCACTTTTAGACTGAAATTGACAGCGTTGAAGGTACTTCTTTTAAATAAATAGAAGCTATTTACTCAATTCTTTTGATATGTTTTGAAAATTACGTGATTATACGTATGATATTGTATTTGTATGGACGTTTATTATAACAAGACAACATTACCTAACACTAGACTAAGAAAAAAAGATAAATCATATTCACAAGTACCCCAATCTTTCCTACAGCCTGAATGAACCACTCACTACATCAACCACTCAAGAATCCTTGAACTTAAACTCACACAACATAGCATTACGCCTGTCTCCGAAGGGTTAGACAGAGAAGTACCTAATAGTACACCCGCGGTTCACCAGTTATGTTTAAGTCCTATCTAAAACTTACACTCTCAACTGTGAACTTAAACTCAATCTACCAATAAAAGTATAATACACGCTAGATACGTCATGAACCGCTCAATCCACCCAACTACGATCGAATTTATCGCACGAGTTCGTGCGTTTACGACGCGACGTTACGACTGTGATACAGGCTGTGGTTACCGCCACACGTACGGAATCGCACAGAATACCGCACGATACAGGGAGTTGTTCAAATGTATTGTCACGTTCGTTTCTTTGTGTGACGGATTATTGGGTGTCGGGAAATGCATTGTCTGAGACTTCCACGTCGGAAACTTAATCTTTTGTAATCCGTGGCGCTCGACGATTTATTTTAGATGGTGTTGAGGTGTGTTTGAATGCTTTGTGTGCTTATGCAGGTGCATCTGACACAATAGTTAGTAAATAACATAACATCACGCCTATGATCTCCGAAGGGGTAGGCAAAGGTGTACCTACTAGTACACCCACATTTCGCCAGTTATGTTTTAAATCACATGTCACGTAATAGAGGGCGACGCTTTTGCCATCAATGAGACACGAATCCAGACTCCGTTGCCCGAACTGAATCGAACCCCGATCCTCATTCACACCAGTCGAGCTTGAATCCATTAGACCAACGAGGCTTCAGTTGGTAAATAATTAAAAAAAAACTCAAAGAAAACTTCTGTGTGGTTGAAAATTATAAATGCAAACTAAGTTGAAAAGACGACTAGAGAATTAAAAAGTAACTTTTTTACCTCTACAAAGCCATCCTTTTTAATTAACAGACTTACTTACTAAAGTGCACGTTACGTACGCTAACTGTAAATCTACACAGCAAAAGGGTATTAGCCACTGGGTTCTTTCTAAGGCACGTTTCACTCACGTGTTTACTCGGATAGCAGAGCTAGATTTTATCTGTGCTGCTCGCCACTTGCGCTCGCTCCATGATAAAAAACCTCGTTCACGTTCAACCGCCAGCTCAATGGGATATTCTTGTACAAGATTCTGTACATATTTTATACGTATTCTGAACATTTTGTGAAACTTTTTCCGTACATTGGAGAGCGGTTAAAACGTTGCTTCATTATCCGTTATTAAGCCTCAATTTGTAGAGATTGCGTGTGGTTAACGGGACTGCAGCTCTTATTGTCACCTTATATCGCTTTTATGATAATGCTTTTTGCATTTTAATTCCTTTTGTACAGAGCTAAATTTCTATAATTAATTTTGTCGCTGTGAAATTCATTTATGTTTTTATGTGGTACCTACAGACACTTTTGTGAGTGTTTTTGTCGTGTTACAACTATTGAAACTTTAATGAAATATTTATATCGTAATTGTATGGATAAATGACAATTAAGGGATTAGGAAAAATCACGTTTAAAAGGTGCTACGTGTTATAAGTTAGTAATCATTACTGTTCATATTGCCAGTAAGCTTTAAGTGGCATACGCATCAATTTATGAATCCTTCTCCCTCGAAGGACGGCCAAGTCATAAGTAAAGACAATTTCTTTTATTTCATATACATTCAACTCCCCCCTCGTGATAACTAAAACAAACACAATAAAGGCAACAATCTAAATCACATTCCGCCATCAAAAACACTTTCACATCGCACTTACTTTTCCAGTATCGTAAATCTCAAGATTATATCACATCCAACCTACTTAGCGGTATTCATCGTGTGTCGGATTTTGTTTGCGGTCGGCACTGGCACTCAGCGACCGCCCGCGATAAAAGCCTCTTTGTGCCAGACTGCCAGGCTGTACCGCTGTATGGAACCACGGTATAACTCTTTCAATGCTAGATTGCGCCCCGGAAAACAGTCGGCGCGCGGATTTTGAATACACATCGGATTTAGGCCGTACTAAGTTGGAGTCGAATTTAGGTTCTGTTTTAAGGTTTTTCTGTTCATTGGTTTTGTTTTGTTTTAAGAATAAGTCGGTTTAAAGTCCTGTATCGAGTGTTTTCATTGGAGGAAAGTGGCTCGTGACAGAGCTTAGTGGAAAGGGCTAGAGTTAGCCTTTCCTAGAAGACACACTGCAAAGACAGACTTTTAGTAAAATGTATCCAAAAACCAAAAGCAATTCAGGATAGCAAGGGCATCAACGAGTGTTTTCATCTAACTTCACGCCAACTGTATTTAGGAATTTCAGCCGAGTTTAATGCTACTGTGATAGCCTGTGGTTATATTCGTGTTACATTCCATGGACGGCTATAGTGTTCTTGAGGTTGTCTATCAGGATATATTCAGTTGCAATCCGGAAATTGGAACAGTACTCTGGAAATGGCAACGTGTTCGCCTATTACCTATTCTGTGAAATAAAGACAACTACATGCCAATCTTAGCCTGTGATGAAAAAGAGTTTTGCCGTCTTCTATTGACTTTAAATATAAATTATAAATAATGATTATTTTGCAAATAGATTTTTATAAACACATGCAGTTTTGAGAAGGTTAAAGTTTTTTTATTACCTTACCTTAACCTTAATCCAACTAGATGGGCCGGTGTTTTGTGCCTAACTACTCTGTGAAGAAACAGCCGAAACAAACTCAGAGGTTTGTTTCTAAAGGTCTAGATATAATCTAGGTCAACTCACATGAGGGTTTGCAGATTAAACTGTCTGAGATGGGCTTTTGAAGTAAGCACCACACAAAGTTGTGTGAACACAGGTTCATTCAAATCTGCGTGATTCTTTCTTTAAGGCGCGTCCCCCAGCAAAACGTAGCTCAAGCCGTTTTTTGTGCAGTTTTCTGGAGCTTATAACTCTTTAAAAAAAAGATATATCAACCAACAAAAAATACATTACATTTTTACATACCCTTACCTTCAAAATGGTACGTTTTGTTTTTTTCCCCAAAAACTATGAAAACGACACCCATGACGGAAAAACCAAAAATTTTCGTCGGCGTTATCTTTGATTTTCATTTTGACCTCATTTTCGTAATCAGCGACCCCTAAAACCATGAAAACGACACCCATGACGGAAAAACCAAAGATCTTCGTCAGCGCCATCTTGGATTTTCATTTTGACCTCATTTTCGTAATCAGCGACCCCGAAAACCATAAAAACGACACCCATGACGAAAAAACCAAAAATTTTCGTCGGCGCCATCTTGTATTTTAATTTTGAGCTCATTTTCGTAATCGTAATATTTGTATCACTGTAAAAGTTGAAAGTACCTACCTATTTATCGACGTGAGTATAGTAACTGAATTCATAATAACATTTCATAAAAAAATATTTCTTTGAATGCCATATCTATTACTTCTTAGATCTGTGAATTTTACTTGTATTCGTAAGAAGTTCGCCAGGTACCCGAAATTGGCACAAAGATATAACTAGTGCCACACTACAAAAAAAAAAAAAAAGTTCGCCAGGTGGCGCAAGTTATAGTTTACGAAGTATTGTAGAGGTGGGGTGCGGCAAAGAGGGAGCAAATGCTCAAGGTTATTTGCTCAGGGTACCACCTTAAGCATTATCAGTTAGTTATCATGTATAGCAATTGTATAAAGCCATTAGATCAAGAAATTGCAATTAAATAATACATTAAAAACAACTGAAGCTTCAACAACAACGAGCCAATAAAAACGAGACCACACAAACGTTTCAAATAAACCGTTTTCAAAGTAATTTGCAGCACTTGCACTTATTGCTTGTTTGTAAGGCGTGGCGTACAACGCGATCGCACTGCCGAGGAATCCAGTTGTTGTACTTGTTGTAGCACTAGTCAGAACTCCGACAAGGTTCCTTCGACGTGCTTTATTAAATTGAAACCCTACTCGAAATGTTATTTCCGGCGAAGATATTGAAAACGGCATTTGCAGTTTCATTTGAGTATATTCAATTCCCGCCAGTAGCCGAGTATTCTATCGAGTTGTGAATCTTAAATGGAAGGAGGTGTTCTGTTATATGAATAGAAAATTATTCATTTCGTTTGGGTGCGAAGTGCGGTGGGGGGGGGAGGGGGGGTTGGATGGTGAATGTTTCAAGGGTTAGTTAGAGTGGATTTCTTTTTATATTGACTCTTTGGAATTTATTTAAACGATTGGCAGAAAGGATTTTTATTATAGGAAGGAACGAAATTGGTTAAACACTAGAGTAGGAGCTATACATACTTCTTTTGTTACTACCCAAATTCGCAATTATTAAATTAAAATTCTGCAACTTTGTTAATATTGTAGTGAAACTGTGTATTTCTCCTTATATACATGAGAATACAATAAAACTGTGCCCCTGCCACTAGAGGTGTACCTAACACAGTGCACTCGACACTGCGGGGTTGAATTTCCAACGAATTCCATTTGAATTTCAACCCGGATGCATGGAGCGCTAAGCATTCACCACGTTGCATGACTGACACTCACATAAAAGTGTATTTGTTAACCCCCATCGGCTGAACAAGACAAAATGTATGAACTAGTTTTTCTCGCTACAAAGTTCAAAACGTGATTATAGTAATGGTATACAGCCTAGTTCTAGAAGCTCATGGCCAGATAAGCAAAAGCGCGAATCAATCTTCAGGTTAAGCCACGCTGGCCTAGGTTGGTACGTGGATGAGTGACCATCGATTACATATCAACTTTCCTCCGTGCCTCGTAAAGCACGTTAAGTCGTTCGTTCCGGCAGTCATTTGTAAATATTTGACAGTCGTAACAGGTAGTCAGTGGCGGGTGGTGGAAGTCAGAGAGACAGTCGCTCCATGTGAAATACTGGTTGAATAACTGCCTCATTGGTCTAGTGGTCGCAAGCGCGACTGCTGAGCTTGAGGTCCTGGGTTCGATTCCCGGGTCGGATAAAAAGTGCTATTGGGTTTTTCATTAGAAACCCAGTAGTAGCCCGGAGTTTGGAAGTTGGCGGTATAATACCCCCGTGCCTCGGAAAGCACGTTAAGCCGTTGGTCCTGCGCCTGATGTCTCTCCGGTCGTGTCGGATTGCCGTCCCATCGGACTATGAGAGATAAAGGAACAGAGAGTGCACTTGTGCCTGCGCACACACTTGTGCACTATAATATCTCCCGCGCAGAAGGCTAATCTCCGCTGAGATTGGCTGCCGTGGCCGAAAAACGGTCAGGAGGACTATTACTGGTTGAATACCAGTATTTTGAATATTCAGAATCCGGTTAGACTGGAAGCCGACCCCAACATAGTTGGAAATGGCTAGGCTGATGATGATCCAGCCTACCTCTTATGAAGTTTTCTATTCTTCATCCTTCTTTTCTTAAATCTGCCTTTGCACGAAGTGACTCCTAGCTAAACAAATGGCCATATACTCTGTCGGAGGCCAGTGTTATTTACAGTGTAGCTGTTTCGAGTGATAGTGAGAGTTTTTGCTAGATCTACGAGAATTCCTTTACAAGTATTATTTTCTTAGTCCAATTAATTAGTCGTCTAACGGCCCGTTCACGACTTTGGTCTAAGGCGGCGAGCGGGTTGGTGGAATGTGATTTGATTTATTCCGAGAATAAGATATTTTATTCCAATTTGGTCGAACCCGCCCTTACGCACTTTAGTTATTCTTAAAAACTCCCGCTAAACATCTCGAGACAACAAATAAAACATAAACTCACGCCTTTTCCCATCATATAAAACTCACTCCACTAACCCATATAAACTCACAATAAAATCCGAACCGTGTCAGACACAATCTTTCGCAAGGTGAAACTAAAAAGGTGCTTAGTTAACCGTAATGTATGCCGCGTGTAAACTCAATGATAAATGCCTGATACGCGTCGGGCCGCACTGCACGCTACACGGATCGGCTTTTAGCGCCCCTGTCCACCTGCGCCCTTATTCAGAATACCCACCGCCATTTTATATTCATACCGCATTCAACAAAAGTACTAAGCTACTCATCATACCATTTTGATGTTCAACGAATTGAAAGAGGCCTTTTATTTTGATTATGCTAACTTTATTCGAGAAACGTTGCCCTCGTCAATTTATTTTGGAGATGAAGTTACAAAACGATAATTGTCTCTTTTCGTATCGGTTACCCGAATGAACAGAAAAGTTGTGTAATGTTACTCGAGACATTAGCATATTTACATGATGAGTGTTCATTTGAATATTGCGATGTCGCGTTCTTTGGTTACGAAACAAGCGAAGTTTCAGCTTCATGTAAATCTAATAACATAATATGAGACGTGGTAACACAGTACGGCGGTAATGTCGTAAAAGTTTATAACGATGACAGATTGCCACTGCGAGCTGTGTGGTGTGCAGGGCCGAGTGTAGTTCATTATGTAGCGGCTGGAGCTGTGTCGAGTTCTTTTTTGTAAAAGAGTTGCAAGGGGAAGGAGGGATATAACGAACCAAATATTTTACTAACTCTATCAATTAGAGATAGTATGAGGATTAAAAATAGAAGTGGAATGAGTATGTTATATAGAGGGAATCGACTGCCAATGTATGTGCATGTGATGTGAAGAAATGAATCGCATGAGACCAAAATAGTGATCAATATAAATGTTGATAATTGAAAAGAGAGAGGAAGACCAGAGAAAATATGGATGAATTATATTGTGTGATATGAACGAAAAGTCAGTTAATATCGTCGGAATTGACAGGGGAGAATGGAATAAAAAACGTTGTTGCGCCGACCCCAAATATTATAGGACAAGGGCAGAAAGATGATTATTATAATATCTCTATCAATTAGTACCCAAGTACATAGGTAATACCTACTAACAAAAACAAACTCCTTAGTATTCAATCATTATGTCGATTTCCATAGTACTAAATAAACGTAGTGAAGACGATTAACATTATAACATCCCTTTTTTTTTTTTTTGGTGTGTGGAAAATCATCAAATGACCCCCCCACTCTTAGGCAGAGCGAAGGGGAGTGTCAGACTTCTACTGAGTAAAAACCGAACCCATGTTCCTTCTTTGTCCTTGTGCCGAGGCCACGTCATCTAGTACTAAAATCCGCGAATCCCTCCTGTAATCCCCGAAGGATACGGCATAGGTGTACCTAATTTTATAGTACACACACATCATCATTCGCTTACCCTTATTCCAACTCATTTGGGGTCGGCACAGCATAATTATCTTCTTCTTCCATACTTTCTACTTGTGGCGACTAGCGACATCTATCGCAACACCTGCGTACTAACAACGATCGACAGAAATCCTACATCGCGCTACCAACATTATCCGCGACATAAGCCTATATAGGAGTTCCCGACTTACAACTGTCGGGCAGTTATCCCGCCGGGCACAACACCCGTCCGGTCGGAGGATCCTCTCTTTTCAATGAGGGATGAGGAGCTTACACCCTGTTTCTCATACCCCCAAATACTCTAATACTCGCCATCTCAGCAGTTTTCCTTTCTAGCCATATTATCCTTCAAACAGTCCATCCATTGTACTTTTGGTCCTCTTCTACTCTCTCACATCTCTATCTACTTTCATACTCAACATTTTCCTCACTACATTTTTTTTTCATTCTTCCGCAACACATGTCCATACCATATGTATTCTGATTATATATTTTAATATTCTTCTTCTTCTTTACGTGTACACGTACATGAGCTAAAATTGTGTTAGACCAGTAAGTATGTAGCCACCTGCACAGCTCTATACTTTGGTTCGAGTAAGTTCTGAAAGGTGCAAGTGGTGAGGTGGGTGGTCAGGGTATGCGCCACCACACAATGGCAATTTGTTTGGGATGGATCGAGGATACCCCACTATAGCCAGATTATATCTACAGCGGCCTACTTTTTTTTTTTTTTTAAAACGTCGCCCCACACTAGGAATTTCTCACAAACATTTAAACTCACATACACAAATACCCAGACCCGGAACAACTATCTGTAAGTCTTACAAATATTTGTTCCGTGCGGGGATCGAACCCGCGACACGCAGCGCGGCAGTCCATTGCTTGAGCCACTGCGCCAACCGTGTCGTCAAAATACTTACTTACTACTTTTTTTTTTTATTAAACTTACTACTTGAACTCGCAGTCCGTTAAAATATTTCCAGATTGCCACTGCAGTTCGTTTCCGGGCGGCAGGTGAGCTTCCAGGTTGATGAAATGTGGAGGGATCATCTCTCGTCCGACGTACCGTCTTCTAAGTCTTCCGTATTTTAATATTACGAGTATATAACATAGTTATATGTGTGGGTTTCCAGTCTGCTCCTAATTCCGGAATAAGTAACGTCTTTTTCTCACTGCTTCGATTCTATACATACCCATTTTGCTTGGTCAACTTTAGATTAAAATATACATGATTTAACCGAGAATCTATTACCCAGAGTTAAAGTTATAATATTGAAGGCTAACTCCGCCGGTAAACCTCCTAGCACCTAACGCTTCCAGCTATTTGCGAGGTTAAATTTGAATAAGCTCACAACCAGCGTTATAGTCTTTATTCCAAAGTTTCCCTCTAACGCCTACGAAGCATACAATGTGTAGCTATACATAATATGCAGTTCATGACATATACATTGGGTGAAGAACGGCACGGAAAGTGGTATACAGTCACGAATTCCAATACACGAACTTTTATTTTTGTGTAAAAAGTTTAAAAGTTAATTTCTCCTACTGTGTTGAATCAAGTTTTACGTTCACGAATTTAACATTTTGGAAGCCGCACTATTTAGTACAGTCAAAAATGGGGGGTTACCTGGAAAGTTTTCTGGTAGTTTTTTAAAATGAAAAATATCAAGAATTTTGCATTTTGGAAGTCACACACACTATTACGGAATAAAGTAAACTCGTTCGCGTAGTAATGATTTTTTTCTGAAATAAATGGAGTAACACCTTATGTGTTTCAGTAAAAGTCCTCTCTAAATCAGTCTATCCGTTTCGGTGACCGGAACAAACAGAGAGACAAAATTAAAAATAAAAGTCATGTTGTAATTACCATACTTTTTTTAAGTGGGATGAAAATTATCAAGTAACACCCCCCCCCCCCCCCCTGATTAAAAACCACCCATGTTCCTTCTTCGCCCTTGGGCCGAGGCCGCGGCATCTCTTTCGACAATCCGCAGCAAGTACCATACTGTGAGTAAAAAAAAAAAAAACGTATTTTTTTTGACATTATAAACAGGCACATCAATTTTATTTATTTTTAGTAGTACGGATTCCGCAAAGTATAAAAACAGATATTTTTTTTCAAAATTGACCATAATAAATTCACACGGTATTTCAACAGTATATTAAAAGTAATCTTCCTCATATATATTCATTTAAAGAGGTGAGGAGGTGATCGCGCCAGGACTCAGCCGAACCTTATCTCGGGCCCATGGGAGACAGGTCTCCGAACAGCCGCCGTCCTAACGTGATCAAATAGACGCGATACGCGCCTCCGAACAATATTACAATTTCTGAACTTAAAGCTACCCTTACCTCATTTCTTCGAGCCGGTCTCACTTCCTTGACCCCTCGCAAGTTGTGTAACTGTGTATGTGTATAATGAGTGTATATGACCTTGCGATGGTTTGCTGGTAGTTCCGGACGATTCTTCCACGTCGCTGCAAGCCACGCCGTTAACGCGAGCCACCACACTCACTCCGTATTAGTCTAACCACAAAAGCCTCGGTGCTTTCCCGATAGCACTCCCGTGACAAGGCAAACCAATGATATTATCAATAACCCGTTCGACATTCACAGCGTCGCTAACCGTACTGCTTAACTAGTATAATTGGGTGCCGCGAAATGACTCCACAAGTCGATTTAATCAATGCGCGTGCGCTTTCACCCGTTCTATGGCTACTATAATATTCGTCCGACGCCCAGCACGTCTCAATACGAACTACTATTCACGCCGAGCCCAGCGCTCGACCTCTACCTCCGCCCCTTCGCCTCTGTCGCACCGAGGCGGAGAAAATCAAAAATCTGAAGGTAGATTATAAACAATCACCCCCCCCGGACCGACCCGTTGTCGGTCCGCTCAAACTCCCGGGAGTCGAGATAAAGTTGAAACTGCCCGTCTAAGGATCGAGTCCCTCACCTGGACGTCTGCGATCCTTGGAAACCCATCCTTGCCCGTAATCAGGTTAACAATGCGCCCCCGTCGCCAACACAACGGTGATAGGTTAGCATCCTTAACCAGAACGAGGTCTCCAACGCAGGGTGGGGTCGTCCTGTCCGTCCACTTAACGCGTTGCTGTAGAATATGCAAATACTCCAGCGACCATCGCTTCCAAAAATTTTGGCTCATTTGCCGTAACATCTGATACCGTGACAACCGGTACAACTTGACATCAGTATACGGATATTCCGGCAAGGCGTTAAGTGGTTGGCCAATCAAAAAATGACCTGGGGTCATGGCCTCAAGGTCATTCGGGTCAGCGCTCAACGGGCACAAAGGTCGCGAGTTTAAGACCGCCTCAATTCTGCAAAACACCGTTGACAACTCCTCAAAGGTGAGAATCGTTGAGCCGATGACCCGATACAAGTGAGTCTTGGAAGACTTGACTACTGCCTCGAAAATTCCACCCCAGTGGGGGCATCCAGGTGGACTAAAATACCACGAAATGCCCCGACTGGCGAGGCCCGGGCCAATCTCTCGCTCATTCTGACTTAAAAACAATACAATTTCCTTCAAGCACCGGTCGGCGCCCTTGAAGTTGGTACCACAGTCCGACCGAATCAGTGACGGTACTCCCCGTCTAGAAACAAATCGATCTAACGCCGCCAGAAAGGCCTCCGTAGAGAGAACATCCCAACCTAGTTGAGCCAACCAAAGCTTCTGAATGAAGCACTTTCCCATGAACGTGACCGGCGCGATCCAACCGGTTGGGTCGAACGTTCGTGCGATAGTCGAAAGGACCGATCGCTTGGTCTAGGTCTTCGACAGCAACTCGGCCTCACAACTGTATGTGAAGGCATCCTGACTCGGTCGATACTGGACCCCTAAAATGGCCAACGCATGAAGATTCTCCGAATCCTCAAACAAATGCGGGTCTTGTTGATACTCAGTTGGCAGTCCTGCCAGTACCTCTGGGCAGTTCGACAGCCATTTCCTGAGTTCATAGCCACCGGAGGCCATGAGCGCCACCAATTCATCCCTTAAGATGAGCGCCTGCTCAATACTGTCTGAGCCCGTACAAATGTCGTCTACATAGACGTCCCTATCAATGACAGCAGCCGCGCGGGGAAAGCGGAGCCGTTCTTGATCAGCCAGTTCTCGTAGCGTACGCATGGCTACATATGGGCTGGGCTTTAATCCGTACGTGTTTGTGTTGAGCTCGTACGTGGCCATCGGTTCTTCTGGGCTCTCTCGCCACAATATCAGCTGGAACCGACGGTCGTCTGGATGAATCTCAGTTTGACGAAACATCATCCGTACGTCCGTAACGAAGACAACCTGGTGTCTCCTGAAGTCCGTGAGAATGTCTGCAATGTCTCTGGTCAGCTTAGGACCAGCATGGAGACATTGATTCAGGGACACCCCGCTAGACGTCTCCGCGCTCCCGTCGAACACGACCCTAATCTTTGAGTCAGGTGTCTTCAAAACAGCATGATGAGGCAACACATAATGCTCCTCATGACGATAGTCAACCCTGGACACCGACATGTGACCCAACGTCAGGTATTCGCGCATGAACTCCACATACTTCTGTCGGAAGTTGGAGTCCCGCTTCATGCGCCTTTCCATTGCCACTAACCGCTTTTCTGCCAGACTCCATGAGCTCCCCAGCGGAGGTCGAATTGACAGAAATGGCAACCTTGTCATAAATCTACCCGATGGGAGGCGCACCGTGTTAAATCGATAGAATGTTTCGCACTCCTCATCACGTGGGTTATTTCTAAGAGCGGTGGGTGGCTCTTCCGTTGCCCAGAACCGTTGCAGGACGTCGGATAACACGCTGCCATAATATATGGAGCTATAATCCGTTGAGTGCTGTGGTTCCCGTACTGGGCCCAATAACGCGTAACCACCTGCGGTACGCATGGCCACAACCCCGTTTGGTTGCAGCTCCCGTTTGCCGCTTCGGAGCAGCTTCCCGAGGACGTCAGACCCAAGCAAGACGTCCACCCGTCCGGGGATCGCGAAGTGGGGATCGGCTAACTCCAATCCATTGGTCAACCCTTTTACCGCAGACGGTAACCGAGTCTGAGGGAGGACCCCAACCACTTCGTCCAAAACGATCGCCGTGGCATTCACCCGCGTGACCGATGCCGTGTCACCCATCTCGAACAGGAATGTCGTCTGACCCCTGAGGTGAGGCACCCGATTGCCACCTATACCTACGGCGCCATCCCGTGATGGCTCTAATGTAAGGCCCAGCTTTTTCACTAAACAGCTGGACACAATACAACCTTGTGCCCCTGAATCTAACAGTGCTCGCACGTGCACCGGCTGTCCGTCAGTACCCCTGACAGTAATCCTAGCCGTCGGTAATAATACCGTTACTGTCGGGGTGGGCACCACTGACGAACAGGCTGCTAGTTGCTAATAGGAGGCACCTCCCTCCTCCCCTGCCGGAGGGGGAGTAAATACTGTCCCAGTATACGGGTCCCAACCCGGGTAGTAACCCTCCCGACCCATCGGTGACATCCGTGCCGGTCGGAAGTAGCCTACTGGCATCCTTCCGAACGGTGGCGGGCGCGCCGTCAGCCGAGGGCGTTCTGCGAGAGGCGGGGAGAAGCGACTACTCGGGGGTGGCAACATGCCCCCCAACGCATTCGAGTACGCCGCGTAACCCGTCTGTACTACCTCCGGGCCCCTGCCCGAGTCTCGGTGCCTATCCCCCCCCCGCGGGGAAGACGACGGTATCGGGTTGTGCTCTGGATCAGCCCTTGGCCCACCCCCCCGAGGGGGCGGCGACCGCTGATTCCTGGCCGACCCACCCCCCCTAGGGGGGGGTGACCGACCACCCGAATCTGGCTTAGGAGAGGGGGGGTGACCTCCCGGCGAGGCTCCGTGCACCTCCCTACTCTCCGCCAGGCATAGCAACTCGTGATGGGCTCCTCCGCAGGTTCCACAGTTAGTGGTCCTGTGGCACTCACGTACAAAGTGAGTCCCCAAGCAGCGGAAGCACAAATAGCGCTGCTTGACCACCCCTCTTCGTCTATGCACCCGCTGCGCCTTAAAGTCCGCGCATGCGGCGAGACCGTGCCCTTCCTTCCGACAGAAGGCGCACACTTCCGATTGGAGGGCGTGGTATTTCTTCCCCCCCCGACGGGGCTCAACCGGCTTGGGCCCGCTCGTACGTCGGGTTGACGGAGGAGGGTGCGACGTGGATGCCCCTTGGCAATCCGCCCGCCGGCACTCGCCTTCTAAAAACACCCTCAAGTCATCGTAACTTGGGAGGTGGTCCGTCGATTCGCCACCATGTGACTGCTCAAAGCGCGCCACCACGTCGATCGGCAACTTCCGTAAAACCCTATTGACGATGATATATTTATTGTCCCCTAACGACAACTTAAGTCGATCTAACGTGTTCACCGCAACCGTGACCGGATTAAGGATTTTCGACCTTATTTCGTACACGTTAGACACCTTCGGGATTTCAAAAATCTTATCGATGAGGCCATCAACTATTAATCGCCGATTATCATATCGGTCGATTAATAGGCCCCATGCCGTCTCATAACTGGCGTCCGTAATCTCCAGGTGGGTCAAGATGTCGTGCGGCTCACCGTTAAGCCTACCCATTAATTGAGCCATCTTGTAGGCGGGCGAGAGATCCGTACGCGAATGCACGACACTATTAAAAATATCGCGGAATCGCGGCCAATCGGCATACTCGCCGCTAAACTCGGGTACATGTACTGGTGGCAACGGCGCCTGAATTCCTACGCCTGCTGGCCGACATGATTCCCTGACGTCACCCATGCGCGATCGCTCAATGTCGGCCGCCGCCTGGATTATGCTCATGGACATTTCCCCACACTGGTCCACATTGCCCCGTACCACCTGAGCATCCTTGTCCACCGACGACAGATCCGTCGATTCGAGACATGCTAAATACTCAGCGTGACACTTTAACACGGCGTCATATCGTTCGTCAACTTGCCGAGCGCGTGACAATAACGCATCTTCACGATCGGTGCGACCTACCAACGTAACAACCGATGAAAACCATCTCAATTCAGCTTCGATTCTGGCTGCGATAGTTTTCGTTACTGACGGAGCCATAGTACCAACTTCAATACGCGATTATGCAATAATAAATAACAATAACCAAAAAAAATAACAATTATTGTATCCGGAACTAACAATAATAATATATTCGTTGAGTGAATAAATCTACGACGCTATGCCAACTCTTGAACTTATTCCTCTACGTGCTCTAGAGGTTATTCCTCTATGTCTCAAATGTTGACAATCATAACACGATTTGTGATGAGGTTATATTTGTGCGTAACCGAACGTAAATAACAAATTATTTTATCAACGAATATTCACATTCCATGTACTTATTATTAATAACGCCAAACTCAACTTGAGGCGTACACTGGTATGTAGGTCAATGTACTACTACCTACAAGTTGAATTTGTACATGAACACAATTTTTACAAAGTAAATTGGTACCAAGTACCTACTAATTTTTACAAAGTGGGTTTAAATAAACCAAGCTCTGCTACCAGATTTTGATCGCGCCAGGACTCAGCCGAACCTTATCTCGGGCCCATGGGAGACAGGTCTCCGAACAGCCGCCGTCCTAACGTGATCAAATAGACGCGATACGCGCCTCCGAACAATATTACAATTTCTGAACTTAAAGCTACCCTTACCTCATTTCTTCGAGCCGGTCTCACTTCCTTGACCCCTCGCAAGTTGTGTAACTGTGTATGTGTATAATGAGTGTATATGACCTTGCGATGGTTTGCTGGTAGTTCCGGACGATTCTTCCACGTCGCTGCAAGCCACGCCGTTAACGCGAGCCACCACACTCACTCCGTATTAGTCTAACCACAAAAGCCTCGGTGCTTTCCCGATAGCACTCCCGTGACAAGGCAAACCAATGATATTATCAATAACCCGTTCGACATTCACAGCGTCGCTAACCGTACTGCTTAACTAGTATAATTGGGTGCCGCGAAATGACTCCACAAGTCGATTTAATCAATGCGCGTGCGCTTTCACCCGTTCTATGGCTACTATAATATTCGTCCGACGCCCAGCACGTCTCAATACGAACTACTATTCACGCCGAGCCCAGCGCTCGACCTCTACCTCCGCCCCTTCGCCTCTGTCGCACCGAGGCGGAGAAAATCAAAAATCTGAAGGTAGATTATAAACAGGAGGAAATGCACGAGTTGTAATAAACCTTAGATATTCCATTTTCATAAATATCGGTCAGGCTTTTATGTGTTGTGTTTTATGAAACTTATGATGCGGATATGCGTTTTTTCTATTTTTCGGAAGTAATGTGGTTGGCAATTTGTTTTGATTTTTATGCATACGAGAATCTATTAGGGTCATATTCGCATAAACTTACGCCCTTTTCCTATGAGGGTTGGCAAAAACAACAGAACGCCACTTGCTACGATTATTGCATTCTCCTTTTGCCTTGTCCACATTCGTTATTTTATGTCAAAAGGGATTTCAGAGAACTATTTGTCGAGCTCAGATAGGCAGACACTTCAATGGCATAATGTTCTATACTTTGGGGAGTGTTGCATAACTTTCTACACAATTCACTCATCTTTTTCCATACAAAACCTTGAGTATATGTAGAACTAAATCACGAGTCGCGAGAGTTATTCGACCTCTGAAGGTTGTCAACTCTCCCGTCGGGGCCGCGGTATTTTGTACTAGATTACGTGGCCTCGGCGCAAGGGCAAAGAAGGAACATGGGTTCGGTTTTTAGTCAGTAGAAGTCTGACACTCCCCTTCGCTCTGCCCAAGAGCGGGGGGGGGGGGGGGTCATTCGATGATTTTCCACCCACCAAAAAAAAAAAAAAAAAAGGTTGTCATCTCTGCCTTCACTACCTTAGGCACAGTCTAAGTTAAACGCCGCCTAAGTTAAGTTAGGCCTGCAGCACAGATAACCTCCTCCAGCAGTAAAATTAAGTGTCCTAAGCAAGAACAGTAAAACTAAAGTCGTGAGTAAAAATCCCGACCTCTAATAGTAAAAATTACGTACAATAAACCTCAGTGCCTTTTTCGGTCTCTGAACCTTTTTGTCTAGTAGCTATGTCAGTCATTGTTGAGAGGTCTTTCCGGGAAGCCGACAAGGGTGAGAAAGCTACGTGGTGTGTGATGCGAATGACAACAAAAGAACTACGCTCTTTGCGTTAGTGTAAAATGGAATATGGATGCTGTGACAATATTCAGGACCTTACATAACATAAAGGGAAGGTGAACTGTTAGGTTAGGCAAAGAAGTACCTACTGATGGTAATAGGCTCGCCCCTTATAACGTGGGACTTAAACATAACTGTTGTTTTTTAGATATTTTGTACCCTACCACAATGTTGTCTTATTTAACCCTAAGGTTGACTGGTAGAGAATACCTTGTGGCATTAAGTCAGCCTATGTACACTATTGTGCATGAAGTTAAAATAAATAAATAACTGGCGAAATTTGGGTGTACAAATGTTCACCCATAGTAGTAGGTACCAATTGCCATAAACCAGACACAAATTCAGACTCCATGGCTGCTACTGAGCAATTCCTTATGGAAAAACCCAATAACACTTTGCCAGACCAGGGGATCGAACCCAGTACCTTATGCACAACAGAACCTGTTTCAAGATGATTATACAAAATCTGTTGCTTTTTAGATGAAATCTAAGTAGTAGAAGTAACAGTGAGTATCGTGTTGTCACAAACAGGAGGTCATTAAGTTGGTATATTTGTTCTTTGAATTTCTACTAGAAATGCTTCTGCTATACCTTTCATTGCAAAATCCGATTTAATTAGAGGCTACTTTGCTTACTGTTAAACACGTATTAAGCATTCAAAGATATCACAAGAAAAAAATCAACACAATTAAATTCAACTGGATCGCTACCAGCGTCACAATTACACCCTCAACAAATAAACTAGCATTGTCTTCCATTCCCAATAGCAAATAAAGCAGCCATTTTCGTCGATTAACTGTCTAGTGTCGATGTCTGTTCTTGGACACGGATTGTTAGCAGTTGTTCACTGTTCGCCGTTCATTTGAGCGGCATACTCGCGTGACAACAGCACTAGCGATCCTGTTGTCCTGGTACAACAACAACAACTGTTGTCAACTGTATTGTTGTGAACAACAAAAACTATTCGACGTTCTTCTTGATAGTGTTGGGATGATGTGTTCTGGGTTTAATTTTGTTTCGTGTTTGTTCTTGTTTTTTTCTTTACAATATGTAACCATATTAGGGATGTCAGTCTGTCGATGGATGGATTGTGAAAGGAATGATATGAAGAAAAAAATGGTTGACTTTAATTAAAGTTGGTTTACAGACGATAATTTTACATGATAATGTTATAAGAAAACATTGATGTTGCATCAAAAGCCGAACGCTTCGACCAATCGTGCCTTTCTATCGCTTGCTGCACGCGGATCGTGACACCTTTTCGTGCGTGCAGCCGGTGTTCATCGATTTATAAGACGTTATAACGTAAAACGGCAGGAAGATGATGTTTAGGGATGTAAGTCTATTTTTAGAATATAATAAAATATAATATTCTATTGCCGTATCGAGATGAATTAAACTGATGCTAAAACAAAAAGTCAGAACATTGGTTACAGAAACAACGAAAAAATAAACTTACTTTTCATTACCTCAGTGAATATTTTTCTGCTGAATATTTTTTTTTGATTTTCAAGGGTAAACATTTCCTTTGTCGCATTTTCCTGAAAAAAAAAAGACAAAAGCCTACCAGCCTTTTACAACTTGCAAAAAGCTAATAAGTACAGCCAGAATACAAAATTATGACAGGAAAAACAGAGATTAACATCACGTCCCTCGGGCCCTGGCAAAAGGACTACTCAGGAAATGAAGGTTGTCTGTAGGGCTGCGTCATTTCCGGCCGGTCCGGACGCACTCGCTAAACAGGGTGCTCTATTATCGCGGGTCTGTCATCTGCGATGCGCTCTCGCGTCGCGCCTCTATTGTGAACTCGCCCTTTGTCTGTACGCCTTGAGGGTAAGCGTACACTAAATAGTTTTTTACTTTAAATACTGATAAGAATCAGGCGACTTTTTTGTGCAAGAAGGAAAACTGAAGGGGAACGTTGAAACTGTGAAGTGAATGTGTGAAAGATAAAGGTGGTGTGAGCGTTAAACCACTTTCCCCGCTGTAATTTGTGGATCTTTGACAGTTCTTTTTCTTATTATGTGGGCAGTAAGGTCTAACGACCCCACACACCCTAGTGTCAGAGTTTCTAAACCACCGCAAGGGCCTCTGATATGGTTTGACGACCGCCATTTGCGGCTTATTAAATACGTGCCTTCCGAAGCACGGAACCATCTTTTTATCAGACAATCAGGTGATTCAAGCCTGCAATGTCCTAACCAAACTGGAAACAACTTCACAAAGTATGCTTCCCGTGGGAATCGAACCCACGACCACCGGGTCACAAGGCAAACGCCTAAACCACTCGACCACGGAGGCAGTTCTTACGAGGCAGTTCTCATCTTTGACAGTTGTTACGAGTAGTCATAAACTCACAACCCGAAATTCATTATATCCAGTCATTATGTAAAATAAACTAACCTTTTCCCAACAATGATGGTGTTGGCATGCAGTCTAACCGGATGCAGCTGAATACCAGTGTTTTACAAGGAGCGGTTATATTACCTTCTTTTTTTTTAGGTTTAGGAAGTCATCAAATGACTTTTCGCGCTCTGGGCGGAGCGGAAGGGAGTGTCAGACTTCTACTGACTAAAAACCACCCATTTTCCTTCTTTGCCCTCTGTGTCCGGGCCCGCGGTATCTCTTTCGAACAACCCGCAGCGTAGCCCTGGCTATGTGACCCCTACAACCTAGTTAGTTACTGAGCAATATGATATCCCCTGGTAAGACATAGTTGTCAGGGTACTCCCTTACTTCTCCTAAAATTGTTTGTCCGAAAATCATTATCCATAACACGTTTGCCATAAACTTCATTAACCATAATGTTCAAATTGCCGAAATTTTGTTTGACATAATTATCTTTAGTTCTAAAAGTATTCTGTCATAATATCGATTACTATAATAATTGAATCTCCTAATTTTACATGACCTAAATTAATATGTCCTAACTATTGCTTTACCTAATGTGTATTATTCCGAATGTTCGTTTATAATAAATTTTATAGTCCTAAAAAAAATTCGAAGTGTCTAGTCGTCCGATTAGCGGATGAATAAAATTAATTAGTCGTCCGATTAGCCGGATGAATAACCAAAATTATAGGCTGTTGCTAGTCGTCCGCTAAGTGGATGAATCACCGTCTCGCGACAGTATCCTTTATGGGCGGCATGGGCACCGGGCCGTAGGCCGACGAAGGAGGCCGGCGGAGGCCCGGCACTTCGGGGACAGAAGACAATAGTGTTATGTAATATGCGAGCGAAGCGAGCGCGCGTCAAGCGCGAGTGGCATGTTGTACTCCATGGAGTACAACATGCGTTGCATGTATGAGTGACGTGACCAAAAGCTTTGTTATACTTTGTTCTAATAATATTATTATGATAAATAAACATTATGTTATTTTAATTTAGGACTTAAATTTTTATGGAAAACGATTTTATGTCTTTCGTATATTATTGATTGTAATATTTATGACAAATGGATTTAGGACATATTATATTTAGGGATTTCAATTTTATTGCATGTGATATTATGTGATATTTAGTTCGGGTAAGTTATCATTCGGACAAATGATGATTAGGACAAAAAAAGTTATGCCATTTTAAATTATGGATAAAAAAGTTAGGTGACACAATAGAGAACCAGTTGTCAGACTTTCGCTCCACCACCTCCCTAAAATAAACAAAAAAACCACTATCCAAAAACTATTCCGTGCGCGCCAATCCTTACCAGCATGCCCCCGGTTCATGTGATGTAAACAGACATTTCCGTACTCCTTACAGTCTGATCTTTGTGGTGTGTTTGCGCCATTGAGCGAGCCCACTCGACCGTGTAATTGTAGCTGCGCTGGAGATTTAAACTACACGCTGTACCTACAGCAATAATGTATTGTTTATTTGGCCAAATGTGTAAGTTAAGAGGAGATAAAGTGGCGCTTTTGTGGCGAGTGTTTTGTTCTGTAGTTTCGTCAATGCGAGTATTGTTACTAGCTTTTGGAATTGACATGGATACACTGTGTTCGGTGTTTTCACCGAACACCTTAGCTTGCACTCTCGGCGTGACGCGTTCACCTAATTTCATTACTTAGTAGTTTATATGTATAGATATTTTAGTGCACTTTTGTCTACCGCGTTAGCCGGGTGTATTCAACAACATTTAATTAGCCATTTAAGAACATTTTAAGTAACACTGTCATCTCATCTAACATTTTAACATTAAGAACAGTTTGAGTGTGAGACGCGAATAAATAGTGCAGTTCAACATAAACATTCGTTTCTACTCAACAACACCCGACATCTCGCTACACTGTTTCGTTGGTTTATTAGTTGCAGTCGCTGACTGCTGAGTATGAGGTCCTGGGCTCGATTCCCGGATCGGGTAATTGTTATTGGGTTTTTCCAACAAGATTTTGTCAGTAGCAGTCACGAAGTAGGCCTACCTACTTCGTGAGCCCGGTTGAAAGTAATAGGCTCGTCCTATTGCATGGAATTTATCTTGACTGGCCTGTTGGTCTAGTGGTTAGTGACCCTAACTGCTATGCCGGAGGTCGTGGGTTCGATTCCCACCCAGGACAAATGTTTGTGTGATGAGCACGATCATTTGTTCTGTGTCTGGGTGTAATTTATCTATAATATGTATGTATTTAGAAATATATAAGTATGTTTATCAGTTGTCTAGTACCCATAACACAAGCTCTGCTTAGCTTGGGACTAGATGGCGTTGTGTGATAGTTGTGGTATATATTATTAATATTATTATTATTAATTTAAACAATAACTGGCGAAATGTGGGCGTACCTACCATTACGTACACCTCTGAATAACGCCCTGCGATTATAGGCGTGATGGTAAGTTATGTAGGTATTGATACAAAAGTTATAATCCATTCAATAAACGCAAAGAACCGCAAGTCACAATATAAGTTCTGATTCAATTAAGTATCAACAGCTAAGAACATCACAGTTTAATTTTGAAGCCGCGGATGATTTTCGTCCCAAAAACCGGGTGCTAAAAACTTCAATTTATGTAAATATGAAACTGTATAAGGGCACACTTATGATTGGCTCACAAAATGGACAACGCCTTCCTCCATTATAACTTTAAATAAGAAATATCAAACGAGAAAAGTTCCCTCTCACTGGGAACCTCTTTTATATCGTGTAGATATTTTACCGTGTGACCATTCAAAATACATTGTCGATAAAGTAGGCAGCATTAAAGGGAATCGGTGGGTATAATCGGGCACAACAGGCTTGAGTGCCGTCGAGACGGGTACAAGTGCGGCTTATCTGTGCCGGATGTAAGCCGTGCGCCGTACCGGCCGATATTAGGGCCTTACGTATCGAGCACAGATTTACCTAATACGGGAATAATGTACTACACTTATTTTGTAAAATGTTGTATGTTGTTTAGTTTGGTGAAACTTTTTTGGTTGTTTTGTAGTTGAGGTTCTCTAAACTTTTAAACTTATAATAAGTCACTAGAACTTTTGGTTTTTAGGCAAATTAAAAAAAAATGAAGCATAACAAGCAAAACAGTACTGCAATTATTTACATTGAAAACGGGATATTTATCATGTTTACTGTTTTTTTTTAGTTTGTCTGTGATCATGGTGCTTGCAACAGCGCCGAAATCTCGGGAACTCAAAACAAATAGTAAATATGCTAAATATCCTGTTTTCACTGTAAATGCCAGTTTAAAAATTTATAGAGCAGTTAGTACAGATTATATTTCATGGTAAAATTATTATTTTCACAAATTTCCATAAATTACTTTATGTACAGGATAAAAAACCATAGGTATCTCCAGTTCATTGTTTAGCCGGAAACTATCGAGGTACTCAAGCTCTGTGCTTCAATGCAGTTAAGCGATAAACTATTGATTACAACATGCTCCACTGCTTCGACTGATAGATAGCTACGAGCTAGATAGTATTAGACAATATACCTTATCTCTACGCATTCAAGATCTTAAGTGAGTTAGGGATATTTTGATCAGCACTGAAAATAATTGAGCTCAAATTTATTTAGGGGTGCTTTTAGGCTCGAAAAATTGATAACGTAACATCCCTAACATAACATCACGCCTGTTATCCTCAAAGGGTTGGGCAGAGTTGTACCAAATTATAGGACACCCACATTTTCTTGTAGTTGAAGAACCTGAAAAAAAACCAGATGGAAAACCCAATAATTCTTTGCCCAAACGGAAATCGAGCCCAGGATGAGGTATCGTCAGCAGTCGTGATCCGCGACCACTAAGCCAATACACAAATTACAGCAGTGTACAAATTGCTATTGGGTTTTAAATAATCGTAACAACATCAAACAATCTTCTATCTATCTTCTTCTTCTTCTATAAAATAAAAAGAGAAGTCCTGACTGACTGACTGACTGATTGACTGACTGACTCGTCAACGCCCAGCCCAAACCCTTGGACCTAGAAAGCTGAAATTTTGCACAGCGGTTCCCTTTATAATGTAGACAAGGAATAAGGAAGGATTTTTCGAAATTCAACCCTAAAGGAGTTAAATAGGGGATGAGAGTTTGTATGGGAAATCGTCATTTTCACGCGGGCGAAGCCGCTGGCAAAAGCTAGTCTGACAATAAAAATAAAACTTTTCGCTCTTAGATGGCAGTCACATAAAACTAGAAACTTATCCCAGAACACTAAACTTTTTCACAAAGTAGAAAGTCACGGAATAGAATAAAAAACCCGAAAAAGCGGATAGCAATTAATTCCGAACCAGTAATCGTTTGTTAAGTCACACTGATTCCAAATAGTATCTCGATACGTTCCCAGCGAGAACGTTTAGAGATGCCCAGTGGCTCTTTGTTTTACTAAAGCCGAAAGCCGAGCGATTTAGTGAGACGAAGGACGAGCCTTAAGAGGAAATGCGAGTGCTGTCTCTTTCTACTATCGCTGTCTCTCTCCGTCCTCCTGCCCTCAAATTCGTGCGATAAGGACAACTATAGAAAAAAGTTAGAATTCGAGGTTTGGCTCTCGCCTATTTCCTCCTCCAATATTGAACCAATTTAAAAGATATTTTAGACAATGAATAAGGAGGTTATATACTACGCCGCTATGTTTTTCTTTTTTCGTTAATAGTTGTAAAATTTGTACACTAGGACTCTGTTAACAGCGATTTAAACAAGCAATTTTGAGCATTTTTTGAGGGTTCTAGTGCTTATAAAAATAATTTATCACCAAAAAGGAAAACATAGGGGCATAGAAATAGTTAATATTTATTATTCTGTAAAAAACCATTGCTCTAGGGTCATTAACCAAAAAGAAAACAGGCGAGAGCGTTTGTATGGAGAAAAGACCACTCGCGTTTCCTCTTAAGGAATTAGTACCGGCATGAATAAAACGTTCAGTTCCAACACTTGATGGCGAACGGCTTAATAGATTTTATAAAGTAAACGCTGTTTATAATGTTGTCTGAACAAACTTCGTCTTGAATATCGAGGCGTCTCTCTATTTGTGACGGAGATTACATTTTACTTACTAACATTTTTGTATGTAGAGGTGTACCAATCTATTTACTGTTTATAATTATACAGGTTACAGATTAACATAATCGTAGTATAATATAGTTTGACTTCAACAAATATTATTGACTAGCTGATGCCCGCGACTTCGTTCACGTGGAAATTTTGTTGTGTGACTGTCTCGTTGATCGAGTGGTCTCAAGTGCAACTACTGAGGATGAGGTCCGGGGTTTGATTGCAAAGTGTTTTCGCAGTAGAAGCCACGGAGCGTAGTTTTCGTGCACGGTCGATGGCAAAATTATATCTATAGACATCAAACGCCCCCTATTACTTTGATTTGAGTTTCACGTACAGCCACTCACGCGGTTTTGAAGGTTTCTATTTGGAACCAGGCTAAGAGACACAAAAAAGGAAGGTTAAGTACTCACGGGATACTGGGAGCCAGCAGATCACCACACTGTTCACGATCAGTCGTATTTTCACGGTATTTTTGAGTTATAGTCTTCGCGGAGAAGATGGGCTGGCCGGCCGCTCGTTTATTGAGTTCGAACTGACGTTTTTGTTTTCTTCCGTCAGAGGGCGCGAGCGATCCGACGATAATTATGATGTTTGGATACGCCACGCTTGAATGTCGCGTGTGGCGGCAGATTTAAATTAGGAATACAAGGAAGGAATGAGGATTAACTGGGAAAGCATCCCAAAGCCTGTTCATATCCCCCCATTTGAAATCAACCGGTGATTTCATAAGATAAGATAGATGAAGTTCGAGACTTACGGCCTATGCAGATTCATTTGTCATCATGCTGATAAGATTCTAAGATTAAAGCTAAGCTGATAAGAACAAAATAAGTTTAAATGTAATAAGTTTGATATACATATACCTACTAGATACTTGAAAAATGGTAAAGTGTTTTATGTGCGTTAAATAAAATTATAAGTATGAAAATATATGCAGATAAGTTAATTATTTTGCTCAATTGGAAGAGGACAAATTTTGACAGCAGGTCTTACAAGTAAGCCTTTAGATGTTTTGACTGTCACAACACGAGTTATGTTATCTTTACCCGGATGGAGCTGTACAACGCGGCCCAACCTCCATTCGTTGGCAGGTAAGTTGGGTTCATAAATGGTAACAAGATCGTTCAGTCTTGGCTGATGGTTGCCGTGTTTGAACCATTTCATTCGCTGTTGTAAGGTATGCAAATAATCCCTTTGCCAAGTGCGCCAAAAGCTTTGTGAGAGGCGCTGTAATAGCTGCCAACGAGTACGTAAGGTCTCGTTTTCCGCGTACCTTGGTTCAGGAAGAGATACTAAAGGTCGACCGATGAGGAAGTGACCAGCTGTAAGAGCGTCAACCTCGCCGGGATCGGAAGATAGTTCCACTAAGGGTCTTGAGTTTAACATGGCTTCCACCTTCGTTAAGATAGTGTAATATTCTTCAAAGGTAAGAATCTGGGATACTATGATACGTTTGAGATGGTATTTTGTTGATTTTACACCGCTCTCGAAAATGCCTCCGAAGTGAGGACCGGAAGGAGGATTGAGTTTCCAAGTGATTCCTCGAGAAGCGAGGTGACTGTTAATACTATCGCTTTCGCGGTTGAGCATTTCCCTAACTTCCGACAAGTAACGCCTGGCACCTACGAAGTTAGTGCCACCATCTGTGACTATGGAGTGACAAAGTCCTCTCCGCGATACAAAACGATCTAAGGCCGCTATGAATGCTTCAGATGTGAGCTCAGTAACCAGCTCGAGATGAACGGCCTTGGTCGCGTGGCAGACTATGAGGCAAAGGTAAGCTTTGTAAGTTTTAGCGCTACGACGTCTACTTTCTTTTATCATAAAAGGACCTCCGAAGTCGATGCCTATTGTTTGAAAACAATGACCCGGGTGTAGTCGAGAAGGTGGAAGATCACCTTGTAAAGGTTGAAGTGGAATAGGTTTGACTTTAAAACAGGTCACGCATTTAGATAACCGTGATCTGATAAGATTTCTAACGCCGAGTATCCAAAATCGACGCATAATTAAAGATTGGAGTAGGCGAGGCCCACAGTGAAGATAAGTTTTATGATAGCGGTCAATAAGAAGAGTACTCAATCGTGAAATCTTAGGTAAGAGGTATGGATGTTTGACTTGACTTGGTAAGGACGCGTGTTTAAGGCGTCCCCCCACTCGCAAGATTCCGCGAGTGTCAAGAAAAGGAGATAGTTTAGATAAGTGTTTGGGTAAAGGTTTATTGGATGATAGTAAAGATATGACATCATTAAAACTTTGATGTTGAACATATTTTGTTAAATGATCTAAAGATTGGTTTAATTCAGTGGCTGTCAGATAAGGTAATATGTTACGCTCAGAACGTTTAGCTTTTGCGTTGTGGATGAAACGGTAGATCCATGCAACCACTCTTTCCACTTGAGAAAGAGAGGAGTGGCGTTCCATGATGGAAGTAAGCAATTCAGCTTCACGTGTCACACCAGTATGACACGCGCGTGATGGGGGCTTAAGTTCTGGTAAGCTATCGGACATTTCAGCTGCTGAAACAGGCCAGTTGCAGGTTTTGTTGGACAGCCACTGAGGACCAGACCACCAGAATTGAGATGAAGATAAAGATAGGCATGATAAGCCACGGCTACAGATGTCGGCTGGGTTGTCATGGGTGGACACATGTCGCCACTCAGCTGGCACAGGACTGTCATTAATTAGGACTACTCTGTGGGCAACGAAAGTTTTAAGCTTGTGTGGCTCAGTGTTCAACCACGACAACACAGTCGAGCTGTCTGTGAACAAGATAGATTTATTTAAGATGATTTTTGAACTAAGCAAAGAATGAATGCGATTTATTACTTTGGACAGTAATACAGCACTGCAAAGCTCTAAGCGGTTGACAGTCAACACTTTTAGAGGTGCTACTTTGGACTTAGCAATCAAAAGATAAACTTGTACGTCGTGAGAGGTAACGACACGAAGATATACACAACATCCATATGCTTTAGTGGACCCATCACAAAATCCGATGAGTTGAAATTCCTTAGACTGAGAAGGTATAATCCTACGAGGGATCTCTATTAGTTTTAAGTTATGAAGATCCGCTATAAAGCTTTGCCATTCTATAGCTATGTCTCTGGGCACAGGTTCGTCCCATGAAAGATTAAGACGCCACAAGTCTTGAAGGAGCAATTTGGCTTTTAAGATAAAAGGTGTGAGCCACCCAAGAGGATCGAAGATACGTGCGATGCTAGATAAGATGGAACGCTTAGTACATTCTTTGTCCTCGATTGGGGACTGTGAGTAATTAAAGCTGTCACTCACAGGGTCATATTGGACTCCTAAGATTTTTAACGTTGATTTGTCACTTTCTTCAGAGAAAAGTTTAGGTACTTGACAATGATCTGCAGGCAAAGTTTTAATAAAGGATTGTGAATTGCTACTCCATTTTCGGAGCTCAAGTTGAGCACAGCCTAATAAACTGATAAGTTGATCTTTTAGTTCTATGGCTTCGCGTACAGAGGGCGCGCCGGTCGTAATATCATCGACATATGTCTCGTGAAGGAGAGCTTCAGCTGCGCGTGGGTACGCGGCGCCATGGTCGGCTGCTAATTGATGGAGGGTACGGATGGCCAGATAAGGTGAGCTACTAACTCCGTAGGTGACAGTCGCAAGTTCGTACTCTTTTACTGGATCACTAGGAGATTCTCGCCATAGTATGTGTTGAAAGTTCCGATCCTCCGGTCTAATTAAGATTCCTCTATACATCTTTGAGATGTCACAAGTTAAAACTACTGTGTGTAATCTGAAACCGGTTATGATATCTACAATATCCACTTGAAGCTTAGGGCCAGTGAATACAATATTGTTTAAAGATAGACCGTTAGTAGTTTTAGAACTAGCATCGAAAACTACTCTCAATTTAGTCGTCGTGCTCTCTGGGCGAACAACGCAACTGTGAGGGATAAGATAACGATTGAGAGTAGGTACCGTTGGGTTAGGTACTGGATACATATGATTTAAATTCTCGTACTCGCGCATAAAATTAACATAATCGGATTTAAGTTCAGTCTGACGATTAAGTCTCTTTTCTAGATAAGTAAAACGCGACAAGGTACTATTGTAGGATTCACCTAGAGAACGATCGCCATCCTTTAAGAGGATTGGTACGACGTATCGTCCGTTAGGTTCGCGATAGGTTAAATCAGTGTACATGCGTTCACAGGTATCATTCTCGGGTACGGTGATAACAGCGCGCGGTGGTTCTTCCACTTCCCAGAACTTTTGAATTTGTTCGTCTAATTTAAATGTGGTGGCCACTAAAGAGCACGCAGTGTTTAAAGGTGCAGAATTAGAGTTTACTGCCCCTGACAGAATCCACCCGAAAACGCTATGCAGAGCGGTAGGTAAACCGGGCCCCAGATTGATGCGTTGACCGTCATAGATTTCATGGAATAGTTCCGCCCCAATTAATAAGTCGATTTTGGCGGGAACATCGTAGTCGCGATCGGCTAACACTAGATGGTTGCAACGTTCTCGAACGACTGATGGTACCTTCACGCTAGGTATTAGACCAGTGATGCTATCTAACACGACTGGCTTGATATTAAATTGTGGAGCATCACCATGTACAGGTCGTATAGTGCATTCCGTCACCCCTTTTACTTGTGTGACTGAGTTTTGTCCTAGTCCGGCTATATTAAGATTACAGCGGCGGAGTTTTAACCCGAGTATTCGCGCGCACGCAGCGGTGATAAAACAATCCTGCGCCCCACTGTCTACGAGTGCACGCACGGTATATTGAGTGCCGGCGGCGGTGTTGAACACGCGCGCCTGACACGTCCCTAGTAAAACCATGTCGCGGTTGGGAACGGCAGCGTGAGAATGTGCTGTAACGTTCGCTCCAGTGGTCGCGCCGGCGCTGGATGGCGCTGGGTCAATATGCAATAGGGTATGATGACGTAATCCACACACCGTACAAGACATTTTAGATACGCATTTTTCTATGACGTGATTTGTACGCAAACAATTTGTACACATATTGTTTTTACCTTGTACTAACGCGAGTCTAGCACGAGAATCTAAGGTTTGAAAGGTAGGGCACCGATAAATCAAGTGCGGCTCACTGCAATGAGCACAAGCCACATTGGCAGGTGGATTAGATTTTGCGAGATAAGATGAGCGTTTTGAACCGCTGCTATTTTGCCTACTGGTCGCAGGCGAAGGTTTTTTCCCTTCGAGGTTACGAGGGTTAGGATTGTTATTATATTTAGAAGATAAATGACTAGTTTCTAAGATTTTAACATAATCTTGAAGAAACTTTAACAATTCACAAAAAGTAGGTATTTGTGAAATGTTTTTCTGAGATTCGAAACGATTACGCGTGTCCGAGTCCAGCGCACGTGAAGTTAAACAAAATAAGATAAAATCACCTAAATTTTCGATTTTTAAAGCTTGGAGTGCATGGTATGCCTCATAAATTACGTTTGATAAAGTTTGTAAATCTTGGAAGTTACCCGATTTCAACACTGGCTGGTTAAAGAATTTATCTAAATATGTTAAAGCAATAATACGCTTGTTTTGATAACGCTCGATCAAACTATTAAAAACTACTTCGTAATTATCAGCGGTCATCGGAACCCCTTTGACAATAGACAAAGCCGGGCCTTGTAAACAAGACGCTAAGTAATGCAATTTTTCTATTTGCGAAATCGAATTGTTATCGTGAATTAAAGTTTTGTAAATATCATAAAATGTTTGCCAGTTTTCTATTTTACTATCGAATTTAGGTAACTCAAGAGTAGGTAGCCTAACGTTACGTCCTGTTTGCATGGACTCGAGAGCCGCCTGCGACGTCCCGTCGACGTTGTCGCTCTTAACAGCGACTTGTAAGTCAGCTGCTGCACCGATTACGGCATAGTACAAATCATCAAACGAACTCAAAGACTTTTGACACACTTTTGCATCAGGTTTTATGGCTAACTCCAACGCCTGTATTTTACTACACAACGCAACAAATTCTTCGCGAATTGAATGTATCCGCGTATATGGCGAGATATGAACGACGATACCTTTGAACGATCTTGAATCATAGATTTTGATAAGTCATAAAGGATTTGGATATCACGATAGACATATTCGCGTTGAGACTGAAGAAGTTTAAGTTTACCGTCTTCCATTTTGTTTTACGTAGGTAGAATAATGCTAAGTATGAAAATACGAACCTAAGTTGAGATTTATTAGGTGTAAATCAATACCTTTAGGTGAAATAGTTATCTAGTAACGTTTGTTAGTGTATAAATACCGTGAATAGTTAAAGTTATTAAGATTGCACAATGAATTTCGTAAAATAACTACGAATTATTGTGATATAACCCGACTAAATTAAGATGACCTCTGAATCTGCATAGGTTTACCCTGCGAGTATGACAACACAATTTTGTAGGATAATACTTTTATTTTGCGAAATTCTAGGAAATCTCTGAGTTTTCTATTGAAATTGAACCAGAGAATGCCTGAGAAAACTGTAATCTACAGGTAATCCGGCTCGAAGGACCACAAATATGATTTGAGTTTCACGTACAGCCACTCACGCGGTTTTGAAGGTTTCTATTTGGAACCAGGCTAAGAGACACAAAAAAGGAAGGTTAAGTACTCACGGGATACTGGGAGCCAGCAGATCACCACACTGTTCACGATCAGTCGTATTTTCACGGTATTTTTGAGTTATAGTCTTCGCGGAGAAGATGGGCTGGCCGGCCGCTCGTTTATTGAGTTCGAACTGACGTTTTTGTTTTCTTCCGTCAGAGGGCGCGAGCGATCCGACGATAATTATGATGTTTGGATACGCCACGTTTGAATGTCGCGTGTGGCGGCAGATTTAAATTAGGAATACAAGGAAGGAATGAGGATAAACTGGGAAAGCATCCCAAAGCCTGTTCATACTTTTTAATTTGAAAAAGTACACTTGGAAATGTCAAACTTCCATACAATGTTGTTGTAAATATATGGAAGTTTGACATTTCCAAGTGTCAATTTACTCTCTCAAAATAAAAACCACTGCACGATAAAATGCGCTACTTTTTTCGCTCTAGGAAGTTTTAATACAATTAAGGTTTTTTTGTGTCTCGTTGGTCTGTTGGTCGCGAAACGCCGGTCATGAGGTCCTGGGTTCGATTCCCGGGTCGGGAGTTGTTATAAGGTTTTTCTATTAGGAATTTCTCAGTAGCAGCCAAGGAGACTGGATTTGTGTTCGGTTGGTGGCAATAGACTCGCCCTCACGGCTGAGACTAAACATAACCAATTAAATGCGGGTGTTCATCATATTGATAAGCTGATTGTTACACCAATCAAGGATGCCTAGCAGTTGCCCCGTCGGGGCTGTGGCTTGTCGAAAGGATAACGCGGCTTCGACACAAGGGTGAAGAAGGAACATGGGTTTGGTTTTTAGTCAGTAGAAGTCTGACACTCCCCTTCGCTCTGCCCAAGAGCGGGGGGGGGGTTATTCGATGATTTTCCACCCACCAAAAAAAAAAAAAAAAAGGATGCCTAGCAGACTGTTCAGAAACATCAACATCATGGTTTTATGGGCAAGCAAAGCTTGTAGGTGTGTATGAAAGTACAGCCACTATGATGAAGTATCACATTTATAAGTACAGATTTAAATGTCAGTATATTCTAATAAACCAGAACATCTGGTAATACATTCCGTGCATTATCTCAGGTAGTGCCTTGAGACGAGTTTCAGCAAAGTATTTACTGAAAGAGCCTTTTATACTTGTATGAATATTAAAATAGACAGTCTTACCTACTTCTCAGTGTTGGGAACTTTCTTATTTACCTAACTAATGCTTAAATAACGTGAACTACTTTTTTCTTTTAACGTCATAAGTTAGATATATATTATCTAGAATTCTAGATGATATTTTCTTCACATTCGTTCATATCTCATTTAACTGTTCCAATCAATATTATAGGGTTATGGAAGCTCTGCTTTCAATAGTTATTACGGGTAATAATTAACAAAGCGTGATGAAGTTTTAATCGAACTTAAGTTTCCTATTTTGTTACTTATTTTAATGAACGGAAAGACTTTATGTGTACTATTTATTTTAGTATACATAAAGTAATAAATAAGGAGAAAACTGCATGTCCTAAAACCAAAAAAATTGAAGACATGTGACATCTACTAACCCGCATGGTGAATCCATCCCTCCCCGAGAGAGGAGGCCTGAGTCCCTGCAGTGGGACCATTGTAGGCCGATGGTGATGATAATGATGAATAAAGAGAAGGGATTGGCATTTATATCTCTAACATGTGTAGTCAAGAATCAACTACGTCTATGTTTACCCTTTCAAAGTAAAATAGATACACATTTTTCAAATTATTATTTTAACACATAGGTACACAACACAGACTACAGTCATGCACACTATAGAACCTCAAATAATAATAATATCACTAATACCTACACTGTTACCCAGCCTCTTAGCTGCCCTTTGACAGACGTAGGTAAAGTTTATCGAGAATGCGACACGACACGACACTTCGGTATAGTTGCCGACAGTTGCACTAACTTGTCGAGGAGTGCCCGTGAACTGAACTCAACTGAATTGAACTGAGTTCTGTTGCCGCAACAGTCGAAGATTTAGATCTAATTTAGACCGTATCAAATAGAGGTACTTCGGTTTGAATATTAGCTGTATTTTGACGGTTGAGGTTGTGGTTTTGGATGATGGACTTATATTTGGAATAGATCAATAAGCACTGTCTACAAGGTAAAAGTGTCTTTAAATACATATAATTTTAAGATAATTTAAGCCCGACAGGGCTCGTATAAAATTTTAACACTTTGTATGGCACGCGGCATATAAGTTGAACATGCGCAGTAGTCGTTTTTTAGACGTCCCATACAAATCAAGCAGGGAACCTGCGCAGAACGACGCCATTTTGTTTCAAGTTATTTGCCTAGGACTCTACTATATCATCTCCCTAGAGCCTTTTAACAACAACTATGTTGAGGTCGCTTTCAGTCTAATTACAAGCAGTTGCACATCAACATTTTATAAAGAGCGAGATGACACCTTGTTTGTCAGACTTTCTGGCTTCTGTCAACCTGTAACGACTGTCAAAGTACAAAAAAGTACAGCCAGGATAGAATAGATTTTCAGCTTTATTTCAACAGCATAAGGTTGAAAATCAATTATAGAAATTTTACGATTTTTCGACTTAGCGACATTCGTAGCGTCGTTATTAGTGTAGAGACTGCAGCCCCTGGACCAACAGCTTGACGTACTTTCCGAGGCACGAAAGGAACTCGTTATGCACTGAATAGCCACACTTCCATAAACCAACCTTAGGAAGCACTGCTTATCCTTGAACACCGACATATTATGCGGCTGTTATTGCCTAGCCAAAAACCCCTCTGATTTATGTACCTACAGGTACTTTATCGAAAACAAACGCATTTCCGTGTTCCGTGCATACTGTTTAATAGATATCCACTCTAATGCAGACCGGTAGAAGATTTATTCTCACTACGACATTATTAAGTACTCAAAGTACTTAGTTGCGAGCTAAAAGGATTGCCATCGATACGGCTACTAAGTAGAGAAGTGTTTTTACTTTAGAAGCTAGATCAGTACGTCTAGACCTTACCTGGGGGTATTAACTTGAAACTACTCTTAACATCTAACTTTATAATAACATCAAGGCGGTAATCTCAGAAGGGTTAGGCATGAGTGAACCTATTAGTACACCAACATTTCGCCAGTTATGTTTTTAAGTCCCATGTAATATGGGGCGAACCTATTGCGATCTAACGGTTACAAATTCAGACTCCAGAGGCCCCACTATGACGTCTTAAAACAGTTCTTATTCCAGTGTGGAATCGTGACAGAACTATACAGGATGTCTAGCGCCATCTCTTTTTCTCATTGGAACTAGAACTGTTTTATGACGTCATGGTTGGCCTACAGGGCTCATGTTATTGAGAGATTCCAGATGGGAAAACCAAATAACACTTATTGCCGACCCGGGGATCGTTCCCAGGACCTCATGCTTAGAGATCGCTATTGCGACCACTCAACCAACGATGTAGTCGGCAACTACTCTTGTAATGTGTGATATTACAAAGTCGCAAGAACTTCTAAATTTACATGAAACGCTATTGCAGGCTGAAACTTGTTAAACTGTTTCTACATTGAAAGAACTTAGTTTTGCTAACTTAGTCACAGCGAATTTAGTGATGTCCGTTCACAGTTTCGCGAAATATTACGAGAAGGGAACTTTGTTGGTGTCACAATAACTTACGTGCGAGGCAGTTTTGTATGGGGGAACTAATTGATTTTAGCTTGTTATAGGAACTTTGGACAGGGGCAATATTTTTGCCGATATAGAATATCGGGAAAAGAAAGACGGCACGGTTGGCGCAGTGGCTAAGCGGTTGAACTGCTGTGCTGTGTGTCGCGGGTTCGATCCCCGCACGGAACAAATATTTGTATGGCCTACAGATAGTTGTTTCGGGTCTGGGTATTTGTGTATGTGAATTTATATGTTTGTGAACGCACCCACGATACATGAGAAATTCCTAGTGTGGGGCAACGTTTTTCTTTAAAAAAAAAAAAGAGCTGATGTTCCAGGACCGCTACGCTACGATGTTGTTGGGTTAAAACATGATCTTCTGAAAAATTTGGATGTTTACGATTTGACGCCCGTTGTTAACTCTATACGTGGCTTTGAATCTTGTCGTCGTATAGCTGCCTCTAATTTAATCACTGTTTATTATTTCGACTGTCAAGACTGTCTGGTGGTTGCAAGCGCGACTGCTGAGCATGATTTCCCGGGTTCAATTCTTGGGTCGGGCAAAATGTTATTGGGTTTTTCCATCAGGAACTTCTCAGTAACTGCAGTGTCCGGATTTGTGACCAGTTGATGGCAATAAGCTTACCCCCTATAAGGGACTTAAAAACACAACTGGCGTAATGTGGGTGTAGTATTAGGACACCTCTGCCTTACAGTTAGGGGATTATAGGCGTTATGTTGTGTATGCAAACATCTAATAACGATTTTTGGTTGTACAGTCCAACGAGTTAATAAGTATACAGGGTAGAGATCTTTATAATTCTATAACACTGAAAATATTGATTGTAATTTTGTTTTATCAAGTGATTCGCATTAAGCGACTGATGTCTAACGCTGTATCGTTTGACATCAGTCTCTAAATGTATCTGTATAATCTTAAAAGTAAATACAAGTTAGCTGGCTGTAAACTTATTAGCTTGTTCGACTGTACGTGCGTCGAAATTACAAAATCTTCTCAATCCAAAACGCCATAGTACTTAAACGAAAACAATATATAATAATAATATAATATAATATTCCACAACTGTCACACAACGCCATCTAGTCCCAAGCTAAGCAGAGCTTGTGTTATGGGTACTAGACAACTGAAAAACATACTTATATATTTCTAAATACATACATATTATAGATAAATTACACCCAGACACAGAACAAATGATCGTGCTCATCACACAAACATTTGTCCTGGGTGGGAATCGAACCCACGACCTCCGGCATAGCAGTTAGGGTCACTAACCACTAGTCCAACAGGCCAGTCAATGGTTACCCAAAGAGTGCTTGATAATTGAAATTCCAGCAAAAATAACAATATCGCCCACAATGGGTACTTCAGAGTCCACCACAGTTACTACGAAGTCCTATAACCCAAGTATACCTCAGTTGGAACACAAAGCAGAGAAAAGCCAATTATCGATGGAAGCCGGTCCTTACCTGCGAATTTTGGAATACGGTACCGAAGTAAATGAAAATATACGACTTCTCGTTAGTGTTGGCTGTTCGTTCCGACTTGGATACAACGGATTTTACTGGATTTGGTTTAGATATCGACAATGCACGATGGTACTTTGAGGGTTATTCGGTGCCAAGTTTGTATTTTAGTTAGGTACCTATTTGTTTGTTACTACGTATGCCAATTTGATGGTTGTTTACAAGTACTAGGTGTAGACGGTCCTTTCATGAAGTATTTTATAAATCGAAATAAGTAACAAAATGCAAAAAAATGTTGCTGGGAGACCACTGCAGTTTTGGGATGAAGAATCACTTAATACACATGTAATATGTGATTTTTCATAGTACTAGTAGGACTCGATGTTACGCATTCAAAACATTAAGTTAAGGAGGTAAAGTTAAAACCAGTTTTTTAAGGTTTTCACTTTACCTCCATATCGAGAGTATTAAAAAAAATTGTGAAAAAGTTGGAACTTACCTCCAATATATCCGTAACTAGAAAGTTCCCAGGTATGGTCCAGAGAAAAAATCGCTACGTCGCGTCGGGGAGAACACGTGCCTTTTACCTTTCGTTACAGGTATTTTGACACCCTTTTTTTTTTTTTTTTTGGTGGGTGGAAAATCATCGAATAACCCCCCCCGCTCTTGGGCAGAGCGAAGGGGAGTGTCATTGAATTGAGTGGATTAACATTTGAAGGAATATTACATCCCATAGTGAAAAGGCGGCTTTAGGGTGTCAAAATACGTGACCGTTCACACTGTGCTATAATATAATTACATCCCAAACTACAAAATGTATGCGAGCGATTATTAGAGGTCATTTGAAGGAATATTACATCCCATAAAGAAAAGGCGGCTTTATACGTTTTGCTAACTATGTTGGCGTCAGTTTCCGTACAGTCTGCTAAAAAGATAGATAGGAAGTAGGAACCCCAAACCAAATAAAAATTATTGTATTGAGTTAGTGGATTTTGAGATTTTAATACCAATTCTCATAGATGTATGCAAAACAAAAGGTTTGACCGTGAAAGAGCTGATTTACAACAAAAACTAAAGGTCAGGGTTATTGAAAGTCTTTATGAAGGAGTAATACTAAGAATGGAACACAATAAAGAAATGCCCAAAAAAACTTTATCGGCTTTTAAAAATCCCGCTGACGAAAATCACCTTTGTTCTGGGCTGTACAATTTTTACTACTAAATAAAAAAGGAACCAAAGAGTCATAAGGTCTCCGTTTAATTAAGAATTAAATAAAAAATAAAAGGCGCCGAGTTTTCTCTCAGCCGACCGCAGAGGCTATAAAAGTCGCCGGGTAGAATTGGGTCATTACGGCGCAACTAATTAGCTTGCAATCTGCACTACTTAACTGGTATTGGAACGTTTATGTTTATTCAATATGTGAGAGAGCTTGAGAACTTTGTTTACTTGTACTGGTTAAGAGCAGTACGGAAATACTACCTTTATTAAAGTAATTATTTTTTCAGATTACCTCGAAATTAAATTTTGACGAGCTTACCGGTAGCTTAATATTAAAAAGTTACTGGTTAAGTTTTTTAACTTTAGATAATACCTAAACGAGTTTTCAAAATAATTATGAAAGTTCTGCATAAGAGTAACCACCAAACCACGGTAACGATGCGTTGCGTATGGAGGAAATAAACGAAAGGAAAATTTCCTTTACATCTCTCATATTCGGTAAGTAGGTCCTTATTACCCCCAAATGGGGCTTGTAGGTGACCAATTAGCGCTCCAGGGCATTAATGTCGCAAGAAAAGCCCTAGGGCGGTAAGTAATTAAAAAAAAAACACTTCACTCTTTCAAAAAGTTCGCGTACATCTAACCATCATAGTACTGGCAATAGACATCATGCATTCAGCCCAATGACAAAAGAGGTCGCTTCGCTATTCAGCCTTGTCTTCGTATGAGTATACCGCCTGTGTGGGGGAGGCTTAATAGTCATCAATTTTAAATATCGAACGGCGAAGCTCAATATCGTTCTTGAAAAAAAAAATATATATATTATATAATAAAAAGAGATGAAAAAGGCGGTAATAGAAAACTTTACTTACAATATTGTTTGTTTTTGGATTTTTTTTATAATTACGTGCTAATTAGGAAAAAAACATGAGTTCTGCAAGTGATGAAGATATAAGCTGCACTCCCGATTCAATGAAAATGGAAGCTGAAGCAGCAATTAACAATATTTTGCCTGAAAGTTCTAAAGAGAGATATTTGAAAACTTTATTCTTGTAATGCCGGTTTTTTTCTTCTTACCTCATAATCGAGATGTAAAGCAGAGTAGTTAGCTCGGGTGTAAGCATCAATTGCACCCTCGAACTATTGGCGCCCTCGCTGCGCTCGTGCGCCTAAATATCTCGGGCTGCAATTGATGCCTTACAGCCCTTGGCTACTAATCTACTATATACGTTCCTGAAACAATTTCTTGTACCGGACATCTTAGTATGATATCCTGAAATAACCCCAAAATCTGCAGAAGGCTACCCCTTACACCCTGAATAAACAAAAATCAGAAAACTTAATGTCCTCTGTGAAAAATTAAGATCAATATTTTATTTGGAACTTTATTTTCCGCAAGTAAATTATGTCGCTCAAGCACACGGTGGCCGCTCACAGCTGCTTACAAAGTTAAGAATAACGATACTACAGTTTTGGCGGGAAACTTTTGCATAAACCTGCACTTAGCGCCCCGACGACCAACTTCACTGTTAAATAATAAACTTTAATGGACTTTTGGTCATTCCACTTTATTGTTATTTTTTTTTTTCGAGTACATGAACGAAGGGACTTTCTGAAATTTTGATAGCATCTTTTGGAGCTGAAGTTTTAACGAGATTGAAATTTAGTAGGCTTTAAAAGAACGACGTGAACTTGGGATTGTATTACGGATAAAAGATTTAAGAGAAGCGTTTTTTAATATCTATTTCGTCGTATTTTTAGACGAAAATTTATGAATTTACGTGGCTACTAACCTTTTTTGGTATAAAACTGGAAGATTATTAGAAAAACCCTATATAACAAAATGACGGAGAATAGCTACTGTCAGCTATAATATCGACTCTACAGCATTCAACAACATATTCCTCCTTTTACCACAAAATATCCATTCACCATTCATTACACGCAATCGCAATACGGCCCTCATTATGATATTCCCGGATGAATAACACTGTCCGCGTATGTTCCCATTCATTGGGCATTAACAGCATAACTGGGCCGTACTGTCAGCGTGTGCCGCACTAAAACGGGTGAAATGCGTTCGAATGATCGCGTGCTGCTAAATTGCGCCTAACTAGCTAAACAGTATTGCATACGCAAGTGCTGGAATCGTTAGTAATTTGTACAAACCACAGATGTACAAGGTGTAAAACGGAACCTTCATGATGTCGTCAACCAAGCATTCTGTACGTCAAACGACCCACTGTTGTGGATGGATGCATTGAATAGTACACGGGGGTCGTGTACCATATCTCCGTGACTAGATGGTTGCAAGTTGCAAGGTATACCTACCAAACAGATTAATGCATAATGACGTCGTAGCAGTTAGTCAAAAAAAGTGAACTAAAAAATAAAAAACAAGTCGAACGATTTCAGCGATGAATGACACAAGGACCCGTAATTGTATCCGAAAATGGAAAACTGAAAACTATTTTTAAGCTATTGCATAGCTTCTATCGCGGGCCTTGAGCGTGGAGAGTGAATCCAGAAATTCCGTAACGAAAATTTTCAACCAGGTTGCTATGGTTAAAGAAAATAACAAGGTTGTCAACTGAGGTTGTCAAATTAAATAATTGATAAAAAAGATTTATTCCTAACCTGACCCGAAATCCTAACCCGGTAATGCTATGCAATAGCTTTACCGCGGCAGTCTCCGAGTGCCACATTCTCTTTTTTTTTATTGTAGGCGGGGTACAGTTTAGTGGATCATTTCTTTACAAGACCCTGGGACAACGCAAAGTATAAACAAACAAAAGAAATCGGTTCAGGCGTTTAGAAGTTAATAAAGAAACTCACATACTACATACATACACACTCTTTTTTTGGGCAGTCGTGTAAAAATGGCACTCTTGGTTTTCATAAGGATCGTGATACTTGCGTTATCTAGTTACTTTTATTTCTGTGGTGTAAACGTGTTTCTCATGGTATTATCCTGAATTTTGTTTGTGCTTTTTTGTGTTGATGAAATGTTAATCACTGATTATAGTCATCACTATTCGTTACATGTAACAACATTGTTAGGACTAGTAAAAAGTCAAATAAAATTAAGCATTTTACCTGCAATCCGATAATGAGAATATCAAACTTGATTATTTATTTATGTAATACTGACTGACGTAAATAATTCTAGAAAACTTTCGTCGAAATACAATAATACAAATAGTAGATTTTACAACAAGTGCACAAAACGAACCATTTTTATCCGAGACTTTTAGATAGTAATGTCGAGGATAAAAATGGTTTTGTGGACGAGTTATAAACTCTGCTTTTCACTTCGAATGCAAGGAAATAAAACAGTAGTATAACATATTTCTTTAATTAAAATTCAAAGTAAAATTTGTACAGTTTTGAATAGGTACTGAAGGAAATTGTTTTTTTTTTTATCCTACGAAATTGATATTAGGCTTGCAGACCTATAAAGCCTATTATTAAATTAATTTTGTATCAATAATTTTTATTAATTAATTAAATAACTTACCGTACTTGAATTTAAATTTTAATATCTTTTAAGTCTTAAAAAACACATAAGGCAAATAAATTAAAGTAAATATTATAAAATAACAAATTCTATCTTATGAACTTCTTATTGTGTTTGGCTGTATGGCTCATTTTCTTTGCCTTAATAAAGATACATTTATGAGTAGATACGTTTATGCCCTGCACAAATAAGCACTTTCAGAGCATGAGAAGTGAAAAAGTATTATTGTCATAAATTAATTTGCTTATTATAATAATAAGGAAACTATGATGTGATTTGTTTTTTTTTCTGCGCTATTTTGCGCTAGGTTGAAGGAGAAGCAAAGGTATGAAGCCGCCTAAACAGCCAAATATGAAAATAAAAACAAATATTTTTGAATTAAGAACACATATAATAATTATACTATATAAAGCTAAACTACCACTCACTCACTGACTGACTCACTGACATCATTGTTCTCCCAGATGTTGGATGGGGAGGTGGGTATATTTTGACTGATTCGTAAACAAGTAACTCTGGTGAGTATGGGAAAAGTCCCAAACCCCCCATTTTTGCCCCCCCTCCCCCCCCTCCCTATCGTATCTCGGAAACTAAGAGACCGGTATTTTTTTTTTATTACGGATTCGTATAGAGGAGGCTCGGTAAAGTAAAAATCATTTTTCAAAGTGGCCCCCCTTGCCCCCCTTCTCCCCCCCTTTAGGCGAATCTCGGAAATAAAGAGAATTACGTGTTTTTTTTTTAGGGATTCGTATAGAGGAGGCTTGGGGAAGTAAAAACCGTTTTGAAAATTTGACCCCCTTGCCCCCCTCCACCCCCCCCTTTCGGATCTCGGAAGTTAAGAGACTTGGAACATTTTTTTTTTTTCAGATTCATTGAGAGGGGCATTGCGTTAGTCGAAATCATTTTTAGAAACTCCCCCCCCTCTCCCCCCCCCTTCACCCCCCCCCCCCCCTCTTCACCCCTTTTTTTCTCTTTTGTTTACAGATTCGTATAGGATAGGAGGCTCGGGGAAGTAAAATGGTGGTACCGGTAAAGCGAAGGGGGGAGCGGGCGAGCGAAGCGAGCCGGCGACCCCCGTAGCGTAGGGATAATGTCATGATAGCTTTCCGGTGGTAGGTAGGTCCTGAGTGGAGCGAACCTGCGAGACCGAGTGGAGCGAAGGGGGGAGGTGGCGAGCGAAGCGAGCCGGCGACCTCCTTAGCGTAACGAAGGTTGAGTGGGTGAAGCGTAACTCAGGGGCGACGACAAGCAAACTTTAGGATAATGTTTTTTAGTAGTAGCAGGAGGTAGTAGGTAGGTGGTAGGGGTAGTAGGTAGTAGGTAGGTGGTAGGTAGTAGGTAGTAGGTAGGTGTAGGTAGGTAGTAGGTAGGTGTAGGTAGGTGGTAGGTAGGTTTAGGTAGGTAGTAGGTAGGTGTAGGTAGGTGGTAAGTAGGTGTAGGTAGGTGGTGTCATTCGTGAGATTCATATAGAGGAGGCTCGGGGAAGTATAATCCGTTTTTCAAATTTGAACCCCTTGCCCCCCTTCACCCCCCCTTTAGGCGGATCTCGGAAGTTAAGAGACTTGGAACATTTTTTTTTCAAATTCATTGAGAGGTGCAATGCGTTAGTCGAAATCATTTTTCAAAGCGCCCCCTCTCCCCCTCTCCACGCCTCGCGAGCTGCGCGCAGCTCGCGCACCCACGCAAATACTAGTTATACTATATAAAGCTAAACTACCACTGACTGACTGACTGACTGACAGAATTGTTCTCCCAGATGGTGGATGGGGAGGTGGGTATATTTTGACAGATTCGTAAACAAGTCACTTTCGTGAGTATGGGAAAAGTCCGAAACCCCCCCTTTTCCCCCCCCTTCTCCCCCCTCCCTATCGTATCTCGGAAACAAAGAGACTTGAAGTGTTTTTTTTTAGGGATTCGCATAGAGGAGGCTCGGTAAAGTAAAAATCATTTTTCAAAGTGGCCCCCCTTGCCCCCCTTCTCCCCCCCTTTAGGCGAATCTCGAAAGTTAAGAGACTTGGAATGATTTTTTTTTCAGATTTATTTAGAGGGGCCTTTGCGTTAATCGAAATCATTTTTCGAGACTCCCCCCCTCACCCCCCCTTCAACCCCCCCCCCCCCTTTTTCACTTTTTTTTTTTTTTTTTCTTACATAAAACTATTGAGGGGCGTTGAAACCTGTCCGGTGGTGGTACAGCGGCAAAGCGAAGGGGGGAGCGGGCGAGCGAAGCGAGCCGGCGACCCCTGTAGCGTAGGGATAATGTCATGATAGCTTTCCGGTGGTAGGTAGGTCCTGAGTGGAGCGAAAGGTTGAGTGGGTGAAGCGTAACTCAGGAACGACGACATGCAAACTTTAGGGTAATGTTTTTTTAGTGGTAGTAGGTAGGTAGTAGGTAGGCAGGTGTAGGTAGGTAGGTATAGGTAGGTGTAGGTAGGTGTAGGTAGGTGTAGGTAGGTGTAGGTAGGTGTAGGTAGGTGTAGGTAGGTGTAGGTAGGTGTAGGTAGGTGTAGGTAGGTGTAGGTAGGTGTAGGTAGGTGTAGGTAGGTGTAGGTAGGTGTAGATAGGTGTAGGTAGGTGTAGGTAGGTGTAGGTAGGTGTAGGTAGGTGTAGGTAGGTGTAGGTAGGTGTAGGTAGGTGTAGGTAGGTGTAGGTAGGTGTAGGTAGGTGTAGGTAGGTGTAGGTAGGTGTAGGTAGGTGTAGGTAGGTGTAGGTAGGTGTAGGTAGGTGTAGGTAGGTGTAGGTAGGTGTAGGTAGGTGTAGGTAGGTGTAGGTAGGTGTAGGTAAGTAGTAGGTAGGTGTAGGTAGGTGGTAGGTAGGTGTAGGTAGGTGGTGGCATACGTGAGATTCATATAGAGGAGGCTCGGGGAAGTAAAATCCGTTTTTCAAATTTGAACCCCTTGCCCCCCTTCACCCCCCCTTTAGGCGGATCTTGGAAGTTAAGAGACTTGGAACATTTTTTTTTCAGATTCATTGAAAGGGGCAATGCGTTAGTCGAAATCACTTTTCACAGCTCCCCCTCTCCCCCTCTTCACGACCCGCGAGCTGCGCGCAGCTCGCGCACCCACGCAAATACTAGTTATACTATATAAAGCTAAACTACCACTCACTCACTGACTGACTCACTGACATCATTGTTCTCCCAGATGTTGGATGGGGAGGTGGGTATATTTTGACAGATTCGTAAACAAGTAACTCTGGTGAGTATGGGAAAAGTCCGAAACCCCCCCTTTTTGCCCCCCCTCCCCCCCCTCTCTATCGTATCTCGGAAACTAAGAGACCGGTATTTTTTTTTTATTACGGAAGCGTATAGAGGAGGCTCGGTTAAGTAAAAATCATTTTTCAAAGTGGCCCCCCTTGCCCCCCTTCTCCCCCCCTTTTAGGCGGATCTCGGAAATAAAGAGAATTTACAAGTTTTTTTTTAGGGATTCGTATAGAGGAGGCTTCGGGAAGTAAAAACTATTTTGAAAATTTGACCCCCTTGCCCCCCTCCACCCCCCCTTTCGAATCTCGGAAGTTAAGAGACTTGGAACATTTTTTTTTTCAGATTCATATAGAGGGGCATTGCGTTAGTCGAAATCATTTTTAGAAACTCCCCCCCTCTCCCCCCCTTCACCCCCCCCCCCCTCTTCACCCCTTTTTTCTGTTTTGTTTACAGATTCGTATAGGATAGGAGGCTCGGGGAAGTAAAATGGTGGTACCGGTAGAGCGAAGGGGGGAGCGGGCGAGCGAAGCGAGCCGGCGACCCCCGTAGCGTAGGGATAATGTCATGATAGCTTTCCGGTTTCCGGTGGTAGGTAGGTCCTGAGTGGAGCGAAGCTGCGAGACCGAGTGGAGCGAAGGGGGGAGGTGGCGAGCGAAGCGAGCCGGCGACCTCCTTAGCGTAACGAAGGTTGAGTGGGTGAAGCGTAACTCAGGGGCGACGACAAGCAAACTTTAGGGTAATGTTTTTAGTGGTAGTAGGTAGGTAGGTGGTAGGTAGGTAATAGGTAAGTAGTAGGTAGGTAGTAGGTAGGTAGGTAGTAGGTAGGTAGGTAGTAGGTAGGTAGGTAGTAGGTAGGTAGGTAGTAGGTAGGTAGGTAGTAGGTAGGTGTAGGGAGGTGGTAGGTAGGTGTAGGTAGGTAGTAGGTAGGTGTAGGTAGGTAGGTAGTAGGTGTAGGTAAGTAGTAAGGCGGATCTCGGAAGTTATGAGACTTGAAACATATTTTTTTTTCAGATTTATTGAAAGGAGCAATGCGTTAGTCGAAATTTTTTTTTCAAAGCTCCCCCACTCCCCCCTTCACGCCTCGCGAGCTGCGCGCAGCTCGCGCACCCACGCAAATACTAGTTATACTATATAAAGCTAAACTACCACTCACTCACTGACTCACTGACTGACATAATTGTTCTCCTAGATGGTGGATGGGGAGGTGGGTATATTTTGACAGATTCGTAAACAAGTCACTCTCGTGAGTATGGGAAAAGTCCGAAACCCCCCCTTTTCCCCGCCCTTCTCCCCCCTCCCTATCGTATCTCGGAAACAAAGAGACTTGAAGTGTTTTTTTTTAGGGATTCGTATAGAGGAGGCTTGGTAAAGTAAAAATCATTTTTCAAAGTGGCGACCCTTGCCCCCCTTCTCCCCCCCTTTAGGCGGATCTCGGAAATAAAGAGAATTACGTGTTTTTTTTTAGGGATTCGTATAGAGGAGGCTTGAGGAAGTAAAAACCATTTTGAAAATTTGACCCCCTTGCCCCCCTCCATCCCCCCCCTTTCGGATCTCGAAAGTTAAGAGACTTGGAACGAATTTTTTTTCAGATTCATATAGAGGGGCATTGCGTTAGTCGAAATCATTTTTAGAAACTCCCCCCCCCCCCCCCTCTTCACCCCTTTTTTTCTGTTTTGTTTACAGATTCGTGTAGGATAGGAGGCTCGGGGAAGTAAACTGGTGGTACCGGTAAAGCGAAGGGGGGAGCGGGCGAGCGAAGCGAGCCGGCGACCCCTGTAGCGTAGGGATAATGTCATGATAGCTTTCCGGTGGAAGGTAGGTCCTGAGTGGAGCGAACCTGCGAGACCGAGTGGAGCGAAGGGGGGAGGTGGCGAGCGAAGCGAGCCGGCGACCTCCATAGCGTAACGAAGGTTGAGTGGGTGAAGCGTAACGAAGGTTGAGTAGGTAGGTGTAGGTAGGTAGTAGGTAGGTGTAGGTAGGTGTAGGTAGGTGTAGGTAGGTGTAGGTAGGTGTAGGTAGGTGTAGGTAGGTGTAGGTAAGTGTAGGTAGGTGTAGGTAGGTGTAGGTAGGTGTAGGTAGGTGTAGGTAGGTGTAGGTAGGTGTAGGTAGGTGTAGGTAGGTGTAGGTAGGTGTAGGTAGGTGTAGGTAGGTGTAGGTAGGTGTAGGTAGGTGTAGGTAGGTGTAGGTAGGTGTAGGTAGGTGTAGGTAGGTGTAGGTAGGTGTAGGTAGGTAGTAGGTAGGTGTAGGTAGGTAGTAGGTAGGTGTAGGTAGGTAGTAGGTAGGTGTAGGTAGGCAGACCCGCGAGCTGCGCGCAGCGAGCGCAGCCACGCAAATACTAGTTATACTATATAAAGCTAAACTACCACTGACTCACTGACTGATCTATTGACAGAATTGTTCTCCCAGATGGTGGATGGGGAGGTGGGTATATTTTGACAGATTCGTAAACAATGAACTCTCAATCCTATGGGAAAAGTCCCAAACCCCCCCTTTTCCCCCCCCTTCCCCCCCCTCCCTATCGTATCTCGGAAACTAAGAGACCCGTATTTTTTTTTTTTTACGGATTCGTATAGAGGAGGCTCGGTAAAGTAAAAATCATTTTTCAAAGTTGCCCCCCTTGCCCCCCTTCTCCCCCCCTTTAGGCGAATCTCGGAAATAAAGAGAATTACGTGTTTTTTTTTTAGGGATTCGTATAGAGGAGGCTTGAGGAAGTAAAAACCATTTTGAAAATTTGACCCCCTTGCCCCCCTCCATCCCCCCCCTTTCGGATCTCGGAAGTTAAGAGACTTGGAACATTTTTTTTTTCAGATTCATTGAGAGGGGCATTGCGTTAGTCGAAATCATTTTTAGAAACTCCCCCCCTCTCCCCCCTTCACCCCCCCCCCCCTCTTCACCCCTTTTTTCTGTTTTGTTTACAGATTCGTATAGGATAGGAGGCTCGGGGAAGTAAAATGGTGGTACCGGTAAAGCGAAGGGGGGAGCGGGCGAGCGAAGCGAGCCGGCGACCCCCGTAGCGTAGGGATAATGTCATGATAGCTTTCCGGTGGTAGGTAGGTCCTGAGTGGAGCGAACCTGCGAGACCGAGTGGAGCGAAGGGGGGAGGTGGCGAGCGAAGCGAGCCGGCGACCTCCATAGCGTAACGAAGGTTGAGTGGGTGAAGCGTAACGAAGGTTGAGTAGGTAGGTGTAGGTAGGTAGTAGGTAGGTGTAGGTAGGTGTAGGTAGGTGTAGGTAGGTGTAGGTAGGTGTAGGTAGGTGTAGGTAGGTGTAGGTAAGTGTAGGTAGGTGTAGGTAGGTGTAGGTAGGTGTAGGTAGGTGTAGGTAGGTGTAGGTAGGTGTAGGTAGGTGTAGGTAGGTGTAGGTAGGTGTAGGTAGGTGTAGGTAGGTGTAGGTAGGTGTAGGTAGGTGTAGGTAGGTGTAGGTAGGTGTAGGTAGGTGTAGGTAGGTGTAGGTAGGTGTAGGTAGGTGTAGGTAGGTAGTAGGTAGGTGTAGGTAGGTAGTAGGTAGGTGTAGGTAGGTAGTAGGTAGGTGTAGGTAGGCAGACCCGCGAGCTGCGCGCAGCGAGCGCAGCCACGCAAATACTAGTTATACTATATAAAGCTTAATTACCACTGACTGACTGACTTATTGACAGAATTGTTCTCCCAGATGGTGGATGGGGAGGTGGGTATATTTTGACAGATTCGTAAACAAGTAACTCTGGTGAGTATGGGAAAAGTCCCAAACCCCCCCTTTTCCCCCCCCTTCTCCCCCCTCCCTATCGTATCTCGGAAACAAAGAGACTTGAAGTGTTTTTTTTTAGGGATTCGTATAGAGGAGGCTCGGTAAAGTAAAAATCATTTTTCAAAGTTGCCCCCCTTGCCCCCCTTCTCCCCCCCTTTAGGCGGATCTCGGAAATAAAGAGAATTACGTGTTTTTTTTTTTAGGGATTCGTATAGAGGAGGCTTGAGGAAGTAAAAACCATTTTGAAAATTTGACCCCCTTGCCCCCCTCCATCCCCCCCCTTTCGGATCTCGGAAGTTAAGAGACTTGGAACATTTTTTTTTTCAGATTCATTGAGAGGGGCATTGCGTTAGTCGAAATCATTTTTAGAAACTCCCCCCCTCTTCCCCCCCTTCACCCCCCCCCCCCTCTTCACCCCTTTTTTTTTCTTTTGTTTACAGATTCGTATAGGATAGGAGGCTCGGGGAAGTAAAATGGTGGTACCGGTAAAGCGAAGGGGGGAGCGGGCGAGCGAAGCGAGCCGGCGACCCCCGTAGCGTAGGGATAATGTCATGATAGCTTTACGGTGGTAGGTAGGTCCTGAGTGGAGCGAACCTGCGAGACCGAGTGGAGCGAAGGGGGGAGGTGGCGAGCGAAGCGAGCCGGCGACCTCCTTAGCGTAACGAAGGTTGAGTGGGTGAAGCGTAACGAAGGTTGAGTAGGTAGGTGTAGGTAGGTAGTAGGTAGGTGTAGGTAGGTGTAGGTAGGTGTAGGTAGGTGTAGGTAGGTGTAGGTAGGTGTAGGTAGGTGTAGGTAGGTGTAGGTAGGTGTAGGTAGGTGTAGGTAGGTGTAGGTAGGTGTAGGTAGGTGTAGGTAAGTGTAGGTAGGTGTAGGTAGGTGTAGGTAGGTGTAGGTAGGTGTAGGTAGGTGTAGGTAGGTGTAGGTAGGTGTAGGTAGGTGTAGGTAGGTGTAGGTAGGTGTAGGTAGGTGTAGGTAGGTGTAGGTAGGTGTAGGTAGGTGTAGGTAGGTGTAGGTAGGTGTAGGTAGGTGTAGGTAGGTGTAGGTAGGTGTAGGTAGGTGTAGGTAGGTGTAGGTAGGTGTAGGTAGGTGTAGGTAGGTGTAGGTAGGTGTAGGTAGGTGTAGGTAGGTGTAGGTAGGTGTAGGTAGGTGTAGGTAGGTGTAGGTAGGTGTAGGTAGGTGTAGGTAGGTGTAGGTAGGTGTAGGTAGGTGTAGGTAGGTGTAGGTAGGTGTAGGTAGGTGTAGGTAGGTGTAGGTAGGTGTAGGTAGGTGTAGGTAGGTGTAGGTAGGTGTAGGTAGGTGTAGGTAGGTGTAGGTAGGTGTAGGTAGGTGTAGGTAGGTGTAGGTAGGTGTAGGTAGGTGTAGGTAGGTGTAGGTAGGTGTAGGTAGGTGTAGGTAGGTGTAGGTAGGTGTAGGTAGGTGTAGGTAGGTAGTAAGGCGGATCTCGGAAGTTAAGAGACTTGAAACATTTTTTTTTCAGATTTATTGAAAGGAGCAATGCGTTAGTCGAAATTTTTTTTCAAAGCTGCCCCTCTCCCCCCCTTCACGCCCCGCGAGCTGCGCGCAGCTCGCGCACCCACGCAAATACTAGTTATACTATATAAAGCTAAACTACCACTGACTCACTGACTGATCTATTGACAGAATTGTTCTCCCAGATGGTGGATGGGGAGGTGGGTATATTTTGACAGATTCGTAAACAATGAACTCTCAATCCTATGGGAAAAGTCCCAAACCCCCCCTTTTCCCCCCCCTTCCCCCCCCTCCCTATCGTATCTCGGAAACTAAGAGACCCGTATTTTTTTTTTTTTACGGATTCGTATAGAGGAGGCTCGGTAAAGTAAAAATCATTTTTCAAAGTTGCCCCCCTTGCCCCCCTTCTCCCCCCCTTTAGGCGAATCTCGGAAATAAAGAGAATTACGTGTTTTTTTTTTAGGGATTCGTATAGAGGAGGCTTGAGGAAGTAAAAACCATTTTGAAAATTTGACCCCCTTGCCCCCCTCCATCCCCCCCCTTTCGGATCTCGGAAGTTAAGAGACTTGGAACATTTTTAGGGTTCCGTACCTCAAAAGGAAAAAACGGAACCCTTATAGGATCACTTTGTTGTCCGTCTGTCTGTCTGTCAAGACCTTTTTTCTCAGGAACGCGTGGAGGTATCAAGCTGAAATTCATATCAAATACTCAAGTCTATGGTCTCTTGGAGCTGTGAAAAAATCAAACTTCTAAGTCAACGCGATCAAAAGATACTCCCGTTTATGCCGCAAATTTTCGACACTCGCAAGGGAATCAAAACCTACAGGGTACTTCCCGTGAACTCAGAATCTTGAAATTTGGTACGAAGCAACGTCTTATAGCATAGATAAAGGAATAATTACGAAAACCATAAATTTTTAGTTACATCACATAATATATTTTTTTTACGGAACCCTCGGTGCGCGAGTCCGACTCGCACTTGGCCGGTTTTTTTTTTCAGATTCATTGAGAGGGGCATTGCGTTAGTCGAAATCATTTTTAGAAACTCCCCCCCCTCACCCCCCCCCTTCACCCCCCCCCCCCCCCTCTTCACCCCTTTTTTCTGTTTTGTTTACAGATTCGTATAGGATAGGAGGCTCGGGGAAGTAAAATGGTGGTACCGGTAGAGCGAAGGGGGGAGCGGGCGAGCGAAGCGAGCCGGCGACCCCCGTAGCGTAGGGATAATGTCATGATAGCTTTCCGGTGGTAGGTAGGTCCTGAGTGGAGCGAACCTGCGAGACCGAGTGGAGCGAAGGGGGGAGGTGGCGAGCGAAGCGAGCCGGCGACCTCCTTAGCGTAACGAAGGTTGAGTGGGTGAAGCGTAACTCAGGGGCGACGACAAGCAAACTTTAGGGTAATGTTCTTTTAGTGGTAGTAGGAGTTAGTAGGTAGGTAGTAGTAGGTAGGTGTAGGTAGGTAGTAGGTAGGTGTAGGTAGGTGTAGGTAGGTGTAGGTAGGTGTAGGTAGGTGTAGGTAGGTGTAGGTAGGTGTAGGTAGGTGTAGGTAGGTGTAGGTAGGTGTAGGTAGGTAGTAGGTAGTTGTAGGTAGGTAGTATTGGAACATTTTTTTTTTCAGATTCATTGAGAGGTGCAATGCGTTAGTCGAAATCACTTTTCAAAGCTCCCCCTCTCCCCCCCTTCACGCCTCGCGAGCTGCGCGCAGCTCGCGCACCCACGCAAATACTAGTTATACTATATAAAGCTAAACTACCACTCACTGACTGACTGATCTATTGACATAATTGTTCTCCCAGATGGTGGATGGGGAGGTGGGTATATTTTGACAGATTCGTAAACAAGTAACTCTGGTGAGTATGGGAAAAGTCCGAAACCCCCCCTTTTCCCCCCCCTTCTCCCCCCTCCCTATCGTATCTCGGAAACTAAGAGACCGGTATTTTTTTTTTATTACGGATTCGTATAGAGGAGGCTCGGTAAAGTAAAAATCATTTTTCAAAGTGCCCCCCCTTGCCCCCCTTCTCCCCCCCTTTAGGCGGATCTCGGAAATAAAGAGAATTTACGAGAGTTTTTTTTAGGGATTCGTATAGAGGAGGCTCGGTAAAGTAAAAATCATTTTTCAAAGTTGCCCCCCTTGCCCCCCTTCTCCCCCCCTTTAGGCGAATCTCGGAAATAAAGAAAATTACGTGTTTTTTTTTTAGGGATTCGTATAGAGGAGGCTTGAGGAAGTAAAAACCATTTTGAAAATTTGACCCCCTTGCCCCCCTCCATCCCCCCCCTTTCGGATCTCGGAAGTTAAGAGACTTGGAACATTTTTTTTTTCAGATTCATTGAGAGGGGCATTGCGTTAGTCGAAATCATTTTTAGAAACTCCCCCCCTCTCCCCCCTTCACCCCCCCCCCCCCCTCTTCACCCCTTTTTTCTGTTTTGTTTACAGATTCGTATAGGATAGGAGGCTCGGGGAAGTAAAATGGTGGTACCGGTAAAGCGAAGGGGGGAGCGGGCGAGCGAAGCGAGCCGGCGACCCCCGTAGCGTAGGGATAATGTCATGATAGCTTTCCGGTGGTAGGTAGGTCCTGAGTGGAGCGAACCTGCGAGACCGAGTGGAGCGAAGGGGGGAGGTGGCGAGCGAAGCGAGCCGGCGACCTCCATAGCGTAACGAAGGTTGAGTGGGTGAAGCGTAACGAAGGTTGAGTAGGTAGGTGTAGGTAGGTAGTAGGTAGGTGTAGGTAGGTGTAGGTAGGTGTAGGTAGGTGTAGGTAGGTGTAGGTAGGTGTAGGTAGGTGTAGGTAAGTGTAGGTAGGTGTAGGTAGGTGTAGGTAGGTGTAGGTAGGTGTAGGTAGGTGTAGGTAGGTGTAGGTAGGTGTAGGTAGGTGTAGGTAGGTGTAGGTAGGTGTAGGTAGGTGTAGGTAGGTGTAGGTAGGTGTAGGTAGGTGTAGGTAGGTGTAGGTAGGTGTAGGTAGGTGTAGGTAGGTGTAGGTAGGTGTAGGTAGGTAGTAGGTAGGTGTAGGTAGGTAGTAGGTAGGTGTAGGTAGGTAGTAGGTAGGTGTAGGTAGGCAGACCCGCGAGCTGCGCGCAGCGAGCGCAGCCACGCAAATACTAGTTATACTATATAAAGCTAAACTACCACTGACTCACTGACTGATCTATTGACAGAATTGTTCTCCCAGATGGTGGATGGGGAGGTGGGTATATTTTGACAGATTCGTAAACAATGAACTCTCAATCCTATGGGAAAAGTCCCAAACCCCCCCTTTTCCCCCCCCTTCCCCCCCCTCCCTATCGTATCTCGGAAACTAAGAGACCCGTATTTTTTTTTTTTTACGGATTCGTATAGAGGAGGCTCGGTAAAGTAAAAATCATTTTTCAAAGTTGCCCCCCTTGCCCCCCTTCTCCCCCCCTTTAGGCGAATCTCGGAAATAAAGAGAATTACGTGTTTTTTTTTTAGGGATTCGTATAGAGGAGGCTTGAGGAAGTAAAAACCATTTTGAAAATTTGACCCCCTTGCCCCCCTCCATCCCCCCCCTTTCGGATCTCGGAAGTTAAGAGACTTGGAACATTTTTAGGGTTCCGTACCTCAAAAGGAAAAAACGGAACCCTTATAGGATCACTTTGTTGTCCGTCTGTCTGTCTGTCAAGACCTTTTTTCTCAGGAACGCGTGGAGGTATCAAGCTGAAATTCATATCAAATACTCAAGTCTATGGTCTCTTGGAGCTGTGAAAAAATCAAACTTCTAAGTCAACGCGATCAAAAGATACTCCCGTTTATGCCGCAAATTTTCGACACTCGCAAGGGAATCAAAACCTACAGGGTACTTCCCGTGAACTCAGAATCTTGAAATTTGGTACGAAGCAACGTCTTATAGCATAGATAAAGGAATAATTACGAAAACCATAAATTTTTAGTTACATCACATAATATATTTTTTTTACGGAACCCTCGGTGCGCGAGTCCGACTCGCACTTGGCCGGTTTTTTTTTTCAGATTCATTGAGAGGGGCATTGCGTTAGTCGAAATCATTTTTAGAAACTCCCCCCCCTCACCCCCCCCCTTCACCCCCCCCCCCCCTCTTCACCCCTTTTTTCTGTTTTGTTTACAGATTCGTATAGGATAGGAGGCTCGGGGAAGTAAAATGGTGGTACCGGTAGAGCGAAGGGGGGAGCGGGCGAGCGAAGCGAGCCGGCGACCCCCGTAGCGTAGGGATAATGTCATGATAGCTTTCCGGTGGTAGGTAGGTCCTGAGTGGAGCGAACCTGCGAGACCGAGTGGAGCGAAGGGGGGAGGTGGCGAGCGAAGCGAGCCGGCGACCTCCTTAGCGTAACGAAGGTTGAGTGGGTGAAGCGTAACTCAGGGGCGACGACAAGCAAACTTTAGGGTAATGTTCTTTTAGTGGTAGTAGGAGTTAGTAGGTAGGTAGTAGTAGGTAGGTGTAGGTAGGTAGTAGGTAGGTGTAGGTAGGTGTAGGTAGGTGTAGGTAGGTGTAGGTAGGTGTAGGTAGGTGTAGGTAGGTGTAGGTAGGTGTAGGTAGGTGTAGGTAGGTGTAGGTAGGTGTAGGTAGGTAGTAGGTAGTTGTAGGTAGGTAGTATTGGAACATTTTTTTTTTCAGATTCATTGAGAGGTGCAATGCGTTAGTCGAAATCACTTTTCAAAGCTCCCCCTCTCCCCCCCTTCACGCCTCGCGAGCTGCGCGCAGCTCGCGCACCCACGCAAATACTAGTTATACTATATAAAGCTAAACTACCACTCACTGACTGACTGATCTATTGACATAATTGTTCTCCCAGATGGTGGATGGGGAGGTGGGTATATTTTGACAGATTCGTAAACAAGTAACTCTGGTGAGTATGGGAAAAGTCCGAAACCCCCCCTTTTCCCCCCCCTTCTCCCCCCTCCCTATCGTATCTCGGAAACTAAGAGACCGGTATTTTTTTTTTATTACGGATTCGTATAGAGGAGGCTCGGTAAAGTAAAAATCATTTTTCAAAGTGCCCCCCCTTGCCCCCCTTCTCCCCCCCTTTAGGCGGATCTCGGAAATAAAGAGAATTTACGAGAGTTTTTTTTAGGGATTCGTATAGAGGAGGCTCGGTAAAGTAAAAATCATTTTTCAAAGTTGCCCCCCTTGCCCCCCTTCTCCCCCCCTTTAGGCGAATCTCGGAAATAAAGAAAATTACGTGTTTTTTTTTTAGGGATTCGTATAGAGGAGGCTTGAGGAAGTAAAAACCATTTTGAAAATTTGACCCCCTTGCCCCCCTCCATCCCCCCCCTTTCGGATCTCGGAAGTTAAGAGACTTGGAACATTTTTTTTTTCAGATTCATTGAGAGGGGCATTGCGTTAGTCGAAATCATTTTTAGAAACTCCCCCCCTCTCCCCCCTTCACCCCCCCCCCCCCTCTTCACCCCTTTTTTCTGTTTTGTTTACAGATTCGTATAGGATAGGAGGCTCGGGGAAGTAAAATGGTGGTACCGGTAAAGCGAAGGGGGGAGCGGGCGAGCGAAGCGAGCCGGCGACCCCCGTAGCGTAGGGATAATGTCATGATAGCTTTCCGGTGGTAGGTAGGTCCTGAGTGGAGCGAACCTGCGAGACCGAGTGGAGCGAAGGGGGGAGGTGGCGAGCGAAGCGAGCCGGCGACCTCCATAGCGTAACGAAGGTTGAGTGGGTGAAGCGTAACGAAGGTTGAGTAGGTAGGTGTAGGTAGGTAGTAGGTAGGTGTAGGTAGGTGTAGGTAGGTGTAGGTAGGTGTAGGTAGGTGTAGGTAGGTGTAGGTAGGTGTAGGTAAGTGTAGGTAGGTGTAGGTAGGTGTAGGTAGGTGTAGGTAGGTGTAGGTAGGTGTAGGTAGGTGTAGGTAGGTGTAGGTAGGTGTAGGTAGGTGTAGGTAGGTGTAGGTAGGTGTAGGTAGGTGTAGGTAGGTGTAGGTAGGTGTAGGTAGGTGTAGGTAGGTAGTAGGTAGGTGTAGGTAGGTAGTAGGTAGGTGTAGGTAGGTAGTAGGTAGGTGTAGGTAGGCAGACCCGCGAGCTGCGCGCAGCGAGCGCAGCCACGCAAATACTAGTTATACTATATAAAGCTAAACTACCACTGACTCACTGACTGATCTATTGACAGAATTGTTCTCCCAGATGGTGGATGGGGAGGTGGGTATATTTTGACAGATTCGTAAACAATGAACTCTCAATCCTATGGGAAAAGTCCCAAACCCCCCCTTTTCCCCCCCCTTCCCCCCCCTCCCTATCGTATCTCGGAAACTAAGAGACCCGTATTTTTTTTTTTTTACGGATTCGTATAGAGGAGGCTCGGTAAAGTAAAAATCATTTTTCAAAGTTGCCCCCCTTGCCCCCCTTCTCCCCCCCTTTAGGCGAATCTCGGAAATAAAGAGAATTACGTGTTTTTTTTTTAGGGATTCGTATAGAGGAGGCTTGAGGAAGTAAAAACCATTTTGAAAATTTGACCCCCTTGCCCCCCTCCATCCCCCCCCTTTCGGATCTCGGAAGTTAAGAGACTTGGAACATTTTTAGGGTTCCGTACCTCAAAAGGAAAAAACGGAACCCTTATAGGATCACTTTGTTGTCCGTCTGTCTGTCTGTCAAGACCTTTTTTCTCAGGAACGCGTGGAGGTATCAAGCTGAAATTCATATCAAATACTCAAGTCTATGGTCTCTTGGAGCTGTGAAAAAATCAAACTTCTAAGTCAACGCGATCAAAAGATACTCCCGTTTATGCCGCAAATTTTCGACACTCGCAAGGGAATCAAAACCTACAGGGTACTTCCCGTGAACTCAGAATCTTGAAATTTGGTACGAAGCAACGTCTTATAGCATAGATAAAGGAATAATTACGAAAACCATAAATTTTTAGTTACATCACATAATATATTTTTTTTACGGAACCCTCGGTGCGCGAGTCCGACTCGCACTTGGCCGGTTTTTTTTTTCAGATTCATTGAGAGGGGCATTGCGTTAGTCGAAATCATTTTTAGAAACTCCCCCCCCTCACCCCCCCCCCTTCACCCCCCCCCCCCCTCTTCACCCCTTTTTTCTGTTTTGTTTACAGATTCGTATAGGATAGGAGGCTCGGGGAAGTAAAATGGTGGTACCGGTAGAGCGAAGGGGGGAGCGGGCGAGCGAAGCGAGCCGGCGACCCCCGTAGCGTAGGGATAATGTCATGATAGCTTTCCGGTGGTAGGTAGGTCCTGAGTGGAGCGAACCTGCGAGACCGAGTGGAGCGAAGGGGGGAGGTGGCGAGCGAAGCGAGCCGGCGACCTCCTTAGCGTAACGAAGGTTGAGTGGGTGAAGCGTAACTCAGGGGCGACGACAAGCAAACTTTAGGGTAATGTTCTTTTAGTGGTAGTAGGAGTTAGTAGGTAGGTAGTAGTAGGTAGGTGTAGGTAGGTAGTAGGTAGGTGTAGGTAGGTGTAGGTAGGTGTAGGTAGGTGTAGGTAGGTGTAGGTAGGTGTAGGTAGGTGTAGGTAGGTGTAGGTAGGTGTAGGTAGGTAGTAGGTAGTTGTAGGTAGGTAGTATTGGAACATTTTTTTTTTCAGATTCATTGAGAGGTGCAATGCGTTAGTCGAAATCACTTTTCAAAGCTCCCCCTCTCCCCCCCTTCACGCCTCGCGAGCTGCGCGCAGCTCGCGCACCCACGCAAATACTAGTTATACTATATAAAGCTAAACTACCACTGACTCACTGACTGATCTATTGACAGAATTGTTCTCCCAGATGGTGGATGGGGAGGTGGGTATATTTTGACAGATTCGTAAACAATGAACTCTCAATCCTATGGGAAAAGTCCCAAACCCCCCCTTTTCCCCCCCCTTCCCCCCCCTCCCTATCGTATCTCGGAAACTAAGAGACCCGTATTTTTTTTTTTTTACGGATTCGTATAGAGGAGGCTCGGTAAAGTAAAAATCATTTTTCAAAGTTGCCCCCCTTGCCCCCCTTCTCCCCCCCTTTAGGCGAATCTCGGAAATAAAGAAAATTACGTGTTTTTTTTTTAGGGATTCGTATAGAGGAGGCTTGAGGAAGTAAAAACCATTTTGAAAATTTGACCCCCTTGCCCCCCTCCATCCCCCCCCTTTCGGATCTCGGAAGTTAAGAGACTTGGAACATTTTTTTTTTCAGATTCATTGAGAGGGGCATTGCGTTAGTCGAAATCATTTTTAGAAACTCCCCCCCTCTCCCCCCTTCACCCCCCCCCCCCCCTCTTCACCCCTTTTTTCTGTTTTGTTTACAGATTCGTATAGGATAGGAGGCTCGGGGAAGTAAAATGGTGGTACCGGTAAAGCGAAGGGGGGAGCGGGCGAGCGAAGCGAGCCGGCGACCCCCGTAGCGTAGGGATAATGTCATGATAGCTTTCCGGTGGTAGGTAGGTCCTGAGTGGAGCGAACCTGCGAGACCGAGTGGAGCGAAGGGGGGAGGTGGCGAGCGAAGCGAGCCGGCGACCTCCATAGCGTAACGAAGGTTGAGTGGGTGAAGCGTAACGAAGGTTGAGTAGGTAGGTGTAGGTAGGTAGTAGGTAGGTGTAGGTAGGTGTAGGTAGGTGTAGGTAGGTGTAGGTAGGTGTAGGTAGGTGTAGGTAGGTGTAGGTAAGTGTAGGTAGGTGTAGGTAGGTGTAGGTAGGTGTAGGTAGGTGTAGGTAGGTGTAGGTAGGTGTAGGTAGGTGTAGGTAGGTGTAGGTAGGTGTAGGTAGGTGTAGGTAGGTGTAGGTAGGTGTAGGTAGGTGTAGGTAGGTGTAGGTAGGTGTAGGTAGGTGTAGGTAGGTGTAGGTAGGTGTAGGTAGGTAGTAGGTAGGTGTAGGTAGGTAGTAGGTAGGTGTAGGTAGGTAGTAGGTAGGTGTAGGTAGGCAGACCCGCGAGCTGCGCGCAGCGAGCGCAGCCACGCAAATACTAGTTATACTATATAAAGCTAAACTACCACTGACTCACTGACTGATCTATTGACAGAATTGTTCTCCCAGATGGTGGATGGGGAGGTGGGTATATTTTGACAGATTCGTAAACAATGAACTCTCAATCCTATGGGAAAAGTCCCAAACCCCCCCTTTTCCCCCCCCTTCCCCCCCCTCCCTATCGTATCTCGGAAACTAAGAGACCCGTATTTTTTTTTTTTTACGGATTCGTATAGAGGAGGCTCGGTAAAGTAAAAATCATTTTTCAAAGTTGCCCCCCTTGCCCCCCTTCTCCCCCCCTTTAGGCGAATCTCGGAAATAAAGAGAATTACGTGTTTTTTTTTTAGGGATTCGTATAGAGGAGGCTTGAGGAAGTAAAAACCATTTTGAAAATTTGACCCCCTTGCCCCCCTCCATCCCCCCCCTTTCGGATCTCGGAAGTTAAGAGACTTGGAACATTTTTAGGGTTCCGTACCTCAAAAGGAAAAAACGGAACCCTTATAGGATCACTTTGTTGTCCGTCTGTCTGTCTGTCAAGACCTTTTTTCTCAGGAACGCGTGGAGGTATCAAGCTGAAATTCATATCAAATACTCAAGTCTATGGTCTCTTGGAGCTGTGAAAAAATCAAACTTCTAAGTCAACGCGATCAAAAGATACTCCCGTTTATGCCGCAAATTTTCGACACTCGCAAGGGAATCAAAACCTACAGGGTACTTCCCGTGAACTCAGAATCTTGAAATTTGGTACGAAGCAACGTCTTATAGCATAGATAAAGGAATAATTACGAAAACCATAAATTTTTAGTTACATCACATAATATATTTTTTTTACGGAACCCTCGGTGCGCGAGTCCGACTCGCACTTGGCCGGTTTTTTTTTTCAGATTCATTGAGAGGGGCATTGCGTTAGTCGAAATCATTTTTAGAAACTCCCCCCCCTCACCCCCCCCCTTCACCCCCCCCCCCCCCCTCTTCACCCCTTTTTTCTGTTTTGTTTACAGATTCGTATAGGATAGGAGGCTCGGGGAAGTAAAATGGTGGTACCGGTAGAGCGAAGGGGGGAGCGGGCGAGCGAAGCGAGCCGGCGACCCCCGTAGCGTAGGGATAATGTCATGATAGCTTTCCGGTGGTAGGTAGGTCCTGAGTGGAGCGAACCTGCGAGACCGAGTGGAGCGAAGGGGGGAGGTGGCGAGCGAAGCGAGCCGGCGACCTCCTTAGCGTAACGAAGGTTGAGTGGGTGAAGCGTAACTCAGGGGCGACGACAAGCAAACTTTAGGGTAATGTTCTTTTAGTGGTAGTAGGAGTTAGTAGGTAGGTAGTAGTAGGTAGGTGTAGGTAGGTAGTAGGTAGGTGTAGGTAGGTGTAGGTAGGTGTAGGTAGGTGTAGGTAGGTGTAGGTAGGTGTAGGTAGGTGTAGGTAGGTGTAGGTAGGTGTAGGTAGGTGTAGGTAGGTAGTAGGTAGTTGTAGGTAGGTAGTATTGGAACATTTTTTTTTTCAGATTCATTGAGAGGTGCAATGCGTTAGTCGAAATCACTTTTCAAAGCTCCCCCTCTCCCCCCCTTCACGCCTCGCGAGCTGCGCGCAGCTCGCGCACCCACGCAAATACTAGTTATACTATATAAAGCTAAACTACCACTCACTGACTGACTGATCTATTGACAGAATTGTTCTCCCAGATGGTGGATGGGGAGGTGGGTATATTTTTACAGATTCGTAAACAACTAACTCTCAAACCAATGGGAAAAGTCCCAAACCCCCCCTTTTCCCCCCCCTTCCCCCCCCTCCCTATCGTATCTCGGAAACTACGAGACCCGTATTTTTTTTTTTTTACGGATTCGTATAGAGGAGGCTCGGTAAAGTAAAAATCATTTTTCAAAGTTGCCCCCCTTGCCCCCCTTCTCCCCCCCTTTAGGCGGATCTCGGAAATAAAGAGAATTTACGTGTTTTTTTTTAGGGATTCGTATAGAGGAGGCTTGGGGAAGTAAAAACCGTTTTGAAAATTTGACCCCCTTGCCCCCCTCCACCCCCCCCTTTCGGATCTCGGAAGTTAAGAGACTTGGAACATTTTTTTTTTCAGATTCATTGAAAGGGGCATACAGTTAGTCGAAATCATTTTTCGAACTCCCCCCCCCTCCCCCCCCCCTTCAACACCCCCCCCCCCTCTTCACCTCTTTTTTTCTATTTTGTTTACGGATTCGTATAGAGGAGGCTCGGGGAAGTAAAATGGTGGTACCGGTAAAGCGAAGGGGGGAGCGGGAGAGCGAAGCGAGCCGGCGACCCCCGTAGCGTAGGGATAAAGTCATGATAGCTTTCCGGTGGTAGGTAGGTCCTGAGTGGAGCGAACCTGCGAGACCGAGTGGAGCGAAGGGGGGAGGTGGCGAGCGAAGCGAGCCGGCGACCTCCTTAGCGTAACGAAGGTTGAGTGGGTGAAGCGTAACTCAGGGGTGACGACAAGCAAACTTTAGGGTAATGTTTTTTTAGTGGTAGTAGGAGGTAGTAGGTAGGTAGTAGGTAGGTGGTGGGTAGGTGATAGGTAGGTAGTAGGTAGGTGTAGGTAGGTAGTAGGTAGGTGTAGGTATGTAGTAGGTAGGTGTAGGTAGGTAGTAGGTAGGTGTAGGTAGGTGGTGGCATACGTGAGATTCATATAGAGGAGGCTCGGGGAAGTAAAATCCGTTTTTCAAATTTGAACCCCTTGCCCCCCTTTTCCCCCCCTTTAGGCGGATCTCGGAAATAAAGAGAATTTACGTGTTTTTTTTTAGGGATTCGTATAGAGGAGGCTTGGGGAAGTAAAAACCGTTTTGAAAATTTGACCCCCTTGCCCCCCTCCACCCCCCCTTTCGGATCTCGGAAGTTAAGAGACTTGGAACGAATTTTTTTTCAGATTCATATAGAGGGGCATTGCGTTAGTCGAAATCATTTTAAGAAACTCCCCCCCTCTCCCCCCTTCACCCCCCCCCCTCTCTTCACCCCTTTTTTTCTGTTTTGTTTACAGATTCGTATAGGATAGGAGGCTCGGGTTAGTAAAATGGTGGTACCGGTAAAGCGAAGGGGGGAGCGGGCGAGCGAAGCGAGCCGGCGACCCCCGTAGCGTAGGGATAATGTCATGATAGCTTTCCGGTGGTAGGTAGGTCCTGAGTGGAGCGAACCTGCGAGACCGAGTGGAGCGAAGGGGGGAGGTGGCGAGCGAAGCGAGCCGGCGACCTCCTTAGCGTAACGAAGGTTGAGTGGGTGAAGCGTAACTCAGGGGCGACGACAAGCAAACTTTAGGGTAATGTTCTTTTAGTGGTAGTAGGAGGTAGTAGGTAGGTAGTAGTAGGTAGGTGTAGGTAGGTAGTAGGTAGGTAGTAGGTAGGTGTAGGTAGGTGTAGGTAGGTGTAGGTAGGTAGTTATAGGTAGTTGTAGGTAGGTAGTATTGGAACATTTTTTTTTTCAGATTCATTGAGAGGTGCAATGCGTTAGTCGAAATCACTTTTCAAAGCTCCCCCTCTCCCCCTCTTCACGCCTCGCGAGCTGCGCGCAGCTCGCGCACCCACGCAAATACTAGTTATACTATATAAAGCTAAACTACCACTCACTGACTGACTGATCTATTGACATAATTGTTCTCCCAGATGGTGGATGGGGAGGTGGGTATATTTTGACAGATTCGTAAACAAGTAACTCTGGTGAGTATGGGAAAAGTCCGAAACCCCCCCTTTTCCCCCCCCTTCTCCCCCCTCCCTATCGTATCTCGGAAACTAAGAGACCGGTATTTTTTTTTTATTACGGATTCGTATAGAGGAGGCTCGGTAAAGTAAAAATCATTTTTCAAAGTGCCCCCCCTTGCCCCCCTTCTCCCCCCCTTTAGGCGGATCTCGGAAATAAAGAGAATTTACGAGAGTTTTTTTTAGGGATTCGTATAGAGGAGGCTCGGTAAAGTAAAAATCATTTTTCAAAGTTGCCCCCCTTGCCCCCCTTCTCCCCCCCTTTAGGCGAATCTCGGAAATAAAGAAAATTACGTGTTTTTTTTTTAGGGATTCGTATAGAGGAGGCTTGAGGAAGTAAAAACCATTTTGAAAATTTGACCCCCTTGCCCCCCTCCATCCCCCCCCTTTCGGATCTCGGAAGTTAAGAGACTTGGAACATTTTTTTTTTCAGATTCATTGAGAGGGGCATTGCGTTAGTCGAAATCATTTTTAGAAACTCCCCCCCTCTCCCCCCTTCACCCCCCCCCCCCCTCTTCACCCCTTTTTTCTGTTTTGTTTACAGATTCGTATAGGATAGGAGGCTCGGGGAAGTAAAATGGTGGTACCGGTAAAGCGAAGGGGGGAGCGGGCGAGCGAAGCGAGCCGGCGACCCCCGTAGCGTAGGGATAATGTCATGATAGCTTTCCGGTGGTAGGTAGGTCCTGAGTGGAGCGAACCTGCGAGACCGAGTGGAGCGAAGGGGGGAGGTGGCGAGCGAAGCGAGCCGGCGACCTCCATAGCGTAACGAAGGTTGAGTGGGTGAAGCGTAACGAAGGTTGAGTAGGTAGGTGTAGGTAGGTAGTAGGTAGGTGTAGGTAGGTGTAGGTAGGTGTAGGTAGGTGTAGGTAGGTGTAGGTAGGTGTAGGTAGGTGTAGGTAAGTGTAGGTAGGTGTAGGTAGGTGTAGGTAGGTGTAGGTAGGTGTAGGTAGGTGTAGGTAGGTGTAGGTAGGTGTAGGTAGGTGTAGGTAGGTGTAGGTAGGTGTAGGTAGGTGTAGGTAGGTGTAGGTAGGTGTAGGTAGGTGTAGGTAGGTGTAGGTAGGTGTAGGTAGGTAGTAGGTAGGTGTAGGTAGGTAGTAGGTAGGTGTAGGTAGGTAGTAGGTAGGTGTAGGTAGGCAGACCCGCGAGCTGCGCGCAGCGAGCGCAGCCACGCAAATACTAGTTATACTATATAAAGCTAAACTACCACTGACTCACTGACTGATCTATTGACAGAATTGTTCTCCCAGATGGTGGATGGGGAGGTGGGTATATTTTGACAGATTCGTAAACAATGAACTCTCAATCCTATGGGAAAAGTCCCAAACCCCCCCTTTTCCCCCCCCTTCCCCCCCCTCCCTATCGTATCTCGGAAACTAAGAGACCCGTATTTTTTTTTTTTTACGGATTCGTATAGAGGAGGCTCGGTAAAGTAAAAATCATTTTTCAAAGTTGCCCCCCTTGCCCCCCTTCTCCCCCCCTTTAGGCGAATCTCGGAAATAAAGAGAATTACGTGTTTTTTTTTTAGGGATTCGTATAGAGGAGGCTTGAGGAAGTAAAAACCATTTTGAAAATTTGACCCCCTTGCCCCCCTCCATCCCCCCCCTTTCGGATCTCGGAAGTTAAGAGACTTGGAACATTTTTAGGGTTCCGTACCTCAAAAGGAAAAAACGGAACCCTTATAGGATCACTTTGTTGTCCGTCTGTCTGTCTGTCAAGACCTTTTTTCTCAGGAACGCGTGGAGGTATCAAGCTGAAATTCATATCAAATACTCAAGTCTATGGTCTCTTGGAGCTGTGAAAAAATCAAACTTCTAAGTCAACGCGATCAAAAGATACTCCCGTTTATGCCGCAAATTTTCGACACTCGCAAGGGAATCAAAACCTACAGGGTACTTCCCGTGAACTCAGAATCTTGAAATTTGGTACGAAGCAACGTCTTATAGCATAGATAAAGGAATAATTACGAAAACCATAAATTTTTAGTTACATCACATAATATATTTTTTTTACGGAACCCTCGGTGCGCGAGTCCGACTCGCACTTGGCCGGTTTTTTTTTTCAGATTCATTGAGAGGGGCATTGCGTTAGTCGAAATCATTTTTAGAAACTCCCCCCCCTCACCCCCCCCCTTCACCCCCCCCCCCCCCTCTTCACCCCTTTTTTCTGTTTTGTTTACAGATTCGTATAGGATAGGAGGCTCGGGGAAGTAAAATGGTGGTACCGGTAGAGCGAAGGGGGGAGCGGGCGAGCGAAGCGAGCCGGCGACCCCCGTAGCGTAGGGATAATGTCATGATAGCTTTCCGGTGGTAGGTAGGTCCTGAGTGGAGCGAACCTGCGAGACCGAGTGGAGCGAAGGGGGGAGGTGGCGAGCGAAGCGAGCCGGCGACCTCCTTAGCGTAACGAAGGTTGAGTGGGTGAAGCGTAACTCAGGGGCGACGACAAGCAAACTTTAGGGTAATGTTCTTTTAGTGGTAGTAGGAGTTAGTAGGTAGGTAGTAGTAGGTAGGTGTAGGTAGGTAGTAGGTAGGTGTAGGTAGGTGTAGGTAGGTGTAGGTAGGTGTAGGTAGGTGTAGGTAGGTGTAGGTAGGTGTAGGTAGGTGTAGGTAGGTGTAGGTAGGTGTAGGTAGGTAGTAGGTAGTTGTAGGTAGGTAGTATTGGAACATTTTTTTTTTCAGATTCATTGAGAGGTGCAATGCGTTAGTCGAAATCACTTTTCAAAGCTCCCCCTCTCCCCCCCTTCACGCCTCGCGAGCTGCGCGCAGCTCGCGCACCCACGCAAATACTAGTTATACTATATAAAGCTAAACTACCACTCACTGACTGACTGATCTATTGACAGAATTGTTCTCCCAGATGGTGGATGGGGAGGTGGGTATATTTTTACAGATTCGTAAACAACTAACTCTCAAACCAATGGGAAAAGTCCCAAACCCCCCCTTTTCCCCCCCCTTCCCCCCCCTCCCTATCGTATCTCGGAAACTACGAGACCCGTATTTTTTTTTTTTTACGGATTCGTATAGAGGAGGCTCGGTAAAGTAAAAATCATTTTTCAAAGTTGCCCCCCTTGCCCCCCTTCTCCCCCCCTTTAGGCGGATCTCGGAAATAAAGAGAATTTACGTGTTTTTTTTTAGGGATTCGTATAGAGGAGGCTTGGGAAGTAAAAACCGTTTTGAAAATTTGACCCCCTTGCCCCCCTCCACCCCCCCCCTTTCGGATCTCGGAAGTTAAGAGACTGGAACATTTTTTTTTCAGATTCATTGAAAGGGGCATACAGTTAGTCGAAATCATTTTTCGAACTCCCCCCCCCTCCCCCCCCACCTTCAACACCCCCCCCCCTCTTCACCTCTTTTTTTCTATTTTGTTTACGGATTCGTATAGAGGAGGCTCGGGGAAGTAAAATGGTGGTACCGGTAAAGCGAAGGGGGGAGCGGGAGAGCGAAGCGAGCCGGCGACCCCCGTAGCGTAGGGATAAAGTCATGATAGCTTTCCGGTGGTAGGTAGGTCCTGAGTGGAGCGAACCTGCGAGACCGAGTGGAGCGAAGGGGGGAGGTGCGAGCGAAGCGAGCCGGCGACCTCCTTAGCGTAACGAAGGTTGAGTGGGTGAAGCGTAACTCAGGGGTGACGACAAGCAAACTTTAGGGTAATGTTTTTTTAGTGGTAGTAGGAGGTAGTAGGTAGGTAGTAGGTAGGTGGTGGGTAGGTGATAGGTAGCGTAGTAGGTAGGTGTAGGTAGGTAGTAGTAGGTGTAGGTATGTAGTAGGTAGGTGTAGGTAGGTAGTAGGTAGGTGTAGGTAGGTGGTGGCATACGTGAGATTCATATAGAGGAGGCTCGGGGAAGTAAAATCCGTTTTCAAATTTGAACCCTTGCCCCCTTTTTCCCCCCCTTTAGGCGGATCTCGGAAATAAAGAGAATTTACGTGTTTTTTTTTAGGGATTCGTATAGAGGAGGCTTGGGGAAGTAAAAACCGTTTGAAATTTGACCCCCTTGCCCCCTCACCCCCCTTTCGGATCTCGGAAGTTAAGAGACTTGGAACGAATTTTTTTTCAGATTCATATAGAGGGGCATTGCGTTAGTCGAAATCATTTTAAGAAACTCCCCCCCTCTCCCCCCTTCACCCCCCCCCTCTCTTCACCCCTTTTTTTCTGTTTTGTTTACAGATTCGTATAGGATAGGAGGCTCGGGTTAGTAAAATGGTGGTACCGGTAAAGCGAAGGGGGGAGCGGGCGAGCGAAGCGAGCCGGCGACCCCCGTAGCGTAGGGATAATGTCATGATAGCTTTCCGGTGGTAGGTAGGTCCTGAGTGGAGCGAACCTGCGAGACCGAGTGGAGCGAAGGGGGGAGGTGGCGAGCGAAGCGAGCCGGCGACCTCCTTAGCGTAACGAAGGTTGAGTGGGTGAAGCGTAACTCAGGGGCGACGACAAGCAAACTTTAGGGTAATGTTCTTTTAGTGGTAGTAGGAGGTAGTAGGTAGGTAGTAGTAGGTAGGTGTAGGTAGGTAGTAGGTAGGTAGTAGGTAGGTGTAGGTAGGTGTAGGTAGGTGTAGGTAGGTAGTTATAGGTAGTTGTAGGTAGGTAGTATTGGAACATTTTTTTTTTCAGATTCATTGAGAGGTGCAATGCGTAGTCGAAATCACTTTTCAAAGCTCCCCCTCTCCCCCTCTTCACGCCTCGCGAGCTGCGCGCAGCTCGCGCACCCACGCAAATACTAGTTATACTATATAAGCTAAACTACCACTCACTGACTGACTGATCTATTGACATAATTGTTCTCCCAGATGGTGGATGGGGAGGTGGGTATATTTTGACAGATTCGTAAACAAGTAACTCTGGTGAGTATGGGAAAAGTCCGAAACCCCCCCTTTTCCCCCCCCTTCTCCCCCCTCCCTATCGTATCTCGGAACTAAGAGACCGGTATTTTTTTTTTATTACGGATTCGTATAGAGGAGGCTCGGTAAAGTAAAAATCATTTTTCAAAGTGCCCCCCTTGCCCCCCTTCTCCCCCCCTTTAGGCGGATCTCGGAAATGGCGGATCTCGGAAATAAAGAGAATTTACGAGAGTTTTTTTTAGGGATTCGTATAGAGGAGGCTCGGTAAAGTAAAAATCATTTTTCAAAGTTGCCCCCCTTGCCCCCCTTCTCCCCCCCTTTAGGCGAATCTCGGAAATAAAGAAAATTACGTGTTTTTTTTTTAGGGATTCGTATAGAGGAGGCTTGAGGAAGTAAAAACCATTTTGAAAATTTGACCCCCTTGCCCCCCTCCATCCCCCCCCTTTCGGATCTCGGAAGTTAAGAGACTTGGAACATTTTTTTTTTCAGATTCATTGAGAGGGGCATTGCGTTAGTCGAAATCATTTTTAGAAACTCCCCCCCTCTCCCCCCTTCACCCCCCCCCCCCCCTCTTCACCCCTTTTTTCTGTTTTGTTTACAGATTCGTATAGGATAGGAGGCTCGGGGAAGTAAAATGGTGGTACCGGTAAAGCGAAGGGGGGAGCGGGCGAGCGAAGCGAGCCGGCGACCCCCGTAGCGTAGGGATAATGTCATGATAGCTTTCCGGTGGTAGGTAGGTCCTGAGTGGAGCGAACCTGCGAGACCGAGTGGAGCGAAGGGGGGAGGTGGCGAGCGAAGCGAGCCGGCGACCTCCATAGCGTAACGAAGGTTGAGTGGGTGAAGCGTAACGAAGGTTGAGTAGGTAGGTGTAGGTAGGTAGTAGGTAGGTGTAGGTAGGTGTAGGTAGGTGTAGGTAGGTGTAGGTAGGTGTAGGTAGGTGTAGGTAGGTGTAGGTAAGTGTAGGTAGGTGTAGGTAGGTGTAGGTAGGTGTAGGTAGGTGTAGGTAGGTGTAGGTAGGTGTAGGTAGGTGTAGGTAGGTGTAGGTAGGTGTAGGTAGGTGTAGGTAGGTGTAGGTAGGTGTAGGTAGGTGTAGGTAGGTGTAGGTAGGTGTAGGTAGGTGTAGGTAGGTAGTAGGTAGGTGTAGGTAGGTAGTAGGTAGGTGTAGGTAGGTAGTAGGTAGGTGTAGGTAGGCAGACCCGCGAGCTGCGCGCAGCGAGCGCAGCCACGCAAATACTAGTTATACTATATAAAGCTAAACTACCACTGACTCACTGACTGATCTATTGACAGAATTGTTCTCCCAGATGGTGGATGGGGAGGTGGGTATATTTTGACAGATTCGTAAACAATGAACTCTCAATCCTATGGGAAAAGTCCCAAACCCCCCCTTTTCCCCCCCCTTCCCCCCCCTCCCTATCGTATCTCGGAAACTAAGAGACCCGTATTTTTTTTTTTTTACGGATTCGTATAGAGGAGGCTCGGTAAAGTAAAAATCATTTTTCAAAGTTGCCCCCCTTGCCCCCCTTCTCCCCCCCTTTAGGCGAATCTCGGAAATAAAGAGAATTACGTGTTTTTTTTTTAGGGATTCGTATAGAGGAGGCTTGAGGAAGTAAAAACCATTTTGAAAATTTGACCCCCTTGCCCCCCTCCATCCCCCCCCTTTCGGATCTCGGAAGTTAAGAGACTTGGAACATTTTTAGGGTTCCGTACCTCAAAAGGAAAAAACGGAACCCTTATAGGATCACTTTGTTGTCCGTCTGTCTGTCTGTCAAGACCTTTTTTCTCAGGAACGCGTGGAGGTATCAAGCTGAAATTCATATCAAATACTCAAGTCTATGGTCTCTTGGAGCTGTGAAAAAATCAAACTTCTAAGTCAACGCGATCAAAAGATACTCCCGTTTATGCCGCAAATTTTCGACACTCGCAAGGGAATCAAAACCTACAGGGTACTTCCCGTGAACTCAGAATCTTGAAATTTGGTACGAAGCAACGTCTTATAGCATAGATAAAGGAATAATTACGAAAACCATAAATTTTTAGTTACATCACATAATATATTTTTTTTACGGAACCCTCGGTGCGCGAGTCCGACTCGCACTTGGCCGGTTTTTTTTTTCAGATTCATTGAGAGGGGCATTGCGTTAGTCGAAATCATTTTTAGAAACTCCCCCCCCTCACCCCCCCCCTTCACCCCCCCCCCCCCCTCTTCACCCCTTTTTTCTGTTTTGTTTACAGATTCGTATAGGATAGGAGGCTCGGGGAAGTAAAATGGTGGTACCGGTAGAGCGAAGGGGGGAGCGGGCGAGCGAAGCGAGCCGGCGACCCCCGTAGCGTAGGGATAATGTCATGATAGCTTTCCGGTGGTAGGTAGGTCCTGAGTGGAGCGAACCTGCGAGACCGAGTGGAGCGAAGGGGGGAGGTGGCGAGCGAAGCGAGCCGGCGACCTCCTTAGCGTAACGAAGGTTGAGTGGGTGAAGCGTAACTCAGGGGCGACGACAAGCAAACTTTAGGGTAATGTTCTTTTAGTGGTAGTAGGAGTTAGTAGGTAGGTAGTAGTAGGTAGGTGTAGGTAGGTAGTAGGTAGGTGTAGGTAGGTGTAGGTAGGTGTAGGTAGGTGTAGGTAGGTGTAGGTAGGTGTAGGTAGGTGTAGGTAGGTGTAGGTAGGTGTAGGTAGGTGTAGGTAGGTGTAGGTAGGTAGTAGGTAGTTGTAGGTAGGTAGTATTGGAACATTTTTTTTTTCAGATTCATTGAGAGGTGCAATGCGTTAGTCGAAATCACTTTTCAAAGCTCCCCCTCTCCCCCCCTTCACGCCTCGCGAGCTGCGCGCAGCTCGCGCACCCACGCAAATACTAGTTATTATACTATATAAAGCTAAACTACCACTCACTGACTGACTGATCTATTGACATAATTGTTCTCCCAGATGGTGGATGGGGAGGTGGGTATATTTTGACAGATTCGTAAACAAGTAACTCTGGTGAGTATGGGAAAAGTCCGAAACCCCCCCTTTTCCCCCCCCTTCTCCCCCCTCCCTATCGTATCTCGGAAACTAAGAGACCGGTATTTTTTTTTTATTACGGATTCGTATAGAGGAGGCTCGGTAAAGTAAAAATCATTTTTCAAAGTGCCCCCCCTTGCCCCCCTTCTCCCCCCCTTTAGGCGGATCTCGGAAATAAAGAGAATTTACGAGAGTTTTTTTTAGGGATTCGTATAGAGGAAGCTTGGGGAAGTAAAAACCATTTTTAAAATTTGACCCCCTTGCCCCCCCTTTACCCCCCCCTTTCGGATCTCGGAAGTTAAGAGACTTGGAACATTTTTTTTTTCAGATTCATATAGAGGGGCATTGCGTTAGTCGAAATCATTTTTAGAAACTCCCCCCCTCTCCCCCCCTTCACCCCCCCCCCCTCTTCACCCCTTTTTTTCTGTTTTGTTTACAGATTCGTCTAGGATAGGAGGCTCGGGGAAGTAAAATGGTGGTACCGGTAAAGCGAAGGGGGGAGCGGGCGAGCGAAGCGAGCCGGCGACCCCCGTAGCGTAGGGATAATGTCATGATAGCTTTCCGGTGGTAGGTAGGTCCTGAGTGGAGCGAACCTGCGAGACCGAGTGCAGCGAAGGGGGGAGGTGGCGAGCGAAGCGAGCCGGCGACCTCCTTAGCGTAACGAAGGTTGAGTGGGTGAAGCGTAACGAAGGTTGAGTAGGTAGGTGTAGGTAGGTGTAGGTAGGTGTAGGTAGGTGTAGGTAGGTGTAGGTAGGTGTAGGTAGGTGTAGGTAGGTGTAGGTAGGTGTAGGTTGGTGTAGGTAGGTGTAGGTAGGTGTAGGTAGGTGTAGGTAGGTGTAGGTAGGTGTAGGTAGGTGTAGGTAGGTGTAGGTAGGTGTAGGTAGGTGTAGGTAGGTGTAGGTAGGTGTAGGTAGGTGTAGGTAGGTGTAGGTAGGTGTAGGTAGGTGTAGGTAGGTGTAGGTAGGTGTAGGTAGGTGTAGGTAGGTGTAGGTAGGTGTAGGTAGGTGTAGGTAGGTGTAGGTAGGTGTAGGTAGGTGTAGGTAGGTGAGAGGTAGGTAGTAAGTAGGTGTAGGTAGGTAGGTAGTAGGTAGGTGTAGGTAGGTAGTAGGTAGGTGTAGGTAGGTGTAGGTAGGTGTAGGTAGGTAGTAGGTAGGTAGTAGGTAGGTGTAGGTAGGTGGTGGCATACGTGAGATTCATATAGAGGAGGCTCGGGGAAGTTAAATCCGTTTTTTAAATTTGAACCCCTTGCCCCCCTTCACCCCCCCTTTACGCGGATCTCGGAAGTTAAGAGACTTGGAACATTTTTTTTTCAGATTCATTGAAAGGGGCAATGCGTTAGTCGAAATCATTTTTGAAAACTCCCCCTCTCCCTCTCTTCACGCCTCGCGAGCTGCGCGCAGCTCGCGCACCCACGCAAATACTAGTTATTATTATACTATATAAAGCTAAACTACCACTCACTCACTGACTGACTCACTGACATCATTGTTCTACCAGATGTTGGATGGGGAGGTGGGTATATTTTGACAGATTCGTAAACAAGTAACTCTGGTGAGTATGGGAAAAGTCCGAAACCCCCCCATTTCCCCCCCCTTCTCCCCCCTCCCTATCGTATCTCGGAAACTAAAAGACCCGTATTTTTTTTTTTTACGGATTCGTATAGAGGAGGCTCGGTAAAGTAAAAATCATTTTTCAAAGTGACCCCCCTTGCCCCCCTTCTCCCCCCCTTTAGGCGGATCTCGGAAATAAAGAGAATTTACGGGTTTTTTTTAGGGATTCGTATAGAGGAGGCTTGGGGAAGGAAAAACCATTTTGAAAATTTGACCCCCTTGCCCCCCTCCACCCCCCCCTTTCGGATCTCGGAAGTTAAGAGACTTGGAACATTTTTTTTTTCAGATTCATTGAGAGGGGCATTGCGTTAGTCGAAATCATTTTTAGAAACTCCCCCCCTCTCCCCCCCCTTCACCCCCCCCCCCTCTTCACCCCTTTTTTTCTCTTTTGTTTACAGATTCGTATAGGATAGGAGGCTCGGGGAAGTAAAATGGTGGTACCGGTAAAGCGAAGGGGGGAGCGGGCGAGCGAAGCGAGCCGGCGACCCCCGTAGCGTAGGGATAAAGTCATGATAGCTTTTCGGTGGTAGGTAGGTCCTGAGTGGAGCGAACCTGCGAGACCGAGTGGAGCGAAGGGGGGAGGTGGCGAGCGAAGCGAGCCGGCGACCTCCTTAGCGTAACGAAGGTTGAGTGGGTGAAGCGTAACTCAGGGGCGACGACAAGCAAACTTTAGGGTAATGTTTTTTAAGTGGTAGTAGGAGGTAGTAGGTAGGTGATAGGTAGGTAGGTAGTAGGTAGGTGTAGGTAGGTAGTAGGTAGGTGGTAGGTAGGTGTAGGTAGGTGGTGTCATTCGTGAGATTCATATAGAAGAGGCTCGGGGAAGTAAAATCCGTTTTTCAAATTTGAACCCCTTGCCCCCCTTCACCCCCCCTTTTAGGCGGATCTCGGAAGTTAAGAGACTTGGAACATTTTTTTTTTTCAGATTCATTGAAAGGGGCAATGCGTTAGTCGAAATCACTTTTCAAAGCGCCCCCTCTCCCCCTCTCCACGCCTCGCGAGCTGCGCGCAGCTCGCGCACCCACGCAAATACTAGTTATACTATATAAAGCTTAATTACCACTGACTGACTGACTTATTGACAGAATTGTTCTCCCAGATGGTGGATGGGGAGGTGGGTATATTTTGACAGATTCGTAAACAAGTCACTCTCGTGAGTATGGGAAAAGTCCGAAACCCCCCCTTTTCCCCCCCCTTCTCCCCCCTCCCTATCGTATCTCGGAAACAAAGAGACTTGAAGTGTTTTTTTTTAGGGATTCGTATAGAGGAGGCTCGGTTAAGTAAAAATCATTTTTTTAAGTGGCCCCCCTTTTCCCCCTTCTCCCCCCCTTTAGGCGAATCTCGAAAGTTAAGAGACTTGGAACGATTTTTTTTTCAGATTCATTTAGAGGGGCCTTTTCGTTAATCGAAATCATTTTTCGAGACTCCCCCCTCACCCCCCCCCCCTTTTTTCAACTTTTTTTTTTTTTTTTTTCTTACATAAAACTATTGAGGGGCGTTGAAATTTGTATACCCTCCCCTCCCCAACCTCCCCTAAAAGTAAAAGGGCTGTAACTTCATAACGGTTAGAGATAGCCATTAGGTGTTTGAACAAATATTATAGTAGGCGTCGAAACCTGTCCGGTGGTGGTACCGGTAAAGCGAAGGGGGGAGCGGGCGAGCGAAGCGAGCCGGCGACCCCCGTAGCGTAGGGATAAAGTCATGATAGCTTTCCGGTGGTAGGTAGGTCCTGAGTGGAGCGAACCTGCGAGACCGAGTGGAGCGAAGGGGGGAGGTGGCGAGCGAAGCGAGCCGGCGACCTCCTTAGCGTAACGAAGGTTGAGTGGGTGAAGCGTAACTAGGTGTTTGAACAAATATTATAGTAGGCACCTGTCCGGTGGTGCTACAGCGGTAAAGCGAAGGGGGGAGCGGGCGAGCGAAGCGAGCCGGCGACCCCCGTAGCGTAGGTATAATGTCATGATAGCTTTCAGGTGGTAGGTAGGGCCTGAGTTGAGCGAACCGGCGAGACCGAGTGGAGCGAAGGGGGGAGGTGGCGAGCGAAGCGAGCCGGCGACCTCCTTAGCGTAACGAAGGTTGAGTGGGTGAAGCGTAACTCAGGGGCGACGACAAGCAAACTTTAGGGTAAGGTTTTTTTATTGGTAGCAGAAGGTAGTAGGTAGGTAGGTGATAGGTAGGTGCAGGTAGGTGGTAGGTAGGTGTAGGTAAGTGTAGGTAGGTGTAGGTAGGTGTAGGTAGGTGTAGGTAGGTGTAGGTAGGTGTAGGTAGGTGTAGGTAGGTGTAGGTAGGTGTAGGTAGGTGTAGGTAGGTGTAGGTAGGTGTAGGTAGGTGTAGGTAGGTGTAGGTAGGTGTAGGTAGGTGTAGGTAGGTGTAGGTAGGTGTAGGTAGGTGTAGGTAGGTGTAGGTAGGTGTAGGTAGGTGTAGGTAGGTGTAGGTAGGTGTAGGTAGGTGTAGGTAGGTGTAGGTAGGTGTAGGTAGGTGTAGGTAGGTGTAGGTAGGTGTAGGTAGGTGTAGGTAGGTGTAGGTAGGTGTAGGTAGGTGGTAGGTAGGTGTAGGTAGGTGGTGGCATACGTGAGATTCATATAGAGGAGGCTCGGGGAAGTATAATCCGTTTTTCAAATTTGAACCCCTTGCCCCCTTCACCCCCCCTTTAGGCGGATCTCGGAAGTTAAGAGACTTGGAACATTTTTTTTTCAAATTCATTGAGAGGTGCAATGCGTTAGTCGAAATCATTTTTCAAAGCGCCCCCTCTCCCCCTCTCCACGCCTCGCGAGCTGCGCGCAGCTCGCGCACCCACGCAAATACTAGTTATACTATATAAAGCTTAATTACCACTCACTGACTGACTGATCTATTGACAGAATTGTTCTCCCAGATGGTGGATGGGGAGGTGGGTATATTTTGACAGATTCGTAAACAAGTAACTCTGGTGAGTATGGGAAAAGTCCGAAACCCCCCCTTTTCCCCCCCCTTCTCTCCCCTCCCTATCGTATCTCGGAAACTAAAAGACCCGTATTTTTTTTTTTTTACGGATTCGTATAGAGGAGGCTCGGTAAAGTAAAAATCATTTTTCAAAGTGACCCCCTTTGCCCCCCTTCTCCCCCCTTTTAGGCGAATCTCGAAAGTTAAGAGACTTGGAACGATTTTTTTTTCAGATTCATTTAGAGGGGCCTTTGCGAAATCATTTTTCGAGACCCCCCCCCCTCACCCCCCTTCAACCCCCCCCCCCTTTTTTTTTTTTTTTCTTACATAAAGCTATTGAGGGGCGTTGAAATTTGTATACCCTCCCCAACCTCCCCTAAAATTAAAAGGGCTGTAACTTCATAACGGTTAGAGATAGCCATTAGGTGTTTGAACAAATATTATAGTAGGCGTCGAAACCTGTCCGGTGGTGGTACAGCGATAAAGCGAAGGGGGGAGCGGGCGAGCGAAGCGTCATGATAGCTCTCCGGTGGTAGGTAGGTCCTGAGTGGAGCGAGCGAAGCGAGCCGGCGACCTCCTTAGCGTAACGAAGGTTGAGTGGGTGAAGCGTAACTCAGGGGCGACGACAAGCAAACTTAGGTTAATGTTTTTTTAGTGGTAGTAGGAGGTAGTAGGTAGGTAGTAGGTAGGTAGTAGGTAGGTGTAGGTAGGTAGGTGTAGGTAGGTGTAGGTAGGTGTAGGTAGGTGTAGGTAGGTGTAGGTAGGTGTAGGTAGGTGTGGGTAGGTGTAGGTAGGTGTAGGTAGGTGTAGGTAGGTGTAGGTAGGTGTAGGTAGGTGTAGGTAGGTGTAGGCAGGTGTAGGTAGGTGTAGGTAGGTGTAGGTAGGTAGTAGGTAGGTGTAGGTAGGTAGTACCGCGAGCTGCATTGATTTTTTTTTTTTCAGATTCATTGAGAGGTGCAATGCGTTAGTCGAAATCATTTTTCAAAGCGCCCCCTCACCCCCTCTTCACGCCTCGCGAGCTGCGCGCAGCTCGCGCACCCACGCAAATACTAGTTATTTATACTATATAAAGCTTAAATACCACTCACTCACTGACTGACAGAATTGATCTCCCAGATGGTGGATGGGGAGGTGGGTATATTTTGACAGATTCGTAAACAATCAACTCTCAAACCTATGGGAAAAGTCCCAAACCCCCCCTTTTCCCCCCCCTTCTCCCCCCTCCCTATCGTATCTCGGAAACAAAGAGACTTGAAGTGTTTTTTTTTAGGGATTCGTATAGAGGAGGCTCCGTTAAGTAAAAATCATTTTTCAAAGTGGCCCCCTTTGCCCCCCTTCTCCCCCCCTTTAGGCGGATCTCGGAAATAAAGAGAATTACGTGTTTTTTTTTTAGGGATTCGTATAGAGGAGGCTTGAGGAAGTAAAAAAACATTTTGAAAATTTGACCCCCTTGCCCCCCTCCATCCCCCCCCTTTCGGATCTCGGAAGTTAAGAGACTTGGAACGATTTTTTTTTCAGATTCATATAGAGGGGCATTGCGGTAGTCGAAATCATTTTTAGAAACTCCCTCCCTCTCCCCCCCCCCTTCACCCCCCCCCCCCCCCCTCTTCACCCCTTTTTTTCTCTTTTGTTTACAGATTCGTATAGGATAGGAGGCTCGGGGAAGTAAAATGGTGGTACCGGTAAAGCGAAGGGGGGAGCGGGCGAGCGAAGCGAGCCGGCGACCCCCGTAGCGTAGGGATAATGTCATGATAGCTTTCCGGTGGTAGGTAGGTCCTGAGTGGAGCGAACCTGCGAGACCGAGTGGAGCGAAGGGGGGAGGTGGCGAGCGAAGCGAGCCGGCGACCTCCTTAGCGTAACGAAGGTTGAGTGGGTGAAGCGTAACGAAGGTTGAGTAGGTAGGTGTAGGTAGGTGTAGGTAGGTGTAGGTAGGTGTAGGTAGGTGTAGGTAGGTAGTAGGTAGGTGTAGGTAGGAGTAGGTAGGAGTAGGTAGGTGTAGGTAGGTGTAGGTAGGTGTAAGTAGGTGTAGGTAGGTGTAGGTAGGTGTAGGTAGGTAGTAGGTAGGTGTAGGTAGGTAGTAGGCAGGTGTAGGTAAGCAGACCCGCGAGCTGCGCGCAGCGAGCGCAGCCACGCAAATACTAGTTATAATATAAGTTTCAATACAATTTTCGAAGAACTTTTGAATTTGTAACAGAAACATCCGTACCATCCGTCCATTTTATCCGTACTGATAGATTAGAACGGATAAAATAAGTTAGTGATAAAGCAAAATAATTTCAACCACTCACGCTGCGAATGAGAATCTTTCACACCCGCATTGAAAGTAGGCGGTGAGATAGCGATCGTGAAGGCTATGTATCTACCGGAGTTCGCTGACTCAGGCAAGAGGATACATTGTCTACGGTAGTGGGTGAAATTCCTGGAATATTGCCTTGAAATTGGACCCTAGTATAGATCTATTAGTCTATGGTATGTAGCCTAAATGCGGGAGATATTGGTAGAGTAAAAAGCGTTGTTGAAAGATAATGTGTTGGTGAGGCAAAGTTGCTGTTGGTGTTTTCAAAAAGCTGGCTTTTGTTTGAAAGATAATGTAACCTGATTGGCAGCCTAGTGAACTGATATATGAACTGAATGTTCGATACGATATTTGGACTAAATCATTATTAGTCTAGTGAAACATTAGTTTAAATAAAATTAGTGCATTTGAAAATTCAGTCAAATGATATTATTTCAAATAAATAAATATGCTAAATAAAAACCTACCAATTAATTATTCGGTCAAATGAATAATTATACGAAATGACTTTATTGTAACTAAAATTAGTCGGAGTGATTTTCGACGAAACGTTGTTATACCAAACAAGGGTAAACCCGGGTAAACACATACAAACCTTTTTGATCACGTGATGCGACTCGGTTTTCACCAGAATTCATTAAAAATGTATTATGTGAAGTGCCGAACGTGTTAAAAGAGACTGATGATCATATATCCGGGAATTCCGTCACACAAGTAAATAGGTACCTACTTACGTGTAATGCATAACATAATGTGTCAGAAGTTTCACTCCGTTCAGGTGATGAATACTTCAGAACTTTTCAGTAGTTACTGTTTATGGTGATAAAAGGAAAAAATAATTTTTAATTCATACAATGAACCGTTTGGATCATATTCGACTGAATTTTATGTTTTCACCAAAATTCATTAAAAATGTATTATGTGAAGTGCCAAACGTGATAAAAGAGACTGATGATCATATATCCGGGAATTCCGTAACACAAGTAAATAGGTACCTACTTACGTGTAATGCTTATCATAATGTGTGAGAAGTTTCACTCCGTTCAGGTGATGAATATTTCAGAACTTTTCAGTAGAACGCGAAAACTAAATTTTAATACTTACAATAAACCGTTTGGATCACTTGATTCGACTGAATTTCCGGGAATTTCGTAACAAAAGTAAATAGCTAGGTACTTAAGTGTAATGCATGAACACGTACTTAATGTGTCTGAAGTTTCACTCAGTTCAGTTGATGAATATTTTCGTAATTTATAGTAGTTATTTTTGACCCTATAGCGATATCCTTAGTAAAGGGGTCAACGGGAAAAATAAAACCATCGTGTCATTGTCCGCATTACCCTGCACCATTGATGGGGACACAGACAAGTCTGTAATTCTATTCCCGTTGTCCACATTACCAAATTGTCTTTTATTAAAAAAATAACTTTGAATATCGGTCTACATTAGATGGAGAAAACTGTTCTGTGGAGACATCAGTGAAAATACATTAAAAAAAAAACATACTCACGATTAGAGAACTTCCTCCTTTTTAGAAGTCGGTTAAGAGACCACGTAGTTGGAAATTGGGGTGTATTTCCGTTGTTCCCACTGCCATGTGATTTACCTTAGTCCTCATGAAAGGCCATACAAACTAAACCGTGAACCTTCTATTACCTCTCTACTCGTCACCAGGCAACGCATCGGCATTCACTTTGTTTGTAGTTCCCCTTCCTCCATCAGTGCGGATTGACAGCTTTGATGTCTCCGGCTACCGGGATGAGTTGTTTGATGATATTGCTTCGTTTGTCATCATGATATTATGATGGTAGGTACTTATTAATTTTGCTTTGTTTTGAAATAGAATATCTTCTATAGAAATAATGTAGTATGAATTTTAAGAAACTTCACCTGTTGAGGGGCCAAATGGATGCCCGTCGGGGCCGCGGATTTTTGTACTAGATTACGTGGTCTCGGCGCAAGGGCAAAGAAGGAACATGGGTTCGGTTTTTAGTCAGTAGAAGTCTGACACTCCCCTTCGCTCTGCCCAAGAGCGGGGGGGGGAGGGGATCATTCGATGATTTTCCACCCACCAAAAAAAAAAAAAAAGGGCCAAATGGATGAAGTCGAACTTTTGTCATGCAAGTAGTGACGGCTCAAAGTTAGTTGCCGTAGTAACTAATAACTTGAATAAACTCAGGAGTTAATAACGTAAGCACTTTGTTTTTATTTACAAAACAGTTTTTCAAACATTATGCCCTCATCCATTCATCACATTTTTTTGTAAACACGTGTTTCGTATCTCATACAAAACATGAAAATGAATGTTTTCAATAACTGGTGAAATGTAAATATGAAAAGAGATTCTTTAGTAACATTCGGTGTTATAACAGGTGAAATGTAATATCTGTGAATACGGAAAACGCATTAGCAGAATTAATGTTCTGCTTTTCAACTTTGTTCGCCATTCTGGGTTAAATCGGGGCTCTTCCGATGGATTGAATGAGGAATCGATAATCTTGAGGGACCTCGTAATACCTACTTATTAGATGGAGCAGGGAACGGATTGATAGCAGGATTTAACCCGACTGCTTTTGGGGAATCTGAAATGATGAAAAGTTTCGGAGTTTCATGTAACCGAATGAATTGAGGGCTTTATTTAAATATTGTTCCCTACTACAAACAATAATATTTGAAAGATTGCAATCTCTATTCATAAAGTAATACATAATAATAAAAAAATTATAATCTGAGAAAACCTCTTTGTATCAATATCGTGTCCTCCCACTATTTAAAAAACGAACGTTTTATTTTTATTTTTTCGAATGCCCTGTGGTTTCTTGTCGAACCCAAATAAATTGTAAAGTTATGAGAATTTAATCCTATAAAATAAATTGATTATATTCAATGAAATATTAAACAAAGTGTAAGAACGTGTGTAGTGTGTGTGTGTATATTTTTATTGCAAAACAAAAATAAGTTTTATAAGAAATATGTGTTTTCAATCGTATAGATTGCATTTTGTCTATGTTGCAAGTTTAGCGGTTAAAAATAAAAGTAAATTAACGAAGATGGGTATGTACATACAAGGTTGTATATCAGTGGTTTTGCTATCAGTCGAAAAAGTATTATTTCAAGAATTGTTTGACTCAAAAAATTGACCCTCGTCATAAATCAGGTAAGTACTAAGATATAATAAATGACAAAACTAAATCAGAATGTTTATTTTATCTCGCAACAAAAAGAACTCATCTTTGGTACATCTACTAAAAATGCAAAGCCTTAAATGGCACATAAATGTCAATAGAAGACTTTCTGAGCATTAAACAGGTAATCTTTCGTTTAACTTGGTCCAATAAATTAATGCACGAAGCGAAAACGGCGATCATCGTCCTCGAACACTTTTAATAGAATTAATCTATTTTAGCAAAGGCTTTACTAGATGCCGTTTATTTCGGACTCATTTGAATATTGTAATTAAATGTTTATTAAGAAAAGTTGCGGCCCTTAGTTAAGTAACCTTGGTATTTTATACTGTTGTTATAATGAAAATGTATGTTTTCTTGGCTCGTGATTCATAATGGCGGGGTTTTCATCCTTTTGGTACTGATTTTACCTTTTAGGAGCAGTTATTTTTAAATTCCTTTGTGAATCTGTGCCTACAAAAGAAATTAACAGACAAAAACTTTTTTTGGCTTCAGTAGGTGGGTAAGCTTCTTCTTTCTTTTTTGTTTTGTCAGTGGTTTTTATGCCAACCCTCTGTCCAGAAATATCTCTTAGGCATGCTAGTTTCCCGTCGGGGCCGCGGATTTTTGTACTAGATTACGTGGCCTCGGCGCAAGGGCAAAGTAGGAACATGGGTTCGGTTTTTAGTGAGTAGAAGTCTGACACTCCCCTTCGCTCTGCCCAAGAGCGGGGGGGGGGGGGGGGGTCATTCGATGATTTTCCACCCACCAAAAAAAAAAAGGCATGCTAGTTTGGTTTCTTCACCTCATTTCTTGTCTTTCTTCACCTTCGGTGCAAGGGATAATTAGACAATACGTTACGCAAATGAGTCCGAAAAATCAGAGGTGCGTGTTTGTGAACCCGAAACTAATGACTTAACAGTCTTACGGTCACTCCACTACTTAGCACCTGCTTTCGTAGTGAAATTACTAAATAATCGTAGTCTTGTCTTGGTCTTAAAATGCAAATATTTTACATTCATGAAATACCTACTTTGGATAAGTATTAATAATCAAAACCCATTAGAAACTAAAGCACGAACCACACAATTTTCTTCTAGGGTATATCCACATTTACAATCGCATTGCAACCCCGAAGCGGTTTGGACCAGTAATAACCGGTATGAGCCGATTTGAATGCAACTGTGCCCGCTGCCCGTTTGCAATTAAATGTTTCCATTTCAATGGCGAACTGAAATAAGACAAACCTTGAATGGCTTTCAAAGTGGTCGCGGGGAATATGTTCCTTTATGTGGCTTAAACAACAAGAGTTTGGTATAAGTACTCAGAACTAAATATAGACTAACCAACTGTATATAAGTATAGGTAAATTATAGGGTACACGAATTCCGAGTATTGTCACAACCTTGTTAGCAATTATTTGCGGAAGCGTGATTACGCAACCAAAGCAGCAATTACTTGTTAACTACATATTATTCAATCCAATTTATTTACATCACATCACGCCAGTAATCCTCTAAGAGTTAGGTTGAGGTGTACCTATAGTACACCCACATTTCGCCAGTTATCATTTTAATTTACATGTAATAGCAGGCGAGCCTATCGTCAACCGGCTCAAAACTTGACCTCCGTGGCTAGTACTGAGAAATTCCTGATGGAAAAACGCTATAACATTTTGCCCGACCCGACAATCGAACCCAGGGCGTCATGCTCAGCAGTCGTTTCGCGACCACTCGACAAACGAGGGAGCAATCCAAGTTTCAGTTCAATTCATTTACCTACAGAGTTGTAATACGATTCTGGTTATAGGTTCATGATTATTACCTAAAGTATTCGCTTTCATCATCCATTGGTGGTGGTTACAGGAAAATTTTTACTTACATAGGAAGTGAAAAAGGTTTGTTTCCGGAACTAAGTGCACTTAAATTAAATTACAATGATTACTCATTCGACCCTTCGATGCTGAAATTCAGCAGTAATTTGTGCTGTCCACCACTAGTAATGTTGATTGCGCACGCCAAATCCCCAGAGTAACGCGATGACATCACAATTTAATTGTGATACTAGCAAAATCTGCAATCAATAAATCAACCATTTTATTTATTACCTTGTTTTTCCGACTTTTATGAACCTTTCCACAGCAGAAATTATTACATTTAGTATTATTAGTGTAATCAACAAATATTTTTGGCCTTTGTTAAGTTTACGACTGTTTTGGACGGAATACTAATGTTCCAATTCCAAGAAATTAATTTTGGAAATCAAAGTGACGGCTTCAATGGAGTTGACGAGTCGTGAAACTTAAATTCATTACTAATTACGTATTCAAACTATTCGGTATAATTATTCAAAAGTTAAAACGGATTGACCGCGAGGGCGTTCCAATTCGCACATAAAATCAAACTTAAGTCGCTATTTAGTTGGGAGAGAAGCGTATCAGTTGGGAGCAGTAGAGTCCTCGACTAGAGGGCGGGATTCAAGTTGCTAGCGCCAGTCCGCGTGCGAACGCTGCCCGAGCAACACGTGTTCATTCTCTCACCACTTTTGGAGGGAAAACTTCGGACGATAGCCGGGAAAATGCAGGATTCAAAACTGTGAAAATAAAATGACTCTGGAACTGCAGTGTGCTTTGTAAGACATGTGGATTTTTTGAGTGTGATAAAATCATGACTTAAATGAATAGTTCGAACAGTGGTGTTTAGTGGTTGCGGAAATAATGAAAGGTTTGTTTGAACTCTAATTCTATTTTTGACGCCATTTGCTGCAGGATAATTGTTGTTTTAGAAATCGATACTACCCGTATTGGATTAATTAAACAGTTGTATTTTTAAACGCGATTTCAGTCAGATAAAATATATGATGCTTTAAAACAATGTGTGTCAAAATAAAACGTGGGTGGTGAAAGGTGGCTACTTCTTTTCTACCGAAATTATGAAAATACCTGCAAGGAAAAATCTCAGGAGTGCTAAACTAAACTTTCGCTACTTACTTTGCAATAGTTTAACATAATTTGAAAGCTTTCAAGAGTAGCGTGAATCCCTAGAGGTTTACTCTACATTTTATTACATCTGTTTTTGGTTGATCGTAGAAGTTTTTAAAAGGATTTTAACTGAACTAAAAATTGAACATGTCGTACTTACTATGTTTTTAATTAGTGCTATCTTTCATGCTATCACCACCGCGGAGTTTTTGTGAATTAAAAATAAGGACGTTTATTTGTTTTTACGCTTTTTAGTTCCGGGTTCCGGTAGAATTTGGTTGAATAGTCCGACAGTTGACATTTCTTAAGGTACTGACAACCAGGGAAAGGCAGAGCCTTAGTAATGGTTCAAAAACAACTCTTCCTCTTAGAAATGACAACATAACTACAAAGTCAGTGTCTGTCGGTCCGTCCAGTTTGCATAACTTAAGAATAATTATTTTTACTTCCCCACTTGATTTTACTTCGACTTGAGTCTTGGTTCAGACGGAATTCCTTATTATAATAGTTTGACATAGCAAGCAAATAAAGTCGTAAATAAGTTTCCATACCAGGGCCAGACACATAAAGTAAAAAAATATCTTAGTTTGCATTTTCTCATAACACCAGCGGCGTGTAAACTAAAAATCTCAATTTAAAAGCTGAGCAGTGTTCTCGGCAAATGGGTCGCACCCGGCAGTAAATAAACGTCAGCTACGATAGACGCTCACGCGGTCTGATTTATGTTATGACCCAGTATGAACGACACCGACACTAAATCTTAAAAAAAAATATAGGAACTTAACATAATTATGTTTATGCTAGCTTGCCAGTACCTACCTATATACTACTCATAGGTGTAATGATGTTGAACCACGTGTTCGTACCATATGTGCCCGTGACCTGCATGTTGTATCTTTACAAAATACAAATACGATTTGTATATATGATAATCGTACCTACATCGTACCGCTATCGCTAGCACATTCAAATTATCATCCTAATTCTCAGCCACTCTATCGATCAAAAGGGCAGTGCAATTTACTACAGTGAAAACTGCTGACTCCAAGGATTTTATACAAAGCGTTCCCGTCGAAAGTTTTAAAACGCAACTCAGCGTTCGATCCGGAGTTGATTCGTTCTGCCTCACTTTTGATGGATTATGCTCAGAATTAACCTCGAGCCACGTATAGATGCAGAACGTTAAAACGCGCTAAAGGAATTTAAAACTAACTTTTTGAAACAAACATTTTCGTAACTGTGTTCGTATTTCTGGCAGGTTTGTAATTATGATTTATGTATCGTTCGAAGTTAGTCAATTAATTGTAATAAGAGTTTGTTATTTTGGGATTGTTTATTTCTTTGTAACTTCCTAATAAATGGGTTTAACTAATAATACTTTAAATACTTTGGAGTCACTTCTTCTATTCTTAGCGTGTCGATGACAATTTACATTGGGTCGGCCCAAAATCCGGCGACAAGTATGGCGCTTTTAGTGGCATTGCTTAGATCCTGAAAAGCAGGACATCACATCAAGTGTATCATCGTTTGTGGGGCCATACCATATTCGCACTCCAAGGCAAAGCCATCGATAAATGTCCACCTGAACAGGTGTTCCTTGCTTCGGTCAACAGTCAACAGTATTTAACTTACAGTTGTCGAGGTATAGATCAGACATTGTTTACTTCAAAGAAGCAGGAGTCCACTTTGGAATAAGTTGTGTGCGGTCACTAGGGGAGATTTGAAGTAAACTTTATAGAATGGAACCGCAAAAATCAACCAAAAATACATCTGTCCTAATTTTAGATTGAACTGCTATTTGAATTTGTCCATAAAATATGTTTTATGGGTTTTTAAGGTTTTATGTCGACAAGAATCCTGTAGTGCTTACTCTTCGAAGAAGTAGAGGTTAGTTTAAGTCTTAATTTTTTATGGGAATAAAAATATACCCAGATACTTTTTAAACTAAAAGTTGTACCTACAGAAAAACATTTAATCTAGAAAAACTTGCACCTAAAAAGCGAAGACATAATATATAAATCCGCCCAGCTTAAAAATAATCCGACTCACGATTTCAGAATTACGCGGTTCGTAATTTGTCATTTTCACTTCGCCCGTCCCTCTTCGCCAGCTTCTCGGAGCTTCGTTCTTGCATTTTCTTACTTACTTTATCGTTCTCGGAATTTGATCTTATCGGAATTTACATAACACCACGCCTGTAATCCCCGAAGGGTAAGGCAGAGATGTACCTAATAGTAGCTACACCCGCATTTCACCAGTAGGTAATGCTTTTGAAGAACCGTGTAATAGGAGATGAACCTATTATTGGCATCAACTGGGCACAAATTCAGACTCTGGTGCTGCTACTGAAAAATTCCTAATGGAAAATATCAGTATTGTCAATAGTTTAGCATGTTTTTCAATGTGTGTGTGTTCTTAATTCTACCAACCCCAATCCTTTGGCAAACGTTTTCAAACGTAGCTTTGAAATCGTACGTTATTCCTGTAAATCTATGCAAAAAAAAGATTTTCAGGTATAGACAAAAACATGGACGTTTCTCTGACATCAGCCCCAAAAGTTTTCCAACTAACAGATGTTATAAATGTTTGTTACATAAATGTATACTTACCATGTTTGTACCGTTTTTTCATGCAAAAATACTACAACTAAATAATAATTCCTACAGAATACACGCTGCCATGGATGGTGATTACCGTGGCAGTACTAGAAGCGGTGGGCGCAAGCGACAAGCGGCCGCGGTTCGTCACAGAGCCACCCGCGCGCGTTCTGTGGCCCGCCACGCGCGGCGCGCACGCATTGTGTCGGGCGACCGGCCATCCGCCCCCGGACGTGCATTGGGTCACCGCTGAAGGACAACTTCTTACTACTATACCAGGATTGAGGTAAGGTTTGACTGCTTTTATCTGCTTCTTCATCATCTGCCTACCATTTTCCCGCCTTTGTTGGGGTCGGCTTCCAATCTCACCGAATGCAGCTGAATATGAGTATTTTCCATGAAGCGACTGCTTATCTGACCTCCAAAACCCAATTAGCACTGGGTAATACGATACTCTTTGGTAAGACTGGTTGTTAGAGTTTCGGGCAACTGACCTGTAACGGCTCCCAAAGATCTAATACCTGCTTCTTAAAGTAAGAAAATCTTATTAAAATCTCCAAGTCGTCGGATATTACACTAAACACCTAACACTACATACAAAAAATGTAATAGTGTAAAGTCAAGGCGTCCAAAGTCAATGATGCCGAACTGAACATTTGCTACGATTCTCGTAGCCGGGTACTACGAATTTTATACCTAGTTGCTACGAGTTTCGTAACCAACAAGAACGACTACAGCTTTTTCCGATTAATTTGATTGTGATTCACTCGAGGGTGGTGATATCTTTATATGAAACTAGCTTTTGCCAGCGCCAGCCATAAAAATGACGATTTTCCATACAAACTTTCATACCCTATTTAACTCCCTCAGGGGTTGAATTTCGAAAAATCCTTCCTTATTCCTTGTCTACATTATAAAGGGAACCTCTGTGCAATTTCAGCTTTCTAGGTCCAAGGGTTTGGGCTGGGCGTTGATGATTCAGTCAGTCAGTCAGGACTTCTCTCTTTATTTATATAGATTGTTAGTGGAGATTGAGCAGAAAAAAGTTTTCATTATGACCACTTGCCTACCTGTGATAGTTGAAAGCACTTTAGAAAAATAATCGCTTCGCCGACAGATTAATATTCAACATTATAATTTCCCTATTGCTAACCCCAACCAACAAAAACCATAAATCAATAGCAATAAAAATGTCTTTTTTGTATTCATATTGCCAATTCGCCGATTGACCAATTCGTTGCACATTGGCTATTACATTTTTAACACGCCAAAGCATTTTGAGCCGTATGACGCATGAAATGGAAATTTCATTAAAATTGTTCGACCCAAATTCCCAATTATCGCTCTATTCGGTGTTAGATATATTGCACGAAATACTAATGGCATTATGTAATAAATAATATTAATTGTGTAAGAGTACCGCTATAATTACAAGTTTATAGCTTTACTCAAAGAACATTATAATTACAATTTAGCTTTATATAGTATAATTATAATTATCGATTTGTTTGTGATTCAAAATAAACCTATTATTGTGATACATTTAATAGTCATCTATATTTTCTTTGTACCCAGAGTTTTCTGGTATGATTGCGTGCTCATCCGTACTTCTTGTTAATATTAAAATGTTTAACATTTTTCTTCTTTAAAATTGCTTATTGCATTTATCCTTTACCTACTAGGAAATACATGCGCAGTATTTGTTAGAATATCTAAATGACCAGAAAAGATATCGCAGAAAGATATACATAAAATTCTCAATACATTTCTCTAAACGCTATTTTGTATCTAGTTTTACGGCCCTCTGTTCCCGGGAGTTCACGACTGATCGTCTGATCGGTCTTTAGATAGCTTCGGGATTGGGTGTTAGTGGAGTACAGCAACTACTCGGCGAAACTCGGCGACGGTTCCATTAAATAAACTACTCTAACTTCACCTATATTTTACAAGAAAGCGATACCGGAGTGAGCAAGTTAATATTTACTGCGGGCACCCCAGGCGAATTCCTTCGATACGCTTAGAAACACGCGTACCTACTAGTTGAATATTTGTCTTGAATTTATCTCAGTTATTAATTAAGCAACTCGCTACCTACCTAAGTGAGCAGTTACTGGAAGTCTGGAAGATCATGAATTAAATATGTGAAGCTGATTCTGAACCAACTCCTTGGAGCTTTACGAATAATATCATAAAGGGTAATGGCAACACTAAATAAAGCTGTAATCTATGCTTAGTTGCAAACGAAATCCTAGTCTGTAGATAAACTAATTAGTATACTTTTTCAGCCCGCAGCAAAAAAAATCCTACGATGTTTAATTAAGTAAAACTGAACAGCGTTGCTTCCGCAAAATAAAACATCCATCCCTAAAAGCTTATGACAAAGTTGTGTCAATTAATCTCGGTTGAAATTTCACAAGAAAAATGTATCTACATTAAGCAAGCACCGGGTGTCCCGAAGTTTTTGCTTCCACAGTATCTAATGACTAACGGCAAGCGTCTCGACGAGTTTTGTATTTTTAATAAGCCCTTGTGTAAGTGTGCCGGCGACTTCGCTAACTTTACTGAAGAGACATTTAAAACTCTGTAGTGAAAGTTCCTTAACTTTTACTTAATACTTTAAAGTTTTTCTGAAAGTGCATTACGGCAGCAGGGATTGTAATTGATTGGGTCATTAAGAGGGAACAGGGCCTGTAAGGATTTTGAAAAATAGGTATTTCAAGAAATTATTGCCGTAGCGCTTAGTCAAACCAGCCCTCGTAGAGTGTGATTAGGAAAATGGAGCCAAGATCGCTGTTTCGTATATTTATTTCATATTTTTTTTAGAAAGAAAGAACGTAGTTAGAAAGACTATAATATGTCTAGGTCACAATGAATTTCTTTGATGTTAGTTATTAATTTTTGGAGGGTCATATGTTCTTTAATTATTAATTGCTGACAAAAAGAAATGACAGGAACGTGTCTACCGTAGACCTTGATATTATGACAAAAAAAATCCTTTGGAGGCATTATTCAGGAAGAAAAAAAAGGTACATTTATATGTAGAATCGCAGCCCCTGTTCCCTCTTAACTATAATAGATTAGTTTCTGAAGAGCATAGACGGGCTGCATTTTTCCATACAAATGTATTCCCCTATTCTCTTCCTGGATAATGCCTCTAGAGTAATCGTTTTTATTTATAAAAATCCAGGTCTATTGAAGGCACCCCCGGTCATTTTTTTTTTTTAAATGTATTACAAAAATAAATATGACTTACCAAAAACCTAAAAAAATACCCCGTTTTTACCTACGTAATCAGATGACTACCAAAGAAAATTGAAAAGTTTTTAAAATAAAAACAAGTAATAGGGGCATAGATCTATTATTCCTTTAAATTTTGATACCAAATATAATTTAATTGGCTTAGGTTTCGAGGAGAAAACAGGAGAATACGAAACGTCGATCGGTCAAGGTTTTTTATAGGTAAAATCGTTCTGAGCTGCAGTTGTCTCTATCGCACTCACATATTGATACCGCCCGGTTGCTAGAGCGCAGCGCGACGGCAATAGTTATATATACGTATATTATACGCAGCCCGTCTATGCTCTTAATGGCTCATATTTTTTATTCTCTTAACTCTTCAGTAACGTAAACTTTCAAAACACTTACTGAGTTTTGTAGCCACTAAAACGAATAGCCGCTGTAATTATAGTTAACGAAGTCACAACAAACACACAAGCTAAACGTTCGCCCATCAAAATGTATCTCACATTCATTTTACGTCTATCTTCTTGAGTGGCACATAAAACTAATCCGATACCTAATCAATGTTTTATGCGGCGGCTACTTTATCACACACTAACAACGAAGTCACAAAATGATGTGTGGGGCAACTAATTCGTAGTTTCCCTGTGGGGTGCCAGTAATAAATTGGCTGAGTTTCCGATCAGAGTCCGTTAAGGGTAAGTTGCGAGGCGTAGACGTGTGAGAGAGCTACCTATGTGTTGAGTTGAAAACTTTGCCGATCTCCGATACACTTCCAAGGCGCAATTACTGAAGTCTTCAGTGTTCGCTAACTTGATGCTATACCAAAATTCTCGACATGAGAACGTTGATGTACTGGTTTGGGTACGTGAAATTGTGAACATTAGTGAACGATCTTGTAACTTTCGTAAAACACATAATCTGTCACGTGATGACTAAATACTCCGTTTGAGTTCAAAACTATGAAGTTGTGCAACGCGCACGTGTATTAAAATATATTACTACTTTGGAAAGCGAAATATATAGGTCTCTTTCTTCGTCGAGTAGATATAGGTGAATACGTGACTAAATCTTTTAATAAATAAAAGACGTATCCTCCTTATTTTATACTTTCTTATTTTTGTATTTAGTTTAGATGTTATTTTCAACGTTGTTGACGACGCATACCCAATAATTTACAAGCAAGCTCTCCTTTTCGACAGCTGTTTCGAACATGGCGTGCTGGGTGTTACATTGCGACGGTACAGACGCAAGGAAAGTTCGCCCTACATGGAGCTCGGCGAAAGAAGCGACAAAGTATTGAATAAAACGGACTTTTCTCTATATGTTACAAGTTTAACCCATAGTGAGAACGTATGCAACTTTACCTTCTAAAGGATTATGTTCTTTTCTCGGGAGTTCCGTAGGTAGATGTTGTCCGATGTATTTTGCATTGTAGAATAGATCATAAAGGATTTTGGATGGCAGCAGAGAACACTGAATTCAAGAAGAATTGAATATAGATTTTCTGCCTAGTTGCTGTGCATGAGGTCCTGATCCTGAGTCTGGTTCCCCAGTCGGGCAAAGTGTTATTCAGATTTTCCATCAGGAATATCTCCTTAGCAGCAACTGAGTTTGGATTTGTGCCCGGTTGGAGGCTTTAAGAGGAAATGCGAGTGCTGTCTCTTTCTACTATCGCTGTCTCTCTCCGTCCTCCTGTACTCAAATTCGTGCGATAAGGACAACTGTAGAAAAAAGTTAGAATTCGAGGTTTGGCTCTCGCCTATTTCCTCCTCCAATATTGAACCAATTTAAAAGATATTTTAGACAATGTATAAGGAGGTTATATACTACGCCGCTATGTTTTTCTTTTTTCGTTAATAGTTGTCAAATTTGTACACTAGGACTCTGTTAACAGCGATCTAAACAAGCAATTTTGAGCATTTTTTGAGGGTTCTAGTGCTTATAAAAATAATTTATCACCAAAAAGGAAAACATAGGGGCATAGAAATAGTTAATATTTATTATTCTGTAAAAAACCATTGCTCTAGGGTCATTAACCAAAAAGAAAACAGGCGAGAGCGTTTGTATGGAGAAAAGACCACTCGCGTTTCCTCTTAAGTTTGCCCACATAGGGCTTAAACATTGCCGAAATGTGGGTGCACTAATTGTGCGTAATATTATGTTATGAATACAAATTCAGTAGACTTATTTTCTTCTTAAAAAAAAACACTCGGCTAACAAGTAATATTCAAATATCACGTAATGTCCCTAAAACTGATATAACTTTTAAAACAATTCCCATCTGCGCAAGTAAAATATTGCGTTAGGCACTTATTCTTCAGAAACGTAACAAGACGAACAGTTCGGCGTAACGTGCAAGTAACTCTCAATTGCCATACACTCCACTCCCGGCGACGGCAAAGTGAGCATGAAACAAACGATTATGGTGACAGTTGACTTATAGCGAGCGAGCCCAGCGAGCAGCGATATATGGCCACGGCACGTTCTCACGCCACCATATTTTTTCAACGATTCCGAGCGCACTCGTTTTCAGTAACATTCTTATATCGTAGAAACCCTATTTGTTTAAAAGAAATCTTCGGAAAATCCTCACCGTCGACTCCACCCCTGGATAAATGAACTCATTTTAAGCTCGGTTTAACATTCGCCAGGGGTTGGTTTAGTATAAAGTATCAGTTAATACTTTAGGTGGAGTCCCGATTGTTTGGACGCTAATGGAATCTATTGTTACCGAACTGATAGTGGCTAGACAAGAGGGATCTCGTTTAACGTGATTCGACATTCCATTATCGGCGTGATTATACTTGGTCCCTTGACAACAGAGGGGATATGACGCTATTCATGAATCATCAAGGTTTGTCCTCTAGCCGCATTAAAATCCCCAAGAATAATAAAGCCTTTTTGATATGACACAATGTCGAGACAAAGTTTTCGCATACTGAGTGGGAGTAGCAAGTTCTCGTCACCAAGTAGCGTGTAACTGAACTATACGTTGTGCAACGCTCCTCGAAGACATAAGGGTCGTTTTCTATATTCTGTTCGGCAAAATAAACGTAGTTTGGGTTAGTTACGTATCACGTTCAACTTGTGTCAGCAGTAAGTAGTAACAAGGCGTTGTTTACTCGCGTCGAGGTGGAAACTTTGGACATCTCACCTGTGAACTTTAAGGTTTATTCGTGGAGATAGCTCAACGTAGTGTTCGCGGTAACCAGACTTAATATTTCCGAATTAAACTTGTCGGTTAATACGTATGAAGAGTATAAAAAAACTCGCATTTATTTGGTTTCGTATTATTTTCGCTTTAAATGCATTGCAATTGTAGTGAGTTACTGAGAATTTGAAAAGAAATGGAAATCGCGGAAAAAGTCGACGCAATACAGCATCATTCCCGGAAACAAACTAGCATATACGCTAATAGAAATTTACGCTAGCGCAGCGTTATTAAAAACATTTAAGTAATAATAAACAGTTCCTAGAATTCCTACCCTCTTTAAACCGAGTTAGTACGAATTACTGTCCTAATTGCAGATTTTTTTCGAAATTGAATTCTAATTTCTGGTTTCAGAAGCTTATTTATAAACTCTTGATCTTGTTTGGTGTTTTATTTAGTGTGCTCCGTGAACAACTACGTACGATTCTTTGAACCCCATATTAATTAACTCAATCTTTGAGTTAAATAGGTCCATGATGGGTGTTTTACTCTGAAAAAAGACGAAAGTTATTGGTTCTCTCCCTCATTGCATCTTTTTTTTTTTGTTTTAAACCATAATTGATCTTTTTTTTTTACAGAGATATTGGAGGTAAAATATCAAGCTTTTACAGATTTTTTTTTGTTAAAAACAATATTGTTGTTAAAGTTATAACTTTACCTCCACGACCCCCGTATTCTTCAAAGCATCCATCAGCACAAAGTTTTCAGTACCTTACATTGAGTATCCTACCGTATAATCTCTGCTTTTTCACTCAATAAAAAACAACAGTTTTTCAGCAATCATTTTTGAATAAACTTACTTTTCTTCTTCTATGTATATCGTGTGGTTAGTGCTAAACCTTGAAAACTTCTGATCGGTATTAGTACTGTCCTGGTACACTTATATACTTAGTCTGGTGCCGGAATGCTTGTTTGACGGCCTTGTGAAGGGTTGGTTTACACCTTGTAAAGTGATAGGGTAGGTACAATAAATAAAAAAAACCCACTTAATTAACCGTACCACTACCATACACTTACATCACACATAGCCCCAAGTATAAGCTCAACATAATTAACTCCACTTCAATCCATGCCAACATTTTCCGCTTCACAACAGTCAAGATTAACTTGAACAAAATGATTAAAAAGTGACTTTATCTTGTCTTCGGAACCTCATAGAACTGAGCGAAAATAACCAAAACATTGGAGTAGAAAATTAGATTTCCATATCAATATGTGTAGATAAAGTTGTATAGGATGTTTGTGTCAGCGGAAAATTGGCAATGATCGAATATCGGAACGTCTAGACGCGTTTGGAGATAACCTGTCACGGTGAAGACGGCATTATGACGGGAAAAGATTGAATATAATGGGACTCTTCATAGTTATGATTATGTAACCTACGTTCCGTAACGCTTTTTATAACATGTTTGTTCGAAATACGTCTAATATCTATGTTTTTTTGGAAATTTTTCAGGCATTTAGATAAGAAAGTATTTAGGTTAGTAGCACTTCTACTCAGAAAACTTTTTTTCATAGCTTTTTTTCAAACTCAAGCCATTTATTTTAATTAGACCATTACAGGCACTTTTAAAAGACAGAAAAACAAGAGTCACAGTTACAAGGCATAATAACTTGTGAAAGTAAGAAGTTGCCTGTAAATCTATTTGCAACAAAATCTTGGTTACATCATTCATGTTGAGATCATCACATTTATATTGTATGGCCTATTGCTGGGCAAAGGCCTACCCCATATTCACTCTCTACTCCTGCGCCATCTATCATGCGCCATAGATCATCTCGCCAAAGTTATATTTAAGTTGGTATAAAACAGAAAGTTTCAAATTAAAATCTAGTATATTTATATTTCCTCTGTGAAATGAAACAAGGAAAAATTAACTGCAGTGTACAAGTGGCAATAATTTATAATGTGAGAGAATTTATCGTGTCTGGTTTTCATCTTACAAGATTTTTATTCTGACCGACTTCACTGTAAAACCCTGCAGTTCGAAGTTGATTCTTTTTGTGTGAGTGTGTGTAAGTTTTGGTTTTAAAATAATGATCATAATCATAATGATTTATTTATCAGACTACAAAAGAGGTCCACTGTGTTAGTAACAATATAACTTAGCCTATGTTAGTACTTAATATTTAGATTTGCATATTTTATGATATTTTTTTTTTCTTTTTGCATATTATTATGCAGTCGCTTAATAATATGCAAAACGACAAATGTAGATAAAACCACTAAGTTTTTTTTTTAAACGTTGCCTCACTCTAGGAATTTCTCCTGTATTGTGGGTGCGTTCACAAACATTGAAACTCACATACACAAACACCCAGACCCGAAAAAACTATCTGTAGGCCATACAAATATTTGTTCCGTGCGGGGATAGAACCCACGACACGCAGCACAGCGGTCAACTGCTTGAGCCACTGCGCCAACCGTGCCGTCGATGTTGTTTTTTATTTTTTGTTATGAAAGCATTAATTTAAGTTGTTACTAACAAATTTACGCCCCGACTTACGAACAGTGAGTCGTGGGTTCGAACCCCGTCAGGCACATTTCTTTGTGTAATTTATTTCATCACCATTCTCAAAACGGTGAAGGAAAACATCGTGAGGAAACCGGCATGTCTTTGAAAAAAGAAATTCGAAGATATGTGACATCTACCAATCCGCACTGGGCCCGCGTGGTAGATTATAGCCCATCCCTCTCCTAGAGAGGAGGCCTGAGTCCCTGCAGTGGGAACATTATAGGCTTTTAAAGACTAAAATTTGTTGACTAAAAGAACACCATTGCATCTTCACCATTCTCAACCCTTTTACCCGACTCCAGCGAACCTCAACAGGAGAGCTATGGTCTTTCCTTCTTTTAATTCTGTATCAAGTCACAAACGAGTCAAACGACAGATGAAATACTTAACTTTAATTAATATGATTGAGTCGCGACTGTGAGTCGGCAAAGTAATTTGTTCTCGTACATTACCCTCGGTTTTACGGCCTATCGTTACAACGAGTCACAAATTAAGTTACTATGAAGTTTGCAACTCCAGTAAATGAAGTTACTGGCAGTCCGACTAAGAATACTGACGATCCTTGTGCGTAAAGCAATTATTTTTGACTGCTTTATTATTGCTTGTTTCTTGCCTAATTAAATACATAATATGTTTAATTAGACAAAAATTAAACAATATTAATACTAATCCATATTTCACATTGCGTAAGTCCGTCTTATACGTACTTTTTCTCAACATTTTTTTTTTTAAATCATCATATTTGTTGATTTAAAAAAAAGTACAACCCTCCCGCCCCCCAAACTCCCAAACTTCTCCCGCTCTGGGCAGAGCGGAAGGGAGTGTCAGACTTCTACTGATTACAAAAAAGTTAAAAACTAAAACCCGACTACGACAAAAGAACGACGCTGAAAAAGTATGTACCTACCAACCTAAACACTTGGTACCCTATAACGTGTGACTACGGCTTTTCTTTTTGTTCTATCCTGAAACTCTTGTTTCATACTTTTTAAGAGTCGTTCTTTTGTCGCAGTCGGGCTAAAACCCGACTTTTTACTTACTACAAATTTTTTACTTTTTTTTTATTTAAGTAAACAATTTTGGTGTTAAATATTTTTTTTTACTTATGAGTTTTTGTCCGCTAGAGGGCGTGATTTTAAATTTCGGCAATATTTTGGAAATGTACAAGTGAGGCTCTTTCAAATGATACCAAACACGGCGTATTTATCTCTATTTTTATTTTTTAAGCCTTACTTTTTGTCCGCTAGAGGGCGCCAACTCGTGTTTTGTGACACGTCACGTAGCCTATCTTCAGCGGAAAATTAAGACGGTTCTAACGATACCACATATGTCGAGTTCCGATAAGTAGATTAGGAGCTATGAGGGAACAGATGAAGATACTCACATACATACATACGTACATACATACATAGCCAGTCAAAATCATAACCCTCCTTTGGGTTTGCCGTAGTCGGGTAAAAACCACCCATGTTCCTTCTTAGCCCTTGTGGGGCACAAGGGCTAAGAAGGAACATGGGGGGTTTTCGAACAACCCGCAGCCCCGACGGGACCTTTTCTCAACCTAAAGGCTGAAAGAATTTGGATAACATTTAAATATACTGTAACTTGGAATATAAGTCAAAGCAACTAGTAAGTAAATCTTGTAAATGTAATGGTGTTACACATTTTTTTTCAAGATTTGTTGAGTCAATGAGAGCCAAAAAATATTTGAATTTTGTGGGCTACCCGCCCACAAAATTCAAATATTTTTTTGGAACTAACAGGCAGTTTACAAAATATGATTTGCAGCCTTAAGGTTGAACAAGCCAGTCATTCTTCCATACAAACTTACGAAGGTGATTACTCCTCTGTTTGACGGTGTAGGTTCAAAATTAAAAATTGTATCAACTGGTCTTATCATTATCTAGGTCTGTATGGAAGCAGAATTGGAAAAAAAATATTGATTTGGAAGTTATGAACGTCAAAACTTTCATATTTTAGCACTAATTTTAACTCATCTTTGGGCGTAAATAAGTAACGTATATAGTATGAAAAAGAAAAAAGTGAAACCATACGGACATAGATTAGTTATTAAAAAATTTAAATAATTTGATTTTGAACAGATACATTCAATAGATTTTTCATGAAACCAAATATACCAAAGGTCTGCATAGAAACAATCGCGCGCCCGTTTTAGTTGTGTCTCTTTCGCTCTATGCATTTCGCTCGTGATGTCGGGTGAAATAGCATGCATTTTAGCCCCGCCCACCAACTAGTTCGTGCCGTTGGCTTGTTTACCCTTAAATGCAGTTCTAGATAATAAAATAATCAATACAACCTTTCTTATTAAATAAATCTCACTCAATGACAATTTCATGTCATTTCAAATTATCTGTTTGAAGAGCGTTTGTTTGTGGGGTTTGTTTGTTTTGTCACAAACAAACGCTCTTGAAGGATCTACGCACCTAAGCGCCATTCTACCACAAGAGTAGCTATCCTACTACCTATGTATACAGGTATCATGCTTTCTATGCCTAAGCTCCAGATGATATAGTTCCCAAAGACTCAAGTAAAACATCGTACCTCAGCTTTAAAAATATAAATCTTATAACCGTGTTCCATCTTACCATTATTCTTTAAGGAAATTGTAATTTTATTCTAATTCTTTGTTTTCTTTTGGATTGACAGAAGTGAACAGTGTTCTTAGAAGTAAATAATTAAATGTTTTTCTTTCTTATTTCAAAGAAAAACTCGGGCTTATTCTTTTAACTTCAAGTTTTTCTCATTACGGGAATATTTATTTTCCTGAAGATATTTTTTACAGTTCACTTAGTCTTAGATACAAAAGTCCCCATAATTATTTTTTTTTGCCCTATTCCCAATCATAAACGCCGTAGCCGCTACAAAAAAGAAGCTACGTCATGTAGGATATTAATTGATCATAGTAGTTACGGTCCACGATGCTATGTTACAGTAATAGAATTATGACTATATAAGGTGCTCACAGTTTTTTTTCGATCATGATATTTAATCACTTCATCAATCTCCCAATGCATTTGGGGTCGGCGCAACATGTCTTATTTGTCCATACCTCTGAATTACTCGTCATCTCAGCAGTTACCTCCTTTTTTGCCATATCATCCTCTAAATGGTCCATCCATCGTTTCTTAAGTCTCCCTCTACTCTTATACCCTGTAAAAAGTACTTGATAAAAGGTCAAAAATTAACGACAATTTCATACATGGACTGAAAAAGTTCGAGGTACTTAACAAAATGGCTGTATCTACATCTTTACGGAGGCGATTACCGTCATAACGTACTTTTATACGAGCCAAGTTACATCGCAGTCGGCTGTTCGGAACCGATACGGCCCCGGTTAAAGTTTTGACGTGTCGTAAACGAGGCTGTTACCTCGTGACAAATGAATGGAAATGAAATCTTATGATGACAGAAATTCGTTCAAGTTTTTTGGCAAAACGTTACTTTGATTCGTAGGTAAGGTGTTGGTCGAGGCAGCGATGTAGAACTTGGAATACGGTTGGCTAGGAAAGTTTCTTGTTCAAGTTGTAAAACTACATGTTTAGACCGCTCATCATCATCATGATCATCGTCATGTTTTATGTGTTGTTCATCATGATCCGAAACCCTACGTCACGCACCTAATAGGCTTCTCTTTGCCTTTGCCAAGCTTTACGCTCTTCATCTCTGGACGGCCAACAGTTCTCTTTCCATTTCTTGGACTCCAGTCAGTCACAGCTTTACTCCACCTGCCATCAACTCGCGCCTTGCTACGTGTCGCGGTTTCCAATATCGAAGATCTTCGTACCTACGTCTGCGGTTTTCCATGTGTGTTAATGTATTGTTATATCACCAAATAATTACCTAATATGTCACACGTGTATTCCCTGAAGGTTTAGGCAAAAGCATGGCAGAGGTGGGTGTACTGTACAACCCACATTTCACCAGTTATGTTAAGTCCTATATAATACTGAGGCGAGACGTAATTGCTATTAATATAACACGGCATCTATCTCTAGAGCTTAAATAAGATGAATATTATCTGATGGATAAAATTATATGTTCATTTCTAGTCTGTTCTAATTATTATGGTTGTAAAAAGATTAGGTAACTTTTACACTAACTGTAAAGGACACTTATACGAATTCAATATCATTGCATTGTCGGAATTTAGGCTACTCTAATATTATTATAAAGATTAGTGTTATTGTGTGTTTTTGTAACGAATAAACTCAAAACTACTAGACCAATTTCAAAAGTTCTGTCATCATTACAATGCTACATTATCTGTACTTAACAAAAGCTACTTATATATTTTTACAAGTATCCTTACATAGTATAAAACAAAGTCGCTTTTTTGTCTGTTTGTTTGTCTGTATGCTTAAATCTTTAAAACTACGCAACGGATTTTGATGCGGTTTTTTTAATAGATAGAGTGATTCAAGAGGAAGGTTTTAGTATATAATTTGAACGACATCCACGCGGGTGAAGCCGCGGGCATCAGCTAGTAAAAAATATCCACCCGTACGAAACCGGGATGGGTCGCTAGTATCTTATAAAAGGTTCAAATATTTAGTAGAATTGTATCGTCTCTTGAGCCACTTATTTAATAACAATATTCCGCAACGTTTCTTGTCTATCTTATTTCCTTATTGGGCAGCCATAGAATGATATAATGGAATGTCAATCATCTTGGCAAATGTTTGAAGCTGTACGTAACGTTCCATAATAAAATGTCGTACATTTTCGAATACAAATCATCGTTGATCGTGCATATTAGTGTGGAAGGCACGATTTGTCCGTAATCATACTATGTGTGCACACATACTTACTTAATTGTAACTGTAATATTGTTACTGTCAAAAATAATGTAGTATAAACAAGGCATTCTACGATGTTTTTATCATGTATTTGAAAGAAAAAAAAGATTTTTTCTTTTCTGTTGACCAAAAGTTTGCAATCTTTGTGTTGGCAATTCAAAATTCTGTAAATGGCCTATTCTACTAATAATATAAACGCGAAAGTTTGTATATAGTATGTATGGATGTTTGTTACTCTTTCACGCAAAAACTACTGAACGGATATGGATAAAATTTGGTACACAGATAGTTTATAACCTGGATTAACACATGGGAATTTTATCCTGATTTTATCTTCCCGTGGGATAATTTTCGAGTTGTAGTGTGTGATGCCGCTAGCAACAGCTAGTATCAAATTAATGCTTTGGTTTTGCTGATGCGATTCAAGATCTATGTTTGATCAATGAAAAGTATAATTTATTTTAAAGTAATTGGTTCACTACTCAATTAATAACGAACTATAAAGTTATTTATTTTAATACTGCAACGCAGCGACCACGGCTTTTATACGTTTCTAATTAAAACCGTCTCTGAGTATCATAGTAGTCCATTTCCTTCAGTGAACTGCTTGCGGGAGCAATTACATTTTCTTCCATTTTATTAATTAACAAACGTCCTCAACAGAATAACACTCTTTTATCTACCCAAATATCATAAACCCTCTCTAATGCATTCAAAAACCATAGGCAATGACCAGCATTACCAACTAGCAGAAATTAACAGAACTGTAATGAGCTCATAACCTACTGAAAACAGTAGGTTATGAGTTTTAAATTTGGAACAGGTGTCAAATTCAAGTGAGTGTGCTATTCTATAGTGCGAGCGGAACTAGTTGGCCGCGCCATAAGTGGCGACAGGGGTGAGGGGGCGGGTTGCCTACAGCTTGCAATGCACAGGAGACTATAATTAGACAGTGATGACCAATCTCGAGATATCGTGAACAATAATTTGTTCAATTTATTGAAAAGAATACAAATAAAAAACAAAAACATGCCTAAGGCGCGGCCAACTAGTTCCGCGCGCACGTATCTACATTAAAACATATACCTATCGATACGAAACCCCAATTCAGTAGGTATGATTTTAATTATAAATCGCACGACATTTTGATCTCGAGTGACACAAGAATAGTGACTTTGTTCGTTTGCCTATGATTAAAAAAAATGACAGATATCCGAAACGCCGCCATTTCGAGCTGTCATTTGTTCGTTAGCTTTTTATTCCCTTTCATTGAGAAGACAAATTTTCTGTTAATTCTTTATTTCTGTCGAAAATGAGTGATAGTGACTCAGAAATTAACATGAACACTCCGCCAGATATCGTAAATGCAGCGACGAATGCAACTAATAACCTGTTTATTTTTTATTGCATTACACTGGTAACAATGCTGGTCATTTCCCTATGGTTCCTGAACCCATCATAGAGCCCTTATGATATTCGGGCAGATAAACTAGTGTATGCAACTATACATAATTAGGTTTATGATATTAATAGTAGTGTCAGTGACCATGTCAGTTTAAAAACTTATAATTAGGCATTACAAAACTCGTGTGATGCTATTAAGAAACTCGCCTTCGGCTCGTTTCTTAAACCCACACTTGTGTTGTAATGCCCTTCATTATGCACAGTCGCATAAACTACTATTGCTATCAATTGAGCAAACTGCTATTTACTGTTGGAAACGGAACTGCATTACCCACTCCCATTTCTTGGGTTCGATAATATTCGTAAATGTTACCTACTAGCTTTTGCCAGCGGCTTCGCCCGCGTAAAAATGAAGATTTTCCATACAAATCTCATCCCCTATTTAACTCCCTTAGGGGTTGAATTTCGAAAAATCCTTCCTTATTCCTTGTCTACATTATAAAGGGAACCTCTGTGCAAAATTTCAGCTTTCTAGGTCCAATTAGGGTTTGGGCTGGGCGTTGATGAGTCAGTCAGTCAGTCAGTCAGGACTTCTCTCTTTATTTATTAGAAGAAGAAGACATAGATGGTTGTTCCATTTTGTACACAGAGTTAATTAGCAGCAGCCGCGTATTCTGGGATTGTGCCCGGTTGATGGCAATAGGCTCGCCCCGTATAATATTATGCAACTTAAATAACTGGTGAAATGTGGGAGTACACAGTTCTGCATAACCCTTCGGGAATTACAGGTATAATTCTTATTCTTATTCTTTATTGCACACATAAAATAACAAAAATAAACATAAATTACAAAGCTTATGTACAAAGGCGAGCTTAACCCAGAATTGGGAATAATGTTAGAGTTAATTGAAAAGGACCGACGCCAACGCAACAACTAATTTCAGTAGTGAAATATTGATGATGCTATCTATACAGGCTGAAAAAAAAACACAAGGTATTTGGGGACTGGGATGATACACAGAATACGTGGTGTTTTTGGGTCGAGGTTACTTGCAGCCTGTGAAAATATTTAGAGTTCACACTAAAGTCTTGTCTTATCTATATTATTATTATACTATATAATCTATCTATATAAATAAAAAGAGAAGTCCTGACTGACTGACTGACTCATCAACGCCCAGCCCTAAACCCCCTCCCGCCCTTAGACCTAGAAAGCTGAAATTTTGCACAGGGGTTCCCTTTAAAATGTAGACAAGGAATAAGGAAGGATTTTTTTTAAATTCAATACCTAAGGGGAAATAGGGGATGAAAGTTTGTTTAGAAAATCGTCATTTTCATGAGGGCGAAGCCACATGCAAAAGCTAGTTTATGATAAAAAGTTTTCACGGGTATTCATTACGTCTTTGCAGTTTCGCTAGCTGATTTAATGAAGCATAATAAAATTAGCCTATATAATTTTCCCTGGGCCACAGGCATCCTCTCTATGAGACGGAAGGGGCGGGCCCAGTGCGGGTTGGTAGATGGCTCATGTCTTTGATTAAATTTCATCCATTAATAAATACTCCTTTGTCCCACCAGGCATGTGTTAAGTGATGGCAGACTGGTGGTTGGAGCCAGACGGTCGCTGATGGACGCGGGCAGCGGCGCCGGTGCGATGCTGAGGTGCAGGGCCTCCAACCGAGCAGGCACTGTACTCTCCAGACCTGTCATGTTACAACCTGGTAAGTTCTATCATCATTAATCTCCTGCTCTTATTGCAATTTATCTGTGGTTGGCGCAGCATGTCTTCTTCTCCGATACTTTTTTTCTTTCTTTTCTTTTTTTTTTTTAAAAACGTGGAATTCCCCACACTAGGAATTTCTCCTTTATCGTGGGTGCGTTTTCTCTATTACCTGTCATTTCAGCGGTTACCTCTCTTCTAGCTATATCATCCTACAGTCAGTCCACCTACAGTTTCTTTGGTCGTCCTCTGCTCTTATACAATACCTATCCATATAAATACTTAACATTTCCTCCCTTCCTTTTCGTCCTCCCTTCGAATCGTCATTTTCTTCGAATAAGTTACTACAGTCCATTTAAGGTCGGCAAGTCTTCCTTTTCCATACTGCTTTACTGGTTGTCAGCCGTTCCAAGCCATATCATCTTCCACTTCATTCATTGCATCATTTTTTTATCACTCTGTTTAACAACACGGCATTTGTACGATCGGTTGGAAAACCTATATTGAATTTATCAATATTAGAACAGATGTTCTAATAAAATTATTAAAAGGAACGGTTTAATCAGATCGAGCTTACAAAATCATGTAGGCATTGTTAAGCGGCTTATACTCAGATGTGCTAGCCAAAACCCATTAATAAAATAAATATTTGTCCCACGTTGTGGAGATCCCAACTGATTACAAATATACCCAATTTGCAACTACTTGTGCTTCTTTATTACCATAATTATAAAACGAAATTAGCCGGATTCTGTCCTAACAAAGGTTATTTATTCAAACAAAGAGATTTATTCGAGGGTTTGACCTCGTAAAGCAAAATTTGTAATGAATAAATAATTGGGAGCCCAAAATATTAATTATTTTGATTATTGCTTTCACGATCGTGCAAGCGGGTATCTACAGTCTATCGTCTCAATTACGCAGTGGCTCTAATGGAAATTATAAAAATTGTAAACAACAGACTTGTGTAATAAACAGATGTACGGCAAGAGGGCAAAACAAATTACAACTTCGAGTCGAGTTGGACCAATTAACTTTCCGTTACAGCGAGGGAAATATGAAATAAAATGAAAAACAGCCCACGGCTCCCGAGTTTTTTTTACACGGGAAAACTTTTAATTAAGGGATTAAAAATGACATTAGAGTGAGTTCGCAGCAACGTAACTTTCTCATTGTTTCTCGAATATCCGCAAGGCAGACTCAAACACAGCACAAATTACGATTAGGTAAATAGATAAGCACAAAGAAACTGGTGTTATTCTCTATTAAGCCTTGTTAAAATCTTACCTCACCGCCCTTGAGGAATAAAGAAAGAAAAATAATCCACCAACTTAGTTTCGTAACATTCATTAAGAAAACGGAATGTCGGAAAGTTGGAGGCACTTTCCAGAGACGTTACAAACAAAAGTGGGTTATTTATCAACAAATCTAATTAAGTATTAGTAATTATCTCTTTATATAAATGCCTTGGTCTTTATAAAACTAAATGAAGACGAAAAAAGTTAATTATTTTATTTTGATCAATTTATTTGGTAACTAAGGTTTAATGGAAAGATACTCAATTCGTGGCCGTGTGGTTTAGACTGGTAACGTAATAATTACGGCATTGTAAATTAATACTAAAATACTACGTAACCACTGATATGGTTATTACTACTGAAACCTCAACTAAGTTTCAGTTTATGTATCCAAACTATGGTAAGAACTTCCTTTATCTACTTTAACAACTCAATACTAATTTACTATTCATAACATCCACTTTCTATTACCTTACTTCCGGACCTTAATATTAGGTAGGTATTTGAAAAGATGAATATTTTTCACTCCAATTGCTTTTCCACCGAGGGACGAGGAAAGTTTTAATTAAAGATTGAGCGACATTATGTCCCTCATCTCGGAAAAATAACCTTGTTATAACGAAGCCGACACGACGGTCTGTTATTGAAAATAATTTTGTTTCTGTAAGCCTAGCCTTCGTACTTTATGTTGTATCGACTATAACAAGTGAAGTGTTAGACAATATATTTTGAAGTAGTATGGATAAGCTTCTGTACTCAAGGGATTGTTCTGTTGTTCTATGACTTATTATGTCTAATATTATTTTGGCACATGAAAGATATACTACGGAGAATAATGAACAAAATTCGATTACTTGAGCGTTTTGTTTCTCGTCATATCTTGAGGCACATTAATCAAATCAGACTGTCAGTTAAGACAACTCTGTAAACAAATGCTTGAGAGCGCTCGTTAACTCGGTGAACTTCGTTACGGAGCTCCGATACAATGCGAACCCGAGTTAATATAGAACAACTAAGCCACGTTAACGAGTTCCACAATCGTCTATCGTAAGTGGTTGTAAGAACATCCCTTTCAAACTCATGAACTAGCTCTCAAGTTACAGATTTTACTTAACATATTTTAATATTTTCCCGTACAATGAAGCTGACTACAAAGGGAAAATTGAAAGGCAACAAATAGGGGCGCAGTAGAAGCTTATTCTCATTCAAATGAGTTTCGAAGAAAGTATTCGACACTTTGATATTGTGATATTTACTTATCTTGTTTCAGTTTTGCTATGTTTTTCATTACAGTGATAAGTTAATCTCATAGGACTACCTACTGTTCTCGACGTTGTCATGTCGAACCATCAATCAAGATAATCATTCGTTCAAAAGTTTGAACACGTTCTGTAAAAGGATACCTATTTAATTTTGCGTGTTTATTGTAATTATTCAATAGATCAATAATTGATTTCTTACTGAATACAATAAGAAGACGTAAAAGAATTATACAAAAGGCGAAACTTAAATATAGCTTGAAATTGACGGAGTCAAGCCTAAGACGGCTTCACGAACAAAGCCATGTCGGACGCAATTATTCCTTTATTTATTATTCCGTCTCATTTTTGTTTCGTTATTTCTTTTGACAAGTTATGAAAGTCTCAAGTTACGCATTATTAAAATGAACGGGAACTTTTATGATGAAGCGAATTAAATGAAAAAATATTCTATTCCCTTTTTCCTAGTACATAATTTGCAATAGTAGACAAAATACTGAGAGATCTAAATTAAAAACTTTTGTTCCTATTTTGTCTGATTTAAAGCAGACCCATATCTGGACATAAATAAAAGAACATTTTTAATATTTCGAATGAAAATTTATTTTGAATGCGAGGTCCGTTTTTGTGTTCATTCCTTTACTACGTTTGAGTTACAAAGTTTCGTAGTAAATAGGTGGTTCATTACTATGGTGTATTTTTGTTTGGCTAAAGTTTGCGTTTCGTAAAGAGGCACGGTTGTTTTATTTTTCCGAAACAAACAAACTTTACCGCTTTGTTTAATACGCGGCTGGGGATTATTGAATAAGAGATGTTTGTTTCTTATTTGGTTATTTACTTCTGAATGAAATATGATTATTTTTTGTCTTATTTGTATAGTGGAGGATAGTGTCCTATCCCACACGGCTCGTCAGCTGATTCCTGCCAAGATCGGCGGTTCCGTGGTGCTGAGATGTGAGCTGTCTCCACAAGTGGGCTTAGTGGACATCACGTGGCTGCAAGATGGACTGCCGCTGTCTTCTGGATATTTGAGTGGTGGTAAGATAAAATAGAACGTTGAATAATAAAGATGATGTTCTTAAAGAGTGCCTTAAGTTTGCATTGAAACAAGAACCCTAATGAATAAACAAGAAGACCTCTAATGAACGATAAAAAAAATTGTACCCCATGGCTAAGTGGTGTTTAATAATCTACGTCCATATATACGCCTTTATTCTCTTGGTGAATGAATGCAATTTCTCAATTATACATACATACTGTTTGATTTATAATATTTAAGCTGGCATGGTCACTAAAATCGGGATATTCACCACGTTTGGTAGATATATTTGTTTCGAGTTCAATATTTCAACGCTGTTGCAAGCACCATGATTCACGTATAAACAACACTAAATATGGTAAATATACCGTTTCAACTTATGAATTACCTACAAGTCTACAAGGATCCATGTTGTTTTAGAACCTCGTTGGGTATCCGGAGCCAGTGGCCTGCTACTCGGCCTAGACCTGACCCAGGCCGACGTACAGGCGGAATATTCATGCGTGGCTCTCGACACACCAAGCCCGCCTTTGAAACTCACTACCGACGGTCAGTAATAACGCTTTATGCATTTAGAATGTCCTGAATTTACTCTGCAGAAATTACTAGGACTTACAGGTCAAAGACGATTACGCATGGCTGATGTAAATAGGAGTTCTTGTACACGAATTGTAAAACAAATATTTGAATTTCCTTTGAAGCTTATGCATCATAACTTGTTTACCGTTGCAAGTAAACTTCTGCATGAAAAACTACGAGGACATTTTCTAAATGTTTGTTCGTCGCCTTGTTGGTCTAGCTTGTCGCAAGCGCGACTGCTGTGTTTGAGATCCTGGGTTCGAATCCCTGGTCGGGCTAATTGGTATTGCTTAGTTTTTCCATCAGGAATTTCTCGGTACTAACCAAAGGGTCTGGATCTGTGCCCGATTGATGGCAATAGGCTCGTCCCCTTTTACATGGGACTTAAACATAATTGGCGAAATGGTGTACTAATTAATGGGCACACCTCTGCCTTAACCTTCAGGAAATTATAGGCGCGATGTTTATGTATGTTATGTTCTTGGACAGGGATTATTTAGTAGTAAAACAAATATTTTGAATTTTCTTTGAAGCTCTATGATTCATAACTTGTTTACCGTTGCAAGTAAACTTCTGCAAAATATACGATGACAATTTCAAAATGTTTTAGTACGCTCTCGTCTGCTCAATGTATCTTTTTGCTTATGTAGACAGCAGCTGGTTGGAAAATATAGAACTAAACTCTGTGGAAGCTCGCGCTGGGGACACTGTTGTATTACCGTGTATTCTACGACATATTACAGGACACACTGTGAGGTAAGTAATCGTATATCAATCTATATATATTTTTCCAGGTTCGTTTGATTAATAATTAATTAATAATTCGTAATAAAAAATCAGTTGGCCATGTAAAACATTAATAGAAGATTTCACCACTTTTCAATAGTACTAAACGAATTTTTTTAAGCAATTAAAATTTAACATTAAATTAGTTTAATAAAATACTTTTATCTACCCAAATATCATAAACCCTCTCTAATGCGTTCAAAAACCATAGGCAATGACCAGCATTACCAACCAGCAGAAATTAACAGAACTGTAATGAGCTCATAACCTACTGAAAACAGTAGGTTATGAGTATTAAATTTGGAACAGGTGTCAAATTCAAGTGAGTGTGCTATTCTATAGTGCGCGCGGAACTAGTTGGCCACGCCTTAGGTGGCGACAGGGGTGAGGGGGCGGGTTGCCTACAGCTCGCAATGCACCAAAGAGTATGTAACTTTACAATGCACAGGAGACTATAATTAGACAGTGATGACCAATCTCGAGATATCGTGAACAATAATTTGTTCAATTTATTGAAAAGAAAACAAATAAAAACAAAAACATGCCTAAGGCGCGGCCAACTAGTTCCGCGCGCACGTATCTACATTAAAACAGATATACCTATTCGATACGAAACCCCAATTCAGTATGATTTTAATTATAAATCGCACGACATTTCGATCTCGAGTGACACAAGAATAGTGACTTTGTTCGTTTGCTTAGGATTTAAAAAAAATGACAGATATCCGAAACGCCGCCATTTCGAGCTGTCATTTGTTCGTTAGCTTTTTATTCCCTTTCATTGAGTAGACAAATTTTCTGTTAATTCTTTATTTCTGTCGAAAATGAGTGAAAGTGACTCAGAAATTAACATGAACACTCCGCCAGATATCGTAAATGCAGCGACGAATGCAACTAATAACCTGTTTATTTTTTATTGCATTACACTGGTAACAATGCTGGTCATTTTCCTATGGTTCCTGAACCCATCATAGAGCCCTTATGATATTCGGGTAGATAAATTAGTGTATGCAACTATACATAATTAGGCATTACAACACTCGTGTGATGCTATTAAGAAACTCGCCTTCGGCTCGTTTCTTAAACCCACACTTGTGTTGTAATGCCCTTCATTATGCACAGTCGCATAAACTACTATTACACGTCACATCATTGCACACACTAAAATTGTTCCTAAGAAATATATAAGCGTTTTATTTTACAGATAGCGCGCGAGTTGAATGCAGTCGGGGTCTGAGGTAAAGAGCGGGAGCATCTCCCCCCGCTATCCCGCACGCCCCACCTCACGCGCCTGCAGTGTAGTGCAGCTGCTGTGCTATTCACACTAGTGTAATGCGGTAGTGCTGTCACAGCACTACCGCATTCCTAAGCTCTGCATTCAACTCGCGCGCTATCTGTACTTCCTATAGTTCAGTGACAATTTAGATTACATGTGGCAAAATTAAATCATCAGTTGGCAGCGGCAGGAAGCATCTGGCACCTGGGCTGCAGTCTCAGGGGAAGGGACGGTCCGGGGAGGGTCACTCGTCATCTCATCTGCGCGGGCGCACCAAGCTTCGCGATACGCTTGTTCCTCCAATCCGGAGTCACCGTCGAGAGTACTTGTAAAGCTGGTTGTGTATGAACCGCTGGCTGTTACTGTGGCGCCGAATCCTTTGGTAAGTTACCTTAATTATGTCAGTAAGTACAGCTTCACGTTCTACAACTGGCTTGTTTTTCAATTGCATTTTAATCTAGCACATTATACAACCCCATGTTCAGAAAGATTTGATGATAATTTAAAGAATGATGTACCTATTAAAGACCTTTTTTTGTGGGGTAATCAATGATTAAATGACTCCTCCGCTCTGGGCAGAGCGGTAGGGAGTATCAGACTTCTACTGACTAAAAACCACCCATGTTCCTTTTTAACCCTTTGTGTCGAGGCCGCGATATTTCTTTCGAACAACTCGCAGCCTCGACGGATGTATTATTGCCCTTCAATGTGAACATCTTTCTTCTTCTCCATTTCTAATATTCAGCAGTCCAAAACAAAATTTCAAACCTAATCGACCCTGCGACCCAAAGGTATATGGCTGTTTTTTTTTTTAATTATGATTATGGTCCCATGTAGAAAGTTGGTTCGATGATTTGGTTACCACACTTCTGTAATTCATGCTGTATAATAATTATGATCTGGATGACTGCAAATACCCTCACACAAATTAATTATTTGTTTTATTCAAATGCTCTCGATCTCCTCACAAAGTAACCCCTATCGCAGATGATAGGAACCGGCGGTTCCGGTCACCTGAACTGCTCAGTAGTGGGGGGTCGCGGTGGTGGGGTGACACTGAGCTGGCAGCACGAGGGTCGTCCGCTCCACGCACCGCAGTCCCGTCTCGCACTCGGTCCAGTACGGACGCATCACTCGGGCCTCTACCAGTGCACCGCCCATGACCATTCTGACTCCGCTGTAGCTGGTGCCGAGTTAGTTATTGCTGGTAACAATAGAATATTGTTTAAGTTGTGGAAGGTAGCTAAGGCTATGTCAGCTCCAAAAACACTGAAAATGATAGATCCTTTATTGTCTTTGTAGATTTTGGTAGCACCAATGTTCTACTAACAGCTTTGCACCTTTTCTTGTTCACGATGTCTCAATGATTTGATTTAAGTTACTAGATAGAATAATTAGGATAAGAATGTCAAATAAATGGATGGATGAATTGTGTGAAAGAAACGAGAGTGATTTAAAGCATAACGGTTGACAGGGGAGAAAAACTCTTTGCACTGGCAAGGAAAATAGGAAAAAGAGATGATTATGCCAGAAAGAGTAATTTATTTTCAACAGCTGAACTTTAGGCTTGGCTACCTTACCACCATACATTTTTAAACTCCCCAATCTGTGCAACCGTTTATCTTTAATCCGGTTTCCAGACAGACCGCCCCGGCTGGTATCGACGTTTAGCGGAGCGGTCTCCAGGATCGGACAGAGCATTGTCATAAGATGTGCAGCCACTGGTGTCCCGTCACCTCGTATACTTTGGACTTTAGATGACAGACCGTTGCCGGCTGCTCCTGATAAGTGAGTAGCATATTATCTCTTTACTAACCCAAAATGTAAAAGAATTCGGTTGGTTCCAAATTAAAAAGGTTTCGGATAGGTTACATTTTCTGTAATTCCGCCACGTTCTTTTTGTGCTGAAATAACAGTTCTAGCCTGGCATAATGCTGACAGAGTATAGAATGCCACTGAAGGCCACTGATCAGCGCGGCCACCTACTTGTCACAAACAATATAAAGTAATTACCCTAAAGTACCATCGTTATGGCAAAAAGAAAGCTAACTATTACGTATAGTGGTAAGCAGAGCTGACCAAGCTACCAGGGGTGAGCAACTGAGCATCCTCAGTAGCTCCTATGTGAGGTCTTCTTAAAATGGCAATGTTTGCAGGTACAGCGTAAATACAAGGGCAGAGGCAGTGCCAGGAAGCGAAGAAGGCACTATAGTGTCCACTCTTAGTGTGACTATTAGGACTGCAGACGAAGGTGGCAGGTACGGCTGCAATGCCACCAATTCACAAGGATCCCATGCACATCAAGCAAGGCTAAATGTTTATGGTACGTTTACTTCTTTAAGGCATCGTTTGTAGTGTTTTACGTACTCCGTTTGCCTCAACCACATTCATACATCTGGTCATACACGCACGTCGCGCCGGTTGCGAGTACTACGCATCTGCCCTGTGCGTATGTGTGTGTGTTTTGTCATTGATATGAGTAAACCTTAATGTTTTTTGGCACAGGTCCTCCAAATATCCGATATTTACCAGCGTTACATGTAAAGACTGACACGGATGTGACGATACACTGCCCATATTCAGGATATCCCATAAAGTAAGTGAAAATCATTATTATGTGCCCAGCCTTTTCCCAACAATGTTGGGGTCGGCCTCCAGTCTTAGGAAAAGTAAAATAGATTAATCTTCCCTATGCTGTAGGTATAGTCACTTAATACTCGTTATTATTGTAGAGAAGTAGTATGGAAGCGAGAAGACGGCTCGTTAGTAGAAAGTATATTGGAATCCAATGACGAACGAGGACTCTTAAGACTGAATTCAGTGAGAAGCACAGCTGCAGGAACTTATACATGTGAAGTGAGGGCGGAAAGTGGAGAACTTGCCCGAAGAACAGTTCGCCTTGACGTTCATAGTAAGAGATTTACTTACTTTGGTGACGTAGGTACCCCAGCTTTCTGAAAATGTTTAAACGTTTAGTTATTGTCAACAGAGCCTCCGAAAATAGTTTCGTTCCAATTTCCCGAAGAACTTGAAGTTGGTGGAAGTACGCAAGCGACCTGCAGTTTGGTGTCAGGCGACAAACCAATACAGTTTTCTTGGCATAAGGATAATTTGCCGATTCCTTCTACGCTTAAAGTAAGTGGAATACAGTTCTAGCTTATAGTTATTATAAAGTTCAAAAGTTTTTTAGAAAAGTTTACCGCCATAGTTATAAGTGATCATCATCATCAGCCTACAGCAATCCACTGCTGGATACTCTACGTATAAATCCTTAATAATAATTATTGCTAGGTTGAACAGAAGAACATGGACTTTTTCTCTCTCCTGATCATACAAGACCTAACTTCGGCTCACAGCGGCGACTACACCTGCAGAGCTACAAACGACTTCGGAACAGTTAGCCATAGCGCATCGCTGATTGTCAAAGGTATTTATTGTCTTACCTTTAAGTTCATTTTGCCTTGTATGTTGTAACATATATGCCCTAGTTTACGTTTAGTTTGATAGTCCTGAGCCTCTAGCACAAATGAACGGTCAACTTAATGGAAATACGTCGATTTTAAAATTGTAAAAACATGTTTCATTTATGATATTTTCATAATTTTATGAATCCATTCATATTATTTATGCATGACAGTGGTTGTTATTTCTGTTTGGTTGTTTTGTAGTAAAATCGTCGTATTTACGTTCGTCATTATTGTCATCTCGGGATTTAATCAGATTTCGAACGTATTTGGCATCAGAATAGGTCGTTGACTTCGTTTTTAGATAGTTTTTTAGAATAACTTTGCCGTTAAGTTTGTGTAGAATTGCAAAATAAAATAGGTACGAAGACAGATGCATCACTGTCAAAATTGCAGTTTTTTCCACCTTCTTTATTCTTCTATACTGTTAAGAGGACCAGCGTAACATATAAAGCAGTCTCTCCGCACAGAATCGCCGACATGGGTGTGGCGAGCTCAGAACACCTCGGTGTCGGCGGGCGCCGCACTTCTGCTGCCGTGCTCGGCTAAAGGACAACCCACGCCGAGGATATCTTGGGAGTACTCTACAGGTATGTGTGAACTACATAGCTGAATATTCATGTATTTTGTTCCCTATTTCGACTGTAGATACATAAAAGTATTCTACATTGCCTCGTTGTACTAGTGGTCGCAAACGCGAATGTTCGTGCAAAGTGTTATTGCCTATATTTTTCAGTAGTTTGTCAGTAGCAGGCACTTAGTCTGGACTTGTGCCCAGCTAATGACAATATACTCGCCCTCCGAACACAGCTGAATACCAGTATTATACATGAAGAACTTTCTATCTGACCTCCACAACCCAGCTACGGGGTAAATACCCTTGGTAACAACTGTCAAATATTTGAAAATGTTAACTACGGCCTAACGTACTTCCCGAGAAACTCATTTGATAATGGATGGTCGATCGACCGAGATCGGAAAGTGTTGCTTAACCTTTTGAAGACTACTATTAAATTTCCCTGCCATCGCAGGGCTTAGACAGAGCTCTAGTAATTGTTCCTTTTTGTCAAACAGTAAACTTTTCTTAGGGTTTGCAGAAAACTAGAGCTTTTTAAGCAATCATTTCGACTAATATTTTTTTCTAAGAAGGTTTAATTATCTTTTGTAGTCCCATCCAACAAGGGCGCGGTAACAAGCTTATCTATTAGGAAATAAAGTCATTATTTCCTAATAGATAAGCGTGCCCTTATTTGTAATTTCACGAATACAGAAAACTGAATTATATAGAGTCCCGGTAATCGGATTTCTGTGGTAACGTAATTTCAGGTATTGGCATATCCAATATTGCGTTTTGATTACTTTTAATATAACTATAATGCTAAAGGTAACCGTTGTATATTATTGTTTTATTAATTTGTAACGTGAAGGAAGTTTGAATATTACAAAAGCAAAAGGCTTTGTAGATAATACTCGTAATGTATTTTTGATGTTATGTATTATTTGTTTATGTACGTAATGCAGAAAAGTGGCTTAATAAAACTGTTTGAGAAAGGACCTGTACAGTACAGGCGCAACGCAGTTCTCATATCAACATTATAGCATTATCAGCGCCAAGTGTAAAACCTAAAATATACATCTTTATGGTCCTTCGAGCCGGGTTTTCATGCAAACAAAATAAGCTATCTAGAGAGTAGACCTAAACACAATATTCCTTCTTTAAAAGTAGTATCTATTATGGGAAGTAAGTACATGACATTCAGTACTTACACATTCAGTAATATGCTTGTTCTATGTAACAGTATCCCAGTGGTGATGTCGTATTTATGTACACATAGATGGTGACAACTGGCGACACGTACTCTGGGGTCAGTCAGAGGCGACGGACACCAGCGGTGGCTCAATACTGATAGACGGCACTGTGTGGTTGAGGGCCGCCATTCCTGAACACGAGGGCTGGTATCGGTGCACTGCTCGAGTGCAGCATTCTTTCTTGCATCACTCGTTTTATCTTGATGTTCGAGGTGAGTTGGTGTGAAGGTACAATCTAAACATATATTTAATAGTTGAAGTGGCAATGGGCAGGCCATTTTACTCGAAGAACCAACAACCGATGGGGAAGAAAGGTTCTCCAGTGGCGACCAGGAACCGGAAGACGCAGCGTTGGTAGGCCCCACCAGGTGGACCAACGACATTTTGAGAGTCGCGGGCAAACGGTGGATGCAAACGGCAGGCTGCCGTTCGTTATGGAGTTCTATGGGGTAGGCCTTTGTCCAGCAGTGGACGTCTTATGGCTGATGATGATGATGCGTTTAATAGACATGATCAAAGGACCCGGTTAGGCCCAGCAAAAAAAAAGAAGAGAACTTTATGTTGATGCCGAATTTAGTTTTTTAAAGTTACTTCAGGCAATACAATATATTATTTGCAATTTCATGTGACAACCATTCATAGAAATCAAGCAACAGTTCACAGTAATCTATTTTGTGCATCCACGTTCACGTGGCTTAAGCTAGATTAAAAAACTTTTTTAGTACGAAACATTTTGCTCTATATTTTTGAACTGTGAAAAAATCGGAGTAGCTTTACATTGCATCCCATTCGTTTTTATTCCAATTTGATAAGTCGAAAAAAATAGTTTCCATTTTACTACATCACGGTTTGTTTTTTTTTGTACTTTTACTATCGGTATTACAACTCTATAAATATTTATACGCCCCCGCTTCGCACGGGTGGAATGTGCTACATATAAACCTTTCTCTTGAATGACTATCGATTAAAAAAACCCTAAACAAATCCGTTGCGTAGTTTTAAAGATCTAAGCATACACAGGGACAGACAGCGGGAAGCGACTTTAGACGAAAAATTCGAAGTGACATCTATCAACCCGCACTGGGCCCGCGTAGTGAATTATAGCCCACCCCTCTTCTAGAGAGGAGGCTTAAGACGCAGTTAACGGGGGAACCGTAAAAACGACCTGTTTTTCGTCGCAGAGTTAGCCGTATTGCTACTTATTACAATTCCAAAAAAAAAAACAGTGTATAGTCAAATGTATAGGTAAAAGACTTATGCAAAAATATTTTCTAAAAGTAATCAAGAACCTCGAAAAAAAAAATCACAAAATCACAAAAAATCACACGAAAAACTTTTTCGTCTCGAAATGCTCAATATTTTGAGTGACAACTGTTATTTATTTTTTTACTATCAGAAAGGAAATTTAACCAACTAAAGACATGTAAAAATATTTCAACATTACAGCGTATTTTTTTTTTTATAAATTAAATCTGCGAACTATCGTTCATTTTGGCAGTCACGAGCATCAAACGCATCGCCATTTTCAACCTTATTTGTTTAGGCGATGAGTTAAACGCGCGCTCAAGGTCGCGGGCAGCTAATGTCGCCTTAAGTCCCTGCAGTGGAATCATACGCTAATGATGATGATTTACATATATTTCTGTTTTCTAACAGAACCTCCAAGACTAAGTAGAAGTGGTAGCGGTGAGACTCGGTGGGTGGTAAGAGGAACCACAGCAAGATTGTCGTGCACTGTCAGAGGGGAACCAGAGATCCACGTGCATTGGACGCATGACTCCAGGCCGCTGTCGTTACAGTAAGTTAAATTAAGCAATTTTGTGCGGTTTTAGAATTACCTCTTGGTACAGAGAAACACCCTGGATGAGGCTGGTACAAGGGTTTGTGCCCAACAGTGGGTGAAGTCGGACTGTAGCTGATGATGATGATCACGATGACCACTTTGATTTTTCATCGAGGTAATCTGATCCTGTTTGAAAAATTCGTTCCATTTGAAAGCTACTTTATTCTAAACTAGCTGATGCCCGCGGCTTCACCTGCGTGGATGTCGTTCAAATTATATACTAAAACCTTTCTCTTGAATCACTCTATCTATTAAAAAAACCGCATCAAAATCCGTTGCGTAGTTTTAAAGATTTAAGCATACAAACAAACAAACAGACAAAAAAGCGACTTTGTTTTATACTATGTAAGGATGGCATGGCTTTTAATTTTAATCCGGGGAATCTGGCAGGAAAAACAACTACATAGTATATCATAATTATTATCTAAGGATGAGTCCAAAACTTAGTGTGACACAATCTGAAACTAAATTGAATTTGCTGTCTCTTCAGAATTTGACTTCTTTGTAGTAATATTCATTCCCTTGTCTTGCCTACAATTTCATTATAGTCTAAATGATACTTATCATTTAGACTATAATGAAATTGTGGGCGTCATGTTCTCTTGCGATTGACAGGTTTGATGATTGCGTCATCTTCTGTAAATTTTCAATCAAAACTTGCAATTTATTTGTTGATTAAACTTATGAGAATTTCACAACTTTATCGACTTGGCAATTTAATTTCCTGTTTTGATATTGAATTCTGATAACATGTCCCGATCAATTTATAAATCAGTTATCTTGGAAAATATTTAATGATTACTTATAATATTTCTGACTGCATCGTTTTCTGTCTAGTGGCGACTTCTGAGCATGAGGTCCTAGGTTCGATTCGGGTAAAGTGTTGATGTCCATTTGAAATTTCTCAGTAGATGTCACGGTGTCTGAATTTGTACCCGGTTGATGGCAATAGGCTCACCCCTAATACATGGGACTTAAATAAAACTGGCAAAATGTGCATGAGTGCACTATTAGGTACACATCAGCCTATTTTTTCGTGGATTACAGGCGTGATGTTTTGTTATGTAACTTTACGAAAAAGGTTGTTAATAGTTATTTTCAAGTCCGAGGTATAATGACTTTTTTCCTCCTCCTAGCGGATCCGGTGGTGTTGAAAACAGGGAGACGACTGCTGGGGCGATGACCTCGGAAGTGACAATACCTCATGCGGGACCAGAACACGCTGGTGAATACCGTTGTCTGGCGCGAAACCTGTATGGAAGCGATGAGCTGGTCTACCGACTGTTCGTTAAAGGTTAGTTTAACTTACCTCTTTCTCTTATAAGGTTAAACCTAGTGAGGGACGACCTCCTTTATTGAATCACTTTATTTTATTTTATTTATTTATCAACTTACATCTACCATTACAGAGCAACTCCTTTAAACGAGTACCTTGTTTTACGCCCTGAAAACTTTTACTGTTGCTATATGAGTGTCGTGAGCGTTAAATAAAATGTACGAAGTGACATATTTTGAGGTGAAAGGATGACGGTCGGTCAACCGCGGAATGGTTGCATCATAATAAATCTGAAAACATAAAATATAAAAGATCAATAGGAGACTTTAATTTAAAATCACAATGTTTGTAAATTTCAATAATCTCTTCGTCAAGAAGATATTTTCATTTTCTTCGATTAAATAAATCTACCTAGAAACAGTGTAATACCAAAAATAGGCCAATAAATTTTAACGTTGTTATTATTAGAGAAGGCTCAGGCTACATAATAAAAACCAACGAAAGAGGAGTTGCAGTTGTGTTGTAACAAAATTTATAGAATTCTGGAAAATGCTAGCGCCCCTATGTAACCTACAGAACGAGTCCGGACTATTTGTTCGTGGAAAAACTGAAACTAGATACCAGTATGTAGTAGCGGCTCACGGCTGGTAAATATGAAAAGGGCATGTAGGTACTACCTTGGGTGTTTGTGGTTGAATTTTAAAGTTGAAATGATTTTTTTGTATAGGTATCTTATTACCACAATAGGTATCATGTATTGGACTTCCCATTAATAAAGGTCTACCATGACTAAATACATAATTTTACTCAAGACACATGGCCATATTTTCCACTTGTAACATTATTTGCATGATTAACCTGGTAGGTTAGATTCGTTTTAATACATCGATCAACTTACCATGTTTTATAGTTTGAATTAGTAACGTCGATGTTGTCAAGCTAATTTCAAAATACAGGTTTTTTGGTATTTCAGCGCTGTGTCTCTGTGCACGGCATGTTCAATAGTATTAGATTCCAAAAAAACGCAAAAGTTAAAAAAATTATGTCGTTTTACGTTTGGTAGAAATACTTACCTATCTGTAAAACTGTATTTTTAAAGTGTACTACAATGCCTTGTTTGAGTAAATAAATATATAAATACCATGTTTTCCACTTGTAGGTCTCTTAATCTGTATCAATTTGCCTATAAACTGTGTAGCACGTTTCATATTATAATGAAATATCCAGTTTCGATTTATTTGAGTTGGCATGGCAAACAACGCGACGTACCGTATTTAATCTGCAACAGCAAAATAATAAAAAAATATGATATTTTATAATATTTCCCCGTTAAATCACGATCGCCGCTTCAACTGCAAATATTTACGATGATTTCAGTGCATACAAAAATAATTATAACTGTATATCCATCGTTGAATTTTTAATTACTACATAGGTACAGATTTTTTGTCATTATTTAGCGAAATATCACCATTACGAATGAACTAATAATTTATTTGCAAGAATATAGGTTTTTTACATAAGTTCTTGAGAACTTATATTCGGCATTTTAGCCATACAAATATTTAGATTCGATATAGACAAGCTGTTGAACATCTAAGCAAAATCGTAAACAAACCCTCCACTTAGTACTCTATTCAAAATCCAACGAGACATCACATTCCTCCCTATTTAACATGTAAACAACATTAAGTTAAACAACACTACGTATGTAGTGGTTACTTCCGAGCCGTTGTTCCATGCCGCGGTACTGTGCCGTCCAGCGGTCGTCATGTACTCGCGTCGAGGGCCATAAAGCGTAATGTGTGTCCGCGATAATACTGAATACGTGGCCCCACTGTACTGTTATATTTTGACTACGAAAATTGGTACAGAAGGTATATTGGGTTGCCCGTCGGGGCCGCGGATTTTTGTACTAGATGACGTGGCCTCGGCGCAAGGGCAAAGAAGGAACATGGGTTCGGTTTTTAGTCAGTAGAAGTCTGACGCTCCCCTTCGCTCTGCCCAAGAGCGGGGGGGGGGGTCATTTGATGATTTTCCACCCACCAAAAAAGAAGAAGGTATATTGGGTTGGTTAAAAATAAAACGTACAAAATGAACCTAGTTATGACTACAAATTAAAATAGTGCACTCAACGACAAATAAATACTTAATGCATGATGTGCCAACCAATAAGAGATTGGTAATTTAGTACACACTGGTCTATAACTCTGTTGGTTGGGTGTATCTCAAATCTTTGTATTTAAGAATATTATATTATTAATCTTTTTATTTTTTTATATTTAATTGTTGAAGAGCTAAATTATCATCATCATTCTTCCAACCCTTGCCTCATTATATTTGGGGTCGACGCAACAAGTTTTTCTCTTCCATACTCCCTTGTCAGACGTCACGGTATCATTTACTCCTGGTGAAGCAAATAAATAAAATATAAGTAGCTAGTTAATTTAAAAGGTTAAATTTCACATTGAGCTCTTTTTCATGTGCTTCAAATATCACATAAAGTGAAATTCATCAACCGTAAATAACTTCGCAGTATCGGCTTACATATTTTTGAAAAGGCATTTTCCTTATGGATTCATATATTAATTTCAGTTATTTCCATTTTCTAAAGGCCTGTTTGATTTAGTTATCTTTCTTGTCAATTAATTCGTAATGGCTGCTGTTATTTCCGTCAACCAATCACATAAACCCACGCCAGTCACGCCCTCGCAGATTAAGCAGAGGTTGTAGCCTATATTTTACCCAAATGTCACTAGATTTTATACAATGTTACATAATCGGAGACTTCGTTAGTCTTTCAAAAACTATTTGCGTAGTTAGTTTTACATAAAATATATAGTTGATAGCGCACACCACCCAGTCATCTCATAGACAGTATTTTTTATTGGTTTTAAAAACTGTGCTCCACACTTGACATTTTTCCTGTATCGTGGGTGCGTTTACAAATATATTTTAATCTCACATGTAATACACAAATACACCCAGACCCGAAACAACTATCTAGCTACACAAATATGCGGGGATCGAACCCGCGACACGCAGTGCAGCAGTCCAATCCTTCAGCCACTGCTCCAACCGTGCCGTCGAGTATGGAATGGGACTTCTGTTATTATTTAGTGTTGGCGTCCTCTACCCTACAAACGTGTAATTTATGATACGCGATGTTTCGGTTATGGTTATACATGGCGTAAATAAAATAACAAGTTTAAAATTTTCGTTTTCCGCGCCGAAAGAGTGTGACCAAATAAAATATATTTAGTAACTGTATAATTTCGGGTGGAATGTCTGGGGTACTTTGTCTGAGAAGTTTCAGTCATAAGTTCAACAAAGTGGGGTTCATAACTTTGTTTCCTAACACTAATACCGTTTCGTGTCGACGTTTATACAAACTTAAAAGTAGATACTTAATACTAAAACATGTTTCTAAAAATGGCATCACAATCGTGACTGCATCTAAAAGACATTCCACTCAAAACTGTTCACGAATGCTTCAAGGTAAATCTCGATATGTTTCTTACTTGAGTGTCTACTTGATGAAAAAGGCATTCAAGGAAGTTACATAAACTGAGAGGGTGATTTTAATCATTATTACTCTGTAAAGTTACATTCTTCGCGTATCTTTAGTACATTACTGCAGAATCCAGTAAGTAAGCCTTCCTGGCCAAGTATGAGTTAACCGGACCGAACCGCAGGTGAGGTCTGGTTATATACGAGGCCAGGATGGCTTTCTTACTGGTTGAGGTTTGTATAATGCTTTTCTCAAAAATTAAAGAAAGTTTAACAACAAATTCGTTTAATTAATATTGAAGGTTACATTCATATGTGAAAAACACAATAGCACTTTTTGGCCGACCCGGGAATCGAACCCAGGACCTCACGCTCTGCAGTCGAGCTTGCGACCACTAGACCAACGAGGCAGTTTAGGAAACAACTTTAGAAAAAACTTTTTAATAAACTGAAATTACTAAATACAATCATAAAATCCCACACTATAAATGTCATACCAAAAAGAGAGATATATATTTGGAACCTCCCTTCTATAACCATGTTATAATGGCTAAACTCTAATCTGTGTCTGGTACTATGTTTTTTTTTCTAACCAGATCTAAAGAGGATGACCTAGTGTCCAGTAAGTAAATTACATACTTACTTACTGGACAGTAGGAGATTCCAAATTTAAAATCTCGCTTCTTACTGGACAGTTGTGAATAAGTCTCCGGTAAAGTTCACTTTCTGGATACTTTTTAGAGATGTTATGGCAACATTACATACCATTTTTGAGAAAATGTTATTTAACATACAACCTGACCGGCAACTGAAACTGAAAATTGCAAAAAAACGTTAAAAACATCGAATCTCGCGGGTTATCTTGAAGCATTCACCTTAAAGGGAGAGGAACAGCAAGCCGAATAGGTACCTACAGTGCCTTTGTGTTGCTTTTGATATTTCGGCTAAACTCGTGTCGTGTGACGCGATCCTATTGACCGGTGCGATGTGATGATCCGGAACAACTGTTGTCCTTAAAAATAAACCTTTTTTCCATACAGAGCGACCAAGCGTACCAGAAGAGGTTCGCGTCTCCGAAGTATGGTCACGTAAGGCGCGAGTCACATGGCGAATCGCACGGGGAGCACTCGTGTCGCACTACTCCCTTCAGTACCGCGCTCTAACGCGGGATCTGTCGCACGCTCCGCTCGACGCCCCGCTACCCGCTCTGCTCGACAATTGGGACACACAAGACGTCCTCAACATCACATTGGCTAATTCGGATCTACTACATGTTGCGTAAGTTTTTTACTTTGTTATTCATGAGTCTGTTTTTTTATTAATGTGTCGTTACGGTAAGGATTTGTGGCTTATTTTGTTAATGTATTGTCGTTGATATTAGACAGTGAAAAGACGTACGTATTCCCTAGGAAAAACAGTCGAAATTGTATCATTAAACAATTTACCTGTTCAGATTAAAAACAAATCCCAGTTATTTGAAAAAGGTAGTCATAAATTAGGATCGGCTTAAGCTACGCCAATACTGGGCAGGGATTACTGGTTGACAGTTCTTGTTAATTGATGACTTTCAAATAAGACTGTTTTATTATTTTGAGGGCCGTACTCATTGGCATTCGCTGTTCGTTTCATGTAGTTTCCGTAGCGTCTTGCGCAGCTTGTGAAACGAATAATTGGGTGAGCAGGTTGCTCAAGGCACAAAGAAACGAGTTCCTTTGGAGAAGACTCATTTTGTAGAAAGACCTGTTACAGTCATGAAATTGATGTCATTTTTAGAGAAATTCACCACGTATAATCTGATTTAATTTCAATTAAATATATTGTCAATCGTACCTATTTCTGAGATTTTTTATGCTGAAATTTGTTGCTAAGTTTGGTAAGAAAATCCATTATGAATTCTAATGCTCGTACAGTAATGATTGTTTCACGAAAGAACTCTCGCTGCGTAAATTTTCGCGTAAATGGTTTTTGGAGTCTACTGCAGCTGTACATACCAGTTTATACCGAATAGATCGCTGTTTCAAAGTAGTTACAAGTGATATCTACAAACGGTGTAGTCACGAATTATCTATTCAGAGACAACGTGACGTGTAGGGGTAACTTTATTACCATTTGATAGCTACCTTAGTTTAGAACGTACCCTCGAACTTGCCAGACTAAGTTCATTATTAAGTTTATATCAACGATTGTGTATTGATACATCTCTTGACACGTTTACGTTTTACGACTTTATACAGGTAGAAATGTAACTGTAACGCAACGCTTTTTTGTTTTGTTGTAATATTCTGATTAAAAAGAATGGAGTTTCTTGCCCGTTCTTCTTTAAAGAGATCTACGTTTCGTCTTTTTATTTAGTGTTTGTTTCGACCAAATAAAAGTGCCTGTAACTTTCCTACCTGAAATAAATGCTTAGATTTTGAATTGAAAATAAAACGCTCATTTTTCAATTTCAAATACAAAGTTACTACAAAGAATAGCTACCTTATCACTTTTTCCCGGAATGTTGGTTTAATTTCAGCATCTATTGAAGTATTTCCCGGAAAAGTAGAACTGAAAAATCAAGTTCTGTTAAAGACAAGTACCGGCTGCAGTGTACAACAGTTGCGATTTAAAGTTTTATTATTTATTTATTTAATTTAGTTTAATAGCTTTTAGGCCAACAGGGAGCACTGAAATTTTATAACCCTTTGTATAACTTGGGTACCTACTGTAGAAAAAATCAAGCTGAGCCAATTAATGTTTCCGCAAATTTTGCAAAGTTAATTTCAGTTTTTAATACGATGTTGACGTAGACTTTACAAGTACGGTAATTTAGTTTTATTAAAGAATCACAAAGTGTTCAAAGTAAAATTCAAAGTCAAACGTTAGCTTTTGGATTGTAAATACAATTCGATAAAGCAAAGGTTTTTCAAAGGTTAAGCTCGTAAAGCCGGTAATTAGAATTTTGTTAAAAAAACGACTGGGTGTGCATTTGATTTAATAGGAGTTCTGTCTTTTTTCGGGATTTGAAAACATATAAGTTTTTCCTGCTTAATTACTTGATATTATACAGAACACATTAAAATTTTCCTGGAATTTCCTTTGATGCGAGCATCTTTAAATAGATTTTGGCCAAATTGTAATTATTGTGTTAACTGAGGAAGCTAAGTATCCATAATCCTAAAATAATGGTTTGTTTAAGAAAAGTCTCTTCTTTCTTTTATTGGCAGATAGCTAATGTTATAAGGAGTACTTTAATTTTAGAAAAACTGTTTTAAAAATAAAGTGTTAAGCAAAAAATAATAACTCTTGAAATTGTTAACAAAATTCCAATTTAAATAAGAAAGTAATATGTATTTTTATAATCATTTCACGTGGATGAAGGTCGTGGGCAACAGCTAGTCATTATCATCATCATTAGCTTAAAGACGTCCACTGCTGGACAAAGGCGTTCCCCATACAACGCCATGACGAACCAACCTGCCGCTTGCATTCACCGGGTGCCCGCGACTCTCACGATGCAATGTCATCGGTCCACCTCGTAGTAGGCCTACAAACAACCTGTCCAACAGCTAGTAAATAAATATGCATGTTACCTAGGTCTGAAGGACCGGGTCGTGCGGGCGCGTCGGTGGCAGGACTCTCTCCCGATACGAGATACGCGATGCGAATGGCTGCGTTCAACGATGTCGGCGCTTCGCCTTATACTGTGCCGCTGCATTTCACTACGAGAGAGGAAGGTTAGTCCTTTTGTTAAACGTTTGTGGTTTCCTAAATATTTGTTTCCCCGCAGAGTAAGACTTCTTATTGTTTTTCTTCATTGTATTTTTTTGTTCACTACAACATTTAGAAACATAAAATAAACATAATCAGCCTATAATGTTCCTACTGGACACATGCCTCCTTTCTATGAGAGAAAATGGGTTATAAACCGCTCAGTGCGGGTTGGCATATCTGTCTTTCACCGTTTTGGGAGCAGTGTTGATGGAAAAATTATACAAAGTGATTCGCCTGCCTAGGTTTGAACCCACGACATAAGAGTTTATTTACTAATGAAGTTTACCCTTAAATATAAACTAAACATACAGAATGATGACCAATGATGTGTGGGAAACTAACAAATAACATCACCACAATTACACTGATCTTTATGATGAACTCCTTCTTCAAAAAACGTGAGCACAGGAAGTGGACCTGGCAGAGCCCCGATGGTGCGACTAAAAATGAGATTGACTTCATCATGTCTACCAACAAGCAAATGTTCAATGATGTCTCTGTGATCAATTCGGTGAAAACCGGAAGCGATCACCGAATGGTAAGAGGCACATTGAACATCAATATAAAGCTGGAAAGGTCACGACTGATGAAGTCTACGCTCCGTCCAGCACAGATCCAAATCCATAACTCCGAGAGCTTTCAGCTTGAACTTCAGAATCGCTTCGAATGCCTAGGAAGCTCAGTGGACGATTACAACGACGGGTTCGTGGAAACTGTCCATACGACTGGGTCTAATTTTTTTAAGATACGTCGTGCAAATAAGATCAAGAAACTCTCAGATCACACTCTCCAGCTCATGAAGGAGCGGCGTGAGATGATCCTGCAGTCTTCGGACGAGGCTCGGCAATGCCGGCAGCTCAATGGACGGATCTCCAAATCCTTGAAGAGCGACCTCCGCCGCTTTAATACCGAGCGTATTAAAGACGCAATTGAACGGAACAAAGGCTCCAAGGTATTTGCAAGAGATCTGGCTATTGGGCAGAGCCAGCTCACGAAACTGAAAACCGACGATGGCAGGATCGTGTCCGCCAAACCGGAGCTTCTGAGAGAGATCGAGAGTTTTTATGGGCAGCTGTACACGTCAACTAGTCAACCCGTCGAAAATCTAGCGAAAGACCCCAGAGCTAGACTGACCCGACACTATACCGAAGACATCCCGGATGTCAGCCTGTACGAGATTAGGATGGCTCTGAAACAGCTTAAGAACAACAAGGCGCCGGGTGATGACGGAATTACGGCCGAACTGCTGAAGGCGGGTGGTAAACCGGTCCTTAAGGCCCTTCAGAAGTTGTTTGATTCCGTCATACTCGAGGGGAAAACGCCGCAGGCTTGGTGCAGGGGTGTGGTGGTGCTCTTCTTCAAAAAGGGTGACAATGCCCGGTTGAAGAACTATAGGCCCATCTCACTTCTAAGCCATGTCTACAAGTTGTTTTCAAGAGTCATCACGAATCGTCTCGCACGCAGGTTCGACGATTTCCAGCCTCCCGAACAAGCCGGATTCCGAAAAGGCTTCAGTACCGTAGACCACATACATACGCTGCGGCAAGTTATACAGAAGACCGAAGAGTATAACCTGCCTCTCTGTTTAGCGTTTGTGGACTACGAGAAAGCCTTCGATTCGATCGAGACTTGGGCTGTACTGCAGTCTCTCCAACGGTGCCAAATTGACTACCGGTACATCGAGGTGTTGAAGTGTTTGTACAAAAACGCCACCATGTCAGTCCGACTTCAGGACCAGACCACGAAACCTATCCTTCTGCAGCGCGGTGTGAGACAGGGAGACGTCATATCTCCGAAACTGTTCACCGCTGCATTGGAGGATGTCTTCAAGGTTCTGGATTGGAAAGGACTTGGCATCAATGTCAACGGCGAGTACATCACTCACCTTCGGTTTGCCGACGATATAGTGGTCATGGCTGAGACCATGGAAGACCTCAGTAAAATGCTCGATGACCTCAGTAGAGCTTCTGAAAGAGTGGGTCTTAAAATGAACATGGACAAAACCAAGGTTATGTCGAATGTTCATGTAACACCCACTCCTATCAAGATCGGAGACTCTACGCTCGAAGTTGTGGACGATTATGTCTACCTGGGACAAACGGTCCAGTTGGGTAGATCTAACTTCGAGAAAGAGGTCAATCGTCGAATCCGACTCGGCTGGGCAGCGTTCGGGAAGCTGCGCGGTATCTTCTCGTCCAACTTACCCCAGTGTCTCAAGACGAAAGTCTATGACCAGTGTGTGTTGCCAGTGATTACATACGGGACCGAAACGTGGTCGCTCACAATGGGCCTTATCAGAAAGCTCAAAGTCACCCAAAGGGCAATGGAGAGGGCTATGCTCGGAGTTTCCTTGCGTGATCGAATCAGAAATGAGGACATCCGCATGAGAATCAAGGTTACCGACGTAGCCCGACGAATCGCCAGACTTAAGTGGCAATGGGCAGGGCACATTGCTCGCAGAACGGATGGCCGATGGGGCCGAAAAGTTCTCGAATGGCGACCGCGAACCGGAAGACGTTGCGTTGGAAGGCCTCCCACTAGGTGGACCGATGACCTGGTCAAGGTTGCAGGAACCCGCTGGATGAGAGACGCACGGGACCGGTCAGTGTGGCGACGCCTGGGGGAGGCCTATGTTCAGCAGTGGACGTCTTTTGGCTGAAATGATGATGATGATGAATTACACTGAAAGTGAATACACTGATTGCGGATGAATCAGTAAAAAAAAAACACAGTTCAGTACTCGAATCAAGCTGCTCTTAGCTAGGTACGTTTTATGTTGAACCAAGAAAAGGCCAACGTCTTGTCCTGAACATAACTTCGATATACCAAACTTTGGATCTAAGCTAGAACTTGGCAAAACTAAGTACGGTTCGATAGTTTCGTTTAGTTGTGTTGCTTTTTAGAGAGAAACTTGATTCCTTTACTCCACAAAACTGTTGCAGTTTTTAAAAAGGAGAGTGATATTAACTTTCGATTTCGTCATAGTCGCATTAGTATTTATTAAGCTATTGCATAGCTTCTATCGCGGGCCTTGAGCGTGGAGAGCGAATCCAGAAATTCCGTAACGAAAATTTTCAACCAGGTTGCTATAGTTACGGAAAATAACAAGGTTGTCAACTGAGGTTGTCAAATTAAATAATTAATGCAATAGCTTTACCGCGGCAGTCTCCGAGTGCCACATTTAGTTTTTTTATTGCAGTGTTGTTTCATGTTTTATCTTTGTTTTTTTTTTCCTATTTATATTTATTGTATAATATGGAGGACTTACAGCAAATAATAACAGACAAAAAAAAATTAAGTTCAAAAATCTAAAACCCGACTACTAACAAAATCGCGGTCTTAAAAGTAGAAAACAAGAAAATAATTCTTGTCTGATATTCTTCGTAGTCGCATGCCACCTAGCTAATGGCAATTAACAGCTGACTTCTGTATCAATGAGAACGCGATGAAGGAGCATCAGATAACAGTGGCATGCGACTACGAACAATATCAGACAAGAATAATTTTCTTGTTTTCTACTTTTAAGACCTCGATTTTGTTAGTCGGGTTTTAGATTTTTGAACCTATTTTTTTTATTTACAGTGATACCTTTAAACTATTTTGTGTTCCCTTTTTCTTTTCTATATTTAATGTGTACCTACATAATTATGTGGCTTCGAGCTAATTAAACATCCATATTCAACATTAGCCCAACCCAAAGAATGCTAAACAAATTTCTTAGCAGCATTTTATATTTACTCACAAACCCACAAAGTACACACAATGTGCGGATATATATCATTAATATATTCCTGAAGGTCGGCTCCAAGTGAGAGCAACTTGAAGCTTTCCCGTCCATTAAAAAACAGTGCTGTGCAATTTCCGCAGGAAGCTTCGTAAATGTGTGTGGATGTATGAGAATGTGCTCCAACTTTGTTCATAGTACAAAAACGTGTGAATATCTCAGACAATTTCCGACTCTATTTTCTACTTCAAACAGTTCATTATCCTCTGATAATGGGCTCTGAATGTGGTGGAGTTTTTTTGTGGGTGTCGCTTTTAACAGTGGATTTTTTTCGCTAGCGCCTGGAGGAGCACCTCGTGACATTACGGTGCGGGCACTTAGGGCACGAGAACTTCATATCACTTGGCAGGTAGGTTCCATCGCAAGTTTATTTATGTATTTATACGGTATACGTCTTTATCTAAAGATGGTGCGAAGTGTATGCTGATAGTAATCTTATGTATTGTCTTTTCTTTTTTATCTTGAGTTGAAGATTAAGTATATCACGTGTGCGACCGCGAATTGCACCAATGAAATTGATTTCGGTCAAACATTTAAATCGCGTTAAAAAGCACAACTGTACACAGCTGAACTGCGTTCATCGTTGTTATGAAAAATAAATGTTTTATTATTGAAATTCGCTTTGAGAAGTTTTTCTTTGTTTATTTTAAACTATAGCTGCTGCCCACGACTTCGATAGCGTGGAAACGTTGATGTGTACGAAAACAATATTATATGTCCTTCCCCAGGATATAATAAATATCCTTGTCTTTTATAACAATCAAAAAACAAAAAAACAAATATTAACACATTTATTTTCGCTCATAAAATAATGGTATGAAAATAGGGGATCGGACAAAAAAAAACTAATTAGTCCGTCAGATAGATTTCCAAAAATTATTGGACACGTATTTTTTCTTTTTTCACGTAAACTTAAAATGAAGACGATACAGTGCTTCGAAAACTCGTGTGACGTCATATGATAGTACATTTTGACGACACAAGTGACGTTTCAAGGAGGTTTCAAGCCCCACTCCAAGATCTTTGACACGTTTTATCTTCGTCAAGTTTTATTGATTTGATAAAACAAAAAACACGTATTCAATATTTTTCGATAATCTAACTTACGGACTAAACAGAATCATAAATTATTTTGACCCAGTCCGATCCCCTATTAGCTAACAGTTATGAAAACTAGTCGCTACCTAGGTATGTCTATTTTACTCATTTTCCATAAACAGCAGAGTTCCGTGATGAGCATTCAAATGAAGGCACATTTGCAACGGATACATTTAGATATTGCGGTTCTCCTCAGATCGGAAATAGCAAGTTTAATCATTTATAAATAGTGATCGCTTAATTAAATACCTGCATTTTTTTTATATATCTTTTCAGATTTAGGTTATTCAAAAGCTAAGATTCAGTGGTAATTTTTATGAAAAATGCATCAATATGAAAAACTTTAAGTATTTTACAAAATCTGCCATATATTTTGTCAATTTAGATACAGTGTGCTAACTCTGTGCGCGGTATTTCAAAGTGGAACTCAAAATTTATTCCACAGACAAAGTAACTTTAGGTGTGGTGCGATTCTATATACAAATGTATTCAACTTTTTTCTGAATAATGCCTCTACAGCAATGATTTGGCATGAAATCAAGGTCTAGGTACTGTGGTAACGTCCTGCCCCCGTAGCATGGCGATTCCATCTCTATTTTACCACGAATAGACAAAGATTTTTCCATACAATTTGACATGAAACCTCGCTACAATCTGTCATTTTGTCGATTCTTCCGTCTACAAAACCAGTTTCTTCGGTGGTCATGCTAAGCCGGCAGGTCATTTCTTTTTTTTCAACAATTAATAAGTAAAGAAAATATGACCATCCAAAAAGGTAAAAAATGCCTTAGTTTAACGGCTATGGTTAGAGGACTAGGATAGTTTCTCAAATACCATTTGTTTGTTTTTCCTACGTAACTGTATAAACTTTTTAAATATTTACTCTTTATTCAATTTTACGTTTGGCATACAAATAACATTTATCAACTTTTTTAGCCACCTCCACGAGAAACATGGCACGGCACTTTACTAGGCTACACCATTCGTTGGTGGGAAGTCTCCGAAGAAGGCAAGGGAACAATAAGTGACGCTCCCGGCTCCGAGAGCGGGGCCAGTGCTGACGCTACCAGTACTACACTCCGAGGATTGAAGGCAGCTGCGCGATATGGAATTACTGTGAGGGCGTATAATGCCGCTGGGACTGGACCACTGTCGCCGCCGCATTATCGACATACGCTTGAGTCACGTAAGTAATTCACTGCACTATTCCAAGCCCCAACATATCGAAATATTTCATAGAGAATAGCCTGTTTTTACCCCACTGCTGGGCAAAGGCCTCCCCCATTTCTTTTCATCTCTCCCACCGGTAATTTAAAGAAAAACATCTCAACTCTCTTTCTATCTTTCCTACAAAATGTATGGAACGCCAGAAAAAAAACCTATGTGTTGTTTGTCCCTTCCACCATGTATGGTTGGTCTAAGAGGTCGCAAGCTATTCCCAAATTGGGAGTTGTGTTATCGGGTGTTTCCATCAGGAACTTCGCTGTCGTAGCCTGAAGTCAGAGCTGGTACCGGGTTCATTGTTCATTGTCAAGAGATTAGCCCCCTAGTCTGGAACTTAAAACTCGGTGGTAAAATTCAGTGTACTATCAGTACACCTCTGCCTAAAACTCTGGGATTACAGGCGTTGTTATGTTACGTATGTACCACCAGTAAGATTAAATAATACGAGTTAACAATCCATATTATGTATCTTCAGCTAAGACACAGGAATAAAGTGACTTGATTTGTCAAAAAATGATGAATACTTCCATTCCCACGAGCAATTTATCAGAACAAAATTATGCGAAGAAGCATAATGAACAACGCCACCCACAAAGTTCTCAAAGATTATTCTCCTATTCCCGATAATCACTTTCTAAGCGCTATTAAATCGTAGAACTTGGAAAATGAAAGAGATCGATTTCTTTAATGTTCCGAGCAGTCAGCCGCAGAAGTGTATCGGAGTTGAAACTTCGACAAGGCAAGTTTTGTCGTAGTAGTAAATAACTGGGGACTATCAACGTGAAGCGACGATCGTAAATTTTCCCATCAATATGCAAAATGGCTTAATTGGACTGTGGCCTTCTCGATCTAGGTCAAACGATTCAGTACAAATTGATGGCACTTTTGTATTCTGCGTTTGTTTAATTTTTATTTTCTTCATGCAAAAAAATCCAATACTTTTTTGAAGAGGACGCAAAAAGAAATATAGTTTCAATCGTCCGTCTGTCCGGTGGTCAATCTGTTGCAATCGATCAGAAAGGTTTACGGTGGCGCGATCTTTTTCAGTTATAGGAGAGTTTCGCTCAACTTTTTATCGGTGGCTATTTCAAAATATATCTCTCGTATAAAACGTTAATGTTTTTAAACGATGATAAATTTTATGAGAAGCACGTGGCTAAATAATAACAGCCGCTCGGATTGGTATTTAGCCGCATCCGGTTAGACTGTTAGGCAGATGTTGATCCCGTCGGGGCTGCGGATTATCGAAAGAGATGACGTGGCCTCGGCACAAGGGCGAAGAAGGAACATGGGTTGGTTTTTAGTCAGTAGAAGTCTGACACTCCCCTTCGCTCTGCCCAAGAGCGGAGGGGGGGGGGTGGGTTATTCGATGATTTTCCACCCACAAAAAAAAGGCAGATGATGGTGACGTTTTATTTATACACCGACATTCATAAATAATTAAATTTTTCTCTTACAAAATTAAACGGTATCAACTTGAAAAGACTTAATTAATGCTCTTAATAAGTCACATGTGCGCACAACAACATTTTCAGTAATTAATCTTAGAAGATTGTTATTAAGGAATCGCTTTGCAACCGTTTGGAAGAGCATTTTCAAAGCTGTTTGAATTATTAACTCTTGAGCATAAAATTAATACAAACGGTATTTAGAAGATCAGTCCTTTGAGAAGTTTATCCTTAAGGAGACCTCATTAGTGTTGAGGCACTCGAATCGTTAATGGTGTTCAAATAAACATCTTGTTTGTCCTGAATAATATTTATTCCAAATTACCGTAATTATGTGATCACGTGTACAAAGATACAACGTCGTTATCTTTAACAATACAGGAAGATATAATCATAACAAAATATAACAAGTTTCTAATTACACGAGCTGAACTTCAACTTTGTTCTTATTGTCGTGTAACAATCAACATTATAAAACAATTAAGGTTAATACATAATTAAGGGAACGAGCGTAATAGACCCGTATATTAAATCAATTACTTAGGTACTGGGAATGTCTCAGTTCTAATCCATGTAACAGTTTTTGGACATTTTTCATATTCATTTTGAACTTACTACGGGTATATTGCTTCCAAAACTGAAAACACTACCTCGGACTAGTGATGCAGTAATATTTTTCAAACGCAGCACCAACGGGTAGTCCAGAAGGAGTGGCCTGTATATCTAGTGGGTCTACCTCACTCAGGGTGTCATGGCGACCGCCGGGCATAGACAGCCGAGGAGGTCTGATAACCCACTACACTTTACAATACACGCGACGCGACGCTGACCCTATGCTGCCGACACAAGACGCGTATTTGAGGATACAGGTATGATTGATTTCTCTCATTATATCTTCATTAGGTATAGTCCTGTCAAGCTAGCTCGAAAAATAGGGAAATACACTTGCATAAATTCCCAAGAAGCTGAAAATTCACATGAACGTTAGGAATACCATTATAATAAAATTGTGAAAAATCCCCATCGATCCCATGTGTGCAAAAATGTTTACTCATAGTCGGAAAAATTGGTTAAAAATTGCTCAGACAAAATTGTAGATCATGCAATTATCTACCAAATTGTACAACTTTTCACAATTTCATTGTAATGGTATCATTGTACCCTAACATTCATGCAAATCAGCTTCTTCGGAATTATGCAAGGGTGAATGTCTATTTTGACCGGACTATTACTAAAACAGGCCATGATGTAGAAAAAATTATGCTTGTGAATAATACTTATGTGTTTATATGTAGGAATGTTTGTATGTAGGAATACATAAAGATGATGTTATTGTTATTAAAGAAAATCCAAGTCGGAAGAGAAAATAAACAATCAATTATTTTGTAAATGATAAACGAACAAATTGTTATTTCCAGGAATACGAAAGCATTACTTATACTGAGTATGTTTTTCCTTCCGGGCTGTTTTAAGGGTTCCGTACCTCAAAAGGAAAAAACGGATCCCTTATAGAATCACTCGTATGTCTGTATGTCCGACCATCCCCCCCCCCCCCCTTGTCTCCGAAACTACTGAGCGTAAAATTCTGAAAAATATACCTATACAGAAATTAGTTCAACACTTATAGATTACAGGAAAACCTAAAAGAAGTCATGGTACGGAACCCTTCATGTGCAAGTCTGACTTGCACTTGGTCAGTTTTTTATTTAACTGTTTATTAGGGTGAGGAAGCCACAGTATCGCGTCTTACACCGTATGCTGAATACGAGATACGAGTGCGGGCGCACAACGCGGCCGGCGACGGCCCTCTGTCGGCTCCACAAGTTTGCAGGACTGATGAAGATGGTAAGTCAGTGGGAAATCTAGATTATTTCGGACAGAGAAACGTGTCTTTATAGCTTTGAGAAAAAATGTCAAGTTACTTCTTTGTCGTGTGGTTAGGGTTAGGGCACATTGCTCGCAGAACGGATGGCCGATGGGGCCGAAAAGTTCTGGAATGGCGACCGCGAACCGGAAGACGTTGCGCTGGAAGGCCTCCCACTAGGTGGACCGATGACCTGGTCAAGGTTGCAGGAAACCGCTGGATGAGAGACGCACGGGACCGGTCAATGTGGCGACGCCTGGGGGAGGCCTATGTTCAGCAGTGGACGTCTTTTGGCTGAAATGATGATGATGATGATGATGAGGGCCTAACCTGGTATCAGAGTTCTTTTGCCACCCAAGTGCCTCCGACTTGATGTTACATGCCGTCGAGAAATACCTCTCAGGCATGTTGGTTTCCACACGATGGTTTCTGGTGGTATAGGGTGGTGGTGAGGGAGGTAAGTGATAATTATTCAGTACGCACATGAATCCGAAAAATCAGAAGTGCATGTCTTGGTTTCGAACTCGAGACCTATGTCGTGGCAGTTCGATATTCATACCAATAGACTATCACTGCTTGAATATGTTAGTAAAGAAGAAAGTTGGGAAAAAAGCTAAGCAGATGATGAAATCTATGAGAAACTGCATTTAGTTTTATTATTGCCAACAGTATGGATCGTAGTAAAAACGAAATGGGTAGTTTTACAATTCGCATTTAAAAACAACTTCAAACGTTTCTCTTTCCATTTTACGTCAATTGTTCATTCATTCGAACTTTTCCTACAAGAAAACAGCAGCAGATTCTTTTGTGAAGCAGTCATTAACATTGCTTTGTTCCGATTAGTGCCCAGCGCTCCGGGGGGAATGAAACTGATAGCTCTGGGGGAGCGCTCGCTGAGGGCCTCGTGGCTGCCCCCTCCCGAGCCCAACGGGAAGCTGACGCATTACACGCTGTATGTCAAGGATCTGTCTGGGTAAGTTCTGTAAAAAGTTCCTACTAGGTACTCCATCCGCTTAAATTATGCAACGCGTTGAACAACGTAAGTTATCAAACATGCCGCTAACAACATCTGTAAGAAATAATTATTGTTATTTTATATTGGTGCATTCAATTGAAAAAATAATTATTACATTAATATTTATTATTTTGGAGGTTTATTTTAGTTTGGAACAGGTCAGGTTTAGAAAAAAAAATTACACAAATCATCACTATCAGATGTACTTTATGGTCGAAACAGCCACATTTCGCCAGTGAAGTTTTAAGTCGCATGTAATAAGGCACCATCAAAGGCGTACAAATCCAGATTCCGTGGCTGCTATTGAGAAAATCTTGATGGAAAAACTCAATAACAAAAAAAGTAATCATTGTAATGAAAAGGTAAGTTCTCCGTTTAGGTAGGTTAGTTATGTGTGTTTGTAGTACCAACATCTCCGCGTTCAATTTCAAATCAAGGGTCTTTATAGAACTAACACGTTTTTCCCAGATATTTTCTAAGAAATCCAGCCTGTCTACGAAGATACGTTTAATGGTATCTTGTATGTTCCGCGTACAAGACTTTTTGCACGTTTCTCGCTACTGTCCTGAAACTATCTTTGATAATTCGATTTTAGTCTACGATTTTTCTAGCAAATCGTGGCAAGCTGAGGCTAATTTTGATTTGCCATGATTGGAACCGTCTTTTGATCGGAATTAATTTACATTTGACTGGTACAAACAAACGATAGAAATGGGTGGAAAGGCTTAGGCCTTTGTCTAAAAATAGGACAATAAAGGCTCATAACGACTAATGTCGACATTAGTCGTTCAATTCAAGGATTTATATTATCAAATACTCTTTCTATAGCTATTGATGACCGGTAACAAATCAGAGCGGTTCGATAGTTCCACATAGATAGCTCGGAGCTCCACAGAGAGCAGTGTTAATGAGATTATACGGTACGACGGGCTCGCTGAGATGAGTGACAAAGCGAAAGGGATATTGCGTTGCAGCTAGGTAAATAGTTGAGGCATCCGTGAGCACCTTCGGTATATGCTGCTATTAAATTACGAGCTATAAATGGGGTTTATAGAAGACTTGCTTTTGCTAGCAGCTTAGCTTTCGAGGTCGGAATTTATGTAACGGAAACTTGCTACTGAAATAGTACGTAGTTTATTATATACTAACCTACGTCAAACTAGTTGGATATTATTAAAGGAAGAGACAAAAATCGTCGGTACTAATAAAATAAATATAGAAACATTGCCTGGATAAGATAAATGTCATGAAAGGAAAGAATAATTTGATCAATGATCTAAAGAATAAAAAAGGGGCATGGTAAAATGAAAATTCGTTCAGCCACATCGTGAAAAAATTACGGAGAAACAGTCGGTTTCCTATTGAAAACTAGTTGTGCTGTACTCTGGTTTTGCCTATGTGGACTAAAATTCAAGCAATAAAATCATGTATAGAAAAAGAAACAAACGATTCTTTAACCTTAATTATGCTCTATAGTTAGTACACCGAGATGTCGTTTTTAATAAATGTGAAGATTTAACATCTACTAACAATAAATAGGCGTTTGCCTTTCCCAAAATCTACATAACTCTACCCTCTAGCTATTACAAAAGCAATTACATAGTTTAACCGCTGTAAGCGTGAGTTAATAAATAATTGAAACAGAACCCGACCTGCCAGGAGTAACCAAAGTTGTTCAGCAATCAAAGTTAAATGCCGCTTCAATTGAGCCATGTCTAACCGCTTTACTTCGGCTAGTTTGTTCTGGGAACTCGCTTGTTGTTTTGGTTCGACGAACTATAGTTTCGCCAAAGCCTTCCCTTCCTCGAAAAACTTAAGTCATCGCTCTACAACGGCCATAGCTTCGCTTCCAACGAAAATGTACGTGGCATAGTCTACTACGACCCATATAGAAATGGAAAACAAATTAACTATGGCAAATCTCTCCCTATACATCCTACGTAGCAGTGGACCGTCGACTTTATAGCCTTTCTGTTACGACTGAAGGGTTTTGCATAACAGTATTGAATATCTGCATTGATTTTGTGCACGTGTATCGGATTATTAAGCTCTACGCTGTCAGAAACTGGAATATTCTATGAAGCTGGTATGTGATATTTCACGACGAGCTTCCATTTCATTTTAATCAAGATTGCGAAGCGCCTTTACAAACAGAAACTACAATATCCTTTGTACATCTATCGAGTTGACATATTTAGACTAGAAATGGGATGAAATTAAAATTTATTTCTTTACTAAAACGATGGTAAGCTAATTGCCATCCAGCATTCAGTGACCACTATATCTTATATTCACGAGTGTATACATATAGATACCGCCTCTCAGCGTCGTCGTCTTCAGCGCTCGACGACATTTGGGATCACTTTGTGCAACGTACTCTTATGGCAAACCACCAAAGTACTACAACGTTAGCGCTCAAGATTTGTGCCAGTTTTTATGCCTAGATGACTTCGTTATCAAACTGCACAGTTGCAATTATTCATTGTCAAACTAAACTAAAATTAAAAATCTAACAATCCCTTCAATAGGTCTCAGGAACCGAATATCACCCGGGTGAACGCTTGCGCCGAAATCGAGGGTACTACATCGGAGTGCATGCGAACGATGCGTGGTCTCCGCGCGGGCCGGACTTATGAGGCGTGGGTACGCGCTGCTACTGCCGCCGGGGAGGGACCACCTTCACCCGCTGTGGCCTGCCAGACCAGCTCACTGGGTAAGTAAGATAAGGTTTCTAGTTCTGCATGAATACTTCTGCATCTGCATTGAAAAGGGAGCTCGAAATTAAAAGTAAACGTAGTAAATATTCCGTTTTCAGTGATAATAATAGTATTGGTGGTCATGTCAGTTTAAAAAATTATACTTTTGAATTTTGGCCTTGGAAATCAACCGTGTAAATTGATACGCTAGAGATTCTGAAATTCTCGAGTTGACAGAGAGTGTGAGAAAGCAGCGTTCAACAGCAATGGCAAAACTTTTTCATATAGGTACCTATCACCAACTGAAAAAGTAACTGTCTTTCTTGCACAATTTGGCAGACTAAATGGAGCAAACTTCATCTTTAACTGTTTTCATGCATAGGATGTTTCTGTGAAAAGTTTTCTTTTTGTATGAACTAGAGCAATTTAAAGAAAAATCTACTACTCCATGTCTACTTGTGAAGTTTTGCTTTGAATAATTTTTCCTTTTATAATTTTATTCATAGTCGTTTTTCAATTATTTATGCTTCAGTAGCTCCTTTGCAACCATGAACGTGCAACTTTTATCTGCTGTATTGATTGCAACTTTGTGCACATAGTGTTATAGAAAAACGAGAGGCTTATTATCGTAGGAGAACATCCAAAGCTTGATGTCTGCTGGATGTTCAAACTACATAACATCACGCTTGTAATCCCCGAAGGGTTAGGCAGAGGTGTACTAACTAGTACACCTACATTTGCCAGTTATGTTTAAGAGCCATGATATAGGTGGCGAGTCTATGGCCATAAAATGGACACAAATACAGACTCCGTGGCTACTTCTGAGAAATTCCTGATGTAAAAATCCTATAAAAATTTACTCAAGGCTCAAAAATCATTGGTATAGTTGCCTCCTTGAATTTGACGAGGAAGCAAAACGACAGCCAGTAGAAGAACTAGAAGTAAAGGCCTATTATCACACGAGTACAGCTTAAGCTTGATGTTTGCTTGCTCTTCAAAACTGCAATATATCTTGTAGCTCCTGGTCGTATCTCGTCATTCGGCGGCGTGGCGCTGGGTGCAGCTGGTGGTGCGCTGTCCTTGCGTTGCGTGGTGGGGGGTGCACCGGTGCCGGCCAAGCGTTGGCTGCGCGCTGGCACACCGCTACACGTACGACCTCCCTTCCATCTCGATGGAGAGGCACTGCTAATAAGAGGTAAACTGCATTCTGTACAAATACAAATTACAGTAGAAGTTAGTCGACAGTGCTATGATAGATCCCAGCGACATTACTGGTTTCTAAGTAAAGCAGTCTATCATCACGCTTTGCCCTGCGGTTTACAGCTGCAGTCGCCTTTGACGTTGTACTGTTAATATTTACACATGGATTCTCCGATGGAATTCGATGAAGAAGTGTTGCTAAAACAAAAACATGAAATCGCATCACAAGGATTTTTTATTAAGTATTTCTGTATTACTTCAAAATAAACTAACTGATGGCTCAACTTATGCCAATTAAGGGCATCGCGCTCTTAGAGGTAAAGCAATATTCTTTAAAGTCGAAATTACGTAGATTGCGCAAGTTTGTGTAAGATGATATTATTTTTACGCCGGTCTTCTGGAATATTCAAGCTAACTCCATACTAACTCATCTGGAATATTCAAGAAATCTCGATACTGTGTAGTACCGTAGTGTTTTAATTTATCCTATTCCTCATCATGCTCGCCACATTATTACATTTAAGTGCATATTAGTAACAAAACACAACATGTAAGAATTAAAACCACAATTGCAGCATCAAAAATATCCCAACAGGTTTAGAGTTATCCCACGCGGACAACTACACATGCGTTGCGGAGAACACTCACGGTTCTGACTCAGCTACATGGCGCGTCATAGTGCTGCGACCGCCTGCACCACCCGGGTTGGCCCTCCTTGAGGCCAGGTCCAGAGAACTGGAGCTGGAGCTCAGGCCCGCACCACGGGCCCCTGGACATGCCATCCCTAAGACTTATAGCTTGCATTGGAGGTTGGCTTCACCAGAGGTAAATTTGGTTCCAACTTTTTTATACAGGGGTTTTATAAAAGGTTCTACAAAATATTTGCTATATTAGTTTGAGTAGTTAAGAGTAGCAATTCCACAAGTATCCTTCAAGGGTTTTTCTACTCAAAAAACACTTTTTCGTTTTATCATTAGAAGAAGTAATATACATACTATACATATCCACCCCACTTTACATCTTAAAGCTCTTTCACTGTATACTTTTATTCGAAATTCCTTTAAACGTGCCGTATTCCTTACATTTCGCATCCATTTTAGGGTGAATGGCGATTACAATTGGCCACTCCCGGACCGGTTACGCTCTCTGGACTGCGATGTGGCTCTGCATACCGAGCGTACGGTTCCGCCGGAGGAGCGCCGGGCTCCGAACTGGCTGTTAGGACTTCTGGAGGTCCCCCCACTGCCCCTCCAGATGCGAGGTGGATCAGAGCTAATGCGACCCATGCGAGGTTCGATACTAGTGCGTGGACTGATGGTGGATGTGGCCCTGTGGCCTTGAAACTGGAGTGGGCTGGGTCTGGAGTCGCAGGCGCCAGGGATGTACCTGTTGGTGGTGAAGTCATTTTGGGAGGTACGTTTCCATGTTTTATTTCAGCTTACTTTTAGTATTTTTTATCAAGAATATTTTACTTATGTTATGTAACAAACACGAAATTCAAAGAAATAATTAGCTTTTATCAAACTTATGATCGTTAAAACTTTGTTTGATTAAAGTGGCAAAGTTACAGAATCATTGTGTATTTTTTGCTACTTTTGCGTTACTTTATATAAAAAGGAAGCGCCCTACGTAAAAGTTAGGATCTCTGTTTCATGTTATAGAATAAGCACGCAAACGGGTCAACGTCAACAGTGCTGAAAGAATTGAAAGAACTGTAAAATAGGTACAGTTATTTTATCATTCCTCTGACTGACTGACTCACTCTTAAAATCAAAGTTGACACGAGTTGCCATAACTGACCTGGAAGTCTTTGAATAAACTCCGTAAGAAGGAAAACCTGTTCAGGTGGAGTTTCATAGATTATTATTATTATTTTTATTATCTCTGCCGTGGAGTATTAATGTGGTGTTTCCCCACAAACGATGGGACATATTTTGATGTCGTATACTACCTGACCTGTTGCTTGCACTTATCAGGAGCTGATGGACGCTAGTAAAAGTGCCAAACGCGTCACCAAATTTTGGGCAAGCTCAATTTAAATTGTCACCGACTAACAGTAAACTTTATTTTAGGGTTGCTACCACTCCCGTCGGGGCCGCGGATTTTTGTACTAGATTACGTGGTCTCGGCGCAAGGGCGGGGAAGGAACATGGGTTCGGTTTTTAGTCAGTAGGAGTCTGACACTCTCTTCGCTCTGCCCAAGAGCGGGGGGGGGGGGTCATTCCATGATTTTCCACCCACCAAAAAAAAAAAAAAGGGTTGCTACCACTGACAAGTCTATATAAGTCGTATAGACTGGTCAATGGTAATGATCTATATTATCAATTTTATATCTTTGAGTTGCAGCTGTCAAAGGTAACATAACAGTGAAAAGACTGTGGGATCATAATTAAACTGCCCAACCCCTAGGTTTATCCCCGGGCTCTCGCTACCGGGTAGCGGCTCGTGCCTCCAACGAGGCTGGCTGGACGCGCGAAGTGTTCGAGTTCGCGACACAAGCGGCCGATGGTCATCTAGCAGAGGAGGTGGATGCGCCATTCCCGGCCACCGCGGGCGAACTGGCGCTGTTACTGGCGCTTTGTGCTGCGCTTTCACTCGCTGCACTTACTATACTAGCCATTTTGTTGAGGAGGAAAAGGTGAGTCACGCTTTTGTTTACAGATTAACACTACTGACAGATGGATACTTTTTTATTTCAATTATTGTCTACTTTCAGCCATATTGGCATGAAAACTAATACCTAGTAAGAACACCTCACTTACTAGGTTTCTTTACGCAGTCATAATTATTGTTTTATGGTAGCTAGGAAAACGGAAACATTTTAGTTTGTACTAATTCCAGATTAATCAATACTTTTTAAAAATCAATTATTTCTTTTATTGGTTTCTATCTACCGCGCGTGGGTCGTTGCTGCGCAGCATCAGCAAAATTTCCAGGAAAGAAAATGAACGAAAATCAGACATTGATTCCCCGAATCTTATCTATCAAACTACACAAAAATTATATAATTAACTCAACGTCGACGAAATCACTCGACAGACATCAAACCCGTCTAAAAATATCGAGATCAAAGTCAAATCATTAAGCTGAGCACGAAAAAAAAAATATTATTAGTAAAAATAAAGGTAGATCGTTAACGTTCCCGATCTGTGCGTGACAAAGTGCTGACATAAGCGGGTGTCGATCGACCCTTTTCAGTCCCAGTCTTAAGAGTGGACGTGTGACATGACGTTTGAACGTTCCTTTGACGTTCGTGATTCGTTCAACGTCAGGTTTTACGTGGAAATTATTGACGTGGCATCGGTTTGTCTATTCACGTAGCGGGTTCGGAGGATATGTGAACGACAAATGGGGTAAAGTTATGGGAGTACGAAAATATTATGTCTAACCGTGTTACACGTTTGGAGAGATTTTAACCTTACTAGACCATTGCCTTCTGACTTGGCATGTTATGACGTCGAGAAATATCTCTCAAGCATGCTGGTATCCTCAATGTGTTTTTCTTCACCAAAGCAAGTGATAATAAAACTATACAAAATGCATATAGAATCGAAAAATCAGAGGTGCGTGATCGAACTTATAACCAGGCAAAAAAAAATCGTTGCAACACAAAATTACGCTTTGCACCCTGCTGGTTTTGGTCACTTATATAAGTAGTCCCAGGCTGGTTTAGATTTTAAGCAATATCCAAATTGTACGAACTACCTACCTATCAGTTATCCCACTATTTATTGATTTTACTCGTACTTTCAGACGGAAACTTTTAACTAGAATGTTTTGTAACTTTATTAGAACGCTGCCTATTATAAGTCAAGTTCATCAATAGGCTTTTGATTGTGATTAATCGATCGACCTACTTTCCGTTCGGTATTTAAAATATATCAGTTATATAACTATATCAAACAAGAGCGAGTTTACATTATTGTATATTACAAAACGTACTCCACTACGACCTCTCGTTAACTTACAAAATGAAATGTAAAACATTTTTCATGTAAAGAAATAAAGGAGTTTCCAGCAGTTGTTACCAACAGCGCAGGACTTAATGGTCCTCCTTGTTGCACACAAAACTGCACAGTAATTATCAAAACTTAACAAAACAATGGCAACACTTTAAATATACGAGCCATAAAATAATCCACATTACTTAGTAAGTCAACAGGCGCGGTTGTAAACGTGTTTTACGATCAACTAGTAATAAATTCAGCGTCTACATTGTATGAATATTCACTGGATATGTTCATATAATCGTTTGAATGGAAACTAAACTTGACCTAGATACGGCTTGTTAAATGTCGCCCATACTTCGGAAATGCATCATCAATATCCATTTCGATAATGAACACTGGAATCTGAAGTATGTGTTGTCTGCTCAAAATTAATTGGGATAATGTGTTGGCGTATTCATTGACTGGCCTGTTGGTCTCATGGGCGCAAGCGCGACTATTGAGAGTGAGGTACTGGGTTTGATTCTCGGGTCGGGCAAAAAGTGCTATTTTCAATTGTTTTTTTCCCTGTAGCTCTGAGTTGCACGGTATGATAACCCTGTACCTCGGACAGCACATTAATGCGTTGGTCCTGCACCTGATCTTTCTGGTTACATCGGATTACTATCCCATCGAACAATGAGAGCAAAGGAACAGAGTGCACCTGTATCTGCGTAAATACTTAATCTCAGCTAAGATTGGCCGCTTTGACCAAAAACGGTCAGAAGGACTAAAAAAATTCGAACGTATTTATAAATTACTGTTGACATAAAATCAAGGACATCATTTACATTATTCCTTTGGTAAAACCAATTACATATTTTTTGATCAGCGTAAATTTACAATTAAAATTTAATTTAGGGACGCATATTTATTCAAATCACTGTGGGTGACAATTTGTCTGTACAATTTTTAATTTAAAATGCTAATATTGTGTCGTCATAAATAAACAGTACGGCCATTTCCCTGGCATAATACGGTAGGATGACTTCGACAGTAAACGTATATAGACAAACTTATAGGAGATGTTTCAAAATATAAGTATGGGAGTCCCGGCCAGGTCTATGTACAGCATACTAAAAATGGGGAAGCACAATTAAAAAAGTTTTCAATCATTCAATTACTCTAAATGAGTGTGTTTTAGGATATTCATGTAGAGATCTTAATGATTTGTAATCGCCATTTTCTCAATCAGGACTGACGGAGCCGTAGCTCGCGTATCAACGAGCGCTGAGAAACCCAGCTGTGGGACATACAGGGCGCCACAACACCAAGCAGCTAAACTACCACCGGATCCGCCAGGTATTTATTTACTTAAACCAACTGTTTGTTAATCACCGAATCGTAATAAACCTGTCAGAGTAATAGCAACATCGCACTCTGTACCTTGAATATTTTATGTATTACAATCAGTCCATTTTCAGATAGCATATCGGCCGCGACTCAATCTCATCTCATTCACCTCATTGTTTTTAATCGTTATCCCTTTTGTACTACTACAAAAGTACTTTTGTACTGAAATATAGCGATCTTTATAATCTTAGTTAATCTGAATCTCATCCCAACCCCGAACAATGGTCCTTCGAGCCGGGTTGTGTTTACAGTTTACACTACACATACAAGTTACTAAATGAACACAAAAATCAAGTAAAACTGCATTATTTCAGTCAAAATTTGAATGTATGTACTCAACATTGTATTTTACCTAGGTACCTGCGTGATTGTGTTTGAACACTGATTGAACACTCTTGTAACACACATAGGTTTCATTTAGCAAATTTAAGTTCGCATGCGTGGTCAACGCAATTCACTTTTGAAGATGACTAGGTTTTGATTCACAATGACTTTTGTTTTATTTCATAAATAGTGCAGAATGATGGTTTATTTTTAAGTTACTACTTTTTCGACAAGTAAATAATTTTTTTGTTAGTTCGATTGAGCCTTATAATAAGCAAAAATGTAATATAATTAAAATTTCTATATCCGGCTAGGGTGCTGGCGAGCATTTAAGTATATGATTTGCTCGTACTACGTATTGATAGGCATTAAAGTTCGGATCAATACGACAAAATTTTCTTAAGGAATTAAGTTCGTATGTTGCTGCGTTTTTTAGCTACAGGGTTTTAAATCTGTAAAAAAAAAAACGTTTGCTCGTGCCTGCCTTTGGGGTCAATGGTTAATACCATCTTGATAACGAAGAAAAACTATGAGGCAGACAGATTATGAGCATGAACCAATTATGAGGAAAAACGTATTTGACACCCAGTAACGTAGGAACTGTGACTCCAAAAGTAAAGTTAGATATTATTATGACATAATCTCTGCTTTATCGAGTGTTTAGTGCCTGACCTAGTGTCGGAGTTTTCATACCACCCATGGGGGTCTAACTTGGCTTGATCACAAAATTATACAACTTTGTATTTGGGGTCAGAGATATCTGTTTTCTTAAAGTAAAGCATTGGAGCATTCCTAAACTTTACTTTTCTTTGATAGAATAATAATATCGGCAGACGTACTCGTATCTGTTTGACTAAAAATCAGTTTCGGAAGTAGGAAGTAGTTTTATTTTGTTTCGTATCATTGTTTATGGTACACGTGCGCTCCAAACCGGATCCTGATGCGAGGAATTTCCGGAATGGGACGATTTGATGGTAAATCGAATGAAAATAAAATCGTCGCCCCGACATAGTCCGCTCACCTTCTGTCTCACGTTCAATATTTTTAGCAAACATTTTAACCTTTATCTAGCCTTAGTTCTAACCTTTGGGTACCGTTTTGTTCCTATTTTTGCCTTTATCTATTTTTTAATTTAATTTTAACTCCGTGCCGCAAAACAAAGTTATTTTACTTATACTTAACTTAATGTAACTATACATATACTCATCAATAACTCAAACACTGCGGTTACATTTTAGAGGTTTACTTTCGCATTACTTCATTTTCAGTTTAAGATTGTTCCAAAGTAAATAACCTAAGTTTTTATATATAATTTCTTGGAAGCTCTTAATATAAGACTATACTAAATATATAAACTAAACTAACCTAAAAACAAACTATAACTATAAAAGGGCATCGAAAAACTCCTCTTCAACGCTGTCAGCAGGTAAAGTACCCAAGAGACTGGCAGCGTTGCCGCGTTGTATGGCAACACTTATCCTCTGGCCAAAGAAAAAGCCAGCCCTTGGGTCGGAGGAAGCGTCAACAAGGCGTTTTGAAATCTCCTTAAAAAGGCTGTGTGCACTGGGACCCCATGGCCCTAAAGTTTCAACCCCAAACGGCTCGAAAATATAGTTTCCACAAAGGTTACTATATTTACGCCGCTTGAGGTTCTCCGCAGCCGCAGCGGCAGCGCCAGCACAACACGAAGAGCTTGGAAGATGCGATGGCGCAAGAGTATCGACGCAAGTTGCGTCCCATACTAAAGGCCTACCCATCTTCCAAGGAAACAACGACATGCCGTCCGGTCTTTTGCCATCGTCGCGTGCCAAGCCATTTGGCTCTAAGACAGCAGGGACGCCGACGGTAACAAGAGCTCGTCGGATGATGTCGTTTATGTTTGCGTGTCGCGCAAAACGACCCGCACTTCGACTGCAGGACAGGCCATGGTGTCCGAGGTTGCTGACAGCTTCACCACATTGACAGCGATGAGGAGTGCAGCATACGGCACCAAGACGTAAAGCAGCAGCGAGGCGAAAAGTTGTGTCGTCAAATAGAGTGCCAATGCTTGACGACGGCAGTGCGTGAAGCCAAAGACCCGACTCCCACTCACCCACAGCCAGCAGGCGCGCATGCTCAGCAGTAGTAGCAGACGTGTTCAGTAGATTATTCTGAACTACCCTGCAGAGCGGCTCGTCCCACCGTCTCTGGGAAAAAGGATGGTCGGGTTCTTCTGTATTCGGGCAAGCGATTTTCCAAGCGACTATAGCCTCGGAGAAACACGGCACATCAAAACCAACCAGTGTGGAAGCCAGGATATTCCTGATTAATTTCTCCGTGCCGTGAACCGAGGATATAAAAGCCGGTAAACTAATACTAGAAATTTTGCGGACGCCGAGTCCTCCCATACGAATGGGAAGAGTTGCTTGTTCCCAAGCTCGGTCGTCCAAAGCCACATTTAAAATGGATGACAAAGTATGTCTGATGATTTGGTCCATTTTGTCCAAAAGATGTTTGTGCTTCCATAAAGGGGAAGCACGAAGGAAATATGTTAATTTAGGGCCGAAACAGCAGTAGCGAATAATGGTGATGGCCGAATGCATGTTAATTTGGAGCAATCTTTCCGAAACATCATTAAAATTTTGAATTTTCTCCTCGATAAAATCGGGAAAAGAATTTTCATGGATAGGAGACCCAAGGAGACGAAGAGAGTTTTTTTCAATAATTTTGATGTCTGGAGCTATTGAGTTAAATTTTGAAAGAGTCAGTTGTCTGTCGGTACCGTCAGCTAGATATAGTTCACATTTCGAAATATTTAAATCTAGGCCAATGGAATGAAGTTCATTTTTTAAGAAATTTAGATCATCTAAAACGGTATCTACTTCGCCTCCCAAAGTTCCATCATCAAGGTACCAAACGTTAAATTTAGAATTTAGCTGTCGAACAATTGGGTGAATAGCTAAACTGAAAATCACTGGCCCGAGGGGGTCACCTTGTTGACAGCCAACAGCAGATTCTAAAAGATGGTCCCGATAAAGTAATTTGGAAGGGTGTCTGTAACATTGCCAAAGAAAACTATAAATTTGAGGTAATTTTTTTTTTATTTTCCATCAACAAAGTGTCCCTGTTTACAGAGTTGAAGGCATTCTTTATGTCAACCTTCAGAATGACCTCTCCTTTGCCAGAATTTAGGTAGGTCGACATGGCGTGTACGGCAGCCTCGCAGCCCCCTTTAGAGCCGTAACCTAGCTGCAGGGGCTGAAATTTTTTCGAAACATCCTCACCATAAAATTTACAGCAAATCTTGGCTGCCATACGACGATAAACAGTTCCCACAGCAATGGGGCGAATGCCGCCATCTCTCTTGCGAAGAGCACACAAGTTTGCCCCATATAGAACGTCGATGACGGCCTCGCTCACCTTGCCGGAGAGCATGAGGTTAATCAGAGCTGTAAGCTCCTTCAAGAGTAGCTCACCAGCCGCCCCGGCGCTTGAACTGATGAGGTCCTTTAGGTGCTGAGGACTCAGGCCGTCGAGGCCACCGGCGGAGCCGTTCCGGAAGGAGCAAACAGCTGTGACCAACTGTCGACCTGTAATGGTGAGGGAGTGTATGTCAGAATCAGGTGGGTCAGGAAAAGAAAGGCCATCTGCTGGGGCAGGGTGTTTGATCTCCAGAGCGGCAAGTGTTTCTGGAGTACACGGTGCCACCACATCGCTGCTGAAGAGGATCCTGGCTGCACCACTAATGTCACCTTCCCCTAACTTAGTTTCTACCAAGTGGGATATACCTCCAGAGGGGGTATATCTCTGTGTCGGTAATTTTGTGTCTAAATCTTGAGCCGAAATGTTACAGTTTTCTTTAATTTGTGATGTTAAAGATTTTTTAGTTGCCAAATTTTTTTGTACGTGAAGAATACGATACGGGAAGGTGAGTAGTTTTTCCCAAGCACTTAGCGAGTTCTCCAGGATGGCAAGGCGCACGCAACCTGCTAAGTTTTGGGCTACGAGCGGTCTTGCGCCTCGAGGAACTCGCTTTAGAACAGGAACAGAGTTTTTTAATTTTGATAGAGTCTTCCAAAGTGGGTCGAAAGAGGGTATTGTTTGTGTTGTAGGTGGGGGTGTTAAAACGGGGTCTGAAGTGGGTGCATTATGTAATTTATGCACTTTGCCTATATGCACGTTCAGACCCCTCTTACCTTTAAAAAACCGTGCTTGGGTACATAGTGGACATCTCTCTAAAGTCGTCAGCGATGTTGAAGATTGACATGCACTAACACCAACCACATCGCTGCTGCCACTATACATAAATGTTTAAAAACTTAAAATAAAGACTAAACAAAATTAAAATTAGATAAAAAAGAAAGTCAGACTATGATTTTAAACAAAAAAAAACACAATGGCCGTAGTGGTGTAGTCACGTCGCTAAAAGCTCTTAATATAGGATCAAATAGTTCAACATGACTCTAAGTAATACTCTTCATTATCAATTTTCTTTAAAACCTTTAGAATAAAAGCTGCTAGAAATTTTTATGCGTCGAAAACCTTTTACAGGCTTTCAAGACACTTACTCTGGGGGATTTAATATTTAATACTCCGGTTCCAATTTCGTAAAAGATCCCTTTAAGCTCAGAAAGAGGGGTCTAATATCACATTGTTGAACTCTATAAAGTTCAAAAATACATTTATTACATTCTAAAAAAAAAGCAATTTACTGTCTAAAAAAAAGAAAAACTTTTAGTTCATAAAAAATACACCTGTTGTATACCGTACGTACTGTTCGCCTTGATAGTTTTTCACAACACTTCCAAAATATAAATGTGGTTTCTACCTGCGACAAAATTATCAAGCCGCTACGAGCTGGCGCTACGCCGTAGCAAGTCGTAGCTACGGCGTAGCAACGTAGTACAAATTATCATTCTATTTTGTTGTTGAAATCGTCTACTTGGAAACAATCATGTCTATCCCGTACCGATGAAATAAACATGGAGTTTTAGTTTGAATAAAATAGAGTTTATTTATTTTCAGGTAACAAAGACTCAATGATAGATAACTTAATACTCATAAATACCTTATCCTAAATATACATACTAATAATATAGTTTGGATAACGTTAATAGAAATGTTCAGGAACACTTGGTTAGTTTAAAATATGCTCACGGACCACAAAGTTACGCCAGGTACCAATATGTAACAATGACTATTCTATTTGCGTGATGTTTGTAGTCTCGTTCCGGGCAACTTTGGTCCAAAACAAATAACATTGGTTTAACGAAACAAGTTACACTCGCCGACAAGGAATACGAAACAGTACAGAAAATAAATTACTCGTAGAATAATAGAGCTAGCGGCATTAATTAAACTGTATGTTCGTAGATTATCTAAGGTTTTATTTGAAACTGTTTTAAAATTATCAGTAATGTAAAGTTAATGTAAAGGCACAAAGGGCCATGGAGCGAGCCATGCTCGGCATAACCCTCTTAGATCGAGTGCGTAACACCGAAATCCGCCATCGGACGAAAGTCTACGATGTCGGGGACCGGGCGGTGCGCCTCAAGTGGACGTGGGCAGGACATCTGGCTAGACGAGGAGATGGCCGATGGAGCAAGGCTTTGACCGAGTGGTGGCCAAGGTTAGGCCAAAGAAACCAGGGTCGTCCTAAAGCTCGTTGGGTTGACGATATCGTCAAAGTCGCCGGAAACACGTGGATGAGGTACGCACAGAACCGGGAAGTGTGGCAGAAAAAAGGGGAGGCCTATACTCAGCAGTGGGTGATTCCGGGCTGATATGATGATGATGATGAAAGTTAGTTTCATGCATGTACCGTTATTAATTTGCAAGTTATATGGTTTTCGTCATCGACCCGTGTTATTTGTTCGCCAGTATTTTGATGAGAATACAAGTAAACAATGTCCGTGACACTAATTCTAGAGTGTTCTTCCCACTTTAAAGAGGACTTCATTAAAACAATACTGCTATAAGACCACATTTTATTTTAGGTGGTATTTGTGCAAAATATTTTAGGTTTTTTATGTGCTTGTTTATGTTTTCGAGCGTATGGCACTCGTGGGCAGCAGCTGAAAATCAGCGTCAGATGGTATACACTGTATGACTATCTGGCAATATGCTGAGCTGAGGCCTTTAAGATGGTATAATACTAAAAAGCTCATTTTTCTTTCATGGTGACCCCTTGTTCTACTAACACTAAACGTCGTACTTGCTTCGGCAGTACATATACTAAAATTGGAACGATACCTTGACTTAAAGGTCCAAGTAACCAGCAGGGCTATTGTGTATCTTTTAGTGACAGTGGATAACTTTTAATGTCTATCAAATAACTGTCAAATGGTGAGTTTTTAAGAAAAAAATGTACCAAACCATAACCAATTTACAGTTAATCTATGGACATTTCTGATAGCCACTGACGTTAAAAAGATACGCAATAGGGGGGCAGGTCATTAAAACACAAAAAAAAAACACTAAACGTCACTTCCATTGACGTCTCAATCAAACCTCAGCGCTGATTGTTTAAATTACACTGCAGTTACATTTTGGCATTCATTTAGATATTGCTCGGTGATTGTACAAAATATTTGTGTTAGTACTTGCACAATTCAGCTGTTTGAATAGTGACCGTAAGTTTGACAGTTCACACGTATTTCTACCAGATGTGTACGAGATAAGTCCATACGCGACATTCGCGGGGGGTGCAGGCGCGGTGTCCGGGGGCGCGCGCGCATACACGCTACAGCTGCGAGCACTCGCGCGGCATGACGACGACGCCGCGCCGCCGCTCAACCCCGCCTGCTGCGATGGTGAGACCTCACAATAACTATTGTTCAAGATATAATTTTACAGAATATAACATCATGCCTGTAACCCTCGAAGGATTAGACAGAGTATCTTTTAGCAGAGGCAGAGGCATAGGTTTAGGTGGTGCAGAGGTGTGTTATAGTACACCCACATTTTCCACATTATATTTTAAGTGCCATCTAACGGCCACTTACATCCCCGGGCATGAATCCAGACTCCGTGGCTGCTACTGATTGACAATTGGTCCCAATGTACATCGCAATATCACATGGCCTGACTTAGGAATTTGACCAGCAATCTTATGCTCCTCTCCATTAGACCAATAAGGAACAACACAAAGCATTACGGAGTATATTTGAAACATGACATGATTTTTTTTATGGGACCCGGAAATTGAATTTAATAAGTCCAGATACTTACTTTGGATTATATAAACGGTGACAAAATAACTTCATACCCTGTTGCCTTAATAGGGGATCGGACTGACTCAAAAAAATATGATTCTGTTTAGTCCGTCAGTAAGATTATCGAAAAATATTGGATACGTGTTTTTTGTTTTATCAAATCAATAAAAAATTACGAACATAAAGCGCGTCAAAGATCATGGAGTGGGGCTTGAAACGTCACTTGAAGGTACAAAATGTACTAACATATGACGTCACACGAGTTTTCGAAGCACTGTATCGTCTCACTATATGTTTTTTGGAAATCTATCTGACGGACTAATTAGTTTTTTTTTTGTCTGATCCCCTATTGCTTGTGTAATATAATTATGTTTTTTTCCTTTACGCAGAAGAAACGTGCGTGGACGCATGCGACGCTCAGCGGCGACGGAGACGCCGACGACATTACTGCCCGGACCACGGTAAGAATAATCAAATTCAACACACGTTTCTGCATCAAAGGAAATTACAAATTCAATGAATTCATTCGTTACAAAAAAATAAACGTGGTTTTACGTACATGTAAAATACGTATTGTATGAAACACAATCATTAATAAAAAACCGCGTTTCGAATAATACGATGTCAATTTGATTGTTAATAATTATGCAAAAATAGTAGTGTTAATTGCATTATTTGCTGATCGTAACCATTCTATAGTGGCATGAATGACGCGATATTATTTTGTAATCATGATATAATATTATATCGATAGCCGTTCGCCCTGACTATCATTTGTACATCTTTGACAGTGGCCCGAAAATCTGACAACCAGTCTTACCAAGTCAGTGGTATCGTATTACTCAATACAAACTGGTTTTTGGAGGTCAGATATGCAGACCCTCCCTGTAAAATACTGGTATTTAGCTACATCTAATTAGACTGGAAGCTGACCCCAACATAGTTGGGAATAGGCAGATAAGGTGATGAGTTGATGACAAATCAACTAACAATGTTTAATTTTGTTCACAGGTTGCTCACAAGATTCAGGAAGTTGAGAAACGGAACTGCCAAATTGTTTAGTGAAAAATATCTAGTCAGTGTAATATTAATATAATATAGTTAATTCGGTTATACATATTAATATGTATACAAAAATTTATACAATAATATTGTCTATTTATATTACGATGTTTTTCTTTACTCCACCCATTTTCCCCGAAATTTACAATAAAACGAAAATGTGACGGATTAAAATGAACTCATCCTTTATAATTCATGCAAATTCTTGGAAGAAGACACTTGAATTGATTCAAAGAATGTGTACTTGTATTCCTCTCAGGATAATGGAAGAACTTAGTAAAAGTTATCAAAAGTCAATCTCACTTTTCGTTTGAAAGTGGATAAATACCTGCGCAAGTTTTTAATTTAATCAACAGAAAGTTCTAGAAAAAAAACGTGAGTTACTCGTGTGTGATGTTCAAAGTACTTTATATACTGTATATGTCGGATTGAAAGGATTTATTTCGTTAGACTCGTGCATTATGTGGGCAGAAGAGGGGTTTCGCGCAATGAAAACACACTTGAAACACTGTTTTCATTTAAACTAACAAATTACTTGAAATCACAATAACACGAGGAACAATGAATCCGATACAGCTCCGGAATGTCTCGAACTCCGCTGCGATAAGACACTGAATATCGTTCTTACTGAGAGCTTAGAAACATCACGACTGTGTAGAAGCCCTAGAAGCTTTCTTCTTGTAGCTCGTAAATAGGGCTCTTGATGTTACCACTAGCACGCTTGTGATTCATTCCATGTTCTTACTAATGACTGGATACAGACATAAATTCAAGTGTTTTTCTCGTAAGGGAAGGGCGTAGATTTCTAAAGAAGAAATATTATCCACCGTACCAATTTCAGGCTGATACTAAATAAAAGTATAACCAGGAAAATACTTCCCGACACTGTCCCTTTTTGCAAGAGATAGGCATCTTAAAGTCCAACAGGTTATGACTGTACCCTTGTAAAGGGCTCATTGTAAAAAAGGGAACAAATTGGGATCGTTACCCTGCAAGTAGCCCTGCACTATTTATTACGGGACATATGAAAGAGCTCTAGGTTGGGTTAGTGGTTTAGTAAGATATTTTTAACCTAAACCAAAAATGTAACAACTGGTTCATGAAGGAATTTATGAAGGGTGACCTTCCTACCGAATTGAAGCGCAAGCTTGTTGACATGGGTATCTTGCCTATCCTAACTTATGGCGCTCAGACTTGTTCTTTGACTGAAGCTTAGTTTAAACTCATGATTGCCAAACGACACGGTTGGCGCAGTGGCTCAAACAGTTGACTGCTGCGCTACGGGTGGCGAGTTCGTTCCCCGCACAGAACAATTATTTGTATGACCTACAGTTAGTTGTTTCGGGTTTGGGTATTTGTGTATGTGAGATAAAATGTAGTGAACACACCCACGATGCAGGGAAATAGTGTGGGGCAACGTTTTTATAAGAAAAAAAGAAGAAAAATAGCGATAGAACGTAGCATTCTAAAATTTAGACTCCGATCGGATGCACAACACCTAAATACGGTCTAAGTTATGCATCGCCGATGTTGGCCTTAAATCTGCCAGGTTAAAATGGGACTGGGTGGGTCGCGTTTCTGGATGAACAGATGAGCGAAAATAGTCACATAGTGGGTAGCTAAAGACGGCCGTCGTACCGAGGCAGCACCAAGAAATGCTGGCGTGACCAGGCGTGACGATCTGGGCATCTAAAACGGCCACTTTAGCAGATCATAATATGAATTGCGTTAAAAATCGTAAAATGAACCATTCATAATAGTAATTGCGTCTGTGACTATTTTACGATTTTTTACGCAATTCATATTATTTTCCTATTATGATTTATTTTCCTAAATGGGCACAGAAGCAGTTACTATTATGAGAGGTCCATTTTACGATTTTTAACGCAATTCATATTATGATCTGCCAAAGTGGCCGTTTTAGACCCCCTGGACTCATTTTGGAGCAATGAGGGATGCCTTTATCCAGTAGTGGCACAACGTAGGCTGACAAAAAAACAAAAGTGGAACAAAATCACTTGATAAATATTATAAAACAAAGTCCTCCGCAGCGTCTGTCTGTCTGTTTGCGATAAATTCATGCTGTTTTCACTAATAAATAGAGTGGTTCTCGAGGAAGATTTTAGAATATAATTTGTCAAGTTCCAACATCTACGCGGGCGAAATCGCGGGCAGTAACTACTTCTGAAATAAAAGCAGAATTGAATATTATAGATAGGTAAAGTCGATAGATTAAATTATCAACAAAACTAAGAGCATCGACCATCCTATCTCCAATTCATTAAACATTAACATTAAGGTCGAAATTACCATGAATACATAACACGATTATAGCTATAAAACGACAATTAATCCAGGATCAAGGCAGTCAATGTTCGTCTCAACCGATGGGATCAATTAGTAAGTAATCCGCTTACAAGCATTAAGGGCGAGTATCATCCATATACAGGGTTATTCACAGGGATGCTGTTACTACGAGTATCAGAGGCGAAGTCATAATTAAACTACCATAATCCGGGTACGACCGATAAGTAGTTCTGAAGAGGTTTTCGTACATATACCTATAGTACAGATATATTATTGTATTTATTTCAATTTCGGCAGTTTAAAACAACATAACTTAATATGACTGCCTAATTGAGTCGAGTGGTCGCAAGAGGGACTGCTGAGCATGTTATCCTAGGTTCGATGCCCGGGTCGGGCAAAGTGAATATCGCCGTAGCAGCTATTGAGGATTTGTGCCCAGTTGATGCCATTAGACTCACCCTCTATTGCAAGGGGCTTAAGCAGAACCCTGCGAAATTTGGGTATACCTCTGTCATCTCTTACAACCCCCGTTACAGGCGTGATGTTATACGCATAACATAACATTAATATATCACCTATTTTCCCCAAAGCGTTAAATAGGTAGAAGTTATGATAGTACATTATTACACCAGTTATGATTAAGTTAAATGTAGCTAAACGTAGAGAGCGAGCCTATTGTCATCAGCACAAATTATTACTCTGGCCTGCGACTGAAAAATCCCATTTAGAAAAACCCCAAAACAATGTCTCGTACAACTATAGGTACCACAAAATGCATAGCGCAACTTCGTAATACTTTCCACACCTCACAGCTTAACTCGCCCGCACTAAGTCAATATCACAGCTCATAGGCAGAACTAATTCACACAGAAGTTGGTCTGTGAATTATTTCACCGCAGCGCAATCTACAACCCGCAGAAGGGTTCCGACAGTGGCAATTAAGAGCGGCGGCCCACTCGCAACATATGGCGGCCACACAAAAATGTAAGTAAATTGCCCACACTTGCCCACACTCGACCCCAGTCGCACGTACTACGAGAATATTTGCTAGGAAAATGCCCGTCTGACTTTTATTGTATTGAGTGTATGTATACATCGTAAGTGTTTAGTAAGTTTTGGTCAGATATTACTTAGAATCTGTATCTAAAAAAAGAGTAAAAGTTATTTTTTTTTAAATGTAATACTTAACTTACCGACCGCGCGGTCCATATATAAATGTCGCAGGGATATGATAAAATTAGGTTTTTGATCAAAAACCTAAGGGATTTGATCAAACCACGGAGGAAGATAAAATAACAACACGGTTTTATCATTTCCCTAAACAAATCTAGTGATTTGATCAAATCCCAGTAGTACTCCGTGACGCGCGCTCGCTTCGCTCGCATATTATATAACACTAATATCTTTAACTTGAGTATACTTAGGTACCAGAGCTAAAATTGTTTTTTGTAGGTACTTATCTACGTGATTCTCGCGATAAGTAACTTTTTTTTAATATAGCTTTTGATATTCGGCGACAAAGTAACTCAGCGTAGTGAAAGAATTTGCGAAATCGTTTCGGATGTTCCAAAAATAACCCGTTCCGAGTATTCGGGCCACGATTTAAATAGCTGCTACTTACTGAAGAAATTAAAAGTGGAACAGAATGTGTATGAAGTTATCTGCTTAGTAAGTTAACAGGAACTTAAGGCGACATCACCTGCCCGCGACCTTGAGCGCGCGCTTAACTCATCGCCTAAACAAATAAGGTTGAAAATGGCGACGCGTTTGATGCTCGTGACTGCCAAAATGAACGATAGTTCGCAGATTTAATTTATTAAAAAAAAAAATACGCTGTAATGTTAAAATATTTTTACATATGTCTTTAGTTGGTTAAATTTTCTTTCTGATAGTAAAAAAATAAATAACAGTTGTCACTCAAAATATTGAGCATTTCGAGACGAAAAAGTTTTTTCGTGTGATTTTTTTTGTGATTTTGTGATTTTTTTTTTCGAGGTTCTTGATTACTTTTAGAAAATATTTTTGCATAAGTCTTTTACCTATACATTTGACTATACACTGTATTTTTTTTGGAATTGTAATAAGTAGCAATACGGCTAACTCTGCGACGAAAAACAGGTCGTTTTTACGGTTCCCCCGTTGACTGCGTCTTAATCGTAGGACAAAGATAAAACAGGCTCTTACTGTAGAATATAAAACATACCACTGTGAAGTACTCGTATCATAGACCTTATCCATGGCTTTCCATAATTCGTGATCGAGGTCAAGAGCAGGCCCATTTCGATATTTAAAAAACATTAATTAATTGTTATGATTTTAACGTTCATTAAGTTATTTTGGTCCATAACTAAGTAGGTCATCTCGATTTTCCAGGTTCTAAATTAAAACATAAGAAAACAAAAAGTATAAACCTACAAATAAAAGCTACGCAAAGTTGATGTAGTTCCAAAACGGTTCAGTACATTACCGTATATAACACGTTTGTATGCTAATTTTATTCCCAAAATCCGGTCTGATGGAAAACGGTCCCTCCAAGTACGTATTATCAGACGGGGCAGACCCAGGCGAACTTTTGGGTCGATTTGATAACACATCCCAAATACGGCACCCACTGAGTCCATTACCTTATCATATAGACCGAATTATTCGAATTTAGTATTTACATAATCGTCATATTACTATGTCGTTAAACCTCTCGGAAATCTTCTTTCTACTTGAATTCGTATGGGACCCGGCTGAAGGATTACGATTTCAGTAATGGAAAGTCATCAAATTGAGTGGGGGATAAAAGATAAGTAATTGAGCCCATTTGTATTAATGTTCGGACACAAAGCTGGATTATATACCCACTCGTAATTCAAATCTTTTCATCAAATTCCCGTTACCGGGATCCTCTTTTAATTATCTAAATATGCGAATACGTAAATGTTAGGTAAATAATTTGTTAAATTCTGCGTACATTTTGCTGTAGTTTGTAAAGTGATACGGTTGGCTTTGTAAAGGTATATAATGGCAGATTATCCCGTCTTGAGGGCTATTAATCACAGGTTTGGAAACTTACACCGATCTCGAGGGTTTACGCTCCTGAGATATGGTTATAATGGTGGCAACTGTGGTTGATTATGCTTATCTTTACGCTTGTGTACCTTCAGGGGGTTTACGGAAATGATTTAACAAGGAATAACAATAGAATAGAACAGAATATAATATACTATATGGTACACCAAAATTGTTTTACAAAATTGTTGATTATATGGGTACAATGGCGGTCTTATCACTGACAGCGGTACCTTCCAGACAACCTTGGTACGAACATAAAATAAAAGACAATATTTTTTTAATACAAGGTCTAACCGGACCCATCACAAAGCCGTCAACCAAGCATTAATGTACATCAAACTAAGTGCCTAACTCTACACAAAAATTATTGTTTGGAAACGATTTCTACTTCTAGCATAAAAAACTGGCCAAGTGCGAGTCGGACTCGCACATGAAGGGTTCCGTACCAAAACGGTATGCTATAATTTTATACAATTTCATCTACGGGCCAATGAAACTTGACCTCTGGATTGTATAGGCGCTGATACGATTCAGGGACCAAATGATATTGGTTAACTGCTGTTTCCATCTGTTGTTTCCATCCAAGTTCAAAATGATTTTTCTAGAAAGTCCTTATAAAGTTCTACTTTTCAGATTTTTTTCATATTTTCTAAACTTATGGTTCAAAAGTTAGAGGGGGGAGACACATTATTTTTTACTTTTGGAGCGATTATTTCCGAAATTATTGACATTATCAAATAATGATTTTAGTAAACCCCTAAGTATTCATTTTTAATACCTTTCCAACAATATATCACACGTTAGAGTTGAAATTTAAAAAAAAACACTTCCCACTTAACATATGGGGGGCTACCCTAATAAAACATTTTTTTCCAATTTTTATTTTACCACTTTGTCGGCGTGATTGATACACATATTGGTACCAAATTTCAGCTTTCTAGTGCTTACGGTCACAGAGATTAAGCGAGGACGGACGGACGGACGGCCGGACGGACGGACAGACAGACATGGCGAAACTATAAGGGTTCCTAGTTGACTACGGAACCCTAAAAACGCGTTTTACGGTAGCACTCAATGTAACACACTCTATAGGTACATGGTGCTGAAATAGTACAGAGGTCGTGGAGAGGTATTTATAGTAAGACATGCACCTTATTGGTGATGTTCTTCAGAAAGGACAGGTACGGTAGTACTCGCAACCGGCGTGCGTGTATGACCGGTGTATGAATGTACGGATCGTAGCAAGTGGCGTTCTGTGGTTTCTTCCTATACCCATGTGAAAAAGCGTGAATTTATATACGAATGTATGTTAAAAATAAAAAATAAACTTTGTACATTGTACATTCTAAAAAAATGTTTAACATCAAAGCAATCGTTACACATATTTGGATTTAATTTGCCTCGTGCCGAATAACTTGTGAAAAAGTTGAAATTTTGACCCCCAATATCTCCGTATCAAGAAGGTTCGAGAACAAAAAAATCGCAATGACGGGGGGAGAACCAGTTCTTCCGAAAGGGTACTTTTACACTCAGTATTCTTATGTGTTCGTAACCTATGTATAGTCTTAATTCAATCAGGATAATTATCCTATCATTGTATATCAAATAAGAGGTACTAATGATGTTGATAAAATCTTCATTTATCTCCCGGAATTTTTGATAAACTAGTTCTATTCACCTTGACTATGTTTATTTAAGCCATTACAATTCCAGCAAATTACAATTTTGTGAAGTTAAATCCATGTTAAAACCTTACAAAATTCTGCCTAAATAAATAAGTTTTACCTAGTTTAAACACGGCCTTAGAGAAACAATTAAGAATTTAGGCCGGGATTGTAACAAGTCTGAAATAATGAAGACATCCGGCGTAATCAATCTTTGTCTTGTTACAAAATTAATAAGAACTAAGCCTCTAAAACCTACACTTTGAGAGCAGTAATTAAACTATTTTCAATATTGCGGGAACTTGTTGTAAGCAGAATAAATTTTATTTAGAAATAATTTTGGTATGGCCTTGAGTGTACATGGTCGGCAGATTTGTTTGGTTTATAGAGGTTTGGAAAGCTTTAGTTGGTCCAGTGTCATATAAACATAGAAAAAAAATATAATTATCAACTATGATCCTGACTCTGAAAGAAGATATAAGTTACTAACTTGTAGGCTCCTTGTAGGTATGTACAAGTATGTAGTTAATTATGCTACTGGTTCAACTTTGTATACTGAGTTTGTATATTATGATTTTCACTTGACCCGCGCCTTTATACGCAAAAATTGTTTAAGTTCGGCTAATATAGTATAACCATAACTTATATCTATATTTGCCTGTAGCACTCATGAAAAATGTATCTTTCAAACAGTGTTTTTTTTTTTGAATTGGATCATTAGTTCCGGAGCTTAGCCCTACATACAAACTTACAAATTATCTCCTCTTTATTATAGTATAAACATTAGTATTGATTATTTTAACTCTCTATTCATAGAAAAACGTATTTTAATAAACTTTGAACAGTTTCCAAGTCCGTATTCGAATATACATTATTTGCACAGAAAATTGTGGAAGATTTCGAAATTTTATGAATATTATATTTCTTTGAACTACTTACTTCCATGAAATGTTAGTGGTCTAGTGGTCGGCTTTTGGCCGGCTTTGCTTTCATATTTTTAATGTTCATGTTGCGGTGAAAGGCGCCATTCAAAGTTTACAAAATTCGTTTTTCCTGGAACCTTTTACGTTATGTTGTGTAAATCAGCTTGACTCAATCTCAATAGTTTGCAGATTTGTTTAACGTCCACCCACGTGTATACATGGTGTTTGCGCGTAGGTACAGGGTGCTCCCCACGTGTAAAGTAACTTTACCATGTAGGTTTCACTATGTTACTTCTGGTTATATAAGCAAAGGCTTAATTAAGTAAATATAGAACGCTTTATAGTCTGGATTTATGCACGGTTGATGGCAATAGGCGAGCTTCCTATAACATAAGCCTTACTGGCGACAAGTAGGTGTACTATTCGGTACACCTTTGTCTAACCCTTCAGAGATTACACGCGTGAGGTTATAATATGTTATGTTTATTTATAGTAAACTATGCACATAATTATGTATCTCAGAATATTTTAAAAATCATCACTGAAAATTGGTTCATTTTGAAAGCTCTTTAAACAAATGTATCAGGTTTTATATGCTTACTTTGATTTAATTTACGTATCATTTTTTTGAATAAATATTTCATATTCCAATACGGTATTTCATATTTTGTTACTTGTTTTCTATAAGTATTTTGATACGAACTTGCAATAGTTTTGCGTTTTAATTTACTTAACGTCTACTTAGGTAAACGTTAAGTAAATTAAAACGCAAAACTCAAAAGCAGACCATTTAGTTGCAATCGTTAGCGATTGCAACTAAATGGTCTGAAGTTGAGCTCAAACGTAACTAAGATGGCTAGCTACCTAGTAGTTAAATAGATAGTTTAATTCAAGTAATAAAGAGCGTCACGACAAAAGAAGTTGTTCATCGTGAAGTGACACATATTATTATATACATAGACGTTATGAAAATTGCTAGGTCATAAATCTAAACGCAAATAAGCCCCGAGGTCAAGTCAAACCGATCGGACAGGACTCCAGATTAACTACGGACACCGAACTTTAACGGATACTTCTATCCATTATATTATCTGTCAAGTCCGGCTGCCCGATAGGACAACGATTGACCGAAACTTTAGTACCAGTTTCATTTAGAAATATCTTTTTAAGCAATTTGACACACCTTATCGAGGACATTCTTATTGAGGGATCAAACACATGTGACTAAAAAGTGATGGATATTAATGATGATGAATGGAGAGGTAGAGGAAGGCCCAAGAAAAGATGGATGGATACACACAGTGAAGAATGATATGAAGGGGAGGAGTAAATGATGCCGTAACGACTGACAGAGGAGAATAGAATAAGAAAAAACTTTTTAACAAAATATAAAACCGACTTAAAAAAAACACAAAAAGTGAAAAATAAACTTTATAAGAAAAACCAGTCTCTGAAGTCGGTGACTTTTGTTTGTTTGATTTAATTTTTTTGCGACCGACTTCAGAGACTGGTTTTTCTTCTAAAGTTTATTTTTCACTTTTTTGTTTTTTTTTAAGTCGGTTTTATTTTTTGTTAAAAAGTTTTTATTTTTCACTTTTTACTGGTCACATGTTCATGGGTCAATGTGGATGTAGTTTTTTTTTGAGTTTTGTTGATTTTTCAAAAACCGCTAGTCCGATTTCGAAAAAAAAAATATGGGACCATTTGGGAAGACCCTTTCCAACAAAGAAAGAATTCTTCAAATCGGTTAGCAAGTGACGGAGTTATGCCCGAACAACATAAAAAAAATATATATATAAACATCCGAATTGAGAACCTCTTTCTTTTTTTAGAAGTCGGTTAAAAACGTGTTGCGCCGACCGGCAGCCCCAAATAGAATGGGACAAGGCAGGAAGATACAATAATATCCGTGGTGCTAGGCAACTGGGCTTATCCCAGTTGTATACGTCCCTGTGTGCTTATTGGCCTTATTCTGTTCTGTCTCCTGCTGATATGGAGGGAAGAGGAAATTATGTTTTTTTCCTACTCCTCATGATGACCTTATCGCTGTTGAAAATCCACTCATTTCTCACAGATTTTGTCACACCTGATGGTCTGTAATGGGCATGTCGGCATCTCTTGGCTTGTGGCGGTACGTCAAAATTCATTTAAATTAATAATTAATTACATAGTACGGTTCCCATACGTAAAAACATGAGACGCTTCCCGCTACAGATGCATCAAACAGAGTGTGTACGATCACGGCGCTCGTGTCTGCAGTTAGAGCGCCGAGATGACGCTGTAATTAGATCCGCAACCAACGCTCCCGAGATCATAGGGGTGGCAGACATGGAAGACATTCCAGAAAATGCTAAGAAATAACTTTTATTAAAACACAACTGAAGTACCTACAACGCAACAATGCAACGAGCCATGGAGAGAGCTATGCTATGAGGAAATTCGCCGAAGAGCCAGGGTCACCGACATAGCTCGCATAATATGCAAGTTGAAGTGGCAATGGGCAGGCCACATCGCTCGAAGAACCGACAACCGATGGGGAAGAAAGGTTCTCGAGTGGCGACCACGAACCTCCCACCAGGTGGACCGACGACATCGTGAGAGCCGCGGGCAACCGGTGGATGCATACGGCAGGCTGCCGATCTTTATGGCGTTCTATGGGGGAGGCCTTTGTCCAGCAGTGGACGTCTAATGGCTGATGATGATGATGATGAAGTACCTACGGGTAAAAGAAGATTGGCTAAACTGGGATTCTCAGATTTTAGTAATTTTACTATTAGGTATCGACACTGTCAGTTAACTGTTGTGACTGCCTCATCGATCCAGTGGTTGCACGCGCGACTGTTTTGAAGTCCTGGGTTTTGATTCCCGGGTCGGGCAAAATCTTCTTGGGTTTTTTCACCAGGAATATCTTAGTAGCAGCCCGTAGTCTGGAGTTGTGCCCGGTTGATGGCAATAGGCTCGCCTCCTATTTCATGAGACTTAAACATAACCGGCGAAATGTGGGTGTACCATTAGGTACACCTCTGGGGCTGCAGTCTCTAAGGCCGACTTGGAAATCTCTAAATAGACTCCGAACCCAGGTCGGCCGTAGCAAAGACAGTCTCTTCAGATGGGGGTTCACGGACGGTTCAGATCTCAAGTGCGTATGTGGCGTATCTCCACAGACAATGGCCCACCTTCCATCTTGCGCTGCATGCCCTGACACCTGCACACTTGACGATCTAATGACTGCATCAGCGAGTGGAGTTCGCGTAGCTGAATATTGGGCCAAATTTATTTAATGTATTTTGTGAAGATTTGCCATCGACACGCTAAGAAGAAGAAGTCTCTACACTAATAACGACGCTACGAATGTCGGCGACATTTGTAGCGTCGTTATTAGTGTAGAGACTGCAGGCCCTGTTATTTAAGAAAGAAAAATGCCCCCAATATCAGCAATGCTTTTTCAACTTTTGTAAATACTCAACTAGTACAGTCGAACAAGCTAATAAGTATATAGGTAGAGTTTTTTATAATTCTATTATACTGAAAATATTGATTGCAATTTTGTTTTATAAAATGTTTCGCATTAAGGGATTGATGTCAAACGCTGTATCGTTTGGCTTCAGTTTCTTAATGTATCTGTATAATCTTAAAAGTAAATGTAAGTTAGCTGGCTGTATACTAGCTTGTTCGACTGTACTTACGGCTACTGGAAGATGGACAACATAGTGATTCTCAGATTTTAGTAATTTCCTGTTACGGTTCAAATCTTGTGCACGTGTACGTTTTCTCAGAAATAACTGATTGAATAAAAAGGTCGTTTATTATTCCTGTATCTACTTCAGTGGCAAAGGCAGATTATTTTAATGTTAGTTCTAAATTGAATAAGAAAAGGGCAACATTGCCTTTTTTTATTTTTTTAAAACGTTGCCCCACACTAGGAATTTCTCCTGTATCGTGGGTGCATTTACAAACATTTAAACTCACATACACAAATACCCAGACCCGAAACAACTATCTGTAGGTCATACAAATATTTGTTCCGTGCGGGGATCGAACCCGCGACACGCAGCGCAGCAGTCCAATTGCTCAGCCACTGCGCCAACCGTGCCGTCAAAACTATATTAAAAACTATGTTCCAGTAACAAATGTAATTGAAATGCACAATACAACAGTAAAAGGAATCAGTGACTATTCAATGAGGAGGTTCTACTTCCTCATTCATCATGGACCTAGCCTTTTCCCAATTATATTGGAGTCGCCTTCTTGTTTTACTGGATCAGCTGGATACCAGTATTATACATGAAGTGACTGCGTATCTGACCTCCACAACCCAGTTAGCACTAGGTAATACATACCCCTTGGTGAGTGGTGGTCAGACTACTTAACTACTGTCAAAGATTTACAATGGGGAAGAAAACTGTCAAATAGTTCCACGTAGAGGGCGCTGTGCGTTGGCTACAAACAAACTGTCTAACTCCATAGAAATTGAACAATATCTTAATATTTTGTGACTTTTTTCAATATTATGGGTCGTTGTGTAGCCTTTGGATGCAAAGAAATAGGCGTTGTCAGATTTCCAAGAAATTTGCGCACGAAGAGAAAGTGAGAAAAGGCACTGAAACTAAAAAAATTCAAAACAAGTAATTTTTCGAGGTTATGTGGGAAACATTTCAACGAAACAAACTACGAGACCACTTCTAAGGCGACAGGTTAGTACGATACCTATTATTAATTCTGACTTTTATTAAAAATTTGAATGTGTGGGAGAAACAAGGGTCGAACGTTGACTTGGTTTCTCCCACTTCAAGTCAACGTTCGCTCATGGGGGATTTAAGCCACACTGATATATGCCAAGTATTAACATTACCCAATATTGTTTCAGGCTTTCCACTCCAACGCAAAATTTTGAAGAAATCTGCTGTGCCCTCTATATTTTGTTGGAATGAATCACAGAGTGTCACCTCAGCTCGAACTGAGCGATTGCAACAGAGAAATGCAAGGCGTTGCTTATTAGCAAGCCCTATAATATCAAACGAACCACTGCCATCTACCAGCTTTGATCTTATTCCAGACATAAGAATTGGTTGGGTGGGGAAATGGGTTCTTTTCAAATAACTATACATTTTGTAACATTTTAACAAATGATGTATTACCTTACTTTGTTTATTATTAGATCATTAAAAAGCAAAAAGTTAGTGAGTGAAGTTTATTTTACAACTTGTAGAACCATAATATTGCCCAGAAAACAGCTAAAAGTCGATAAAATGTTAAATCTATTGTACTTGTCGACAAGCTCCGCTTTCTTTCCTTGTTGCGTTGTTCCTCGTTTTTTCAATTCCTCCTTCAACTGGGTGATACGCCAGGTAGCATACATTGTGCAGCGACAAATTGAGTTAAAAAACCCGCGCAAATACTTGAAAAATCGTCCACACAATGCAAACGTTTATTTACAAAAAATTGACATGTGTAGCCAAACACCAGCGCCATCTTGCGGCGAAGTTTCCAGGAAACAACCCCATTGACAGATGGGGCCTTCGGCTTACCGTGCTTTCCTAGGCACGGAAGAAATTCGGTACGTAATGGGTCACCCATCCATGA